>LR999896.1:17650639-19064865 GCA_905220335.1 Noctua pronuba
ATTATTCTGAAAATATATTTACAAACGGTTAAGTGTTATTATCGACAGCGCCCTAATGTTCTCGGCCTCATCTGTATTCATAAAATGTAAGGTCCAGGAAGAAATCAGAGGTGAGAGGTTTGGTCATTTTAATATTTCAAACAGGTACTCGTATAGTTGATATTTCGTCAATTTCTTATGGTAAGTCCCATGTTTTAGGAGGAGAATTGACTGTCATCAACCGGGCACAAATCCTGGCTGGCAAAAAGGAGCTCTTGGCTAAATAATAACAGCCACTCGGGTCGATCTTTAGGTTATGCCGTGCTTGCCTAGGTCGGTCTATGGATGGGTGACCATCCATTACATACCGAGTTTCCTCCGTGCCTCGAAAGCACTCGTTAAGTCATTGGTCCCGGCTATCATTTGTAGATCTTTGACAAGCTTAGGTAGTCAGTGGCCCAAAAAGTCTGACAACCAGTCTTACCAAGGGGAATCGTATTACCCAGTACTAACTGGGTTGTGGAGGTCAGATAGGCAGTCGCTCCATATAAAATACTGGTAATCAGCTGCATCCGGTTAGTCTGGAAGCCGATCCCAATATAGTTGGGAAAAGGCTAGGCAGATGAGCTTGTTTTACGAATTTCTGAAAAATCCTTCTGAATTTATTATTTATTTATTTGAAATTTATATGTTTGAACAATTTCTCTGCTTGCAAACGTAAAAAGCGCAATTTTAATATTGTTGAATTAACAAAATGAATAACATTGGGAATGCAAGTGGGTTACGCAATCACCCCGCGGAATTCCGTACTCGGCAGTCGTGCAACGGGGCTGTCAACGGTAAGGTTTAGTCAATTATCTATCAGGTAGTGTTTAAATATGTAGGAAGGTAAGGAGTGCAGTCCGCGTGTCGGTCATATTTCCGTAGATTTTATTTTCGTATCTGAGATGGTGCTAATGGAATATTATAGTATCTTCTTCTCATGGGAATTCTCGCGAAACAAAAGACCAAAGAATTTCTTACCGCTTTAAGTGAATTAATTTACGTAAGTCACGCATTTTTTTTCTTGGGTCGAATTTACTTAAGAAACTGAACGCGATTAACACATTTGAAATGGATTCAAGATCTGTAAGTTTTAATATTCCATAGCAATGATGATACTAAAGAGCTCGTGCTAAATAATAACATCCACCCAGGTCGATCTTTAGGTTAGGCAGTGGCCCGTGCTTGCCTAAATTGGTCTGTGGATTGGTGACCACCCATTACTTACAGAGTTTCGTTTTTTCCCGCTGTCATAATGTCTACATTTGTCACATGTACGGTATGCACGTTTCTTTTATAATTCGGCCTCGTGCCATTCATTCTTGAGCTTCAATATCAGATATATGCAAATAAAGGAAACACCGCGCTCTTTTGGTAAATGAAAATAACAATATGGATTTGGATATTGAAATAATTGTATGGGAATCGACGATTCTTGTAAGAAGCAACTTTTATGTAGGCATATTAATTTAATAATGCTTAATTAATTTTATTAATGCTTCAAAAAAATATATAAATAAATAATAATATATTAATAAAAATAATAAGTATATTCAAATTATTTTATTAAAAGTTAATAAAATTCTTACCCAAAAATGCTATCACTAAAATACTAACGAGTAAACTGTTACTAAATACCAATTTAAACAAAATATCCAAGCAAAAAATAAACAACCGATCAACATGCGTGATAGAACTTCACCACCGTAAGTCTAAAAATAAATATTGATAAACCGCACATACCGGATGCGTATCGATAAATTATGACAGTATTAATAAATTATCAAAGCTCAAATCCTTCCATACTAAACCGCCTGTCTATACAATTTCCTTTAAACAGTATTGATTAAAATTCTCACGCGTCGTTTAGCGCTAAAACACTTTGTTCACACATAAATACCTGGCAGTTCGTGATTCCACCGCACTGTATGACTCCAACTTAGTTGTTTATTCTTGGTGTGGTGCAAGCTAAAGGCTTTGATTAATTATGTATGACTGTGCTTGTGGGACAAGATTTAGAACTAACTGGATTTAATCAAAACGGTTTAAGTAGTTAAATTGATTGATCTTCTTCTCTCGTCTAGGTACGAGTAAAACAAGAGCATTTTGCCGTTGATAAAGATGAGACAATCAACAATTTGGTAGTGCAGTCTAGTTGGCTTCAATAACGATGAGCTATTACATTTAAAAACATTACATTCTCAAGGCAGTAAGTAATTATAATAATTACAGCTTGTGAACGAAAGTCTCTTCTCGTACAGAAAGTAAATAAACATTTAGATCAATTGCCCTGGTGGTTGACAGAATGTCATACTCACTTAAATGTCTTGCTGATGGCGGCGGGTGTCGGATCACTTAGTTCCCTTCAAAATGGTTGAGTTGAATGGTGCTGATCCATGGTTATGTTCGTGAACGGGCGCTGGTAGTTGAGACTTGTCATCTCTTAGCTGCCACGGTTTATTTTAACTTTGTTTTTAAATTGTTGATCTAATATTTTACTCTGGACGCTCTTAACGTACACATCCTTCTACATCGTTTTCACATATATGTATTATCTCAACATTAATAATGTAACCAAGACATTGTAGAAATATTTTGATTGAAAATAGTGTCCATTGAGTTTCTTGCCCATTCTTCTCCATAGAGATCTACGCTTTGGAATGCGCAACTACAGTACTTTCACAAGTTTTTATGCCTTGTGTCTGGAACTGTAGCTTCGGCTTCTTTGTTTTTCTAACATTCAAAAGTTTATGGTCTAAATGAAATAAATGCTTGAGTTTGTGTTTTTCACTCTCATGTTTGAAAAAATACAAAATGAATTCACAACCCTGGTCACATCAATAAATCTCTCAAATCTCACCACTTGAACCACAAATTAACAGAGAGAGTGCCGTACTTCATCACCAACGAACTCTAGTTAAGGTGTTACCTTACCCGTTTACGCTAATAAAGCTGCGTCTGTCGCATACTGATCAAATTCGTCTAACCCCGGTTAATTTATGGTACCATCAACCTTCTTCCGTTCCCCGTTAACATTAGCAATTGTAATTTTTCGCTATTCTTTGCAAATTTTAGATCAATTCCTATGCTATTGTGCAGCGTGAATGGTAAAAAGTTCATTGGTTATTTTATGATCTTTTTATGTGCTGGGAAAGTAGATGTTTTATGATTCTTGCACGATTTTGTGATGTTAAGTTTGTCTAGGTGAGCCGTTTTGTAAGCCAGACGACTTTCTCGTACTCAATCAAACTGTCGCAATTGATTTTCTGAACTTTTCAGTGTCATATGAATGAATACTATGACTATTGATTTCACTGTTGGCAATTTCGGAGCTATAGTAGAATCTTTTTAAGTTGGCAAAACAATTGAATGTGAACTTTTACCAAAAACTCACAATGCAAACGATAGCTATCACTACCCATACTAAATATCGCTAAATATTATATCGAAAGCGTTTTACAATATAGGTCCTGCGTGCAAGTTCACATTCAATTGTTTTGCATAGTTAAAGTTTTGAATATACCTAAGATGTCCCGGAAAATTGACAATCGCTTTCAAATCGTTTGGTATTTCTGCAACGACATCATGATTGACGTATTCGATAAGCTTTTGGATTACTTATAATGTAAAACATATTTACTATTTTTTATTTAGATAGAATGTCACTTTACCTAGTCCTTCGTATCTTCCTGCAATCATTCTAAGTAATATTTCTGTCAATCAATCACAAAATGTTAAACAACATAAATCCAAACCGGAATTTGGAAAATCACACGATATGCGGAAACGTTCCAGAAGATTATCGAACGAGGTATTCAAAATGTTTCCGAGAATTCTCGCGCAATTTTCGCTAAACAGCGCATTTGGTACATTTCTCGCCTCAATTTGAGTGGGGTGAAATTCGCGGTATGAGCAAACTATACTGAAACAGAATATATGATCAAGGAACAGGAACTAGGGTACTTTTGGTAGTCCATGGGTTTAGTTAAATACAGGGTGTAAACGGACCCTTCACCAAGTCGTCAACCAAGCATACTGTACATCAAACTAAGTAACTCTACGCAAAAATTATTGCTGGGAAACGACTTTTTTTTTTGGGTGAAAAATCACGTTTTACGTTAAAATTCAATGTTACGCACTCAAAACTTAGTGCTGATGGATGCCTTGAAAAGTAAACGGATCATGGAATTAATTAAAGTAAAGCTAAAACCTTAAAAACTGGTTTAAAAAAAAAACATGTGAAAAAATTGGAACTTTGACCTTCGATATCTCCAGAACCTCTGGTTTTCCAGGTATTGTCTAGAAGAAAAAAATGATCCCAATGATGGGCAGAATATGTGGTTTTCGTTTTCGTTAAGGGTCTTTTTACACCCTTTAGAACATAATTTCAGAAATCTTATGGTGGGCACATTCCAGTCGAACCACAAAAAAGGTCTACTTAGCTGCGGGCGAAATGCTCATTATCCTTTGAACACCAGAGCAGAAAAGCACGCGCGTACCTCCACGCCACAATTTTGTCGCAAATACCTACAAAAGAATAGGGATTCAAAAACTATTTAATTGTTTATTTCATGTTATAGTGTACCGCACATTTTTTGTCACATATTTGTGTCGTTGGCGTGCAGGGCACGCGCTGCTTGTCGCGTATATGTGACAATGGCGTTCAAAAGTGGTAACCTTTTATTTCATTACGCCAAAGCTTTTGTCAACAGTACCACACCACTGCAGAAAGGCCATTTGAAATGGATTCTTAGACTGCAGTCGCTATTTCAAATGACTGTGCACCCATTCATACGACTCCATAAAGGTTAGATCAGTAACGTAATATTGTGTCTTTTGAAATCAAAGACTATTGAGCAGCAAATGCTGCACTATTTGTCATATCCGGCTTCGATGTAGGTAATTTGATGTCTATTGTGCTGGATTCTTAGAAAATGTTTCTCCACGGTGGAAAGCAATTTTCTTTACGTTGCGTTTTGGTGGTGCATCGAATATTTTAGGTGTGCGAATGGTTTGCGATTCAATAGCACTCCGATTTCATGTTGTTTTTAGGCTATAGTTACGCAATGATGCACTGGCTGGCATGACTCAATTACCAAATATTGTTTTTTTTTATCTTTTTAGCTGCATTGCAGAAGAGGTGGCGAGACGATCTGCCCCTACAGTGAGGTCTGGTTCGAGACGGTAAGGGAAAGAGCCTAGCAGTGGCACAAAGTGAGCAGAGAAAAATTCAAAATGGCTGTTTTTCCTTCGTTGTTGGCTGAAGGCTCTCATTTTCTCCAGCCCCAATTTGAGATGGACTGCATCTTAGCTGAGGAACAACTATTCTGTTATGTTTTCTATGAGACCTTCATCATCTGCCCAGCCTTTTTGCCGTCGGCTATCAGTCTTACCGGATGCAGTTGCCTACAAGTATTTTACATGGAGCGACTACCTATCTGACCTCCACAACCCAGTTAATACTGTGACATAATAAAGTCAATTTTACCATTGCCTAGAACTGGATTGTGACCTTCACAGAGAATAACTTTCGCGATGCATGCTGCACTTTATATAAGACAAAGATAAAGTGGATTTCAGTTGAAACAGTTTACACACGTCTAGGAAATAAGGAAGGGAGGAATAAGAAATATGGAGGATTAAGACGCATGAGTGCGAATAGCTTGCGAATGGCGATAGCAAGTCCCTTTCTATCGCATTAGGAGTGAACTATGGTTGCTACGTGCTGTATGGCTGAACCAGATATGTACGGTTTTCGTTCTTAAGATTCTTACAGTTATACATATATAAGAAGTGAATATAAGGATCATATTTAGGTATCTCTTTTATTCTCGTTTAGCCCATATTTTTAGTAATTGTTAAATAATAGGCGGGTACTCGTAGTTTCAAAAATTCTGTACAACTTTATCAACAGCATTCATTAAAATATTGCAAATCTGCCGTTCCAATAAATTAAAAATAGGTATTGAAAAAAATTATGAAAAAATTCAAATAAAATATGAATTTTATAGACATAAGAAAAAGTGCTTAATTTAATGTGTTTAATTTATTAAAATATTATAAAAGAAAATGGAGGACTCTTCAGGGTACTTATTTATATTGAAAACATATAATGGAAAAATCATACTTAGGGTCTCAAGTTGTATTGACATAGTTAAAAACGTTTACCTAGGTATTCTTAATACTAAACGCTACTTGGAATATAAAAGGTTATAATAGAAAAGGTTTCTTTGGCAGGTGGTTTTTCTTTGTTTTACTATCCATAAATATTGAACAAAGGCCTTTTTCTCTATTTAGTACTTAGTACATACTTCTGAGCTTATTTTATTTACTACGACAATGCGTGTAGTTTGAATCCACGACAGTGCGTTTAGTTTGATTTCTGGCTCTTTTGGTATTTTTAAGGCGTATTCCTCAAAGCGCAACTATTTTTAAGCGCAACCAACTAAGCGCATCTAAATTATTCCCCGAAAAATAGAGATGGGTATGATGGATTCATTAGCAATATTTTTCGTCATGGTTGCGCTTTGAGGAATAAACATATACCTAATATTTTTAATTTGAATTTGTGAGCGCAACTAATGATTGCGTTTCGAGGAATTATTTAGTTGCGCTTAGTTGGTTGCGCTTAAAAATAGTTGCGCTTTGAGGAATACCCCTTTTTAATGATAACCACTAATACAGGTTAGAGATAATTTCGCACTGCGTTTGTGTGCATACAAAAAAATCAGTTTATTTTTGAGCATACCGTAGCAGTTTCAAAAAGCTTGAAAAGAGGCCAAAATATATGTATTTCCAGAGTTTTTTTATCCGGGATTTTAAACATGGAATAAAATTTTGATGACCAGGAAATAACTCACTTATTCGTGCAATATTTTGTTGAAATCAACTTTGATATTTCGCAAGCTTCATATGAAATTAAATTAGTGCCGAGCCATCGGGCCTGTTCAGAAAGGATTCGAAGCAAATCCGCCATTTTTATTTGTACGTAATAGCGTGTTGATGTGTTTATTATTATTTATGTAGTACATTTAAATGTGGTGCAAGTTAAACACTCGTTAACTTTTTGATGTGTGACTGTGTGCGGTGGAAGTGGCAGCGATTTTGCAAAAAAGGGTCCTCTGTGTTTTAGGTTCTGCTACACAAACGACATGAATTAAAATTGGAATTAGATTATTGACATAATATTTTTCGATTAATATGTTATTAATTTGATTTAAAATCCTCACCAGAAAAGTATAATTTCTTCCAAAAAAGTAGTTAGATGTTTTTGAAGTGAAACTTCTTTACGCACGCTTGACTTGGGGAGTAAGCTGGCGAACGCGTGACGTAAGCGTTACGAAAAGTGTGATCGGGCGAGGCGAACGGGAATTGAGTTGGGGATATAAGCAAGAGACAGCAGTGCGCGCGCATATTTTCTTTCTCTTTTCCTCTCATAGCCAAATACGTTCCGTATATCTAAGCAATTTTCAGAAGTTTCACTTCAGTCGTGTGGTCATAAGCACACTCGTTTTTTTTTAATTAGATCATCCAGTCCAATTACTTAACGAACATAAAATTTTGATCTACACTAAAGTAGTCTCATTCAAAATTTAAGAATTATACAATTCAAATTACACAATTTTCCATAGAAAAACAACTGATTAGAAAACCGTTCAACCCACAACCCGCTGTCACTGAGGCCTCGTGTAAACATCGGAATCGTTCGGCTAAACTCGGAGATTTATGTGCCTTACAAACCAGCCAGTATTCACGGAACCTTTGACTTTGTAAACTGTGAATAATTTTATAATAGAAACACGTGCTGAGTTATCTGTTACAGTTACTGCACAGTTAAATATACTGCGTTATAAACTTCAGTTAAATTGTGAAATTTTGAGTAAGTATGGGGAAAATGGTAATTCGGTCGCAGCTGCTGTATACGATGGAAAATTTTTGAAGTATCTCATAAGCACTTAGAAAACACCCAAGCGCCATCATTATAAATTTGTATACCAAGTGCTTTAATTTTAAGGGCTGCAACTGAAAATCAGCGTCCCATCTTGTGCTGCCATCTGGCCTTTTGGCATAAATAGCTTTGTTTATTTATTTTGTTTAATTTTAAGGTGCTTCTGTTTGTTATCATGCCAATAAACACAATTTTCTTTCTTTTTTTATTGGTGTCATAAGCTTATCATGATCACCTGCATAGCCTTTTTCCCATTATTCCAGTCTAACCGGATGCAGCTGAATACCAGTATTTTACATGGAGCGACTGCCTATCCAACCTCCACAACCGAGTTAGTGCTGGGTAATACGATACCCATTGGTAAGACTGGTTGTCAGACTTTCAGGCCACTGACTTCCTGTGTCTTTTCAGTTGCTGAGGCCAAACTAATGTCATTTTGACTTAATGCAGAAATGCAGAAATTTACTTTAAAGTAATGTCTAATTTGCCAAATGCGTTGAAGAATGCACTGAATGATCAGCTCAACAAGACTTTAAAATATTTTGCGCAACTGTTCTGGAGAACTAAACTCGAGAGTAATTAATTAAAT
The DNA here is from genome assembly GCA_905220335.1 of Noctua pronuba. NCBI lineage: Eukaryota > Metazoa > Arthropoda > Insecta > Lepidoptera > Noctuidae > Noctua > Noctua pronuba. The sequence goes on from LR999896.1 coordinate 17,659,198, forward strand.
AGTCCAAGGTGAGAATTATGATTGTATTCTGGGACAAAAAAGTAATAAAATGCACAGGTGAATAACGATGTTTGATGTATATAGTTTAAACAACGCTTATGAAACCGCAACGAATTAGCTGTTTCATATCATTTTTACTGTCGAGATTATAAATCTGTAGTTTATGAACCACTAGCGACCTCTATATTACATGCTTGTTTATTATAAATGCATTTTTCTCTTGGAATTTCAAGAACAAATTCTCTAAGAAGAAGAAAATTTCAAAATCCGTAGCAATTTTTAAAATAATAGGGCACCAACTCAAGTAGGTTGGTATAGGTACCTACCTACATAATTTTTTCAAAAACGTTCCGGGTGAGAATTGAAAGTTATTTGAAAGCAATATTTCGGAAACCGATTTCCGAGTCCATATAAAACCTATCGCCTAACTGTCGAAACCTAAAAGTTTTGAAGCTGAAGGTAGTTGAAATTGAGTTTTAAAATGTCATCTATAGCCACAAAAGTTCGTACTCGAGGATTTTGAAAAGCAATATCGGGACGGTATATCGATACCTTTAGGCTCAAAGGGCGTAACCGCCATTTTATCCAAAATGAGATTTTAATGCAGTCATACTTAGTCTTTCGTTTTCTTTCGATTAGTATATTTAAAATTTCGATATTCGCAAAAAAAAAGTGGATACAGCCATCATTTTTGGATCGCTAAACATTGATTTTCTTTAAATTTTAGGGTGTATACGAAGTTTATTTTTTTAATTATTAGATTTACTTTATATATTATTCTACGATGTTCTTTATCTCAAAATTATAACAAGTTTTGTCATTTATAAGCACAAAAAAGGTACCTATGTCGGAAAACTGTTTTTTTGGCTCTCCAGAAAAATCATGTTTTGGTGGATACGCCTTTTGAGCCTAAAGGTAAGGCCTATATGTGAAATAAATCCATGGCCGTCTAATGAATGACATTGTTGCTAGATGTGTGACATTGATGAAGATCCTGGTTTGAAACAAATATGTGGAAACGTTAGAAATATTATTATACATGAACGTGGACGCGACGAAAGGAGTATATATGGGTTTCTCCATTAGGAGTTTCTCTGTCTCTGAGTCTGGATCTGCACCCGGTTGATGGTAATAGGCTCGCCCCCTATTGCATGGGGCTTAAAGATAACTGGCAAAATGTGAGTGCACTATTAGGTGCACCCTTCGGGAATTACAGGCGTGATGTTATGTATATTGTGGTTATTTTAGTTATTTGTATTTCTTTTTTTACAAATTTTCAGAATAATTAGTTCTTGAATAAATTACTACTCAATCAAGGAATTAAAACAAAATTGGCATCTATTTATATAAGTATACTGTCGTGTTTTCAATGACTTAATAAAGACCAAAAAAACAAAATCAACCAGCGAATGGTATTTCGTTCGCTGAAAGCCAATTGTTTTCCATTGAAATTGGTTCCTCTTTAACTCGCCCACGAATTTGGAGAATTCTCATTGAACAAGCAATATATTTCTTTAGGAGACAAGGGAATTAAATAGACAATAAATTGCTTAAATTAATGTCAAGGGATATAAATAGAAGATAAAACAAACCGTTTCATTGATCAACTTTTGACTCTTAGGTCATAAAATCATCATCTTATGACAGGCAGTATTAATTAAATACTGTTATTATAAACTAGCAAATTGTTTTAACTAACCATCAGAACACAATCAGCCTAAAATGTTGCCATTGCTGGGCCGCTAGGCTCCTCTCTGAGGGGGGGTGTGGGCCATATCAGTGTCGCATATACAATGTGTTTTTTTTGATAACCCATAACTCTAGGGTTATATTCTATAAGTAAAAATAATACAAAAAGTCCTAGAATTTGTGGTTCAACTATGCATAGTTAGATTTACGAAGATATCGTAAATCATAATTAATCTAAGTTTCATTTATAAATACAAGTAATTCATTTCCATTCAAACCAATCACTCATATTTAAAGCTAAGAAAATCCAACGTTGTCATATTTCACTTAAGGGTGTGTTTTACATTAATAATCGAGACTTTGTGGAATTATTTTGTATGAAAATGAAAACAAAAAAAAATATGTAATTGAAAAATAATTCATGTGCCAGTTGATTCTTTGATATGGTCTCATTCGCCCTAGAGTTATGGGATATCGAAAAAAACACCTTGTATAGGGTGACTGGTAATTAGTGACCGATACTTAAACACGTGATTGTACTCATGATAACAAACAACTTTCCCAAATAAACTTTTTTTATACTCGTTCTCTTTATCCCAATAACACAACAGCCGTATGAAATTCGTGACACTGTTCTATGTCCCACTGTGCTCTGCCTACCCACTGTTGCACGGTACGATAGTAATGAGACAGAACGGCGTCACGCGGCTAACAGCTGATAGGTCACAGGCGCGAGCGCGAATTTCATATAGCTGTTGTGTTATTGGGATAAAAGTGAACGAGTCGGTATTAAAAAAAAAATGATTCTTTGGGAAAGTTGTTTGTTATCATGAGTATAATCACGTGTTTAAGTATCGGTCACTAATTACCAGTCACCATGTATGTCTTTGAAAATTGCTCTAGGACATGCCAGTTTCCTCAAGATGATTTCCTTCACCGTTTTGAGAGCAGCAGTGATGAATTGACTAACATGAAGTAAAGTACCTGTCTGGGTTCGAACCCTTGAACTCGAAAGCTACTCAATACTCAATACTCAATATATTTATTGCTTCCACAAGTGTACTTAGATGGTAGGTTTTACAAAGTTATGATCATTGTGGACCCTGTCGGGCACTGCAAAAAAAGGAGAGAGGAAGAGGGCTTTTATTTGACAGCTAGTCAAACGAACATAGCAAAACAAAACATAGGAACACATAGTCAATTTTCGAATATCACGTATACGGTAGCTACGTACTTGTTCGTATGTAATTAGGCATAAATTGTTGTCGACCGTAAAAAGGTTGTGGTTGTTGTTGGTCCTATCACGTCATTATCATTTAAATTAAACTTTGTAATAGCTGTGCCCGCGGTTTCGCTCATGTTTATTCTATTGGTTTTATAACATAACATAACATCACGCCTGTAATCCCCGATGGGTTAGACAGAGGTATACCTAATAGTACTCTCACATTTTGCCAGTTATGTTTAAGTCCCATGTAATAGGGAGCGAGCCTATTTGCCATCTATATCCGTATTTTTTGGAATTATAAATTTGAAAATCTGAAGCCATAGTGCCTATATTCGTAATTCTCTACAACATCAGTTGATTTTGCTATGTTTTTTATATTTATTTTATATTAATTAATTGCTAAATCTTTGGTTCAAGTATATGAACGAAAGAGAAACACGAATGAAAAAATCTTAAGTCTTATAAAAAAAAACAGTTTTGGGAGCCATGTTTTAATTTTTGGGGTTTTAATCTATTTCGAAAAGTGCTGATTCATTCCAATTTAAATCATTATATATTATTTAATTTGAAAATATTAAAACGCTTATGCTTAGGTAGCTTCTTTAAAAATACTTATTTTAATAGCTTTTAATTTTCTTTAAAGAATCAAGTTTTTATAACATTATTCGCTTCAGCCTGAAAACCGCTAATAGTAATGACCGCAACCCGCAAATAATGCAAATTAAATAATTAATTAGGAACAGACAGATTTGTTGAACGGTAATTAACGAAGCTCTTTATCAAACGGTTTCTAGTTTCATTCGCTTTATCTAACTACATTGTGCTTACTTAGCATTTATGTTAGGATAGATAATTATCCCGTTTCATAAAAGGCACGTTGGGATTAAAAGCAGTGTAAAGCGAAGCGAAAAGACTATCTCAAAAATGTTGTTACAGCTAAATAATACCAGACCCTGTCATACACTGCTTATATACATACTTTAATATATCACCTTAACTCATGGTTTACCGCAATATTTGTCCTATGAAAAGGGCCTCGAGCGAGTATATTCTGTATATAACGTACTAGCTTTTGCGCGCGTCTTTGCCCTCTTGAAGTCCGATAATTGTCCCACGGGATCATACTACCATCATAAAAAATATCCTATGTGCTAATCCAGGTTATAAACTATCTGTGTGCAAAATCTCATCCAAATCTGTTAAATAGTTTTTGCGTGAAAGAGTAACAAATATCCATCCATCCCCACAAACTTTCGCATTTATAATATTACTAGCTTATGCCCACGTCTTCGCCAGCGTGAAGTTCGGGAATTGCTCACGTGATCGTACTTCCGGGATAAAAATAAGCCTATGTACTATTCCAGACTATAAATAAATAAATAATATATCTCTGCGCCAAATTTCATCCAGATCCGTTCATCCAAAATTTCGCTTTTAAAATGCTAGTACAACAACTACTGGATAGACCATCTTTCTTCCCTATGTTCTATCCTTTTTTTTGCAGTCGTTTACAATCCATAGAATCATCATTCTCCTGTTGCTGCTGCTGCCTCCATAAACTATAGAATATTCCTCACTAGCATGACAAGTACCTTCCGAAAATGTGCAACGGTAGCAAGTCCCAAAATTCTCAATGAATGATATTGAACGTATGCGATCCGCCACTGAACCAATCCTTTGATTCGGTATGCAAATTTACGACGACACGAGCTCAAAGTTACCTCGGCTCGTAAATCCGACGGTGATTTAAACAATAAAGCGGTCTGATGAAACCGAACATTGCATTCCTCGTCGTGTCGTTAGCCCATATGCTGATAGATGAATTATGTCGCTTTTATTTTGAATCAAACTACAATATTGATTAAGTCTTGAGAGTTTGGACAAGTGTTATTGCCTTGATTAATATTTGAAGATTGTTTGTTTCAATGGGTTATTCTGATTTTGATCGGAAATATTAATGTTTAAAATGTTTTAGAGGGCTAGTTCGAGGTGGCACAAGAAAAGAGCACATGGAAGGAATTGGGGGAGGCCTTTGCCCAGCAGTGGGACAGTACAGGCTAATAAAAAAATAAAAATGTTTTACATCGAAACCCATTCTCGCTTCTGAAGTATCGATAATAAATTCAAAGTAGCGCTTTAATTCAATTTGACAGAGCTTTTTAATCTATCTACCTAATCTTACAGCTTTGTGACAGATTGCTGACGTCATTATTTATATATTGTAAGAGAATACCTAACGTTTTCTGAGTAGATTTTACCAGAAGAAATTAAACGCGATTAGTACATTTTAGCGGCGTTCAAGAACTGTCGTGTCACCATTCTATAGCAATTCTGACACTGACAGCTCTTCAGCGTGGTTTAGATGTGCTGATCTCAAATAATAAAACATAAGTATATAAAAACCAGAATTTTACGCCCTGGCTGCCAAAAATCTAGAATAATATAAAATGTACCTATTTAATCATTATTGTTGGTTCATGGTTGGTACAGAAGTGCTTTATTGTTTGCTTACTTTTTTCTTTTTAGATTTAATTGACCAAAGCTACGGTCAAGGGCAATAACATCAACGCAGACAAAACAATCAATGGTCAGTCTAAGCCAAATTATTATTAATCATGCTTTCTAAATAATTATCTTTTTTCCCCGATAGATAATTAATGGGAATCGTTTCCGCTTTGTCGATTCCCGTAACGTCGACTTGTGATTGTTCTTGGTTTTTATGCATTTTCTTTTGTTTCATCTCGGCACGGTTGGTGCAGTGGCTGAGCGATTGGCTGCTGCACTGCGTGTCGCGGGTTCGATCTCCGCACGGAACAGTTATTTGTATGACCTACAGGTAGTTGTTCCGGGTCTGGTTGCTTGTGTATGTGATTTCAGGAGAAATTCCTAGTCTGAGACAACGTTTAAAAAAAAAGTTAAGCTTGTCAAACTTCAAAGGTCTGAACGTGTTAAACATCTGAATTCATACCTCAGGGCCAAGGGACAAGTGGCTATCCTTTTCAAACAGTCTCGTATTTCTATAACAATTTTCAAAAGGAGTAACATAAACTTTTCAGTACCTTTTTGGTAGCTTTAGTGTGACAGAAAATTAAAAAAAAAACATTGTCACATTGTCTGGGTCTTCAGAATATCAGAAACTTCACATTTAAAGAATAATACAAGGTGTAAACAGACCTTCACTAAGCCGTCAACCAAGCATTCAGTACATCAAACTAAGTAACTTTACGCAAAAATTATTGCTGGGAAACGACTTTTTTTTGGGGTGAAAAATCACGGTTTACGGTAAAACTCAATGTAACGCACTCAAAACTTAGTGCTTAGATGCTTTGAATCGGGTCATCGAATTAATTAAAGTAAAATTAAAACCTTTAAAAGTGGTATTTAAAAAAAACTTGGGAAAAAATTGGATCTTTGACCTCCAATATCTCCGTAATTAGAAGGTTCCCAGGTATGGTTCAGAGTAAAGTGCCTTTCGGCCTCGCTAAGGGTCTTTTTACATCCTTTATATAGGTGTGAAAATTATACTTGGGCCGATAATAAATGTCTATTTTGAAGACATGTCAATCTCCAAATTACTTCAGAAAATAGGCTTATCGTCTCAGATAACAGATTCCTCAATTTGTCAGTGAATAAAGCACACGACATCAATTCATCTCTTCTTACTAACCTAGTTAATACTTTAATACTACTTATTGGAGTAGCACTTTGTTCGAAACAAGCTTACCACTGAAACTTTCAACAAGTTTCCTTCGAGGATACTTATTCGGTACTTTAATAATTTTCGTAATGTTCTTTTTCTAGAAAATTTAAGGGTTGTTAGGTAAAAACAATGATAAAATCAGTAGGAACGTTGATACTGTGTCTGTAATAAGTTCATAATGATCTTTGTTTGTTTTCAAATCACTGTATCTTCGCTTCGGGTTTTCTTTCTAATTACCTATTCTCAAAACTCGGGACTCTGACAAAGTTATAGATAAATAAATAGGGCATAAAGTTAAAAAAATCCTTGCATAATCCTTTCGGCTCATACATGAAGTTATGACATTTCTTCCAAAAGTTCATTCAGGCTTAGGGTTCTGTTCCTGAAAAGGAAAAAACGGAAGCCTTATTGGATCACTAGCGTGTCTGTCTGTCACAGCCAATTTACTCCGAAACTGCTAGACCGATTGAGTTGAAATTTGGTACACATATTATGTAGGTTGGTGACCCAAAGACCGACGTGTAACGTAAATTAATGAATTTTAAACATGGCGGCCAGTTTTGGAAAATGAAAATTGAAAAAGGTATGCAACTATAAACTTGGTCATGTTTAACTATAGCTATTAATATTTTTACTGGATGTGATTTTACTTTTTTTTATATTGTTTTATTTTATGTCTTATAGCATCGTATTGGACTTGGTCTGTAATGTTGCTATAATTAGTTGTAAATAAATAAATAAATTAATTAAAAAGAAAAGTTTTGCAAACTATATCCTGTTACATATCAATAAAAAGCTTGTTGTTATATCTGCTTGTTGTTGCATCTCAAATATATTTTTTATAATTTTAAGATAAATAGTTTTGAAGTTATTTAAGAAAATTTACCTTTAACTCCGAAACTACAGGGCCGAAAATTTTGAAAAAAATACAAAACGTCGTTATTTTCCTATAGATTACAGGAAAACCTATAAAAAATCTATAACAATAAAACATAAAAAATACATTTTAATTCTATTTACAATTTATTCAAGTTTGCAGCGTCGATTAACTATCACGGTGTTTACTGGTTTCCTATTGTTGGTTTTTCCCCCATTCAAAATAAAGTTAATACAACCAAAACAAAATGCTATTTTCCAATGACGTATTATTGACGCGTTTTAAACATCGTGTAGGTGGAGCAACCGTTTTGATACTTTTCATTCAGTGGAGAACTAATAAAAATATTTTTATAACTTGACCTTCTAATATAACGGCCGTGTCAAGTCAGGACATTGGGAGTGATCAATTTCTTTGACGTAACGACACAGTAACCCGCTGACGCATCGTAAAAGCTTTTCAATAAAGGGGAGCAAAATATAGGCGATAGCGGGTGATAGCCTGTCGTTTCGTTTGTTGCCGTGGAGTGAAATTGCGTGGTTATTTCGATCGTGTAGATAAACTCGGCTCAAAATTAAGTTTATGTTTATCGTTAGTATATATAGTGGGATATAGATGAAAATTCGGACAATAACCTTAGTGTAGTCAATAGATCGTGACATGTCACAATAACAGGTGAAAATTGATTCTTCTTTTTTTTTAACTCTTTTTAATACTCCGTCACTACTGCCAAGAATCTAGAACAGATTCCTAGAACGATTCGTGCTCGGTCAAACCGTCAATATCACTATTCACCAAGTTTTTCCAAGTCTGATGAGAGGAGAACCCACCAAGCAAACTAAATTTTGCCTAGCAGTACCTGTTATTATACTTTTGCCAATCTGCGAATGCTTTCCTTTATAAGATTAATATAATCGTTTATTTGGGAATACAATCTTTTTTTGTCTGGAATCACGTAAACAACAAAGTTAGTAAACCTTACCTTTATTAACCGAATGCTCACTGTTCCAGCAGCGCACTAGTGTACAATCAACCGTTATTATAATAGTTTGAGATACAGCTGGTGCAATCGCGACACTATTTCTGAAAGACGCCACAGTACACATTATCCCAAAGTATCAAGATCAACCATAAATCGCTCAAACCATTACCAAATCCATTAACGCTCCGCTCGTAACTTACACCAGAGTTTATTGCGCGTATTTTTTCCTTACCTTTTATGACTCGTAGGTGTGAACTGGCTTTTATGCCCAATCAAATCACAATGTAGCCTAGCACTTGGCCTGGTCGTATCATCAGAACCAATTACGGGTAATAGGGCAGTCGAAGCCTATGGTCGTATGTTGGCCGCATAAAATTTTAATTATAATTTTTGTGGTGGAGAGAGTGAAATTGGTTATGATTTTATGTTGGGTGGGGTGGTTGTTTTGTTGGGCAGCGTACAATGTTTTTGAAAAAATAAACATTTCTTTGGTGTACTCCCGTTGACCCCACTGCCATGGCTCCACTGGTGGGGCCAACAAATCAAAACCGTCGTTTCGTTGGCCCCACTACACTGCCCCACTACCTTGAGGTCAGAAAAATGAAGGAATGAAACAAACCTTAATGATGTCAGTGGGAATTAACAGACATTCCGATCCATACAGTACGACAGTTCTGATCACGGTCATGTATATTTTTGACATCAAATGGGAAAAAAAGTTCCCGTTTGTTGCCAAAAATATATGTTTTTTACATTATCGACAAAAATTACAGCTGGCTTATTCAATTTGAATTTTAAGGACTTTGGAGTCTTTGGCTCATACAGTGAATCATAACTCACATTGCTAAAAAAATATTACCAATTCGGGTCGTCAGATTATAACTTGCGATCCATCTCACGAAACACGATATCATCTGCGATAACTTATAAGATACATTACAAGCTTAAAAGGATTAACTTGACAGCTTGATTCAATCATTTCTTCGTGATAACTTTTAATTAATTGAAGATTCTCGCTAGTCATAATATTGATATCAAGATCATTTTTAACGAACGGTTTTCGCGTTGCTGAAGTTTGAGCCGCCATATCAACTAAAAAAAAATATTTACTTAGATATTTTATTTATGAAGAGATTTTTACGATGTTTTAATTCTCACAAAAAATATAAAAACAAAAACAGAGTTGATACTTGAAACAACAATAAATTCTTTGTTAGACTATAAATCTTTTGTAAACAGTTTTAGATTGCACGTAGTAAAACTAAACTTGAGTACGTTTAAATAGCATTAATGTATCTTTTTATACCGAAAGGACTCAGTAATGATGCTTTTACTTTTGTTTATTTTCATGATACTCTCTTAGACTTTTTCATTACATCTTAATTAATCTTAAGGGCCCAACTAAGATTTAATCTTACTCGAGTGATGTTGGGTTCATAATTATGTTACTACATTAGTTAATTACTGTCATCTATGGCCTCTACGTGTAAACAAGGGGTACTATGACGTGTATATCAATCATAATTACCATTAATAAATCAATCAACAGGACGTTGGACATAATATTATTATCTGCCCTACGGCTAACTAAGGGATCGATCTGATGTGGGATTTGTTGTTGAAGGTTTAAATCTCGTCTGGTACTTTATTTACGGTGGTACCTAATAGAAACTCTGGAGGTTACTGCAGTAGTCTAAAAACCACAAAGTTCATGACTATCTATCAAGATTTTCAATAAAGAATAAGACTAAGAATAAAAACAATATCAGCCAAAATCTCAGTTCCTATAATTCACCTCTTTCTGCCCAGAAATCACTTTCACGTAATCCCGAATCCTTGTCTCTCTCTCTCGGTTTTCTTGTATTTTAATTACTATTCACATTTTGCCACTCGAAACTTTCTCCACGACATGTCCCTCATTCTTTTGCATCACATGATGCATGACTCAGCAAGACCAGGGTATTCACACAAATTCTTGGTCACCGCCGCCACTTGCAGACAAGGAAATCATATATAACTTACAGGCTTTATCTAAAAAAGGTCAGTTCTTTATGGTTAATAATTTATCAGTAAAAGCAATGAGTTCTCTTCTATTCCATGGAATAAGGTAATAAGGTCATCGAGAATATAATATGGATTTAAACCACTTACTTCGCTACATTTTTTATTCGCGATATCCGTTCTGTGTCTATGGATATTACAAATTAATGTCGCCTTAAGTGTATATCTTTTTAAGTCCGTAACTTTACATCGGATTTTAGTGTGGTTTTCACTACAATATAAATAAAATAAAAAGTCGGTGTCCCTAGTATTTTCAGTATAAAAAAAAATACAACACACGAAAGAGTCTTTAAACTTAATACTAATGACTTCGTTAAATCTAATAACCATTGGACTAATTAAACTTCATAAATCGCATATCAGTTTATAATTATTATTTATTTAGATATTAAACATCACACCCACAGATCCAAAGTTAAGCAATTAACTAAACCAGGATCAAATTAACTATTTGACGTCATTTATTCACATTTATGGCAATTCGATACTAAATTAAGTGGTATTTCGACTAATTAGGGTTATATTCGTCTCGCTATACTGATAAATGGAACAGATTAATTCGCTGGGAAATATGATAAGTAAAACGATTCGTGGTCGTGAAAAGGTTAAGAGAAAACTTGAGCTGGAAGATGAAGATTGTAAATTGTTAGGTGTCTGCTTCCCCCATTACGATAAATGAGGTACATTATACACCGTGACTGTTTAGTCGTCTAGGCGTTTTTTTTTACCTACCGTAATAGGTGCAAAGAAAACTAAAAAAATATTTTTAAATTATTAAAATCTCATAAATACCATTTTTTTTTATGAATGCTTATTAGACACATAAAGGACACTTATTGGACACATTAAGTGGGCTGCCGTTGTAAGACAACTAAAAAGTCACGGTGTATAACCATCACCATGGGCCCGCTAGACCTGGTGGGATGAGACCAGTCGAAGGTGCGCAAGTATATCCTAGAGCCCCAGACTCACAGTTACGGTAGAAATCGAAGGTTATTTATTAAGCCAGTCGCAGTCCTCACATAAGCCTATGATTTCCTCAGACGGAGGGTACACAAGAGGATTTCCCCACACCAAAAAAACATCCTTTGTTATGGATTTTTAGAGTACTTTCCTATTGAAAAGGTCAGATCTACAATTAAGTATAAATAAAGAAATCTCTAATAAACTTATTCAAAAACTTTAATTTACAAAGGCCATCTTTGAAGAACTACGTTTAAGTCATTTTAATTGGCGACTTATACAACGAATAACCATTGTTATAGTCATAGTAGTTTCAATACGGCCTGGTAACAAATGGCAAAATCCTTGATGTTAGTTACTTCAGTATTTATTAAATGTTTACAAAGTAATTACCGATGGCAACGGCGGCGGCGGGGGTAATCAAATCACCAATATAAGAGACTAAAGAGAATTTTACTTTGTTTAACAATAGCGTAGTACCTACTTCCTACGCTTTTAACCATTTTACAAAACATCCTTACTAATATTATAAATACGAAAGTAAGTTTGTTTGTTACCTTTTCACGCCTAAACCACTGAACCGATCATCCTGAAATTTTTCATACGGGTTATCAGATGTACAGAAACGGACATAGACTACCTTTCATTTCGAAAAAAAATACTGTTCCCGAGGAAAACAACAGTAACGTTCTTATGATAATAGATGGCGCCACGTGTCTTTCGAATCATGATTGAATTATATTATTACAAGCAGAGTACAACCCGAATTGATTGTCAAATCTAAATTAACGCGAGCGAAGCCGCGGGCAAAAGCTAGTTATGATATACGTACATACATAGAAACAAATCGTCTTAATGGTGAAACCAGCATCTACGTCCAAAAAGTTTAGATCAACGATGTCAGACAGCCTAAGTATAACAAACACAATCAGCCAATAGGGTTCCCAGTGCTGCGATACACGCCTCCTCTCTGTGGGAAGGCTGTTACCCACCACGCAGACCCAACATACAGACAGACACGAACAGGGCTTTATATAGTACTATTATTCAACATAGAAACAAGTGAGTAAATACTTTTTCGAGAGAAAAAAAGAAATTGCGATGAAGTGCTCTTGTATTTCCTTGGACTTTGATTAACAAGAGTCGTTGAGATTCTGATTACTTTGAGAATGCTTGGCCCTTTTTTCACGTCTGTGGGTCAATGATCCTAGTTCTTGTTCGCTTCATTCCCTCCTGATTTGTTACACCTCCTAATATCAGGCCTAGAGAGGAATCGGGCCTATATTCTTTTCAATTTATCGTGATTAGGCCGATGGGACGGTTCTTCTATTTTTAGAACAATCGATGGTCTTATTATTCTATTGTATTTATTACAGTTATAAATTAGGTTTTGAAACACCGTACACCTGAATATAGAAATATATTGCTAGTAACACATACTATTATGTAAGTAAGTGTATGTACGTATATGTACATATGTAGGTATATACACAAAGGGCTCTAAAATTAGAGTGGGTAGTCCCAAATTCCGGATAGATAATTTAGTTAAAGGTACTCTTGAAAGTAGTGTAGATATATATGCGGATGACTGGGTGTATAACTATAGGGTGCTATAAGTATATCTCTGCTTAACCCTTTGGCAGAAACTGGCGTGATGTTATATTACACTTACTTAAGTAAATTAGAATCATAACAAACTGTAAAAATTGAAATAAAATCCATTATAAAGTAATACGCAATATTTACGCTAATCCTTAAATCGGCATCCATTACACGCGTCTGAAAAATGAAATGAAACGAAAAGTGTTACTCTGAAAAAAAAAATGCCATTATATCAAACGACATGAGACCCATTCTTGTAATAACACTATTAAAGCCATTATGACTTTTTCAATTTGCTAGATCGTTATAATCGCGTGATAGTAATATTTTATTTAAGTCTACGTTTCAAAATTCACATATGTAATGTCTCTAGAAGCGTGCAAACATTAAGTTCTGTAAAAAAGTCGATCTCTCATCGACACTCCTTTCGAATAAAAAAATATTGCTGGCACAGCTGTGCTCTATGATGGAACGAAGAAAAAAGACCTTTGAAAAGCTTCGAATATTTTTTGAATGTCGAACATATTCGGATTTTGATTGAAACATTAAAACGAACGAATTACTTTAGTTCTTGTTATGATAGTCACGCCAGTTTTCAGATTTGGGAGGCTAGAAATTCGTAGTACGATATTTAAAAAAGTTAATTACTTTCGTGTAATTTCCCGAGTGGATTTGATATCCAACTTAGAGAGGAATAAACTTTATATAAAGTTCGTAGGCTTATAATATGTTGTAACAAGGATTACGAATACCTCAAAGTTTGTAATAAGCGCTTTTTTTTTTGTAGCGCTAAATAAAAACTATTAATTTTTATTTATTTAAACGTTTTTACACACAAAAATATACAAAGGCAGACTTAATGCCTTAGGCATTCTTTGCCAGCCAAGCATGAGTGGTGGAAAGATAACATGACAGGTGCTGTTGAAAGGAAACAAAAATAAAAACATATTAAAAGGAAGAGTCATGAGGTGTACATACCTATTGCAGACAGGAATACATCAACCTGTAAATGAAATAAAGAAACAGAATTAGTAAACTATATAGTTTGTCAGATTGCTTAAAAGCTATTAAAGATAAAGGTACATTAGGCCCCAAAATTCATGGTATTTATAACATTAGGCGGCTCTGCCTGCTCCTCTAGGGAACATAGGCGTGTGATACATAAAAGAGGAAAGAAACAATTTTTTTAACATCTTAAATACAAGAAAAGATGAAACTCATTCTTACAAAGAAGAATTCATTTTCATTCATATAATTGAGAAATACACTAATTGAAAGAAACCAAAAGTTATGTCTTCAAAAAAATATGATATAAAATCATCTTCTTATCTTATGTGACATTAAATCAAGAGCCGTATCTTTCATTTTATTATTTGTAAGGGTGAATGTCTTGAATAACACGTGTTAATACGTGTAGTGTGAATTATTACCACCATATTTTGAAAATTGGGCTCGCTAGGGAATTTGCAAGATGGTAGGTATGAATTTTTCAGTGTATGAAAGTGTGACGTGCCTTGAATTTGAGTGTGATGATGTTATTTACACTTGGTATTGAAAAAATGCAATTTACTGAAGTGATTGATTTTTATATCTAGCAAACGAAACAATTTTAATTATTATAATACAGGGTGTACAGTGGTGGACTGCCTTCCACAAACTGACAGGGTGCATTCAGCTCCTTATTTTGATTAATTTTCCACCAAGTGTTTTCTCCGGTTTTTATTTTTTTTCAGCTACTATTCCTTTATTTAAGTGTAAAATTACATTCCCTGTACGTAGCACTCCATTTATGTAAAAAAAATCGGCTATAATTTAAAATCCAACAATGCATGCGGAAATAATCTAGCGAACGACGCATGAAATCAGCTGTTCACTTCCTACCTAGCTACAGAGTTCATCGAACACATCCGCGCGCTTGCCGTTCGCTACGTGCGTTTTGCCACGGTAACGATATATTGCGTATGACGAAATAAAAGAAATCAAATTTATTGTATACCCATAACATTCCTGAAATAATTTCTTGTACCGGTCATCTTAGTTGAAATACTGAATTCACCCCATCAGTTTATGGAGGGCTGTCCCTTACACCCTGTATAAATAATAATACCAGCCTATTAATTACTATCTCACTGGGCAAAGGCATCTTCTCATACAGAAAAGGCACGAGTCACCACGGTCACCACGCTTGCTCAAGACGGGTTGGCGATTTCAGACTTATATCAATTATGAGTACAGGTTTCCAGGTTTCACAATGTTTTCCTTCACCGATGTTTGTGATGTCCAAGATAAACTTAGAAAGTACATTGAGAATTGGAAAAAGTCACATTAGTGCTTGCTCGATTTTGAACCCACCACCTCGTGCATGAAAAGCGAGGCCTCACCCACTGGGCCACGATGGCCCAGTGGGTAAGGACTCGCTTTTATTTTGTTTATTGGTACTCAAAATTTATTGTAAACCAAATTGCCAATTTGCTTAACGCCATTTCATACAACTGTCAAAGTACGACAGTTATTATTTAATTAATTTGAACTGTTAGGCACAATAGTATAGTAAGTAGACTGTACTGTATAGTAGACTAGAAAATACTGTAGAAAGTACTAACTTTCGACATTATATTCTAGTTTTTTTTCATAAAACATAATTATTTCTTTAAATTGACGATCTTTTTTCAAGATATTCTTTTATGAAACAAACTCTGTTTTGACGTTAGATCATGCGTTCATAATTCAAAAAAAAAAAAAACGTTTTGGCGCCATCCTATGTGTCTGGCAGCCTAATGTCAACGCGTCTATCTGTCATGTTTTCATAAATGACCCAAGTTTTAAAAACATGTTGGCACTATTTCTAATAAGAAACCCATTCATTAGGTTATTTTTCTGCGCCCCATTATATCTAAAGGCTATTGTCGATTGATAAATGAACTAATTTTCTAAGGAGCTGTCAACAATTGTTACCATTTCTTTTTTCATGGTGACAAAGCGGATTTTTTGTCGAAAAAAAAAAAATACGCTTTGTTTACTCAAAATTCTATTAAATTTTTAGATAGAGGACAAAATGGTATCAGAAATGCACATTTATCTAAGTTTTTCTTTATAACAATATCTCAATGTCAATTAACGTTAAAACACATTTTTATGTAAGGCCCCAAAATGACTGATTAAGGTCATTAGGTATCTAATATGCAACCGTCTTTGTTATTTTTTTTAATACCATATTAATTTATGAAATTGACATTTTTATTATTTTTATTCACCTGAAAAAAAATGAGTTCGTTGCTCCGAAGGAATTTTTAAATTTAATTATTTTGACTAGGTTATTTTTTGTCATAATTCCTCTGTCAAAACAAATACACAAACTAAACAAAGAAGTTCCCTCAAAAACTGTTCTTCGAATGAATTAAAGGCTTTTGAATTGTATTACGAATTCACGCCTAACAAGACATTTTACGTAGGTACAAGGTACAATAAGTCGAACGCTAGCAGTAAGAAAATTAGTTTAGGCAGACCTAGTCTCTTCTTATGGCATAGAAACTCTGCACTACACTAACAATTTTCATTTATATTTTTATTTATTTTATTTTTAATCATTTTAAATGCAATTGTAATTTTCTGAAATTCAATTCAATTGTGTATTTTTTTTTATGAAAGAAAGAAAACTGAAAGCAACTGCGGTTTTTTGAGGTTTCTTGCCTGAAATAAATTAATTTTATTTTTTATTTTTGCAAGCCCAGCTCAAGGTTAAAGTATGTATTACTGGTCAACTGTACATGTGTAGATTAACTGATAAGTCTTCAATTTCCTCTCAGCTTCCAGAAAATATTTACTAGTCTAGACTTCTACTTGCATTCTTTACAAACTGCTGAAGGTCATTCACCAGTTTCAACACTTGATACAAACTCATATCGGCTTCTAAATCCACCGCCAAGTCGTTGAACTTGTCCTACCTTCCTAATTATACTACGACCGCGTGAACTTGGCCCTTTTAGACCGCCGATATTTTTAGGTCGCCCTTTGGTCTTGATCTCATAATAATTTTATACCGGTATCGGTAGTTGCTAAGCGCATTTGCAATGCAACCTTTTCTTTGAACTTTATAGTTCATGTGAAAATTATATTTTCGTGAGACAGTGGGTTTACTAATTAATGATTTCACCTTTTAAAAGGTTATTTGACGTATCTATCGGAAAATATGAATTGATCAAGAAGAAAAAATATTGATATACTTTCTTTTCCTGATGATATGGCTACAAAAGAGGTGACTCGAGATGACGAGAAATAGAGAAGTATGGAAGAAGAAGATATGCTGCGCTGACCCCAGGTGAATTGGTATAAGGGCATGAGAATGGTGATGATCTTTACGCGTAGGCATGAGCTTGGTAAATAGAATTAACTGTTACTTTTACTGTTAGCCCACATTATCTCATTGTTAGGTCTTCCAGTTTAGAACATAATTTACTTAATTATCTATAATCATGGGCATTCATGGTGAAGACATTTTAGGAAGATATAGAATCATCATAAATATTGGTAGCCCCGTTCCACCCATTAATAAGATTAGTAACTTCCAAAACCACTCATCCGAAAAGTGACTCATAATAATCATCAAGATCACTCATAAAATCATAACAATTCTGATGATCATTCGGATAGAAATCAATAACTCACTCCGTGCTGACCGGGATTTGAAATTAGAACAAACTTTATTTTAGTCGCCATTTTTAATATTTATCTTCCTACCGCCGCTCGTAAAGATATTAATGCTTCGTTTACAATAATATACACTACTACACTGTCCCGTTAGAATATTTTATTCGAATTTTTAAGGAGATTAATAGTTTGTTGGGAGTAGAGCAATATTAATAACAGCGTGAGTGAGTCTGTCTGTCTCTCTGTCAAGGCTAAACTACTTAACCGATTTTGATGGAATTTGGCAAGAAAGTTGCTAGGCGTGTAAGATACTTTTCATAGACAAATGTGGCTCAATATCAAGTGATTAAAGTAATCTCCACAAACGAGTTTGATTGGATTAATAATTACCTAGACAAAACCACTAAAACATCTTTTAAGGCGGCAAGTTTCGCCCTACAGACAGGAACTAAGTCGATGAGATGTTTTTCGTGAAGGCAACTGGTTCAATAAAGTCTACGAAACGAAACCCCAGTGTCCCCAACATGGTCACCAAAGACTGTACATAGAAAGCATAAAAAATATATACATTTTCGTGTATTCTTGTTAAAACACATGGATTAACCATTTTAAACATAATAGAAACAAATCATAAAATTTTATTCAGCCAATAAAATAAAAATAAGCTCATAAATTAAATCAAAACTATTTTAATTCACTGTCTGATCTAGATTTGCAGGCACGGGCATCCACACTAGTTGGCTAGGCAATAAATAAGTGCAACACTGAGTAATACTCCGATACGTTAACGTCTGAAAAAGAATCTAACTTTTAACATAGGGGCTGCAACGTGATTGAGTTGAAAAGAGACCGTAGGTAATGTAAACATGTCTTATTTTTGTGTGGCCACAGATAAAAGATTCGCTATTAAATCTCTGTCAGAGATTTTGCCCAGGCTCATCCAAAAGGTGACATAGTAGCCCTCGTAGAAGGTGGTGGGACGAGCTGGACAAAACCAACGACCAAGGGCCCACATTAGCCTTGGATCAAAAGAATTGGAAGTCATGGGTAGAGAACCTTTGCCCAGCATTGGGATGATGATGATCTAACAGCAACAGAGGTTTTAACTGTAGCTTTACGCTGATAGCTGGGCAACGGAATTCATTTAAGTAAGGGTAACGAAATGACTACCCTGAATCACCAGGTTACGGTGGTAGCCAGATATACCAGTACCAATATATTATGCACAACCACAACTGATTTGAACAGTTCAACAGTTTCGTTCGATCATCTGGGGTCGGCGCATCACGTTTACGCGCTATCATTTACTCCTTTTTCTTTCATATCATACCTCACACAATCCATTCATCGTGTCTTTGGTCTTCTTCTCCCTCTCCATCCATCACTCATCACTCTGTATATGTATATTCATCACTCTTTTCGTCACATGCGGTCCCGTTCAATCATTTCAATTTTTAACTGCGCCGAGCATAGCTTAACCGTACGTCCTTTTGTTAAATCAGCCAAAAGCTCATCTTTCACCGTCTACCATATGGTTACATAATATAGTTATACAAACACACATATCTACATCTACTGGCTGACCATTAAGACGCTGCAACCTTCGATAAAGTTCCAACGCTTCGAATAATCTTACGATTTGTTGCACCCCTGGGACTTCGTTACTGCTTCAATCCTTCAGATAATTTACTACATAAGCTATTTATAACCGTTATGCAGTTTTCGTACTAATTAGTGGGTTACTGTTACTTGTTCTTAATAATAATTGGCTATAAATCAGTTGAAGGGATTAATTTGCTTTTAAGGTTTATTAAACTAAAATGACTTAATTTATATTTAGGTTTAAGACAGGAAATCATTCGTTCGTCAGTCATGGGCCATTTGGCATTGTGATCATTATATTTCATAAATTGTCATAATAAATTATGTCAATGTAAAAGCCGTAAACTGTATTGCCAGCCATTTTGTTTTCCAAGGTAAGAAGCACCCGAACATTTTAATTTAATTACTTATTCAGTGTAGACATTTCCGAAAAAACATTTGAAAACTATCCCTGAGTAATAATAACGTCGAAAGAAATTCAAAAAGGTGTCAATAAAATATTCGACCTTTAAAAATATAATATCATCCTTTTTCTTGTCTGTTTATTCCCCAGTTACAAGATATTCTCCTGTCAACTCCTCGCCAGGGGAAATAAAAAAAAACGGTGAAGTTCTGTCCACAAAGAAATTTGAGAAACGATGCATGAAGCTTTTTATCTCAAAATGTATTTATAATTTTATGGTATCGTAAAATGTTAAACGTTAAATAAAATGCTCGAGGTTTATTTGTTTTTCACGTTTTATTTGGTGTGATAAGGATGTTTGATGACTTTACAGCTAAGCTTAACATTAAGATTAACAGATTAATATCAAAACTTTATGGAATATCAAATTGTGGGAATAATATTTATCATTTCTGGGCCATTGTAAAAGCTCTCGTCATCTTATAAATCTGAGCCAACAATCTAAACTACTAGTTCCTTCTCGACCCGCAAAGACGACGATTAAAGAGAATATTGACTAACTACAATAATAAAAAAACGTTCTAGTACTACCAATGAGTATATAGACCAAGAATCTTCTGGACCAAAAGCGATCAAACTACCATCGGAACGACCCCAATTAAGATACATCCGGACCGCAGGACCCCTGTACGATCCCCTTCACACATGTTTTAATAGACATTTTATATCACCCGGAAAAACAGAGCTTAGTTTCCTAATCCCTTCCTTCCCCGGAGAGCTCTCAGTTCCTAAGACATTCCACCTAATTAACTTGGCCTGCCTTCCTAAGCCTGGTCCCAAGTTTCACTCATGTTATGACGTCACGGCCATTTAACTAAGGTACGGGCCTTGTATGAAATATAGCGCCGTCTTTTGTGAAATACGAGCTTCTCCAAGTTGCGGTGAAGACGACCTTGGGTTCTCTTGAAGAAGAGGAATTAAGTAAGGTAGGACTAAAACGGTTCTAATCTTCAAGGATCTCCAAAATTTCTGGCGGTAAACATGTAAATATAAACAAGATAAAGTCTATTGTGGCAACGGGTGTTTTGTAAGGAAAGTAAAGTATATTTTCCCTTTTATTCGCAACAATAGCTTCAATACCTTTCGGGATTGTTCGGGCAACTATTTGAGAAATATAGTTGGTCCTTGGAGAATAGGGAGCTTTAAGGACCAGAAGGTCTGAAAAAGTCCTAACGTTAGGCGATATAGAAGAGCGTCATTAATCGTTCAGCTACATAATATAACATCACGCGTGTATTACAGGGATATGCCGAGGTACACCCACATCACGCCAGTAATGTTTAAGTGCAAAATAACGACGAGTATATTGCCATCAACCGGCACCACCCCAGATTTTAGGAGCTAATCAAAAAAACCTAATAGAAAAGCACAATAACACTTTGCTTCAACTGGGAAATTGAACCAGACCTCATTCTCAGCAGGTGGCTAGACAAACAAGTTAGTCAAAAAGAGGTGGAGGAACTCAATAGTCAGTCTTACGTAAAACGATTTAGAAGAGTGTCGAGTTCTGCTAATAGAATTAATATGGGTCTGCCCACGTCGCTCTCGGAAATCAGGGTTAATTACCACTTACACGTTCAACAGAGAGTAAACAAAGCACTCCAATAAGGTTGTTACTCCCTTCTGATAAGCGGGTTAACGATTCCATGGAAGCTTATAAGGGAATTGGAAGGAAAGCTTCTGGTGTTTATAGAAATTATTAAGTCTGTGTTTATGAACTTTCCCTCATCTTGAAGTTCTGTTAAGTAATTTGATGACTTAGGTTATATTCCAAAGAATTACCGAACATTCTCTAAACGTATTATGGGTTTAGGAAGAACAGGGTGGAAAGTTCATCATCCCCCATAGAAAAGGGAGGATCCTCCGACCAGACGGGTGTTGTGTGTGGTGGGCTACTGCGCGATCGTTGTTGTCGGATTTTTCTGTATAGTCTTAAGTCGCGGAAAACTTTAATAACGAGATTTATAATATTGATGCTAGTTCTTCATTTGTGCCATAGACGGCGCTGGAGTACTTTTTGTACTTTTTGTAGCTCCGCTATAGTATTATAATAATATTTGAATATTTGAAATAGATAATAATATATCAATTGATTTGAACTGCTCCAATTAAAAGTAAATACGATCTTGAAGGCGCCATTATTATTTTGTTTTGTTTCAAATATAACGTGCCTGGGGTTTCCTTACTATTTGGGACTGGGCTTCCAGCGTAACCGAATGCGGTTGAATACGAGTATTTAACATGAAGTAAGTGGATGATATCTTACTTACTGGGGTGACCCAGTAGTAGTTATTCCTTGGTAAGACTAGTATCTCTGACTTGACGCTATCCGTGAGGAACACAATATAGTCTCTTTTTTTTCTGTTTAATTTTCGTTTTATATTGTGTAGATTTAAGTTTTTTTTTTTGTGTGCACTTGTGGCATATATGCCAAATAAATATGTTTTCTTTCTTTTTTTTCTTTCTTCTACCCCAAACAAAGAATTAACTGTATTCTCAGAAATAATAGCATATTACTTTCCAGACGTAGTTTAATTTCATCTGTCTCTTGTAGAATTATCTAAAGAAAAGTTTGACGCAATTTGTAAGATTAACTGTGATGAAGATTCAGTCCAGTAATCTCTGCTTATTTATTCTTGTTCGTAATTGTTGTGCTCCTCGACGTTTATTAAACATATTTATTTCAAGTTCTTTTACTAACGAGCTTTCTGAAGAGGCGTCGGAAAGGCGTGTTAAAGTTTTTGAATTTCGTCGAGTAAGTATTTTCTTATCTGAATCTGAATGCTGCAAAGTTTAGTTATAATTCTTCTTACGACGACGTGACAGCGATTGGTGAAGAAGATAACGGTTTTCTTTCAGCGCTGCATCCTGAATTAATCATTTTAATTTTCAATGGCTTTTAACGAATTAGTATTTCAGAGGCTTATTTATAGCAGTTTCCCAATTTCAATTATCGATATAATTTGGAGTGTTGCGTGTTACTTTATCGGGATCCATAACTTTGAATTTAGGAACTAGGAACTATTTTAATCCTCCCTCTGCTGAGTGAAAGCCATTTATTCTACTCGTAACTACGATCGAGTCTTTCGTAAATCGCATGAGCCTTGCGTGACGTTAATTTTTTTCAGGCGGTTACAACTTACCACAAAAATGACTTTGCATAGTTTAAAAAAAAAAACATTTTCTACAAATAGCTATATTTTTTTCTTAAAGACACCCATTACATTTAAACAAAGTAACACTTTCTCAAGCTTAATGCTCAACACTAAAACAAATGCAAATTTTAACGACAACACAGACACTGGAAGCTATTTTTGCATCTAGACTTTCTTAAAGGGAGTAACCCAACAAATATGTATGTTATGCTAAGAATGCAGACGTTTCCAAAACATATAAATGTAAATACAAGTGTTCGGAGACACAATATCGTGGGGTTAATGACATGGGACTAAAAATATACAGCATAGTATTCCGAACGAGGTTTTTCGTATTTTTAGAGCCATGATTATTCGGAAAAGAGAATAATCTTAAGATTAAGATTTTTAACAATAACAGGGATATAATGTATTTTATTTACTCCACACAAAAATGTTCGCTCTACTTATACCTAAAAACTCAGCCGCATCTCATGCGTTACACTTACGAGTATACTAACCACCTAGTAATAACTCGTAATAACATTTATACATCTTTTGCTCAGAATAGTTACAGCACTGATGACAATATTTGTGTCATTTGTTTAATTTAGTATTTTACAATATTTTCTTACCTTTGTATAGATTCATTTTTACCGATTGTTTCTGAATGTGTGAACTTTTGTTAACTTTGTATCTTTTTTTACATCTTTTGTAGTAAACAACGACTTATTGTCGGGCCTACGCTGTCCCACCATACTTAAGCACAAATGCTGTAACCATGATAATATTGTAATACCAAATTATTTGAAAAGAGTAACCATGGAGTTTCTTGCCGGTTCTTCTCCATAGGAAACGACCAACCCGAACCGTGTACCTTTTTGTCGACGTTTTATAAGTGCACATCTACGCCTGTGTGAAATAAAATATTTTGATTGAACTCAAAAACGAATGCACATGAGAATTAATGAGGCACAATAACCACAATATATTGCTGCTTTGAAATTTAATTAATATTATACCAAATTAAAACGTAAATACACTCGTACCAGCGTTATTAAGCTGGTTAGTAAACAGTAATAAGATAGAACTAAAAGTTAAAACCAATTGTACCAAAAGAGCTATAGTTTTTTTTTCGGTCGTCGAGATTTCTTACTGCAATTTTAACTCAAGTACTCATAAAAAGTTAATTACAAAATAATTCATTATTGGCACATCTTTTACCGTAAAATAGAATTAAAATTTACTATTGAAACCAAGTTTCACTTTTATCAAAAGATGGTTCTTCATTCGTTGTAAACTTTGTGGTTTGCTAGTTATTTCATTATTCTAAAAACCAATTATCTCTTAATCAAAAGTTTTACTTGTTTCTAGAATAACTTAAAAACATAATAACATTACAATAATCTTCTACTGGTAGTTTCTTTGAAATACAAACACCATTTGTATTTTTTTCTGATTTTACAAATTCTTCAAAATTCATATTTACTTCAAGATTCATATCATATTTACTTTGACCATTAAGAAACCGACGCTCATCTATACTAATAAAGGGTGTCACAAGACCCTTAACGAAGCCGAAAGACACTTGTGCTCCCCGTCATTGCGACTATTGTTTTGTTCTAGACCATACCTGCGAACCTTCTAGTTACGGAGATATTGGGGGTCAAAGTTACAACTTTTTCACAACATTTTTTTTTAATACAGGTTTTAATTTAAGATTTTTACTTTAAACACCTCCACGACCCCCGTACTAATCAATCCATCCACCAGCACATTGTTTTGAGTGCGTTACATTGAGTCCAATAGTAAAACTTGATTTTTCACACCAAAAAAAAGTCGTTTCCCAGCAATAATTTTTGCGAAAAGTTACTTAGTTTGATGTACATAATGATTGGTTGACGGCTTCGTTAAGGGTCTTGTTACACCCTATATAATAAAGCTAAAGAGTTTGTGTTTGTTTTTTATCGCGCTCATTCCTGGAACAATTACTGTTAGCCTGTGTCTTCCAACTGCTGGGCAAAGGCTTCTCCCTATGACTTCCAAATCTTTCGAGCAAAGTCAGTAATTAGTGTTTTGGAGCGCAGCTTTTTAAACACTTATTCAAGAACCATGAAAAATTCTTTTTGTATTCGATAGCCAATTTTTGAGGACGGTTTTAGACTATTTAACATCACGCTTTAACTCTTAGGTGAAACCACGGGGCAAGTATATCCCGTCCATAAATATCCACTAAGTACAAAAATCGAACCTCCCTCCCAACGCGGATACGATCACAAAAGATCGCAGAACAATAAAAGATTGAATGTAAATAACAATTAAAGAAAACCATTAACTATTGACGGCCCTAGGCGATAAACTAGCAATTATTTATGTCTCTGGTTGGGTAATTTACTGGTGCGATTATTAAACCCAGCACGGAAGAACAGAATAGTAGATACAGAAGGTCGGGTCGTGGTGGCCTAGTATCGTAGGTTCGATTTCAACACCAACGAACTTTTAGAGTAGCGCAAAAAAAAAACCGCCCGTACATATTTGCCCACTATCCTTTAATGCTCTTTTATATTGTCGTCCAATGTGGTACACAAAATTTGCTCAGTGCGGCGGACCAGGCTGATAAAAAAAGTAGTAGTAAATAGTGAATACCCAATAACCATCATCGAAATAAGTCAGAATAATTTGAGGTTTCCCCTCCCCCCCCCCCCAAGTTAGCACAGGGTCGGTTGAAAACTTAGGATAGTCTTCCTAGAGTTAAAGTTGTTAAAGTTCCATTAACTTCGGAATACTTTCCAGTTACCTCACCGTTTTTCGATGTCGACTGGTTTAGTTCTCAAAACGGTGAAGGAAAACAACGTGAGGAAACCGGTATGTCTTAGAACCAAAAATTCGAAGACGTGTATTATAACATCTACAAATCCGTACAAGGCCATCGTGGTTATCCAGCAGTGGAAAAATTATGAACTAATTGTGTTCACGAAGACGCTTATGAGTGATCTCACTCAACCGAATGCTAGTTGCAAGTGCGCTTGCACACGCAGTCCGTGAAGCATGTATACGTGTGCGTACCTTTTCGCCCGTTGTACAGAGCAGACCCTAACTATTCTGTGTTTATTTCTGAACTATTCTGTGACTGAACCATAAACGCGACGTTAATCGGTTGATTAAGACGCCATGAAACTCTTATTGGTTCGCAAGGACATTCGGCAATTGGTAAATAGTAATAAAACATAAAAAATGAACGATCTTAGCATGTGATTGCCAACCCACGTAGGTTGCTATTGACAAATAAAAAAAACCCCAAAGATCTTGGCGCTTTATTAACATTGTGAGTTTAATAAATTATTGTTTCGTGAAAGGACCACCTCGCAGGTTCCGTACAACTCGATGACTACCGGCTTCCCTTTGAAAAATGGCACAATCAGTATTCCACAGACAAATAATATAATCACATAAAAGATTTATGTACTCCGACTTATCTCTTACAAAAATTGACCCTTCGCTACTGCCACCTTTTCAACTTCAAAGTAGATAAGGACCAATCTTATCCGCTGCTGATTCTTGTTAACGAAATAACTAAGCTTTATAGGTAACAGTGTTTGATTTTATGTTTTAGTTAACTAGCTTTTTTTTATTATAAGTTTCCCAAACTTTACCAAGTATCATCTATTACCTCACGTGTTCACCCCATAAGCACCAGCACCCAGAAACAGACAATAACCGTTTAAACATATGACGTCATATGACGTTGAAGCTCTGCGGGTATTAATTGTGAAACCGCAGGCGGCGCCGCGGGACGATGCATGTCGGTGAAGCGAGCTCTCGGATTATAGTGAAGGAATTCTTGTTCTGCATAATGCAAGCTTTATTTAGATTTTGTAAGACTAACCGGGAGGAGTGACTTTGCTTTTGGTATTTTTATTATTTTAAGCAAAGCCCGAAGATCTGCTGTTTTGGGCTCTGTTAATTTCAGAAGCGTTCATCTATGAAAGTATGCACATTATATGAAGCAATTTACGGGGGTTTTCTTTCCAAGTAATAACTTTTTTTTATATTTTTAAAATATGCTGTGATTACCTTTTATCTTAATTTGACCGAGACCTATCTTTTGGGAGTGTTTTTACGAATGAACTCGAGCTCTAAGTGTGGTCCCCCAAGTGCATAAGGCGTTGCCATTGTTCTTTCGGACATCTTGGCAGGTCAGAAGTCTGACAGTCTGACAACCAGTATTAGACTGGTTGGTTAGAGTCCGTTGGTCCAGGCTGACAGATCCTTGGCAGTCGTTTTAGGTAGACAGACGACCGAAAATCACACATTATGATCACAACCAGTCTTTCCAAAGGAGTATCGCGTTAACCAGACACTGACATACGAAGGTTTAATAGGCAGACGCTCCATGTAAAATACTCAGGTAGGTACTTAGTTGCATCCAGTAATCCAGTTAGACTAGAAGCCGGTTCTAAAATAGTAGGAACTTGAGAAAAGTCTAGGCAGATTAGTGATGATTTCGTTTATTATATGAAAATAAAATTAATCGTTCTAAGATTAAACTAAGTACAGGGCGCACATAGTTCTTAATAGCCTACTGTAACACCAAGTCTTTTGCCCATCAGTGGATCATCAGTATAATCAAAATAAAACAATCCCATCTGATATTGGAATATAAAAGCAATTATTTATTCGAAAGAATGAAAGAAAAGGTTTTCCAAATTACATTTCGCCAGAAATCGTAATTTTAAAAACCAATAACGATTCACGAGTAATTGGAAGACGACAGTATGGGCTCATAACATGAAATTACAATTTATTATACAATTGATTGAAATTGTTGATTAATTTGCCTTGGTCCTTAATAACTTTGTACGCAAGGATCATTTTACAATATCACAAATCCGCTTAGTAATGGATTTATTTTGGTATTTAATGGACTTTTTGTTTCCAAGCAAATCGATGCGTGTTTAAATAATATCAATGTTAAAAAGTAAAAGATAATTTCCTGACGTTTTTCAGCTCTAAATAAACAGTAATTTATCAAAAATACAATATGATTTCAAATTTCTGTTCACCTGTAACATATTCTTTAACATGATAACATCACGTCTTTAATCCCTGAAGGCTTTGGCAGAAAGGTGTGTACCTTTTAAAACACCCACATTTCGCAAGAAATGTTCAAGTTACATCTAATGTGATCGAGCCTACTACCATCAACCGGACACAAGTTCCGACTCCGGAACCGCAACCGCAAAAATATATAAACCAAAAAAGTTCCAGCTCAACAAGTTTCGTTCACTTTCTACAATTAAAATACTCGATCCGCAGCAGTAAGAGCTGCACTGAAAGCCTTTTGCAGTAAAATGTGAGTAAATAGTAATCCCCCCACCCCCATCACCACTGCTCCCTTAAGCTCTTCTTTAGAAGGCTAAGCACTTAGACTTTACGTGTAAGTGGAATTTGAACTTAGAACATTTAAATTGAAATGCACTTGAGACTTATTTTTAATTTTTTAGGTCTTGAAAGTAATTGTATGCATTGAAGGGTTATGCAAGGACACAAATGTCAGTTGTTGTGGCTCTAAAGAGGTCTAATAGTCGCAGGTTTGATCCTGCACGGGGAAAATATTCGCATGACTTACATGATGAGTGACTCCAAATCTTTCATGCATTATGTTTGTGAAGTTTGAATTTGCACTCTTTGCACAGTTGCACTCTAAAATTATGCATGACAATAAATGTCTACATTTGCTGTTAAACAAAAAATTGTATAACTGTTAATACCATGGAACTAATAAATAGATACTATGGTTTCTGCTTTTCCTTTTTATCAGCTTAAAAGTTACCAACTAGTAGTATTCATTACGTACCTTTTGTGGAGCTTCTAAGTCATTTCAAGCCGCTATAAGCTCAAAAGCCTCGACGAGCACAATTACCTGCAGTAAGGAATCACATAGGACATACCGGTAGCTATGTCGTATGTGATTCTTCTTCTACATTATCGAATTAAGCGCTGAAGCATTTGGTTCATGCTTTAGAGCGCTTTATTTGACCGCTTGAAACGGCTTAGTCGCAAAACGTCTCTTTTGCAAAATGACTAACTTCTTCCAATACCGACAATGCGATAGCAGCTTTAAAAACTAGAACAGTTTTAAAACTAGGCAGCCAGTATCAGTCGCTACAATTCCGTTTTCAAACTGATCTTTTTTTTCTCTTTTTTCCATTCTGTGTGGCCAGTCAATATGCTTCAGAGTATTTCCACTGCATACAAACTTAATTTGCACTTGAATAATTTGATAGTGGCACTACACTTGGCAGATCTGGGCAAATGTTCGCCTTTTATCATTAAAACAAAGTGAACTATATCGCAATAGGCATAAAAAACATTTTTTTTTGATCCAATATCGCGGAAATTTTGACAAATACGCCAAATGAAGTGCCAGCATGAGGGTTGACGGTTTATGTATAGGTTTATTTGTTTTTATTTTGGCTTTAGAACACATGGAAATACATTCCTTTAGACGTATGTGGTGTAACTTTGAATGGTAGATTGACGACTGATATGATATTATATATCTTTGCTCCAGTCTAGGTTAGTGCGGAGTCTCAATAGAGTAAGAGACCAGCTTACCGTGCATTCTGCCCACCCGGAAAAGTAACTAAAGTGTTTTCTGGATACCAAGTAAACACAAGTTGCCAGTTGTGTACTAGTACCTTTGTATACCTAGAAAGAGTTGATTTTCAATTAGAAGTTAGATTAAAACATCATCACATAAAATGTTTAACAGTTAGACTTTCTATATTCTAAACGTATGATTAATATGTACCACAACGATTTTCAGGGGAAACTCCGTTAGAGTTAATAGCCAAATCTGAATATCCATTACGGCAGTTTAGACGATTTCAATTC
Source organism: Noctua pronuba (assembly GCA_905220335.1). Classification (NCBI taxonomy): domain Eukaryota; kingdom Metazoa; phylum Arthropoda; class Insecta; order Lepidoptera; family Noctuidae; genus Noctua; species Noctua pronuba. The sequence goes on from LR999896.1 coordinate 17,689,043, forward strand.
AATATCTAAGGTTGAATACAAATGCTCCAAGTTTCTTAGGCTTTAATTCCAATTTTCACTTACACAAAACATCCAAATAATGCCTAAATGTTATTGAGCAGTTGAAACTTCAACTCTCGGCTCACGGCCGAAAGTTGAAAATCGACAGCGTCTTTCTATTTAGGCATTCATTAAGGACCTATTGATAGTAAATACGAGCAAAAGAGCATTAAACCTGTCGTTACCTATCAAGCCTCATTTAATTTAGGGTCAAACTTGGAGAATTGTTTGTGCATTACTTAGCAATGTTTGTGTTGTTTGGATTAGTATTGTATCGTTTGTGCCTATTGATTATTTGATTTTAATACACCGTTTAAAGATATAACATAGTTTTCTAATATAGTATTAAGCAATTATTTATAATACACAAGATTTTCATTATTATTTATTCATTATCTTTGAGTGTTAATCTGCTAAGATGACGAGTAATAAAGAAATATAAAAGAATTGGGATAAGGGCAGGAGAATGAGGATGACTCTTTGATTGTTAATCGATCATTGGTTTTGGTTTGGCTCGTGACTTATTATTTTCAATCTTATTGTTTACTAGCTTTTGCCCGTGGCTTCGCTCGCGTTAATTTAGAATTTGACAATCAATTTGGGCTGTACTCTGCTGCTGCTCGTGGCGCCATCTATTATAATAAGGACGTTATTGTTATTTTCTTCGGGAACAGTACTTTTTTCGAGATGAAAGTACTCTGTGTCCGTTTCTGTATACCCGAAAACGTATATGCAAAATTTCTGGATGATCGGTTCAGTGGTTTAGACGTGAAAAGGTAACAAACAAACAAACTTACTTTCGCATTTATAATATTAGTAAGTAAGGAAATAAGGATTGCACACAAAATTTAAAAAATATACATAAAAATTGCAGTAATATAGCTTATGTGCAATGGTGAGCTTCACCCAGAATTGGGTTCGTTGGATTTGTATTTCATTGACTGTATGACTGAACTTCCAAGTTTAAAATACCGATATACCGTGTACATAAAGTTTAAAAGGACGACTTATGTGAGTCAAAAACTACGCTATGACGAATTACTTAATTGAGAATGTGCTGACGCCAGTTATCTAGGTACGTCTATATTTGTGGTGAAAACGGTCATTAGACACCTAACTGACGTCAAAGGCGTTAGCCCGCGTTGGTGACATTATAAGTCGTTCATTAATTTGACAGGACCATTAATAAAATTCTAATCTATAGCAATGAGTTAACAATTTATTTATTTTTTTCTTTTTTACTTAAATAGACTGACCTAAGTATAAATAACTTCACCCAAACGTGACGAAAAATTGCAAACCTTTTGAGTTAATTTAAAGTATTTGCAAATAGAAGCCCGTTTTCATTCAGTCCAATTAAGGAGTAATTAGTAAACGAAAGCGTGAATGAAATTGAGATTCCGGATGATGAAAAGATCTTGCTCTGCTAACTCTTTAGTACATGGCGTGGGCATGTTATTTCAATTAAATGTGTATAAGTTATTAAAATCCTTTTTTGTCAGGGACATTTCAGAAAATATTTCGTACCATGTGAATATTCCAATGAGTTGCCATGGCTGACCTTTTAGTCTTTAAATAGACTCCGGACCCAGGTAGGCCGCAGCAAGGAAAACCTGCTCAGGTGGATATTCATTAATAACAGGACAAAGTCCCTAGAGTGTAAATGTGGTGCTGTTCCACAAACGATGGGGCACTTAATATTGTGTCCTGCGTGTCCTGTTGTTCACTCATTACAGGAACTGATGGACGCCAAACTAGTGGCTCAGATCTGAGCCGACACAATTTAGATTGCCATCAACACGCTGAGAAGAAGAAGATTCCAAGATTACATTGAAGGCTGAAAAAATATCTTTAACATCTCCAGTAAAAGCTGACCTCTTATTTTATCCAAACTCCATTCAAGTCCAGGGCAGTTCAAGGTCAGTGTTACTTGATTGAGTAGGTACTAAAATGTTACAAAACACTTGGTAAGCATTGCAACCACCAATTAAATTGGCCCTGTCCGACGCTAAAAGGCCGTTATCTCAGCAAGGAGCTGTGACATTTAAAAAAAAAGTCATAGCGCTGGTATTCTGATAAGGCCCAAAGTGATTCTGTTTTACGTCATTCTTGTATACTTCTTCTGAAAATCCTGGCTTCACTCAATCACTCAAAATCTTTAAAAAAAAAACAATACGAATCTCATCATCATCAATAGTCTACGAATCGAATCAGCAACAAACAAATGAAAACGTCAGCAAATATTGAAACTCCTAAACACATCAGACAAAATAACCAACCAACCAACCTGAAAATTCCTTTTCCCTTAACTGGCAACCCTGGTAATTTTCCTCATTCGCCACTTAACGAAGCACAATGCGGCTTAATATTAATTTGGGGTCAGGCATCCTTAAACCCTTGAACGCACAAGACCAGTTAATGCAGAAAATCTTGGTCATGTAAACAATGATAAGTAATTTCTCAGGGGCTATACGCCTTGTGCGGGTCCCGGCACATTCGATTGGGCACCATCTGTTGAATAACAAAGCCAAACCGAAGCAATGATTATACGGTAGACATTTTTTTTCTTTCTGATGGGAAATAATCAAATAACCCCCTCCGCTCTGGGCGGAGTGGAAGGGAGTGTCAGACTTTTACTGACTAAACCCATCGATACCCTTTGTGTTCCAGGGCCGCGGTATCTCTTTCGAACAGTCCCGCAGCCCCGGCAGGCATCGGCCCTTGCGGGCCCCTTCCTTTTTGCTGACATTTCTTTGAGGGAACACAAACGCGCCGTCGATACGGCCTGTCGTCATAAGACGGACGGACGGCGAGCTAGCCAATGGGCCGCGCCTACGGTGGCCGGGAGCCGTGGCCTCCGACGCGGCGGCTGGGACGTGAGATCCTTATTACACGGTAGACTTACATTCGACTCGGGCTGTTTGGAAAAAGTTCGGCGTCTAACCTTCGCTGAGTCACATAATCAACCACCATCATGTCATCATCTGACTAGCCTTTTCCATGCAGCTGAATAACAGTATTTTACATGGAGCGACTGCCTCTCTGACCTCCGCAACCCAGTTACTACTGGGTAGCACGATACCCCTTGGCAAGACTGGTTATCAGACTTTCGAAACACGTAACTGTAACGACTGTCAAATATCTATAATTGACAGTCGGGAGCTACGGCTTAACATGCTTTCCACGGCTCGGAGGAAACTCGGTATATAATGGGGGGTCACTCATCCACGGAGCAACACAGGTAAGTGTGGCTCAACCCGAAGATCGAGCAGCTGTTATTATTTAGCCTCGAGCTCCTCTTCCATAATCAAGCACTTTCTTATTATAATGCTCCCACTGCTAGACCACAGGCTTCCTCTTTGGCACGAATTACACAGAAACGGCGTAAGGTGTAAGGTGCGGCGCAGGCGTGGAATTTATAAGGAAACGAAGGAACGGCGTGCCTGCGCCGCGCCGCTTGAGTGTAATTTACGACACGTTGCCTTCGTACATTTTGTATGAAAATGTTTTGAAGCGACATCATGCCTGCGTCGCGCCTTCACCCTACGCCGTTTCTGTGTAATTCGCGCCATTGAGAGTATGTGGGCTATAATCTAAACCGTGGACAATGTGACTTTCTCCCGAAAGCTAATCTACCTAAATGCGATGTTGCCGCCCGGCTGTGCCAAATCATGTCGAGCGGAGGATGCGTGTAGCAACCCTGACTGTCGGGAAAATCCAACGGTGTGTATTTGGGTGTTCTCCTTTGCTTACAAGCAATTGCCTTTTGTGCTCAACGAGAGAGAAGGTTATCAGCGGTAATGCATGGTCAATGTTTGTAGTTCTCTTTTTCTTTGCAAAAGGTATTAATATGTGCTTTCATACTGAGGTACGTAAGTAAATGGGCATCTGAATAAATGTTAATAATTGGGATCTTTGTATGTAGGAAAATAACCTCGTGAGAGAAGAGGAGCTCGTGGCTAAATAAAAACAGCCGCTCGGGCCGATCTTTAGGTTAAGCCGTGCTTGCCGAGGTTGGTCTGTGGATGGGTGACCACTCGTTACATACCGAGTTTCCTCCGTGCCTCGGAAAGCACGTTAAGCCGTTGGTCCCGGGTGTCATTTTTAGATCTTTGACAGTCGTTTGGTAGTCAGTGGCCCAAAAAAGACTGACAACCAGTCTTACCAAGGGGCATCGTATTGCCCAGTACTAACTGGATTGTGGAGGTCTGATAGGTAGTCGCTCCTTGTAAAATACTGGTATTCTGCTGCATCCGGTTAAGACTGGAAGCTGACCCCAATATAGTTGGGAAAAAGGCTAGGCAGATGATGATGTATGTAGGAAAATAACGTAGAGGATGCTATACTCATAAGAAGCATATGGAATATTGTAGTTTAAATAGCACTAGATCAATAACCAATGTGTAGTAGAAAAAAATTTAAACAAGCTATACCTAGGTTATGTCATATAAATATGAATTGCAGCCCACACACAGGTGTAACGTGCAAAGAAATATGGTTTCAAGAACCAAACTTTAGAGCAAAAACAAAAAAATAATAAACAGCATTCAAATCCATTAAAACTATCAAAACATTTCCGTGTATTTATTTTAAGAGAAATGATAAATGTAGGGCGGTCAAAATATCTATAACACTTATACGATATAACAAAAATAGATGCAGGATAGGTACACATGCTACGTATTTATAAAAATAGTATTCATCATACATTCTTCTATGTATGATGAATACTTTTATGTAATACGTATGTAACGTGACCCGATTGGTCATTTTTTTTTTGTGGGAAATCATCAAATAACCCCCCCCCCCCCCCCGCTCTGGGTGGAGTAGGAGGGATTGTCGGACTTTTACTGACTAAAACCCATTCATGTTCCTTCTTTGCCCTTTGTGTTCCAGGGCCGCGGTATCTTTTTCGAACAGTCCCGCAGCACCCGATTGGTCCTGCCGTTCGTCGAACAGTCGATACTGAGTTATTTTATAAACAATAAACAAAATTCTTTAAATAAATAAACTGATGCTTCGAGATAATATAAAATAGTTATCACGCACTTCATAATGTTTTTCCTCCATTTTTAGTTTAGTGTGCTGCGTTACTGACCTTTTGCTGTAAGTCAGATGCGAGACAAGTGCAAGGTTATATTTTATTGCGTTAGCACACTGAACTTTGTAGCAACAAAATTGTTTACAAAAAGGAATAAACTCGAACTCAAAGCATTTATTTCAATAAAACTATTTATAGGCACTTTTTAGGGTTCTGTACCTGAAGGTAACCAACGGGACCCTATTACTAAGTCCGCCCGTCCGTCTGTCTGTCAGCGGGTTGTATCTCATGATCCGTAATAGGTAGACAGTTGAAATTTTCATAGAATAGAGGAACGGGCAAGAACTTCCTTGGATAGTCTTTACAAAGAAGAGCAGAATTATTACAAAACCTGTGGTCCTCAATCCGCAGACTCAGAATCAAATAAATAGGTAGGTAATTGAAAAAAACACGTGTCTACATTAAATCAATTATCAAAGAAATGTCGTTCTATTTTTCCGTGCAAAAGTAATTTATGTCGGTAATCCGCGGGCAATTTTCATGAGACATCGTATTATTAATATTGTAATTTCATTACGGCGCCGAACAGATTTGATGGAATCGTTCATTCAGTAAAACGACGCGACGTAAGGATATAAATATAGGAATTTATTTGTGTTATATTAAAATAAGGGAATTTGGTCTCTTTATTTGCAGCATTCAAGAAGGCCGTCGTAAACTATTTTGAGTAAATATGATCAACTTTATAAAATACTAGTTTTTGCCCACGGCTTAGCTCGCGTTAATTTAGCATTTGACAATCAATTCGGGTTGTACTCTGCTTGTAATAATATAATTCAATCATGATTCGAAAGACACGAGGCGCCATCTATTATCAATAAGATGTTATTGTTGTTTTCCTCGGGAACAGTACTTTTTTTCGGGATAAAAGGTACCCTATGTCCGTTTCTGTACACCTGACAATGTACTTGCAGAATTTCAGAATGATCGGTTCTGCGGTTTAGGCGTGAAGTGGTAACAAACAAACTTACTTTCGCATTTATAATATTAATTAGGATTAGGATTAACAATACTTAGACAGTCTCCTACTAAGTCCTCCTATAAAATTCAAAGGAACAAATAAAGTTACGCAAATATATTACTACCCAAATGTTAATCACCTGTCAAAACTAGTTAAAAGTAGTAACAAGCTGTTTCCAATTATACCAATTAAATTCTTTAATTAAATCGTTACGAAATGAAAATATTCAAAAATTACTTATCATATTGTATGCAAAGTAGTTCAAAATTCTTAAATCAAAAAACGTCCGACAAAAAGTAGATTAATGGAGAATAAATTACACGGTACTGACATTGCCCTTAAACTTATTAAATAAATCCAAATGTCAATGTCAAAGTACAACAAAACTTCGCCCGAGTTATAGGGCGACCAGAGAATCTTGACACTGCAATAAAAACCAGAATGCAGATGAACCAGTATTTTATATGAAGCAACTGCACTGCGAAAACTAATTTTAATGGTTTTAGTTTTGAAATTGATTGGTGATAGCCGGTTGGGAACTGAAAGCTTTCCATTGTTTATTAACTCGTTTGGGATGAATACAAATCAAACTGGGATTGGTTTTATTCATGTTTCTTTTCATAGCTATGAAGCATTACTTGTTTTTTTTTATTGTTGTAATGTTTTATGACATAGATTAATAAACTTCAACAAAATTCACCAAAATGGGTGGATAGTATTCACCAATCAGCTCCAGCTCCGGCTCCTTCACACAAAGAGGAGACTCGATTTTCAGGAGTGTGCAAATATGTGACCAAGTAGCGATGCCATCAAGGACCAAGAAAAACTGGCCACACTATATTTCGAACACATTTAAAAATATGAACTGCACAATAAAATATAACTCAAAGCGGTTACGTGATTAAGGTCGTACATATTTAAATATGACTCTTACTTGATATTAAAATTAAAGTTATTACGAAAAAAGTAATATTTCATAACACGCATGTCTACACCGTATTTAAATTATTTGCGTACCAAAGGTCAGTTTTTGCGAATGAACTTCAAAAAGTTACGTAATGTCAAATATAAAACTTGTACCTTTGATGTGACACCGGACATGTAGTAAACACGTAGTTTAAACGTCCATGAATACATCATCATAATGAAATATCAGACAAATTAAAATAATAAATAAGCTGGAGATCAAATAAATATGACAGAGTGTAGTCTGGAAGTATTTCTGGTTTACATCAGTCAAGTGGCGCGAAATTTATAAAGTGCGATAAAAGTTTTATTTTTACTCTCTGGTAAGTATAGTGCAATGTTAAAAAACATTTCCGTCGAAGTTCCGTATTTTCATTCGCAATGAGTAATAGTTTTCAGTTGACTTTCAATATTTGAAATTTTATTACTTTTGCCAGAATCACTTTGATCTTTATAATACTATTTAACGGATTCTTCTTTTTATGTCGAAGATACGTACGTATGTATGTGTCTGGACCCAGCAGGCGGCTACGATAATCACGGCGTCAGAAGCCTTGTTATGACCGTTAAGGGTGCAGGACATTTGAGTCATTCTGAACAGCAAGTGTGACGCAGTCTAATCGGGAGCATCGCACTCGCACTTGGTGTTGGATGAATCGATAATACCCCTATTTGCAAGATTAATTATTGGTTATTTAACGATAAAAAGGACCTAGAATTTTATTGATGGATGGAGAGGGGATTGGAGATATTGAGTGAGGATTAATATGAAAGAAAAAGAAGTAAATGATGCCGTAAGTTCTGATGGGCGAGAATGGAAGAAGAAAACGTGTTGCGCTGACCCCAAGTAGAATGGAACAAGGACAGGGAGATGATGATGATACAGGACCCAGAAAATACTAACAAACATAACGTACATTAAGACGATCTCCAAACCGCGTCAACAGCAGTAAAAGCAATACTATTCAGTTCAAGTTCATTCTCCATTACTTCCATTTCAAGGTGCCTATTTTGGTCCTATTACCATTAACACGTCCGAATCTGTCTATAATAATAGTCTGCTGAAAAAATTACAATCGTTTTTGGCAGTCAAATCACATGAAAGCACTCGACGTTCCGATCTGCGCCGGCGCCTATATTCCACTCCTTGTGACGTCACTTGGGAAACAGACGTTCCTAATTTATTTGTTGGCAGCACTATATCACTAGTCTGTAGTGTTGTGAACCAGATACACTATTTTTATTTTTAATTGCACGTGTTTTTGTTCGAAGTGTTTTTTTGGATTACCTACGAGTTTGTTTCCGTTTTTCTTTTGGAGACTGCAAAAGATGGATTTATTCTGGAAGGATTATATAGGGTGGCTGGTAATTAGTGACCGAAACTTAAACACGTGATTGTAGTCATGATAACAAACAATTTCCCAAAGAAACATTTCTTTTTTATTCACAGACTTTTAACACAATAAAACAACAGCTGTATGAAATTCGTACGCGCGTCTTTGACCTATCAGCTGTTAGCCGTTAAAAAAATGTTTCTTTGGGAAAGAAGTTTGTTATCATGAGTATAATATCGTGATTAAGTATCAGTCACTAATTACCAGTCACCCTATATGAAAGAAATAGAAGGAAGGGTGCCAGGAAGAATAAAAGAACACAAACAGGTAACATAAGACAAGGAAGGAAGATAAGATACAATAATATCACGCCTGCATTCCCCGACGTGTTAGACAGAGGTGTACCTAATAGTACAGATTTCGCTAGGAAGGAAGATGTTGAACATAATTTACGATTACCATCTCATTTTCACAATATAATTAGTCACCGAGCTATATCATCATCCCCATTTGTCATACAGACTTTTGTCTACGCATAATAACTCAGAAACTCATTGGGGTACTTTCTATATTTGAATGTCTCTTTGTTCAAATTAGTCAACACTGCTGGTGCCGCCATTTATCTTTATAATCGCCTTTGTTCCATCATTCTGAAGATAAAACAACACGTACAAAGGAGGATGCTCATATTATGCCCCGTATACTTAGTACACAATACCAGCACATTACCGATTTAACGTTAAACACGAAATTAAACGGAAATTACGAAGGTACGCTCGGGAAATGTGTATTATTCATCGTCGAGTAAAAAGTTGTACTTTGTGCTGAGAGTTGACAGTGTGAAGGATGATGATGGGTTATAATGTTTTTTTAAATGTTAATACAAATGAAAAACCGAAGAGACGATGGATGGACTGTGTGAAGGATGATATGGCATGAAAGGAGGTGTCATGAGATGACGAGAAATAGAGAAGTATGGAAGAAGAAGACATGCTGCGCCGACTCCAAATGAATTGAGAGAAGGGCAAAAGAATGATGACAAATAAAAATGGGTCTGGAAAATATTGTTGTTGAAATCATATAATAAATATTTTCTATCGCTATCCGAAAGATTTTGGAGGTAATTCCTAATCCTAGTGGATAACGTTCGACGACTTAACTAACGCACTATTGCATAACATCACGCCTGTAATACCGAAGGGTTAGGCAGAGGTGTACCCATTAGTACACCCACATTTCGCCAGTTATGTTTAAGTCCCATGTAATAGGGGGGAGCCTTTTGCCGTCAACTGGGCACAAATCCAGACTCCGTGGCTGCCACAGAGAAATTTCTGATGGAAAAACCCAATAACACTTTGCCCGACCCAGGAATCGAACCCGGAACCTCATGATCAGCAGTCGCGCTTGCGACCACTAGACCAACGAGACAGTCCCACTATACTTTATTTTGTACTACTACCAACTCCGCGAGTAAATACAAACACCAAGTGAATGAGGTCACCGAATGAAATTAGATCTGTGCTTTGGTATTGGACCCCTAATTCGATTTCCCCCAGGAGGAAAAGGCGTTTATTAAAAATATTCCAAAATTGGAGCTTTATTGATGAAAAAATATGAACCAATAATCGGGATAAGGGACCCAATTTATCGGGACAGACAAGTTCGTCAAAGTAAGGAAGTTGGAATTATTTAATATAAACGGCATAACAATCAAAGGAAAGTCGACTAAAACACAAATTGCGATTCAATTTAAATCGATTTTAATAATTTTCTTTGTTTCCACTTATTCAAATCCGACCAGAAATAAAAAAGATTACAGAAATGTATTGAGACGGTGCACGGTGTTGCGAACATTCATTCGGTCGTTGATAAGAAGTGCAAATAAAACAAACATTTTATAAGGTCGTGCTCACATTTGCGTCTCATAAGCTCACGAGTGAAGTTATCGCCCATTCGCGTTTTCGATTTACATTTAAAAACGGAACTTGCCTCTTTAGTGTCGTAACTCCTTGGAGTCGACTTTGTATTCTTATTTTAAATTCAAGATTGTGGAATGGAACGAAAATAAATTAGTATGTAATAGGCAAATTAGTATGTCATATTATAACAGTCCTTTTTCTGTGTCAGACATTGATCAGACAGAATGTTTTAGTCCTAGGTAATGTCATACTTCAAATTAAATGCTGACGGTTTATGTCCAACAGACAAAATTTTAGTCATTTTACCCAACACTTCGAAACAGTAAAGGTCAAAATCCGAATTCAAAACAAACTGCTTGTCAGAAGTACAAAACTAGACCTCTTTTCAGAACTTAAAACGAATCTAAGCATGGAACAAAATGTTGCCCCAAAAAATCTCCATATCAATCTCGTCGTGACCATGTATCGAGATCCTAACGTGACATTGGCCGTGAAACCGAAACGTTTATCGCGTAGTATTCGTAAATCGTAATTGAACGCGGCTTGCACGTCACTACTTCGAAATTCGAATGTTTTCGACCCGACGAATTATGTTGTCGGATTTTCGGGATCCGTTCGAAAAGTCTCGGGACGGATGCCCGAACACGATTTTATTGAAGATTCTATGTATTTTAAAATGTGTGTGGGTGTGATCTATTTTAAGTTTTTCCGGAGTGTTGAGATGCAAGCACCGGAGTAACACAATGCAATAATAAATTTGTCCTAAGTGCTTACTGATTTTAACAGTTTACAATTTTTTATAATATTTTTTCATAGAAATTTCACAATCATTACAAAACTACTGCCAAACTGCAGAATTGTTTGTATTTCTTTGTAAAAATACTGAAAAAATACGTAACACTTGGAAAGCGTGTCCAACCCTCTGACTCTATGTACAATTTTACAATCTGCAATTGGCAAGCCTAGATCTCATGAAAATCACATAAATTCATGTGCCCAAAGAAAACCTCAATATAACACATCAATTATTTTCAGTTTTGTTACACCGATTACTATCAATAAAATTCAATTAACTCAAAAACACATTAGAGGTTCCACATTATCATATCACTGTGTGAGCGCGATCGCGTGATATGCCTAGTCATGCATGATATTGTTCTGAACAATCTCATTGAAAAGCACCTTTTATAAGCGTAATAAGATTTTAAAAACCGTATACATAGTATGCTTGGTTTTTCAAAAGATAGATTACGTTCAACACAATAGTCAAATAGGTTTTCTTTTGACAACTTGCGCAGCTTTATTTGATGTTCTGTCTATAAAAGATGCAAAAAAGTATCTATTTTCTTTTAAATTTAAATGTCATTTTTAAAATACAGGCATTGAACTTAAGCTGCAAGGACCCAATTGCTGTGGACTACGTGAAACATTCAGATACTTAAACTTGAAAGCTAAGGGTAATTAATCATCTTCTTTTGTTGTAACTAAGACTTAAATCAATATTTTATTCAGATCTAGAATTATATTCATACTTTAAATATCTACGGAATCTCTGATATGAAATCATTCTCAATTATATCATTCACCGCGATTTTCTAAGTTCAAAAGCTAACAGCTTACAAAAAAACAAGAGCGGTCCGAGTGCGTGATACGAAGGCTCAGTAAACAGATGTGTGACGAGTGGGAGGCTTGTTTGTGTGACCCTACTTCATATGAAGTTGACGTGTTTCAGCGTCGATTGCTCTGAAGAACAAAGATACTGATTATTCTGACCTCGCATAATAATAAGTGGGACCTCCGTTTATTTCCAAAAGTAGGTAAAATAAAACGTCACGATTTTTTTCCGAGTGGTAGGCACTTAATAATTCCGAACATTATTTATCTCGATTGATTTTATTGAGCTGGGAAAAACCAAAGAGCCGAACATTAATTTATCAGCCAATGTAAACGAATAAAAGTTGAGTGCAGTAGCAGACTTCTACTGACTAAAACTCATCCATGTTCCTTCTTTGCCCTTTGTGTTCCAAGGCCGCGGTATCTCTTTCGAACAGTCCCGCAGCCCCAGCAGGCATCAGCCCTTGCGGGGGTCCGCAAGGGCCGATGCCTGCCGATGATTCCTTGTTCCTGACATTTCTTTGAGGCGCGCATGGAACACGAACGCGCCGTCGACACGGCCTGTCGTCATAAGACGGACGAACGACGAGCTAGCCCAGTACTCACCGTCCACAGATCCTATTGTACCTAAAACTAAGTCAATCATTTAACAGTTACCTACAAGATCTAAAGTAAAGTTCACAAAAAACTTTATAATTCCTATTGTTTAGGTAATTTCTGTTTCAGACACAAGTTTGCCCAGTCTAATTAAATTAATTTCGAAATGAGTTCATTTTACAAAAAGTTTTGCCTACTTATTAGGCACGAGTAAAATAATATTATTTTTTCGTAATTGTTCCATTGTTAATTAATGTTTTAAAGCGACTATATAGCCAAATGGTTTAGTTAAGACCGAGCAATAAAACAAAGCAGTTATTGTTATGAAAAACATAGCGTTGAAGTTACTGCATTTTTAAGACTTTTATGACAGCAGCTGTCACTGTCACTGATGACACTAGCCCCAGTGTGGTTTGTGCAAAGGAATTGGGTGACTTATACGTATTATTTTCTAATTTATGGTGAAATCTATTGAGAACAAGAGGTCGTGATTTCGAAACCCAGCTGTCACACTAATGAAGCTACTCCAAATAAGCAAGTACATATCTATACCCAATATGTTTCAATCTGTTGGAGGGGTCGAAATAAATTAAATTATAGTATGCTTTGTTGTCCCTAATTAGTTCCATAAATATCTAGAAATAGAAAAAAATCTGAACAATATTACCAATTATGTACCGACTACTACAATAACCTGAACATACTCTCGCATATCGCTATTTTCTCTTAAAACTTGTCCAAATTTTTTCACTATTTTCCTTTGTTATTTTAACAATGCGTCCTGAACAGATTTCAATTAAAATCACGTCATTATGCCTGACAAAGTGTTGAAACCGACCCCTTTGTTAAAAACGTTGCATGAGTGGTTTCCATGGAAGTGTATATTGATGTTTACGTAATAAATACAGATACGTTATGATTATGAACAATTTACGTACATACAATAATATTATTGTGCGTGATCTGGTGTTTTTCAGGAAGGCGAGGGTTTTCAAGGCTGGCCGTGGTTTTCAACGATTACCTGTGTGAAACTCTTGGTACGCAGGTAAGTATTTTATCAACAAGATAAGTTAGAATATTTTTGGCCGCTTCTTTTCAAAGAAATTTCGTATTGATGTGTAGAAAGGTTATTGTAAAGAACATAATTATTATTCCGTTAGAATAACAAAAAAGACGACTTAGAAATAGTATCAATGTGATTACGACAATAATTATTAGGATTGAGTGGCTGCCTAATTGATTGAGCAACTATTTCATCTTAAGTTCAAAAGAGTCTTAAGTTATTTCATTAGTATTAAACAAAGAGATTTAAAAGACTTATAGAGCGTACATTGGGAATAAAGTGATACAAAAATCTTGATCCCGAACATTTTCGATTTTGCCACACGAATGCTACCTGACAAGCGGGCGTATGACACTAGACAGAAGAATTTGTTACTAAGTAGTAACAAGTATTGGATTATGTTTTTTTTCGTCGTGTCCCGTCTATCGCTAGTAAATATTTGAATATCTTTGGTATGAAACTAACATAATATTATGTACTTTCCAAATGCACGATAATGTCACTCAACGTCATGAAAAAATAGATTAGAATGGTTATCAGGTTTACCCCAATTTGACCCGAATATTTACTTCCACAGGGTACTAATTTGATCACTCTCAGGTGGTAATAAATCCGTGTAACAACTTGCAATAATCCGCATTCATGATAACAGCCGCTTGCCTGCCGGGAACACGGGATTTTTATAATTTATTCGGGACATTAAAATTTTTGCGCCCACTGAAGGAAATCCCGTGCAAAAATATGACGGAAATTAAACGAAAACATTTGGTTACCTTGTTTTATAGGCAGAAGCTTCTAATTTATAGAAATACTCTTACATATGAAGCTGTGTTATGTACCTTTGACAAAAGTAGTAAAAGAAAAAAATTGTAGAAAAGTTTAGTAGTGCAAATGTTTTTTGTTTACCGAAGTGAAAATCACCTAAAGCGGCACATCACTGGGTGCTTAGCCAACAGAAGATAATTACAAGTGAAAATACAGATATAATTCCAATTTACATCTCCTTTGTTGCCTATTAGAGCTCTTAATCATTTTAGATGAATAAAACCTTCAACAAAACAATCACATTTTTGACTAATCACCTCAATCTGCACCTCCAAATGCCAGGGGTGTCAAACCCTAAATCACCAATAAAACACAAAACTGGCCAGAATCGGTCCCATTCGCTGCCAACCTTTACGTTATCACTACGGATTTATGGCTGCAATATGAGAAAGTTTCTGTCATCGTCAGGGGCGCTCAACATTTGGAGTAGGTACCCGTTATTCATAGCCCCGTTTTTGTTTATCTGCGAAGATAAAAGAGAACTGCTCGTATGGCTGGCGTTGAAAAATTTTGTGTTTTTTTAGTATAACTCGCTACTAAAGCGACACAATTTTTTGCGGGAGTAGGCTGAGCTGAATTTTGAGTAGCTCTATCAAGTTTACTAGCTTTTGTTTATGGCTTCGTCCACGTGGAGGTCGGAAACTGTTTCACGGAACCTTCTAACGGTATAAACAAGTGTCTTACATATTGTGTCTCAAACCAGGGCATTGTTTCTTTTTCCCAACATTTCTAATTATTATTAAGGTTGAAAGTTGGTTGAAAATAGTAAAGGGAGCGCAACTAAGTGGTACACACGGCGGCACATGAAGCTGTAAATTTCCAGTATTACTTGGCCTCGCTTTATATAGATTTCCTATACAATGAGAGATCCGCATTGGCAATCGTGCCTACACTGCTGGTGTGCTAAAACTCTTTTGGCCATTTAACTTGACAGTTCCCGGCTGTCTCAAAACAACTAACTACCTCCTACTGTAAAAATCGAATACTGCCAATATGTTTGGAAAATGAATGCACCCAACCGTGGACTGAAATTGCCACACACAACGGTTTTACAGATCTGTGGATCACCAAAATTGTGCTCGATTTAACAAATAGGTTGGTATATAAGTAGGCTACGGACGAGGCAGCACCGCTGCAGCTTTGTAACGTTTTAGTATAAACTTGCTGAGGGTACTAAGGGTCTAATAATATTCTGTTTTTTTTTACATGACCATACGCAATTTAACTCGATAAGGTTGCGATACTGCTCAACCGGACTGTCCTGTGGTGACCTCAGATGCATTTAAGGCCCCTGTTATTGTTCTGTGTGAGCTAAAAGGTAAACATTTGTCTTTCTTTTTATGTATGTCATTGCGAAACTGTTCAATTTCACCTCGCTAAATTAGAGAAAAGTCCTAATATGCACGCTAAGCTATCTCGCCAGGCATTTTGATAACAAATTGCTCGAAAGCTTAGCCCAAAATGGTTCTAGGTATATGAAAATTCTCACATAACGCTTTTCTGCTCTAATTTCGTATAATATGTGACGTGCTGAACCATTACGGTAAGTCAGTCACTTAGATATATGAGTTGCAAGTTCGCGCATTAGTGACTTACTCGTAATTACATAGCATGTACTGCAGTATTAACTTGACTTAAATAATTTATGAGGTTAAAATGGGTAAGGAATTTTAAATAGTTATTAAAATGTTCAGCAATTTTCGTGACCCACAGTTTCATGTCTCTTTGTACGAGTAAAGCTTCGGGACAGATCGTCCAGGTCCAGTGTCGTGTTAGCGTCTTCAATTCGTCCAATATATAGGTATATTATATATACCGGTTTGACTACCTCGTTGGTCCAGTAGTCGCATGTCTGACTGCTGAGCATGACGTCCTGAGTTCGATTTCCAGGTCGGGCAAATTATTATTAGGGTTTTTCATCAGGGACAACTACCCTGATTACGTGGGACTTAAATATGACTGGCGGAATGTGGGTGTACTATTAGATACACGTCTGACTACTGACCTTGCAGGAGTGATGTTATGTATGTTACCTGTTTGAATGATCTTAAAAGAAAATGACAATGCCGACCGATCCCTTTTAACCATATTAGACCATTTTGCTAACAAAAGTCACTCCTCCATTCTGGCCAGTCCGCTAGGACACAAACTTTCAAGGTTTCTGTCAAACACAATCTTAGTTTTCCAATTCCCAAATAATAAAGAAATTAAGAAGTTTGTGAAATAATTCCTCGATCTTTTCGGACTAGATCGAATCAAATACTTCAGGGAAATCTTGTAATTCTGGACCAAACTTGATAGTACTACATAGTATTACTAATTGTACCTAAGTTAATGCAAAAAGTTCTTATCGTTTCTAACATCATCTATAGTTTTTTTATGTGCTATGATTTTGAGAGACTAAGATTATGAAAGTAGCTACATTCTCAAGATCGCATGAAAAAAAATCTCTCAATTTACTTCAATATTTTTATCGTGCGTAATGTTGGTCTATAAAATATTACTATACCTATTTCTAGCATCACTTCCTAGACACCGTTTCCTCTCACGACAAATTATCACCAATCAAATTCGAGGTCACCTTCCATATGTTTAGGGTTGTCAATTAATTTTTGCTTATGAAAACCATTATATCATCAAACGTAATCTTCATGAAAAACCAGGAAATAAAGAAATGAACGATGTATTTTAATCTCATTCTCGCCGTTTTACGAATACCTACTTTAATAATTTCTTATACTGATTATGATAATATTGTTACCAATGTATGTTTTTTAGCAGTCTTCAAAGAAACACGAAAATTGATGTTGATTTTTTTTGTTGCGTAAATCATTCCCATCTCACATATAGGGTGTAACAAGACCCTTACGAAAGGCACTTGTTCTCCCCGTCACTGCGACCATTTTTTTGTTCTAGACTATACCTGGGAACCTTCTAGTTACTTAGATATTGGGGGTCAAAATTCAAAATTTTCACAATTTTTTTTTTGAAATACATGTTTTTAATTTAAGATCCTTACTTTAAATAGTAAATACCTCCACTAACCCCGTACTATTCAAACCATCCGTCAGCACAATGTTTTGAGCGCGTTACATTGATTCCTACCGTAAAACGTGTTTTTTCACCCCCAAAAAAGTCGTTTCCCCGCAATATTTTTTGCGTAGAGTTACATAGTTTGATGTACATAATGCTTGGTTGACGGCTTTGTGAAGGGTCTGTTTACACCCTGTATAGCTACATTAACAAGCAAGCTGATTTGAAGAAGATATCAAAACTTACGATTTATTGCAGAATGTGGCTTCAGAGGCCTGCTGCTGGACTGCTCATTATCGGCAACCACTCTTACAACTGCTGAACCTGAAACAACCAAAAACAATACCATTAACATAACTTCATGCCTGTTATCCTCGAAGGGTAAGACAGAGATGACCTACAGCATGCCTACATTTCACTGTATATGTTTGAGTGTCCTGGATTATGGGGTGAACATACTGCCGTTAATCGGGTACTAATCCAGGCTCTGTGTTGGGAAATTTCTAAAGAGAAATCTCAATAACATTTTGTAAAATACTGTTACGGTTTAGGAATTGAAGCCAGGACCTCATATTCAGCAGCAGCGGGTACGACCAATGAGAAAATTTTGCAGTATTTGTGTGTCATTTCCCGTTAAGTCATTTTCTTAAAGTTCATGGACTCTTCATTTATCCGGAGTTGTTTAAATGACTGAAATGCAAGAAGAGAGATGGTATCAATTACTCGACTTGCTTCGTTGAAACATTTTGTTTTCATTGAGTTAAGTTTAGGAAACTAACTTCTGAGCTCTATCATTATCTCTCTTTGTTGTCAATGCCTTTGTGTTTCCTTCTAGGGTATCGATGACTACTAGTACTTTAGTAATAGATCAAGTAAGAAGTTCTGGTCACGTTTAAAATACTATTCAACCTCTTTACAACCTTTTTCGTATTTTAGAATTCAAAGTTAGGACAAGGATAACATAGTCATCATCTGCCTAGCCTTTTCCCAACTATATTGGGGTCGGCTTCCAGTCTGAATGACATTTACATGGAGCGACTGCCTATCTGACCTCCGCAATCCAGTTAGTACTGGGTAATACGATACCCCTTGGTATGACTGGTTGTCAGACTTTTTAGGCCACTGACTAACTAACGACTGTCAAAGATCTACAAATGAGAACCGGAACGGCTTACCGTACTTTCCGAGGCACGGAGGAAACTCGGTATGTAATGGGTGGTCACCCATCCACAGACCAACCTAGGCAAACACGGCTTTACCTAAAGATCGACCCGAGCGGCTGTTATTATTAAGCCACGAGCACAAGGATAACATAGTATGATCACAATTTAAAATTAATTTACGACTTGAACCGTGTAAAATAACAATGCACTGTCATACAGAGGCCTATAATGATAGTGCACGACTGAATAACATACGGAAGCTTTACGTTTAAAAATACGTATGCAAGTAACAACAAAAAGGCCCCATTCAAATTTCAGTAGGTAACCCGGAACTATCCCAAAACTATCAACATTCCAACTGCGAGCCATTTTCTCCTTACTGTCAGCTAGCATTAAAAGCTGAATCACTTTTGATAAATGGCATATAACCATCCAAGTGCCATACTGCCACCGGTCTACGTGTGCGAGTCCCCAAATGTACGTATTATACTAAAGGGGACTGGTAAGGGGGGTTTGAGAGTGTCACAGTATGCTTCTTCGCTGAGTGCTGACGTGGGGATGTCCTTGTGAAATGACGTAGGATTGGTAACTGGAGTTGGGAATTTAATAAAGTGCAGGACGATGACGGGTTCCTACATTATTTAAGATGGTAAAAATAAGGACTGATGTAGAAAACAAAGTGAACACAGATCACTGTCATTTTGACAGGCTTGTCACGACAACCCGACGAAAACCTTATAGCAACAACAAATAATATGTTTGTTTTATTGGGAACAACAAACAACCACATAATAAATCAAAGAGACTTGAAACTTAAAATAAATTAACATTTATGTAATCAACAGCGTTATTCACAGCATACAGGATAATAATAATAACACGCTTCAAAAAGAAGTTAAAAGTAACAAAGATATTAATGAAAAAAAAACAGAGATTTTAAACTTTAAAAAAATACTTAAGTAAATGCAGATACCTACAATAATCTAAGAGGAAAACGATACGATGTCTAATTCCTTGATTGCTTTGTAAGTCGAATTTCTAAATTTTCCACGTGTTGCACAGAATAAATCGATGTCCAGAAAGTGTTTATTATAATAAAATTGTCGACAAGACGTCGCAACGGTTATAACAGAGGTAAAATAAGTAAATAACTGAAAGGACTGCAAGCCTGCATTCTAAAGCCATTTAAAAAAGGAAAAACTTTAAAAGATGGCGGAAGCTAAAGATTCTTATTTTAAAATAGACTGACGTTTTGCTGCACTGTTAATCTTTAGTACCGACAACACTTTTATATCCAGCCTGCATCCACGTCACTCAAAACAACTGGCCAGTGACAATTTATGAGAAGTAAAAACTAGTAACAAACTTGAACGTTATCGTTGGAAGTCTGGATATACATAGATTTTAAAGTTGTAAGAATATGATACACGTCTAGCTCATAGCTACGGCTTCGCCAGCGTGGAGATCGCTAATTGTCCCATGGGATCGTACTACCGGGATAAAAAGTATCCTTTGCGTTAATCCAAGCTATAAACTATCTGTGTGCCAAATTTCATCCAAAACCATTCAGTAGTTTTTTGCGTGAAAGAGTAACAAACATCCATACATTCATCCATCCTCACAAACTTTCGCCATTGGTATAGTAAGATTCTAATGCTGCCCTTAGTATAGGTACATTTAGGCATATCTTATAATTACTTGATCTCATGCAACATCAAAATGTCAATGAGCTCCTTTTCTGGTGACCAGAAAGACAAAGACATGTCTACTTGAAAACAATCTTGTCAAGACACATTTTATTACGCTCAATCAATCTAAATGATATGATCTCAACCTGTTCTTCTCTTCGACTGAATTTGTGTCACAAAATATTGAGACGTAGTCGCGTCGTCTCAATATTTTGTGCGTCGTCCCAACCGCGTACCTATGTGAAAAATATCTTAAGGTGCATCCACACCAAAGTTAGTTTTTGTAGAGAAACATTTTGCAACATTAAAACACTTTCTGGAGCATTTGCAGTTGCTTGTTGCTATTTATTGCATAATTATTGCTTATCATGATCCATACCACCCCAAGCCTATATGATATCGATTAATCATCAAAAGTTCTGGAACGTAACTTAATACGGCAACTTTAAATAACTGATAGTTATCCGGTGTCGTTCAGCTGAGCTCGTGGGGAGCTCGTGGCTAAATAATAACAGCCGCTCGGGTCGATCTTTAGGTTAAGCCGTGCTTGCCTAGGTTGGTCCGTGGATGGGTGACCACCCATTATATACCGAGTTTCCTCCGTGCCTCGGAAAGCACGTTAAGCCGTTGGTCCCAGCTGTCATTTGTAGATCTTTGACAGTCGTTAAGTAGTCAGTGGCTCAAAAAGTCTGACAACCAGTCTCACCAAGGGGTATCGTATTACCCAGTACTAACTGGGTTGTGGAGCTCAGATAGGCAGTCACTCTATGTAAAATACTGGTATTCAGCTGCATCCGGCAAGACTGGAACCCGACCCCAATAGTTGGGAAAAGGCTAGGCAGATGATGATATCCGGTGTCGCTCACTAACACTTGCAAAGGTTGCTCCACAAAAGCAACTGCGGTGTGGGTGCAGCGTTATATAATCTCAGACAGAAGCAAAAAATGGATGACGCATATGTTTTCCGAATCATCTTGTTTACGTTTCTAATATTGATTTGCAAAATGATACAGCCAATTAACGACCTGTTAATGTTCAGGATTAAACGATGGAAATTGACCCGGATGACGGAATCCTACTAGTCTAGACTAGTCTGTAATTTGAAGGTTAAATAGCTTCTTCTTTATCGTGATGTTAGTGCCTAACTTGATGTCAGAGTTTTTATGCTGCCCATGTTAAATAACTAATCATCGCATAGTAACTATGAATCGGATGTCAACAGACTGTCAGCGGCTTTTCATGCCTAGAACTTCCGTCCGAAGATATTTATAATATTTTATTTTGGTAGCAATGTTTTTTCGCAAATCATGTGATATTATTTTACCAACAAATATTAATTTGACGCGTCCGTATTTCCGCCCTATAATAAGACAGAAGTAGACTAAGTGCACAAATTTATGCGCAAACACACTTGGTGCACTCTCTCTTCTCTCTCATATTCCGGCACGGACGGCTCCGATACAACCGGAGAGGGTTCAGGCGTTGGACCACATCCTTAACGTGCTTTCCGAGGTAAAGGACTATTTATTTATTTATTTATAGATAGGAGAACCAACAGCTATGACAAATGAATAACAATTGTATAGGCAACACATAGCCAATTACAGGATATTACGAGTAAACACAGAAAAGATAGGTAGTAAAAATCATAGGATCACTAAAATAACAAGCACGATAAAAATAAATAAAAAGGAATTAAAATAAGATACAATAGGCTCTATAAACACTCTGACACCGAGTTACGCATTAATAACACGGGGAAAAAAGAAAAAACAAAAAAAAAACACTACGCGCTTTTAAAAAAGTTAGCATTCAGCCAAGTGCGTGCTGAATAGGTTTTGGTGGTATTATACCACTATTTCAAAAATCACACACACTTCTGTTAAATTCCTTATAGCCTTATAAGTTTTTAAACTGTCATGGTTACTAAAGCGCAGGCCACACAGAAAAAACGTAAGACGCGGACGGGGTGTAGACATATGTCAAATGTATAGCGAAGGTAAATCGATTCGGTGACTGTGGAGGAAGAAAATAGGTGGAATTTGTTACTAAGTCTTAAGATTTCCCTCCGACGCATACTGGTGACTTGCTACGCCAACTATGTAATTTGTCGATACGCTATACAATCTTATATACCATTTGCATCATATTAACGACGTACAGGATTAAACCGACGCTGCAGCTAGTAAACGTAAACCACAATAATATAGTGAACGGAACAGGTGCTTCTAATTCCCTCAGTTCTCAGCGGTGTGCCTTTGAAACTTATTATTAACCCGGTTGCGTGATCGTCGTGATCGATGACCGATTTGTACTAAGGTGGGTTAACTTATTCAACATTACTACTAAAAAATAAGTCATTGGATTATGTAAATTATTGAATAAAAGTGTGATTAATATATTTAATGTAAAATTTAAAAATCATTGATTCAATAATGATAATAATTGTACCTAAAATATTAGCACGCCATGAGAAATGGCAGACATGTCGTGAGCTACTCTTATTTAAGATCTTGCATGCATTTATTATTTTAATTCTGTACGTATTCACTTGTTTTAGCAAATAAAATTTCTTATTCTTATTAAAAAGCTTATACAATGATAATCGGAGAACGTGCCACAACACATTTTTACATAAGAAACATAAATGAAGTCGGGTTTGTCTTCAAATAAAAAATGCGGTCAGACTCGGACCCGCTTCTAGAATATTTAGCATAATATTGTCTTTGAAACTAAGAGAAACACTAGACAGATGTAAAAGCTAGATTGGATATATCTACTATCTAAAGTCAAATCTAATTTTGAAAGATACATAACAAAGCCTCATTTTAAAATACCTTCTTTAATCTTAATTGAATTTAGATTATCTTACCATTTACCATTATAAATCTGTAAAGGTAAGAACGTGATATAAAGGTTGATAGACGTAAAGGCGTAAAAGTAATTAAACGATTCACTGTCTAGGGTTCCGTACCCGAGGGGTAACCAACGGGACCCTATTACTAGGCCTTTGTTTTCCGTCCGTCCGTCCGTCTGTCTGTCAGCGGGCTGTATCTCATGATCCGTAATAATTAGACAGTTGAGATTTTCACAGAATGTGTATTTCTTTTGCTGCTATAACAACAATTAATAACTACTACCCTACTACGATGGTACGGAACCCTGCCTGCACGAGTCCGACTCGCGCATGAAGGGATCCGTACTTGGCCGGCTTTCACTTTCAATTTGGATAGATCAAACTAAAGCCGGAGTTAAATTCTTGTTGATGACGCTTTCTGTCCTTCATATTAACCCATTTTTTAAATATTTCAACAAGTAATTGTCTACTTGATAAATATAAGAACGTGTTGTATTTATATCAAAACAAGAGACTTCTAAATACATTCTCTAGTTTCTAGCTCAATTAAATTATTCTCAATTTGGGCAAACCTTGGCTTGTATATAAACAGCTGATGCTTATTTACCTCTGTTATTTACTTATTAGCTATATTCCTAGCACTGTTTTTGCTTTAATAAGTACAACAAATCACTATTGAGGTTTAACGAGAATTGGACGAAATATGTGTTTGTAGTAATCATGTTTATCAATGTAAATAAACAAAACAAGAGCTTGAAAGGTGGTAAGGATGATTGAGGATATGAATTTATGACAACTATCAGTCATCATTATTAGTGTAAATGATGATTTGAAGATTTAAATTGGACAAAATAAAAATTCCTTGTGGGTTCGGCCCTTGAAAAGTTAGGCCCCTTTTTAACCGATTTCAAAAAAGAAGGAGGTTATGTATACCACCAGCATCTTTTTTTTTAATAACGATTGTATTACGAATGCTAAGGGTAGTTTTGCAATTCCTCCTTTGATCGTTTTGATTTTACCGCTCAGATTCATCCAAGAAGACATGCAACGCCGACCCCAAAGGAATTGGGATAAGGGCAAGAGATGATTCATCACCAGGTTGTTGAAGCTGAACATGCTGACCACGTAAACATAACAATTTATAACTCCAATTTTTAAAACCACAGTCAGTAATCAACCAATTACCAACAGTAGTGCGTCAGTTAACTCTACGTTATTCAAACACAAATTTACATCGAGAGTAACTTCAAGGCTCCAAAAAGCTCATTATTCAGAATTAGTACAGTAGGTAAATAACTACTAAAGCTCAATTTGCTAATTGTGTATTAATTAAGAAACATTTTATTCATAAAATGATTAAATTATACTTGTTATTACATAAGAAGATAGACAAGGGTAACATAGAAATGTCTAGACTTATTCAGTGTCTTGTAATTAAATTTTGACTGAAGGATTAGGTACTTAGTTGGAGGTGTTCTAATTTCATAACTTAACAACACGACTACTTTATCCCATCCCCATATATTTCTTATTATTAGAAATGCGTACGTTTGTCTGCCTGTCTGTCTTTCCGTTTTCCGAAACCACGATATGGAAAGAACTAAGTACTTTTTATCGCGGTAGTACACACGGCGGCAGATCAAACTATAGATTTCCAATAAAACATGGCCTCGCTTTGCATAGATTTCCCGTACATTGAGAGATCCGCATAAACTGGTTTTGTATGGCTTGGTTGGTCGTCGTGCATACGGTCTATGCGGACGAAGCCTAAGGTAATAGCTAGTTATGCTATAAGTTTCATGTGATATGCTGCCTCTAAGGAACCTAACAGCAACCAAGTATCTTAATGCTTATCATTTGCGTTTAAGTTTACTGTCCAAGAAGAAATAGTCTTCTCTTAATTAAGATGGAGTCCACTGTGACCAGAAACAGGGCTGTGGAGCAGTGGCGAACCTATCTTACAAGCCGGAAAGCCGGGCTTGCCTAAAAATCAAACTCAAGAAATAAAAAAAAACATTTTTACAAAAACATAAATTTTTGTCAAACAAGAACAAAATTCGCTATCTCCACAACTGTATCCTCTATGACAGAAATTATTTTAAATTCGCGCGCTTATTCTCCGATGCCGGCCGCGATACTCTGGCTCGCTCTAACACTATACAAAAAAAGAGTTAAACGTAGAATTTTAGTACGCAATCGTACCTACGCGCGCTCGCTAATGCTTTCTCTTTCTCACCCACTGGCTTGCATTTGGCTTCTCTGACCTTTCAGTTTTCCTAACAAAATGTCTCTGTTATTGATAACATTGGTAGGTACTGATTTGAGAATTTGTATAGAGTTTAAAGCTGGGCTTTTCTTTGAATGTGTGCGTGTAAGTCTGTGTAAGTTTGAGAGAGAAGTGTGTTCGCACCGAGGATGCGCGCAATTTATATGCGCTTCGCGCGAATTTTGATAGGTACAAAGTACGATTTCATGATAGTTCGTATTTTAGTTAGTTTTGAGCGATTAGGAACTGGTGCATTTGTTTTTTGTGGTTTTATTTTTTCGATTTCTTGGGATGTAAAGTTTTTTGATTAGTTATTGCCGTAATTAACTTTGTTTTGAAGTGAACACTAAAATTAATTCGGAAACGCAATTTTTCCTTGTGAAGGATTAAAGTGTCTGTAATCGGTACCTACTTAGCAAGATAAATACTTTGAGTTTTACAGAAAAATATAATCTCGTTACTTCACCTAAATAAACCTACCCCTGATTTGAATATTCTCAGAAAACTAAAACCCATAATGTGCATTTTAGTCGATCAGCGTAGGTTAGCGTGTTCAATGGCTGTTCGGCTGCTCTCATTCAAACAATTTGAAAATCTATCTAGTAATAGATACGTGGTGACTTCTGTGTACTTTGTTGTTTGTCATCTGTCCGGGGTAAAGAAGCGAATAATTAAGAGTTGAGTTGTGGCTGTTTACATTGTGAGTAATTACAAACATTTTCAATAATGTGTAGTTAGAAACCAATTTATTGTTCGTGCGCCATCTCTAACAAAGCGAGGGAAACAATTACGAATTGACTCGAAGAGTTGAGTTGCTACATTTAAGTCAATAGATGGCTCTTATATCATTTACTTGATACTGACAACTTAATTGAATTAGTTGTTGTAATTTTGTGACGGTATATAAAATATGAAAAGTTAATAACCACTATTTGTATTTTATATTTAGGCATATTTAAATAATAGGAAAATAAAACCGGCGTTATTAAATACCAATGTCAGAACTCGGAACAGATTTTCTCGGTCAATTCCCCCCCCCCCCCTAAATATTTTCAGTTGTTTATTCCAGGCTTTGACTCGATTTCATGCCGAGCACGCCACTGCTGTGGAGGTCAGATAGGCAGTCGCTTCAAGTAAAATCCTGGCATTCAGCTGCATCCGGTTAGACTGGAAGCCAACTCCAACATAGTTGAAAAAAGGCTAAGCAGATGACGATGATAACTTCTGATCTGGGGCCCAAGTCTGCATTTTTTTATAAATTGTCATTCCAACACGATCCCATTGTCATTTTGCTAAAAGTTCGTAATCTGCTAAATTCATAATGGTCGATCATTGGTCGGTCAATGGTCTCGTAATAGAATTATGTTATAATGACATTGTCGTATTGCCATTGGAAAGTCAACATGATGCCATTATACACCGTGACCGCATCTTAAAACGGCAGCCCACTTCATGTATCCAATGACTACGAAGCATTTTTTTTTAAATAGGTATTTATGAGATGTTAATAATTAAAAAATAAAAATATTATTCAATATTATGACGCATGACGTAGTTAAAACACCCTGTTGTGAGCGATGATCTACTGGACTCGAGCGCTGGGTAGGTATATTCTCCCGTTTGACACGTTTAGAAACATCATTAACAGGATGTTTCATATTTTTTTCTAATGCGGTAAAAAAAAAATTGCGCCTAGAACTATTTTATGACGGGCACATTGAGTGGACCACCTTTATAATACGACTAAAAGTCACTGTGTATTAGTAGATTACCAAACTTGTCAAAATCAACAATTATGAAATCAATGAAAGACCATTCTAACACAATTGTAATAGCAGACTTGAGGTCCTGACCTTCACAGTCCAGTTGGGTAGACGGTAAAACAAGAACACATCAAGATACAAACTCAACCACTACAAAAAGCATTTTCCTCAAAAGAAAACACCAGACTAAAAGGCATCCATAATTATTCTTGTAAGGATCTAGCCTAATACGCCAGTCTCATTATTATAATCAAGTGGCCTTCCAGAAAGGTCTCCTTTCCACGAAGGATCTCCGGGAAATATATTCTGCCATATAAATGGGTCTTGCTTGACCCCAAGTTTTTGGGTGTCTGAGGTAAATTGAAATCTTTTGATGTGGCGTAATAATGTTTTGGGGTGTTTTAGTTAGGATGGAAAAAATGCGTTGGAAGCATGTTTTTTGGTGATGTAATGAGTTACTAATATTTATTAGCGCGACTTTATAACTACCTAGCATAATAATGATACTAATTGGGGATATTCCCATTGTTGGTCACAGACCTCCCCTCTGTGAATGTGAGTGGTCCATAATTCAACTAGTCTTCGAATTTTTGGTTCTAAGACATGCTGATTCCCTCAAAATTTTCTTTATATAATAGTGTTACAGCTAAATTAGACCGATTTTAGATTTTCCATACAAACAGAAACTTCCAATTATCTTTTCTTTTTAAAGACATTTCGAAAATGTTCCCTGATAACTTTTTAGACCTATGTATTCTGCTTCTACGTATGAATTTTCATTTAAACCGGTTCAGTCATTTCGCAAAAAAAAGGACTCAAAAGTTTGTATGAAATGCCGTAACTCGTAAACGCTCTTAATAATAGATTTCTTTACCTACCTATAATCATTGTTATCACTAGTAGATATCTAGTGTTATTATGCCATAAAAGTATCACAACCTAATACCTTTTTAACCTGAATATTAAAATACGCGATACCACGTAACTACTGGCTGACTTTTCTATCAATTCAATAAATTGCCGACTGCCTCGTTGGTCTAGTGTCGCAAGCGCAACTGCTGAGCATGAGCTCCTGGGTTCGATTCCCGGTTCGGGCAATATGTTATTGGGTTTTTTCCATCAGGTATTTCTGTGTGGCAGTCACGGATTCTGGATTTGTGCCCGGTTGATGGTAACAGGCCCGCCTCCTATTTCATGTTACCAAAACATAACTAGCGCGAAAGGACATATGCGCGCATGAACTTTTGCGCGATTGGACTTTTGCGCGAACGGACATTAGCGCGCATGGAAACTTGCGCGACTGGCTTTTGCGCGACTTAATGGCCACTGAGGTTTACTCTGTAGAGTAAACATAACATCACGCATCACGCCTGTTATTCCTTGAAGGTGGACCGAATTGTAGAGCACGAGCTTCTCAACTACCTAACTAAACATTGAAAATTTTCTTTTGAAACAATAAGATCCGATTCTATAAAACTTTAAACAAAACAATAAACAACGGCACGCGCCCCTATGACGATAATAAAACAAAACAGATAAACAATAGATTTTCCTCTAAGCACCGGAAAATTGCAAGCACACTACAGTTCCCGAAGTAATAGCCTTTAGGGAAATAAAGTAAATCAAAACCACTAAAGGCAGGATATTGAGGAGCTTAGCGGTTCCGGTTATCGTCATACCGGGATTCTTTATTCGCTGCTGGTTTTCCCGCTTTATTTTTTGCATGAATACGTACAAATAAGTGTAGATATTTAAGGCGGAAACACACCGCGGTGCACGCTGTGCACGGGCACGCGGCGCATTTTAGCTCATTAAGTCTACGTTTCACACCCACAACTATGTATAACTGTGGCGTGCGTGGCCCACCGCGGCATAGTCGTGGGTTAATATTCGTGTATAGCGTGTACCGCATGCACAGCGTGCATGGCGTTGACATCGTTGAGCTATATGAGCACCTTATTCGAGCAAGCCACGCATGTATTAATGACGTCATTTGATGCATAGCGTGTCCGTGGTTTTGCAGTGGACACAATCACAAACATTTTCTTGCAAAGCAAAGCTTAACACACATGCGTAGCCTTTCCGTGCGCAGCGGTGGGTTTGGGCCTTTATTATGATTTGACGAGGTATCGATGGTTTATTCTGAATTTAAATTAAATGTCATAAAAAAGAGGATTTCTTTAATTAGGAATTTCTCAGTATTCCATTGTTTGAATTTGTGCTCGATTGGCTACAGGTTTGACCTCTTTTAAGTCTAAACTTAACATAAGTGGTGAAATGGATGTATATTAGGTACACGTCTGTCTAACCTTTTGGAGATTGCGTGAACGAAATAGGCGTGATGCTAGGTTGGGTTAAAAAGAAAACTGCTGAAACGAACACATTAACTAATAGTTACTTCATACCAATAAGTCCACCTCACCCTAGAACAAACCCATAAATAACGTCCGATTACATTCTAATCCCAATCGCATAATCTTCACATTACCCTTTAAATCAAAGGAAATATACCCAATAACGAATACCAATTTGCAATATTAATGCTAAATACTAAATAAACAAAGTTCTCTTTGAGTCTGCGCCAACAGCGGATATCCGGAGCAATTGTTTACATCATGTCAGATGACTGGATCAACATATTTATACCATGTCAAATGAGTGTACAGTCACAAGCATTAATATGTATACACTTATCATAATCATCCACAGTACGTCTTAACCCACTGCTGGGTATAGGCCTCTCTTTTGGCTTGTTCTGCATGCTTTATATAGACTTTTCCAAATTCAAAAGCAATTTTCTCGTAGAATAACGAATGTAACTTTGGGATAAGACGTAGTTTTTCACAATAAAATGGGTTATAAACGACTAAATTTGTAACAAAATTAAATTGCTATTAATACTGTAGGAGAAAATCACTTTTAAAAGTTGCTTAGTTTATTTCGAAAGCAGTTGTTTGTCACTTCTGTCAAAACGGTGAAGGAAAACATCTTGAAGAAACCGGCGTGACCTAGAACCAAAACATCGAAGACATCATAATATGTGACACATACCATCCCGCTCTTAGCCCATACGTCTAATAGAGAGACCCATCTGTGGTAACATTATAGGCTGATTATGCTGAGTGTGAATATATCGGTGCTCGTGAGTGTACTAATATTTCAATGACATATTGGAGCAACAGATGTTGGAGTAATATGACTTCACGCAGGAAAGCGGTGTCGAAATTATTCCAAGGACCGTAATAAAAGTTTAATTTGAAATTTCATTTCCTTCATGAAATCATGAATCAGTTAATTGGATTTTTAATAATTCTCGATTTTATTACCGGTTGTTATTATTGCTGCATCTGGTTTGGAAACCCAGAGGAGCTCGTGGTTTAATAATAACAGCCACTCGGGTCGATCTTTAGGTTAAGCCGTGCTTGCCTATGTTGGTCTGTGGATGGATGACCACCCATTACATACCGAGTTTCCTCCGTGCCTCAGAAAGCACGTTAAGCCGTTGGTCCCGGCCGTCATTTGTAGATCTTTGACAATCGTTAGGTAGTCAGTGGCCCAAAAAGTCTGACAACCAGTCTTACCAAGGGGTATTGTATTACCCAGTACTAACTAGGTTGTGGAGGTCAGATAGGCAGTCGCTCCATGTAAAATACTGGTATTCAGCTGCATCCAGTTAGACTGGAAGTCATAGTTGGGAAAAGGCTAGGCAGATGAAACTGTTGTAAAAACTATGAAAAATTGCACAATGTTCACGAAAGCTTTAATATCCAAATAACCCCTTGAATTTAAATACGACAAAATTCATCGGAAAACATGTTAACCTTTTCTTTCATCTTTTAAAAAGCTATGAGCTATTAAAACGCCGTTTGTCTCCACGCCTCAAGCAGATTTTATTTTTATGGTGCAACAGCAGGGTCAATGCGACACGTGGATCCGTTTAAAATAACTTAAAACGTGCCACTATCAGATTATGTGCTGAACGACACAGTAATCTGATTTCTTCTTACAATGTTTTTGAGTTATTTTGGTCTAAAAGAGCGTTATTTCGTAGGAGCGAATATTAAAAAAAGAACGCAGTAGACAGAGAAAATGATCCTTTTTTATTTTATAAATTACAGGTATCTTACACTTAAAAAAAGCACACAATTAGACCTCTGGGGTCTATCGTTATCTGGGGTCTTGTAAACATGATAATTATGAATGTACTGATATGGATTTTGTGATATCTGAATTAAATGAATTTATTTACTTATTTTATTTAGCATGCCATGGCCTGAGATTTGATTTCAATTTCACAACCTTATCTATATTTCAATATTTAATTTTAAGATTGCTACAAAAAAACACTAGATTCATATAAACTGTAATGAAAATTTCAGATTGCGAAATCTAAGGCTATTTTTAGCCTTCCCAATTTAGTGAACCAAATTGCCCGCAAAAATCCCTTGAGAAAGAATCATGGTGAAATAAATGAGTCCGATTCGAAGCTTCCACGATCAACTTTATAAAGCAACCAAAAATTGAGGCCTTTGTAGGTTACAAATTGGAAATGCAAATCTAATGTTGACAAATGAAGATCAATCGACTGGAATTCCGGGAAATTCAAATTATTTTGGAACGCGCATAATACAGAATTTAACTTTACAGTTCGTTTTTTCAAAAAAAAAATGTTTAAAGGGAAAAATCTTCGAAATAAATCGAGATTTTCACATAAAATACAAGCCCAACAGAACCGCGGTCAACATTGCAATCGTTTTCCGCTTCATGAATACCAAAGAATTCCCGAGAAAGGCTTCACACAATCACATTATACTTACAAATCCCATTCCGATTTATTCGAACAAAACGCTTACTTAAATCGTCCAAAATATCCACAAGGGCAATTAATTCTCCATTATTCGTTAAACAATTTTAATAGACTCGTAGGACCAATGAACTACTAAAATATACCTATTGTTTTGATCCTCCGAACACTACAAGCATTAGCGAATTCTCGCTGAAACGTTTTCCATGTAAAACAAAGGTCAAATTGCCCTACTACCATGTTAAAACCTTATAATTGTACGTTTCCACTCCCCCATATATCTTGCCACTAGTCTTTAAGCTTGAATGCCGAAAAGTCAAGGATACATCCTTGATTGAAGGACGAATCCGGATCGAAGGACGCGGCTTAGATTTTCGCGTGAAATCAAACCGATTGAGTACAACAAGGTCAATCGAATGGCATTTCTTTAATTATAGGGAAAGTGATGTTTGGTTATTTCATTTCGGTGCGTATGTGTATTGTTGTAGATTTTAAAATCGTAAGCATAGGGTTTTTTTCTGCAAGTAAACTTCAAATTATAATACCAGGTTTTTACCTAATCACTTTTGTTGAAAAAGATTACACAGCTTACCCTCAATTACAACCTTATTAACTAAGTAAAAAAAAAACTTATCTACACGTAATTGTTTAAGTTTTTAAAAGTAATATCAGTTTAGCTAATTTATTGATTCCTAAAAGCTAACTTTAAAGGATCAATGAATAAAATAATATTATCCGCAGCAAAACCCAACCACCATAGCTTTTTCTATATAAAGCGTATGGTATAAAAACCTATAAACTTTTCACCCAGAAAAGTTTCATGGACCGAATTTCAATTATAGTTCTTTTTTTGTAAATGGCCGTCTTGTATAGGGAAAGTATAGCGACGCATAACAGGCATGAGAGTTATCTATGTAGTTCTTCAAGTTAAAATACGCTTTCAATGTAATGAATAAATCCTTTTTCATTGCATCTGAGCCGAAATTGACATCCGGCCGAAGGCGAGGGTTCTATGGAGCCGTGAACTGCAGTGACCAATATAATAATTTTGAAATATTTCAAAAATTATTTTCCATATTTCCTCTCTTCCTATGAAGAAATCATTAGAATAATATTTATTAATACTCATTAGAGCAAGCCGTGGATATTTTTAATTGAGAAAAATGGTCAGAGATTTTTCTCGTACTTAGTTTAATTGACTCAATTTCACTTTTATTTTATACGTCCTCAAGTTCTCGGAAGAGAAAATGTTCTCTCACTGTAAAAGAAGGTATCATTTGTAAAATGGTTGGATGAAATTAATGAGCTAAACTCTACACGTACACTATCACTACTTGGGGAAACCTACATTTTGTCGATGGTCTGCCTAAATGCGATCCGCTCCAGTGAGACACCCATTTACCTCTCATACGCCCCCCAATTTTATTTTTCCCTGCCACAGACCTCTAGCATGTCTATTTCTAGACCCTTGGGTGTTCAGGTGGACTACTTAAAGAATTACCACTCTACATTATTTTGACTACTACTAACTACATTAGAGAATACCTTTATCGCCGAAATTCATATTTGCAAATTAGCAAGGTAGATAGCTGGTCAGACAGCTCAGGATTCGCCAGATGCATTGTACTTCTTTCAGATAACTAACCGTAATTTCATAATCATTTGAGGAGCTCGTGTCTAAATAATAAAAGCCGCTAGGGTTGATCTTCAGGCTAAGCGCGCTTGCCTAGGTTGGTCCGTGGATGGGTGACCACCAGTTACCTATCGAGTTTCCTCAGTGCCTAGGAAAGTACGTTAAGCCATTGGTACCGGCTGTCATTTATACATCTTTGACAGTCTTTACAGGTAGCCAGTGGCCCGAAGTTCCGTCAACCACTCTTACCAAGGGGTATCGTATTACCCGGTACTAACTGGGTAATGGACGTCAGATAGGCAGTCTCTCCATGTAAGTCTAACCGGATGCAGCTGAATACCAGTATATTCAGCTGGATCCGGTAAGACTGGAAGCCGACCCTAAACATTGGTTGGGAAAAGATTAGCTAGGCGGATGATGAATTTTCATAACCATTTATAATATTATGACTAAGCTCTGGTTCACACTCATCAGTACTACAAAATCAATAGTACCGGAAGTAAACATTAATATGTATTTGATAAATGGCCGACCGATTAATCATGAGCGTTTCAAGTAATTAACACATGTGCTACACTCCCAAGTTTCGAAGATTAAGCCATCTAATGTTATGATAACTTAGTTCCTTCGTCTAGTTGTGTCGGATAATGGAATTTGGTTTTCGTAGTTTTCAACTCGATTTTTTAACCCCCGACGCAAAAAGAGGGGTGTTATAAGTTTGACCGCAATGTGTGTATGTGTCTGTCTCTGGCACCGTAGCTCTTAAACGAGTGAACCGATTGGGATGCAGTTTTTTTATTTGAAAGCTAGTTTCTTTACAATGGTTCTTAGATACGTTTTATCAAAATCGGTGCAGCCATTTACTAGATATGGGAGATGAAAGTGGGTATCTATCTTTCATCTTTTCGTTGGGGGTTATTTAAATTTTAAATTTAATTTTAAAATTTGATCTTTCATACTTTTTATATAGGTAATATAATAAATAGAATCAAATAAAATATAGCTATTATTTTTGTCATCTTATTCAATGCTTTTTTTCAACCGGCGACGGCGGCTTGAACAGGATAAAATATTCATGAACGTGAACGAAGAATCGTAGATTTCATGGGAACAAGATGAAGGGTACGGCTTACTTATGAATGTTCAATGGTTTTAAATTTTTTATGGACCAGAAATTGGACCAGAATTCATATTCTGAAGAACATACACTCTACAATTTGTGTTGTTCCTGTTTAAAATAATCTGAAAAACGTGCTTTCGTACTGTGTAATAAAGTCGTTTAGGATTTAAATTAAGTAGTGGATTAACGGGCTTAGGATACACAGCCTGCTTGACCTTCTTAATCCACAGTCACACCCACGACATACATAAGCTGCGTACTTGCGAAGGGTTGCATTAAATATGAAACTACCCATTAGGTCATACGACACGATAAGCTGGACAACAACCACAAAGCGACTGTGTGAACGCTGCTTTACTTATGAGTATGTCCATTTTCACACTAAACCCGATAACGATACCGACTTTGTTTGTTTTTTTTACCCTTTTTGACATTTTTTCCAATTAAAAACGACCGATATCAACATCACCATCTGCCTAACCTTTTCCTAATTATGTTGGAGGCGGCTTCCAGTCTCACCGGTTGCAGCTAAACCGAAACGGCAACGCCAATTAAAACGTCTGTACACAAAATGAATCAAAGGTGAATAATGAATTAATTTGTGAGCTGATCTAACGATGTTAGATGGCGACAGTTGTCTGGCATATTTCACTTGCAAACTTTAAATCTATGTGATTTGGTCGGAATTGTGTGAACATGGAATTTAATATGAAATGAAACACCCGAGTGAAGCTCTGTTGTTGTTGAAATTTCAACTGCATTTTTCCATTTAGGTACCATTACATAACATCACGC
The DNA here is from genome assembly GCA_905220335.1 of Noctua pronuba. Classification (NCBI taxonomy): domain Eukaryota; kingdom Metazoa; phylum Arthropoda; class Insecta; order Lepidoptera; family Noctuidae; genus Noctua; species Noctua pronuba. The sequence continues at coordinate 17,724,584 of LR999896.1, forward strand.
ATGTAATCCCTGTAGCTTTAGGCAGATGTGTACCTAATATAGTTCACGTACATTTCACTATTTTCAATCACGTGATAGGAAACGAGCCTATTGCCATCAAACGGGCACCAGTTCGGACTCCGTGGCCGCTGCTGAGAAGTTCCTGATGGAAAAATCCAATAACAATTTTCCCGACCCGGGAATCCTAAGATTTCATGCTGAGCAGACGCGCTTGCGACCAGGACAAAGAAGCAGTCTGTTGGCATTTCAACTGAGCTTTTAGTAAGGCATTCATTTGGGTACCGTGTTTGTGAAAGCCCGCATTAGTCTCTTGCGAAACACAGAAATGAGGTTACAAACTATTCTTTGCTAAAAATGGTTGCTCAAAATATTGCTCTCTGAATGTTTATCAAAACGCCAGATGTAAATAATGAAACGTCTTTAGTGTTATTAAACAAGGTTATTACAAACAGGAAATCTTTTAAAGTTTACGATTTAAGAAATAATAACATGGATAACAAGAATTCATTTCTCTTTCCGAATTTCCTGCGGGAACAATTCTTTATAACGTTTGGAAGCAATTTGAAAATGGTTATCGTGAAGACTACGGTGAAACGGTTGAGTGTGTCTTTTGCTGGATTTGGAGAATTCTGTAGGAAAGGTTGTGTTTCGAGTTGGAAAAACCTAGTGCAAAATTAAGTGTTAATAGGGTAGGGAAAGTCTAATAACGCTCATTAGAAAACCCTCATTTCAGGATACTCAGAGTCGGGGGACCTTTAAAGATCATGAATTTCATCTATTTGCTTTGTTCATAAACTTCTTCTCAGCGTGTCAATGGCAACCTAAATTGATTCCCCCAGAAATTGACTACGAGTTCCTTTAATACCTACTTAAAATAAAGACTTACAGGTTTTAGTTTAAATTAACAGAAAGTCAGTTTATTAGTATATTATTCGTAGAGGATGTTAGAAATATACTACGACTTCACGTTCCCATGTAATGTATTGTAAAAATGTTTGATTGAAAAGAGTGTCCATGGAGTTTCTTGCCCATTCTTCTCCATAGAGATCTACGCCTTGGAATGGGCAACTACAGTACTTTCATAAGTTATTATGTCTTATGTCTGGGACTGTAGCTTCGCCTTCTTTGTTTTTCTGACATTCAAAAGTGCCTGTAATGGTCTAACTGAAATAAATGCTTTGAGTTTGAGTTTGAGTTTGAGTAACGTTCGCACTTACGTGAGCGAAGCCGCGACCACAGCTAGTCTACTAAAACAAAACAAAGAAAAGTAAACAAACAAATAAATGGGACAAAAACAAACCACTATCGGCGTATCATCCACATAGCAGTAAAAGTCAGCAAAGCGAATTAGGTCATTGCGGGCCTCCCGTATGATGGCCGATGGGTCAGACATTACGTATGCACAGTTATGAGCTGGACCTACCATCATATTGGGGCTCGTGTACATCTTTATGGAACAAAGGACCAGAAATTACTTGAGGTTTCTTCCTCATGTGCTTGGAGCTAAGTAAATTGCGTTTTATTATTTTCGGTTCATTTTTGAAAGGATGTTTGGTTTTCGGAATCTCTCAACAATGAAAATCACCTAAATAATAATGTATACGTGCTACTATAATGTTGCCGACTATTTAAATGATGTAATTTAGACATTTTCTCGCAATTAGACGTAACTTTATGATTTTTGTACTTTGAACTATATTATTATTGTATTTGTACGCCTTTCTAGGCAAAATATGTTGAAACTTTTTTTTATTATTCGTTCCAACTGATTGTAATCCTACACCTGTTTTTGGCTAATAAATTTATCTTATCTTACACGCTAGCTTTATAGGCTCCTTAGAAGTCAATAATTATTTCACATGAACTACAGACTGCCGAGATGAAACTAACATAACTTATTTCATGGTTACCTGTTTGGCAAATACATATCATAGGAATCCGTTCAGTCGTTAAGGCGTAAAAAGGAGTTATTTTTTTTTACTTATAATATTAGTATGGACAGTGGGTATGAATGGATCAATTTGACATTTTCCTAGTAGTTCTGAGTTTGACATATTTTTTTTGGCACGACGCTTTTCCAGAAAAACTCAATACTGTTTCATAAAACAAACTTTTCCTCTGACCACGTTTCCAAGAAACATGACACGTGTCGTTGATCTCATTTTCATGCATCCATACTGATATTATTATAGCGAAATTAACTCTGTTTGTTACGAGTAAACGAATTTCTATGAAAGTCACAATGGTAGTGCATGACAATGGTATTATTTTATTTTAAATGTGTGTCTGTGGTTTCGATACAACTAACTTTATTATTATTGTTTGTATGCTCTCGAATAAAATGTGGCGAACTGACCATTTTACTATAAAATCCTGTTGTAATGAAACCTACATTTACGAATAAATTTGATTTGATGACCTGGGTAACGAAATAGAATACTTTTTATTCCAGTAGTACGTCCCCGTAGCAATAGGGTCCAATTTAGCAAAAAACAAAACACCAGTGCCATACAAGAGCACATTAAATTCCGTCAACATTCCTTTTATTCCTCATTTAAAATCCAGCTGTCAATGACGCAAACTTATGTCACAGGGGGTTTCATGAACCAACGGAAAATTACGTCACAGATGTTGCCAATGACACGAACGTGATTAATATTTGACGTCACGCCTGTAATCCCCGAAGGGTTAGGTGGAGACGTACTCACAGGGGACCCACATGTCACCAGTTATGTTTAAGTGCCAAGTAGGTAATATTAGGGGGAGACCCTACTACCATCATCATCTGCCTACCTTTCCCAACTATGTTGGGGTCTGCTTCCAGTATAACCGGATGCAGCTGAATTCCAGTATTTCACACGGACTGCCTATCCGAATTACACGACCCAGTTGGTACCTACTAGGTAATACGATACATCTTGGTAAGATTGGTCAGACTTTCGGGCTACTGACTTACCTGTACCGTCTGTCAAATTTCTACAAATGACAGCCGGGACCAACGGGTTAACGTGCTTTCCGAAGCACGGAGGATCCTTGATATGTGTGGGTGGTCACCCATCCACGGACCAACCTAGGCAAGCGCGGCTTAACCTGATGATCAGCCCGAGCGGCTGTTATCAGTTATCCAAGAGCTCCTCCGACCTTACTACCATCAACCGGAAAAAATTCCAGACTCCGAGTCATTGAGAAACTCCTGATAGAAAAACCCATTACCACTTTTCCCGACCCGGGAATCCATCCATCCATACACTCTGCCGTAGCGCTTACAACAACTAAACATCGAAGCAGACATCAATTTCCAAAGACTTATGTCACTGGGTATCATTATCCAGAAGAACAATGACTGCTCCAATGCTGCCAATGACAGGAACGTGTTCAATATCTGACATCCGAGCTTACCATAGTTCAAGAACCGTATTTTATGATAATCCCTTAACATTATCGACAGCCGTAAGGAAGAGGTCTTTGTAAGTTTTGGGGGTGATGTCCTTTGGCAAAGTTTCTGTTAAAAAATATCTTTTGGTTGGACAAAGTTTGGAAAAGTTTGGTTCGGAAGATTTTCTTTTCGGTTTCCGTGATTTCAACAGCTTTGGAACTAAAACCGAACTGGTAGCGCATAATTATTACAAGTAAGAGATTTTTTAACCCTGGGAATATTAAAAAGAACGGTTTCCAATGTAGCCTGAAGCATGTATAGTAAACACAAAGGATGTTCAAGAATTTTTATCATGAATCCTTTCTTGTGAACTACATTACTGATAATGAAGGTAGGCAAATACGCTATTCTAGTTCAGTTATAATAAAAGGAAAACATAAGCCCGTTCATGACCTCCCGTGACGCGACCTGCGACAAATAACACGCGCGTGCGTTACTTGTTAATTAAGCGTGAGTACCGTCGTGTCGCAAGTCGAGTCTTGCACCCGCATGTGCTGTCGCCTGAGCATGTAGCTCGTGAAAAACAGGTAGACATAAATAAAAGTTCTAAAAATAACAATTCCGAAGTCAGATCTACCAGAAATAGAATCGTAACACAATCGAATGCTATCAATACGAACATCCCAGTTGACACAATACAAGTTGAACGAGTGAACGAATGAAAAGTAAACAATAACAGAACAGAAGGGGGTGAACGAATTAACACGGTCAATGGTTCGTGAAAAGGGAATGCGTTGGCGGGGCAGAATGATGGAGTTCGTGCGTTGTCGCCAAACTAGCGCGAACTGACGGGTTACGCTCCGGTGGGTTAAGTTTGTTTCGTCTTTTACTGGTATGGCGGTATTTATTTACAAAACTGATGAAACACTTTTACAGATGCACATTGCACATAGTTCTCCCGGTCAAAAAGCTCGTGTCGTACTCGCACACGGCGTGCGTGTTAGCAGGTGGTGTTTTGTAGCCTGTGCCTATCCCTATGGGAAAAAGGCTTGAGTTTATTTATGTCTAGTTCTCCCGTTCAGCCTTAATACACACAAATGGTCGGATATAATGTATGGCTCATTGTATAATGTTCATTTTCAACCACAATGATTCACAATATTTAGTTTATGTAGTCGACGACTGGGCAATTGGGCACGCTTGCCTAAAGACTCCAGCAGCATTTGAAACGCAAATTAGCGGTTGAGATTAAAGAGTTTTATTTTTGTAACTCTCGCCCTATTCATTTTCAGCCTCCATATACCCGCAAGTTTTTCCTGTACCTACTATACGTGTTTTGCTTGTCCCAAATAAACATGTTCCAACTTTATACCTCCATTCTGTACCTGCATATCAATTAGATGACGACTTTCTGCCTTAAGGTACTTCTAAAATTCGACGCGAAAACATAAAGATTCTAAAACCACCAGAGAGGAAACCGTACGTCGATTATAACAAAAAAAACTGTTCCAAACATTTTGAATGCGTAGGTAATGACCGAATTAACGTTACGCTGGAGGTCTAGAACCACAATGCAACGAATGGATTACTGAAATTCATGGTAAGGCTCTTCCATCGTGTTTAGGTCGTATTTCACAACACTCACAGAATAATATACGGGTGGCCTTTTGAAGATATCAATCGAATTTTCTATTGTAAATAAATTGTCGATTCGGTGTGCGTACAAGCGTTATCCTTGCGGAAGGTGATGGATGACTAGTATCACAATTGAATGACATAAATATAAACAAACTTTTATGTGTCCCTCTTTTTTGTAGTTTTACTGTTGTTTTTATTCTAGAAGGTTTTTGAGTCTGTCATTGTGAGTTTTTATTTTTTCTTCGATATTGACGATGATCCCCGCAACCGGATGACCTGGTGAAGGTTGAGGGGATGCTGGATGCGAGTCGCACGGGACCGGTCAATGTGGCGACACTTGGGGGAGGACAGTGGAAGTCTTTCATCTGAAATGATGATGATGATGATGATTAAAGAAAGTAGAGTTCGAAATAATAATGTATTTATGTATTTTCAGAAACAACGTACAACTCCACGGTTACTGCGCGCTGCTAAATCATGCGTATGCGTTCCACTACCCAACGCAGATAAGGAGTCATCGCGTCGTATCCGTTTGTGTGTTGGTGACCCTTCCACCCTTTATAATATGGTAATTACATAACAGCTGCTTTCTCTGAAAGGTTTAGAAGGCTGAGCGTGTGATCTTGGGTTCGATTCCCAGGTCAGGTAAAGTGTTATTGATTATAAGGGATCCGTACCTCAGTCGGCAAAAACGGAACCCTTTTCATCAAGAATGCGTGGAGGTATCAAGTTGAAATTAATAACAAATACTCAAATCTGCTAATCCTTGAAGCAGTGAAAAAATCTAACTTTTAATTCAACGCGATGAAAAGATCTGACCGTTTAAATCGCATATTTTGCGTTTTCACAAGGGAATCAAAACCTATAGGGTACTTCCAGTTTACCTAGAATCATGAAATTTGGCAAGAATCAATGCATGTACTGTAGTACATGTAAAGAAAAAAATCTGAAAACCTTAAATATGCAGTTTAATAACAAAATACCTACAAGTTTATACGGAACATTCGGTGCGCGAGTCCAACTCGCACTTGGCCAGTTTTTTCTGAATATCCTTACAACTATAGGTACACCTACCTGTTCAGGCCAGAAATATTTATAGCACACCAGTTAATAACGTAACATTGCATTCGTGTCGGTATCGCGTTACACCACCGCTTCACTTCAAAATAACATAATATTTCGTTTAACTGAAAACGGACGACTCTCATATTTATGGCGTCAGAGCAGGTATGTACGGAAACCTACTGAAAACCTGAATCGAATGTCTGAAATTGCCTGGCAATTCATCTGCGTCAGGACCCCGGTACAGACCTGTCATAAAATGTGTTCACTTAAATGTTAGTTACTTTTGATGGAGTTTATTTTTAAGAAATAAAATGTTGTAGCAGTTTTCAGCAAGTTTAGCCTCTAAAGCTAAGTAGTAATAAAACCTTTTTCTTTCAGTGTAATAAAACATTATCCTGCTAAACACTCGTAACTTTAAGAGTGGCTTTATAGAGTAGCGTATCAGTCACTTATTCCTGTGTGAGTATCTTTCTAAAGCCAGCCTCGACTGCCTCGTTGGTCTCGTGTTCGCAAGCGCGATTACTGAGCATGAGGTCCTGGGTTCGATTCCCAGCTCGGGCAAAATGTTATTGGGTTTTTGCCATCAGGAATTTCTCAGTAGCAGCCACGGAGTCTGGATTTGTGTCCGGTTGATGGCGGCAATAGGCTCGCCTCCTGTTATTTGGAACTTAAACATTACTAGCAAAATGTGGGTGGACTATTGGGTGCACCTCTGTCCAACCCTTCTGAGATTACAGGCGAGAAGTTGTGTTATGTTACCGTCTCAGCCCTAACTTACCAGCTGTAAATTAAAATTATTTCATCACTAGTGCTCAAAACAGTGAAGAAATGCATCGTGAGGAAACTGGATGTCGTAGAAACAAACGCCAATTAATTGAAACTCACTTTGCGTCACAAATACTGTACGTTTTGTGAATGATTATTTTAATTGCTTATTTCATAACTTAATAATCACCCTATTCAAAAATATAGGTAAGTGTTACCGGTGATAACTTGATGTCGTCATTATGAGTGACATTTAACTAAGACCATCTTTACCTTGATGTAAGTGTAATTATTTCTAACAACTTAATAACGTAAATGATTTATCGACACACTTAGGTTTAACCTTTACAATACCAATAAATAATCAAACTTAGAAAGGTGGCAGCAAAAGTACTTGTGCGTAAACATTATCATTATAAAAACATAGTCCCTCCCACGCTAAACTACACTTGGCGTGACTAAAACTAGATTCTGGTGGTCTAAAAATAGGCAGTGAGTTACTGAAATGTGGCTAAACAAATGAGTAATTAAGGCCCATTTTTACTTACAGTTTTACACGGGCGGTTTTCGTTTAAGAGGCCTTTTATTTTTCGACCGTGATTTTTGCTTTAAACAGCCAACTTGCCGAAGTTGGCCGTTGTCGAAGTCTTTCAGTTTCTCAGAATAAGAACGCCGGTTCTTATTCTGGGAAACTGAAAGACTTCGACAACTTTTACTTATTAAGTGAAGGAATAGCTATTAGTATAGTTTATAGCGTCTCCCTTTTCTTCATTTTTCTTTTCATAATTCCGAAGCAAGTTTTTCATAAAAAGCGCGTCGGTACTTTTTCAAGCTCGTGGATTGAACTATTGTACATAACAATGGAAATAAATTTATATAACAATATCTCTTAAATAGTAGTTTAGTCCATAGTAGCAAGAGAGTATGCTACGGACTCAAACTTGACGAAAACGGTTGACCACGATGCAGACTCTTATTTTTTGGATGGGAAATCATATAATAACCCCCCCCCCCCCCGCTCTGGGCGGAGTGGGAGGGAGTGTCAGACTTTTACTGACTAAAACCCATCCATGTACCTTCTTTGCCCTCCGGGGCCGCGGTATCTCTTTCGAACAGTCCCGCAGCCCACGATGCAGACCTTCGACTTGAAAAATCTCAGTATGACTTTACCTGCCAGCGCAAGCTTATTGGCTAAGGCAAATTTTCAATCCCTACAAATCCTAGCGTACAATCACTCTTCATCAAATCCTCTTCTGCGTCATCCAGCTAAATCCCGGAACAATCTCCGGTGGAAGTTTTAACCAAAATAATTGTACAGATAGTGCCAAGAACAAGTAAGTAATAGCTAATCTTATTGGAACGAGTTCACATGATCGGATAACCGAGGAAACGAAAACAATGAACTACAAGATAACAATCGTTTGGCAGAAGTGTTGTCTCTCTTGATCTCTGATTTGTACTGGTATTTGTAGAAAATTTAATCGACTGTATCGCTGGTCTTGTGGTCGCAAAATACTAATGACGTAAGGTTGATTTTTGGGTCGGTTTTTTTTTTTTTTTTTTTTGATATAGGTAAAAATTATGTGCGTGGTAATTTAGATTATAAACTTACTACAAATCTATAATAGTAATACAAATATGTACAAGTATAAAACGGTTGAAGGGCGTCAAAAGATTCGTCCACATCGCTGTCGACAGGAAAAGTGCCCAGAAGGCTAGCAGCATTGCCACGTTGGATGGCAATGCTGATTCTTTGGCCAAAAAATAGGCCCGCTCTCTGTTCAAGTGAAGAGTCGCCCAACCGCTTTGCGATTTCTCGAAATACTAAGCGGGCACTCGGACCCCATGGCCCTAGTAAAAATAAATATTAATTGGTTTTTCCATTAAGGAATTCTCAGAAACAGCAGGTAGTCTAGATTTACAACAACAGCGCCGCCTCTTATTTCTTTGGACATAGACATACACCATTGATATGCAGATGATCGATACACCTCTGGAGGAAAGATGTACATCCTTTGAAACTTTTTTTCTCTTTAACTGCCTTTTTTTGGATGGGAAATCATCAAATACTCCCCACCCCCGCTCTTAGTTTCAGACTTTTACTGACTAAAACCCATCCATGCTCCTTCTTTGTCCTTTGTGTTCCAGGGCCGCGGTATCTCTTTCGAACAGTCCCGCAGCCCCGGCAGGCTCTATAACTGCCTGGCAACACGTTATGCTGACCGTCCTTAAATGGCGAATTCTCTATTAATGTTCTCCGAGTTCGGCTTAGCAACACTTATTTTACTTTACTACCAAAATATTGCCGTAAGATCAAGTTATCTCGTGATTAAATAACTCTAAAACCACTTAGATAAGTTTGTTCAAAGTAAGTAATCATAAGTTGCCTTGAACATTACAGTCGTAGATTAATTTTAAATAATTATTGAAAGATAAACTAATTAATATGATATTGGGAAAGTTACTGAAGTGTAACTTAGTTATCGGGAGCGGAACGTTGTTGCTATTATGGGTTACGTCATAAACAATTTTAATACTTTCTTTATTTAACAGATAAGATTACCGCATAAAACATATTTGTACTAGCCCTAAAAAGGTGTCTAGATCTGGGAAAGTTTTCTGGGTAAGTCATCTTTTGTTGTGCTTACGAAATTAGAGCTGTGCAGGTAGCTAAACACTAGTCTTACACAATTTGAGTATAATCGGCACGTGAAAAATATAACAGGAGAATTCTTAATCTAAACTTATACTGTCACTTACGGGATATCTTCCGTGATTGTTCATTAATTAAAAAAAAAAAATCGGGACAGTATAAGTTTAGTTGTAAACCGTGAAAGCTTAAAACAGAATTCTTGATCTCTGTGATAAGGTATATTTGATTTATAAAAAGTGACCTTGTAAGTACGTCATTCATAACAACATTTCAGTCGAAACATGAAACTACTGACCTTATGCCTCAAGAAGAATAACACAGAATTTCTACTTAAAGAGATTATTCTTTCTACGATCAATCTTATGATAGCCACCCACGACCTAAATCCTATTAAGTAAAGAATGAATGAAAGGCCTTTCAGTACCCACTATAACATGCTGCCAAACATTCTGAACTCTACGAGTATACTCATAACAAAAAATATTTCAGGGATTCAACTTCCTATACACGCCTTGTTTTCGGTATAAATCAAGAAGGAATATTTTGAGAACCTAACCCTTTTATGCGGAGCTGGGGCTCGATAAAATATTTACAAACTTGTGACAAAAAGATATGCTTCTTTGATTAATGTTATCGCGTAGCAATCTTGAATTATTAGTCAAGTTACTCTTAAAGATATAAGTTTTTGAAATATTTATATATTAAGAAATGAAAATACAACTGCTTGTTCTGACTAACTTATTATAAAAGTTTTGAATTCGAGTCTCTACCAATTAGTAGAATTCTTATAATTATTTTACTGCAGCCAATATTTAAAGTTGTCAAAAACATTTCATTCGAAATAACGCAGACAATCGGTTGCAGTTGCAGAACGATGCTAATGAATTCGATGAATCTAACAGATTTGTTAGTTATCCAGACTCAAATCTATCTTCAATCAAGATTCATGAATAGTATTTTAAAATATTGAGCTCAGAAAATACAACTTAAAATGTAATGCCCTACTGAATACGATACCGAATGCCGTTGCCAAATGAAAGCAAAGACTGACATACCTCCAATATCTCCGTAACAAGAAGGTTCCCAGGTATGTTCCAAGAAAAAAAATATCGCAATGACGGGGAGAACAAGTGCCTTTCGGCTTCGTTAAGGGTACTATTACACTTATTACTTGGATGAGGAGTTACAGACACCAGTTCAAAATAATTATAACGCAATATTAGGTACCAAACAATGTGATTTCCTGCATGTAAACCACTATTATAGACAGATTCATTCTCCATCACAAAACAAAAGAAAACCACATCTATAACACCACACGACCGCGAGATACTTTTCAATGATTTACAACCATTCGTCTCAAGCGTCAATTACGATCCATTGAGCGAACTTCCTCGTTCTTCGTAGAAACAACTTTACGATCAATTTAAACAAATCTAAAACAATTTTGAGTCATGTGAGATATAAAAGATACTATGATGGGATAACAGCTGGATCAAATTGCATGTAGCCACGAACAAATATGGGTAGGCGAGAATTATGATATCAATTTCGGTTTCTGAGGCACAGCGCATATTGTAGAGACTGGACGTTACATAGCAACACGTATAGCTTGATCAGTTTTTTCTCTATTTCCGTATAATAGACGTTACTATTTTCTTATATTTTGAAAAAAAACGGTCGAAATATTTTTACAAAATCAAAATATTTTATTTGACATAGGCCCACATGGGCACTTATAAAATGTTGACAAAAATGTGCACGGTTCGGGTTGATCGTTTCCTATGGAGAAGAACGGCAAGAAACTCCATGGTTACTCTTGTCAAATCATTTGGTATTACAATATTATCATATAATCTGTCATTTTACAAAATTACAGATTACGTTTCGACCACATTACGCTATGTATGCAAGTCATAATTTCATCAATACGCAATCGTTTTGTGATCTATCGTCCATCTCTCGTGGCCTATTCGTGAATTTTTTTTATTTTTCTCCATGCATTTGACGTACAAAGGGTAAGGATCCGTGACTCGTTGTTGCCTGTTGCCCCCGAAACGATCAGTCATTGCCAACGTCATCTGTTCATTAATATCCTCAAGTACATCCTCGTTTCACACAAAAAAAAACTGTACTAATATTATGAAGAGTAAAGTTTGTAAGTATGGAGGTAATCTTTGTAACTACTGATCCGATTTTGAAAATTCTTGCACTAATGGAAAGCTACATTATTGAAGATTATGTTTGAAACGTTCCCGCGGGATGATTTCCGGCCACAACGAGAGCGAAGCCGTGGGCAAAAATTAGTATGTAGTTAAGATTATAATCAGTCAAAGTGCAAGCTGAGTCGAGTGATTACGACAGGTCGACAGTTCTTATGATCTTCGAAGCTGATAATCTAAATTCCAAATTCAAGACTGACCTTTTAAGAAATCCTTTGATTATGTCTTCAAATGTCGTTTGCAGTCTTGTGCCCAATTGATTTATGCCTGAATTCACACCAAGAATTAGCTCAGACGAAATAATCACGCCTGGTTTTTGTGAAGGGGTTAGCAGACAATCCGTATTCTAATTTGTGATTAGCGATCCAGAAATTCCATTAGGAAAAAATCAATAGCACTTGACTGGACACAAGTGGTATTCGCTTTCATTTCGCATTTCTGAAACGGCTTTCATCGGGATTTACATAATCTTTTGGTAGCTCATACCAGTACTAAATGCTTTTGAATTTTCCATCATCAAAGTATTTCGACGGCACGGTTGGCGTAGTGGTTGAGCGATTGGCTGCTGCGTTGCATGTCGCGGGTTCCCTCTCATAGAGAGGAACCTGTGTCCCAGCACTGGGAACATTATATGGTGATTGTGCTTATGCTAAGAGTAGAACTTGCAACTACAGACGAGTTGGCGAGCAAAGAGCAACGAGAGCAGGACGGCGACAGGTGATTTCTCGCTGGTATGCGTATGTGTTCAGCGAGAATCTCTCAGCGAGTGTTCAGCCCGCCAAGCGAGTGTCGCTGCGCGATCATCTATCTATGTATGTTACACGGAACTGACAATCTTTTGAATGTTTATTTAGCGAGAAAATCGCTCATAACTATAGTCGCTTAAACGTCGGCTGTGGGACGGATGCCTCATACGAACGGTATTGCATATAAAGTGTATCCAAAATTAATTATGCAGAGATACACGCAGGTTTATGCTAATGCAATTTGTGATTTCTTTATACGTGTTCGTGCAGAATTGTCTTGTTTATTATCGAGATTGACTTCTTTCAAGATTGGGTTATTAAGGAGATCGTTATTGGGGTTTTGAGATGTCGGCGTCGGTATGCTTTTGAGAGGTGTAATATCATTAGCGTTTTATTTTATCGTGTAGTTATTAAAATCAGTCGTAAGATTGTCAGTGTTGAATGGTCTTCTTTTAGCAGTTTGATTGACAGTATTAAAGATACTCGTGTTTTGTTGATTTGTTGATTGACGGCACGGTTGGCACAGTGGCTGCGCAACTGGCTGCTGCGCTGCGTTTCGCGGGTTCTATTTCCGAGCGGAACAAATATGTGTATGGCCTACAGGTATTTGTTACGGGTCTGCCAACAAACATGAAAGTTCCTACAGGGGGGAAGGTAAAAAAATTGTTTCAGTTCTAGATTAATGACAAAAATACTTTTCGTTCTCTTATTTTATTTCTTCGTAAGTGTATCGAAAAACGTCGTTTGATTCACATAAGCATTTGTCACTGCATTTCCCAGATCTATAACAGGCTCGCGGATGGCTCGGGTGTGAAATCTGCCTCGTTTGCAATGACAAAGTTTCCCCACTTGTGTCAAAATGTACTATTACTTAATTTAACTAGGAGATGACTGACGCACCTACGGAATAGGTGTATTTACACCTAGTATTACTTACCCTCTCTGTTTAATTACTTGTTATCTTCAAACAGTTTTCACTTACTGGTTTATCAACAGGTATAAATACAAAGCCTTTGCAGTAGACCGCCGCACTTTTACACTAATCTAAAGCTGTTAAACTCAATTGTTTTTTCCATGAATTCGATAAATCAATGTGTGCACTTTTGGTGTTGGTTTGTTATCGAGTGATGCTACCAACCTTATCTTGTTTGGTTTTTCACACTTACAGAAGCTGGTAAGTAGCTGGTCTGGTAGCACCTTTTTTTTAGCAAAGGAAATCATCAAATGACCCCTCCTGCTCTGGGTGGAGCGGAAGGGAGTGTCAGACTTGTACTGACTACATATCCATGTTCCTTCTTTGCCCTTTGTGTTCCAGGGCCGCGGTATCACTTTCGAACAGTCCCGCAGCCCCGGCAGGCATCGGCCCTTGCGAGCCCCTTCCTTGTAGCTGACATGTCTTTGAGGCGCGCGTGGAACACGAACGCGCCATAGAAGCGGCGTCTGGTTGCACCTTGATAATCGATTAGTTAATGGATGGAAGTTTTGTCTTATTACCAGTGATCGGAGTAGGTAGATTGAACTGGGGTCATTGATCAGAAACGTATATATTACTATGGACATTCCTCCGGAATTGGTGGATTATTGGTGTGTTTGTTTTTATTATTCAACAGATAAATAATGAATTAATTTAGTTTTGATACCTTCCTTTAAATTTTGAATTGAGTAGTAATAATATCACTACCAACATTAACAATATTTAATTGAATCCGGAAATACCGGAATTACTTTCCGGAAAAATGGCTTATCCATGTTATTCTTTCTGTGTGCATTTATGATACAAGAACCAAAAATCAATCTACCTACTCCGATCACTGCTTATTACTTCTCGTCTCGCCTTGAAATCAAAATGTTTTATTCTACATAGGCCCAGATAGGCACTTTTAAAACGTCGATAAAAAGGTGCACGGTTCGGGTTGGTCGTTTCCTATGGAGAAGAACCGGCAAGAAACTCCATGGTTACTCTTTTCAAATCATTTGGTTTTACAATATAATCATGGTTACCGCATTTGTACTTAAGTATGGGGGGACATCGTAGACCCGACAATAAGTCGTTGTTTACTACAAAAGATGGAAAAAAAGATACAAAGTTAACAAAAGTTAACAAGCAGCTGGAAATCTACAAAGCCTACAGTGTTCTCACATTCACAAACAATCGGTAAAAAGAATCCATATAAAGGTAAGAAAATAGCAAAAGGTACCTATTTCTAGCCTCTTACAAAAAACCAACTCTTCCATATTGTCTTCTCTTCATATTGTATATGTGAAATTATTTGCTAAGTTTTAATTAAAAGGGAATAATGACTTGTGAGAACATTAATGTTTGAGTTTGGACTGCCTCGTTGGTCAAGGTCGCAATCGCGACTGCTGACCTTGAGGTTCTGGGTTCGATGCCCGGGTCGGGAAAGTGTCATTAGGTTTTCCATCAAGAATTTCTCAGTAGCAGCCACGGAGGCTAGATTCGTGCCTAGTGGATGGCAATAGGCTCGCCCCTATTACATGCGACTTAAACATAACTGGCGAAATGTGGGTGTATGTACTATTATTAGGTACACCTTTGCCTTACCCTTCCGGAATTACATGCGTGATGTTGTGTTAATGTTTCGATAATTTTG
The DNA here is from genome assembly GCA_905220335.1 of Noctua pronuba. NCBI lineage: Eukaryota > Metazoa > Arthropoda > Insecta > Lepidoptera > Noctuidae > Noctua > Noctua pronuba. Next base: position 17,739,661 of record LR999896.1, read on the forward strand.
CAACGTGTTACTTCGGCGCTAGTCCCACGTGCAGATGAATTCATTAAACCGATAAGATTAAGCTTCAACAGGTTTATTTATCTTTGTTGCGACTACTTTGTTGAGGAGAAAAAAAAACAGCAAATAGACAAGTATAGCCGCAATTGCTGGAGTTGACCTCAATTTTTTTTATCTAGATTCTGCCTGACAGCATACCATCATATTATCCTTCTCATTTTGAACCGGTCCCCATTACCACATACAGGCGGTTCTTCAAATCAGAACATTCTCAAAGAGAACAAGGTTTGTGAACAATAATTATGAAGAACAAGGAAAATTTCGCGTCCACCTCACCCTGACCGCTTACCTAATGTAGTGAGACCGCTACATTATCAACATAATGGACCCAAAGCGAGATTGTTGTCGTTATAAATATTGTTAATTACTTCCCTTTTGTTATTTTTGCAGTTGTTAAAGGCGAGTCTCACACGACACGGGTTGTCCGCGCGGTCGTACAGTGAAGCGGATCACACGTCACATTTTATATGAGGCTGTGCCCCGCGGTTTCACCCGCCGCTTACGACTTTTTTATTTGTGCTCGGCTCCTATTGGTCATAGCGTGATGTTATATAGCCTATAGCCTTCCTCGATATTTGGACTATTCAACACTAAAAGAATTTTTCAATTCGAACCAGTAGTTCCTGAGATTAGCGCGTTCAACCAAACAAACAATCTCTTCAGCTTTATATATTAGTATAGATCTGTTGAATCCTAAACACACGACCGTCACTCCGCGACCGCGCGGGCGAGCAGCGCTCACCGCCTTTCCACGCGGCGCCGCGCACCGCCAATACATTTGCTTCGTAGCCTCCGCCCTGATCGTGCGGACGAGCGGTGTCGTGTTTGAATCGCCTTACTGAGAGAGTTCGAGTTCCTTGTGCAACGGCTCGTCGGAGAAGTAACTTACTTATGCCCGTGGCTTCGTTCGCGTGGAGATCGGAGATTATCCCAGTGGAACGTCGTTCCGTGATAAAAAAATAGCCTTTATCCTTACCCAAATCAGAGTCAACCGTTAACTCGTGGAGGAATGACAAATCAAGAAATTCAGTTTCTCATACATTTTTGTATTAGTATTAGTTAGGATACGGATACATACCTACATAACATAACATCACGCCTGTTATGCCCGAAGGGTTAGGCATAGCTGGTGTACCTAGTACTACACTCACATTTCGCCAGTAATACCAACATATTAAATACAAAACAACCTAGTGTAGAGCAGTAACAGAAATAATAATCAAAGAAAACGACCTACACAAAATAGCTGATCACCAGTGATCGGAGTAGGTAGATTGAACTGGGGTCATTGATCCGAAACGTTTATATTACTATGGACATTCCTCCGGAATTGGTGGATTATTGGTGTGTTTGTTTTTATTATTCAACAGATAAATAATGAATTAATTTAGTTTTGATACCTTCCTTTAAATTTTGAATTGAGTAGTAATAATATTATCACTACCAACATTAACAATATTTAATTGAATCCGGAAATACCGGAATTACTTTCCGGAAAAATGGCTTATCCATGTTATCTTTCTGTGTGCATTTATGATACAAGTACCAAAAATCAATCTACCTACTCCGATCACTGCTGATCACTGTAACGTCCTGTCGATATACATACTTACATAGCTACTACTTAATTTTATTTGCTCGAAACAAAAAGCAATCAGTTGATAATATTTAAACTAAAAATAGCTTGGTGAATCGCTACTCACCACGAAACCAATAACAATAAACAATTGGTATACCTACATTATCATTCAATATTATGATATACAAAGTATCATTATGTATGTACCTATGTCTATGTACGAGTATCTTTGGCTCTATGACTAGTCTTTGTTAAAAAATTTGCATGCCTACTTTTGAAATGTTTATGTAATATTAGTCAGCTAACTGTCTTGCCACGAAAACCTTTATACATAATTCAGAAGTTGCCAGATTTGTGGGGGTGAGGTGATCCAATCTTAAACTATATTTGAAAGACAAGATAACACAAATAAAAGGATACCTACACATTTAGATTTTGAAATGCCCGTTCCAAAGCTGGAACTTTTTCGGCGGAGCTGATTTATATGGCTCCACTAATTTACAATGATTTGCCTAGGTCAATTACTCAACTACCCCTCAATAAGTTTTGTGTTGCGTTGCGGAAGTGGTTGTTACAAGAGTGTTTTTATTCGATAGATGAGTTCTTTCGAAAGTGTCCCTGTTAAATTTATACATTAAAGCATAGATATATTTAACTGTTAAGTAGATACATAAATCGACAAAATGTAGTTACCTTCTTACGTGTAAAAACTTGTACTATTGCACGCTATATACAACGTGTAACAGAAAGGGTATAGTCATATGATAGGATATGCTGCAGACCATCTTTGAAATTTAGTATGGAACAGCTGATTTTTTTTTTGCATTTACGATATTGGACCCATGGAGAAAGTTGTTCAGTTTGATGGTCTGCAGCATATCCTTTCATATGACTATACCCTTTCTGTTACACGTTGTATAGGCCAAATGTGTGTTACTACATATTTTATCTATGAACTTCACGTACCTACCATATTTGATGCAAGAAATTAATTGAATTCAATTGAAACTCAAAGATTCTGCTGATAAAAATTCCTCTTCCTTTCATAGTCAAGATGACAGCCCGTAAACCTAGTTCTGAAAATGGCATTTCCAATAAGCGCTCCCCTACAGTAAATAGATGCGTCTCCATCTCCATTTGTTATGCACACTCATAGCTGGTAGAGGATAATTCAAAAAGAGTCAACAAATAAAGAACGAAAAACACAGGCAACTAAAAATATATCAAACTCTCTTTTCTAGGTCCATTTACTCTTTATCCAAAGAAACAGTCTTAGCCAATATTTGGTCTAAGTCACGAATTAGGATTACCCTATTAGGGGGGTTAGCGTTAGCCCATTAAGGCTTCTTTTGGATCAGCTCCTTCCATTGTCGACCTCATCTCATGTCCTCTGGACATGATTGACGTCAAGAGTAGGCCCATTATAAAATACAAAAAAACAAAAGACTAAATATTATTCCATACCTCAGTTTTTACTCAGAATACTTGCTGAATGACAGCTTTTTTTTTTTTTTTACGGATGTGAAATCATCAAATGACTTCTCCCGCTCTGGGTGGAGTGGGAGGGAGTGTCAGACTCTTACTGACTAAAACCCATCCATGTACCTTCATTGCCCTTTGTGTTCCAGGGCCACGGTATCTCATTCGAACAGTCCTGCAGCGGCTGAATGACACCTCAAGTACAATAAAATCATGAATGAACGCTCTTCGGTCGCGTGACAAACAACATAAAAAAGAACTAAAAATAACTCATAATCATTACAACCAACGTTATCGATTTATTACATAAATTAAATAACAGTCGTTTATCATTTTACGAAGTCACAAGTCATAATTAAATGAAGTTCCATAAGTTATTTTTATTTCGTATGTTTCGTAAAGATTGTGGAGTGGCGATAAAATAAAAATAAGTTATGGTACGACATTGCACTTTGATGAAACACTTTATTTTTTATCCTTATAAAATTCCTAACAACATTAAAGAGCAAACATTTAGAATATTTAAAAAGCGACTTGACACATTACTACCAGATAAATGTTATTATTCTGTGAAAGATTTTTTAGCTGATAAGACACTTAAATTAAGAATTTGTCTGAATAATAAAAATTGTAACTTTAGAGTGTGTGATGTACCAAAACATTTATTTAAAGTAACAACTTTAAACAGGTGTCTGTTAGGTGTTCTTACATATAGTTAATTTTTGTATTGTTTTAATGTTATAATCTTTATATTAATTTTGCATGCCTAAAAAGCAGAATGTACATGGAATCTCTAATCATTTTAACACCTGATCTGTAATACCTACATTCTTAGCAAATAAAGCATTATATTCTATTCTATTCTCATTTCATTTGATTTTAATAACACAGATTGCTCCGTCTGAAGCCGACGCGGGACGTTCTTCGACAATAAAAAAAAAATGCTCGGTTAGTTTTGTAAAGTTACTCCGCTAGCTTGAGCCCCGACCAGCCCCAGTTTCGCACTAATGACGAACACTATTACAAGTTCACATTTGGTTGTGTTTTAAAACTAGATGAGGTAGGTTTTCCGCACATTTGATTACTGTGGGAGAAACAGCCTAAATAGCTCAGAGGTCACTGTGTCAATTAAAGACAGTCCTGTAGAACACAAAAATACAGCCAAATCCTAGATATAACTGGCTAGAACTAGGTGTAACCCTACATAGCCGGCTAGAACTAGGTGTAACCTTACATCGGCTTTTAGCCGAACAACATTTTCAAAAAATCTAATTAAATATCTTCAACATATTCTTCTTTATCTATTTAATTATGTTCTTCAAATAACTTCTTCGGAACGAATTGGTGTATTCTTGTGTGTGATACATACATACATCATACACAAGAATACACCAATTAGTTCCACAACATAACCGCCGAATCCGCAAGGGTCCTAATTAGCAAAGTCACACAATTGTCTTCAAACTAACGAATAGAAGTCATTCATTTGGGATATCTTATTTCGTAATACAACATAACAGCACGCCTGTTATTTCCGAACGGTTAGGCAGAAGGCCTACATAATACGAGGCGAGATTGTGACGTATGCCACATTGCCATCGACTGGGCACAAATACCTGACTCCGTGGCCGCTACTGAGAAATTGCTGATGAAATACCTAAAAACACTACCTGAACTGAAATCGAGCCCAGAACCTCATGTTCAGCAGTCGCGCTTGCGACCACTGTACCAACAAGACAAAGACAATATTTTCCGAAAACACGAAAATTACTTTTACACTAAAAATAATGTATGTCCTACTATTTACTCGATGGAAAATCGTTTACCTCTGAAACTGATTCAAAACAAAATATTCATCCATTTAATAAACATAATACTTTTCTATATTTATTTGGCAAAAGGTATGTATTATGTGTGTCAGTTTGCTAAAGGAAATAAATATTTTAATGAAACAATTTTTGCATATTTTCCTATTAATATTGAAATCTATTGATTTTCCGAGGGACTTGTTATTGTTACTAACACCTCCTTCAATTCATTTGGGGTCGGCGTAGAATGTTTTTTTCTTCCATACTATCACTCGTCATCTCAGCAGTCACCTCCTTCCTAGCCATATCATTTTTCTCAGAGTCCATTCATCGTTTCTTTGTTCTTCCTCTACTCTTATAGCCGCGTATACATTCATTCTCAAAACTTTAATCACCACGTTGTCCTCCATCCTCTGCATCACATATTAAAAATATGTAGATGTATTATATCAATCGAACTATATGTTTTTAACAAAAACAATGAGTTTGAGTTTGAGTCTCCACCTCCTTTCTTGCCCATCCTGCACAGCCACCTGCACCTCCCAGGATTTAAACTAAGCCAACGACAGAGCTGTGCAGGTGTCAATACTGGTCGGGTATTATTTGAGTCTATAGACAAGCAAAGAAGAAGAAGAATAAAAACAATTCCCCGCAGCGACCTTTACCTATTAAATCATCCACCATACTTATTCAATCTATTAGTGAAACACAATTTTAAGAACTGCACTTCAGTTGATACATGGATCACGATCCATTTATCCTCGACAGCTCTTAATACAATAATATATTAAACTGTGAGAACGTAAGTTCTTTATTCCAAAAATAAAACAAACATAGACTAAACCAAAGAAAATATAAATAGAGGCATAAACACTTCAGTTCCCTGTTTACCTACCTCTTAGAATCCGGTGCGTAAACATGGGTCTTGTTTAGTGAAATATATTCCTATTCTATGAAATAAAAGTATTAAATTGCCAGCTATATCATTTCCAGGGAATTTCAGAGACGGTTTCATGATGATGCAAAGCAGTCTGCTTGCAATATTTTAAAAATGAAATATAATATTTCTATTTATATTATGTTACAGACGAAATTATATATAATTTTAACTATATTTGTGTACTATGTTTATGTTATGCTATGTTTTTAAATAATGTAATATTTTAATAATGTTGTTAGTTAAATCTTTTCTTATTTTTTAAGTGTATGGTTAAGGTTTAGTTTAAGTTCTTAGCTGACGCATTAGGGTAAATCCTGTAATTATAGTTTAGGGGTTTATAAATAAATAAATAAATTCAAGACTAATCTATTAACGCGATTAATTTACACTGAAAGAATGTCAAAAAACAGTTGGACATTTTTTGGGACTTTTTCACACATAACAAGAAAAGATAATGAAAGTAGTTTACAAGAGAATATTTTGATTTTTTATTTATTTATAAATCACATCGATTTTTTTAGATCTATAATTTCCTCGCGAATTGCGAGAAGAGGCACACTATCGAGAGAAGTGGAAGGAATGGGGTAGGCCTTTGCCCAGGAGTGAAAGCTGACCTACTTGATGATTGATTACAACTCATTATGACTTATAACTCTGGCTATACATACTTATATGAACATCATTGTCACTGGACTTGACCAAAAGTCTAGAAACGAAATCTGTGCTCAAAAGTATGTTTGCTTTCAGAACACGATTTATTTTGACAGTTATCTGTTTACTGTTTTTTGTTTTTGTCTCAATATTAAAACCCAATCATTAATAACATAATTTTAATTTATTTCATAATAGAATGTTGTGGACTTCAGGTTTTTTATGTAAAATAAAAATTAATATTTCCTATTAACTTCGAAAATCAATACGGACTTGAACCAATAAGACTAGAAACCAATACAGCAGCAAAGTGTCGCCATAGCTAACAATTATCATAACTACAATAACGTCGAAAGTTTTGGAACTATATCGAGAATGTGCCAAAGAGAAAATTAAGTTATTACCTACTTAGTGAAACTTCGTGCTTAAACTTCCGAAGACTCATAACTAAGGATCAAAAAGAGAATAAATAAGCATTAAATGAAATAAGCATAAATAAAAGGCAGTAACACACTTATTAACCCGTAAATATCAAAGTGATTTTATGTGCGCTCAATACGACGTGTTTATTTTTAAATGAAAGCTTTTTGATATTTATTCATTTAACAATATAAATTATTTTGTGGTTCGGTTGTATTTTTAAAGTTGATTTACAATAACATTTGCCATATTTTGTGTTAACTCGTAACCGTCTCAAAAACAAAGTTTTAAATTGTTTCAGAGCGAAATAAAAACTTTTAAATATGATAATTATTTTTAAAGGACAATATTTTATTTTACTTTCCACCTTCCTAAGTGCATTTTAAAATTACCGCATATTAAAACAACAACTTTATAACTCAAGGAGCTCTGGTAATATAAAACTGATCGTAAAGGTTTAAACTGCAATGTTCTTAGTAAATTAAATACTTAATTATAATTACTTACACTTTGCTGCCTTGACTTCGAAACTGTTGTATTCACTATTCATAGCAACATTGTCAGTTCAAACTCACAAATAAACAAACAAAAACCAATTTTGAAACTTCACAATTAAGCAAAAAAAAACAACAAAATTAATTAAAAGTCCAAAAAAAAACTGCCATATACTCTTTGGCCATTCTAAGTCACGTCGTTTTGAAACATTTTCATTTTACTTTTTAAGAATATTTTTTAAAGTTTCCGAGCGCGGGAATCTGCGAGGGCTGCGGGCGCGTTCGCTCGCAACCGCAGTTAGTCGACAAGTGAAATGAGCGAGGAACGCTCCCGGTTCGTCACTCTATCAAACGCTATTCCATCTTTTTTGCAACCGTTGCGTGCCAGTCAATTAGGGAAGATTACACTTAGATTGAATGAACGTTTTAAAATCAGAACCCTAACGGTCGTCCTATTCCTTTCGAATTTCGATTCCTTTAACTGTCCCGCGACGTATCCGGGTTAAGTGCCCTCTTTGAACGTTAACATTCTTTCATAAATAAGATTGCATTTCCTTTACCTACCGCAATGATTTTCCTTTTGGGTTTATTTTCGCTTGCACACAAAGAACTCAAAAGTGGGAATTCTCCGCGGGATTTAATTAAACAGGGACGGTTTTAAGACGTTGTTTATTTTCATTCATTTATTCTAATAGAATTCATGGCGTTCCACCTGTATACTTTTAATTCTGTGTTCTTGATCTCTGTTTGTTGAACTTGGTTTTGCTCGTAAAATATTGTTTGTTATTGTTACTTTGTAAGTTTATTTGTTTCATTTTACTGTTTTTAGAAATTTCAATAAAGTTTTCGCACTACATTTGTAAGCTTTCGGAAACGATTACTTCGTTTCGTTGAATTTTCTGAGGAGTTTTTGTACGAGACTTTTTATAAATTGCGTCTCTAGTTTGGATTTACAAACTCAGCACACAATTCATAAACGCCCTAGCATGAACGCGTGACACAAACGTATTGTATACTAGCTTTTGCCCGCGGCTTCGCTCGCGTTAATTTAGAATTTGACAATCTTCACTACTGTGCTTGTAATAATGTGCTTGAAAGACACGTGACGCCATCTATTAATATTAAAACGTTATTGTCGTTTTCCTCGGGAACAGTACTTTTTTCGGGATGAAAGGTGCCCTATGTCCGTTTCTGTACACCTTTTTTTTTGACAACGGATATGCAACATTTCAGGATGATCAGTTCAGTTCTTTAGGCGTGAAAAGGTAACAAACAAACTTTCGCATTTATAATATTAGTAAGGATTAGTCAGCAGAGCTTGTAGTTCAACGCATAGTTAATTATCTTCACTCGTAATGGCACAATCTTCCATAATGGTTTTTCATTTCGGTTTCACCAAATAAACATTAGTAAGGATAAGGATTTGCACGATTTTTTTAAACAAAAAATAAAGGACCATGGGCAATTTTCTATGAAATCTGAGCATCAGACCAAAAGAAATTAAATACATTATCTCATAGAGTAGTTTATAATTTATAAGAACTTCACTTCATTCTAAAACAAGAAGTATCTAAGTCGCCGAAGATCAAAAAAAAGAAATCTTAAAAGGTTTTGGTTAAATTAGGCGTAAGTACAACAGAATCGGAATCGGTATATGTCAAATCATAGTTCTTAATAAGTACTCCAATTCATACTATTGCGATAAATCTCAAAGTCGCCGGAGACCAGAACTATCAGTACTTAATTAAAACTGTTGCGATTTCCTGTATTTTGTCAAAGATTTCACCTAATTTTCAAACTATTAATAAACCTAGTTAAACAAGAGGGTTCTGTTAAACAGCCACAATAGTCCTTAGTTGATTCCAAGACTTCATCAACTTAGTTTGGATTAATATTACTGTCTGTTTAGCTTTAGCAAAATATTTTCAACAAAATGATCTGCTTTGAAAACACATGACTGCTGTAGTCAAATCTTCTTACGCCTATTTTAACCAAAACCCTTTAAGATTTTTTTTTGTCAAGCACAATTAGTACGTATAGCTACATAAACGCATGAATCATTTTTTAATTCTTAGAATTTTCGTTACGATTTATAAAAAAATAACTTCACCCGTTTCCTTCGAAAGTTTTAATTACCTTCTTAACTAAAGACCGAATGACACAAGAATGGTTGCCGAACCTGTGGAATTTGTCAACTTTAATGGGTTCTATCTTCTTGTATCCCTTCCCACCCCTTCCAAACTTTGAGGAAACCATGTGCCACTGCCATAGTGGCTTTTAATTCAGCTTTTAAATAATTTTGACCGTATTAGTTGGGTGTGGGATTGGGATATTTCATTGGGCTTAACTTGGTTTAGGAGAGTACTTGCTCACTAAGACACAAATAGCATAATCAGCAAGTAATGTTCCAACTGCTGGGATATAAGCCAGTGCAGGTCGTTCGATGGCACAAATAGTTAATTAGGTATATTATGACTTGATGATACCCTAAGGTTGCCAGTGGGGTAGTGTCGGTAGGTAGCGTCAGTGACTCAAGTGGAATGGCAGCGTCACATTGGCTATTTTTTTAAATTTTATAAGCCAATGAACGAAAGATTGGAGCAAAAAATGATATTTTTTAGCCTAGAACTTGATTATAAAGCAACATATAGTTAAACAAACACCATAAGGATTACGCGTGTACTATGTAATTATCAACAAATTGACAACTTCCTGAATTATCGGTAAGTAGCACTTGTGTTATAATTTATTGAGAGCTTTTTATTTACATCCTGATTTTATACATATTATTATTTGAAAGTGTGTTAGGTAGTTAATCTCCGATTTATTACTATGAATAAATAACTTACAGACTTGACCATACTTGACCTGTAGTCAATGACCCGAAAGTCTGACAACTAGTCTTACCAAGGGGTGTCGTATTACCTAGTACTAACTGCGTTGTGGAGGTCAGGCAGTCGCTCCATGTAAAATACTGGTATTCAGCTGCATCCGGTTAGACTGGAAGTCGACCCCAAAATAGTTGGGAAAAGGCTAGGCAGATGATGGTGATGACTTTACCTGAACTAAAACTCTACCTCATCGTTCTACTAACTGCATATAGAGTCCTGCAGGGTTCTAATCCCAAGTCGTAAGATTTTTCATTAGCATAATTTGCTAATGTCTGTCTCAGATCTGAATCTAGAGGGTCTGGGAAATTATAATGAACCCCCTTTTTGCCTCTAGATATGGTCCTACTACTGGGCAAGTGCCTCCCTACTATTTTCAACTTTCTCTGTCCTCCGTCTGGGGTTCTGGCGAGGTTGCTTGACATAAAGTGGGATCCACAGTGGATCATCCAATGCGCATAAGCCAGTGGATCCCTTGGATCCCGTGGATGGCTCAAAGTGTGGTCTGAAAATAGAACAAATTGATAAAAGTGGGGAAACTTTGTCTCTGCAGACGAGGTGGAATTCATGTTATGGAACCGAGAACTGCAGTGACGAACGCCCGCGTGAATCAAATGACGTTGTTCAATACACTTACGAAGAAATCAAATAACAGAACGAAAAGTGTTGTTGTCAGTAATCTTTATGATACTATGATTTAATTTGCTTTTTTCTCCGCGCTTTGCCTTTGTACGTTGAAGAAAAAGCAAAGGTATGAAGCCACAAAACAGCCCAAAAAATTATCAAAATAGAAAATTCAAATATTTAGTCCGTGGGTCGTCTTGGGAATTTGTAGATAAAAACAAATAATTTTTATGAATTATTTGCTAAGTATTAATAATTATTTTGTTAATTAAGTTATTTATAATATTCTATTTATAAAAACAAATAGATTTTTCATTAAAAATTAAAGCCTTAAAAGCATGCGCCTCTTAGCTGAAAATAGCTAACTAGCTGTTCCCTTTTGCAAAACTTGATGTAGTACGCTTCAAATAGTATCAAAAGAGCTTCTGATTTGATGTCTTTTGCCAAAAGTTTTGTTGTTACCAACTTACGAAACTACTTGAAGCCAATCAATCTGTTTATTTTACAACTAGCAATTTCCTATGGAACTAGTTAGCATCCTTTGATTTGCAATAATTTTAGATATGATTACAGACCAACACCAACATTAAGAATTTACGAGTTAGCCTGCGGCTTCAGCCACGTGGATGTCAGTAATTAACCTACGGGAGCGTTTTACCGGTTAAAACAGTATTTGTTCTAAGCCTGAGCATGGTGTTTCCCATATATACCGTGACTTTTTGGTCGTCTTACAACGGGAGTCTACTTCATTTATCCAATGACTACTAAACATTCATTAAAAAAATATATATTATATTTATGAGATTTGAATAGTTTCAAAATAAAAATATTATTCATTGTTATGACGCATGACGTAGTTAAAACACCCTGTTGCTAGCGATGATCTACTCTACTCGAGTGCTGTGTAGCTATGTTCTCCCATTTGACTCGTAAACATCATTAACAGGATGTTTCATAATTTTATTTTAATGTATTATTTATTTTTCTTTGTACCTGTTATGGTAGGGAACAAAAAAAAAATCGCACCTAGAGCTATTTCATGTCGGGTATATTGAGCGGACCACCTTTGTAAGACAACTAAAAAGTCACGGTGTATATAAATCGCATTCAAAGTCTTCAAGGCAATATGGCCACCACTGGTGGGGGATTCTACTAATTTAAGTGTCATCTGCCACCAGTGGGGACAGAGGTACTAGCACATGCGACTGACTAGACACAACCACCACCAGCGGTGGTAGATGCGACAAATAGTTACGACTACTACCAGTGGGGCAGAACAGTGGGGGCAGATGGGAATAAATCCACATGCTGTCAGTCGTCAAGTAGTGTTTGGATTAATATGTGTTGGCGACCCGGGGCGGAATGGACGTGTGAAAAAAGGCTGTGGTCACAAAAACAATAGCTGTTATGTTTCACATTCCCTGAAACATGCAGAAAAGTGTTGGTTTACATTTCACACACACAGTTTGACATTGACGAAATTAAATCCCATGTGATGGGGGCGATACTTGGGATTGATAACAATTTAAACACGGGGACATTTCCCTTTTTAACCGACTTCCAAAAAGAAGAGATTGTCATTTGTCTGAATGTTTTTTATTGTGTGTTTGTCCAGCGATATCTTTGCCAATTGTGTACCGATTTCGATGATTCTTATTTTATTTAAGACTAGCTTTCGCCCGCGGCTTCGCTCGCGTTAATTTAGAATTTGACAATCAATCTGGGTTGTCACACTACTGACGTTTCTATATAATAATATAATTCAATCATGATTCGAACTGCACGTGGCGCCATCTATTGTAATAAGAACGTTATTGTTGTTTTCCTCGGGAACAGTATTTTTTTCAGGATGAAAGATACCCTATGTTGGTTTCTGTACATCTGTTCTTTAAGCGTGAAAAGGTAACAATCAACTTAGACTTACTTTCGCATTTATAATATTAAGTAAGGAAGTAAATCCTTACTTCCTTTTTGTTCAACATAGCGTAACTTGCAAATTGCAAAAAACGTAAGAAAATTAGTATTTCGCGGGCTACCCTGGCGCTATAGAAGTAAAACAAAGCGAGTGTGAAGGGACAGTACGTTCCAGAACTGTCAGTGTCATCGTTACTGTGGATTATGGACTCATTACTCGTTCAGTTCAATTGGTCAATTTCGCTCTAAGTGAAAAATATCCTGCTTCCATCGCAATATCGGCACGGTTGGCGCAGTGACTTAGCGATTGACTGCTGCGCTTCGTATCGCTAGTTCGATTCCCGCACGGATCAAATATTTGTATGGCCTACAGGTAGTTGTTCCGGGTCTGGCTGTTTGTGTATGTGAGTTTAAAGTTGTAGTAGTTTGTAAACGCACCCACGATACAGGAGAAATTCCTAGTTTTTTCGTTATTAAAAAAAAACAATATCGCGTATCGTATCATTCGTCTGTAAATGGCCATTCCTCGCTAGACGTAAATAAAAGTAGACGACCAAAGCCCTTTAAAACGAGTCCCGTGGCAGACATATTGTGGAGTATGCCACCGAGTTTGCAGGACATTAATTTTAGTTCTCTTGCTCGTTTTTGTTGCTTAAAACAGCTTGATAATCCCGTTGTACCAGTGCGATTGATTTGTTAAGAAACCTTTTTCAGGGGTGGAGAAATCCTCATGGGGTGGAGGTACCCTTCATCTGGGGAGAACGGAGGATTATATTTGGACTTCTACGGACTACAACCATTTGTACTACTACCGTGAGCCGGGAGCCCAAGAGACATTCGTACCTACATTTGCGCACATCCGACCACTGCAGCCTACTGAGATAACTAGCAACTTTCACAAAGTGATCTCGAAGTTATCGCTGAGATGAAAGCCAGAACTTCATCACGATAGCCTGGGCTATCAGCCCACCATGCCTAGCGGACTTTATCACCAAGTGCGGCCGATCTGCTCGTCTTCGTCCTTTATGAAGGTATGGCATGGCACCTTGTTAGGCCTGACTGGTCGAGCCACGACTCAGCCACAAAACTAGCAAGCCGCTTAGATTAACCGCTTCGTGGGTCTAGTGGTAGCCAGCGCTAATGCTGAGCACGAAGTCCTAATTTCCTAGGTCGGGCAAACTGTTATTGGGTATTCCATTATGAAATTCTCAACGGCCCCGGAGTCTAGATTTGTGACCGGTTGACGGCAATAGGCTCGCCCCCCATTAAACATAACTTCGGGGTAACCTATGTACGTTAGCTCTTATATAGGTACTTGGGAACTACTGCCTCGTGTTTCACTAACCAGTGATTAAATAATAGCACATACATCAAGGGAAAATATATAAGTTTCGCAATCAATCTTAATATTTATCGACAGCTGTGTCATGTAGATAAGTGTTTATAATTATATCTCGTTAGACAAGTAATTGTTAGAAGTAGGTACCTACATAATTATATTAAAACCTCGTATCCAGCAAACTACCTAGAACTCATGTAGTATAAATTATATTAGCCCGAATTAGTTTATTAGGCACAGATTGATTACGTTAGAGCCACCTGTTGATATTTTTTAACAAAAATACATTTTAAAAGTAGTACCGAGTTCAATGACGGAGGACCACTTTTCACTTTATTACTTAGGGCAAAAGGGGTGTAAAAGTACCCTTAACATTGTCCCCGTCATTTTTTTTACTAGACCATACTTGGGAACCTTCTAGTTACGGAGATATTGGGGGTCAAAGTTCCAAACTTTTCACAAGTTTATTTTAAATACAAGTTTTTAATGTTATACCTTCAGTCTAAATACCTCCACGACCTCCGTACTGTTCAATGCATCCATCAGCACAATGTTTCGAGTGCGTAACATTGAGTCCTACCGTAAAACGTGATTTTTCACCCCAAAAAAAAAATCGTTTCCCAGGAATAATTTTTACGTAGAGTTACTTAGTTTGATGTACAGAAAACTTGGTTAGTGGCTTCGTGAAGGGTCCGTAAGACCCTGTCTTCCGCAACAAGTAGCTCGACCTCTCCTCAAATGTCCCCACGGATGCGTGCACCGCGAAATCAATTTCCTTGACCCGACCAAAACTACCCGAAAAACCACTGACCTGCCTCACATTCTGGAACAAACACACATCGAATCGCATCAACAACATCAGAATCAATTTATCAACAAACAACATTCACCAGCACATCATAACTTTCCAAACTATAATAAAAATACATGATGTATGTATCAATAACAGTAATCCAATGAATATTTTCATTTATAACTTCATAACAATCATGATATAAGTCCAAGTAATTTCTGAGTTTGTAAAAATCTGTAGTTTGTGACTTTTATTGCCCATAACCTCACTGGATACAGAAGTGCTATTAAGTTGTTTCTGTCAAAAGGCCTATAAAGTTTCTTTCGTCTTAATCTTTATTCATATTTTTAAGGTGGATTTAAAGGATAAATGTACAGGTAACTCCCTATTCAACATTATGTCTCCCCAAAACGACCCCATCGAGACTAATAATTTTTCTATCTGAAGATTTGAACATTCTTAAAAGAAAAAAGATTAATCTCAGAGGGGCGGGCCTATTGACACCAACCGGGTACAAATCCAGACTGGAAACCCAATTACCTTGCTATTTTGACATTGTACTATTATCTTTATTCCATTCATTATTTAAAGTATACTCAATTGTTAATGTTTTGCTTGCTTTTTTCTGTTTTAAATTATGTTGTGTTTTGTTGCAATTATTTTACTTTAAAATGTTGATTATTCTTCTTTTTTATAATAATGACTAATTATGTGAAAGAGTGTACCCTTTAAGGTAGATTTTTAAGGAACTAATTATTTATTATTAAGATCTCATGTAAAATGTACCAAAAATCACACCAATAAATAAATTTGATTTTTTTTTTTTTTTTAACCTTACAACCGACATTGTAGATGTAGATAGACAATAGTCAACCATGCTATAACACCCGTCTAATTTACGGAATCATCGAACGAAAAGATCCTTTGTGGCCCTTTGAACTCCGAAATTCATTAATCTCTTCACCGATGTATCCCATGGCTATGAGATAGTCAAGCGGGAAGTAAGGCAGATAAATCTTGCGAAGAAGATTATGTGGCAGACAAATGTGTGCGATAACACTATGTGATGACCTTTATAACCTTTTGAAGTCTTTTGAGCCCGTGTGGGCGAGCAGACGAGCGATTATCATCGGTCCGAGACGGTAAGTCGATGGGAATAGAACATTAGATGATGACGACCTCTACTGCGGAATTGTGCATGTAATGTACTTGGTAAGTACCATTTAAATTGAATTACTCAAAACTAGCTTTTGCCCGTGGCTTTGCTCGCGTTAATTTATAATTTGACAATCAAGTCGGGTTGTACTCGGCTTGTAATAATATAGTTTTCCTCGGGAACAGTACTTTTTTCGGGATGAAAGGTACCCTATGTCCGTTTCTGTACACCTGACAACGTATATGCAAAAATTCAGGATGATCGGTTCAGTGGTTAAAAACAAACAAACTTACTTTCGCATTTATAATATTAGTAAGGATTAGTCAGCAGAGTTTGTAGTTTAACGCGTAGTTAATTATCTTCACTCGTAGTGGCATCTTCCATAATGGTTTTTCATTTCGGTTTCACCAAATAAACAGCCTGGGTGTATTACTACATCCAGCGACTGGAATATATAAGGTCTATCTTTTCATACACAAAATATTTTAAGATTAACTTCTATAAGTCGTAAAGTCACCAACGAAAAAAAAATATTATCTGAGTTTTTTTTTGTTTTTACGAAATTATTACAATTCTAAAATTTCTTGCATAAAACCTTTACTCTCTATTCTATCAATGACAGCAGGTTAATACGACGTAGTAAACTAGCGTAATGGATGTTGAAAAATAAGGAGCCAGTATTTATTTTGTGGGTCAAGTCATTAAATAATTTATTTTTATAAAAATATTTTTTTTTTCCCCTTTTTATATTTTTTCCCCTTGAAATGGCTTCTTTATAGCCGTTAAATGAATCTCTGAAAATATTATGTGCATGAATAGTTAGACCTTATATAACACAACGACAACTAACTCAACAAAAATATGATATAAAAGGCTACTCGCGTATCGTAACTAGGTAGTCAACAGTCAGAAGAATTCAGGAACCAATTAATCATTACGGATATAGCTTAAACTTACTTTTTCATGAGTCTCCTACGCGTTTGTAGGCCACTACAAAAATAACCATCTCCCGAAAATGCGTGGGTTTTCCAAGTCAATATATTATAATATTTAGAGATCTTATGCAGCTGAGGTGAACTGTGCCTATAAACGCGTGGGTTTAGGGTCCTTTCATACAAAAATGTCAATGTCAATGTTTCATGTTAAAATCGTTCGGGTATTTTATGACGCTTGGATAGTGACGTCATATTCTTTCAGACTTGTCTAGGATGAGCCTTACGTGGGTCGAGATACTCATTGTACCATGTTAAGTAATAAACGAAAATACTGATCAGCATTTGGATACAATTTGCTGTAAAATGGACCTTGCTTTGCCTGGGAGTAGGTAGTGGGAACCTTATACCTGGCTTAGCTTGCTTTGCTGAGCTAGTTTTAAAACGTCCATTATTTCAAACACTGTCACGGTTTACAACTAAACTTATACTGTCACTTACGGGATATCTTCCGTGATTGTTCATTCGATCGGGGCTCGATCGGGAGCTTAAAATAATGAACAATCACGGAAGATATCCCGTAAGTGACAGTATAAATTTCGTCCACTATTTTTTATGTGTATTAGTTTGTGCTGACACAAAAAAGAAGACGAAGTTATACTTCTTAAAGTTATTATAGCATTTATAATAACTATCAATACATAGTGTGAGTTTCCTTCTTTTGTTTTTTAATGTACCTTACACCTAATAATAATGCAAAAAATTTCGACAATAGCTTCTAAGTATTTTTCCGAACGAAGTAAAAATACATGAAAACAACCGCATAGACTTACCTATCGTAGATACCTAATAAATCTTCAAGCCCAGGACACGTGGAAGTTCTAAATTGGTCTGGAACAGTTCATCGACTCGATAAATTCGTTTAATTGTTCCTTTGAGAACGATTGTGTTATTTGGAACTAGGAAAAGTTTTCTAGAAAAATAAGTTTTATTATATCGCTAAACGGCAATGACAATTCTACAATGTCCATTGCAATAATAATAGTCTAGTCATATTAGGGAATATACACGAGATTTTAGGAGACTTTTGAGACAACTTTTAGAACACCAAAATGAAGGTGTAAACGAGTTTACAGTTTATTATCTCTCCGAGGTAGACACCTTTTTTTTGCTTAAGTAACTGGACAATATTGCCGTCGAGCAGACGGCATTTTCAAACAAATGATGCAAAGGGTTCTGAGTTTCTTTCAAAACCCATTCGGTTGTGATTGTAAGTGCTTTAAGTTTGCTATTGGGGGCCGCGTACCTGCACTTTAAAATAATGAAAATAGTCATGAAATAGTCGAGGTAACCAAACTTAGTACGATTTATAACTCTTGGAAAGTTTACTATATTATTATGATGATTTACTACATTAATTGCAACCGCACATTGACTAAGTTCCAAATAATTCTGACTTTCTCTATTACTCGGTTAAAACTATGAACGTAAAGAACGAAGTGATGTACCTATGAAATTTTATGGCCAATGCATGAAGTAAGTGCGTAGCACTCAAGTTGAAATGACAACCGCTGAAAGCGCCATCAATAGCAAAATGGTATGTTAGTGTACATTATTTATTATCGGCTTTCTAGATGTGTGCAAATTTAGAAACACTGTGTATTAAAATTAGTCCTATCAAGACCTCAGTCTTTTGTGAAATACAGATAGAAGCTATCATCATCACCTTTTATCCTGAAAGACGTCTACCGCTAGATATAAGCCTGCCCCAAGCATTGCCACAGCACCCGGTACCGCGCTTCTCTCCACCAACAGATTTTCGTGGTCATCAGCAAGACATCGGTCCACACGGTTGATATACACCGTGACTTTTTAGTCGTCTTACAAAGGTCCACTCAATGTACCCGACATAAAATAGTTCTAGTCGCGATTTTTTTTTTACCTACCGTAATAGGTATAAAGAAAAATAAATAAACATTAGAAAAAATATGAAACATCCTGTTAATGATGTTTACGTGTCAAACGGGAGAATATACCTACCCAGCGCTCGAGTCCAGTAGATCATCGCTCACAACAGAATGTTTCAACTACGTCATGCGTCATAATATTGAATAATATTTTTATTTTTAAATTATTAAAATCTCATAAATACCTATTTTTTTTATGAATGCTTAGTAGTCATTGGATACATGAAGTGGGCTCCCGTTGTAAGACGACTAAAAAGTCACGGTGTATAGACTGTAGACATCTAAAGAATAAGAAAAGGAACGTTAGACGGACGTTAACAAAACATGCTTCAAACGCTGGTGCTTAAGGCAAAATGGTTACGTCATAATCGATCTCACTCCTAGACCCAGAGAAACAAACTAAAGCGAAAAACAATGTAGAAATTATGGACTAGGTTATTGATACGATAAAATATTCTCTTTAACATATCAGTTAAGTACGTAATTTCCTTGAATGTTCCCCACATCTTATTGTCTAACGGCTCAGGAAACCAGCCAAATGTACTGGAAGTCAACAAAACGTGACAAGTTTATTGTTAAGGCTTTCCTTAGAATTACATTCAGTAAACAAAAAAAATTCAATTTGCGACAGCACCTACTTTACGTTCAAATAAACAACAGCTTTTCATCTCGTCTTTTATCTGAACCATTTTACAAGACATCGGTGCAATTTTCTACCATTTCATATTTTTACAGTCCATTCCGTTGATATGACACGTGTAAAGTGCATTCAGAAAATGAGTTAAGTTTTAGTATCTAACAGAAAGTCGTAAAGCTGAAGAAACTTTTAATAATATGTGAGGCTTTGCGATAAAAGCCTAACAAAATGGATGTCCACATAAAGATGAAAGATTTTTTTTATTAGCAATAAAAATAAATATGCCTAAATACACCAGCCCATTTCACATTTTCCAGGCTTTTTGCCACAAGAGACGATATTTCGTAACGCAACTATCCGTAATTCTGAATTTTATTCTACTTGTCCCACGAGTCTACATGTATCAGTTTGTTCAGCAGTTTTCGATTTGTACACAATCAAATAAACACGCCCAATTTTCTAATTCACAAGAGACTGTTGAATGTCTGTTTTACACTTTGGTGGACCCAGTGAAAAATCTATAGACTGTAAGAGGGTATTTGAAAAGCCAATTTACCCCTGTACGCAAATATTTTGGCTGGATAGAACATGAACCGTAATACGTACTCATTTGAGCGATTCAAGCTTAGACCAAACCAGAATATTTAATTACAGTCATGTGAATGTAAAACGAAATATTTATAAAACTTTTTCTTCACTCTTTAACTTTCGACCACTTGGCAGGACTTCGTTTCTTTAACGAATAATCTAAGGCGCAAATTACACAGAAACGGCGTAAGGTGAAGGCGCGGCGCAGGCATAATGCCGCTTCGAAACGTTTTCATACAAAATATACGTAGGCGACGTGTCGTGAATTATACTCAAGCGGCGCGGCGCAGGCACGCCGTTCTTTCTTTTCCTTATAAATTCCACGCCTGCGCCGCCCCGTCACCTTACGCCTTTTCTGTGTAATTCGCGCCTAAGAATTTCATCATATTTCTCTCACTCATTCCTTTTTGGTCCTGCTCACAGCTCTTTCTTATGCTCTTTCTTTCTTTCTCCCTCTTTCTGTCCTAAAGATCAAGTTCAACATCTATGTATCTCAACATGTTTGTTGCCCCCCGGCACCAGAAGCTTTTAACACTAGTTACGTACGGAATCCGCCATGACACCTCAATATAGATTTGACAGTGCATCTGACACGGCTATCTTATCAGCACGTACGTAGGCGCCTATCAAATTAACATATGAGTCGGCCAGAACAGTGATAACAGCTATTTGCTAACCACTTGTAGAATTTCACTTACCTGCTTAAAACGTTTGCTTTGTTCTCAATTCTTTGACATTTCCACCATTTTTTCCGGGAAAGAACATTGGCTGATTAGAGTTTTGTTTTGGGGTTGATGACCCGATCAGCTATCGGGATTGGTTCAATTAATCTTATAAAGATCCTTTTAGAAGCAAAGGTGTTCCTAAAAGAGGGTAATGCGGCAAAAACGGGACTTAGTAAGAGGCCGTAGTAATCCTGGCTGAGTCTTAATCGTGTCTATGTCAGCTGTAGGTAGCCTGATTCGAGGTTAAGTATTACATAGAGGGTGTAAAAAGACCCTTAACGAAGCCGAAAGGCACTTGTTCTCCCCGCCATTGCGATCATATTTTTGTTCTAGACCATACCTGGGGACCTTCCAGTTACGGAGATATTGAGGGTCAAAGTTTCAACTTTTTCACAAGTTTTTTATTAAGACATGTTTTTAATGTAAGATTTTTACTTTGAACAACTCCACGACCCCCGTACTATTCAATCCATCCATCAGCACACTGTTTTGTGTGCGTTACATTGAGTCCTACCGTGAAACATGATTTGTCACCACAAAAAAAGTCGTTTCCGAGGAATAGTTTTTGCGTAAAGTTACTTAGTTTGATGTACATAATGATTAGTTTAAGGCTTCGTGAAGGGTCCGTTTAAACCTTACTTACTACCTACCTGTTAGTATGTCAAACTGGTCATCGAGTTTCACTGACAATAAGTAGCTGCAGTGGATTTTTGTATTTCTTTACACTGCAAGATATTTTTAATCAAAACTCTGTAATTCTGTATCATAAATCTACGTGTCAAACTACGTTCAGTTAAAAGTTCAACATCATAGTCACTGAGAGCAAGTTTGTAACCGTTAGTGTTATGTACCGTTAGTGTTATGTACCTACAAAAAAAGGTACTTCCACACTACAAGTAGTTCTGAAGGACAATAACCAATGCTTAAGGGCACTTTAAACCACAGGTCAAAAAACGAATCAATCTATTGGGACACGGCCTTAGCAGAGTTCCGTCAAGTAATAAAAACAAATCTCCGATTTCATCAACGCCAAGTGACTTTTAAATGAATGCCTTAATATCAATGTACTGTTGGAATTTCAACTTTCAACGGAGAGCAGAGCGCTGAAAATCTAAACTAGCGTTTTATTTAGGCCTTTGTTTCAACGTTACCTAGTATTTGTGAAGACGGGCAAGTCTTAACTTAAAGTCATTACTTGGCCATTCATCGGTTAAAAGTTCTCAGATTTTTTTAAGTCTCATTTTCGATGTTGCCTAGTTCTTTCAGAACTTAATTTAAGTTTTGACAGCACTGACTAATGTGACTTGACAGTCTGTTGTTAGAAAGTTTCCGTTTTACTAATAACTTGTTGTTCTAAGATCACTGTTAAAACCTATTTTTTTAATGCTTACTAATAAAATAAAGAAAATAATTTAAGTTTGGACTGAATAAAATAACGGATACCCTCTCGAACTGTTAGGATCAGACGAAGTGTGGACCGGCTGCGGACACGAGACGATGCCACTGATACATATACAGAAAAACTAACGAAAAAATTATAGAATTTGTTCGGTGTCGTGTCCGCAATTAGTCCGTACCAAAACCTTTAGACGGTTACCGAAAAGTTACTAGAACGCTACAACTATCTATTTAATATTTATAGACTCTGTTCCACTCCAAATACTTTTTGGTATGAATCCTTCTTCACAACGTCAAATTCACACTTGACCGCTGATTTGTAGGTACTGTGTAGGTTCTTATAATCAAGGTAATAGTAGGTAAGTGCCGAGAGCGACATCAAGTAGATGAGTTACATTAATCAGAGGTCTATTCATGTTCGCACTATTTTGTTAAAGAAACCGTAGTGGAGGTCAATGCCCTAATGACAGATGACTGTTGACGTGTATTGTGTTGTGCTAATAGAAGTTTGTTTTGTGATGTTGGTATAATTATATTTAATTTAGTATAATTAAGTATTTTTGTTGTGGTAGGTATGAGATGAATGCCACCACTCATATTCCCGTTCTTAAAAGCTTGAATGCAAAAGGAACTCTGTCTGTAAGACTATTAGGTACCTTTTCACGCCTGACGACTGCACGTATTTCCATACACGGGATCATCTGGATAGTCTTTTCCCAAATATGGTCAGGTCGCCTTCCAGTCTGACCGAATGCAGCTGAAAACCAGTATTTTACATGGAGCAACTACACTATGTTACATGTACACATGTAACGTACATGTAACATGTGTGTTACATGGAGTAACATGGTTATCTGACCTCCACAACCCAGTTAGTACTGGGTATATTAATAGATACGATACGATACCGCTTGGTAAGACTGGTTGTCAGACTTTCGGGCCACTCACTACTTAACGACTGTCTAAGATCTAATTGACAGCCGGGAACAACGCCTTAACGTGCTTTCCGAGTCATGGAGGAAACTCGGTATGTAATGGCTTCCACGGACCAACCTAAGCAAGCCCGGCTTAACCTGTAGATCGACCCGAGCGGCTGTTATCATTTAGCCACGAGCTCCTCCCGAGAAACACAGGGGATAAGTACTGTAATCCCGGTAGTACGCTCCCGTGCGATAGTTTTCGAACACGAAGGAAAAAGCGGAAAATAAATAAATTAGCCAGTTACAAGTTGCTAGGGATATGCTAGATTTGATTATTTAAACAACATATTCACCCATTACATACCGAGTTTCCTCCGTGCCTCAGAAAGCACGTTAAGCCGTTGGTCCCGGCTGTCATTTGTAGATCTTTGACAGTCGTTAGGTAGTCAGTGGCCCAAAAAGTCTGATAACCAGTCTTACCAAGGGGAATCGGATTATCCAGTACTAACTGGGTTGTAGAGGTCACATAGGCAGTCGCTCCATTTAAAAAAAATGTATTCAGCTGCATCCGGTTTGACTGGACAACATAGTTGGGAAAAGGCTAGGCTGATGGTGAAATTCACTAAATACACCCAAGTTTCCACAGCAACAGAAAAACACTTAAACAAATCCAATAAATTATAACATACTTTGCGTAATCACAGTAAACTGCATTCGACTTTTCTTGTAAAACTTTTTGGAATACCGACAGAAGATCGGGATTTACGAAGTTCCCCGATTGTAAATCAAACGTTTTGATTTATTAATCGTTCAGGTGGAAAATGGAGGCATTTTTCCCATTTTTATCTCCCCTAACTGTTTTGTATAAGTTCGTCACGTGAAAAATTGGATTAAAACGTTTTCTGAAAGCCTACATTTTCCTTGAAAATCTTTGCATTTTCATTTCTTTAACCATATTTTAGTATGGCTTATCATCGCCTTTTGAGGTATTAAAAGTTCCTGCCGGGGCTGCGGAACTATTCGAAAGAGGTACCGCGGCCCTGGAACACAAAGGGCAAAGAAGGAACATGGATGGGTTTTAGTCAGTAAAAGTCTGACACTCCATCCCCACTCCACCCAGAGCGGGAGGTGTTATTTGAAGATTTCTCATCCTTAAAAAAAAAGGTATTAAAAGTTACTAATATTCTGCATCTAAGGGTGCTGATGGCAACTAAATTGAATCAACCCAGAATCTACCGATGAGTTTAAAGGCACGTTCTATAAAGTCCATTCTTTCCTGTAACGTGCAGACAATAGGACACGCAGGACACAATATTAAGTCCTCCATCATCGTCCCGTTTGCAGAACAACACCACAATCACATCTACACTTAAGGTCAAAGTCATCTAAGAATCTCCACCCGAACAGGTTTTTCTTGCTTCGGCCAAACTGGGGCCGGAATTTTTATTTACTAATGTTTATTTTAAATTTTCTATTGAAAAGGTGAAAATACTGACTATATATTGGCAATTTAGTCATTTGTTGAGTATCTGAAGGGTTTTGCTAATGGGGATAATCTCATTTATTCGGAAAATGCTGAGGCAGCATTTTAAAATTATGCCAGAAAGGTTTTCGGTATAAATATTTATTTGCCCAAACAAGTTTTCGATACAAAATGTTTTATTTCATCCAACCCTACCCACACTGAATATCAATAAGACTCCTTTTGAACACTCTTGGAGATATTTCCAATGTTTTTCTTTTCAAATAATTGATTGAATTTCAGACTTTTCGGCTACGTTTTCATTGTTTTGGTACCTAGTAAATTAGTACAACCAAACAATCGGTCAATAAATATAAATATATTTATATCCAAACTTTTGACCTTCGTGCCTAGGGTATAAAATTTACGATATTCGGTCTTGTTTCTCTTGCGTGAATATAATGGTAGAGTAATAAACTCGTAAATAATAAGCTGGAATCGAACGTCGTAAAAAGTCTACCGAATAAATCTTGGATTGAATTGAAAAACATTGCCTTTGTACAAAATAAAAATAATTCTTACAGTGTATTTTTGAAGACATCAAATGTAGGTAGGTACTCAGTGTGTAATGTGAGCGATAGGTGCCAGTCAGATTTAACTGAAGCATAATGAGAATGTGATCCCATTCTCTGTTTTGTTCGAGTTTTGAGGATTCTAAAGGTTTTCCATAATTATACATATTTTCTTGAAAAGAAAGAACATTATGAGCTACTGAAATAAAGCCTAAAATTTGTATTTCCTTTCACTCGTTGCCGATTAGTAGTAGGTAGTGTACCTTCGATTTCAGTGTTATTCAGGTAATAAGCTTTTCTTACCACTTTATTACTGGTCCTCTTATCTTTACTAGGACACATAAAAATATGCGTGTCTATGCAAAATTCAGGATAAGACTTACGGCTTGACCTTACAATTTAGCGCTTCCCTAGATTTTATTCGCTATAAAAACTTTATTGGATTTTGTTTGTTGTCAACTTCTAAACCGTTACTATGTCATTCTAAAGATTTCGTTCAACGAAGTAATATTTATCTCCTAACAATGCTTGAACATCCATGCAGTAGGTATTGACTTCTAATTCAGATCGTCGATCTTCTTGTTAGTGTGTCGATGGCAATCTAATTTATATTAGACTAGCTGTGCCCCGCGGTTTCACCCGCCGCTTCCGACTTCTTTTATTTTTGCTCAGCTCCTATTGGTCATAGCGTGATGTTATAGCCTTCCTTGATAATTGGACTATCCAACACTAAAATATTTTTTCAATTCGAACTAGTAGTTCCTGAGATTAGCGCGTTCAACCAAACAAACAAACTCTTCAGCTTTATATATTAAGTATAGATATCTAAATTGATTCAGCCTCTTTGGCGACGAGTTAGGCACTTTCAGTAGCGTCCATTATCTCTCTTGCTTGTGCCTTCAAACATTTTTTCATCTTTTTGGAAATATCTTACCATTTGCACATAATAATCATTTTAGAAATGTGGCCATTGCTTCCTGCTGCCTTAGACGTCGTAATTGTACCACTTTTTATTTTATTTCCAACAGTTTCATCGCGTTTAAGTGCTACATTGTTAAACTCTGATTTTTCGCAAAGTTAAACATCTTTCTACTTTTGTGACGAGTTTATTGACCTCTGCCTCCAGGGAACACTGCAGAAGACGAATGGAATAGTTGCAAGATGTTATTTTAAAATCTAGGATAGCTTTATCCCTTAGAGAGATAACTTAAAATGGCTATCTTGCTGAAAAGCCCGTGTTATTGAAAGGGCTAAATACTCACCTTTTTGGCATCAGAAAGGTAAATCACATTTTTTTATAAGTAAAGCGGTGACCAAAAAGATTTAGCTCAGACGATCGAAGAGAAAAAGCTTTTGAGACGTTTGAAAAAGTCAGATTGGTGACAGTCACTATAAGACCCTTCTTAAAACCCAAAAGACAAAGCGATGTGAACTCTTAAAAAAATGTCAATAATAACACAGCTATGATATTTGACTGTAGAAGTACGTACAGTCGACCTCATAATAGGGTATTTGACTGAAAAAATCTATTTAGTCCGTCAGTTAGATTATCAAAAAAGATTGGACATGTATTTTTTCTTTTGTCATGTAAACGAAAAATTACCACCATACAGCGCGTTGAAATCTCCCGTGATGTCACAATTTCTGTTACTTTTTACTGTCGTGTGATGTCACAAGCCCCCTCTATTGAACCTTGATGCGCTGTATTGTCGTAATGTTTAGATTATGTGACAAAAGAAAAAATATCCAACATTTTTTGGTGCTGTAGCTGACTGACTAAATATTTTTGTTTTTTTTTTTGATGTTGTCTAATATTTTATTTAGACCTAGACCTAGACAAAATGAACTTATATCAGCCATAACCACGATGTAAGAGGCTAAAATGTATGGTATGGGACTGCGAAAGATTATGTCAATCCTTTATAAGTTACAGAAAACGAAACACTATGAAAGCGATTGATACTTGTTTAGGCCGTCTTGCCATAATAAGTTGCGAGTGATTTTAAAACTTAGGGTGACTAAGCACTTAAGAGGTCCACTATACCCGTAATGGTAATATCAGTTCTTCTCTGGTCAAGGTCTCGGTATACAGAGAAGTACTGAACACACTAACTTCACAGACAGAACTACTAATTTCTAAACAAAGTCTCTGTATTTAGATTATGTACTTATTTGTTATACAGTCGCTGATACTGTTATCTTAACTAACTTGAGATAACACCAACTGTAACAGGGTTACAAGGATTAGCTGAGCTTTCAGGATTCTAGTTTCTATCTCAAGTAAGGGGTTATATTATTTTAGCAGTGATCCTTGGCTAAGGATAGCTTGGGATAATTGATAAGGTCATGTTATAGGTCATAAGTGCTTATAAAGGGTGTAACAAGACCCTTCACGAAGCCGAAAGGGACTGGTTTCCCCTCTATTGCGATCATTTTTTTGTTCTAGACCATACCTCGGAACCTTCTAGTTACGGAGTTATTAGGGGTGAAAGTTTCAACTTTTTCAGAAGTTTTTTTTGAAATACCAATTTTTAAGGTTATTACTTTACTTTAAATACCTTCACGACCCCCCCCCCCTACTATTCAATGCACCCATAAGCACAATTTTTTTAGTGCGTTATATTGAGTTTTACCGTAAAGGGTTATTTTAAACCCCAAAAAAAAAAGTCGTTTCGTAGGGTTACTTAGTTTGATGTACAGAATGCTTGGTTAACGGCTTCGTGAAGGGTCTGTTTAAACTCTGTATACTCTTTCAATCTGACTGCCTCGTTGGTCTAGTGGTAGCAAGCGCGACTGCTCAGCAAGGTGTGATGTGGCCCACTGCCTCCCACAGACATCAGATCTCTGTGAGAGGCAGTGGGCCATGGCACAACAAGTGCGCGCGCGATGCCCATTGGTAGATGTGTAATGTGTTTTTATTTTTTTATTCTAGGACATGTTGGATTCATCATCTTAATAGCTTTTTCCTAACTATGTTGGTGTCGACTTCCAGTCTAACCGGGTGCAGCTGAACATGGAGCGACTGCCTTTCTGACCTCCACAAACCAGTTAGTACTGCGTAGGTAATATGATACTCCCTGGTAAGACGGGTTTTCAGACTTTCAGGCCACTAACACGACTACCTGTTCGGCTGTGAAAGATCTACAAATGACATCTAGGACATATTGGATTATGTGTTGAAATAAATTACACAAAGTAAATTGTGTTCGAACTCACAACCTGCTTCTCGTAACTCGAGGCCGTTACCTCTGTACTAGGCCACCACTGCTTTATGTTACCTAAAGACTAACGCATAAAACAGCTCAAAAGCATCACGAAAAAAAATCCAGTGCACCAAAACGTACCAAATGTACGAAAGTGATTTTTGCAATGTGTTGCAGTCAACCCAAATGTGTGCATGTCTTAGTATATTATATCGTTCATCTGAAACCCAATTACCATAAGAATGGCTATCTCCAGCTTCTCAATTGCTACTTAACTCACACAACACCACGAAAGAGCCTTTATTGTATTACTTTTTAACATTTTTACAAAAAAAGGGACAGATCAAAGAAAATTGCGTGAATAAAGAATTTTGTTTGGTCGATAAAGCCAATAAGGTTCGGAGTTCAAAATCCCGGCCTCCTCATTATAAGTTGGCATTATACCTTGTAATTTTATTCTTGTGAAAGGAGTCCCATTTTCTTTTTATTTCTGAAGAATAAATCCTTTGATATCCGATGTGTCGCCGTACCGATATCCATACTTTTATATTTATAATTATTACAAATGCGAAAGTAACTCTGTCCGTCTGTTGGTATGTCTGTCTCTTACCTTCTTCTTCTCTTACGTCTTTCAGAACTCTGCCACCTCGATAGCGTTAGTACTTGCATCGGCTAAAAACTAAACTAAACTAAGGTACAGGTGGAATTGCAAAAATGCACACCGATCAGGCCCTGCAGTCTCGACATTAGATAGCGACAAAAATCGGTCGCTAAGTCGTATCGTTGTCAAATTCCTTTAATAGATTTTCTACTTTATTTCGAAAGCATTAGGTTGAAAATCTATTAAAGAAATTTGACATCGATTACACTTAACGACCGATTTTTGTCGTTATATTTGTCGAGACTGCAGGGCCAGGACAGGACGTCTGCATGTTTCTCCACGATTTATTTTCATCCAAGGGCTGCACGGACTTGGATGCAATTTGACACGTGTTTAGTTCATGACCTAGGTGAAGTCAGTGGCGAAGGTTCCATACAACTAGATTCCTACCGGCTTCCCTTTGGAAAATGGCACAGTCAGAATTCTATAGACAAATAAAAAAATCACATTAAAGATATGTACTGGCTTACCTCTTAGAAAATTTTACCCTTTGCTACTGGTGAGGATATAGGACACTTCGTGGACAGCCGGAGCAGAATGATACTACCGGGATAGCCGGTATTATGATTCTGTGGGATACTTCCACGCGGGTGAAGCCGCGGCAAAAGATGTTCTTAAAGAAAATCACTTGTTTTCAAAGAGTTAGGCCGAGCGTGAAAGATGGCCGATGGTGATGGATGGATGTAAGATATTTTGGGTCCTGTGTTGTTTGCTGTAGCAAATTGGATGGTCGGGGTTGTTTTCCCAGACGAGCTGGGCAGAAGTGAACAGTAATTGTAGCGATATTCTTATGTCCCTGAGGCTGTTGTTGGGGTAAATAGGCCAGCCTATGATCTTGGACAGCCTAGGAACCTTTCTTCTACAATCCTTACTAATATTATAAATGCGAAAATAAGTTTGTTTGTTTGTTTGTTACCTATTCACATCTAAACCACTGAACCGAATTTCCTGAAATTTTTAATATACGTTGTTAGGTGTACAGAAACGGACATAGGGTACCTTTCATCCCGAAAAAAAAGTGCTGTATCCGAGAAAAACATCAATAACGTTCTTATGATAATAGATGACGCCTCGTCTTTCGAATCATGATTGAATTCTATTATTATAGAATCTTTAGTAGTGTGTTAAGAGTTTAATTGTCTAATTCTTACGAACGCGAGCGAACCCGCCGGAAAAGCTAAATGTGATTGAGGATTTCTTTTAATCTTCACGTCACTATCAACACTATGACCACCGTAGAAACAAAAGACAAAATTACAGGTTGTAGATAGTTTTCTACCGCAAGATGTCGAGCATGAAGAAAAGAAAATAAATGACACTTGTATAGAGATGTGTCTATTTTACATAGAGTAGAGATATAAGTGTACGGATTAATCTAAAGCAGTTGAATTTTTATTTTGGAATCCGCTCTTACAATTAATTATTTGTATTATAACTTAATTATCTCTTATTTATTTTATAACTTTAATAGCTTAGGTGTAAATTCTATTATGTATGCTGTCGTCTCCAATGAGTGAAGGAGTACACCTATTTGATACTTTTGAGGTCCATTATTTATTTGAATTGATTTGATTTGTGTACATCCTTTTTTGGAGATCATCATCATCTGCCTAGCCTTTTCCCAACTATATTGAGGTCGGCTTCCAGTCTAACCGGATGCAGCTGAATACTAGAATTTTACAAGGAGCGACTGCCTATCTGACCTCCACAACCCAGTTAGTACTGGGTAATACGATACCCCTTGGTAAGACTGGTTGTCAGACTGTTTGGAAAAAATAAACAAAAATAAAATTAAAAACTTCCAATATTCAACTGTACTTGTCTAAATCAATCAGTTGTAGCTTAACTAACACACGGTTTACTGAATATGCATAAATTATTTTGCTGTTTTGTGAAACATCAAAAGTTTTCGAATTTTCCAAGCTTTTATTATACTTCCATCCCAGATGGGCAGTTTCTTATACGTCTTTTAATATTCAATCCATCCAAGCAACGCTGTTTACGCTTCCCGGGACTCTGTTTCAGCGATCCATCATAAGATCAGGACGTAATACTTATTCATATTACTAGCTTCTGCCCGCGACTTCGTACGCGGATCCTGTTGCTTATGCCAGCGATAACGGGGTCGCCAAAATCGAAGATCTGAAAC
Source organism: Noctua pronuba (assembly GCA_905220335.1). Classification (NCBI taxonomy): domain Eukaryota; kingdom Metazoa; phylum Arthropoda; class Insecta; order Lepidoptera; family Noctuidae; genus Noctua; species Noctua pronuba. The sequence goes on from LR999896.1 coordinate 17,771,017, forward strand.
GTCTGATGTCGAATTCTAAGAGCCCGGGGACGGGAAAACAACGGGATGCGCGAGACGATTCGAGACGTTCCATATCTTTCATTTTTGTAAGTCAGAAGTCGATGCGTAGATACGCTTGGAACTCAAGAGCAATTCTCTATCCGTGAACGTCTCCGACTCGCGAGACAATGCGTGACGCTCACGATCAGCGGTCAGTCGCGCATCACGTTCCCCACTTGTCTCTAGAGACCTAGAAGTCGACGCGTAGATACGCTTGGAACTCAAGCGTAATTTTCTATCCTTGAACGTCTCCGATTCGCGAGACAATGCATGGACTTGCACGATCAGCGGTCAGTCGTGCATCACGTTCCGCACTCGTCTCTAGATACCTCGAAGTCGATGTGTATACACGCTGAGAACTCAAGCGTAATTTTCTTTCCGTGAACGTCTCCGACTCGCGAGACAATGCATGACGTTCACGATCAGCGGTCAGTCGTGCATCATATTCTTCACAGTAGATGCGTAAATACCCTTGAGAACGCAGGCGTGCTTCGCGATCCGAAGAGGTTTCCACGGAGCGAGTTGCAGCCTGATGTTCCGAACAGCATCAAGTCTCTCCTGACGTTCTTCGGTAGATTCTTGGGATCTTATGATCCTCAATCTTTTAGCTCCTTTGAAACATTGGGAAAGATTTGACCTCTTTCTAGGCATGGTTATAGTTTTATTGTGAAGATACCTGATCAATTAAAATCTAAGTGACTGTTCCCCTGCGTCACCGGGTAGGCTACCGTGTCACGAAGAAAAGTGGAAAAGGAAATTAAACACTCAAATAACATAAGCCCGAAGGCATATTTATTCGATAAAATAAAAAAATGAATGGGAGTTTTGTCAAATTAGAGTCAAATTTTCAATGACCGCCTTCACCGCGTGGAGGTACTCCCAGCTTATGTTATTTTATAATTATACAGTTAAATTAGTGTTAGCTTTGATTTCCACATCAGATGTTTCTGATCTTCGATTTTTATAAGTCAACAGGAAATGCCCAGCAGACCGAACAACTTTTGCTAAGACGTCATTCCTATATGTGTTATGGTGTAGCTGGGCTCTTGGAGTTCCACAACAGGTGTTCCAGATCTTCGATTTTTATAAATCAACAGAGAGTGCTCATCAGATTGAAAAATTTTTGCTAAGACGTCATTCCTATATATGTTATAGTGTAGCTGGGCTCTTGGAGTTCCACATCAGGTGTTCCAGATCTTCAAATTTATTCTCTCAACAGAAAATGCTCATCACGTGGAACAATTTTTGCTATGGTACTATTTTTGTATCTCTTATAGTTTAGCTGGTTTATTGCGGTTCTGCATCAGGTGTTCAAGTTTCCAAGATAAATTATAGCCTATATGTTGCCCAGACTTAATACCTATACAACAAAAAAAAGATCTTTCAAATCCGTCCAGCAGTTCCGAAGATTAGCGTGTACAAACAAACAGACAAACAGACAAACAGACAAACAGACAAACAGACAAACAGACAGAATTTTTTTTTTGGATTCGTGCTCTATTACTGTTTCTAAACCACACCCAATTTTTTTTTTTTTAATATCTTCAATGTACAGACACAGTTTTTTTACTGTTTTATTATATGTATAGATTATACTATTTAAACTTGGTATAGGTAATAATATGAAAACTTCCAGTTTGTGGTGAATGTGCTTGAAAAATTTTTGTATGAAGCCTGGCCGGCCTAACTTCCGCCATTTTTTTTTCAAAGTTGCCATACATAAAACTTATATTTATCGATAGCTGGCATCAATATAAATTGTGTGGCCGGCCATTAAATTCAAAATAAATAACTGGTTATTAAAAGGCAAAACACATGTCAGCCATCTTGCGAAAAGTATACAAAAATCAACTTCTGATTGATAAAATTATGGATATGACTTATTGCATTCTTGACTTTATACAAGGTGGAAGGGACACCGACGCTAAAATGATTACCACGTATTCAGTACATCATTCTGAACCCACCAGATCGAAATTTTTCATCGGTAATTTTTTTTTTTAATTGCTGTTCCATACATTACATTTGAAGGAAACCGCTGTTTATAAGGGTTCCGTACCTCAGTCGGCAAAAACGGAACCCGGTATGAAATTACTATCAAATACTCAGGTTTGCTACCCCTTGAAGCAGCAAAAAACCAAAACTTGTAAGTCAACGTGATCAAAAGATTTTGTCGTATATTTTGCGATTTCACACGCGAATCAAAACCTATAGGGTACTTCCTGTTGACCTAGAATCATGAAGTTTGGCAAGAAGCCGTAAATATGTTGTTTAATAACAAAAAACCAACAAGTTACACCCTGTATATTAAATAGGGACGAACGATGACAATTACCTGAAATAGCATTTGCATCCGACGACTGTGTTCATCAGTTTCCGAGTAACGTGCAGGAAAACGGACATTACTCTTTTTTTTAATGAATGAAATGACATCATTTTTATCCACGAGGATATTCCGCGTTCAATTAACGCGAATTGTGTGAGATAAGAGCATGCGGGGCGTATTTCATATGTTTTTATCAAAAGTAGCCTTGCGATTCGACATTGATTCTTTTATAATCGTATGATAATGTTCCAGTTTATGTTAATGTTCATTTCCTTCCTTCCTTAACTCCGAGTCTTGGATGATTCAAAATTTACTGAATGGTAGCTTTCAGAATAGGAATTGACAGTCGTTAGGTATTCAGTGGCACAAAAATTCTGACAACCACAACCAGTCTTACCAAAGGGTATCGTATTACCCAGTACTAACTGGGTTGTGGAGGTCAGATAGGCAGTCACTCCATGTAAAATACTGGTATTCAGACACATCCGGTTAGACTGGAAGCCAACCCCAATATAATTGGGAAGAGGACTGGCTCCTATTGTTAGGTACCTACCTGTAACAAAAGTACTCGATCAACCGAGTGGTATACCAGACTAATCGAATGCAGCTGAATTCCAGTATTTTTAATACAGCGACCGCCTGTAGACCAATGCGGCTAAGTGGTTTTTGAAATTACATCGAGATACTTGTCAAAAATTGCCTGGATTTATGCCCGATTGATGGCACTAGGCTCATAGGTAAACCTCTGTCTTACCTAACAAATTAGGTTTTTGACCACTTATTTACTTTACTTACCAAAACAAACTGGGAATGTAACATAGAATAAGTTATCAAGAAGTTTTCAAGTTCTCTCGCACCACAAATTCTGTCCTAAATAAATATCTTTAGGTAACAATGTTAGTTCTTGTCTTAATTTCTAATATGATCCCTAAAACTACGAGTGGTAGACTAAGTAGATACAGTAGTAGAATTCAGGGGTAAAATTAAGAGAAGGATCTAGGTATCCACATTATGTCATCATCAGCCTATGTCCAGCAGTCCATGGACTAAGGCCTCCTCAATCGCACGCCACTCAACCCGATTCCCAGCGACTCTCATCCAGTTGCTACCAGCCACCCTGCGATTATCGTCCCTCCACACTATGTTAATTAACTAATTATTACAGCGACATAAAAATTGTTTGACAGATACTGTGCATATTGTGTTTAAATCTTTAGTATGTATCTTAACATCTCAATAGGTGTTACCTGCACCTATTATAAAAGGTGTAATAAGACCCTTAACGAAGACGAAAGGCACTTTTTCTCCCCGTCAGTGCGATCATTTTTTTGTTCTAGACCATACCTGGGAACCTTCTAGTTACGGAGATATTGGAAGTCAAAGTGCCAATATTTTTTTTTATCAAGTTTTTTTTTTAATACCACTTTTAAAGGTTTTAACTTTACTTTAATTAACTCCATGACCCGTTTACTATTCAATGCACCCATCAGCACTAAGTTTTGAGTCCGTAAAATTGAGTTTTACCGTAAAGAGTGATTTTTCACCCCAAAAAAAAAGTCGTTTCCCAGCAATAATTTTTGCGTAGAGTTACTTAGTTTGATGTACAGAATGCTTGATTGACGGCTTCGTGAAGGATCCGTTTACATACATATATGCTATAGACAGATTTCGCCGCGAGCCATGAATGTAAGACGTATCAGATAGTTATTACATTTAGAAAAACTTTTTTGCGCTTCGACTCTAGACCGATGTTGTCAGGTGTGTCAGGCCAGCTTACCTTTTCTTACCTATTCTTAATGAGTAAATAATGATCTCTTCTTAAAAGACAACTTTAACTTAATGAACCTCAACAGTACATAGGAGGTTTGCAGAAAAGATCCGAGCTTAAGGCTCCGGGACTCACAAACCTGCTGACACATGTCGGCGGCTTCAAATCATTGCAAGTCGAAAAACTTTGTAAGCGGAATGTCGGCGACACGAGCTTACATGTCGCCGGGCAACTGAGCGCGTATTTTTTTTTTAATGACGTCTCATGACAGCTTATGATGCAGGCTTCGGCTAACCCGGACTATGCTGAGCGCGTACGCAAGTCGCCGATATAAATGGCATGGCTTTGATGTGTAGGTACGGCCTATAAGTATGCTGAAAATGTAGGTAGGTAATTTGCAACCAAGTGTAATTTTCCTCCTAAGTTAGTAACATAGATACGTGGGCGTACATCAATCTAATTGCAAGTCTGGTGAGAGCTTATCCGTCTGCGAAGTTTAACTACATCTGGGTCATTTTTACGACATCACACTGTACATAAAATGTTAATTGGTGTACCTGTTGGAAATAATTGAGTTAGAAATGCTGTAACTATTTCAAAAACACAATAAATGGGTAATTAAAAGCTGTTGAAAAGGTTTACTAAAAAGGATTACAGCTACTGAATTCACATGTTATTTAAGGTAGTTAAATTAAGGACCACGTAACCGCATTACGAATTTCCTGTAATGTTAGCAGTGTTTGTGAATGAATAAATAAATAAATACTTGTAATGGTGCATACTTGTATGTACAACCCTTTTGCATAACAACACTATTCATACTGTCAATTTCGGATTTATGTAGCCAAAACGGATTTCTTCAATTTAATGTACTTAGCACACGAAATTCAAATTTTAAACATAAGTACAGTTTGACAAAGCTTAACAATGACTCAATGCACAAGCCTGCAATTACTTTTTCAAAACCTATTCGTATTACCTAAACAATTTTCTTTTGTTCTGAAGATGCGCTTTTGTTTTTATATTCAGATCTACCTCCATCAATCTTCTGCAGACCTGCACACTCCCTTATTTATGGACCTGTTCTCAAAAGGTACTGTCAAAATCGGTATATATTATATTTTCATATAAACTAAAATTTACATATTTTGATAGTTTATTTTTTAGATGAATTTTGGCCCTTAGAGGCCGTTCACACAGCGCTGTCATGTACAAATATTTAATGGTAACAAGTTTAATAACCCAACTGCTGAGCATGAGGCCCTGGGTTCAATTACCAGATCGGGCAAAGTGTTATTCGGTTTTTTCACCACGAATTTCACTATTTAGTAGCAGCCAAGGAGTCTGGATTTGTGCCCGGTTGATGGCAATAGGCTCGTCCCCTATTACATGGTACTTCATGACTGGCGAAATGTGGGTGTACTTGTTAGGTACACCTCTGCATAACCCATCAGAGATAAAGTGTGGGGGACATGGCATGATGTTATGTTATTTCATACGGTTAAAAACAAAATGCAATATGGAACTGCCACGTGATTCCAAAATTATACTGCAAATTTTGCAAATTATCGTTCAGCTCAACGGCGTTTTAACGTAATAAAATTACATACATTTAAAACGAGAATTTAATTTATGATAAACATCCCCCGAAGTTCGTAGTTACCAGGAAAATGGTTAATATTATTCAGAAGACGGCAGATGTCCAGTTAAGCTTTCCCTAAACAAATATTTCACTGGTTTAAGTGACCCAAACTGTAACGAACTTCCTCTAATTGCCTTAAGTTTTATGGCTGTTCCTTAGAGATATAATGCAAGTGCATAACTTCTTGATTAATCAATCTACTGTCCAAGGAAAATTGTATTTTCTTAAGAACATTCTGCAACTAGGGAAATTACAGTGTTACATGTAATATTTTTACCTTCATAGAAATAACATCAGTAGGTACAGTAGACAGTATGTCAGTCAGCAAATCAGTTCTAGAAGGCCTCGCTCTACGCTAGGTCAGCTCATGTTCAAAGCATTACCACTGAAGCGCGGCTAACTGTACCTACTTAATCACGTTTTTCCAGAATTATCTTAATTAATTATCTAAATCATGTAGTCGATGATTTTGGTGCACGGTAAAACTCTAATGACAATGAATTGACGGCACGGTTGGCGCAGTGGCTGAGCGATTGACTGCTGCGCTTCGTGTCGCGGGTTCGATTCCCGCACGGATAAATATTTGTATGGGCTACAGGTAGTTGTTCCGGGTCTGGCTGTTTTTGTATGTGCGTTTAAATATTTGTAAACGCACCCACGATACAGGGGAATTTCCTATTGTGGGGCAACGTTCTTTTAAAACAAAAAAAAAAGAGTTTATGTTGGCACCAACTTAAATGAATAAAATATATGTGTACTACTGAATAAAAAAATAGCAAATACAGTAGAAATTCAATCATTTATTCAAATCAGGTTGACAATAAGCAATTTTTCAATATCAAAGTTACATAACACAGTCTCCCAAAACACCCCTACCCTTCACCAGGTCCTAGTGCCCTAGCCGGGGAGACGAAGCGGCGCAACGAACTCCCCAGCAAGACGAGTTAGTTTAAGAGCTTGTTTTTTATTGTTTGTATTTCCTGTGCGTGTCCTAAATAAAAAAACTTTCCTTTTTTCATCCTGTAGTTTCCATGGTTGTTATCGCTAAACTGCTTGACAAAAAACCAAATAATAGGTTAATAAGTTACCTGTGTCCATTTATATTTAGGTCGAAAATAAAACAAGAAAATAGTTTCCTAAATGATCTTTTTCCTCGACGATTTCCTTCGTGATCCCGTAAGGTAAAATCTGTATGAAAACAAGTAAAAAAATATATTGTCAGTCCAAAGCTTTTCTAGGGTAACATAACATTCTGAGCAAACAGAAATCCATACATATTCAGAGCATTGTATGAAGAGAAAAGTTGGACGAAAAAATGGCTGCAAAAACTTTGTATAGATCGCCGTGTTTTTTCCAGGTAAAGTTTAGACTACCCTTGATGAACTATAAAGGAATAAGAAAAGTTTCGTACATAACAGATTGGAGGCAGTTATGCGTAAGGGTTCACACTTGGTAGGAAAGGAAAGCGGAATAAGAGCATGGAGTATTTGAATAGGTCAGTCAACCTAGAATATTGTCTTGCTAGCTTACACTTCTTTATACATCGTTCTCACATAAATGTATAGTATCCACATGAATGATGTAACCAAGATTTTGTAACAATATTTTGATTGAAAAGAGTGTCCATGGAGTTTCTTGCCCATTCTTCTCCATAGAGATCTACGCCTTGGAATGGGCAAATACAGTACTTTCACAAGTTATTATGCCTTGTGTCTGTGACTGTAGCTTCGCTCTTTGTTTTTTTGTGACTTTCAAAAGTGCCTGTAATGGTCTAATTGCTCTGTCTAAAATGCTTTGAGTTTGAGTTTTTTTGAGAAGTATTTTGTCTGCTCGGCGAGGCAATCCTGTACAGTAGTCACTAGCACCAATATGTAAACACCTAACAACTTTTAAGTTTCATGTTGTTACGAACATAGTATTCTGGAATTCTTATTTTTATCCTAACTCCAAGTTTCTTTTAAATTTAGGAAAGTGTATACATATTGGTGCTCGTATACATCACCAGGACCAATATGAATAAGTTCCTTAATAATGCCTTATTACTAAGGCCTGCAGTTAGGGCAGAGAGTATCAGAATGGCTGTAAACACTGAAGCTATAATGACGTCTACACTTAATTGGTTCCATAATAAAGCCCGCTATAGACGATGTCATGCGTAACATATCGCCTATGGCGGGGTTTATACAACACGCGAGCCCAGTGCGGGTTGGTAGATGACACAGTCATGCCTTCAAGTTCTTGGTTCTTAGACATGCTGATTTCCATTCAATGTTTTCCTTCACCGTTTTGAGAGCATTGGTGAATAAATGAACACCGAGTAAAGTTTCTGGCGGTGCCCGAACCCTCAAACCACAATTGTAAACCACCGCCCGTTACCACCAGGCCACCCTTGCAGTGCTCTCAGTTTTCAACTTCAACTTAATTGAACTTTTAATGGAAATTTCAGAAATCATTGTTCAGCCTCAATTAATAATCTGGTGTAAAAGTCAATTCATCAGAGCCAAAACCGAGGTTAATCCGTAAGTTTTGTTCGGAATTTCCATTTCCTTTGTCCATGAACAAAATACCTGTAAACTCGCGAATAATGCTGCGATTCTGACGGTAGTTTCACTGCGACTTCGTTTTCCGCTTCCGATTTCCGCTCCCCCTGCTTTTATGTACACAAAGTCCATTTCAGTTTAGCAAACATGAACTCTCTTTGGTCTTTATTTGGTATTTTTAGACTTAAATATACTAGGTACTTTGTTTGGTATTATAGTTCTTGGGCTTTACTCAAAATAAAGCTTTATTATTCAAACATTTATAAAAGCTTAGAAATGAGAGTCCGGTTGTGAAGAAGTGAATGACAGTGTCTCAGTAAATGTAATTTTCAGAAACACTAGGCAAAACAAGAACAACTACGGCCATTTTCAATGACTTACTAACAGTTAACGGGACGTTGCCGTCTCAAATAAACAGTTGAAGAAACATCAACTGTAACTGGTGTTTCTATAGCTTTATAACGTCTTTCTGACGTAATAAACGGTAGGTAATATCAATAATGTGAAATCAATAATTTTGAAAAGTTTCCTCGTTTAGTTTTCCTCGGCGCATCTTCAATATTCATTTTGACCATTTTCGATATCAACGACCCCGAAAACTACGAAAACGACACCCATGACGAAAAAACCAAAAATTTTCTTCGACGAATTACGAATTTATAATTACGTAACTGATAAATTTGAATTTGAATTAGTGCAGATAATTTAATGAAAAGAGTATCAAACGATATGATTATAATACATATTTAAAAACAATAACTCAAAAGGATTTAGGTCGAGAAACTAATTAGTTGTAAATTGTAAACAAAACGCTTCGGAGGGATGCGCTAACTAGCGCTTACAGGTGCTACTGTTTACGTCAGAAAGATGTTTGACAATAAAGCTATAGAAAGTTTAGTTGATGTTTCTTCAACTGAGACGGCAACGTTCCGTTAACTGTTAGTAAGTTATTGAAAATAAACCGCCGTAAAACAGTTTATTGGATTTCGAAGGCTCGTCTCGGCGTTGAGAGTTGAAATTACAACAGTGTTAATATATAGTCTTTCATTTAGTTGCAAATAGTGTAAGTGAAAAGGAACATTAGTAGGTTAATTTATGGTGCAAGGCAGTTGTACTCTACAATAAGATAAAGATTTATTTCTCACCACAATGCATAGGTTACACATTATTAAGTTTCGTGAACAACACGTGCGTTTTTTTTTTAGACTGTGAGAGACTGGTGCCTAAGCTAGACGAAAGGCCTGTATTTCAGGACACCAGGAAGACACATTTAAACAGAATTATGCACTCGTACACAAATTAATGCGGTAAGTGAGTTAGAAAAAATAAAGGATAATGAGTTAACAAACAAGTTAAAAAAACACATAACATATACAGAACATCACATTCCTGTGATTCTCGGGGGTTAGGCAGAGGAGTACCTAATAGGACACCCACATTTCGCTAGTTATGTTTAAGTCCTGTGTAAACAGGGTTCTAGCCTATTGCCATCAACCGGGCAGAAATCCAGACTCCGTGGCTGCTACTGAGAAATTTCTGATGGCTAAACCCAATACCACATTGCCCGACCCTGGAATCGAACAAAGGGTTAAAAAAATGCGACACAAATTCCCATTACGTGTTCGTAGAATAAAGTTCAATCTTGTTTTTCAAACTATCAAAATATTGCTTCCATTAAAAACATCAAACAACAGTCAGTCTATCACTGGTACAAAATAAACCTAGTTCTCAGAATTGAGTGTTCAACATAGTATCGAATACTCGTTGGAAATGTGGAGGCAATATTTGCATCAATCGTATCGCACTTGTAGCTGCCACATCAATGTTGATGTGCAGGGAAGGCAGAAGGCTTAATCTACACTAATAATATAAAGAGGACAGATTTGTATTTGTGTGTGTGTGTGTGTGTGTATGTTTGTAATGAATAAACTCAAAAACGACTGTGCCGATTTCAAAAATTTTTTCACTATTAGAAAGCTACGTTATCCCTGAGTAACATAAGCTATATTTATTACTAGAAAAAACAGGAGGGGGGGGGGGGTAGGGGAACATAAATGTCCAACCGTGCGAAGCCGGGACGGGCCGCTAGTAATTAAATAAAGTGAACATAGTGTCGCGCTTATATTTCGCGAAGGGGTTGGCAGAGTTGTGGTAAGGTAAAGGTCTAACCCTAAACCTAACCTCATTTCATTACTTGTGTGTAGAGAGCAAGCTTATTGCAAAAATTCAGAGTTCGGCCCATTAAGGTGATTTCACGAATCCCGTTATGAAAACTGCTTTAAAAAGGGTACTCATCATAAACACCACTTCAAAATGACAATAACTAATCGCTATTTATGAAGTGAGGGAGGCTAGCTGTGGATGTCTGTCGGATATATTGATGATTATGACGAACCTTTCCCAAACTTTTTATCTCTTTCTTTAAAAAGAAAAACTTTGCACCGCACTTGGATCGATTTCTCCTATAACTGTCAACATTAACACTCACACACCTACACAAACAGCCAGTCCCGGAACAACTACCTATACACCTACAAATATTTGTTCCGTGCCGAAATCGAACCCGCGACTCGCAGCGCAACAGCCAATCGCTCAGCCACTGCGTCAACCATGCCATTACTATGTTGGGGTTGGCTTCCAGTCTAACCGGATGCAGCTGAATACCTATGTACTGAGACATAGTGATCAATTCTCCTTTCATCAACAATGAGGCAGCTACTAGTATATATTATACTCCCGCATGAAGTCTGTATAAAGTTTCGGAAGTTATAACCTCACTTCTGACTCCCATACAAAAGGTAGACCTTGAAAATTAACCTTCACCATTGAGAGTTAATTTCGCTTCCTAATAGCCATAAGATAAACATTCTCCAATCTGTAACAAAAGGTAATAAATAAGCCGCATCGTATAATTATAATATAACTAGCTTTTAGCCTCGACTCCGCCCGCATACATTGAGCCGCAGGAACCAACCTCCGGGTTAAAAACTCCTCTATCCTAACCGTCTGTCACGAGTATTGTGACAACGGCTGCGTAAAAAACAAATATCTAAGAAATTGCTAAGAGCATGCCACAAGTCCCACGGTGCGACTTGCGACGGGGTTGTACTCATGAAAAGAAAACAAGTGAGACTTGAGCGTGTCGCTTGATGTCTCGACGTCCTGTCCTTGTCCCCCCTCCCCTCCCGACCCTTGCTCGAGCCAGCCCGCAATGCTGAGCCTATAGTTTTAAACCCGTCCATAAATATGAATGAATCTTGTTCCGATCCAGCCTGTCCCTTGTTGTCCTCCCCCAACAACGCCCTAAGTCGAGGATAGTATCCCACAAGGAGTTCCCTTAGCCTGTAGTCACTTAGTTTTTACTCAAGGCACCTATCTACACAGGATAGTCCGGGTTAGCAGAAGACATGACCTGATGAGATGCCATTAAAAAAAAATTGTCTCATCGTCTGAGGTCGCGAAAGAGGCGTAACCCAGTTCACGGTCTACTTGTGTTGCTGTTGAAATGAAATGCGGGTGAAAAGCTAACAGACACCGACAAAGTTTTATTCGCATTTACAATATAAGTGCGGATTATCCCTGAATAACTTCCCTTCACAATTTGTTTACACCTGCACTTCTCCCTATTCTGTTTGGCCATAATGTGCACTTCGTTGGTTCTGCTTTCTAATAATACCTCACAAATTGGGTGCATCGTACTGCAGTGTTAATAAAGATAGGGAAATAGTTCCGGTGAAATGTTCATACCTGCTTCGAGTGGATTACAGCGCAGACTAAAAGCATTTTACGCAATAATTTTGCAATAGTAGTTTAACATTCTGTGAAATACGGTTATGTGTCCGATTGTGTACTTTATGTATACAGAAGTAAAGGTCCTGTTCTGATAGTTTGTAAGGATTCGTTCACAAAGGGGGGCTTTCTTTATAACCGTGTAGGTAATAGTTAGACGGTCGATTTTTTCGCAGAACACGCTTTGCTTCTGTAATGAGAAGAAAGAGTTTAGTTTTGGTTGTGTTGAACCCTTAGATACCGCGTAAGTCACGCTGCGACTTAACTTTGTGAGTGAGGACTAACTGTTAGAAAATCGCCGAAATAATCGCCGAAGACGCCTTTTTACCTTTCAAATTACGACATATTAAAGGCTGTAATAAGACCCTTAACAAAGCCGAAAAGCACTTGTTCTCCCCGTCATTGTGATATTTTTTTTTGTTCGAGACCATACCTGTTAACCTTCTAGTTACAGAGTTATTGGGGGTCAAAGATCCAATTTTTTCATAATTTTTTTTTAAATACATGTTTTTAATGTATGATTTTTACCTCCACGACCCTCGTACTATTCAATCCATCCATCAGCACAATATTTTGAGAGCGTTAAATTGAGTCCTACCGTAAAACGTGATTTTTCACCCCAAAAAAAAAGTCGTTTCCGAGCAATAATTTTTGCATAAAGTTACTTAGTCTGATGTACAGAATACTTGGTTGACGACTTCGTTAAGGGTCTTCTTACACCCTGTAGGTACCGCAATTCTTTAAACAGTGCGATATATTTTGGCAGCTTCAAACTTTAAACCAAAGAAGTCAAACGAAACAAAAAGACAACCTGCTTAAATATACCGAGACAGTTTTGTATACTTTGTAATATTAAACCAAGCTTTTATTCATTTTGAGAGTGATGGAGTGGTCCATTATACTTATTATCTAGCTCTATAAATTATTTGCTCGCATTGCATTGCCAAAGAGGTAATACACCCAAGGAATGATTTACCACTATTTACTTACTAAAATATATTGTTGTTGAAGTACCGTCTTGTTAATAAAGTTGTAATTTGTATTATGTTTGATTAAATCAGTTGTAAATAATACGCAAAATACTTTTATTTTGAATAATTTGTTCGTAAAACTGAATAATTTGCTTATGAATAAAATAAAATTATCATTACATAAAACATAATTATAAAATGCATCTCTCGGGAAAATATCGGGAACTCAAACCTAACAGTAAACATGGTAAATTCCCCGTCTCTTGAGTTAATGATAAATGCATCTTTGGTTAGTTTGAGTCATTGTGGTGAAAGGATTTCTTTTTTAAATCAAAATGAACGCGATCACTTCGGTTAGAGGGCTAACCGAAGTTCAAATGCTATCAGTGTCAACATTCCATAGCAATTTTGACACTGAAAGCTCTTGAACGCGGTTTCAATTTGCTAATCGACTAGACTTTGCTGTCTGACTCCGACAGCCAACCGTTCCTTCTCATTCAAAATTCTCGATTAAGGAAATGACAATCTAATCAGCCCAGTTACTACGACTACTTGTACAGTACAACCACTTTAAGTGTGCAGTTCAAGGTGGCGCTGGATATGTGGAACCTACATTTATTTTAGTTCTATGTTTTCCTGCCTTCACGGATAAGTTGGCTGAAGTTTACCCTTATTACAAGTCCCTAATGTCCACTTCTAAACATGAGAGGGTCAAAAAGCTATTCCAAATCTTCTATTTCTTAGATCAATCTTCAATCTTCTCAACTAAATGAAGTGGCTTAAAGTCACAAGCCGGCGACATCAAGTCTACGATCCTAATACCGATCCCATTAACTGGACCCGGAATGTCGTACAATAGTCCTAATATTAAAATGAGTGGGCGATAATAGGGCCCAAGGTCGTAACTAAGGGACACCATAATACTTAACCCTCATGGGGCAAAGCGTGGGAGTTGCCCTTTCACAAGAAAATGAAAGTACTTTGAAACTCAAAGTGCTTTTTTCCCGGACTATTGTTTCGCTGCTTCTTATAAAACAATGCGATGCATTATAGGACTTTCTTGTTGACTTTTAAACAGCTTTCTTCGATGGCAAGCCTTGAAACACAAGGCTAAGAAAAGTAAAAAACACGTTGTTTATGCAAGGTGAATTGAAATAACTGAGTTCTTGAAAAGAGGTTGTTTTTGCACTTCACTATGAAGAAATCTGTAGTCAATTAAGTAGAAATAAAAAGTAAATAGTTAATCCTACCTACATTAAAATAATTTTTCATAGTGATTGAGATCTTGTTCCATCCTTTGCACAAACCAGAGCTATAACTAACATACCATGTTTGCCTAATTTTCTGCTTTACCTGAAAATACACCTTATTTGGAAACAGTTGTTTGACAACATCGTCGCAATTGTTTGTCAAACAAACAAACAATTTCGTTTTGTACACCTATAGGGTGCAAACGTGAAATATTACGAGAGATTTAAATCATTATAGAGAGATGGTACCTATCAGAAGAAATATTTTAGGAAAATCGTGATGCATGGGCTTTAAAGGAAAATTACCAATTTTACGTTACACTAGAATTTGACGAGCAATTTTGATGGCCAGTTGGCACTTAAGCGCTAATTTCGTAAGTACAGTCGCCAGCGCATCAAGATACTTCAAATTGTCAAATTTTCTCATTCGATTTCGAACTTAACCTTCAACATTTTATGGTTTAAAATCATTTGGAGTTTGACAGTTTGTGGAAACTTGATGTGTTGGCGACTGTACGTCTAAATGCGTTTCGGTAGAATCAACAACCAACTTGCATGTCAAGGGAATGTATTGACTCTCAAACATTACGGCACTTGGGTCACATAATTAAATGCGTAAATCGTGGAGGATCTTGACGATTTACGATACTTAATTATGTCTTGACCTGACCTGCTTCGTGTGGGTTTTCAAAACGACATGACCTTTTCGGGTTCAGTTCGTGCCACTGTAGAAGAAAAAAACTGTACACGTAATCTCTATCTCACTCTCTTTTTAAAATGGCAGTAAATGTACCGAATTAAAATCTATTGTAATCTACACTAATATTATAAAGAGGAAAGATTTGTATTTTTGTGTGTGTGTATGTTTGTAATGAATAAACTCAAATACTACTGTGCCAATTTCAAAATTTTTTTCACCATTAGAAAGCTACATTCACCCTGAGTGACATATGCCATATTTATTACTAGAAAAAATTACGGGGGGAGGGGGGAATTAGGGGAAAATAAATGTCCACCCGTGAGAAGCCGGGACGGGCCGCTAGTTAAATATACATTTGAACCATAAAAGGTTGACTTCGATAAGCTTTGTGTTTCAGTAAAAACGTCGCACCACAGAGGCGAAGCTTACAAGTTTTGTACTACAGCGGTTTGTCGTACACCTGTCATGGCACATTTGTATGAAGTTTTCTCTGTATCGGTTTTCCTACTCTGGTCGCACTTTGTCATACGTCACTCAAAAGATTGGTATGCAGGAAGAGATTTCTTTAGAAATAAGCATCACCTTTGTACTTTTCTGAATTTAGTGTGTACATAAAATGTTAAATAAATAAAGAAAAAAATTTAAACTTTTTCGGAATTGCATAAATGAAATAGACGAAAACACAAACGACTTCTGAACATGAGGTCCTGGGTTCGATTCCCAGGTCGGGCAAAGTGTTATTAGGTTTTTCCATCAAGAATTTCTCAGTAGCAGCCACGGAGTCTGGATTTGTGCCCGGTTGATGACAATGGGCCCCTATTACATGGAAGTTAAACAAAACTGGCGACATGTGGGTGTACTAATGGGTACATCACTGCCTAACTCTTCGGGGATTACAGGCATGATTTTATGTTAAATGAAATGAAATGGTGATGAATTAATGATATTTATTTTTGTAAGTAGGGTTTTAAAACACTTTTTCTTGTATTTTTTTATACAAACTTGATGAGGTCGGTGTTTCCTATTTTACTATACCACTCATAGAATAGAATAGAATAATCTTTATTTGCATGAAATATGGTACATTAGATTATGGTACTAAGAGAAGAACCGGCTGAAACAAACATGACGACGGGACATCTGTAGGTAACTATGTAACATGTCCCTACATTACAGCGGCAAAGGTTCCATACAATATGAAAATAGAAAAACATGAATATATAAAATAATAATAATACCAGCCTGTTACTGTCCCACTGCTGGGCAAAGGCCTCTTCTCATACAGAGAAGGCACGAGCAATCGAGCATTGATCACCACGCTTGCTCAAGACGGGTTGGCGATTTCAGACTTATATTAATTATAAGTCCAGGTTTCCTCACGATGTTTTCCTTCACCGATGTCTGTGATGTCCAAGATAAACTTAGAAAGTACATATGAATTGAAAAAGTCACATTGGTACTTGCCCGGATTTGAACCCACAACCTCATGCATGAGAGGCGAGGTCTTAACCTCTGGGCCATTACAACATTTTATATAAACAATAATAAATATGAATATATAAATAATAATATAATTACTAATGAAAATGCTTTTAATAATAACATAATAATTATCTTCACCCAATTACAACATATCTAATAATTTATTTAATAATATTGAATTGCTACTGAGTCCTCTCTCCTAACGTTGCTGTGCCCGACAGGGTCCATATTGTACTTTTACCTGTTACACCATCTATGTTACATATGGAATGCAATAAAGACTTGAGTATTGAGTATTGAGTACTCCGGCTTACCTCTTACAGAAATTGACCCTTCACTACTGCTACATAATATGTACTTAAATTTTTCCACGGCCGCGATTCTCACACTGATGCATCTAAATCAAAGATTTATCTCAAGCTAGTGACTCACAGACATCTAGTCATTTCACGCTGTTAGGGCCGGAACAGACTAGTCTTTGGTATGATTTCCTACACGTGCATGCATGGCGCCTCGGCTTGCTCGGATAGAATAACAAAATAACGAAGTGCAGAAGGTTCATGCTTTTTATAGAAGTATAAAAAAACTGGCCCTACCGTCGTAGTAGGGGAGCCCCCTTTATTTTATTTTTTGTTATAGTGGCAACAAAAATACACATTCAGTGAAAATTTCAACTGTCTACCTATTACGGATCATGAGATACAACCCGCTGACAGACAGACGAACGGACGGACGGACAGCGGAGGCTTAGTAATAGGGTCCCGTTGGTTACCCTTTAGATACAGAACCCTAAAAACGCAAATGGCTTGGTACAGGGGAATCGATCTTAACAAGCCGAGACGAGATACATTCAACGCCACTATTGAATATCGTTGTGTAGGTGTGACTGGCGGTGATTAGCATGAACACGTAATCATTACTTTGTATCTTATAATTCCCAGAAAACGGTAAAAATACAAAAACCACCATCCTGCTCAACCACCTGCACCATCCAGGATTTAAACCGAACCAAGTTCTTCAATGTGGCTTCATTCTGGTCGGAAAAAAGTAACCGAAGCGTAAAGAAAAAGCGGAAAAAAACAACCACCAACCAGTAGGTTCACAAGGAACTACTTTTCTTAGACCTTCTTTAGCAGTAGACATCCTCTGTTAAAGTGTTCCAAACTTAAATTGTTACGAAATAAATTTGTGTTTTGGTTGATTTGTCTGATAAAGCGACTGCTTAGCACTACGTGCTGGGTTCGACTCCTGGGTCGGGCAAATTGTCATTGGGTTTCTCCATCAGGAATTTCTCAGTAGCACCCACAGAGTCTGGATTTGTGCCTAGTTGATGGCAATAGGCTCGACCCCTATTACACGGAACTTAAACATAACCAGCGATATGTGGGTGTGCTATTAGGTACACCTCTGTCTAACCCTTCAGGGATTACAGGGGTGATGTTATGTTAATTGTTAAGGTTTTGAGTAAGGTTTACCTTCTGTTCTTATCTTGCATTTGAATAACCATTCCGGAGCTTATCCTCGTAGTTACGTGCTGAGAATATACATGCACATAATAAGTAAGCATATAATTATTCTTTCATATTTAGTTGCAATGAAAATGAAGAGATCCTAACATATATTATGCGAGGAGATTTGAGAAATTTATTATGATAAGGTTATAAGGTTTTTAAAACAGTGATTTTTTATTCTCAAGAATGTAAAAATGTATGTTTGAAAAATTATTTTGAAATCTCTTAAAAAATATAAAAGTCGGTTAAATAGTAGCCATTTAGCAGATTCATTGATTGTGAATTTTCTCTTATCAGTTTATCAGAAGGCCTAGGCAAAGCCTAGTTACTATCAGCAATAACAAGCGCCGATCGCGGGATGACGTCCGTCCGACCATGGCGCTTGCAACAGCGTCGAAATATCGGGTGCTCACAATACTTGAAAATCATGGACCCGCGAGTGACAGTGTAAGTTTAGTTATAAACCGTGAAAGCTTAAACAATGAATGATGGAAAAGTTAAAAATGTTTTGAATGGACAGTAGTTGTAGGTACAGTCCATTCACAGTTATTTTACTCGTACTTTGGAAACTGTGCGTGTACTGTCAAAATGACAGTGATCTCTCGGTTGCTCCTGCAACAGGTAAAGTAAGTTCAAAAATATGAAACATTTTGAAAGCGACTATCACTTTGCCGAGATTCTTACAGGCTACTAAGTTATTTAAAAAACTCCTCGCACAAACACGTACCCAAGGGATTCGATTCATAACGTCAAGACAAGCTGTCAGACTTCATAAAGTTAGTTTCCATTCGCTTGTGGAGTCTCCAATAAAATCCGTTAAAGAACATAACGGATTTTCCAATTCAAACTTTCTATTCTACCCATTTCCAAGGTTTTTACTCTCTGTGGAGTTGGCACGAGTATTTTTTTTTGAAATTTTGGATCGTCGTGATGGCCTAGCATTTAATTAAGACCTTGGCTATCATGCACGAGGTTGTGGGGTTCAAATCCGGGCAAGTCCCAATGTGACTTTTTCAATTCATATTTACTTTCTAGATCCTGGACAACAGTGACATCGTTGAAGGAAAACATCGTGAGGAAACCTGGTCGTATAATTAATAAAAGTAGAAATCCCCAACCCATGAGTAAGCGTGGTGATCAATGCCCGTGCCAGCTCTGATTGAGAAGAGGCCTTTGCCTATTATTATCATTAAATTTTTATCAGTGAAACTTCCACGTTTACGCTTGATGTTAACATGGTCGCTTTTGACTATTTAGTACGTTGCTATTCAAATACCTACCTCATGGGATCATGACGCTCGAATGACCTTGCCGTGTAATCGATTTCGTGAAAATACAAGAGCTTTAGTTCCGATTTTGGCCACGCGTCGAAATATACTTGAAGTCTGTCAACTGCAACAAAAACAACTGCTGCTACAACTCTATTCATAGACTGAAAAAATTAGGTCAATAATTGCAAAACTGCAAAGTGTACTATTTGGTGGCAGACATAAGTATTGTGGCAACGGAAGATTACCAGAATGCCGAAGATAAACAATCAATAAATCTACACAGATTCTTAAATAGAATTCTATAGACACAAAAAAATGACATCACAACTCTATTCTCAACAAGCCAATCACATTCACAAAGGAAGTTCAATTATGCGCCAAACTGCATCGGACACGACAGCTGACTCAGAAAGTGCATGCTCACTTATCCGACAGAGCTGTTTTCATAAAGCAAGCAATAAATAACTGAACCATTGAAGTACTGAAACGAACCCGTAAATCAAAAACGGTTCAGTATGATTCACACCGAGTACCTACTGATGTACTGATGTAGAATTTATGATATAAACAAACAAAGAAACGCGTATTTTATTGTTTAAATGAGTATATGAACCTGATTCATATATTCCTTTAAACAATATAATAATTTGTGATGTACCGTGGGAATGTTTCGGAAGGAAATAAATGGTAGATATTAGTTCTGCATGGAGTAAACAAGACAAGTCATATTTGAAACTTATTGATGTTGAGTGCCTTTTACAGATGCGTAAAATATCGGATCTCGTTCAAACTCAAACTCAAACTCAAAGCATTTATTTCAATTAGACCATTACAGGCACTTTTGAATGTCAGAAAAACAAAGAAGGCGAAGCTACAGTCCCAGACATAAGACATAATAACTTATGAAAGTACTGTAGTTGCCCATTCCAAGGCGTAGATCTCTATGGAGAAGAATGGGCAAGAAATGGAATGGCGTTGAATGGCGTTTCCTTCACAAGACATAACAGCGTTATTTTATTCTCCCAAATTACCTATGTACTTACTGCATTTAAAGTAAGATAGCTAATGTCTGATAATGATTCTATTTCTGAGGGCAAAAGGTTTAGAAAACATCCTCTCATGTAGCAAAAACGGCAAGACGCATCTTTCCCTTAGTTAAAAATATTGTGATCAAGTCGTAAAACAAGGGATCAGTCCACTTGTCCAGGGTTATAAAAAAGTAGCTAGACTAGGCGTTACAAAAAGGGATGAAGGCTGATTTTTGCCAGAAAAAGCCCTCTCATAAACATACATACCATACTAAAAGAAATATTTAAATAAAGTAGGCATTCATCAAAATATCTGAAATGTCTATTTCTGCCAAAATATGCCCTGCATTCCTAACTAAGTAAGTATTATACATAATGTCTAAAGAGAGAGAAAAATGAAAATATGTGGGCATCATTTTTACGATAATCTTAGTAATTTGTCAGTCTTACTACACGGGTACGTGATTCAACTATATTATTATTATATGTCGCTCTGCCTCCGAAATGTGATCATAAGTTTGGGAAGGGGAACGCGTACACCGAATCCATCATCAGCTGAACTGTACTCGCATGTCGCGGTAGCCGAACATAATCGTTCGAACCAATCATAAGTTTCCATAACTTATGTTCATGAAAATCCATGTCATTAAATATTATGCAAAAAAAAGGAACCGGGGAGGATGGTGCTGCATACCGTATCCAAGACATGGGCTAATAGAGCAGAATTAACCTAAAATATTTTGCATACAATTTAATCACATAGTTATTAGATGAAACGAAACGACAGTACTTCAAATGGTTGAATTGTATGCACTCATTTTCTTTGACATAATTATCATGTTTGGTTCAATTGGCCGAGTTGGGACGAATGATGGATTCGGTGTACGCGAGTTGTATTGTACAATGCTGATTTTATCTCAAACCGACTGGTATAGAAAAAGTTCCGAAAATATCAAACAATGGTCAAAGTGAACTCTCGCCATCCATTGAAGATATTTCAGGGTTTTAGAATCTATTTCGGAAATAGTTTCCTTTTATGATTGTCCGAAAAGTATTCAATAAACGGCTCGATGATATTATTATTACAATAAAATAACTTACAATTATGAGATAAATCTGGACTTTATTTTAAGATTATTTTCACTTGACGTTATCATATTTAAATTACCTACGTATGTATTGAAAAAACAAAATTAATAATCAGCCTATAACGTTCCCACTGCTACACTGCCTTTTTGTGAGAGGAAATAGGCCATAATCCACAACGAAGGCCCAGTGCAGGTTGGTAGGTGTCACATACCTAATTATGTACATATATCTGCGAATTTTTAGGTACGACGATTTCCTCACGAAGTTTTTCACCTTGGAAAAAGTAGTTCTATGAAAGTTAGTACAACTTATGTCTTCCGGGAAATAAGCACATTATGGTTTATGTGTGTTCTTTTTTCTTTTTCTTTTCCTGCATGAGTAATAGAAAATGAGTTGGCTAGATCCAAACTTCCAATGAAAAAGTAATTCTTTTGAATTTTCCTCGAGGTTTTACGAGAACACTAACATTAACATTGGTTCTTGAAAATTACGAATATAACACAAGTTTACTAGAAAACTATCAATAATTCAGTTTCTCTTCGTCTGATCTTGATCAATATTCAATAGAAAGTATGTTTATGTTCGATCTATTTATTCGTGATAATCTAAAATAGGAATAGGCCCAAACACAATAATAAAGAAACTTAGACAGGCTTGATAAGTTAATAATATTATTATCTCATTGTGATGTGTTATAAATTTAGAAAATCACTGTAGTAAAATCTTTTATAAACTTTATTTATGAAAGTCTAAACAATACTTTAGTATTATTAGAAACCTAAACTGTTTTAGAATAACGGTGACAGCTTTTGAAAAAAAAACACATTTATCCCTAATATATTGATTCATAAATATATTTCCTGAAAGATTATTGCCCGATCAATCTTTCCAAGGCAATATAATTGAGTTCTAAATATAAACAAATGAAGATGACGAACTCAAAACAACAATGAAGGTCATACATTTCATACACGACCTTTAACCGAATAGCTCATCGTAGAATACTGAAATCTTACTCGTAACTCAAATGGTTTGAAGATTCTTCGTTCATTCAGAATTACTGAGTCAGAACTTTTGTGTTCAAATGACGACATCTAGTGTGGAACTATGGAACTAAAATATAGAACGTGGTCCCATTCTTGACTTCTTAAGTGTGGGCTATGTTTCTTTATGAGCTGAGAGCTTTTAAGATTATACTTATCTGTTATTTTTTGAGAATTTTCTCTAAGAAAACTGTGAAGGTTCTTAGAAAATTATTTCGAATTCTCAAGTTTTATTATTCTACTAGCTTCTGCCCGCGACTTCGTACGCGGATCCTGTTGCTTATGCCAGCGACAACGGGGTCGTCAAAATCGAAGATCTGAAACGTCTGATGTTGAATTCTAAGAGCCCGGGGACGGGAAAACAACGGGATGCGCGAGACGATTCGAGACGTTCCATATCTTTCATTTTTGTAAGTCAGAAGTCAATGCGTAGATACGCTTGGAACTCAAGCGCAATTATCTATCCGTGAACGTCTCCGACTCGCGAGACAATGCGTGACGTTCACGATCAGTGCCCTTACCATGAGTTTGTAAAAAACTGTCCTCGATATCGAAAACTATCGGATCTACTTCTCGTGTCGTAAAGCAGTCGATGAATATGAAAGAGACAGGGCGATAGTATTCGATAACGAAAAATACATTTCAAACTCATGGTAAGCCCACAGTGGTCAGTCGCGCATCACGTTCCCCACTTGTCTCTAGAGACCTAGAAGTCGATGCGTAGATACGCTTGGAACTAATAAAGCGTAATTCTCTATCCGTGAACGTTTCCGATTCGCGAGACAATGCATGACGTTCACGATCAGCGGTCAGTCACGCATCATATTCTTCACAGTTCTCTAGAGACCTGGATGTAGATGCGTAAATACGCTGAGAACGCAGGCGTGCTTCGTTATCCAAGAGGAAGAGAAGAGAAGAGAGGAAGAGGTTTCCATGGAGCGAGTTGCAGCCTGATGTTCTCGAACAGCATCAAGTCTCTCCTGACGTTCTTCGGTAGATTCTTGGGATCTTATGATCCTCAATCTTTTAGCTCCTTTGGAACATTGGGAAAGATTTCACCTCTTTCTAGGCATGGTTATAGTTTTATTGTGAAGATACCTGATCAATTAAAATCTAAGTGACTGCTCCCCTGCGTTACCGGGTAGGCTACCGTGTCACGAAGATAAGTGGAAAAAGTCTAAAACACTCAAATAACATGAGCCCGAAGGCATATTTATTCGATAAAATAAAAAAATAAATAGGAGTTTTGTAGAGGAGTCAAATTTTCAATGATATACCGTCGTCATCGAATATCAGTCCTAAACTGTTACCGCCTTCACCGCGTGGAGATACTCTCAGCTTATGTTATTTTATAATGATACAGTGAAATTAGTGATAGCTTTGATTTCCACATCAGATGTTTCTGATCTTCGATTTTTATAAGTCAACAGGAAATGCCCATCAGACCGAACAACTTTTGCTAAGACGTCATTCCTATATGTGTTATGGTGTAGCTGGGCTCTTGGAGTTCCACAACAGGTGTTCCAGATCTTCGATTTTTATAAGTCAACAGAGAGTGCTCATCAGATTGAACAATTTTTGCTAAGACTTCATTCCTATATGTGTCATGGTGTAGCTGGGCTCTTGGAGTTCCACAATAGGTGTTCCAGAACTTCGATTTTTATAAATCAACAGAGAGTGCTCATCAGATTGAACAATGTTTGCTAAGACGTCATTCCTATATGTTTTATGGTGTAGCTGGGCTCTTGGAGTTCCACAACAGGTGTTCCAGATCTTCGATTTTTATAAATCAACAGAGAGTGGTCATCAGATTGAACAATTTTTGCTAATACGTCATTCCTGTATGTGTTATGGTGTAGCTGGGCTCTTGGAGTTCCACAACAGGTGTTCCAGATCTTCGATTTTATAAGTCAACAGAGAGTGCTCACCAGATTGAACAATGTTTGCTAAGACGTCATTCCTATATGTGTTATGGTGTAGCTGGGCTCTTGGAGTTCCACAACAGGTGTTCCAGATCTTCGATTTTTATAAATCAACAGAGAGTGGTCATCAGATTGAACAACTTTTGCTAAGACGTCATTCCTATATATGTTATAGTGTAGCTGGACTCTTGGAGTTCCACATCAGGTGTTCCAGATCTTCAAATTTATTCTCTCAGCAGAAAATGCTCATCACGTGGAACAATTTTTGCTATGGTACCATTTCTGTATCTCTTATAGTTTAGCTATTCTATTGCGGTTCTGCATCAGGTGTTCAAGTTTCCAAGATAAATTATAGCCTATATGTTGCCCAGACTTAATACCTATACAACAAAAAAAAATCTTGCAAATCCGTCTAGTAGTTCCGAAGATTAGCGTGTACAAACAAACAGACAAACAGACAAACAGACAGAATTTTTTTTTTGGATTCGTGCTCTATTACTGTTTCTAAACCCCCCTCAATTTTTTTTTTTTAAATGTATTCAATGTACAGACACAGTTTTTTTACTGTCTTATTATAATTATGTATAGATGTTAGTAAAAGTTTCTTTGTGGGCTTTCTCCTGTCGGTTACAATTTTCTAACCTACTTCACTAGAGTCTTTCTCAGTCTTGATAGACATAATTAGGTTTCAGAAAAAAGTGATAGACTTTTATCAAAAAATATTCAGCCGTGTCACCTTGAACGTAATATCAAAATTCTATTAAGTATATTCAGAGTAAACAGACTCTATGATTTAAAGCCTCATATCTTTTAATGAAAACCATAAAAAACGTACCCCTATATTAACAATATCATCTTGTGTACTGAATTTCGGCTGAAAACCGTTGATTACATGACCGAGTTCACTGATAAACAACAAACTACGGGTTACCCAACATTGCCAACGGCCTTAGAAAAACTAATAAGTTACAAGAGAAGTTGAATCCAGTCCCGAAAGTTGTGAAGGAATTTCTTTTCTCTCCGCGTCTACAGAGTGTTTCTGTAGACAAATTAGTTACGACGTTACGCACTACGAAGGTCTATTATCGCTACTTTAGATCTTTTATCTTTTTAAGATGTTCGTAGTTCTATGAGTATAGAGAAAGACTCAAATTGTTGCAACTTTTGTTTTTCTTATGATTATGATTTTTAATGAATTTTATGTGCTTATTATAATTTTAATTTTTGCCTTTTTTTTTTTTTTTTTTTTTTACCGATGGGAAATCATCAAATGACTTCTCCCGCTCTGGGTGGAGTGGGAGGGAGTGTCAGACTCTTACTGACTAAAACCCATCCATGTTCCTTCATTGCCCTTTGTGTTCCAGGGCCACGGTATCTCTTTCGAACAGTCCCGCAGCCCCGGCAGGCATCGGCCCTTGCGGGCCCCTTCCTGGTTGCTGACATCTCTTTGAGGCGCGCGTGGAACACGAACGCGCCGTCGACACGGCCTGTCGTCATAAGACGGACGGACGGTGAGCTAACCCATTACTCACCGTCCACAGGCCCGCGCCTACGGTGGCCACCACGTGGCCCCCGACGCCCGGTGCGTCGCCCGCGGCGGCTGGGACGAGAGATTCTCTCCCTCTCACGTCCCGCCACCTCCTTCGCTAGCATGACTGCTTCGCAGAAGGAGGTGACGGCTTCCCATTCCCTCTCGCTCCGGACCATGGCCTGAACCAGGGCCGGGCGCGAGAGGTCGCCGCCGCCTATCGCTTTGGATATTATTATTATTTTTATATTGACATATTTATAATGGTATTTTTGTGTTTTTTTTTCTTGTACGACATGTAAATATTTCAATGAATTTTTATGTAGATGATTTTTTATCGAGTTATGTTTTTTTTCTCAGACACCAATGTACATTGTTTATTGAATAAATGAAATGACTCATAGAACTAGACATTCTGTCACACGTATCGTGTAAGTGTCGTGATTTCTTGTGATAGAATCGCTTTATGTAACACAATAAAATAACATTGTTATTTGGCTTATAGGATCGCATTTTTCAACCTCTTTTTGCCAGTTCGGTGCGTGTAAGTATCAGTAGCGAAGGGTCAATTTTTTTAAGGGCTTACCCCTTAAAACAATTTAGACTGGTACTGGAGTACATATATTTAATGTGATTTTATTATTTGTCTATGGAATACTCATTGTGCCCGTTTTCATAGGGAAGCCGGTAGGAATCGAGTTGTATGGAATCTTCGCCACTGGTAGGTATAATATTTTAAGTTTTATCTTTTTGCTGCTCTTTCACTAACTCCGCTTTAAGTCTATTTTCATTTCCAAACACACTCTCCGTGTGTAGTATGACCCAGTACGCAAAATAGGTGCTTTGGACGTTGGGTTGCAGACGCTAGCCTGATAAACAATACAACACATCACAATGTTATACGAACAAACAGTCGATAGCTTCAAACATGCCTTTTCTATCAGTTAATAACACACTAACTTTATTTTAGGATCTCAAGTAGGTACTAGAGCTGATACCCGTGGAATTCTAAGCACGTGAAGGAAAATTTGCAACATTCACACGTGTCCATAATAAACGTTTTGATGGCTAGTTATTTCTCGATACACATCAATCGAATGAGAGATTGATGAATATACAAAGTCGTCCAATGTAAATGCAGACCGACTCCTTGGTAAGATGAAAGATCTTTCGTCTTATCAAGTCAAGTAACTGGGTTTGGTCAGATAGGACTACTGGTTCCATATTAACCTTTTAAAAGTTATTGTCACATATACGTGTCAAGCAAGCGCAAAACGACACAAATATGTGACAAAATGGTAGGTTATAATGTGGCTTGGCGTGGAGGGCACGCGCGTGCGTTTGTGCTCTAGCGTTCAAAAGGATAATTAATACTGGTGTCCATCCGCGCCCGGTTAGACTGTAAGCTGGCCATAACCTAGTAGTTGGAAAAAAACTTTTTTCTTTGCAAAAGAACTCCTCTTCCGGTAGTATACATACTTGTAGTTCGTGTTCTGGTTCGAAGAGAGTAGGTGCAAGAGTAACTAAAGACACGGGGAAACTTTGTACCTAGGAAGCACATAGACAATGCGATGCCTCTAGTACTGAAACCAACCCACTTACCGAGCGTAGTAATTATGAAAGTATTCCTAATATCCGTTCGCTCCAGTCTATGAGTCTACTCACGCCCATGTAAGACAACGGACACATAAATAAAACTTCACGAATCTGAAGATTTATTTATGCCCGGTACTCATACGTACTACACCCACGTTTCCCGAAATATCTATTTTCAATACATTACACAACATAAAACATAAACACTCACAAAAGCTTTACGAGCATCTGTTTTGAAAAACAACCGGAAAATATGTTAAGATTGTGGTAAAATTATATGTTGAATGACGTCATTTGGCGCGTTATATTTCAGTGCGAAATCTTTAACGGGTCTGTCTCGTATCGTATTGCGGAAAGATACCACAGATGCTCCATAGTGCACGTTTGAGATGTAATGATGGATTGTTAGTGTCGCTTTGCAATATAAGTCTGAGAATGAAAGAAAAAGTATTTATTTGTCTCCCACAAGCCAAAACAAATTGATTATAATTATCAAGAAAACAAAAATTTGTATATAAAAGTAAACGTAAGAAAAACTTTAAGAATAGTTTTCCTATTGTGAAAAAATATAATAATATATAAAAAATTAAAAATGCTAAGCTGTCCTATTTGATCCAAAATATTTTTCTCACAAGTCTTCAAGAAAATAAATATTCGCCATATCGACGTAAAAATATTTAATATTTATTTATTTATTTTAACTTCGTGTACAAGAGTGACTAATAGGCGGAATTAATTTCACAAGGTATTCTATACCCGACTTATGAGCAGTAAGTGGTAGGTTCGAACCCAGGCAGGCGCATTACCTACTTTGTGTAATTTATTTCAGCACCACACTCAAAACGGTGGAGGAAAACATTTGAAATTAATAATTTTAGACTGGAATTAATTAAAAATGCATTATTTATAATAACAAAAAATCAACGGTTAATTCAAGAATATAATCATAAAGTAAAAAAAAAAAAAAAACACAATGTCAAAAGATTCACAATAATGTCGAAGTATTATTGGCATTATTAAGATCTTAATTACAATATCAAAATGTATGATTTATAAATTCATTGTTAGGAATCTATGTATAATTACGAAAAGATAAATATTGTGTGTTTATTCAGAGTTTAGCTCGCTAATATTAACATTAATGCCTTCTACATCTGCCAGGAGTTTGGTGCAATAACCCTTCAAGAGCGTTCGTCTTACAATACGGTTCAAGAGAGGACATTTACAGCTTGTTTTGAAGTCTGTACTATTGCAAAATGGCGATAAGTCAAAAGAGGTTTTCGTCAATTTACTTTGAATGTCTTTACTTGATAATAACTCTTTTCTTCTTTGATTTAATGTTGCGTGAGAATTTGATTTGACATTTTGTTTTTGACTTTGAAAATGTTAATTTTATTTGATTTCTCAATTTTATTATTTTGCATTTCAGTACAATAAAAGTGTAATTGTTTTATTTTTCGAACGTTAGGCTTAAGTTGAACAACCTAGGTGTGAAAAAACAACTTGAAAACGAATTTCTTATGTACGTAATGTAGGTGCCTAAATTTCTGACCCCTTATTCTAAAATTGAACTCAAGGCAAATGGAAGAAAAGTAATCAATGTACCAAAGACATTCAAATATAACTAGCTATAGACGGGACAAGACCAAGAAACTGACAATTCCAAAACCTGTTACAAATTAGTAACAAGTCGATCAGTCTAGTGCGATACGTCGCTTTGTCAGGTCGCATTCATATGACACAAAGACTCTCAAATATTTCCGAGCTACAGCCGAGTCATGACGAAGAAAATCGTAATCCAAAACTTGTTACTACTTAGTAACAATTCGTTCTGTCTAGTGTCATCTGTGTCATACGCCCGCTTGTCAGGTAGCATTCGTGTGTCAAAATCGAAAATATTCAGGATGAAAATTATTGTATGACAATATTCCCAATGTCTTCTCTATATGTGATTTAAATCTCTTTGCAATGTACAGACACTAGCACATCAAGCTGCTACAATCTGACAAATTACTTTAATAGATTTTCAACTTTATCACTAAAGCATTATGTTGATTGGGAAAATATGACAATTTCAGGTAGATTGATGTGCTGGTGTTTTTTTTTTATTTTTTATTACAAAATGGTCCTGCTCTTGACCACGATCACGCCTGATAGAAAGCGGTAAATGAGGTCTATGATGAAACGAGCCTGCCCCGAAGATGCCTGTTCACTCTTGTACCTAATGCTGAGATAATATGCAACAGCATCCTATTATGAAGTAATAAGCAGTAGTAGTGCTTCTTTGCATGGAGAATTGGAAATACGCGAGAAATAAGCAGTCAATATCGAATGTCTTCACATATGGCGAACATATCTTTAGCTGCTGACTGATATTATTGTCCGACCTCATAATTATTATGTAAACTTATCAACATACTATTGTGGTTTCAGTTTGTATGTAATAGCGATCAGTATAATAATATATAGGGTGACTGGTAATTAGTGACAGATACTTTAGAACACAACAGCCGTATGAAATTCGTGCGTTCGCCTTTGACCTATCAGCTGTTAGCCGCGTGACGTCGTTCTGTCTCATTACTATCGTACCGTGCAACAGTGGGTAGGCACAGCACCTGCGCAGCTCGCAATCCCGCTTCGTAAGTTTTATTGTGATAAAAGTGAGTGAGTATATAAAAAATGTTTCTTTGGGAAAGTTGTTTGTTATCATGAGCACAATCACGTGTTTAAGTATCGGTCACTAATTACCAGTCACCCTATATAGTTCACTTTTGGATGTACATCAGAACACCAACCTTACTCACTGTAGGTTAATGATGATGATGCCATCTAGCTGATTTCGGCCGGTGCTATAGGGTGGTTGTCGAAAGCTTTGGTGTGTTTCTCTCTCATGTGATCTGACAAGTGGCTAGCATATCCAACTTTGGCCGAAAAACTCCGTAAAGCATTGTAGATTAACCTTTTCCTGTTGTATCAACAAAAACATTAGGTAAATATACCTACTGAATAGTTCGCTAATGGTAATACGTAACCTATTGCCTGCCATAGCATAGGAGTAGCCGAAGACTTACATAATAGTCTACATTACTACGAAATCATCGTAATACAAGAATATCAAAATTCCTTCTAAATCCGCTTTACTAAATCGGCAATATTGAGTAACACTCGACATATTAACTTTCACAAATTATTTGCTTTGTCATAAGATGAAAACCAACATCAATCCTGCTTTAGCATTGTATTGCGGACAATCACAACGATTAAAAGACATTATTATTATTTACTAGCTTATGCCCGCGGCTTCGCCCGCTTAGAGTTCGGTAATTGTTCCACGGGATCGTACTAAAGGGATAAAAAGCATGTGCTAATCCTGTTTATAAACCAAATAAGCAGAAAAAAACAAAAAAAATTACAAATTTCATCCAAATCCGGTCAGTAGCTTTTGCGTGACAGAGTAACAAACATCCAGCCATCCTGACATCCATACATTCCCACAAACTTTCGCATTTATAATATTAGTAGGAAGATCAACTTCATATTTCCCCAACAACAGATATCCTCGACACGAAGAATGATTTTGAGATTATAATTAGCAGCCCAACTTCTCCTTGCAACCAAGGTCCTTGCAAAGGAAATTGCGAAAACTCCTTGCTCCCAAGTAAAAAGTTAAGTGAATATGTAAATGCGGGATCATTTGCGCGATCCCGCCATATTTGATTAGGCCACTTACTAATCTTCAAGGGGCTTTTTTATCTCCTTCCTTATTTAGAGAGCTGAGAGTGTATTAGCTCCATGGTATAATATTGAGGGTAGAATTTCCAGGAACATTCGTACTAGGAATAGGAACCTCAGCAGTCACCAGTCGTCCAAACAACCATGCTTGATACACAGATAGAGCAAAGAGGTCTTAACCTTCTGGCATGATTGAATAATAAAAAAAACTAAGTGTGTAGCACTCAGATATTCTTATTACTTTAGTAGATAATGTTTTGACTCTGTTACTAAAGTACAGACAAAGATGAGGAGCTCGTGACTAAATAATAACAGCCGCTCGGGTCGATCTTTAGGTTAAGCTGTGCTTGCCTAGGTTGGTCTGTGGATGGGTGACCACCCATTTCACACCGAGTTTCCTCCGTGCCTCGGAAAGCACGTTAAGCCGTTGGTCCCGGGTGTTATTTGTAGATCTTTGATAGTTGTTACAGGAAGTCAGTGGCCCGAAAGTCTGACAACCAGTCTTGTCAGTGGTTGTGGAGGTCAGATAGGCAGTCGCTCCATGTAAAATACTGGTATTCAGCTGCATCTGGTTATACTGGAAGCCGACCCCAATGTAGTTGGGAATAGGCTAAGCAGATGATGAACTAAAGTACAGACCAACTAAAATAAGGCCAAGGACTCACAAAAGCCTATCTACAGCATAGAAAAAATAAGATCAGTTCAATGGACGTTAAAATGGCCACCGTAGTTGGTTCTGAAAACATGCTCTCTTTTATATTCTTAGCAGAATGTATTTCATTACAAAGTCCGTTCAAGCTCATGCCTTCACGGGAGATGTCCATAAAAGCCCTTAACCCACACATCTATGGAGGAAGTATATAAAAACATACTCCCTTTGTTGCAGGCACAGAGTAATAGGGGGACAGAAGCGATGCCCCCGTTTGAAAGGCTGTGCAATGACTGCAGTTACATTACAACGTGAAGTAACGACGACTGGCGATAGGCCGGCGAAGTTTTACGGAGGGTGGTTAGTAGCAGCTGGATGAGAGTAGCTGGAAATGAGTTACAGCTAAGCGTGCTATTATTTTTTATTTATTTTTTTCCCTCCCCCCCCCCCCCACTCTGGGCGGAGTGGAAAGGAGTGTCAGACTTTTACTGACTAAAACCCCTCCATGTTCCTTCATTGCCCTTTGTGTTCCAGGGCCGCGGTATCTCTTTCGAACAGTCCCGCAGCAAGCGTGCTATTGAAGAAGCCTTAAAATGTCCAGCTGTGATGAACTGTTATAGGCTGGTGATGATAATGAGGCGTGGTCAAAGCAATCAATCCCTGTATCATGAAAGGCAAGCCTCTCTCTTTTGGGAGACCTCGCCCGTCGTCACATCGCCCGATAAATGCTCTTCACATCCAGCGCTGTCGCTTCTGTTCGTTTTTTTATTCTATGATAAAAGACGTTGTCACGTAGCAACAGCTGGTATAAAAGAGGGAGCAAAGGTAAATTAAAACACGATTTTCTCCTTAGTATAAGTTGATTGTGGCTGAATTGAGTTTTCGTGTACTTTTAAATGTTTTTGTGGATGTTAAATATCGATACTTGGAAGCTCGGAGGTGTCTTTTAAAGTAATTTTATTATGTCAACGGAGATTTTAACTTTGGAAGGAATAACTGCCTAATAGTCTTTTACAAAGTGCTTTATGTTACTAAGCAAAATATTAAAACGCTTTTTTTATTTGGATAGGTTGTTACCACCCGATTTTAATTCGTTTGGCTAGTGAACGTGACTTCCATTGCTAGAATAACTTTCCAGGAACTTTAATATTCACGGTT
Organism: Noctua pronuba; assembly: GCA_905220335.1. Lineage (NCBI taxonomy): Eukaryota > Metazoa > Arthropoda > Insecta > Lepidoptera > Noctuidae > Noctua > Noctua pronuba. Next base: position 17,804,051 of record LR999896.1, read on the forward strand.
GGACAATATCGATGATGATCTAGTATTTATCTACCAGAGGGCCAATTGGCAATCATTTTCAAAGCATTTCATGTTTGACAGGACTGGCCTAAGCTTTTTGGTTAGATTTGAATATCAATTCAAAAGAGACGTCTTTGAATTTCATCACTAGAAATAAATCACCCGTCATTCGAAGTCAAAATTTATTGAATCAATCCCTCTCTTCTCTCCTACATCTCCCATCTCTTTCCCCCAATAACTAATATCGGAAGCAAAGAAGTTTTTTTCGCCATGATCGTCTAAAGCCATAGACGGCCAACTGAAATCGCTCTCGAACCTAATGGGGGTCGAAATGTGTTCGACCTCGATACAAAGTAGGCGATACATGGAAAATGAACAATCATAATGGGGCTTATGGTCGCGTATTACGATAAGGGGTTGTAACTTGTAAGTGCGAAGGTTAGATTTGGGTGGATGACCAAATTATGTAGGTTTTTGGTAGTGGAAATGTGTTTGTATATGTAGCAGCTTTCAAATTAATTTTCAATCAGTCTATAAGCATACTTCGGAGCTATTTCGGTAACCTGTACAAATCCAAATAACAAAAGTTTGTCACATAATGGTCCTTTTATCTGATACTGTTTCACAAACGATGGTACGCAAAAAGACGATTGTGTTTCTTTTTTTACAAAGACTTAGAACAGGACTGACTTGAACTTTTCAGTAGGTCATTTTCTTCGTTATCGCTGATGGAATGTCACTTTGTGTAAGCCCTTGTGTGCCTATCCATCATCAACATCTGTCTAGCCTTTTCCCATAGGTGGGGTCAGCTTAATACCAGTATTTTAAATGGAACGACTGCCTATCTGAACCCTACAACCCAGTTAGTACTGGGTAATACGATACCCTTTGGTAAGAATGGTTGTCAGACTTTCAGGCCTAAATAGTACCTACCCATGTAAAGGAAAATATCGCAATCTTCTCTCTTGTCTTTACAAAAAAACTTCACAAACAAGTTGTGCTCAGCTGATTATAAAGGGTGTAAAAAGACCCTTAACGAAGCCGAAAGGTACTTATTCTCCCCGTCATTGCGATCATTTTTTTGTTCTACACCATACTTGGGAACCTTCTAGTTACGGAGATATTGGGGGTCAAAGTTCCAACTTTTGCACAAGTTTTTTTTTAAATACATGTTTCTAATGCAAGATTTTAACTTTAAACACCTTCACGACCCCCGTACTATTCAATCCATCCATCAGCACAATAATTTTTGCGTAAAGTTACTTAGTTTGATGTACAGAATGCTTGGTTGACGGCTTCGTGAAGGGTCTGTTTACACCCTGTATGTACTATAAGAATAGATTATTCGTCGCCATGAAGCTCTTCTTGCTCATTTATTCTCTGTAATCCCTATATGCAATCAGGAAAAACGTTAGCCGAATTAACATATCGATAAAGATTGTTAATGTATTCCCCGGTGAGGTATAGGGTGGCTATTCACTTTTATGGCGCCACTAACTTGCTGCTAATTGGCCTCCACTCCTAGAATAATTTATAATGCAACGTAACAGAAATGTTACTTGGGCCTACTATACTATCCGATTTTATAGGGCAGGATTTTGTGATCACTACTTAGTAATCAATTTGGACAGGATTTATTTCGGAAGTTGCCATTTCGTCACCTACTTAATTTTTAAGAGGTTTTCGGCCCTTTGTCAACTTTTTTTGATCAACCAACCAGCGGAAACTCAAAGGTTATGTTGATTACCAGCTCTCACTCTAGTACTGGCACACAGCTTAAGAAGAGAGTGCTTCTATGTAGTTCAAAATGTAACTTTAAATGGACGAATGTCTCTAAGACCCATTCCATCCTCATAATAACGTCTCAGTCATAATTTAAACTTTTGATAGAAACAGAACATCATCTGCCTAGCCTTTTCCCAACTATATTGGGGTCGGCTTCCAGTCTAACCGGATGCAGCTGGCGGATGTACCAGTATTTTACATGGAGCGACTGCCTATCTGACCTCCACAACCCAGTTAGTAAGACTGGTTGTCAGAATTTTTGGGCCACTGACTACATAACGACTGTTAAACATCTACAAATTACACCCGGGACCAACGGCTTAACTTGCTTTCCGAGGCACAGAGGAAACTCGGTATGTAATGGGTGGCCACCCATCCACAGACCAACCTAGGCAAGCACGGCTTAACCTAAAGATCGACCCGAGCGGCTGTTATTATTTAGCCACGAGCTCCTCCTAGAAACAGAACGATGTTTTAAATACTTACGTGTAACTTTGAACGCATTGAAAGTGAAAGGTCGCTTCCTAAAAGTCACGTCAGAACACGCCATCTAAAGAGGCATATAAGGACTCCTTGTTCCGAAGGATACCAGCGAATAAATGAAGTTCGATGGGTCATTCATTGATGTTTGCTATGGCAGACACGCAGAGAACCCCATGATTGTATTACCGAACAAAAACGTGAACGATCCTTTACACTTGTGATGTTGCTATTGTTACTTTCTTACGATAAATATGGCAGGTTTCTCGTGGTATCTACTTTATACATAGCTTTAAACATTAAAGCTGTAGATACCGTGGAGATCGGCGGTATTGTGTGTGAGTGTAGAATGTGTTAGAGTATAAAATAATAGGCGTTTTGGGGCAGATTCGATACTTATTTGGATGTCAAATAAAACCATACTTATACAAGTAATTCACTTTTGGCGCATGCCTAGCTCCCCCTAAACTTTTCTTATTCTCATTTGTACCTTAGTGTTTATTTTATGTTTACTTACAACGAGCCAGAATTAATTCCTAATGACCTGGGTCGTAGGATCTTTAGAAACTTAACCTTTTTCTAAAGATCCTACGTCCCTAACCGTGAGTTATAAGTGATTTTTTATAAAATGTAATAAAAGGGAAAGTTTGAGGATCAAATGATATAGACTATGACACGATTGCCTTTCAGAATGTCTAGTTTCATCATCACCTCAGGGTCGGACTGGACCGGAAGGGCCCGGGTGGCTTCCCACAAGCCGGGCCCGAGACTGGATAATGGTAGATGGGATCATCAACAATATCTTTACTTCTTGCCTCGAATAAGTAGTTTGAGATGAAAATGTCCACATGCTTTTTTTTTTGCAACCTTGTGTATGTATGCCATAATTGCCTATAAAGATCTATCACGTGAAAAATCCAATAGGAGTGCCAATCCAGAGGCAGAAAAAAAGGCTTTGTGATAAAAGTTTTTTCGCAGGGTTCAAAGATCGAACTCCGCGTCGGTTTAAAGAAAATTTGTAGCGGTATTACGAGTACTTAGAGGCTCATTCTTAACCTTAAAATATTTTAATTTGAGAGTGATTCTACTATACGCTACAATTAATAACGTACTTCTGCGCGAGCCCCCTATGCTACCTACCGCCTGGCTTCCAACAAGCCCCGCAAGTCAGGCCCGTGGCAGGCCCGCGCAGGCTGGGGCCCGGCTTGCAAACGCCACCTCGACTAAATGGCCAATCCGACCCTGATCTACCTAGCCTTTTCCCAACTTTATCGGGATCGACTTCTAGTCTTACCGAATGCAGCTGAATACCAGTATTTTACGTGGAGCGACTGCCTTTCTCACCTCCACAACCCAGTTACTACTGCGTAATACTTTACCCCTTGGTAAGACTGGTTCTCAAACTTTCGGGCCTATGTCTAGTCTCATGAAGGATAGAAAAAAACGGATGTTTCTTCTAAAAACAAAACATTTCTGTATGATTTATGGGGACCCCTAATCACCGACTCTATCATAATAACATCAGCCTCACACGTGTGACCTAAGGGCTACTATTAATCTAGACAAAAAGGCAGACGCATCTACATAACAGACCCTGAACTTTATACATTATATTTACGTGCCTAAATAATTTAATATGCCGTGCCTCCAGGCTCCAGGCGCAGGTCACGTAGATAAACAAAACGATCTAGACTACACGTGAGCTTTGCCTGGCTAAGAATTAAAAGTAAAACGTGACGAACGGTCTGGTGTCGTTTCTTTTTTTATTGAATTACTAGCTTATGCCCGCGGCATCGCCCGCGTGGAGTTCCCGCGGGACCATACTACCGGGATAAAAAGTATCATATGTTTTAATCCAGGTTATAAACTATCGGTGTGATGAAAATGTGATAGACAGGCAGACAGATACTTTTCAATTATAATATTTATTAAAAACATAACATCACGCCTGTAATCCCCCAAAGGGTTTTTTCTTTTTTTTTACGAATGGGAAATCATCAAATGACTTCTCCCGCTCTGGGTGGAGTGGGAGGGAGTGTCAGACTCTTACTGACTAAAACCCATCCATGTTCCTTCATTGCCCTTTGTGTTCCAGGGCCACGGTATCTCTTTCGAACAGTCCCGCAGCCCCGGCAGGCATCGGCCCTTGCGGGCCCCTTCCTGATTGCTGAGCCACCACGTGGCCCCCGACGCCCGGTGCGTCGCCCGCAGCGGCTGGGACGTGAGATTCTCTCCCTCTCACGTCCCGCCACCTCCTTCGCTAGCATGACTGCTTCGCAGAAAGAGGTGACGGCTTCCCATTCCCTCTCGCTCCGGACCATGGCCTGAACCAGGGCCGGGCGCGAGAGGTCGCCGCCGCCGATCGCCGCTACGAGGACACGGCGGAGCTCCGCCCAAGCGGGGCAGACCTCCACGGTGTGCGCCACCGTGTCCTCTGGGCGATCCTCACAATGATAGCACCCGGGCGTTTCCTCCCGCCCGATTCGGTGCAGGAACCTCCCGAAACAACCGTGTCCGGTGAGGACCTGCGTCAGGCGGAAGGTGAGGGCGCCGTGGCGCCTCTCTAGCCACTCCTCAAAGAGGGGACTTATCGCCACTATTGTGGCGTGCCCTGCACTGGGTTGCGACAGTCGCTGTCTCCATGTCGCCATGAGATCGCGTCGGAGGTCTGTCCGCTGAGCGGTGATTTGCCGCGGCAGCGGAGTTTCCCCCCGACGTAATGCCCCCGCGCGCCATTCATGCAGGCGCGCGAGGACTATCGCCTCCCATGGCGGCAATCCGGCTAGGAGGCTCGCCGCCTCGCGGGAGATCGTGCGGTACCCCCGGATCAGCCTTACGGCTACGACCTTTTGGGGCGCGTTCAGGTAGTGGGCGGCACGCCGCTTAATTGAATTGGGCCATGGACCGCACGACCCCCGCGTAGAGCCTACGGCAGGAGGCGTTTGGGCCCCAAAGGGTTAGGCAGAGGTTGACACCCACATTTCGGCAGTTATATTTTATGTCCCATGTAATAGTAGACGAGACTATTGCCACCACCCGGGCTCAAATCCAGACTCCGTGGCTGATACTGAGAAATTCCTGATGGTAAAACCCAATAACACTGTTCGAACCAAGAAATTCGGATGCAGCTGAATACCAATATTTAACATGGAGCGACTGCCTATCTGACCTCCACAACCCAGTTAGTACTAGGTAATACGATACCCCTTGGTAAGGTTGGTTATCAGACTTTTTGTGCCACTGACTAATAATGACTATCTGTAACGACTGTCAAAGGTATACAAATGACAGCCGGGACTTAACGTGCTTTCCGAGGCACGGAGGAAACTCGGTATGTAATGGGTGGTCACCCATCCACAGACCAACCTAGGCATGCACGGCTTAACCTGAAGATCGACCCGAGCGGCTGTTATTATTTAGCCACGAGCTAAACCTAAATGGGTTTCACCAGAACAGAACAATCTGGTTTATCGCTGACTGCCGACTAAGCTATAAGGAAACTACAATACCTAGGAATTCTAGGATGTATGTCCCATCTAAATCTGCATAAAAATAAATCAATAAAACCAACTTCATTAACCCCGGTATGTAATGGGTGGTCACCCATCCACAGACCAACCGAGGCAAACACGGCTTAATATAAAGATCGATCCGAGCGGCTGTTATTACTTAGCCACGAGCTCCTCCTACTATGTAAAGATATGGATATGAAATAATATGTACCTAATTCGATGTAATACAAATATTACATTGTATTACATAGTTACAGAATAATATGCTTTTAGTATAGTGAAGCTATCATAAGGTTGCTTTTCATACCGGAATGCAATTCCAAGGCTCATATGAAACTGTAGAGTGCTCATTAAGTTGCTCATATTGTTCATATTGCAAGTTGCTTCACTTAGATGCAGGCTTTTATCTGGAACACGTGATGTAATTGATATACCTACTTACTTACGTACATATGGTAAGAGTACACCTTTGAAAACTTTGTAACACGTGTAGGTATATGGCCCACCATAATCAGAAGCGTTTTCTGAGTAGGTACAGTGAGCATCTTGTGGCCATATTCACTCACATATAGTGCTTTTATTTAAGCATCCATTTAGGTGTCGCCTTGCGTTAGTGAAAACTCGCATAATAGTTGTTATACGATGGTACTCTCAACTACAAGACAGCCTCTTTGGTCTAGTGGTCGCAAGCGCAACTGCTGAGCATGAGGTTCTGAGTACGATTCCCGGATCGGGCAAAGAGATGTTGAGTTTTTCCATCAGGAATTTCTCAGTAGCAGCCACGCAGTTTGGATTTGTGTCCGATTGATGGCAATAGGCTGGCCCCATATTACATAACTGGTTAAATGTGGGTGTACTTTTAGGCACACCTCTGCCTTAACCTTCGGGGATTACAGGCGTGATGTTACTTTTAAATACATCATTTTTGTTGAAAAATAAATTATGGAAGTCAATGTATGGTATCAACAAAATAGGATTGTAAGGAGGTTACTGTTTTTGATATCTAGAGCCACTCGTTTGATTTCTGTTTTTTTTCTTATGTTATCATTTATTTTTGTGAATGCTGGTTAATCTGTAATTGGCAACTGTGTAAGTCCAAGACTAAAACCTATGTATACATATGATATGTTGTACACACAAGCTGTTGGTGAACCTATATTAACCTTTTCGCCGCCATTGTCACATATACGTGACAAGCAAGCACGTGCCCTGTACGCCAAAAGACACAAATATGTGACAAAATGATAGGTGTAATTGTGGCTTGGCGTGGAGGGCACGCGCGTGCGTTTATGCTCTGGCGGCCAAAAAGTTAATAAATAAATAAAATAGCACATAAAAGCTCTGAACCACACTCCTCCGGTCAGTCGTTTCCTCAGGAGAAATCAGTTTAACCGGTTTAGCATACATCCTTAATTAATTGAACAGCGAGGTCAGTTCTTGTTAATGCATTTTCATCCGTATCATAGGAATTCCCAGGGTGGGTGAAACTGAAACAGGGAATTTTTAATAGGTTCGTACATAAATAACTTTCTTCTTTTATAAAGAGTGTAAAAGACCCTTAACGAAACCGAAAGGCACTTGTTCTCCCCGTCATTGCGATCATTTTTTTGTTCTGGACCATACCTGGGAACCTTCTAGTTACGGAGATATTGGGGGGTCAAAGTTCATTTTTTTTTTAAATACTACTTTTTAAGGTTTTAACTTTACTTTAATTACCTCCATGACCCGTTTACAATTCAAAGCATCCATCAGCACTAAGTTTTGAGTGCGGTGCATTGAGTTTTACCGTAAAACGTGATTTTTCACCCCAAAAGTTGTTGCAAAGTTGTTTCCAAGCAATAATTTTTGCGTAGGGTGACTTAGTTTGATGTACATAAAGCTTGGTAGACGGCTTCGGGAAGGGTCCGTTTACACCCTGTATATGTATATATTTTTTTACCAACCTAGTGTAACATCAATTTATTATTATATATTATTAATTCTTTTTTTTTTATTTGGCCTACTCTAAGAATTTCTCTTGTATCGTGGGTGCGTTTTCAAACATTGAAACTCACACACACAAACAATCAGACCTGGAACAACTATCTGTAGGCCTTACAAATATTTGTTCCGTGCGGAAATCGAACACGCGACACGCAGTGCAGCAGCCAATCGCTCAGCCACTGCGCCGCGCGCCGTGTCATCAATTTAATTAGGGGATGAGCCTATTTTACTTACCGACTACCGTATTTTCTTTAAATCGTTGTAGCCGCTAGTACTAACACTGAAAGGCGCAAAAAACGAAGATTTCATTTTAAAAATATCGTGATGTCCTTCCCACCCAGAAAATAACTTTCGAAATAAAACACCCGTATCGAATACCAAATTCATAATCAATTCACTGCTATAACTTACGAAATTTTTCCATCGTAACTAAAAGAAATAACATTTTATCCTAATGCGTCCCATACAGCTGTAATATTCCCATAACCGTCCATGGGAAACTTCCAGCTGTCGCCCCATTTGATGGCTACTAAGAAACTTAATAAGGATTGGACATATCTAAGTAGCTTTCAAAGGTAAGATGTTAGGTACAGTCAATTTTTTCCCAGAAATAAACACCTTAATCCTCTTACGAGAAAATCCAATCCTTAAATGAAAAATAAGACCCACTTTTTCATGAAAATATATCCGAAACTTTAATACGATTTTGTCCGAATATTTTTCTTCTCGCTACAAAGGCCGGGTCTTATCTCTGGCTAACAACTACCCAACTACATAAGTTCACATCTGATATAACTTTTGATATGAGCTTGTATCGAATTTTTGGCCTGTTTCCATAATATTTTTGTGTGAAGTTTTGGCGGAAAACTGTGAAGATGTCAGATTTATCAGATGGGAACTGTGTTAGTGATTTATTTCTTTTTAAATAAATGTTTAAGTTTGACGGCCTTTGCGTTATTGTAAGAACTAGATCAAATTGTAAATATGGAACTCGAGCACGGAGATATGCTGTTTGTTACGAGTAAAACCAAAGAGATTTAAAAGACTTATAGAGCAGACATTGGGAATATTTTAGAAAATTATGATCCCGAACATTTTCGATTTTGACATACAAATGCTACCTGACAAACGGGCGTATGACACTAGATTGATTTGAACAAGATTTGTTAACAAGTATTGGATAACGATTTTCCTCGTCTTGTCCCGGCTATCGCTCGTAAATATTGGAATGTCTTTGGTTAAAACAAAACTTGACACAAGTTTATATATAAGAAATAGTAAGTAGCCTGCTTAACTCACTTACTATACAAATTGTTAGTACGCAATTGTTTTTCCCTAAGGGTTTCAGAGGTCAGTCGGTCAAACTCTTCTTCCAACGAAAAAACTGTTTGTTTGTTTTGAACAAAAGAAGAATACAACTGACGTGATTTTATCCCAATTATTCCTCAGTCTCATTGATGATTGATTTTGCTGCCGATTCCCTTTCTGCAGAGTCAAATGATCAAGGAAAGCAGAGCATGTATGCATTAATACTGTAAACTATGATATCCGTTTTTCCATTTCAGAATGACTGACTTTTGAAACTGTCTCAGTAATGTTTGAATTTATAGCTAAAACTGAACTTTGTGATGTTGTTGTCAGAGTGGGTTTTTCGTCATCTTTCAAATTCGAATTCGGGTAATTTCATCTTTTAGTTCGTTGTATTTGGTTAGCTTTTCTGCTATTGTGGCCTGTAAATTATGTGTGGTACAGCAATATTGATTAAATATGCAGTTTTGTTTATCTTGTTTATAAGTGTAATGTCTGGTCTATTGAAGTGAATTGTTGTGTCGGTAAAAAGGCCGCGATCAAAATACAGTTTTGTTGAGGGATTTTCTGATATAGTCTCTGGATTGTACTTGTAATATAGTACAACGGAGTCTATGAGTTTGTACTGGTGAGCTAATTTCTGGTGTATGAAGTTGGCTACTTGATCGTGTCTGTGTTTGTAATCTGTTTGGGCTATTGACTTGCACGCGCCTGTGATATCTTCTACATATGTCATTACTTAAATTCTTTATAAAATATTTTCTGTAGTTTTTGGTTTCAATTACCTGGTCCTGTATAGCAAGCATGAACCCTTCAGTCTCTGGGAAGAGTTCGCCTCGATTTAACCACGAGTTCGACGCTTCTTTGTCGACATTTATGTTGCATAAGTCTTGGCGATGTCTTAAGTGTAGAAACTTCTGGGTCCATTCTAGGAGTTTAGTTCTTTCGTCGGTCATTTTTTCATTTTTCTGTTCTGACCTAACTTTTAAATTCAAGGGTGTCAATTGTTGGTCGATTTGAGTAACAACTTTGTGGAGAATAGAGTTTTCACTTTTTGAAAAAAGAATTGTCAGAGTGCTTTTATCTGTCTGTTGTGTAGGTTAAGAATGTCAATTAAACCTCTTTCCGCGGCAGTGTTAATCTCTGCACACTTGTGTGGTGTTTGTGGAATTTTGTCATAGTGGTGTTAATTTTTCATTGTTTTTGAGGTCGGTTTTGATCCAATTGATTATCCCAAAAGAATATGTAAGAACCGGATTAACGAAGGTGTTAATTGCTTTAATTGTATTTCGGGAATATAATTGTGTTTTCAGAATTGTTTAGCCTGTGTTGAACATTTTTTTTAAATTTTTCTTTCTTTCGTTAAAATAGTCTATTTATTTATTACCTTCATTTATTTTAATACATATTTTTTACATTTTTAAATATTCTATACAAAATACTATAAAAAAAATATTTAAAAATATAAAAAATAGTAGCCCACCAGCATCGGGAACCGGGTCCGAGCTACCGGTGGTCAGGGCTCTTGAGAGAGGAACCTCCTAACGATACGCGCCGTGTCCAGTACTGCTTTCTGAATCAAGCGCTTGATCCAGCTGCCAAGCGAGAGCCTCCTCAGATGTTGGTCGAGGCTCTTGGCAATCAAGCCATTGGCTGACACGACTTTCGGCACAATGACTGCTGTACTCACGTCCCACATGTCAACAACCTCGCGAGCCAGATCTAGATATTTGAATTATTTATCTTTCTCTGCTTTCACGAGGTTCTCGTCATGAGGGACCGTTATGTCAGGTTTATTGGCAACAATAGTCCCCTCAGTGATGATAGATCGATCCCAATACAACGTGATATTACCATCATCGAGAACTGGGTCGGGCGCATGATGATGATGCCATCTAGCCGATTTCGGCCACAGCGACTGCATTCAATGGCTTTCTAGGGAGGTTGTCGAGAGCTTTGGTGTGCATTTGTGTTGTCGGGCGCATACTTATTGTATGGCACTTCTGATACTACAAGGTTGTACTTCAAAGCAAGTTGCTGGTGGATAATCCTGGCAACGAGGTTGTGTCTATGCAAGTACTCTCCGTTAGCCAGACGAGAACACCCAGAAATAATGTGTCGGATCGATTCTCCCGGACGGTGGCATGCCCGACATATGTCAACCGTACCATCCTTCACAATGTATTTCCGGTAGTTATTCGTCATCATAACTTCATCCATTATTGCACAGACAAAACCTTCGGCTTCCCCAAATAGGTCACCGAAGCGCAGCCAAGATACGGACGCTAAGGAGTCTACATCGGGACGATGTAGGGCCCGGTAAAAGCGTCCGGGAAGCTCCTTGCCCTGCCATACCTCCTTGCGATCATTTGTGTCTAATACTCTAGGTTTACGCCAGTTCTCGTTAGCCAATGAGAGCGGGGCGAGGCCCTTGTCCACTGAGACCACATCTCGGTGCATCCCCACGTCGGCTTCTAGAAAGTATTCTCTGAGACTGCATACCTCACGGTTGTGCAGGGTCTTAGCATTTAAGAAGCCATGACCCCCGCATTTCCGCGGGATATACAGTCTCATCACCGATGATCGTGGGTGAAGCATTCGATTTGCGGTCAGCAGTGCACGGATCCTCCTATCCAGGGCATCAAGTTCCGTCTGAGTCCATTTGTGTATGCCGAAAGAATACATCAAAACCGGCATGACTCAACCGTTGAAGGCGCGCACCTTGTTTCCGCCTGATAAAAGACTACCTAGTACTTTATTCAGGCGGCCAAAGAAGCCAAATAGTCTATTATTGTTAAGATTTGAATAGATACGGATCCTGAATTTTAAGTGTTATTCTTATTACCTAGACATAAAGGGTGTAAAAAGACCCTTAACGAAGCCGAAAGGCACTTGTTCTCCACGTCATTGTGATAATTTTTTTGTTCTGGACCATACCTGGGAACCTTCTAGTTACGGAGATATTGGGGGTCAAAGTTCCAATTTTTTCACAAGTTTTTTTTTAAATACTACTTTTTAAGGTTCTAACTTTACTTCAATTACCTCCATGGTCCGTTTACTATTCAAAGCATCCATCAGCAATAAGTTTTGAGCGCATTATATTGAGTTTTACCGTAAAATGTGATTTTTGACCCCAAAAAAAAATTTCGTTTCCCAGCAAAAATTTTTGCGTAAAGTTAATTAGTTTGATGTACAGAATGCTTGGTTGACGGCTTGGTGAAGGGTCTGTTTACACCCCGTATAATAATATTAATATTTACACTAATTGAAGTTGTATTATAATTTAATGTTTAAAATGTTCTAATTTCGATAATGTTGTTTGTTCGTATTTGACCCCAAGGTTGACTGGTAGAGAATGCCTTGTGGCATTAAGTCCGCCTATGTACCACTTTTGTACATGAAGTTTAAATAAATAAATAAATAATATTTGTATGCCAATGTACTATGTTTTAACACAAATAAAAATTATTCTATTCTAAGAAAAGTAGAGCTACCTACCAAAAATTTGGGACAACACCAAATAAAGTTAAGTCAAGTAAAGTTCAGTCAATAACAATGTTTATAAACGCATTTGTGTACTTTAAGTACCGAATTAATTATCGTCAGTACAGTAAAGCTTTTAACATAATTAAATGAGGAGGCACTTGGCTGAAGCTTAGAAGATAAACTTTGGCGCCAAGATTCAATATTGGGTAACAAACACAACAAGAGGAAATTGTTTCACGTCGTATTTGAGTAGCCATTTTCTTGCCTAGATTCCTTGCAAGGCAATGTGGTGGAGGCAGTATTTAGGTTTATTGCTTTGGTTCCTGAATGACTTAATGCTTTTATGTGCCATTTGGATGGTAGAAGCTTTCAAACTTTTATGATTTTCCGGGCTTTAATTACCTACTTGGACATCATTCTCTTTTGAATTTTCTGTTAATAACCACATAACACTACGTACGTTCGTACTAAAATTAAACATTAAACAACATTGCTATATTCTAACTAAACTTATACTGTCACTTGCGGGATACCTTCCGTGATTGTTCATTATTTTAAGCTCCCGATATTTCGACGCTGTTGCAAACGCCATGATCGCGGATTAACTGGAGAATGCGGGTGGATGGAAAATAAATTGTTAAGAGCAGACAAATTTGTCTACCCTCTTTTTTTGTTTTTTGCTACGCTTTTTTATAATAATGAACAACGACGGAAGATATTCCGTAAGTGACGGTATACATAGGTTTAGTTGTAAACCGCGAAAGCTTAAAACAGTGTTTCATTCTAACTTTTTATAATATCATAACGTTACAGTATTTTACATTGCTTACCGGTTCAGAAAAGTACATTTTAATTTCACAAGTCTGGTTAGGTAATCATCCTGATATTAAACCTAAATTATTATCACAGGTTGTAAATGAACTCTGCCCTCCGTGGAAAATTTCACTTGCGTGACATGAAAAATATGATCAAATTGCCCATTATGCAGCTATTTATGGAAATACTTCCTCAGGTACGAAAATACCGTATAAACCGCGTAACCCGGTAATGTGTTCTATGAATCCGGAATTTTCATATGCCATGAATCAATAAGGTATTCGCAAGTCACGATAACAAATTGCATCGAATTTATGTTGATAAATGAACATTTTCCGCGTGATTTGAGTTTTATCTTTGGAAATATTCGTCTTTGTAAAGCCTGCTTTGCTCAATGGGCACGTAAATCATAGGGGAGCGTACGTGAATTTCCGATCTTCATTTATTTTGGTTCTTGGAGGAGCTCGTGGCTAAATAATAACAGCCGCCGCGGTCAATCTTTAGGTAAAGCCGTGCTTGCCTAGGTTGGTCTGGGGATGGGCGACCACCCATTACACACCGAGTTTCCTCCGTGCCTCGGAAAGAACGTCCTTGACAGTCGTTAGGTAGTCAGTGGCCCAAAAAGTCTGACAACCAGTCTTACCAAGGGGTATCGTATTACCCAGTACTAACTGGGTTGTGGAGGTCAGATAGGCAGTCGCTCCATGTAAAATACTGATATTCAGCTGCATCCGGTTATACTGGAAGCCGACCCCAACATAGTTGGGAAAAGGCTAGGCAGATGATTTATTTTGGTTCAAATTGCTTTTGCTAACGCGATTTCGATGAGATAATCCTTCCCTAGTCTAGCGGATACGGGAAAAACATACCTTAGAATTTGTAAAGAGGTTTTAAGCTTAAGGAAATAGAGTAAAAACGCATTACATGGAAGATGAATCTTTTCCGCTTTTATCCTTCAACTGGAAAATGTTTGGAAATAGGTAGCCAAAAGTTTGCTAACGGCTTTCAACATATCCGTAGGTGACTTCGAATAAACCAGTACTATTATCAGCCACTTGTGTCCAACTACAGGGCAAAGGCCTCCCTTCCCTCCTTTTAACTTATCTGTATCTATTACTACCCGTCAATATTTAAGAATAGAGTCCATTTTGTCCTGCTTTCACCCTGAGCCTATCAAGTTCAGTTTAAAGTGTGTTAAAAAAACAAACATTTCGTATTTAAACAGTCATGGAAGCCTATCAAGTCAAGGATTTCCATAGATTTTGTTATCTTTGGTTGTAAAGTTGTCGAAAGCTATCCTTACTAATATGATAGGATTTTTGTGACTCACTGAAAGTATTTCGATTAAATTGAATACGGGTATAGGTACCTTGATAGGCCATAGGATACTTTTTATCCCAGTAGTACGTTCCCGTCGGATTATTTCCGACCTTTACGCGACCGAAGCAGCGACTGAAAGTCAGCAAGAAATAACAAGAGATTGATGGTCACCAAAGTAAACGGACATGTGACACCAACACGCACTGTTGAATGGTTGTAAGATGAATGACCTCACAATTATGATGGACAGTAATCCGATACGATATCGAGATACTGCGATATTCAGGTATAATGGACGAAATGGAGGTGTCAAGATGTCTTCAACGCGGTGGGAAGTCATTTGGAAAGCGAAAACGTTGACTTTTGCTGGGCATATTATTTTACTTAGAATTTTCCACTAGAAAGTATTATGCCAGTTTTTTAATTTGGATATCAAACAAGAGTAGACAGACTTCTTAGCTTGCGACGCGATGATTTTAAAAGAATAACCATGTAGTGTTTTTTTCCATAGAAATTACCGTCCAAACCGTACCTACCTACATTATCTTTAGTCGTTTCATAAGTGCCCATATTGTGTGCCATGTGCCATGGTATAAGTGCAATAAAATACGTTTATTATGACCATGATATATTACGTCGACACAGCACGACTGAGGTACGTAAATAGCAGGTGTCTTTAAAAGGCAAATATTTAAAAGATTAATCAAGACGTTTTCAATCTTAACTCTTGAATCACTGCCATGACACTCATTACTGCTTCGCTGGTCTAGTGGTCGCAAGCGCAACTGCTGAGCATGAGGTCCTGGGTTCGATTTCCAGCTCGGGCAAAACTTTATTAGGTTTTTCCATCAGTAGCAGCCACGGAGTCTGGATTCGTGCCCGGCTGATGGTAATAGGCTCGCCCATTATTACATAGAACTTAAAACATAACTGGCGAATTGTGGGTGTACTATTAGGTACACCTCTGCCAAACCCTTCGGGGATTACAGGCGTGATGACCCTTGCATCAAACCCAGGAACCCACTTACACTTTACAGTGCAGTCGAAGTTATTATCAAATCCGATAAAACGTTAACAAACATTTGACTTTGATCTAAACTACACAGTTTCATCCAACTAGACACAGTCACCCTAGATTAATTAAATACAACTAAACACCACCATACTGAACGAACTAATTATTGCTATGTATATTGTATCTGTGGGCTTGTGACCCTTGTTTCGGTGTAGTGAGACCGTACAATGTCAAAAGTCAAACAAAGGATAATTAATTCGGGCTAAACTTTTCGTTTATAATAAAAGTCTCTATTTGTTCTGTTAAGTGGTTCCAGACCGATTATAGTTTTAATTTACGTAACATGTTAGTTGGTAATTGAGTAGGAGCTCGTGGCTAAATAATAACAGCCGCTCGGGTCGATCTTTAGGTTAAGCCGTGCTTGCCTCGATTGGTCTGTGGATGCGTGACCACCCATTACATACCGAGTTTCCCGGCTTTCATTTGTAGATCTTTGACAGTCGTTAGGTAGTCAGTGGCCCAAAAAGTCTGACAACCAGTCTTACCAAAGGGGTATCGTATTACCCAGCACTAACTGGGTTGTGGAGGTCAGATAGGTAGTCGCTCCATGTAAAATACTGGTATTTAGCTGCATCCGGTTAGACTGGAAGCCAACCACAACATAGTTGGTAAAACTAGGCAGATGATGATATGTTCAAACTTAAGCAGACACTTACATCATCATCATTATCCACTGCCTAATTTCACCCACTGCTAGGTGAAATTTGGCAAAATCTCGTTCTCACGTTCCTGTGCCGGCCACATCAAGGTTTGTCACTTAGCTATGACGTGTAAACTAATACAACGCCACTGCTCTCAAAATGGTGAAGAAAAACATCGTGAGGACACCGGCACGGAATGTCCCAGAACTGAAAACTCCAAGACATAATAATATGTTATCCATAATCCCGGATTGAGAACCCGCGATGGATTACAGTAGGTAAGCCCAGTCCCAAGAATATCAAGTCAAAGTCAAAATTATTTATTTGCGGTAAATGTGGTGCAAAAGGTGGTAAAAATAACATATACCTACCTAGTGCAATGACACATTTCGCCATAAAAATAACATGCAAATATTAATAATCACAAACATTAAATTAGGTAGGTAACTAAATAAAGAAGGATTTTTTCTAAGTTTAATTAACTCAATACAAAACAAATTTTATTGTTAAATACTACAAATATAAAATTATTTTTAACATACAAAAAATTGTTAGCGCAATAAAATATAGAAACTTACAATTAAGTATTACCAATTGAATACTACAAAACTTATATTAATACCAACTAAATAATTAAGGCGTATGCCCCAGAAGTGATGGGAATATAATAGGCTGATCACTAGAACTAAACAAATACACCTACACAGTAGCCTAGCCTAGGGCCCAAATCTTCTAATGGCCTACCTAACACTTCAAACGAGTGACTTGTCGTTGCAACAGTTAAATAAAGGGTGTAAATAGACCTATAACGAAGCCGAAAGGCACTTTTTCTCCCCGCTGTTGCGATCATTTTTTTGTTCTAGACCATACCTGGGAACCTTCTATTGACGGAGTTATTGAGGGTCAAAGTTCCAACTTTTTCACAAGGTTTTTTTTTTTTAATACAAATTTTTAAGGGTGTAACAATTATTTTCAATACCTCCATGACCCGTTAAGTATTCAATGTAGGTATCCATTAGTACAATTTTTTGAATGCGTTATATTGAGTTTTACCGTATAAGGTTATTTTTCACCCCAAAAAAAAAGTCGTTTCCCAGCAATAATTTTTGTGTACTTAGTTTGATGAACAGAATGCTTCCGTCCGTTTACACCCTGTATTTGATATTCTGCTAGTTTCTAAACCCACTGACCACTCTACATAAGTGCATAACTGCCACGTAATTGGGCCGCAGCCATTCCTGTGACGGGCGATCATCGGGGACACTTTCATCAATCCATCATTTTCGATAGACGGATTGGAAATTGTACAATGAGGTTGTCAGTCATCACTATCCTGTGATGTCAAAGTGGCTTAATGAACCATCATGAACATCGTTTCACGTTTTAGAGCGTTGTGGGTAAATTGCGATCAAACTACAGTTTTGCGTTTGATTTTATCTCTGATCCGTTGTCACCACAAACAAACTACAATGTGTAATAGTTTAGTACTTTCTTTACATCATCATGACTATCGCCAATGTTTATTCACACAAGGTAACACCTAAATTAATGCTTTAATAAAACCTAACAGTTGGATTTTCAACACCCCGCTATGCGTCGTAATTTGAAATTCGAACAGTGCAATAATACAGGCATTAGATGTCGCTTAGTTTTACTGAAAACGGGCATGAGTGTCTCTCTATTCTTACATTGTAAAAAAAACCCTGCCCCTTATAATCTTACCCCAGAAAACAATAAAATCGACCATAAAATATTTTATGTGGCATCCGAATATCAATGTCCCTCAAACAAGTGAATTGATTCGCTTCTTCAACAAAAAGTGGTTGCCCATATCCACTCAGCTTAACCAAATCCCTGTAGAATGCAACGCCATGACTCCCCATAATAAGTTGGGTAATAACTTGTGAAAAAATTAGGTCACCCATATACCGACAGGCACGTATGGGACATATTGTTGATTTTGCCATTTTTTCCGCCAAAAATCTTTCCTCTCCGATGGGCTTTGGGATATCCAATAAGGTCACGAGGAGGTCACTTGGTTTTTCATCAATTTAGGGGTAGTTTCTGCTTTCTTAATTCAACGTAGTTTTAGGATACAAGACTTGCTTATGAAAATAAAAATTAGAAATTCTATTTCATTTCTTCGTCTTGGTACTTCAAAAATTAAGAGCTATAGTCATCCTCTTACAAGCTTTTAGATGAGAGGTTTTAGACAGACTTAATGGATATATTTATTAAGTAGAGTAAAATAACCATGTACATTATTAATTAAAAACTATTAACCGAAACGCCTAATTGACGCTTCCCTTGACCCAAGGGCTGGCTTCTACCTAGGCCAGAGGCTAAGTGTTGCCATACAACGCCGCCAGTCTTTTGGGCACATTACCAGCTAACAGCGTTGAGGAAGTTTTTTCGATGCCCTTTTATAGTTTGTTGTTAGTTTATTTAATAGACAGACTTTGCATGTACGTACATACCCTTTGAAATTTTAGCTTGAAACTTTTACGCTGAAAACCATCAAACTTTCACTTCGTCAAACTGCACTATTGACTTAAAATTTTAAGTGCCTACTGAAATAATATGAGTACAACGTAGTAAAGTGAATTTTGTACAAGATGTTTTACTCTTACAGGCGCACAAGATATTTCATTCTTACTTGCGCTGCCTCTGTATTAAATTATATTACTCTTATGCACATTATTCCAAGTGTTAATTGAAACCAATAAATTAAATCATATTATTATAAGGATAGCTTTGTAACTTCGTGCCATTAATGAAATGAATAGGTACGTTAAAAATAACGTTATCAAAATAATTATTAAACTGGCAACTCAGCAGGACTCTGCTGTCAAAATGTCAAAGTCCCAATTTCGAATTGTTTGTTGATGTACGGTAAATATTTGCAAATTATTTTAATTTCTCGGTGTTTTAGCAATAACAAGTCTATGAGAACTGAAAGTGTGTAAAGTTGAGTGACAAATGGCGAATAAACAAGAATACAACTACACGTACTCCCCATTATGGGAAGGAAATGAGTGAGTAGAAGTTCCAGTTGAATTGTTGATTTAAAATCTATTCTTTGATTTACTTTTGCGATATTCTCATTTAAAAAACACGTCACCTACACTGCCGACCGGATATTTATGTAAAGGTTTATTTGTTCTATTGTTGTTTCTACTTTACGTGTGTTCATGGTTAAATAATTGGTGTTATAATAAATATGATTTCACCTATCAAGGCCTTGAGAACTGAAATCGTGTTGAAGTACTAGGTACTTATTTTAACAAGTTGGTAATTTTTTTCGATAGTAATTTCCAATGGGCACACCATTGGAAATTACTATCGAAAAAAATTACCAACTACTCCATACGAACATTCATAATTGTAAGAAACACTTGAGTTTCTAGACCTGGTTTAGGGTTTAAATTAGTGCATAGTGCAAGATACAACTTTAATGTGCCACTTTTTAGGTTGCTAATTGGAAAGCTATTAGACAAACCTTAGTTGAGCTGTGGACAATGTTGGAAAAAATATGTCATGGTCCATTTTTATTAGACAATATTTTGCTTACTAATACTTGTATATTAAGTCGGGGTCTATATTGGTGTCAGTGTCCATTCTAACCGGATGTAGCTGAATACCAGTATTTTACATGGAGCAATTGCCTAACTGACCTCCACAGCCCAGTTAGTACTGAGGAATAAAATACCCCATGGTAAGACTGGTCTAGACTGTATCATCCATTGTAAACTAATGTAACATCATCACTAATATTATAAATGCAAAAGTAACTCAATCTGTCTTTACATTATCTGAAATATGCTTAAGCGGCTGTAAGGTTTTAATTAAATTTGGCACAGGTCTGTTAGGACCTCACCTAAGATACTTTTTATCCCTATATCAGATTTGCATGGTGTAATTTCTGATCTCCAAGTGGTTGAAGACTCAGGCAAGAGCTAGCAAGAAATTTAAAACACCCTTACACTCATTTATTTATTTATTTATGTTACCATTTATGTGCACACAGTATCCAACACAGGAAAATAACATTAAAATATATGAGTACATAGGTACTGCTTATTTCTTAAGAAATTTTTGCCAGCAGACCTGCAAAAGGAGAAATGAAAAAGAAATGTAGACAATAGTGTGTGAGAAAAGGAAGAGAATAATGTGTTTATGTGGCATAGAACATAACACATTGGACATGCCACTGTATAATTAATTACTCACTATATTTACTAAGCACCAGACTGAAAATTTAATATTTCATTACTTACCTGAAAGTAGGTATTGTCCCTCGGGCTCAATTTGTTTTTGTCATTGCAAACAAATATTTGATTACCTAATGTACATTTTTCCAAGTATGAGGCATGTTTATTCTGTCTGATAAATCATAAAGTCAATATTGGATATAAATAATTTGTTGATATTGTTTTATTCATTTATTTGGTACACCAACAGCAATACATACTAAGAATTAATTTGAAACAATAAAAATAACATAAAGTGCTGGTATGTATGCCTATTATAGGTTTTTGAATATTTGGTCTTTATTTGAATTTACAATAGTAATGGTTTTCAACCACTTTGAGTAAAAACAAGGAAAGGAAGGTAAACAAATTATTCTAATTGAATGAAATATTATATTTATGTTTCCTTTGCATTTCGATGAATAACTTTTATTAGAGCAGCTAGTAATTTATTGAATAGGAATGTAAACAGTTAACAATAGCATTTTCTACAGTACACAAAAAAAACTTCATGCCTGTAAACCGAAGGAAGGAAAAGGTGTGACTATACTGACTGATACACCCACATTTTGCCAATCATTTTAAATCCAAAGTAATAAGTTAATAGCAACAGTTGTACCATATATTTTCTGGTTGGTTCTTATCCATAGGAAACGACCAACCCGAATTGTGCACCTTTTCTCTAAGTTTTATAGGCCTATGTGAAATAAAATATTTTGATTTGACTTTTTAGCAGTTTTTTTTACAATATATAATTATATTAAATTTGATACAGAGTACACTATTCCTTCACTTTTCTCCTTGACCGTATCTTAAAACCAACAGCATACTTAAGTTAAACCAAGTGTCATACAATCATTTTACAAACAAATCCTTGCAGTGATAGTGTAGCAGTGGTTCAACTTATCACTGCACTGTTAGGTATGGCTAACATAACTACCTGCTCTCAGCTCTCTGATTAAAGTTTGTTTCCATTGTACGAAGACAAATTTGAATATTTCGAATTATTATTTTTTCAAATTAATATTGGACAGCTCAGGATGACGGGATTGTTTATAAAGGCAAAACACTAATTCTTGCTTGCACAATAGTTTTTTTTTAAGAAATCTTTCTTTTTTAGATTTCTTTTTTAGTTCTTAAAAAAAAAATACATAAACCTGTATTTATTCTTAAATCAATTTCAGAGTCTCACTGTGATAGATTGAAGCAATGCATTGGTTTATTTGGTGATGAAATAACGAAGTTAATCTTAGTAGAAATACCTAAGCTCATTAAAGATTTTTCCCTGTCTCCTGTAAAGACTTAGTTAATACAGCAGTCTGTAAAAGTGAGAAGAAGTAGCATTATTTAGGTAAGCAAGGGAAGTTCAACTCCTATCCACTCTTTGATAAATATCAATGAGGTGTCCATGACACACATTTTAATCAGTCTACTAGTAGCTGTATGTAGTGAGTGTGCTGTGCAGTGTATTGGTGGCCTAAAATCGCCGCTTTAGCAGAATCATAATAGGATAATGATACGAATTACGAATTACGTAAAAAATCTTAAAATATTCACAGACACAGTAAATATTATAAATTTCACTTTGTGATCATTTTACGAATTGTAACGTAATTCATATTATTATCCTATTTAGATTCTGCTAAAGCGGCCATTTTAGGCCTCCAGTACACTGCACAGCACACTCACTACATACAGCTACTAATAGACTGATTAAAATGAGTGTGTCATGGACACCTCATTGATATTTATCAAAGAGTGGGTAGGAGTTGAACTTCCCTTGCTTACCTAAATAATGCTACTTCTAACAACATAGTTATTGTTCTCAAATTACTGTAAGTTATTAGTTGCCGTGCCGTATCGTCCGAAACAATGGACCGGCTCATAAGTGGGGGGTGCAGGCCGCGTGAGTGGGCGATCTAAGTCGATTGTCGTGTCAGTGCACAGTGAGAGGCGCGGGCGTCGAACGCTGACTTGCCGGCCTCCAAATACCAACCGACAATCACCTTTGAACCTTCACTCAAACGAAACTCAACCTTAAACTGTTCAGTCTAAAGTCTCATTTCAAATCCCAGTTACCCGGTTTTATGGTGTAGTGACCCCGTTGCCGAAAACCAGTGAATTCAGTGTTGTGAAAATGAATGAAGACAATACCGTTTCTGACGATCTGAAAAGGCAAGCTGCAATGTTCTATAACAGCACACAAAGGTTAGTTTATAATGTTTATTGCGAAAACATGGCAATTGTTTGAAACTACCAACGGATGTCGCTTACATTTGGTGTTTTTTTATTGCCTTATTCCGTTTACATAAGGTTTGTTTTCGTTTGGTATGCGGTTTGGTATTAGAAATACTGGTGCGGCATATGCCTACATTATACGTGTCGTGAAAAACTGTTCCGGTACGTTTGCCATTTCAGATGATCGATAGTTCCATATTATTAACTCTTTGAATGGCCGTTCCAACTGTAATTAACATAATTGAGGGTTATTTTAAGAACATCTAGATAGATTTAAATTCAAAACATTGAGGTGGCTGATACACGTTCCTAGATTGAAAAAAAGACCTTGCATTTTTAATGGACAAGATTTTATTCACACTATTATTTAAATAGGTAATTTTACTTTAGTTCATAAAGTTTTTTTGTCTCCTTATCATCGCGATAATTGTCAGATGGAACTGGTTTACTAAGTACCAAGTATGTAGGTAACCTACCTGAAAAAAAAAAACAAATACATCATAGATTCGTACCATGAAAAAAATTCCCGCAACTTACCATACAAAGCCACACAGCCAATATATTTTTATTGCTATTTATTGTTGCCATTCATGTGTGGATTAACGATGTAGGTGCGAGCCTTTAAAAATTCTCTATAGGTACCTATATCATTGGGTGATCTGCAGGGCTATTGGTATCTTTGTTGACAGTTTCGAGTTTTGATATACCATGACTGTTCTTGATGGTTTCAACTGTCGCAACCCGTGCAGAACCGTGCGTATACACAAAAGGCTTATAATGCTCTGCGTATCCAATATAATAATGCGTTCAGGGTATTGTTGCGATTGCCATGCTTCTGTAGTGCCTCAGCAATGTTTGTCGACGCACGCACTGACAGTTTTGACGCGGTATGGCTTAACCCTAGAAAGATAATCATATTTTTCTATACGTAAAAGATAATCATACGTAAAATTGACTCCGCAGTTTTGAGTGGCTGTAAAATGAAGAGTTTTTTACTGATTTGAGTAAAACAAAAAATATTTGTTTTCTACTACTGTAATCAATTAAAAATATTAACATTTACTTATTTATATTTATTCATTTTATAACAAAAAACAGAAAATTACAAACTTCTAAATAATCAACACTTCCTTTTTTCTTCTAAAGCTTTTTCATAATCTTATCATAAATCAGTATTTTTATATTATATTCTAAATAATAAAGAGTCTATAATTGAACATAACGTGAAAATTATATAAAAAAATCTGTCAAAACAGTTTAGGCACATATCAACGTTATGCTGTCGGCAAATAGTCGCTTGTTCAGAGCTTTCTTCCTCCATGGGGTCAATTTCATAGGTAGTTGCTGCGTCTTCTTCCCTCAGTTCATCCACAACACCTTCCTCATCGCTCTGGACGTCATCCTCGCTCTCGTGATCTTCAACTTCGCTGTCAGTGTCAGTACAGGGCGGCTCCTCTTCATTCTCTAAAAGAGCGGCCTAGATGTGGTCTTCATAGAAATCTCTAGTCCCCATTCTGCCGTAGCAGTATCAGAATAACTAAAACATAAAAAACAATATCAGAAATAAATAAAAATAACTAATACAATAAATAAACAACGCAAATAAACATTTCACTAAATATCGTAAAAGTCACGTAAAAGATAATCATACGTAATTTTGACTCCTGTGGCTATCGTATCTCAAAATGGTAGGCACTTACCTCATTGATGTGATCGCCCCACGGTAGCTCCGAGTGGCAAATGAGATGTCTGAAATGCACGACGCTGAATTCGGATTAGTTAAAAAGATACGTCTATATTTCGTTCGCGCGGGAGTCATTTTGACGTAGATTATCTTTCTAGGGTTAAAAAATCTGCCTCGCTACTCCACAGGTTGCGTGGCAGTCCCAACACTATCCTGCAATCGATAGCAGCCCGGGCAGATAGCCCGCTAGTGTGGGCGCTAACTAATCGCACCCGATCTGTTCTAGTTATTAAGTGCTAACATAGGCTAAGTTATATTGTTACTAACACAGTGAACCTCTTTGTAGTCTGAGAAATAAATAAATAATAATGATAATTGTATATCAAAGCTCGTAACTATGAACTGTCAAAAGAGATACTTAATAGCCCTGATGGTAGGTATCATGATATAGTGTATCCAGGGTGGAAGGGATACCGACGCACAAGCACTTACTACGTATACATCATTCTGAACCCTCCCACATATAAATTTTACATCGACAATCTAAAGAATAATCGGCTGCTGCATACTGCGCTAACATCAAGTGGAAATGACTCTTGATACTAAGCACAAGGCAAGCCACCATCATCAATGATAATATTATATTTGCATCTCACAGCTGTGTTCATTCATCTTTATCTGTGACTGTAAGAAAGTGTTCAGAATATCATTTTCTTCTTCCGAGACATACGAAGACAATGATTTTACACATGACTGGCCACTAAGGGAGGATAACTAATATTATAATTAACCAGTGGTAGATGGAGTCCAGGTCAAAAACTAGTGCCTTCTACTTATTAGACCATAACATAAGGTGGCAACACGTGGCCATTTGCAATTAAGCTCTTGTGAGTTTCTAGTCTAATGGAGTGTGGCTAATACCTAGTAATAAACTACAAGTGGTTTACTTAAAAATAAAAATATATAAGTAGGTGACTGGTAATTAGTGACTGATAATTAAACACGTGATTGTACTCATTATAACAAACAACTTTCCCAAAGACATTTTTTATACTTGTTCACTTTTATCCCAATAACACAACAGCCGTATGAAATTCGCGCACGCGCGCCTGTGACCTATCAGCTGTTATCCGCGTGACGCCGTTCTGTCTATCGTACCGTGCAACAGTGGGTAGGCAGAGCACAGTTTCATACGGCTGTTGTGTTATTGGGATAACAGTGAACGTATAGATACCCATAGGACTGGGAAATGTAGGCCTAAACATTTATACTGATTGTTCGTGGAGCACACACATTGGCTCAAAAAATGCTATGAATCATAGTTGACCCAAAGAACTCGGAAAGTCTCAAGCACTGTACAGGCTTGAAATCGTCCTGGCTTTAGCACAAGCACATATCTACCAAAGAGTAACAATAACAAACTGTCGAACAATGGGTGAATTAAACACACTTTTAATAATTGTAATTACTTTACTCGAAAGGAATTTTTATTTTCCATTAGTCTCACCGTATATGAAGAAGTTTTATTCATACGCAGTGTGTGTATTGTAGACTGTGGAATTCTTCAATCAATACGACTTTGAAATAGACTTGTAAACGTAAAAGTAATACACAAGAACCTATCTAAGTCATTAGAAGAAAAAGACAGCGCAGAAAGATAAAATGTTGATGATCCAAGAAAGTAAGTCATCATCATCGGCCTAGCCTTTTCCCAACTATGTTGGGGACGGCTTCCAGTCTAACCGGTTGCAGCTGAATACCACTATTTTACATGGAGCGACTGCCTATCTGACCTCCACAACCCAGTTAGTACTGGGTAATACGATACCCCTTGGTAAGACTGGTGGTCAGACTTTCGGGTCAGGACTACCCGTAACGACTGTCAAAGATCTATAAAAGACAGCCGGGACCAACGGCTTTACGTGCTTTCCGAGGCATGGAGGAAACTCGGTATGTGGTGGGTGGTCACCCATCCACGGACCAACCTAGGCAAGCGCGGCTTAACCTAAAGATCGAACCGGCTGGTATTATTTAGCCACGAGCTCCTCTCCAACAACGTAAGTCATAGGATAACTAAAACAGTACCTAGGTTTCGCCATATTATACATTCTGCTCAAGGATGAGAAGTATTATTTTACACTACAGAACGAATTATTTTGTAAACTACACCTAAAGAATGTCACCTTATACTATTATTAACCGATATTCTATTGACTGTTTAAATAAACATACGTACGAGCTGAACTGACACTACTCTGAGTACACGAATTACATAATAATTATGTATTTTTTTAAATATTTAGTATATTTGTGTATTTTCTGCTCCGTTGGTCTCGCGGTCACAAGCGCGACTGCTGAGCATATGGGGTCCTGCAGGGTACGAGTTTTCGAGGGTCGGGCAAAAAGTGTTATTGGGTTTTTTGTCGTCAGGAATTTCTCAGTAGCAGCCACGGAGTCTGGATTTGTGCCCGATTGATGGCAATAGGCTCGCCCCCTATTACTTGGGACTTAAATGGGGCCACTATTAGGCTCAAGCCTTCGGGGATTACAAGCGTGATGTTATAATGTTGTTATGTAAAGAATTTGCTTGCTTGCATATTCCCTCGTTGACCGTATCTATTAGTGTAACATATTATCTTGGTAAACACACGCGAGTCTCAGGGGAAGTTACTTATTGAATAAATTGGTCAGAACCTCTGCTCTAATAGAGTTTTATTACCATAGTTCTTACGCGATCAATACCAATGACTTGAACGCAGTTACTTCTTAATTTATGACTCGAGTAACTTTTAATCGATGGATCGGTTCTCAAAAGTACAAATTACCTACACGATACTAATAGTGGGTCACCATCTACCTAACAGACAATTTGTTAAAGAGATAAAAATAAGACTAAAAAAACGGTTCATCCGTGCAGGAGCTATGATGCCACAGACAAACACTTCAAACTTATAACACCCCTCTTTTTTGGTCGGGGGCTAAAAATAGCTTGCAAAGGTCAGTTGCGTATCCTGCCTTAAATTCTCGGAAGTCATGACTGGATCAGTATGCCAAACAACAAAAAAAGGAACTTAAAAATACCTGCTGAACTTTTAAGAGACACTTCTTTTTCAGCAAAAGTGCTTGTTTACGAACACTTCATTATTCAAAAAAAGTAGGTAAATATTAAAAAATCTGAATGCATTTCCCAATACAGTAATTACAGGGATTTTATTGCGGATGACAATGTGTGGGGGCGTTGTTTGGAAACATTTGTGTAAACGTTTCATGAAATTGTATTGAAAAAACATGATGACTGAGTTAGTTCCGATTTTGGGCACGAGCTAAAAGATCCATGTACAAACTATATCTCATCATTATCATCTACCTAGCCTTATCACAACTATGTTGGGGTCGGCTTCCAGTCTGATGCAGCTGAAAACCAGTATTTTAAGTACAAATAATGGATACCCTATTCGAAAGGGATGATATCCAATTTCGAAGTTCTCTCGCTCGGAACGGCTTTGCGTTGCACGTCATCATTCCAGTTAGTATATAATAGTCGAGTGCTTATAGGGGTCGGATTTTCATGGGGCTTTTTTTTATCGATTTCTAACCTAAATAAACATACCAAATTGGCGTTTAATGGATACACACAGGTCTTTCTATTATGCCTCAATATAAATTCGTCGAATTTCAAGTTATTCATAAAAAAAAAACAAAGGAAATTAAAAAAAAAAACTTGCGAGCAACGAAATATTTTTTTTAACTTTCTTCTCTACACCTGTAGGAACTCAATAAAAAAGTCCCATGAAAATCCGACCATAAACATTGTTATAAACTTCGTGCCACGTTTTGAGTATTTTTTGTCTTATTGCACTTGCTTAGTAGTTCCTTGGTTATATGCGACAATGGATTGCGTTCAAAAGGTGAAGGTAATCTTATTGCAATGCAGTAACTTGGTTTCCTACAAAACCACGTGCCAGAAACATAAGCGTTGATGAATCTCCTCAGTTTGTTAAAAATGCGATTTTCCTCTGTTTATTTATCTTTAAGACCGTCAAGGCTAGAAGCATTCGACGTTTTTACTGTGGGCATGCTTCTTCAACTTATTGTATTGTCGAACGGTCAACAGTCTGTCAAGGATACAATGAATCACTATGCCTTCCTGGATGCTCCAATTCATTAATTAAATTAGATATTTGTCCCCAAACATACGTCAGTGGCTTTGTTATTATTAGATTTGGTAACTTGTATGCGTTACATGGTTTCTGCTAGCATTCAGTCGTAAAAAAGGGTCACTTACGAGTACACTCGCAGTTTTTCGCTGAGGAAAAAATTGAATAAACCACTTAAATATTCGCATCAAGTGCAGTGAACTACAGTGACTGCCGCAGAAAATAAAACTGTAAATCAGGTACTAATACATAATATAAACTAATGTGTTACTGATCCAATAAATTGGACCTTTAAATTAAAATCACCAAACGGCTCGCATCGCATCGCACCGGAACAGATTTTTCACTACAGAACGCGGGCATCTTCCGCGACACGCGATCGTAGCCGAAAGTATGCTGCGACGCGCTATCTTTTCCGTTCGCCTGTCATCGTATCCGATCGGATCCTTTCGGCTGTTTGGAACACGTCAACACGGTAGGAATTAAACTATTTGACTAGACGGAGAAACGGATACGTTCGCAAGCGACGGTACGGAGCCGATCGTATGTGTCGACATAATGCGGGACGCGATCGGCTGTCGCCGCAGCCGTTTGTATCCGTTCTGATCCGATGCGATGCGAGCCGTTTGGTGGAAATCATCGTTAACGAGTGTTGTATATTTATAAAAAGAAATGATTTATTATTTAATCAAACAAACAACGATAAGTGGCCTTCAACGTGGTTCCAGTCTAATTATCAATATTACATAACGGAATATTTAAATACAGGATGTAAATACATAGCGTAAATAAACGTTATTGTGGCAGTTTATTTTAATAAGGTTTTTGTCTATTAATTTTAAAGAAACGTCCTGTGTCCCTGTAACGGGTGTGTGCACCTTTTCACCGATTCTTAGAGAAATTCTCTGCCCATAACGTACTCATTATTTGCGGCCCAGTTGTGGGCTAATACAAGCTAACATGTCAGTCGCGAGATGATGGCCGATTATCACTATAAAAAGTAACTACAATGTCAACTAACTACATCTAATTGAGCTTACTTAGTTATTATCACAATTACGTGCACGATGTAGCAAAATGTTCAAAAACCCAACAATAAAGGGTGTAAAAAGACCCTTAACGAAGCCGAAAAGCACTTGTTCTCCTCGTCATTGTGATCATTTTTTTGTTCTGGACCATACCTGGGAACCTTCTAGTTACGGAGATATTGGGGGTCAAAGTTCCAATTTTTTCACAAGTTTTTTTTTAAATACTACTTTTTAAGGTTCTAACTTTACTTCAATTACCTCCATGGCCCGTTTACTATTCAAAGCATCCATCAGCAATAAGTTTTGAGCGCATTATATTGAGTTTTACCGTAAAATGTGATTTTTGAGCCCAAAAAAAAATTCGTTTCCCAGCAATAATTTTTGCGAAGAGTTACTTAGTTGGATGTACAAAATGCTTCGTTGACGGCTTCGTGAAGGGTCCGTTTACACCCTGTATAGCAAAGTTAAGTTGTACACGGATCGCGGCTTAGCCTTAGTAATAAAGATTGTTCGACCTCCGTCCAAGAGTTGGAGAATATTGTGATTTCACACCCTATGAGTGCGTCAACGGGCAACATTGAAGACCAGCTTAGCTATTGACAAAAGCTTCGATTCGACAAGTCGTATGTCTTATCTTTTTTGACATTACGAAAGCGACCGAGATAGACATAGGTACGACTCAGCTTCCCGAATCGAAATCGAATCGAAACGTTTGTGAATAATAGCTATTCACAAACGCTTCGATTCGATCGTAAAGGAAATAAAATGATAAAACTGACTTTTAATACTCTGGAAACATAGGTTTTCTATTTTAGGAAGAATGATTATGTGGATATCCCCACAACAGGAACTCCACATTTCTTCGTACTTAACTACCATGTTTCGGAAGTATGGTGTATTCTGGTACAAGCTTCACTGCATACCTATAACATTTCATCGCTATTTTGAACCGACTTCAAAAAGGAGGAGGTTATTACTCTATGCCAGTTTACTTGAGATCGGCGCAGTACGTTTTCTTTCATACGTCATCTCAGTATCCATCTTTCTACCCATATTATCTTTCCACAGTCTATTTATTGTTTCTTATGTCTTCTCCTAGTCAATAGTTCCACTAGCTTAAAGTAGTAACACAGTTCTAAGTTCTATTTTAATTTTTAATCAATATCGGAGCACTACTTAATGACGGCAATGAAACGCAATGGAAAGGCATTTCACGTACATATACCATGCACGATAGCTGTCAATCCAAATACATTTAAAATCGAAAAGAAGTATTCTAGTCACAATTTAACGAGTAACCTTTTGAAAAGAAACGTAGGGGTCTCGTGACTATAGGACAATTATTTGTTTGTTATAATCTTGTCTAAAAATATTTCATTATCAGTGGTAATTGTCTTGTCAAGAAGCCTACCAAGTTCCCTCTTAGCGAGTCGATGACAATTTAAATGAGTCAGCGCAAAATTTGGCGACGAATTTGGCACTTTCAGTAGGTAGCCATGATTTGTGATGTGCAAACAACAGGACAGGCGGGACACGATCATCGATTCCATTGATTTTTCACGAGGCACCAAGTTGATTGATTCCATAGCAACACAGCAATTTTATAGTCTTAATAAAACCAATACAGCTGGTTTTGACCTGTAATTTGATTCCGCCTGATTAATTCATAGACCACATGACATTTACACTTTTCTTGTAACTACTTCCTTATGCCCTCGTTTGGAAAGAGCGAGCCGTCTATTACATGAGCCTCAAATCAGAATCGCATACTTACAGATTCAAGACAACAGTGTTCCGTGTTGCCAGAACTGAAAATAAATAACACCAACACACAATAACACACACACACCACACCACACACACCACATAATAACTTTTTTGCCTCAGTTTTTTATTCAGTCACGCGAGCCTTTCGGAATTTTAATAAGGTCAAAATGAAATTCTAATCTTAGAAAGATTAGAATTTCATTTTGACCGTCTGGTTAATATCGGAACCTTTCAAAAATAATTATACATGACATAAATATAATTTGGCATTTTTTTTCTGTGTGGTTTGTACCTAATCTAGAAAAATAGCAGTTTCTTAAATGCACTGATATTACCAGAAGGTAAATATGAGAGAATAAATAGAAATCCTCATAAGATACGTAATAAAAAGCAGTCCTCTAGAAAAACAAACAATGCAATTCCTGCATGAGAAATTATTTCCCACATTCGTAATGGGCTATGACCGCTGTGGGCTACAAAATTAAAAATGGCGTCATCCTCAAAGCATTCCCTAGCTGCCTTCATCCAATTACCTCCAAACAGGCTCGTGAAAATTTTCAATTAAATTCACATGAGAGCCGTAATCAAGTAGCTGCATACCGCTGGTACGTCTAACTAACTTCGTTATTATATTGGATGTTTCATTATTTTTTAAATCATTAGTTAATGTTTTCTTCTGTGTTGCCTGTTACATTAATTTTCTTTTTGTTTCATTCATAGTTGTAATTTTGATGTGAAATGGAACCCACGTCACACATGTCGTGGTCTACTACTAAACAAATTAGAATGGCGCAAAGTGATGCAGTTTTGTAAAACTGGAATATTCTAGAAGCCATACATTTCATGATCACTCTGCTATCGTACTATCTGTCTGATTTTCGCGCAAGAAAGCGCCATTCCCTCTTCGTCTTCTAGTGTTGGATTCGAAATAAGAATCTTATGTTTTTACTCTTTATTATATGCGGCCTTAGTTAAGTTTTTGCGTAAGACCTCTTGGCATTGCTTAGGTCATCGACTCTGCACGCTCGATATTAAAATGATGATCTCACTAATACCTACGATTCTCCATCATATTATTACATTCGCAATTCATTTGTGGTGGGTTCACTGTGGTGCTACTTGGTGATATAAAATTTACATCCTGAAAGGTTTCTTGTAAGAAGCGCTTAATAACGTACAAGAACACGATTTCGTTCGCAATAAAATTAATTTTATGGATTTTCAGAGGCACGCGAAGAATTATTACGTCATAAGCATAACCTTTCGTGAAAAGTGCTGTAACGGCACGGCAGTGAAAAGTATAACCTTGAGATAAATGCGAGAGAAAATGTTCGATGTGGAAATATAATATTTTGAACCCCCCACGCAAAAAGAGGGGTGATATAAGTTACACTTGTGTATTTGTGTCTGTCTGTGTCTGTCTGCGACATAACACCCAAAAGGATTACCTAACCAATTTTGTTTTTTTTGTTGTTTAGGTATATCGTCACTTGTTCGGTTCCTTTATTAATATTCATAACTTCCAGTTAACCTCGGTTGTAACCGCAGGAAATAGCATACCTCTAGTACTTACTCTAATCACCCTCATTATACCATGGAATGACATGGTCTCTGACCGTAATTTTGCCATTTATCGTAATTAATAATAACGTAGAACTGCACCGAACGACAGTTCTAGACACAAAGAGATACGTAACGCATTCTTACATCATTTATGAACATAAATTGGAGTGCCCGTCTGTTTCTGTTTGATATGGTAAACAATTTGTGAGATGGTCGTGTGTTTTACATAATAACACATCATGTTTTGAGCTTTCACGGTTTAAAACTAAACTTATACTGTCACTTACGGGATATCTTCCGTGATTGTTGACCAGTCAACCCGCGATCATGGCGCTTAGCTTGCAACAGCGTCGAAATATCGGGAGCCCCAATAATGACGTCTGTTGTTCCACAGTAGCGGATTTCTTATATTTTGTAATCAACAGGTAAATCCCGATTCTGCTCTTATGCTTCCGCATTTATAGTATCTCTAATCGCATGCAACAAATCGTGTAAATCAAGCATAGTGCTTGAAATCACCCTCTTGATTATAAACCGATGTTTTTCTTAGTCCTCGTCATAGCGTACGACCTGTTACACCTGTTGTCAATAACCTATAATGATCCTATAGACTTAGATCATTGTTTATACAGCTTGAAAATACTCTATGCTGGGTCACAGATAATAATAATGATAAGAAATTAATACTTAAGGATTATATTTAGTTATTATGTACATTATACATATAGGGTGACTGGTAATTAGTGACCGATACTTATACGCGTGATTGTACTCATGATAACAAACAACTTTCCCAAAGAATTTTTTTTATACTCATTCATTTTTATCACAAATTAACTGACAACCACACAGAGATAGATTATAGTCTGGAATAGCACACAGGCAACTTTTTTTTTTATACGTGTTATTTTTGTATGAAAACAGAATAAAACGTGACACTTCTCTATAGAAGTGTCACGTTTTTTTCTGTTTTCGGTAGACTCTAAACTAGCTTCCATAGTGAACAAAATCCGAAACAAAAAACTTTTTAATTAATAATAAGCCAGAAAACAAACAAGTTACTTTTTTTCGGAAACTAGCGCTCGGCGAATGAAGAAAGCTTGAACATTAGAAATTATAGTTACATAATAATTATTACTAAGTCATGTTACTGCTGTACATCAGCAATTTTGTT
The DNA here is from genome assembly GCA_905220335.1 of Noctua pronuba. NCBI lineage: Eukaryota > Metazoa > Arthropoda > Insecta > Lepidoptera > Noctuidae > Noctua > Noctua pronuba. The sequence goes on from LR999896.1 coordinate 17,838,318, forward strand.
TGTTCATAATTGTGAGTAGATATTAAATAAATATTTAAAAAAACCTATCACAAACTCTGGCTACTGTTAACTGTATGTATTATAAAAAAAAATATAATTACGAAATGCTAAGGCCAAGTATTACTTTGTATAAGTACTTATTGTATATTAACAATTTCCTACTAAGGTTTTTTATAAAGTGAACGGTTATTTCTTTATTATTAAAATGTTTCCTGATTTGACATAGCTAAATGAGGTTACCTACATAATAATTAAAATCTTTAGTTGAAAATAAACTTCCTGAAATGTTTTTGATTTACTATTCCAACATCTATAAGTGCATGCATAATCAGCCTACGGGGTGTAAACGGACCCTTCACGAAGCCGTCAACCAAGCATTCTGTACATCAAACCAAGTAACTTTACGCAAAAAATTTTGCTGGGAAACGACTTTTTTTTTTGGGGTCAAAAATCACGTTTGACGGCAGAACTCAATATAACGCACTCAGAACAATGTGCTGATGGATGGATTAAATAGTACGGAGGTCGTGGAAGTGTTTAAAATAAAAACATGTATTTAAAAAAAACCTTCTGAAAAAGTTAGAACTTTGACCCCCAATATCTCCGTAACTAGAAGGTTCCCAGGTATGGTCTAGAACAAAATAATGATCGCATTGACGGGAAGAGCAAATGCCTTTCGGCTTCGTTAAGGGTCTTTTTACACCCTTATAAGTGCATGCATAATCAGCCTATAATGTTGCTACTGCTGGGACACAGGCCTCCTCTCTATGAGAGGGAATGGGCTTTAATCCACTACGCGGGCCCAGTGCGGGCTGGTAGATGTCACATGTCTTCGAATTTTTGTTTCTAGGACATGCTGGTTTGCTCGCGATGTTTTCCTCCACACTTTTGAGAGCAGAGGTGATGAAATAAATCATCATCAAAGGTGATGAAAACACAGTAATGCGCCTGCCTGGGTTCGACTCACTGCTCGTAAGTCTGAGCCGCCAACGCTGCTCCACACACATCTAGAAGTAATTATGATTAACCCAAATAAGATCATTAATGCAACACCGCCAAGTGTTCATTAAAACTGGCATAAAACTATCAGGAATTAATGACGAACCCATCTAACATTTCAACCGCATTGCTGAGATATCTCTTATAGACAAATAACTCAGTTGAAGGTCAAAAGGGTCCAAGTTACTGTTTACCGTTAATAAAGGTACGGTAGTCAAGGTCGCCAACCTGTCACTTGTACAACGTCTGATACGATTGTGTTTGTTCAGCAATGTTTGATTGTTACTAATAAACACTATTACTAAGAGCATATGTTACTCAGAAAGTGGGCAACGTCGCAATTAGCTGTCAAATATTTCGCTGTTTTGATTAATTTGGCAATATTACTGTATGGAAATAAGAAATATGCCTAACTAATAAATAATATGCTTAACTTTTCTAAAACAAAAGTAAGCCTAAGTTACTCCTTATAACATCAGCTATCTGCCAGTAAAAGTCCCGTCAAAATCGGCCCAGCCGTTTCGCCGGAACAAACAGACAGACGGACAAAAAAAAATTTTTATATCTGCTGTCTGTCTGTTTGTTTTGTTATAACTGCCATATACATATATATATACTTTCAAATGCATTTCCGAAGAAATGTTGAAAGACTCGCTAGTCGCTACTCCATCTTGCATATCAAATTCCCTCGTAGCTAACTGCGCCATCTTTAACCTTGCGGAAACATCTTTCACCGTTGATAAACCTCATATAAAAATAGCCTTTTCTCAGCAGACATGCCTGATAAAAATAAAAATTCCATCTGCATTAATAGGTTACTCAGACACGTTCAAAAAACCTATCAAGAATCATTTAGACCTGTTTTTGTTATTCAACACACGTGTTTGGCGCTTTGGACCTCATTAATATTTATTTCTCTCACTGAGGTACAAGTGTCTGTGACCTTCGCATTTCCTAGTTATTTTACATGATTTGTAAGGTATTTTTAAGATTATTACTTGAGAGTACTTTCAAGTCCTTTTTTTTTTCGAAATGACTGAACCGATTTTAATGAAACTTTATGCTCATAAGCAGGTCTAAAAATTTATCAGAGAACATTTTCGAAAATTAGTGTTACAGCTAAATTAGACCGATTTTAGATTTTCCATAGAAACAAAAATTTCCAATTACTTATCCTTTTTTTATGAAGTTTCATTAAAATTGGTTCAGTCATTAAAAAAAAATGACTTGAAAGTTTGTATGAAATGCCGGAAGTCGTTAACGCTCTTAAATGCCCAAGTCCTTGTATACCTAATGCCTTCGTGACTGAAAATACAGTAACTAAAATTACTATAACATTTAAATGTTATAGTAATTTTATATTTACTGTGTTTTCAGTATAGGTCAGAAGACGGACTTCCAAAACAAGTGGACTTCCTTATTTTCTTTGTTTCCAGTTTTTTTTTTCTCAGAAAAAATTGCTTCCCATCTTAGGACTAAAAGATTATGGACCTTACCTGCTAAAATACCTATTTAGAAAAGAATGAGCGGATATGCCTCCAAATCCCTTTATTATTCCCCAAAAAACGAATACTTGGGATTGCTAAAGCCAGAAATGGCAGTTCTAGCAAAATAAATGTGAGCTTTTTGTGCCAAATTAGTTTTTACTCGGCTGGGAAAATGTTTTCATTCCTAAATAGATTATGTTCTTTCTTTATTTTTATTTTTTACTATTTCTCACGTGTAATTAGATGTTGTACATGGTTCAGAATCAGTTTTTTAATACTTGTTTTTATGTAAATCAAGGAATCAATTTATTTTCTGAAAAAGTTCACGTAAAAACTGTATATTAATTCACTGGTATTTCCTATATTATGATTCTTGACTCATCACCACGAAATAAATTAAGATAAGCAATTATTAGTACGTATTATACAACAAGCAAACTAATTTTCGTAGCCGCAATCTCAATGACTAACAAAAGTACATAAAAGACGATAATTCTCAGTAGTTATGCGAAAATGAACACAATACAAACGCCGGAAAACCAGAAATATTTCGCTAATGGCGTAATGACTCCGTTATACAGTTTAATAGCCAGTTATTAAAGCTATCGCAGACGGATTAAAAATGTTCCCAAGGAAGAACGCTGATCGCGTGCCTCTCACATAATTGACCCCATTAGTTTTCCATCAGTCCTTTTAAACGAGGACATGGATTCTCTAATCCTTGGGGACATCTACCCCCTCCTTTTTATTAAGTCTTTGTTACAATCAGCTTGTTCCTCTTTGCTATTTCGGTAGGGACTGCGAATGCTGCATTCCCGTGCAATCGTCTGCGAAATTAAAATCGGGAAATTTACTTTTATTTGCAGTTAGTTAGAGTGCTTGTTTCCATGGAAATTGTTATTTCTGGGATTCGTTACAGCAGCAAGCCAATTGTTATTGTGCAAATATTGTAATTGTCAAAAGGATCTATTGTAACTGTTGGTAGAACCTGGATGTCAACTGCTTCCTGGAATTTGCCGGTCAAGAGTAACCTCATCAGATTTTTAGATGTGTTAAACAATCCGTGCACCTGCATTTCGTTTACAAAATTAAACAATATACTGCTATCGTGCCTAGCCTAACCATAACAACTCAAACTTAAATTTAAATTGCTAATGAATTCTTTAGAAGCAAGTGTATCTACATAAACACAGACAAATCTTATCATTCTGCATGCTTAATATAAATTAAACAAAGCTATTTTAGGTGCTGAAATCTTTTTGTCCGTATGTATTCTTGCATTAATGTATGCTGATACTCAGTATTCACGGAACGGTTAAACAAGATTACTGTCAAGGACGCAATAAACTGGAACTTGGTTTACCAGTTTTATAGAAAAAGGCTCGGATCTAGTCGTAAACTTTGAAATTGGTGCTATTCAGCCAAAATGATAGGCTTGTTGAAAGTTGAGGGGCGATAAACTAATCATATGCATAGGAGTAAGGAGCTATGATACATTTTGTGAAGAGAACGAAAAGTTATATAGGTGACTAGCTGTTCCCCGCGACCTTCACCCGCTTGAAATTAATATAAACATACTATTTTTCCCGTTTTTGCAATATTTTTCATTAATGCTCCGCTCCTGTTGGTCATAGTGTGATGTTATATAGCCTATAGCCTTCCTGGATAAATGGGCTATACAACAAAAAAATAATTTTTCAATTCGAACCAGTAGTTCCCGAGATTAGCGCGTTCAACCAAACAAACTCCCCAGCTTTAAATATTAGTATAGATTTTTCATCAATTTAAGCGTATTTCGGCGTGACTTTTAGTTATGCCAAGCGAGGAATAAGGGATCCTTGTCCAGATTAGAAGAAAAGCTTTCCAATATCACAGAGAATTTATTGCAGTTCTAGACAAGTTAAAGAAGGATATTCTGATAATCAATTTCTTCTGTCTCACGCACAACAGGTGGGTTAACTAAGAATTTTCATGTTGTACGAATAAGGATATAAAATAAACTGCCAAACGCGCTAACGAGACGTCAAGGAGAAATCGTGATCTTCTCATTTTCTCGATATCTAATACCAGTATAAATAGTAATAAGTTACGTGAGTACCAGACTAGCAGTTACACGTGCAATAACTAGTAACTATAACTTCAGAAGTTATTATAACATTTATCTTATATGATCTTGCATCAACTTTAGTATAAAGCAGAGAATATTCATGACGATTGCTTTACAGTTCGCTGAAGTTTAGAGACTTGACTCAGTTATAAAGCTCCTAAGTTAGTACTTCATCAAGCTACCTAGTATTTTCGTTTACTCAAAGTCTTGAGTTGTTGGCAGAAGAAAGTCTGACTCTCCGTCTGCATGATTTTACTTGCTAATTAATTTAACGTATATCTATATATACCTGTGTACTAGTAAGTAAATAAGAAAAATCGAATATCCAAATTATGGAGCGGAAACAGCCCATAAATACAATAGCTCTTTCGCTAGAAAACCTTCGCAGATTTAGATTGACGTTCGATTTTATTGGCCATAAAGTTTTGAACAAGCACCGCGACGGTCACAAAGTAACGCTGTGCTAGGAGAAAACTGTTTTCGCGACGTATGTTTCTAAGTTTTTCTTTTCATTTGTTTTAGTTTTAAACGTTTATGAAGAGGTGTATTCCTGCAGCTGTTTGTCACAAATTACAACAAAACGATGACCTTGAGTGTGACAATCAAATGAAACCTATATGTAAAATGTTCCAGTCTAGGGTTACGGGTTGTTTCAAAACCTGTCTGTTCTGTCGCTCAGAACCGTCTTTTGCTAAAGCGAGAAGCAGAGCGTGCTGCCCACGGCATCGTCGATGTTGCCGCGTGCGATAGCATTCCCGCTATGTTCGTCGCTGTAGCAAATGACGGCTCTGAGCGACAGAAAATGATAGGAACATGGCAAAATGCGATCTGTGCTGATTAGGTTCAACCCTTACCCTACAGTGCATTCAAAAGCCAGCATAAGAGAAGCACTTGCAACTAATACCATACTGCGACTACCAAATCGGCACGCTTAATAACTCCAGTTCAAATGTAGCTCAGGCTTCTGTTTGAGATATCAAAACAAATGATCCATTTTACTGCGGAACGCTTATCGCAGTCACAAAGCCAGCTATAATTCTACTGGACTTTATCTTTAGGAGAGGAATTAGGATACGATATCATGACGACAGTATGTATTTTTGTGGGATTCGCGTTATAATCATGTAGAGGAAACGGTCAGAAGAAACACCTATTACGGAGTACCTATTGGAATTTGGCCACCGGATTCATGCTTGCTGCATGCATGCTGGACTCAAACTTGACGCATTTACATATTTCAAAGAAACACTTTTGAATGTGAAGGAGTCGGTCAGCCAAAAACAAAAAATAAGCCATATAATTTACCAATCCAAGGCACAGATCTCTACGGAGCAGAACAGGGAAGAAACTCCCACCCTGGTGGACACCCTTTTAAATAAAATAAATCGCCGAAAGTATTATTGAACGACGATGACTATTATTATGCCACAGATAAAACCGGATTAGCTGAGTGCTCAAACCGAAGCATAAGTTTGAACAGTTACTTAAAAAATTACAAAACCCCTATTAACAACAATGTCAAACCCAATGATATAGTCCTTATGCCATGCTAAAACCACAAACATACATAGCAAAGTTTCTCCACCTTTGAACTGAACAGACTGTACTAATAGCACTCGTTTTAGATCTTGTCTGTAACCTGCAGACTCGAGACTGTTGAGGTCAGAGTTCGGGGAACTGTTGGCGTGATACGAACTTATGTAACACGTTACATCACCTTAAGCTAAGCTAGCGTGTAAAAACAAGACTTTAGACCAGTCCGGTTCTTTTAATACATAAATTAACAATACATGCTTCTTTCTGGAACTTTCAAACTTAGAAATGCATAATTATGAATTCCGGAAGAGATGGAACTTCCTAAATGGGAATGGGATGGTTCCTTCCTTCCTTCTTAAATGGGACATCCATTAGGTCAAAAGTATTTTTGGAAACTTCTAAATCATACTACCATTCGTTCCAATGTTAAGAAAGAATTTAATAGTCATATAAGCTCTAGCCAGTGATCTATTACTAACGTTTTTATCTTAGTCACAAGCTCAACATTTTACGCCATCGTCCGTTGCTAAACGATTCTGATCGTGACGAACTGATTAGTTGACGTTTTACGAACGTGTGCCATTTATCGTCATCGACTCAGTGCTAATGCGGGTGGCATGAACATTTTGTTTTGCTATAAAATCTGCGGCACCTGTATCTGGAGTTCTTCAAGTCATCATTTCATAAGTGGCGGGAAAGATTTTGGCTTTACTGAGAGCTTTGAAGTCGTTGATTAGAATAGGATTTTTGTAATTTTAAAAGTCCTTTCTTGGTTTTTTATCATTTGTCGTTGGGTTCTATAACATTTTATGGCTTTTAGTGTGAAGAAAGAAGGTTGTATTCTAAAAATAAATGTACCTTCCTGATAAGAACATTTATTTTATTACGCATATTTATATTACTCCGCAGCATGGTAGGTATTTGTTTAAGTTATACGTACTCCATGACGAATCCATTTAAAAAATGCGGAACCTTTTGCGTTCGTGTTCACACGGGTTGTACGAATGTTGTTATTATTCTTGAACAAATCGTTGGTACCTGTGTACACAACTTAAAATTTTCCGTTAAGTTTTTATGAAACGTACAGGGAGTATGGAGTTTCTACGTTGCAGTCCGAAGTCTGGATTCGTGAGAGATTAGTAACAATAGGGTCGCTCCCTATAACATGGGACTTTAACATAACTGGAGAAATTTTTGCTTACACCTCTGCCTATACTTTAAGGAACTACACACGTGATGTTATGTGTATGTAAGTTTCTGTTTCTATTTTCTTCTTGGGAACGCTATACACTAAAAACGATCCGTCATAACCCGTCCCAAAAGGGATGTAGCTGTAATGAAAAGTACTGTGTGGGCTGAGGCAACTTAGAAATTATATGAAGTACATTTACCAGCGCTGGAACTTTCATAAGTAAAATTATACTGTTCACGTCTCATTTCCCTAAGGGTTGCTATGTTCCCTTCTACAGCAAGCGGTCTTACTTGTAATCGTTTTATACTGATACTGTATTGCTAATTAGCTCGCAACCAGTATCTTTATAAAGAGAAGTGCATTCTTGGTGCGTCAAACTACAGGATGTTAATGTATTGACGCGCAAACTGTGACCGTGAATTCAGTAAATGGTTCTTTTATTTCCTTTGTAGAAAAAACTCATACCTTTATTAAAGCCTCGGCAATCGCGCTTGTTACTTTTATTTTTATTAATACTAACCATAAAAAGATTCATTTGTTTATAATAATCTTAGAACACCATGACAAGTAGGATTCTTTTTCAAATTTCCGCATAATTCGACATTTTACACGGTTTGCAGTCACACTGCTGAGAACATTTATAAATGTGTGTCCGATTCAACCTCGAATGTGAAAGGTGTTGCCAATGCAGATAATTCATAATAGCACGCTTTGAAGTGATTTATCGAGACGTTATAGTTTCGAAAATTGGAAAAGTGCTACCAAGATAATCTATCATTGCAACACTCGTATGTCTTATTGAAAGTCCCATTCCTTAGTGGTAAAGCTATTAACGTTTTCTGCTACATAACTGTATTCATTGATCACACTCGTCACTGGATAATACAGTACCATACCGAAATGATTATCTTACCTACTTAACGTGACATTTATCAATCGAATAATAATGGAATTGAAGAACAATAAAGTTATTGTTTCCAAAGACAATGACAGACGACTACAAGAATAAAGAACGAAGAATTTGAGAACTTCACTTGATTAAAATTGTATATTGTAATTCTTTATTATGTTTTTCTTGGAATCTGAAAAGTCTGACAACCAGTCTTACCAAGGGGTATCGTATTATCCAGTAAGTACTAACTGGGTTGTGGAGGTCAGATAGGCAGCCGCTCCATGTAAAATACTTGTATTCAGCTGCATCCGGTTAGACTGGAAGCCGACCCCAATATAGTTGGGAAAAGGCTACGCAGATGATGTTTTTCTTGGAATCTGTCTCGTTCGATGGTGCGTTCAAAGACTATAATTTGGGCCAGTAACTAACTAGATCATATCAATTACCAGGCTTCCCTTTTCTTCGCGGTACTATCTACCATTCTGTTGAATACAATACCTTTATTAACAAGAAGACTTAACGACCGGAACCGCGATTGATTTCTATAAAACGACGCGTCAATCTAACGAATCAACCGATTTCTCGTAACGGGACCTTTAAAATAGTAATTGGGTCACAACCTAATTAGGTCGTAGCCAATTCGACACCCGTGTCGAACATCTTATGGTACCCATCGAATTAATTTTACCACAGGGAGTTTTCTTAACGACATAAGCCATGAGCCCCATGAATGAGGGGAAAATTTCCGAAGAGTGCCCAAAACTTTGTTTACCACGAGGATTTTACGGTCTTTCTACTTTCATGGTGTTTTTCGTATAAAAGTTATTGTGTTGTTGCCATCTTTCGTTAATCGAATGACTCAAATTGATTATATTGTGTGTGTTAGGCTGTTGATTGGTTTTTCTTATTATTTGCCCACGTTCTATGTCTACGTCATAGCTGGTAATTTTATTGATGAGAGTTTGTTTGTTAGTTGAAGCTGTGATCTTTTCTTTCTGTTTGTCTTCATTGGTTTTTACTTGATTGATCTAGTTTTCTATTGATTAATTTACTTTTGGTGATGTGTTGTCATTGACATTATTTTACGGCTGTCGTTCTGTTTCAACTGGAAATAATGCTGCAATACTTCGGTAGACAGATTATGTTAAGGGATAAAAGATGATGTTAAGGGTTTGAAGCTGCAAAATTGAGTGAATTTGTTCATCATTTTCCTGCCCTGGTGACGTGAAGTGACTAATAAGGGAATGTTAGTCACTTGACGTTTTGTTTTTCCATTCACTTGTGAGTTGTCACTATAACTCACTCCTTTTTCTTTTATATCATTCTGATATTGTTTCAAATAAAGCCTGTTTGTCACTGACTGCTTTTTACGACTATTGTCGCATTTTAAACATAAGTCACGGTCATGCTGCTGAGATATGTTTTTCGTGTTTTCTTTCTAAAGTTATTTTTAATGGATATCTTTGCCATCTCATTTGGCGTTTTTATTTGTATTAAATACTTGGTTGACTTTCATGCTATAGTAGACACAAAATAAAATAAAACTTTATCAGCCACTAACCGCACTAACCGTGTTCAGTGTCAATTGCAATACTGTTGTTAAGCAACGAGATCTAAATCTTAATTGATAGCCTTATCTTCAAGTTGAATCTAACAAACTTGAAGTCAATAGCTTTCTCCGGTTTTATGTGGATATATTTTACGATTTTCTTTTAAAACCTATTCACAAACTCCTTTTACTTTCCCTGTCTACATTATGCTCTAATCGTATCTGCGTCCGTTACATGAAAATGTCGTCTACAAAGCAAAAGCCAGTGTATAGAATACAGAATGCTTTTAAGTATAAAAATGGTCGCAATCTACATACTAAATGAGTTAAGCCTTCAGAGGTTCATGTTTGTAGCACCTGTTCGTTGCTTGGGTTCACTTTGATCAGCTTGCGGCCAGATGGTTAGGTTGCATAAATCGTTTGTCTAAGTTAATTTATATTGATTGTGTAAGTTTGTGTATCATATATTGTTATTTGAATTTTATGTGTTCTGTCCAGTGTTTTGCTTTCCAACCATAGTCCCTTGCGCTTTGCCAGGGCGCCACTTAATCCAGGGTCATTGGCGGGATATATTGGGTCAATCCGGGATGGAACGAGGCTTACCTATTTCCCACCGAGATTTTTATGGGAAGTTGTTTATACGTATTTAAAGCTCCAATCGACCCAGAAATATGGGAGCTGGGACACAAGATTTCGTCTAAACTTTTTCTGAAATGATTAGAGATGTAGTGCGGGAGCGAAACAAAAGTAAGAACAATTTTGTTCTTACCTATAAAGGGTGTCAAAAGACCCTTAACGAAGCCGAAAGGCACTTGTTCTCTCCGTCATTGCGAATATTTTTTTGTTCTGAACCATACCTGGGAACCTTCTAGTTACGGAGATATTGGAGGTCAAAGTTCCAAAGTTTTTTTTTAAATACCACTTTTAAAGGTTTATACTTTACTTTAATTAACTCGTGGACTATTCAAAGCATCCATGAGCACTAAGTTTTGAGTGCGTTACCTTGATTTTTACCGTAAATAGAGATTTTACACCCCAAAAAAAAAGTCGTTTCGCAGCAATAATTTTTGCGTAGAGTTACTTAGTTTGATGTACAGAATGCTTGGTTGACGGCTTCGTGAAGGATATGTTTACACGGTGTATATTGTTATATTGCGTTAGAACTTCTCTGTACCAAGATTGTCTGTCATCACCTGTCTGCGAAATTTCACCGCTTTAATTATCGCATTCATGAGAAATCTTCGGGACAAACACACCCACACAGAACTGTGACGTTCTAATTACTGTAATTGAACCTACGATACTGCCTACACTGCCATTGACTTGATATTTACCGTTGTGTGTAGGTAGGTACTGTTACTTTACGTAGCTTAAGTATATCGTACATTTTGTATAGTATTTAAGAGGTGCTAGACTTTAATAGAGACCTTGACCGCCAAGTTTTGCTTCGCGTTTTGCCTCTAGTGTTAGGCTGATATAAAACGTCAGTGATAGTGATCTGGTGCTACCTTTTTCTATTTTATGACGCGTTTAGAGAACAACCACATAAAACCCAAGCATGATTGGGCTTCAGGGCACTTCTGATACGTTTAACATAAGCATGTCCTTATGCGTTTAGTGGTGGGAGCCTCCCAGTAGTCATCGATTTCACTTCATGTGTGTGAACCTGGCAGATCATTGTCCAGCAGATCAAAAATAAAAGAGAGTTCTTTTCGCATGCAGCTGAGTTCTACAGTTCCTGATAGTTTTTAGCAATAGTTCTGACGTTTTTACCTCGAAAAAAGCCGATTGACGAAATGATCTGCTAACTTCCCGTAGCAGATCATCTGGCAGCAGATCAGAAATAAATGCGAGTTCTTTTCGCATGCAGCTGAGTTCTATAGTTCCTGATAGTTTTTAGCAATAGTTCTGACGTTTTTACCTCAGAACATAAAGGGTGTAAAAAGACCCTTAACGAAGCCGAAAGGTACTTGTTCTCCCCGTCATTGCGATCATTTTTTTGTTCTAGACCATACCTGGGAACCTTCTAGTTTCAGAGATATTGGGGGTCAAAGTTCCAACTTTTTCACAAGTTTTTTTTTAAATACATGTTTCTAATGTAAGATTTTTACTTTAAACACCTTCACGACCCTCGGACTATTCAATCCATCCACCAGCACAATGTTTTGAGTACGTTACATTGAGTTTTACCGTAAAACGTGATTTTTCGCCCCAAAAAAAAAAGTCGTTTCCCAGCAATATTTTTTGCGTAAAGTTACTTAGTTTGATGTACAGAATGCCTGGTTGACGGGTTGGTGAAGGGTCTGTTTACACCCCGTATTTATCGACAGGATAAGGTGCTAACTTCTCGTAATAGATCATTTTGCTGCAGATCACAAGATACAGATAAGAGAGTTCTGTTACGAATTCATAACAAAAAAAAAAGAGTTCTACCCTTTGGCAATTATTTCTAGTGATGAAAAAACATTTTCCGACTCTTCAATTCGTCCATCATGATCTGCATCACGATTGTAACGGAACTTCATCGCAGAACTCGATTCGAGTCGAAATATACGTTCTTTATCGATGCGAATCATTTTTAAAAGCTAGAACTCTTTAGTTTCTCGTGAATTTGTATCAGAACTCCAATACAGAACTCGATTCGAGTCCAGAAGTCACGGTCCTGTGCCGGCAGATCATGATATACTGTTGGAAAAGTCGAAAAGTACCTTTATGATCGATTCAAATCATTCGTAAAAGCTAGAACTCATTCGTTTCTTAGGATTTTGTATTAGAACTTCAACTCAGAACTCGAATCGAGTCGAGAACTCACGGTCCTGTGCTGGCAGATCATGATATACTGTTGGAAAAGTGGAAAAATACCTTTTTGATCGATTCAAATCATTCTCAAAAGCTAGAACTCTTTTGTTTCTTATGAATTTGTACCAGAACTCCAACAGAAAACTCGATTCGAGTCCAGAACTCACGTTCCAGTGCTGGCAGATCATGATATACTGCTGGAAAAGTCGAAAAATACCTTTATAATCGATTCAAATCATTCGTAAAAGCTAGAACTCTTTTGTTTCTTATGAATTTGTACCAGAACTCCAACACAGAACTCGATTCGAGTCGAGAACTCCCGTTCCAGTGCTGGCAGATCATGATAGACCGTTGGAAAAGTCGAAAAATAGGTTTTTGATCGATTCAAATCATTCTCAAAAGCTAGAACTCTTTTGTTTCTTATGAATTTGTACCAGAACTTCAACACAGAACTCGATTCGAGTCGAGAACTCACGTTCCAGTGCTGGCAGATCATGGTAGATGGTTTAAAAGTCGAAAGATGCATTTTTCATCCATTCAAATAATTGCTAAAGGCTAGAACTCTTTCGTTTTTTATGAATTTGTATCAGAACTCAACAGAGAACGCGATTCGAGTCCAGAACTCACGTTCCAGTGCTGGCAGATCATGATAGACCGTTGGAAAAGTCGAAAAATACCTTTATCATCGATTCAAATCATTCGTAAAAGCTAGAACTCTTTTGTTTCTTATGGATTTGTACCAGAACTCCAACACAGAACTCGATTCGAGTCGAGAACTCCCGTTCCAGTGCTGGCAGATCATGATAGACCGTTGGAAAAGTCGAAAAATACCTTTTTGATCGATTCAAATCATTCGTAAAAGCTAGAACTCATTCGTTTCTTCAGATTTTGTACTGTAATTGTTTTACAAACATACTTAAGTGTATGCTGAAGTACCACTTAGGCGTAGTAGTCTTAACTGTTTGTAGTTCAATGTCAGTAGTAATCCATAAGTATTAAGAATGCAATATGTAAGCTACAGCTCAGAAATGAAGGACTTTGCAAAAGAAAACCAGACATAGTATTTTAAATCAAACATATTTATTTCTTTTTCCACAATACTTAAAAAAACACTTCAATATTACCAAAACAATAAGTCATGTACTTACTTGCTAACTTTAAAATCTAAATTACACCACTTCACTGCGCTGTTACTTGAAAAATGTTCTGCTCGGCGCCTCGAACCAGAAGGCCGGCTCGTATATCCAAAATGCCCGCGAATCTCATAATGCCCGAATAATCGAATGAGTGCTCAACGAGCATGGACTTGGTAAGTCCATGCCAATGAGCTAAAAGCTAACATGATGAACAAATAATAAAGCATGGACTTGGTAAGTCCATGCCTACGAGTTGCAAGCTAACAAAATAACTCTGTCCGGTTCTAAAGGCTGTACTGAATTTTGATTATTTTCGATGTGTTACACAGATAGACCATAATCAGAATTTGCACATAGGATACTATTTATCCCGGGAGTAATACGTTCCAGTGGACCTCTCCATGCTGACAATATCTAGCATTTACAGAATAAATCACCTGTATATTACAAAAGAACCCTTTGTCCCTTCCCAAAGTCAGAGCCAATCAATAAGAGATTTGCCTCGCAGATTGTGCCCGAATATCGTCACAATGGTAGGTGCCGGCTGTATTGAAGAGCTTCGTGCTCCACAGCTCCACTGATTATGTGTTTATTGTTGGAGGTAATAAAACTACGGGTTTGATTTATACGTACCTATGACATTAGTTACTAGTTTATTTTGTTATGTGGTGGAGTTTTAATATGTCATGTAGAGGAGGTATAGGAAAACCAGTGCCACGTTGTTTTATCTACTTAAAAAGTCTTTGATATCAAATAGTAGCTAACAGATATTATGCATGTAATGCTTTCTTCGTCTCTAACTAGCTGTGCCCCCCCGACCTTCGCCCGCGTGAAATTATGATTAAAATATTACTTTCCAATTATTATTTTTATTTGTTAACAATTTCAAGGTTTTTATTTTTTATGCCCCCCTATGGCAGGTTTTTATTTTTTATGGAACCCTAATTATTTTCTAAAATAAAAGTAATAAGTTACTCCTTATAACATCAGCTGTCTGCCAGTAAAAGTCCTGTCAAAATCGGTCCTGCCGTTTCGGAGATTAGCTGGAACAAACAAACAGACAGACAGACAAAAATGTTTTTTGTTATAAGTACCGTAAGTATTTACTTTCAACATTCAGTATAAAGCTATTATTTTGAAAATACAAACAGACGCTTCAATTTTATTTATTTGTATAGATGTAAAGATAGCTTCTGGATTCTCTAACATTTCACTGCACTTAAGACTCCTGCAGTTTGTTGACTTATAGTATCAAAAGCACGAATATAAAACCCTGATTATGTAGGTAATAATTGGTAGGTAACCCAATTCGTTCGTAACACGGTACAATTCGACGAACGTGTTGTATTAAATATCAAAATTAACAGTTCACAACGACCTCCAGTTACATTGTACTTTCGCTTTTAATAACCTCACGTATTTGTAAGTTAAAACGAATAAGTTGTACGTACCCTGGTTTAATGATGAAGTTAAAAGTTACTTGGAACGAGAAATATTTACTTGAATAAAAGATGGTTCTAGAGTTTTATAGCACAATTTATAGATGTTTAACAACCCATAAGGACAACGACAATGTTCGTTGGTCTTATACCCCATTCTTTCCTCATGACAGTTCGCGTCACGTAAAAAGAACGCTGACCGCTCAAAAAAACTTTCTCAATTTTTGTTATTCTAGCCTTTTCCAAAGTATTAAGTAGCTAGTAAAGTACGTATTACGATTCTACAATGAAACAATTATACTTATATTGAAAAACAACAGCTTAGTACTTAGGACTTGACTGTATAACATGCGCAAACACATCCCCTCCACTGTTGGTCAGCATTCTTTTTACATGACGGGACTTATACCGACCATGGTTGCTTGGTGGGACAAAGCTAGTTAAGGCGCGAATTGTGCAAAAACTGCGTAAGGTGAAGGCGCGGCGCAGGCATGATCCCGCTTCAAAACGTTTTCATACAAAATGTACTTAAGTGTCATGTCGTGAATTACACTCAAGCGGCGCGGCGCGGGCATGTCCTTATAAATTCCACGCCTGCGCCGCGACTTCACCTTACGCCGTGTATAATTCGCGCCTAAGGGAACACGATTTCACAAAACTGTTTTCAAGAATTTCTACTAAATAATCCAATCTTCCATAGGTACAACTAAGCTTGGTTTCGCAGTTTCCTGTTTTCCCACCAAACCATAAAAGTTTAGTAATTATTTACTTTCCAAAGCTAACAAAGTTTTACCTACCAAAAGGATTTTGGTTATCTAAATTAAATAAACTGTTATCAAACGAAACCCACACATCAAATATTAACATTTACAATACTTCTGGAAAAAATATTCAATTAGGTATTTTTCCCATTTTCATCCAATGTGTGACCAATCTAGCTGATAGTGTGAAGTAGTTTGAATGAAATACCAATAAATAACGAAATTGAGTGATAAGGTTTATGTGGGTTTGGCATTGAACTTGATTATTACTTCACTATTTTGTTTCTATTCGAATGTTCTACGACGCAGTTTTGAAACCGCATCTGCATAACATAATTATAACATCATGCCTGTAATCCCCAACGGGTAAGGCAGAGGTGCACCCACATTTTGACACTTTTCCTCATTCTCTCATATCTGTAATGGGAGACAATTGGACATACATACATACAATGTTGGCGTACTGCCTTAGGAAATGTGTCATAATCATAGTCATTGGTCATCATCATCATCTTCCTGCCCTGGCCGTAGTCCCATGTTACTTGGACTCTTCTTCCATTCTCCACTGTCATTCACGTCCTTCTCCGTCCTTCTACCTCACACAGTCATTCCATGTAGCTAGTTTTAATTCCGCCATGGTTGGGATTGGAAGTCGCGATTACCATGCGAATTTCATTCCATTTCAGCTTACGGCATTGGTGACCTTAATATACATGCCTTCCTATAAAACATACATATAATAGGCTTCGCTTTGTCGCCAACTAAAATAACTCAGTCATGGCATTCGAGGTTTCGAAGCAGCCCGTACGGACACGGAATGTGTTATTCCGAGGTTTTTTTTATGTAAAACCAGTCGCAAGAAAGTTCTAGACAAAAGAGGTCTACCTAACAGTGTTGTTTTTTCAAGGATATGAATGAAAACTCTTTGGAGTCAGTGCAGATGAATTGTGAAGATGTTTTGTAAGTGTTTATCCTTATTTATGCATTAACTGGTTTTAAATCTGTGTAATAAAATTGTACATAGGGAAAATCGTACTAATGTAAAGTACCTAGAGTTAATTTGAGGTCAGTTTAGGGCAAACGTGGATGTTTATTTATTTTGATGTCATCCCGAGACACTGTTTCCTTGGAAGATATAATTATAATAGTCGTATGTTTTGTTTTCATAGTGCGTTTCTTTGACTACCCATCATTATCAGTAGTGTCTTCAATCGGATTAATATTAATACCACACAAGCTCGCGTAGCATGACCACCGTAGAAACGGGTTTCTTTGACGGAAGAATCGACAAAATGACAGATTGTGTCGACAAAATGACAGATTTCTTTTCACAATCTGTCATTTTGTCGATTCTTCCGTCTAAAAAACCCGTTTCTACGGTGGTCATGCTACGCGTGCTGGTCTAAAGTTTTGAGTACTAGATTAATATTCTCATAGTTCATGTGGGTAGAACTAGTGGCCATTTAATATTCACTGATACTAAAATAAATCAAAGCAGTACCATGTTCCTTCCGATACTTAAGGTATTTTTGCTCGGTATGTTTTTATTTCGAGACTCTTTTGTGTTCACTTTATTTACGACATCATTATAGCAGTGCATCATGCATGTCAAAGTGGACATAGCTTTGATCTGATATATTGCAGTCGCAGGCATAGAAGGCGAAGTTATTTTTGAGCGTTCATCCGTTAGAACCACGCTGGAGTCAAAATTGATGATTTCCGACGAACAATTAAACGATAATCTGTTTTATTCCTAGATAAGTTATTGACGTCAAATTATTGAGGATTTCATGATCTAGCTAGTGCATGGCTGAAAAGAATTTTCAAATATTCGTATAGTTTTCTCATTAGAACACTTTTTATTCAAACCCTTTTTAAAACTAGCGGTCGATGGTCTACGCAAATGTTAGATAATAGTAAAACCATATACGACAAACTCAAAACAATATTACTATTAAAAAAACAATTACATTCACTAGTAAGTAATATTGCCAATTAATTAAAAAAGGTAAATATTTGATAGCTATTTGCGACGTTGCCAACTTTTTGGATGAATGCTCTTAGGTAGAAGGGACATTCTTTGATCGGAATATATTTTGGCCGGTTTTTGACGAAAGCTATTAAACCTTTTGGCAAAGCAGTTATTTTGTGCTAACATCATTACTTGATTCATAATAAGGAAATCTATGTAAGAGGCACCATTATACTGCTATTATTTTGGGAATAAATTAAGGTTTTTCAAAAATGCCTGTTGAGAATAATGACCATGTGTTGATGAAAATGACAATACAATGAGGATAAATGACTAATGTTATGAACAATGACTTCTAATATTAATTGCGGGGGTAAAAAACGTCCAAATAAATAAATCAAACAAAACAAAATTAACAATCAACATAATTTTAAGGGGGCACACCTACCATCTCAGTGCCCCAAGTGAACCTCACCTGCTCGTGGTACATCCTGCTAAACAACAAACGAGGCTCTGACGACCGATAAATGGCGGTATAACCATTTCGAAAAGTTCACAACTAAATAGCACAGACTAGCGACGGGCAGCAGCGTCACTAGTGCGAGAAGTTGTGATCTGCGATCGCCAACCCGCATGCCCAGCGTGGCGATTATGGGCAAACCCCCTCAATGACAAGCCACAATCAACCACGGCCCCCAGTTCCCGGCGGCCTTGCTATTCCTGATTTTGGCGGTGGTCACGGTAAAGGTAGGGGGTGCTAAGAATCCCCGGGTTACGGATGGCCGCCAAACCCAACTGACCTTGGCGACGTACAATGGACGCACGTTACGGCTCGATGAACATCTGTTGCAGCTTAAGGAAGAACTCGAAAAAGTAAGGTGGCACATTCTTGGGCTGAGTGAAGTCCGAAGAGAGGGGGAGGACACAATTACCCTTGAATCGGGCCACCTGATGTATTTTCGAGAGGGAGACCAGCTATCTCAAGGCGGAGTCGGGTTCCTGGTACATAAATCCCTTTGTGACAACGTGGTGGAAGTGTCTAGTGTATCGAACAGGGTAGCGTACCTCATAGTGAAGCTAACCGAGAGGTATAGCCTCAAGGTTGTTCAGGTCTACGCCCCGACCTCGGCACACTCGGACGACGTGGTGGAGGAAATGTTTGAGGACATCTCAAAGGCCTTGCACTCCACTACTAAAGCCCACTACAACGTTCTCAGGGGGGATTTTAACGCTAAAGTGGGAGTACAAAATTCCAGTGAATCGGTAGTAGGATCCTACGGGTTTGGCAGCAGAAATCATAGGAGGCAAATGCTTGTCAACTTCCTTCCCAACGCTTTGTGATGAATTCCTTCTTTAAGAAACAGCCCCAAAGGAAGTGGACGTGGCGAAGCCCCGACACTATGACGAAAAATGAGATAGACTTCATCATAGCGGATAAAAAGCGTATATTCAGAGATGTCTCGGTGATCAACAGGTTCAATACCGGTAGTGATCACAGACTTGTTCGTGGCACTCTGAATATCAATTTCAAGCTGGAGCAAACCCGTTTGATGAAGTCTAGGCTCCGTCCTAATATGCTCCAAACTATGCTAGGGTCTGAAGCGTTCCAGTCAGATCTGGAGAACCGATTCGCGGCCGTGGAAACCACAAATGACGTTGACCAGGCGCTCGAACAAATGGTGGAAATCCTCAGGGAGGAAGGGACGCGTTTTTGTAAAATGCGGCGTACGGGCAGGAAGTCCAAACTTTCGGAGGAGACTCTGGAGCTTATGACGGAACGACGTGAAAACCCACCCATCACTTCGGCAGGACTACAGGCACTCAATAAAAGGATTAGAAAATTAGTACGACGCGACCTTCGATCCTCCAGCACACGCTCAATACAAAAAGCGATTGAGCAAAACCGGGGGTCGAAAGTGTTGGTCCAATCACTTGGGAGGAGCCACCTGACGAAGTTTACCAAATCTAGTGGGGATAGCGTCGTTTCGAAGCCGGATATTCTTTCAGAAATCGAAAACTTCTACGGCCAGTTGTACGCATCGCACGCGTCTGGACCTGATCCCGAAAATGAGGATTCCAGAGCCACCTTAACCCGCCATTTCACAGAAGACCTGCCAGAAGTCAGCCAAGACGAAATCGAGGTGGCTCTTAGACTTAAAAATGGAAAAGCCCCTGGTGAGGATGGCATAACGACTGAGCTCCTGAATGCGGTAGGAAGCCCTGTATTAAGAGAGCTTCGGGAGATTTTCAACTCGGTCCTGTTCTCTGGGAGAACTCCAGAAGCGTGGAAAAGGAGCGTGGTAGTTCTTTTGTTTAAAAAGGGGAACAAAACCCTATTAAAGAACTACAGACCCATTTCGCTCCTTAGCCACGTGTATAAGCTGTTTTCAAGAGTCGTCACAAATCGTCTGGCGCGAAGACTCGATGACTTTCAGCCACCGGAGCAGGCTGGGTTTCGAGGAGGATATAGCACCATAGATCACATCCACACAGTGCGGCAGATTATACCGCAGAAGTATTAGAAGTCCGAAGAGTATAATCGGCCGCTGTGTCTTGCATTTGTGGACTATGAGAAGGCTTTTGACTCTGTCGAGACCTGGTCAGTTCTAGAGTCTCTGCAGCGCTGTGCGAAGTGCTGAGAAATCTCTATGAAAACGCTACAATGACCGTCCGAACTCAGAACCAGCAAACAGAACATATTCCATTGCGTCGGGGGTTGAGGCAAGGGGATGTAATTTCCCCGAAATTGTTCACCAACGCACTGGAGGATGTGTTTAAGACGCTAAAATGGGAGGGACGTGGGATTAACATCAACGGCGAGTACATCTCACACTTGAGATTTGCAGACGACATCGTCATACTGGCTGAATCGCTGCACGACTTGCAGCAGATGCTGGATGGCCTAGTTGATTCTTCAATACGCATTGGTCTCAGGGTGAACTTGGACAAAACCCAGGTTATGTTCAACGAACTCGTCACCCCAGGACCTGTTGTTGTCAATGGCGGTCCTCTCGAAGTTGTTCGAGAATATGTTTACCTCGGGCAAACTCTGCAGTTTGGTAAGAACAACTTTGAGAGGGAGGCTAACAGAAGAATCCAGCTGGGCTGGGCAGCGTTTGGGAAGCGTCTATATTTACGTACGAGGGAGTAGTACCTACCCAATAATTATACACTGCCAAGTTGGCACTTCTTTAACTAAAAAGGTCAAAAGACAAGTTGTCTTTTGACCTTTATAGGTAAAGAAGTGTTGATACTTAAATAAGTATGATGTTTACCAATACCCGTCATTAACCTAATAAGTTGTCATTGTTAAAAACACGGACGTCATTAATCTAACCCATCCGTCATTATACTTTACATGCGTTTTCAGGATAATGATGTTATCAATAGTGACGATCACAAGAAAACATGTCGTAACTTAACGAAAATGAAACGATCTTGCTTAAAACACCTCAAGAGGGATTTAAACCCTTTAACGATATATAATGAAAGCAGAAATTATGATAAGCACAATAGTTAATTGCTACGATATGCTAAAAAAGGATAATGACTTTAAAAAAACACATTTTGGAGAATCAAATTCAAACTACCCTTTCAGAGAAATCCGACACGTGCAGTCCATTCAAAGTGTGTGGCTCAACTGAGGGGCGCCGAGGGGAAGCCCGTAGGCACTGAAATGACTTAGTTTGAGTTTTCAGGACGTAAATAAATTGCAAACAAATTTTGTTTTAATAATGACGATTTTTTTGTAACAATTTTTAACAGGCTGATTTTTTTATTTGTTTATTAAGTGAAAAGTTTAAAATTATTAGGATTGAAGAAATTAGATCTTTGAATTCAACTTCGCATTTAAAACAAATATTTTTATTTATATTTGAATATTTTATGTGACCAAATAGCCGGAAACAGGCGTGTGGGACACACGAGTTAATGACGATTCGAGTAAATTTTTGCTTATAAATGTAATTAAAATATTTTTTTAATTTGTTTTTTGTCAATGGATAGTTGCACTAGTAGTAAAAGTATCGGAAATCATTCGGTTTTCTCCAATTGTAGTTTTATTAGTCAGGATACTAGGGCCGGAATCGTTTTATCCTCAACATTGGAGAATGTCCCAGAACTCATACTGTTTTAGGATTCTGTACCGAAAGAGTATCAGCGGGACCCTACTACTAAAGCTACACTCTTTGTCAGTCCGTCCGTCTGTCTGTTTCAGGGCTGTATCTATTGAACCATAATAGCACTATTAACACTTGAAATTTTCACAAAATTTTTGAACGTTTTAACAATAAAAATAAAATAAAGTAACAACAAACGTGTTTTTAAACTATGTCCAAAGTCATCATCATCTTCCTGCCCTTGTCCCATTTTATTTGGGGTCTGCGCAACATGTTTTTTTCTTCCATTTTCCGCTGTCAATCGTCACGATATCATTTACCTTTTAACTATGTAAAAAATGTGTATTACTAAATATTGTAGACACGACGGCCAATCAAGCTATACAAAACCAGTTTATGCGGATCTCTCTTTGTTTAGGAAATCTATACAAAGCGAGGCAAAGTTATACTGGAAATGTACAGCTTCATGTGCCGCCGTGTCGTGTGTGTGCAGCGGAACCCTTCGTGTGCAAGTTTGACTCGCCCTTCGCCGGTTTTTAAGAACATTAATATTATTTGGTTATACCTACCTCACTGTTGTGCAGATCAAACAGAACTCACCCGATATATTTATCATACAAACCACTATCATACAACAAACGCAATAATCCAAACAAGTTCCAATCTCCGATTCAAGCTGACTGGCTTGCCTAACCATTCTATAACTTTACCTAACAAAATAACCACTTCATCGCTACTAATTTTCCTGTTTTACAACTGTTGGTTACGAAATGCAAGTTAACTTGGTACCTACTTCGATACTTGTAACCGCGGCCTGAATACCTTAGTATGGAGGAAAAGATATTTGGTTTGATAGAATAGCCTTTATTTGGATTTGGAGAATTACTATTTCGACACGGTGGAAGCGCCAGGGTAGCGCGAAATTCAATTTTTTTATGTTTTTTGTAATTTCCCGGTTAGTGTTGAACAAAATATGATTCGAATGGGATTAAATGAACTTGGAGGGATGCATCGATGATTTTAACTCGGTAAAGACATATTTTTTACGATCGCAAATCAAGTCGACATAGCTCACAGAATAAGTAAGCTTGAGTGGCAATGGCCCGGTCATATTAGCCGTAGAACCGATGACCGTTGGGGTAGACGTGTTCTTGAGTGGAGACCGCGAATCGGCAAACGTAAGGTGGGACGCCCTCAGGCTCGGTAGAGTGACGATCTTCGCAGGGTGGCTGGTAGCAACTGGATGAGACTTGCTGAAAATCGAGTTGTATGGCGTGCGATTGAGGAGGCCTATGTCCAGCAGTGGACTGCTATAGGCTGATGATGATGAATCATATTTTAATCAACATACAACCTGACACTGACCTTCCACCTTAAAGAAATGACCATTTGGAACTTAAATCGAATATTCTTCTCGATCGTCCACTTTTTCACAGCCGGTGAATCCCAAATTCCCAATCTCCCAAAAAAAGCTAGAAGGAAATTTTCGGCCAATCAAAAACCGATTGAAGACAAAGAGGAAGAAGGTTTTTTTTTTGTTTGTTAAGCCGTAGATCGTCTGTTCAGTTTCGGTGACACATTTTTTCGATTGTATTCCTACAATCTATTCTGAATTTTATCAATACGTATACACGTATACCTAGAAGTTTGGTCTGGTCTAAAACGGGTCCTCTTCTGCTTCAAAAAGATCCTTAACCTTAATTGAAGATCACTTACATTTTGTGGTCATGGTCGGCTTAGGGAAATGACCTGCTGGGAAAATATGCAATAATGTGCATTTACCTTCATTTACGTATATTAAAGATTTGCTTTGCATTGCAAATACCGATGTGCAACGTGTACGTTGTTATTGTAGGGGCACCTACAAAAGCTTCTCAAAGTCATAAATTGCAAAATAACGTGACACTAATGTCAATGTCAGTCGTCAGAGGTGGAAGGAATGTTGCAAAGAGTCGTGCATTCCAAATGCTGATAAATATCTACATGTGAACTTTTCTTTGTAATCCTATCTAAAGTTCATTGACACTTTTTATTATATGATGCCTATCAGACACAAACGATATTATTATTCAAGATACCTACTTATTTCTATTACCTATTCAAATCTTTAAATGCCGACTACGGTTATATTTAGCTTTTGGTATGCATACGTTCTACACAATCAAAGGCATTTAAATATTTGAATCTCTTTGTACGGAATCGACGAAAAAATCTACGTCCAAATAAAAGGCAACGAGTGAAAAGGGTCGAATAAGGCATTCCGAAATGCCTAATAAGAAGTGTTAGAAGAATTTCCGTGTAACACTTAGGTACACATTATGTTATACTCGAAAACGAACCCAATTAAAATACTTCTTAGTGTTAATTGCCGTGAAATTAATGCGTGGCCATTTTCTTTTTACCTATTTTATTTTATTTCATACACACTCTTTGTTAGAAAATGAACGTTGATTGTAAGCAGGGAGCAGTCGTCATCGATTCTTTGTTTATCTTGTTAGCTAATTAGTAATGCAGTCCGTGAATAACGAATTTGTTTAGGATACAACAACGTTGGCCACAAGATTCTTAGTTGTACCTACTCGTTAGGTAGTCAAGATTAATGTAATATAGGGCTTACTTACTAAGTATTTAGTTCAAAAGTCGTTTACCTATTTGAATCGTGATTACAGGTCAGTACAGACGATTAGCATGACGCTTACATGTACGTAAGTCGAGCCATTCAAAAGAGGCTTTATTGTTATTCCAACAGTTACCGCATTCCTACTGCGGATTTATTGACTAATTAATCGTCTCTTTGGATTATAACGTTCAGTATGTGAACACAATACGTAAACAGAATTATTAATCAGTTAATATCTAATCGATACACAGTACATAATACCTACTAGGTGTTATCGTTTAAACTTAACATAATCCAATACGCACATGCCTCATGTCTGCCTAAGTGAATATTCAATTGAGTAGAAGTCTGTTCATCCATCAGACATATCTATAGACAGACATACAATAGAACATGTGGTGTTCTTTGTAATATGAGGCAGGCGTGTTATGTGACACCGTTACTTAGAACTTGGCAAATACTTTTAGTGCAGAGGTTCTCAAACTGGAGTTGTTGTTTGATGCGGCCTGCCATTTTTAGGCTTATCTCATATACAGCCCACTACTGCAAACCTAAATTATATTTTTCATTATGTTTCCATTTCTATACATATAATAAGACAGTAAAAAAACTGTGTCTGTACATTGAAGATATTTAAAAAAAAAAAATTGAGGGGGGTTTAGAAACAGTAATAGAGCACGAATCCAAAAAAAAAATTCTGTCTGTTTGTCTGTTTGTCTGTTTGTCTGTTTGTTTGTACACGCTAATCTTCGGAACTGCTAGACGGATTTGAAAGATTTTTTTTTTGTTGTGTAGGTATTAAGTCTGGGCAACATATAGGCTATAATTTATCTTGGAAACTTGAACACCTGATGCAGAACCGCAATAGAATAGCTAAACTATAAGAGATACAAAAATAGTACCATAGCAAAAATTGTTCCACGTGATGAGCATTTTCTGCTGAGAGAATAAATTTGAAGATCTGGAACACCTGATGTGGAACTCCAAGAGTCCAGCTACACTATAACATATATAAGAATGACGTCTTAGCAAAAATTGTTCAATCTGATGACCACTCTCTGTTGATTTATAAAAATCGAAGATCTGGAACACCTGTTGTGGGACTCCAAGAGCCCAGCTACACCATAACACATATAGGAATGACGTCTTAGCAAAAATTGTTCAATCTGATGACCACTCTCTGTTCATTTATAAAAATCGAAGTTCTGGAACACCTATTGTGGAACTCCAAGAGCCCAGCTACACCATAACACATATAGGAATGACGTCTGAGCAAAAATTGTTCAATCTGATGAGCACTCTCTGTTGACTTATAAAAATCGAAGATCTGGAACACCTGTTGTGGAATTCCAAGAGCCCAGCTACACCATAACACATATAGGAATGACGTCTTAGCAAAAGTTGTTCGGTCTGATGGGCTTTTCCTGTTGACTTATAAAAATCGAAGATCAGAAACATCTGATGTGGAAATCAAAGCTATCACTAATTTCACTGTATAATTATAAAATAACATAAGCTGGGAGTATCTCCACGCGGTGAAGGCGGTAACAGTTTAGGACTGATATTCGATGACGACGGTATATCATTGAAAATTTTACTCTACTGGACAAAACTCCTATTTATTTTTTTACTTTATCGAATAAATATGCCTTCGGGCTTATGTTATTTGAGTGTTTTAGACTTTTTCCACGCGGTAGCCTACCCGATAACGCAAGGGAGCAGTCACTTAGATTTTAATTGATCAGGTATCTTCTTCACACTAAAACTATAACCATGCCTAGAAAGAGGTCAAATCTTTCCCAATGTTCCAAAGGAGCTAAAAGATTGAGGATCATAAGATCCCAAGAATCTACCAAAGAACGTCAGGAGAGACTTGATGCTGTTCGAGAACATCAGGCTGCAACTCGCTCCGTGGAAACCTCTTCCTCTCTTCTCTTCTCTTCCTCTTGGATAACGAAGCACGCCTGCGTTCTCAGCGTATTTACGCATCTACATCCAGGTCTCTAGAGAACTGTGAAGAACATGATGCGCGACTCACCGCTGATCGTGAACGTCATGCATTGTCTCGCGAATCGGAGACGTTCACGGATAGAGAATTACGCTTGAGTTCCAAGCGTATCTACGCATCGACTTCTAGGTCCCTAGAGACAAGTGGGGAACGTGATGCGCGACTGACCACTGATCGTGAACGTCACGCATTGTCTCGCGAGTCGGAGACGTTCACGGATAGAGAATTACGCTTGAGTTCCAAGCGTATCTACGCATCGACTTCTGAGTTCTGACTTACAAAAATGAAAGATCTGGAACGTCTCGAATCGTCTCGCGCATCCCGTTGTTTTCCCGTCCCCGGGCTCTTAGAATTCGACATCAGACGTTTCAGATCTTCGATTTTGACGACCCCGTTGTCGCTGGCATAAGCAACAGGATCCGCGTACGAAGTCGCGGGCAGAAGCTAGTACTTAATAAAATCTCAAATTCTTTACGCACAGTCTAAAGTGCTGGATCTCAAAACATGGATTTTCCACATGAAATAGAGGATGAAAGTTTGGCCTTTTCTGCTATGGGAAAACCCATCGGGTAAACGGCTTGTACGCACGACGGCCGATCAAGCTATACAAAACCAGTTTATGCGTATCTCTCATTGTACAGGAAATCTATACAAAGCGAGGTCAATTTATACTGGAAATGTTCAGCTTCATGTGCCGCCGTATGTACACCTACGAATCTAACAAAGAAATCGAACATGATGACCTACATACCTAACTGAATCCCCAGAAAAAATAAAATCAGGAAAATTAAATCGTCGAATGCCCTGATTTCCCCCTTAAATGTAGATAGCTGTTATTTCCAAAGCTGAGAATATGCCTCTGTTTAATTATGCCACTTGGCTTCATTCTGTACTAATCTGATTAACATCCATCTGACTAGGCATGATCTGATGCCCTTACATTTGAAACCATTCACTGAACATCACAGAAATGCGGCCCACGATAAAGTTTGAGCATCGCAGCTCCACGATAGTGCTGATTCAGTCGTTAAGCTCTAATAACGTACATTATTCTTACCACGGCCTTACGCATTCGTTTCTAAATCAGATTTCCCTAGTATTTTTGTACCTGGCAACTTGAAGAATTACCTCACTAAATAACTTTGCTTTTCCGGCGATTTTCACCTTATCTGTCGTGAGACAGCTGAATTAATTACATGTAATCACTTAACTTGGAAGTGTTCGCGGTTCTAGATAAATTGCTTTGGTTGTTATCACATTTTCTATTGGGCCTAGAGGGGAAAAAGTCGCAATGACGGGGAGAACAATACCTTTCGGCTTCGTTAAATGTCTTTTTACGCCCATCAGATTCATTGGTTCATGTTGTTGTGGTTTATATGCGTTTTATTTGTACAAAATAAAAAATCTGCCATGCTTTCTTTTACAAGCATAAATGCCAAGCTTGTGGTCTTCAGTCAGGGACCTCCCACATAGATCTCTCAACTTACTACGTACCTACGTCTCAACCTCAACTACTCCCAACTTCGTAACTTAAAGTAACTGCCCATAATACAATCAGCACAATGACTCTTTACAAAAAACCCATCATAGACCAAGTCTTCACCATCATTCTCTTTTCTTTCCAGGGAACAATCAAAAGACCACGAGATGACATGGCGATTCTGGCGAAGAAGACGGCTAGTGGTGGCCCTGCTGGCTTTCTTCGGGTTCTTCAACGTATATGCCTTGAGGGTCAACCTTTCAGTTGCCGTGGTCGCCATGACAGAACCAGTGGAGACTAAGCTGGAAAATGGGACTATTGTTTTTGTGAGTATTCTTTTTTTAGATCATATTCCTTAGTCCTTCAGAGACTGGTGACAGGATATCACCATGACGAAATGGGCAGTCGTTCTGTAAATAGTAAACAATGTTAAAAAATAAGGACCAACGTTGAAATAACAGACACGGAACGAAAGAACGAACATACAGGGTGTAAACAGACCCTTCACGAAGCCGTTAAACAAGGATTCTGTACATCAAACTAAGTAAGTAACACTACACAAAAATTATTGCTGGGAAATAACTTTTCTTTTTGGGGTGAAAAATAACCTTTTACGGTAAAACTCAATCTAACGCATTCAAAACATTGTGCTTATTTTTTTGGTATTTTAAGTAAAGTTATAACCTTAAAAATTTGTATTTAAAAAAAAACTTGTGAAAAAGTTGGATCTTTGATCCCCAATAACTCCGTAACTAGAAGGTTCCCAGGTATGGTCTTGACCAAAAAAAGTATCGCAATAGCGGGGAGAACAAGCGCCTTTCAGCTTCGTTAAGGGTCTATTTACACCATTTATAAACAATGAGAACACAAACATTAAAATGTTCTTTGAAAATCTGACATAAAAAACACTATTCTGAAGTACCTTTATGTCCATTGCTGAAAATAAACCTCCCAAATTGTAACTGAAAGTCTGAAATACCAGTTCAATCTCAATTAAAGTTACGATCCCAAAAATACTCGCATAGTAACTAAACTAATCCGTACTAATAGTCTCATCCCATCCTGAAGTCAGTCAACCATTTTGTTTTATTGAGAACAAAATAATCGCCAATACAAGTTAATGCTGAGAGGCTTTTAATACTCGTACGTTTAGTATTTATTGCTTCCACTAGTCTCATCTTATAGAATACTAGGTTTTGCCCGTGGCTTGACTCGCATGTGATTAGAAATTACCTATCGGGGACGCACTATATCGGGATAAAAGTTAAAAAGTCCTTGTATGTCATGGTCTAACTTCCTAGCCTTCCTAGCCTGCCTAGCCTTTTCCCAACTACGTTGGGGTTGGCTTCAAGTCTTACCGGATGCAGTTGAATACCAGTAATTTACATGGAGCGACTGCCTATCTGAGCTCCACAACCCTATTAGATTGGGTAATACGATACCCCTAGGTAAGACTGGTTGTTAGACTTTTGAGCCAGTGACAACCTGTAAGGACTGTCAAAGATCTACAAATAAAAGCCGGGACCAAAGTCTTACCGTGCTTTCCGAGGCGCAGAGGAAGCTCGGGATGTAATGGGTGGTCACCCATCCACGGATCAACCTAGGCAAGCGCGGCTTAACAAGCACCTCGGGTCATGGTCTACCGGTTTACATTATATCAATATCATCGAAATCCATTCAACCATTACCACGAGTGAGACGCGACGCGATATGAGAAACAACGAATGTGATTGGTTAATTCCCGCTCATCTTCTCTCCGCTCCGCTCATCTCCTCTTTGGTGGAGTCTGAGCCGAATGGTCGGTTAGATTTCTATTATTAAGACCTGAGAAGGTAACAAACAGACTGAGTTAGTTTCGCTTTGATATTAGTGCGGATATAGGAAGCTCTTACTTAGCAAAAGATTATGTCATTTATCTTCGCAATAATGTCGTCTTGAAATGTTTTCGCTAAAATGTACTTAAGCCTTCTTATGCCTGGAAAATAAGGCTATTTTATTTATGCCTGAACCATAGAGCTGGAGACTGGAGAGATTTATGTTCTGTCGCTGTCGCTACCTTCAACATAAGTAAACCGACCGCGACGTTCCGTTTTACGTAAGTCCTAAAAACGATTACAAAAACAACACTTTAATTCCAAAGAATGAAATCATTTGAATAAATCATAGTCATAGGGGTGCTATTTGCATATACTGGTAGGTGTACCTACCCGCAGTAGGTACAAGAATTGTTGCAGTAGCAAAAATATCGATTTCAGTTCAACGTTATGTCCTTTGTGAGAGTGTGCGTTGTTATTTATAACAATTTAAATCGATAACTTGGGACTTGGGAATCATCATTTCAGCCGAAAGGCGTCCACTGCTGGACATAGGCATCCCCCAAGTGTCGCCACATTGACCGGTTAACGATTTATCAGCTTCATTCTTCTTTTTCATAGCGTGTCGAAGGCGATTATAACTAAATTGAGTGCAGTGTGTTGCTGGGGAGTTTATGCTGCCCCTTCTTCTCCACAGCTATAATACATACTAGGAAGTGGTGAAGAGTTTTTTTAGGGGTTTTTCTGTATGATTTAAATAAATGTTCATATGGCGGCTCATGCTACGAGTTTACTGTTGCCTTCAGTTGCAGAATGTGCTTAAGTAAGTTAATTATATCGTCATTTGTCGATTCAGGGCCACCTAGCTAATGTCAGCTCTATTAATCTTCTTCTTAGCGGGTCGATAGCAATCTAAATTGTGTCGGCCCAGAACTGAGCTACTAGTTTGGCGCTTTCAGTAGCGTCTATCAGTTCCCGTAGTGAACAAACAACAGGACAAGCAGGGCACGATATTAGGTGCCCCATCGTTTGTGGAACTGCACCACATTTACACTCCAGGGCAGAGTCCCACCTGAGCAGGTTTTCCTTGCTGCGGCCAACCTGGATCCAGAGTCTATTTAAAGACTTCCAGGTCAGCCATGGCAACTCCTGTCCAGGTGGGAGATTTTCAGCAGGTGGAACGAATGGGTTAGATAAGGATGCACTACCTCGCCACAGCTTTAGTCACCCGAAGCTCTATTAATTACCTGTCGATACGTCACTATATTCATCTTTTTGATTTGGGAAATATCATTCTCTCTAGATCTACCTCATACTCTTTCAGATCCCAGAGTTCGACTGGAGCTCTCAAACCAAGGGTCTTGTGCTGAGTTCCTTCTTCTACGGGTACATCATCACGCAGCTCCCAGGCGGCTGGCTCGCGGCTAAAATAGGAGGTAACAGGTTCGTTCCGTTTTATAGAACCATAGACAATAAGGTTGCGTCATTGCTGAAGGCTTGCTGAACTGTGATGGCTCCAAACAAGCCTAGAGATGAATAACATAATATCATCACGCCTGTAATCTCCGATGGATTAGGCAGAGGTGTACCTAATAGTACTCCCACATTTCGCCAGTAATAGGGGGAGAGCCTATTGCCTTCGATCGGGCATAAATTCAAACTCCGTGGCTGCTACTGAGAAATTCCTGATGAAAAAACCCAATAACTCTTTGCCCGACCCGGGAATCAAACCCAGGACCTCATGCTCAGCAGTCGAACTTGCGACCAGTCGACCAACGATGAACGAGGCAGTAGAGATGAATAAATAAATAAAATATTGTTATTATCTAACAATAGCAGACAGAAGGAAATTGTTGTCCATCTTTTTGGCATAATAAGTAAGTCCCCGTTGGTCTAGTTACGAGCGCTACTGCTGAGAATGAGATCTTGGGTTCGATTCCCTGGTCGGGCAAAAAGTAATTGGGTTTTTCCATCAGGAATTTCTCCGTAGCAGCCCAGTTGATGGCAACAGACTCGCCTCTATTACATAGGACTTAAACATAACTGACGAAATGTGGGTGTAAGTACCTACTAAGGTACCCCTCTGCGTAACCCTTCGGGGACTACAGGCGTGATGTTATGTTAGTAGGTAGACTTTTTACGAAACATCCAAGTACCTTCTTTTTTCAGGCGATGTTAAAATCATTTGCTTAAGTATCCTTTCAAAACTAATGTTACTGTATTATTTTGCAGGGTATTCGCGATAGGCATCGGAGCGACATCTCTGCTGACGTTATTCACGCCGCCGCTTGCGCACACCAGCACAGCCTTGCTGATAGCTGTCAGAGTTGTCGAGGGACTGTTTGAGGTAAGTCTTGTATGCTATTGCTTATATTTTTGAAGAAAAGAGGGAAAGGATAGGAAGGTCGTAACTGATGATAATATGTTAGCACGACGGCCAATCAAGCAATGCAAAACCAGTTTATGCGGATCTCTCAGTGTATGGGAAATTTATACAAAGCGAGGCCAAGTTTTACTGGAAATGTACAGCTTCATGTGCCGCCGTGTGTACTAACAACTTGTGGGTTGCACGTCTCATCCTCATCCAAGATGAGCCTGACACAGGAACGTGGAGATAGTCACAACCAAAGAACCCAGAACAGTCAGAATTAAGATAGCAAATTCATCATAATCAAACTATTACATTCTCATTGGAACATGGCCTGCGTTCCTGTCAGTGAGAGAGAGGATCAAACGTCAAATTGGATAGGGGATCTCATTTGATTATGTATGATAATGATATATACTGGGTGGAAGGGACATCGACTCGAAAACGGTTACTACATATTCAGTACATCATTCTGAGCCCCCCCCCCCACTCCAACCTAGAAATTTTTCTACGGTTATTTAAAAATAATCAGCTGTTTCCTACACACTCAAAATGTTTTCGCGTCGGTGACTACCCTATACCACAAATGCATAACAATAATTACAACGAATGAACTCTAAGCTGTCCCCCCCCCCAGGGTGTGACGTACCCGTGCATCCACGCGGTGTGGTCCCGCTGGGCGCCCGCCCCCGAGCGCGCCAGACTCGCCACGTTCGCCTTCAGCGGGAGCTACGCCGGCACCGTGGTCTCCATGCCCATATGCTCTCTACTAGCGCACTATACCGGCTGGCCGGGGATATTCTACGTTTTTGGTAAGTGTGGAACTGTGGACCGTAATGATTCTTCAGGTAACGTACCGGTAGCGACATCTATACGGGTATGTATGACGTAGACAACCAACTAGAGTGTAGCTGTTACAACGGCCTTTTCTCGCGTAGCCGCCATTTAATAAATAAAAAATTTGACAAAACAATCTTTCAAAAATGTTTACCAAAAGTAACGTCATTCGATAACCCAAAGATCCATGCATGTAAAAGCAGATAATGAAAAAATCTTATACAATCCTACATACTGCAAGCTAACTTTACAGGCCAAAATAATCTTTGGGTAGTGAGTGACCCACTAGACAGAACGACCGTTTGGTGATAATAACCTCCTTTTCGATTTAGTAACCCTGAGTCTTTATTTGAGCCTGATAAATTAGTGAAATGTGGGTGTAAATCTGACATCCAGTCTTACCAAGTGGTATCACCCAGTACTAACTGGGTTGTGGAGGTCAGATAGGCAGTCGCTCCATGTAAAGAACTGGTATTCAGCTGCATCCGTTTAGACTGGAAGCCGACCCCAATATAGTTGGGAAAAGGCTAGGCAGATGATGATGAAATTACCGAAATGTGTGTCTCTTCATAAAAACGTGTATTTTATTTTTCATTTCATTTTATTTAATCCCATAACAGGGCTGTCGGGTTTGGTGTGGACAACGATATGGTGGATCGTCGTGAAGGAATCACCTGAAAAGGATCCACACATAACTCCGGCAGAACTCAAATACATACAGGTACGGTCAAGTTTTTCTATAAAAAAAACTAAGGTGAATATAATGCTATGGTGAAGTATTTTGCGACCAAATACGACTAAATAAATGGCCGGTATTCAGGGAGTATGAGACGTTGACGCGTCAACTAATACCACAATTCGGCACATGATTCTACACCTACCGGCGTTTACCCAGTAAAAACATGATCTTTACTGAAACACTACTAACGCTATCTGAAAGGAATTTTACATAATAAAATAAAATAACACAAATGTTACCCAATAACTACGAGTATTGTCAAAATTTGTTCTAATACGAAACATGAAATAAATTATAAATCCAGGAGTAAAAAAATAAAATAAGGAGCTCCACAGGGTAGTGTTTTGGGCCCACCACTTTTTATTATCTATATGAATGACCTGCCAAAATCTACTACAGATCTTATAATTAAGTAATGATCACCTGCATGTAACCCATGTATCACAAATAAACGATTTGATTTGATTTGAAAAACGCAAACAAAAAGACACAAACAAGACACAGTAATATAAATTTATTCGATTTACTCATAAAAGCTCAACAAAACTCAGCTGATGAAAGAAAAATAATTGACCAAATGATCCCAGCTGCATCTGGTTACACTGGGATTGGGAGCCAATACCCACAAACTATCTTCATAACTTCCAGGACTCCCGCGGCACACAGGCGGTGGAAGGCTCCAAGATGCGTCACCCCTGGAAGGCCATGCTGCGCTCGCCGCCCGTGTGGGCCATCGTCATGGCGCACTTCAGCGAGAACTGGGGCTTCTACACGCTGCTCACTTTCTTGCCTACCTTTATGCAAGGTATGGTGACTTGGTTATATTGTGTTTTATACAGCGTGTTACAGAATTTAAAAAAAATCGGATTCATACAAAATTTCAATACCTACTCGATCCAAATGTTGGGACAGCTGATTATTTTTTCGCAATTCTGAAGTTTGTCCCATGGAGTAAGTTGTTCAGTTTGATGGTCTATAGCACACTCTAAAGTATGTCTAAACCCTTTCTTAAATGCTGTAAAGGATGACTGGTAAACGTTCACCTGCCTCGTTGGTCTAGTGGTGGCAAGCGCGGTTCGATTCCCAAGCCAGGCAAAGTGTTATTGGGTTTTTTCCATCAGGAATTTCTCAGTAGCAGTTAAGGAGTCTGGATTCGCCCCCGGTTGATTGCAATAGGCTCGCCCCCTATTACATGGGACTTAAACATAACTAGCGAAATGTGGGTGTCTGGATGTCCTATTAGATATACCTCTGCCTAAACCTTCGGGGATTACAGGCGTGCTGTTATGTATGTTACATCGAAAATGACGTGTTTTCATGTCAGGCCTTCTGGCGTATCTAACGACTGCCTAAGCCTACTTTTATAAGGAAATAAATATGGTAAAATACCAATTTATCCAGTGTTATTAAAATCAACCCCTTTTTCTACTTTTCCAGACGTGTTCAAGTTCGAGACGTCCCAGACGGGCTGGCTGTCGGCCGTGCCGTACCTGGCGATGGCGATAGTGCTGCAGGTGGCGGGACACATCGCCGACTGGATGCTGCGGCGCGGGCTCATGTCGCGCACTAACATCAGGAAGCTGTTCAACTGTGGAGCTTTCCTCTCACAGGTGTGTTACGGTATTTGGGGTCCGAGCGAACTCAAAACATATCAGAATTTTCGCCGTGACAGACAGGCTGTGTCGGTCACATGACTGGATCTTATCTTACTAATATTATAAAGAGGAAAGATTTGTATTTTTGTGTGTGTGTATGTTTGTTATGAATAAACTCAAAAAACGCTGTGCCGATTACAAAATTTTTTTCACCATTAGAAAGCTACATTATCCCTGAGTAACATAGGCTATATTTTATCCCAAAATGTTTAAAAAATAAATGTCCTCCCGTGCAAAGCCAGGACGGGCCGCTAGTCCGTAATAAAGACACAGTTGAATTTATTACATTGTCTATATTGTAATACGAAGATCTAATTTCGATGCGATCTGTATATCCGAATATCTCGGTAACGTGACACTTTAGGACACCATATCCCGGGATATTTTGACCATGAAAAAAAACAACAAAATGGCGAAGGGGAATTATACCCATTTCCCCAAAAGCATAACCTCTATGATCGCCAATAATAAAAAGAATTACAGAGCGATTATTTCTTTCGACTAATCATTCCTTTATTCCAACTATTGCAGACGGTATTCATGGTAGCGGCGGCGTATTCGTCGACGGTGACGGGCTGTATCGTGTTCCTCACTATTGCGGTGGGACTGGGAGGATTCGCCTGGTCGGGATTCAGGTAAACACAATTTAGTGTAGTACAGACGCCTTGAGAAAAAACAAAGTAAAATATTTTATTCCTCGCAAACAACACATACTGCAATCTTTACAAACTAATAAAATTGAAGTATCTGTTTGTAATATCAAAATAACAACTTTTTACTGAATGCAAATGAAAATATATACGGCACTTCTAACAAAAACACATTTTTATCAATTTTTGTCTGTCTGTCGGTCTGTCTTTCTTTCTGTCTGTCTCTCTCTGTTTGTTCCGGCTAATCTCCGAAACGGTTGGACCGATTTTGACGGGACTTTTCCTGGAAGATAGCTGATGTTAAAAGGTCTAGCGTAGGCTACTTTTATTTTGTAAAATAATTAGTATTCCATTCCAAAAAAAACCATTGAAATTGTTAACAAAATCCGATTGAAAAAGGAAGGAAATACAACAACAGCTAGTATGTAGATAAGAATGCTAAGGCAACGTCTGTTTCTTTATTTATTAAAAGACGCCTTGAGTGTGACAAATAAAGACTGATTTTCGTGTATATTTTTTAAAACTAACGTCTACCTCTTTAGCTCTTTAGAAAATATTGTTTCTGACAATATTGGCTCAATTCTGGCTCGAACTAAAAAAGAGTGGCTTACAGGAAGATAGTTGCTTCTGTAATATTTGTTTACAGCGACAATGCTAACTGTTTTTACTTTATTTAGCTATGTAATAATGAATATTTTACTATACATTTTCAGTGTAAACCACCTGGATATAGCCCCACCGCACGCCAGCATACTGATGGGTCTGTCCAACACGGTCGCGACACTCCCCGGCATCATCAGCCCGCCGCTCGCTGGCTCTATCGTTACTGATAAGGTATGAGATAAATGCGAAAGTAAATTTGTTTGTTTGTTACTTTTTCACGCCTAAACCACTGAACCGATCAATCTGAAATTTTGCATACACGTTGTCAGGTGTACAGAAAAGGACATAGGGTACCTTTCATCCCGAAAAAAAGTACTGTTCCCGTTGAAAACAACAATAACGTTTTTATGATAGCAGATGGCGCCACGTGTCTTTCGAATAATGATTGAATTATATTATTACAACCAGGGTGCAACCCGAATTGATTCTCAAATTCTAAATTAGCGCGAGCGAAGCCGCGGGCAAAAGCTAGTAAGAAATAAGTGTGACATTGGAAAAGATGAAACAACCAGAAAGTTAATTTATTACAAACAACAAAAACTAAAACAATAAATACTTTGTGATAAAACTCTTCATGGATATTAGAATCATTAAAAATCATCTTTATCGTACAGTCAATCTGGGTAACTTTGATTCATTCGGGTAACTTTGACAGCGGGGTTTTTCGCATGAAACCAACACTATTCATAAATGTTTATTTTAGATTTGCAATGTTACCCGCAAATCTAAAATAAACATTTATGAATAGTGTTGGCTTCATGCGAAAAAATAATCAAAACTAGTTCATGGTCCCGCTGTCAAAGTTACCCGAATGAATCAAAGTTACCCAGATTGACTGTACCTATTTTATTGCGGCTTCCTTAAAAAAAAAAACATTTATTTTACATCAGTCAAAATGGCCTAACATTTTGTATTATTCATTGATTCTTCTCTAGTCTTACTTAGAGTTTTTCCTTTTAGATTTTTATTATAGCAACATTTCATAGTAACTCTCAGTAATAAAACCTTATTCCATCTCGTTTCAGAGTGCCGAACAATGGCGCATCGTATTCTTCATATCCAGCGCCATCTACCTGATAGGCGCCATCGTGTACGGCCTGTTCTGCTCCGCCGAGCTGCAGCCCTGGGTGCTGGAGCTCGACACGGACGCCAGCTTCGACACGGATGGAGCTTCTGTCACCACGGCACGAGGGTACGACAACAAGGGGCTGGATCAGAACTCGGAGATGTAAATTATATTGTGATACATGAGATTTTAAATACCTATGTGATGGAATGTTTTGTTGAATTTGACAGGAGTATGGATGAGTTTTTGTGGGCTGTTGATAGTGTTTTGTTTTTGGAGTTGGACTTGAACATTTTAGTGTGATACACAGAAAGGTGATTTGTCTTACTGCAGTTTGGGACGTCGTTTAGATAGCACAATTCTTTGCATTTCTCAAGTCCTATGGACTATTGTTACGGAGCTACAAAGATATTTTAGCCCTTGATTGAAACCGACAAAGGCGTCATTTGTAAAATTGTATTGAAATAACAAAATGACAGCGCTAGTTCCAATGGGGAAGACCGCTTAAACCTAATTGTAGATGGCGCGACCATAGCTAATATAATGACATTACCAGATTTTCAACCAATGACTGTGCTTGGAACCAGCAATGCCAGCGCCATTAGTTTCACAGTTGGCATCCCCATTCTGGCCACGCGCCTTATGATGCTTGTTAAAGTAGTAGAGTTGGGCAGAGAAGCGTTATGTGTCTGCATTGCACCTAATGTGACGATATTTGCTGACACTACACTAATAAACTGTCCTTTAATATTTAACCTCTGACTTTGCAGTACAGTGTGGCCTTTCTCCTCGTTGTCATAAGGTTTATGTGATGAAGGAAAACATCGTGAGGAAACCAACATGCCTGAGAGATTATTCTCTCATAGCCAAGTCAGAGGCGCACGGGCGGCATAAAAACTCTGTCACCAGGTTAGGCACTAACCACACGATAAAGTAGAAAGAAGAAGAAGACTGAAAGGACTAAATAAGCCTTTAATAATGCCGTTGACGTCTGAAAATACAAATTCGATAATAATATCAAACGTATATCAATATTCCACTGCAGGAAGAAGCCTTGTGTCATTCAGAGAATGTACATATTCTGTGTTCAGCAAAAAATGTTCCACTGAATTATTTTTATAGTGTTTGAGACATTTGTATGATTTTTTGTATAGTATTAGAATATTTTAAACTCAGTTTAGTTTTTAAGACATATTTTTAAGGTTTTTTTTGTCCCTTTTTGTTTGACTATAGGTATTCACGTCATAAAGGGCTGTAAGAGAAAATGTATTCATTGTATATTGCTGATCTTTTATTATTTAAAGCTTTAATGTCATCTATATCCGTCCGTGTAAAAATCATTCCATTTTCAAATGTTTTCGTTATTTTTTATTTTGTGTGAAAGATTTTTATGATAATACCTATATCCTCTTTGGTGTAAATATTTATAAGTGATAAGAATTATATTTGTTTATATACAGTGACGAGCACTAATATGCTGCATACATTGAGAAAACTTTAATAGTGATTTCTTCCTACTTAGTATGACTATGGTCTTGTTACAATCGTTAGGCCACAAGAAAATGACTTCTGAATTATATATTATTTATATAAAATATTAGTGCTCGTGACTGAACCCGTGATAATATGTCAAAATATGATGTGTGTATATTTTGTAACCTCGCATGCTTGAATGTGTTATATTTGCATCTTTTATCATTGCAAGCTTATAATTATCATTATTAGGACCTTGTTGACTATAGTTTTTGAAACTGACGTTAAACCATACATTTTAGAAATGTGAAAACTCTACTTTCTACGTTTATTTGGTCTCCTAAATTGCACATAACGATTTTCCCTCAAGCCTGACTAAACAATATAATTATGTTAAAAAACCCTGTCCGATCCGAAATAGGCATATAGGTATACCAATGACATTACCAAATAAAATACGAAATATAAAATATTCATGAACGTAAAAATATTAATGAACTTTAAAATGTATGATTTTTGTCCCAAATTACCACCGTTTCCCTAAATTCTAACAAAATTTAAAACGTAACAACACCTTCGGCATAAGTATGTTCGATCTTCAGTTGTTTTTTTTATGACTTCACTACACGAGAAGCGACCGCTCGCGCCCAGGTGTTGCCATATAAGTTTCTCTTTTCTTCTCATTTTATTTAATTTTCATCGGGGTATTTTTTTTTACTTGTTCTCCAATGAGGATTGCATAAATAGAATCTAATCTCGATACCTAATAGTACCCCCACGGATCGAACAAGATTTTTTAAACATATTGTATATGTATATATGTTGTTGGCCAAATAGCTACACAATTACACATAAGGTTTTGCTTGCCCGACCTGTGTTGAATCAGGGCAACCTGAACATGCGGGTAGCAGGTCCGGCATCCCGTACAAACACATGTCCAATGAAACAATGAATTCATAGAACACCTCATCTTTTCGCTTACAAAGCACAATTTATGCAATTCACGTGCTCGCAAATATATGCTTTATAATCTTCCGCGTAAGGCTTACAATAGCAATTATTATTGACGTGCGAACTACTATACTTTCCTATGACAGGGTCCAATGTCTCCATCGTGCATCTCAAAGATCTGCTTGTATGTATTAAATTGATTGTGATAATTTTAGTTTTAAGTTAAAAACGGTATCTTTATAATCTCCAACTATGAGATATTTCTGCTTAGTTCTGGTGTAGCTTATGAAGTTCTAACAAAGGCGAATTTTCAGTAACACTAGGAGACACTTGAATGAACACATAATACTACCACGCTTTGGATTTTCAATTTTCAGCGCAATGTCTAGCGTTGAAATCCAACTGCGCACTTATTTGGATGCCTTCTAGCGCTTGTGAAAATGGTCATTTGTGTTAAAGCCTATAGGGTGTATATTTATGAGATAATTAATTTCCTACAGAAATAGGTACTGCCGTATTCCCTAACGTCACAAAAGTAAAACACGGTTTTCAAAAAGCGCGACTTATCTTTAAGTTTCGTTTATGAAGAACTTTTGTGTATATGAGCCCTAACTAAATAACTAAGACGTTTACTATTTTGTTTAAAAGCAAACAATCATCAACCTCGATTATAAAATATTGATATCGTGCCAATCTAATTTCAACTTTATCATCATGTTGTTAGATACTTGATTACTTTTAAGAGATTACTCAAACTATAGTTTTGTGTGTAATGTCGCTTTGAATGTTACCGAATGCTGTATGTACTGATTAAGAATATAATTATTTTGTACGTGTTGTGTATTTGAAATCATATTAAAATTATTGAATTTATTTTTGTGTTTTCACTATTTATTTACCCATTTCAGTAACTGAGAAACTGAGCTCCAATGAATTATTATATGCCTATTGCCTCTAATCTTGTTCACATACGTTTTTTCGCCGTGAAAATCTACGGTTAATTCAGGTACGGTTGTCAGTGTTGTATGGATCACTGCGAAGCTTGTTGCCATACCCGGGCCGCCTGCCCCTCGGCGCGCCGCGCCTGCGCACGGCCTGATCATCAATGTTGTATCGCAGTCTATGCGGGTGTGTACACGGCGCTGGACGTTTTCACACAGAAAAATCACAACAGAGCCGCACCAGGTCGTTGTCTCGATCAGTAGCTTTGCCGTGTCATGTACAAGCTTGCACGAAGCTGGAATCTGGCTTGGTAGACTTGCCGTGTACAAGAGCCCTTACACGAAATGCTTACAGATTTTTTTCTGTGATGTGTATGATGCCGACATTGTCCCCTTGTCATTATCGTGAGGGCTGAACATAGCGCTATCGCACGCGGTAGCATCGACGATGCGATCGGCAGCATGCTCTGATTGTCGCTCTAGCAAATGACGGTTCTGAATGACAGGAGCGTGGAAAAGTGCGATTTCATGCTGGTAGATGAGGTTCAGCCTTAATTAGTTTGGAGTCAGCTCAGCATATTTTCTATTATCTATATCAAGGCTGCTTAACCCCAGGCCCGCGGGCCCGCCGACGCTTTTGAACTGGCCCGCCAACAGCTGTCAACCGACGATAGTTTTTTGGAAACAGAATTTCAGGATTTTTT
Organism: Noctua pronuba; assembly: GCA_905220335.1. NCBI lineage: Eukaryota > Metazoa > Arthropoda > Insecta > Lepidoptera > Noctuidae > Noctua > Noctua pronuba. The sequence continues at coordinate 17,880,274 of LR999896.1, forward strand.
TCTTATTAACCCATTCTCAGTAATCCAATATCCATCAAAAAATTAGAAATATCACATTTTTTGTGAAGGTATATTTTCAGCCACAGCAGTCATAAGAAATTGTTTCAAAAAAGTTACTATTTTTATTTACAAGATGGCCCGCCGGTTGACACGAAATAAAAGTTTTGGTCCACCTTGAAAATAAGTTGAGCAGCCTTGATCTATACTATAGAATGGGCAACATTGTTGCCATCGCGGGAATAACTGGATGAGGGTGGCAGAAGCCCCAGCAGTGGGTGAAGTCTGGATGATGACGATGATACTATAGAATCTGTTCCTCCGTCTATTAGTCGTCATCTTAGTAGGTGATTACTGCCTTCCTAGCTATGATTTCATTTTCCACATTTTGATGGTTTCTTTGGTCTTCCATTTCTCTACCTACTCGATTCCTATCTTCGCTAATTTGTAGGTAATGTAAAATTGTTCTATATTACTGTACGATCTGCTATAGAAAATATGAATATGGCTCTGAGAAAATAATGAAGCTTATTTCAATGGGGAATTCCCTCGCATTACTAAAACTTTTAATTGGCGCCATCACACCAGCGCCATCTATTGGCACGGAACTTAATCTTGGCGCGAAATGACTTTATTTTCGGATTATTTAATGTAATTGTTGCATTTTAAAGCATCAGTATGTATTATTAGGGCTTGAATTTTGAAACCATTAAATTTAAAACAACTTTGGTAATTTATAACACCAAGGATTGAATGAGAAAACAATTATCAATATTACTGTTAAACTTAGTGATTCTCTGATGCTCATTTAAATAATTTTGTTTATCAAATAGGATTGATTAATTATAAAATAATTGTTTTAAATATTTATATGAAATTCTAGTCTACAAAAGGTTTAAAAATATATTTATCTATCATTGGAATTCAAGCAAACAAATGGTAAACTTACCAAAACAGCTTCATAATTCTTTTGATTATTTCCTATTTTTTTTTCTTCAATTATTTTTCTATTTCTTATTAGTTGATTTGTTAAACTTCTTCTGATTTGCTCATGAAAATAACGTAACCAAACGGAAGTAGCAGTCACAAATACCTACCTTTGTCCTTTACTTTGAAATACCGACGATAAGTTAGGTACTCAAATCTATACTTTTTTTTATTTATTCTCAAAACTAATAATGAATTATAATTATTAATAGCGTGATACAGTCATTATTACAAAATAATAATATATGATGACTATATATTTCTACAAGAAGTATTTTTCAAATATTTACTGAAGAATCATACAAGAAATCAGCGCCAAATTCAAACGTTTGTTACGTCACAACCGCCGCTCAGTGTTTGTCGGCTTGTCTCGACAAAAGTATAAAGAGAGCCGCCACTTTGATTTGCCGCTTTTTCGTCGAACGGACTTCAGTTGATTTGTAGCACGCGTTGAATCAGTTGATTGTTCTTGATTATTCTGAAAGTTAAAATGGTAGAGCCAGGCAAGTGTATGACGCGGAAACTTCTTGATCTGATGCAGGAGACCGGGTACCCGCTAGTGCAGCACAACGGCCAAAGGAAATTCGGGCCGCCTCCGAACTGGACTGGCCCTGTGCCCCAGAAAGGCTGTGAAGTCTTCATCGGCAAGCTCCCCAGAGAAATCTTCGAAGATGAACTAGTGCCCGTGTTCTCAAAGATGGGTAAGATCTACGAAATGCGTCTTATGATGGATTTCTCTGGCTCCAACCGGGGTTACGCCTTCGTAACGTACACGAACAAGTCTGATGCATCCAGGGCTGTGAAGGAATTGAACGGCATCGAGATCAGACCGCGGCGACACATTGGCGTCGTCAAGTCTGTCGATAACTGTCGCCTGTTCGTCGGTAATATCCCGAAGACAAAAACTAAGGAGGAAGTGTACGAGGAACTGTCGAAGCGTGTGGGTGGGATTGTGGACCTGATCCTGTACAAGAACTGCTATGACAAGAACTTGAACCGCGGCTTCGCATTCGTGGAGTTTGCTTCTCACCGCGCGGCGGCGATGGCACGGCGGGCGCTTGTTCCTGGCTGCGTGAAGATATGGGACCAGGAGGTGATGGTGGATTGGGCCGAACCGGAGCCCGATATTGACGATGAGCAGATGCAAAGGGTGAGCAGATTCTAATATGTTGCTCGGCGTACCTATTTCTTGATTGGCTTCGTTTATCTCTTAGTTTATAAGATCGCATTGCATTTGTTTATTTAAAATCGCGCACGGCGAATTTTAATTGCATGGTTAGCATTTGTTTTAATTAATCATGCCAAACAAACCAGCGTTTTTTTTTTCCGAAAATGTTTTCTATTCGAAAAATCTGCAGTCGCCGCTTTTTGCTCAACATTTAACGTTTGCTCTACATGCATGCCGTGGCAGGTGTCTAAAGTTAACAATTAGTGTCCTATAGCGATTGTTTATTTAAACCAATGTGAGCTGCGACACCTGCTAAGTGTTTATGTAAAACATTTGAATTAATGAAATCTGCATCTTCTTGCAGGTAAAGGTGCTCTATGTTAGAAACTTCCAAATCAAGACCACACCTGAAACCATCCAGGCAGTATTCGAGGCAGCCATAAACAATCAAATTGAGAGAGTTAAAAAGATCTATGACTATGCATTCATTCATTTCTACCAACGCGAGCATGCCGAGTTGGCCATGGTGAAGTTGCAAAATGCTGAAATTGATGGAAGCAATGTTGAAATACGATGGGCAAAACCAGTTGTTCGTGAAATTTACCGCATTCAGAAGATGAACAGGGGCAATTCGAAGTTCAACAATAGTTTCAACCTGTCTCAAACCCTGTTGCTCTACAAACAGCAGTTGGAAAAGAAGGAATACATATCCTCTCCTAAAGAAGATGAAGGCATTGGGTCTGTGGGTGCAGGGGATTCGTCTTGTGGGTCTCCATCGGATATCAATTCTACCTATCCATATGTGACTAAAGAAAGTTACTCATTGGCTCCAGCTAAACTGGATTCAATGTGTAAGAGGTAAGTTAATTTTGCAGTTACTTGTTTTCTCCTTATCCCATGTAAGCCTATTCATCTAGGTATGAATTTTTGAACTGTAACTTAATTGATTTCCTTGAATAAGGATTGTTTTATTGTTCTCCTACTGTTCATTTTGGATGCTCTTAAAGGTTTTTCTTCTATACAGGTATATGTGGGCACCTCCAGTCTACAACTACCAAAAGTACATAGACCCTACTAACATGGAGATATGGATTGGAAGAGTTGAGCTGCCTCACATTGGTATGCCTCTGCTGAGTGCTCCTCGAAGACTTGGACCTCTGACAACAAGTCCCTGTCTGACCATGCAACAGGCGCACATTGAAGCTGCTGAAAGTGCATTGCAAGTTATTAAGGTATGCGGACATTTCATGTACTTACTAGCTGTGTCGGCATGGGTTGGAGTTTAGCCTTAGGGGTGCTATGGAGTGAGGACTTGGAAAACTTCGGACTTGGATTGCAATTTTAATTTTATTTAGGCCTTTGTTTATTTTTAATTTCTATAAAATGCCCGCACTTGCGTTTTGGCGATTATGTCGAAAACTGCATCCTAGGTACAAAAAGGACAAATTTTGGGGGATTACTCATGCGGGATCTCACACGTTTGCAGGATTGGAAAAATATATATTTATGAGCTCGGGCTACACTATGATTATTTTTAAGATCTAGCACAGCCTCATTATGAAGTGATTTAACAACTTTCCCATGGAAAGAAAAGTCACGCGTGAGTTGTGTGCGACTTCTCTATAGCATTTGTATGGAAAGTACTATCGTTTTCAGTTTTTAAAATTTCGGAATGGAACGTAATCAATGGCAGTTCAAATACTCGGACTAGGGATTCCCCCAGGGCACGGATTTACCTTCGCGGCAATTTACCTCTAAAGCATCATTTAATTCAATTGTTGTTAGTAATAAGTCATAACTCTACTTATTTTTTTTTTTTTTGAATAACTACTCAAAACAAAAGAATATTTTTGAGATTTTTGTTTTGGATTGAGATGACTTCAATCCTGAAGGCCTGCGGGATCGCGGTTTTGATTCGGGATTGGATTCCGTGTAACATGTCCTGTTTCATCTTTTTATACCTGCTTAGAATCCATTCTAAAGGCTAATTCTCTTGCTAAAATCCGAAGGATTTTACTTGGTAAACACACATTTGACTTCACTTGTAATTAATTTCAGATGATGAAGGCAGATCTTATTCAGCAGTCGATGCCGCCACCGCCGCTCGCGTCGGTCTACCCTACCATCATGTCACCGATGCAGAGCTGCTTCAATCTACCATATGACTACATGAGCCCGCAAACGGCCATCTACCAACCCAGACCGATGCCTGTCACAATGCCAATCTGGAGAAACATTTGATTTCTAAATTCTAAATTAATTCTAGGTATTGATTGTCGGGATTCTAAACCCTATTCCTAAGTGAATAAGGTCAAGAATTCTTTTGTAACCTCTTGTTGTTGCTGCTCGTGAAATCTTAACGGCAATTTGATGGTTGTGCAGTTGGGATTTCTTGAACATTTTAAAGTTTAGTTGTTGGCGAAAAAGTGTTTTAGGCTAAGCGACTTTTGTTAACTTCCTATTCGTGACTTTGTTTTGACTGAGTTTTGTATGACGCGCAATCGCAGCAGTTTTTCTTTGACGATGGAAGTTTGAGACATTCGGTTTTTGTTTTGTGTAATTTTTTGATTCCAAAAGTAACTTATTTTTTGTATTTGTTAGTTATGATCAAGAGTAAGTATCTTAATTGTGACCGATTGATAGTTTAAAATTGAATTTTAAACTAATCGGTCGCAGTTTGGAGATTTGCTAAAGTTTGATTCTCGATTGTCAATCATTTTCGGTAGTTTTTTTTTAACTAAGGCTATATTTACAACTGTAAAGCTGCCTATTCAGTGCTTCCTTGTGCTTATATCCTAATATATTCAGAGTCAAGGCACTGCTTTGACATTTATTTTGGTTGCTATCGACTATGTTATTTTGTAGAATAAATAAACATTTAGAACATAACCTTGCTTTTCATTCATACATATTACTTTATCTTGCCTTGATTTTTTTTTTCAACCTACTGAATACTTGGACAGGTAGATTAAACTCATTCTTGTTCATTGTCACTGCATCGTCATTGCCACCCAGTTCGCAGAAATTAGGCCCGGACTCCATCAAAGCGGAGACGAGCGGAGCGGAGAGGAGACGTGCGGACACCGACGTATCACATTAATTTATATTTAAAGGCGCATCCACACATGCCGAGCGGCACGGCCGGCGGCCAACCCGGCGGTCAAGCCGGCGACTTGGCCGCCGGCACGCGCATCTTTTTCCCTGCGGCGCGTAAAGCAAATTCAGCGGCAAGGCAGCCAGAAAACCGGCGGCATGTGTGGATGCACCATACATACCGCCGGGTCAGCGGCTTTGGTGTGTAGACCGCTTATAGCGGTCTACACACCAAAGCCGCTGACCCGGCGGCACGGATCGCCGGCCCAACCCGCCGGCCTTATTTTGTACAATCATGCCGCCGGCTTGCGCCCGCGCGGGCAAGCCGGCGGGGCAGCATGCCGATGCTGACGGCATCCCTCTCCACTCACTCAGTCAGTTGCCCGCCGGCTTTCATAGAATAGTGACGTATCACTTATTCATTCTCTGTTATCGTCCTCCTCCATGTCAATTAGGTACTGAAAATACTACTTCTGAATTATTCGAAACACACACGTCCAATCTCTACGACTATTTGGCAATTACTAGAACACCACATGCCGCGGCTGTCGTGCCGCCGGCAAAGTCGTTCGGCTTGGACATTCTGAAGCCGCCGGGTTAACCCGCCGGCACTAAGCCGCCGGGCTGTGCCGCCGGGTCAGCGGCTTTGGTGTGTAGACCGCTTACATCGTGTTTCTCGCCTCTTCTGTGATTGGTTGAATCTTGCACATCTCCTCTCCGCTCCGCTCGTCTCCGCTTTAGGTGCTCCCACACAGCAGTTATATAACGTTAGAGTGACATATAAAATTTGTTTTTAAACAAATGCAATGCATTTTTTTTGTTTTTTGTTGTTACACAATGTTGTATAACGGGAGGGGAAGTAACCGTCAGCCAGCCAGTGATAGAAAAGCCCGGAGCCATGATTTTGTTAATTCGGGCAACCACAGGTAAGGTGCGGCGCGCGTCGCGTGCGAATTGAAAAATTCTACCAACATAATGCTCGGGTCGAGCCATCGCGTGCGAAGCAAATGCCTCGTTTGTCTGTCTTCATGTTTGTTGCGAGGCATGTGCTACGCACAGATGCGCGCGTGCGAGGCGCGCGTTTGTCGGCCGGCTCATTGCCGTTAGAGGTTTGCACCGGAGTAGTGAGTACCGGAGAATAACCGGTGATTTACCGGTAAAAGTACTCGATTGAAATAATCGGTAATTAACCGATTGATCTCCGGTGATCGTCTCATCTTATTTTTTGTTTATATAATAAATTTACACAAATAAAAGACATACATTTAAAGCCTTTCGACGAAATAGCCTTTAAATACCTACCTGTGGTTTACTTCTGTAAGGTCAGAGAGAGTATTTTCGGCGACAGGACAAACACTAAAATATCATAGAAGAAACATGTACGCTATGACGCTGTTGACATGTTGTGTTTCTTAAATCAAAATCAGCATTATTTTGTTGTTTTTATAAAACTTTTTTTTTAAATAAATGATTATATAAAGTATATCAATTGATTATTCTTATTTCTTCATTTTTAATATATAAATTAAAAAAAGAAACAAAATTTCTTTATTCTCCGGTGACCTCCGGTTTTTCACCGGAGATTGCCCAATCACCGGTGAATTCAATCGGTTGTTGAAATCTCGCTCCGGTGCAAACCTCTAATTGCCGTATCAGCTCATAATGTCAACTTCGCAAAATGACAACCGATCGCAAAATATCCACTTCACAAAATGTCAATAATGACTATTTCTCAAAATGACAAACTCTCATAACGTCAACTTTTCACAATGTCAACTTCTTAGTATAACGTTCATTTCATATAATTTGTAATTTGTATAATGCTCCTTTTATATACCTAACGTTCAGTTGACCAAATTTTCGTATATACTCATTTTCAGCCAAAAATCTGTAATGAATAAGTAATTATCAGGAACATCATGACCTGTTATATAACCTCGTCTAACCTAAATGATTCACTAACGATAGAGGTGACCTGGCGCTCGGCGGCCGCTGCCGCGGCGAAGTTGCCATTGTGAGAAGTGGACGTTATGAGAAATGGACATTTTGACTTCCTTCCTACATCCTCGGTAGCTCACGCCTGAGCCACCTCTGCCGCTGCGCCAGCTCCGGGTAACCGGAGGTCTCACCCCGAGGTGGCGTGAAGCAAGCGGCGCTGCTGTAGAGCGCCGTGTGGCGCCCCTACCGACACAAAAATGCAACTACACATAGGCAAGTCGCGTGCGCGCGCCCTCTTGTGGGGGTGCAGCGACTTCTACGAAGGTCGTTTATTCATTTGATAATAAATAATTGTAAGGGAAAACTCTGGCCAAATAAAAGTAGAATTTCAAAAGTACAATTCCAGTTTATATTTTTACCACTGCCGTTATACAGTATTTAATCTCTAAAATAATATCAAGCCCCTAAAGGTATTGCTTGAGTTTTTCAAGTATTTTGTCAATAAAATTCCCAAGTTTGCACAGGATTTACTTTTGTTTGAAATTAATTTATTAACCTAGTAACTTGTGCAGGTAATAATCAAGCTTTTTACCGCTAAACAAACACTCCAGCGAACCCTTCTTCTGGGGACATTCGCAAATCGGTAAACAAGGTGCATTTTCCTCTATCCTGAAGTATCCGAACTTGCAAACGCAATTGAACGCAACGAAATTGCCGTATTGTTCTTCACTGTCGCAGATGGTGGGTGGATCATTGAGTGCAGCACAGGTATCGTCCACGCTTGATTTCTTGCATTCCGTCATGACTTCATTTTCGCCACACACGAATGCTGGAAAGTAACGTGATTAAGTAAATTAAAACCTGGAATTGGCGGAGAGTCGTGTCGGGTCTAATTAGGCACAGACTGACAGCAAAATATAAAATGAACATTGCTGCCGAACCGAACATGTAGCACCCCGTACTGTAATAGTGCGATTCATAGACTGGTCGTGGAATTAGCTAAGTTAGCGACTTATACGAATATAAACTTTTCACTTTAACGAATATGGATATCGCATTCGTGAGAATTAAGTTCCATCATTAAGTACCTATTAGTCAAATAAGCGCATTCGGAGAGTCTCACTTTCAGCCTCCAGAGTCAAGAATATGATAGGTTACCCATACTTTGCAAAGTTAAATACTTGGATATCTTCGAAATTAATACTCACTGCATTCTTGTACAGGTATGCAAATACCCCGAACGTCTCTTGCATATCCATCATCGCAGTAGCAGGAGGGCTGACAGTCGCTGTCGTTATAACCAGGGCAGCTACTCTTGTTGTATAAATGAAGCGTGTAGCAGGTGTTATCGCATGGACTACCGCATGCGAAGTGTTCGTTGGGACCATTACATTTGTCTAAAAATTATAGAGGTTATTATTAAGCAAGATTGTTTATTAATACAACCATAGTTAACCACTCGCAAGTTATACCTAATTTTTTGCGTATGGTAACCATCGGACCAATTTATCTCCAGCGTCTAGGCCTATCGTCCGGACTTTTCGGCTTTTTGGAAAAACTAGGATGCCCGAAGTACCGGACTATTCGACATGGTAAGTAACTCTTGACGCATCCAATAAAATATAAACATTTTTATTCCCATATTATTATAACTATAGTGTCCGACCGAAGCTTCAGCTTCGGCCACCAAAAACATAACCTTCGACTTCGGCCAAAATGGGCCGAACTTTTAGCCGAAGCCGAAGGTTTCCGGGAAGCGCCGAAATTCAACGAATTGTTACGAGAGTGCGATGAAAGGGGTGACAAGGTTCACACATTTCGAAGTGTTCTTTTACTTTGACAAAGTTGCAAGGTATTTTTTTCTGAAAAAGGAGGTTATGTATTCGACAAGCATTTTTATTTCATGTATGTCTGATTTCACCGTCGTGATTATTTTTCGGTTGGTAGAGGAAGCTCGCGCGGTGGTCCCCATATAAATTTTATTAACTTTACTTCGGTACTTTTTGAGTTATCCTCTATAATAATGCATTTTTTCTTCTTCGTTTATGTGGATGATGTGTTAATAACTTCTTGTTACTTGACAAAGATGTGTGTGATACCACAACTAAAAAGGCTAAAAATCAGGACGGCCACCCGTCGGTTCACATTCAAGGTAAAAGCTCGCGAACACTTACATAAGAAGTTGGCAGACTCGTCTCACAATTAATTTTGTTGATCTATGTATTTTTATGTCTTTACTTTGTATGTTTTGTTTGTATGCATAAAGTTTCATAAATAAATAAATAAAACTTTTTTGCAAAAAAATAATAATCGACTTCCAAAAACTCTAAAAAGTGGAAAATAACTTTACTTTTGGTTGTTTCCTTGACTTGTTTGCCACCGATTTCCTCTTATAAAAGGCTTCGGGCAGATCAACCCTTCGGTTGGACACTACGTATTATGGATGGACATGACTCTGTTGATGGTTGAACTTTATGATTTCAAATTATATTTTTCCATTGATAACTTACCACATTGCTTTTCTGTTATACAAACTCCGTTCTCAGTATTTCTATAGAAACCCGGCTCGCACGCACATTTGTAGTCACAAGATTGCTCTTCTTCTAGACAAGTTAATCGGTCTCCACGGTCTCTCTCTCTACATGTTTGGTCAGGATTGCATGTGTTTATGCATTGTATTATTTCGTTTGGCGCGCAATCCATATCAGCTGAAAACGAAATTAATTACACTAAAAAAAAAAACTTTTGTAAGAATTAAAACAAGTTTAGGTTTATCTATCAACATTGAACTCGTATACAGAGTGAATTTTCCAAGTGGACATGGATGGCCAAATCCGGAACTATGAGTAATAGCGAAAAATGCTCAAAGCAGCCTCGAGCCCGATTTTAGTGAAAACTAAAACTGCACCATTGAAAAATCAATATACCTAGCCAGAAATCGAACTTTTTCGTCAAAATCGGGCTCGAGACTCCTTTGATTATTTTTCGCTATTCGGCATAGTTTCGGATTTGGCCATCCACGCATACTTGAAAAATTCACCCTGTATAAAGTTTCGTGCCCGTGCTGGTAACCGTTGCGGATTTCTCTCGTGAGGCTATCTTGGCTGCAGGGTAAAGTCATGACTGTCATAAAAATATATTGTCACCAGCCAGACCTAAAAGAATTTCAGCTCAATCAGCTGGGGGAACTGGTTTGAAATTCAGTTACAAGATTTGACCAATACACATACTTACTAACAAGGCAAGTTAAATATAAAAGCTTACAAAAATAAAAATAATCTTTAGAAGTTAAACTTAAAACAATAGGGATTCAATCATTGGTTTAATTTACAAGCAGATTTAAAAAAGTAACATTCTGTCAGTGTCAACGTCAATATACTGTCTTGTCAAGTATCAGGTGTTATGTTATGTCATGTCAAATATAGTCAACATTGTCGAAGGGCCGAATCGAAAACTTTTAAACAAAAAGTAAATACGGCACATATATAGTTTCAAGTGGAATAGAAGGAATGTGAGTAGTTAACTCACGTTACGTCTACAATACATACCTATAAAAATAGTATCCTGCACTAGTTTGTTTCAGAAGCAAAAATGTTTGTTAGAAACTTGTGTTTACATAAAAATTGTGTCAAGTATTGTTCAATATCTTCATACTGCTTAAAAAGTAAGCACGTAAATCAGCAATATCGTACTTTTGGAAACGTTAATTGTGTTTTATCTCAAGATAAAAACATAACCCCAAATCATTCTCATTTTGTGAAGAAAAAACTGCATGAAACTAAACAACTCGTGAAAGAAGAACGGGAGGATCAAACTTGTAATACGTTTACATACAGAACACATTCATGTGGAGAACTAAGACCTGAACATGAAGGAGAAAAGGTCACACTTTGTGGTTGGGTTCAATACTCAAGATTATCTAAGTTTCTTCTTCTCCGAGATGCATATGGCCTAACTCAGTGTGTTGTAAGCAACAACGGTATAAATCTGTCGGACATTCCTTTAGAAACAGTTGTGAAAATCAAAGGTACTGTAGTTTTAAGGCCTAAAGAAATGGTCAACAAAACCATGCCAACTGGTGAAGTTGAAGTGGTTATGGACAAGTTGGAAGTACTTAACACAGTAGATAAGCTACCTTTCAACCTTAGGAACTACCAAAAGCCTAAAGAACAGTTACGGTTGCAGCATCGGTACATTGATTTGCGGTTTCCAGAGATGCAGAATAATTTGAGAGTGCGTTCAAATATGCTCCATAATATGAGAAGGTTCTTGATTGAAAATCATGGATTTGTGGAAGTTGAGACTCCTACATTGTTTTGCCGAACCCCTGGTGGTGCAAGAGAGTTTGTAGTGCCTACACATCATAAAGGACTCTTCTACTCATTGGTGCAAAGCCCACAGCAGTTTAAACAAATGCTAATGTCTGGAGGCGTTGATAGATATTTCCAAGTTGCAAGATGTTACAGAGATGAGACAACTCGGCCGGACAGGCAGCCAGAATTCACACAATTGGATATAGAACTATCTTTTACTAACCGAGATGGTGTCTTGTCTATGATTGAACAGTTGCTCTACAATACATTCGTGAAATCACTTCCAAAACCACCATTTGAAAGAATGACCTATAAAGACGCTTTGAAAAATTATGGCACTGATAAACCAAATTTAACTTATGACTTAAAATTTGCAAATCTGAACCATCTGTTCCCTGAGAAGTCCAATGATAGTAACTTTGGTGCTTATGCACTACCATATAACAAAGAAATTGGAAAGTTAACTACGAAATACAAAGAAAAAATCAGAGAGTTTGCCAAAAAGCATTCGTGCAAAGTTGTTCTAAATGAAAGTATTTCAAAAGAATTAGGAACTGAAATCAGTGAAAGGATCCAATCCACAGTTGGGGACTTAAACGCAGCTATAATTGTTTTAGGTGATGATGAAAACTCTTGTTTATGCCTCGGAGAAATAAGGGAAATGATGGCATTGTTGTTGAAATCAAATAATATGCTTCAAGTCAAAGAAAATGTACACCCATTGTGGGTGATAGATTTCCCTTTATTTGTCAAAGGTGAAAATGGTTTAGAAACCTGCCATCATCCATTTACTGCACCTCATCCAGATGACATGCATTTACTGGTCTCCGAGCCACAAAAAATGAGGTCTTTGGCATATGACATTGTTATGAATGGTAATGAAATTGGTGGCGGTTCAGTTCGTGTGCACAATGCTGAATTACAGGAGAAATTGTTGAAGATTTTGAAAATTGACACTTCAAACCTATCACATTTCTTGAATGCTTTGAAATGTGGGTGTCCACCACACGCTGGGATTGCGTTAGGTATCGACAGGCTAGTGACAATAGCTTGTGATGCTGAAACAATTAGGGAAGTTATAGCATTCCCTAAATCACACGATGGGAGAGACCCATTATCGGGTGCCCCCAATAGTATAAGCGAAGAAGACAAAAAGTATTACCATATTTCTAATATTAAGTAACATTTATTCGATTTTTAAATTATATTAATTGTTTCTAAAAAAAGGTTTTTCTTTTTTTCTTTTCAGGTTTTTTAACTTAAGGAAGTAACATTTATAAAGGGTACATAAAACATTAGTATTTAATTTGTATAAAATCTCGATGTTTCGACATGACGCCAAATTAGTGGGTACGTTGCACCCGTGCGAAGCACTGGACGGGTCGCTATTAGGTGCCTATCTATGTAGGTATGTGCGTAATATTCAAAGAATATGTATGTAGTATAATAGGTAGGTAGGTAGGTATGCTCGCACGCCGTACTTCAGTGGTAACTAAACCAGTATTAAGCTGTTTAAACGTGTTCAATAACCTTTGTGTTTCTGCGGTCTGTGAATCAATAGCATTGTTTTTTAGATCCATCAGTTTTTGTAACGCTTTTTGCATCCATTTCTGTACCAGTCTCCAAACCATTGACAGGTAAGTTTTTCCCCTAGTACCATAGCGCAATAGATTTAAAAAAATACCATATATTTCCTTATGGTAATGAACTTGTAAACATATCTTTTGAACTTTAAAAGATTTGTTAAGTTAATTAATTAACTTTAACTGGTTTCACATGGTCATGTCTTGCTTGTCCAGTTGCAGATACTGTGCGTTTCAAATGGCCAAACATTTACATAATATAACAATGTCAATGAAAAACAAAGTTAATTACTGCTGCAATTTCACGAAAATGTCATATCTCGCTTCATATCAAATCTCATTCAAACCAATTTTCGTTGAAAGCTGTTTTTACGTACTACAAGCCCACATTTTTTCAGGATTTTTCTCCTGTTATTTTAAAAGTTAGAAAGGGGAACGGGCACAATTTTTACGGCTTTAGACGCGGATATCCCATCAACTATTGACTTAAAAAAATAGTATTTTAGGCACCTCGATATCATTTTCCAAGAGCTGCTGATAGTCACCCCACAGCTGAGGTTTGCAAAAATAAAGGGGAATGCCGATTTTAGGCCCAAAAATGCCCAAGAAATCTTTTGTAAATTTTATGTCACTAACTCTGCTATTCACGACGCGATAGAAGTTGGAAACATATTTGAAAAATATTGAAACAATAAGGAAATTCTGTATTCTGTGGCTGTACGCACGACGGCCGAACAAGCTGTACAAAACCAGTTTATGTGGATCTCTCATTGTATAGGAAAACTATACAAAGCGAGGCCAAATTATACGGGAAATGTACAGCTTCAGGTGCCGCCGTGTGTACAAGTTACTGAATAAAGTACAATTACATTTTTGTGCAAATAGAAAATCTCAGTTTCATTTAAATAAATCTAAATCTTAATAGTGAAAAATTAAAGATTTTTTGCAAAAAAATTAACTTAACCGTTTACACATATTTGTACAGACGCCAGCCCATCAAGCTACTACCATCTGTCAAATTTCTTTAATAGATTTTCAACTTTATCGCTAACGCATTAGGTTCAATGTTGTGATGGCCCAGAGGTTAAGGCCTCGCCTCTCATGCATGTTTGGTTGTGGGTTTAAATCCGGGCAAGTACCAATGTGACTTTTTCAATTCATATGTACTTTTCTAAGTTTATCTTGGACATCACAGACATCGGTGAAGGAAAACATCGTGAGGAAACCTTTACTTATAATTAATATAAGTTTGAAATCGCCAACCCGTCTTGAGCAAGCGTGGTGATCAATGATCGTGCCTTCTCTGTACGAGAAGAGGCCTTTTCCCAGCAGTGGGACAGTAACAGGCTGGTATTACTTATTAGGTTCAAGGTTGATTGGGAAAATTTTACAGTTTCGGTTAGCTTGATGTTTTGGCGTCTGTACATACTTTACTTATTTGTCCTTTTATGTAAATAAATTCCAATGCATTTTATGTATTAAATATACATAAATTATAATCTACTTACAATTAGTACCTACATAATTTATAATAAATTCAATGATCTACATGCGCCGATCGAAAAAACAAACACTTCAAATTAAAAAAAAAAATACCTGGAAACTCTGTGTTTTTTCAATAATTTTAAAAGAAAATTATTTATGGTTTGAACTAATACTAACATTTGGTCTAACATGTGGGCACTCGGGGCATAAATCACTATGGCGGCCTGGCAATCCCCTTTCTACTACTGTACGTATACCTATACGTAGAAATTATTTTTTGCAAACCTCAGTTACATGTATGCAGAGCCGCCCCTATATTTTTTATTTCATAATTTCACTGCACTGTTGTGTAGCGGTTCATAGAAGACACCTCTAAATTTCAACTGTGTGGTGTCAACATAAAATCGACCATAAAGTGTATTACTGGGAGGACTCCCACTTTATGGTCGATTATATTTAAAAAAAAACTGCTGTTCCATACGTTTTGACCGCGTATTTTGTGACTGCTATTTAATCTCTAAATATATAATTATAAAAAAACATCTGTTCTTGGAAAAAATACTTTAATACCCATTGTGAGTTTAGTTTGTCCCACAAGCTACAACTTCAAACATTTCTGTAACTTTATCATTAGCTATAATTATTCTGAAGTTAATTTAATTAACACTTGCATATTAATTTATACTGATTTGTTTGAATGAAAATAACGTCAGTTGAAAACTTATTTGAACAATTTATACTATTGCACTTTCGTATGAAACAGCTTTTTTCAAATATTGTGGTAATATTAAAGACACTTGCCTGTTGGTGTAGTAAACGTATATTCCTGGTACTCTGTATTATCGTATTCATCGTCTATGACTGTCTCGTAATAGTCTGCATGTCTAGCCTGAACCACACTGAACCCCACACAGAATAATAACAACACACGAAATGATTTGAACATGTTGACGACTCGATGTGAATTGATGAAACGTAGACTAGTCTCGGTTTATTTATGGAGTTATTGGCGGTGATTCATGCAGGCAGTAGCGTAGCTAGTCCTTAATGGGCCCCTGTATCCAAATCATGTAAGGGGCCCTGGGGCCGAAACGTGTTAGTAGTGCAATTTAAATATTTAGTTTTTTAGCTACTTATTTTAGAAAATCTGCAAAGTGACGCTTGATTCCATAATTTATCTAGACGCAATCTCACTAACACACTAGAGTATTAACTCTATACCTGCGCGAATTAAGTAGGTGGCAGTTTAAATGGAATTGACATTGAGCAGTAATGATAAAATGAGACACTTACGTGATAAACTATCAGCAAACAAGTAAGGGTATTCTGTAGTAAAAATATCATCTAGGAGTATTTCGTAGTCCTCAGTAGAAGTCCCCTGAACCACACTGATCCCCACACAGCAGAATAACAACACAGGAGATGATCTGAACATGTTGACAACGCGATGTGAATAGACAAAACTTAGACTTGTCTCGTTGTATTTATAGATCGTTCGTTTTCGGACATGATTCTTGCACCGTGTAGCTAGTCCTGAGTGGGCGCCTGTATTCATTTCTTTCTGGGGCTTCCCTTGGCCAAAAGGAGGGTGATGTCGTTTTTACAAAATAAACAAAAACTTTGATCCAAACAATATGTTAGGTAGGTACTACCTACACTCAGCGGCACGGAATGTGGCCCAAGCGCGTTATGTGGTTTATTATCGAAATGAAACACGAAACAAGATTTTTTTTTGTTCTAAAACTTAAATGTTTATTCGATTCTTAAAAGCGAATAATCATTCATTTAAAAAAAAAAACAAGTTAACTTTATTAAAATTGTATAAAATTAAATTAAAGTTAGCAGGCATTGGAATCCAAGTTAAGTTTTTAAATCGGTAGTACGGCCTACATTGACCATTAAACTACAATTTTCACTCACTCAAAATCATGGGCCGAGATGGGCACGGGTTTGACACAGATTGTGCACTTCGCAAAATGTGCACTTCGCAAAATTTCCACTTCGTAAAGTAGCACTTCTCAAAATGAGCAGGTTTTGCATAACATTTTGAAACAAACTATCAACTATTTGATAGTCTCAATACATGCTCACTTTGAGTAGTGCTTATTTTCGGAAGTGCTCATCTTGATAAGTGCTCATTTTGAGAAGTGCACATTTTGCGAAGTGCACATTTTGCGTCAAGTGCACATTTTGCGAAGTGCACATTCTACGTCAAACCCACGGGCACTTACAAAACGTCGACAAAAAGGTGCACGGTTCGAGTTGGTCGTTTCCTATGGAGAAGAACCGGCAAGAAACTCCATGGTTACTCTTTTCAAATCATTTGGTGTTACAATATTATCATGTTACAGCATTTGTACTTAAGTATGGGGGACAGCGTAGGGCCGACAATAAGTCGTTGCTTACTACACAAAAGATATAAACCAAGATAAAAAGTTAACAAAAGTTAACAAGCAGCTGGGAATCTACAAAGCCTACGATGTTCACACATTCACAAACAATCGGTAAAAAAGAATCTATACATAGGTAAGAAAATATTGTAAAATACTAAATTAAAAAAGTGACACAAATATTGTCATCAGTGATGTAACTATTCTGAGCAAAAGATGGAAATGATTTGAAAACTATTGTAAAAAATCTGATTAGAAAGAAAAGATAAAATGAGATTGAGAATAGTTAGAGACATCCACGTATTTGTGCTGTTTATGAGCTCCCAGGGAAGCCGCATGCGCAGAAGTAACTAAAGCCTTCTTCTTTATCTTCAACGTAGTCCTTGATTTTATATAATTATGCTTTTTAATAAGGATACGTTTGATGTAGGTTTTGAACTTTCCATCGGTCATGCGGTCAGTTCTATAACTGACTTTAGCAAATTGTTATAAAAGCGTATACCTACTGTTTATAAGAAAAGACTTGTTAGTTTTTGTTTTGTGGAGGTCAGATAGGCAGTCGCTCCATGTAAAATACCGGTATCCAGCTGCATCCTGTTAGACTGAAAGCCGACCCCAAAATAGTTGGGAAAAGGCTAGGCAGATGATGATGATATCCTGAATGTTGGATTACTTTCCGGACGGCCGAAGCCTACTACTCAGGTAGGTACTCAAAAACTAGGATTTTTTAATAAATAAAATAAAGCTGTTACTTAGATGTTTATTGCGTTACATTGCTTGAACGAATAGTAATGGTGTCTGATAATGGACATTTTGGAAGTTTCTAATGAAAACCTCAATTTCTTCAAAAACACAGAAACACACACAGCAACAGCTTTAATCTTCTAGTTTTGGATATAATAAAATGAATTGCAGATTTTACGTGGCGACGCACCCGTGTACAGATGATAGAATAAAAAAGTGAAAAATGTCAAGGGTTCAAGTAAAAAAATTAGAAGCGGGTTGTAGCATGACTTGAGTTGGTGGTATTACAAAACCATCAGGCGTAAGTGTGGCGCAGACAAATGGTTTAGGTAGGCGTTGCCATACAACGCTGCCAGACTCTTGGGCACATTGCCAGTTGACAGCGTTGGAGAGGAGTTTTTTGATGGCATTTTTTAGTTTATTGTTACTTTATTTAAGGTGCACCTACCTTTAGGTATAGGTAACTCAATAGAATTCATTATAATACGTAAATAATTTAGAAAATTATCCAAGAACAGGTGTCAAAGATGAACCTGGTCCACTTTTCATCCCAGGACAAAAACAAACACTTTTCACTTGCTCTAATCCGAGCTAGCAAGTGCATCCCAGGGTGGATGCCTCTTTCTTTAATGGGGCAATTCGATCTGGATTCACTCGCGATCACATAGGGTGTAAGCACACTTATCGACGTGAAATCGACTTGACCCGACCAGATGTGGCTGTAGTCACTCCTTTAATCTGTGAAATTTATGGAACAGCATATTTGTCAAGAGTTATCTATGGATCCCTTGAGTCCCTTTCTTTACCCATTTTAGTGTAGGTAAGCGGTGTCTGTTATCTAAGTTTTTGATGAGGCCTTCCTTACAAACGAATGCTGGTCGACATGGTATGAATACGCCTAGAACCAGAGAACCTTATCACGATCTAACACGATTACACACACACATGAATGCGATAAATTTGAGTTTAAGTATGATTTTTCGGGAGAGCACTCCACCACACATTCGTTTAATACTTCGGTCGGCCCACAATCTGGATAATGGAAATGATAATAATAACAGTTAAGTCCCAAATACGCATGGTATTAAGTAACTTCACCTTAACACATAGTGCAGTGCACACTAGGTATTAGGTACTAGTCGAAGCAGTTTTTTACTGTTGATACTTATAACAACGGTGCAAGCACGATCATTGACGAATCGTAAAAAAGGCAAAAACAGTCGAAAATTATCGAAGGTCACTTGTTTTATTCTTATCTTACGCCATATTTGTTTGCACATCGGTAATTCCCCTTTGACATGATAGATAGTTTAAGATACGAACCATTATCAGTAAAAAACTAGGGGGCTCCCATCTTCCATCAAAAATAAAAGTCCCTCGATCAATAAAGGTATGTACTTAATAGAAAAGTAAAAATCCAACACATCTTTCAGTGTAGTTGTTTTTAGGGTTTCGTAGTCAACAAGGAACCCTTATAGTTTCGCCATGTCCGTCTGTCCGCAGCTTAGCTCAAAGACTCTTAGTAGTAGAAAGCTCTAATTTGGCTTGAATATACAGATTAGTTACGCCGATAAGGTAGTAAAATAATATCTCGTATATTTTGATGGGCAACTACAGAACCCTACGTTGTGCGTGGCCCGACACGAATTTGGCCGGTTTTTTATTTATAATAATAATAATAAGTGGGCTACTATTTTTTATATTTTTAAATGTTTTGTTTACTTTTGTTTTTTAAAATATTTAAAAATGTATTAGATATGAGGAATGATGAATAAAAGAAATAATAATAAATTCTTTTATTGTTAATTCTTATATTTATCATTACAACTCATGTAAATATGGGTTCACCATAGCTCCAATTAATTTCTGTTTACCTATTCCTTCTAGTTATGTCTATTATATAAACGACATCAACAACAACATTCATACAGAGCAAGAAAAAAAAAAGTTTTAGTTGTTGTGTGTTTTTTGTTTTTTTTGTTGTAAGTTTTTTTTTAAAATAAAGTAGGTTGGTTGTTTTCAGGATCCAGGTTTTATATTGAAATGCCTTTGGGGCCCTTTCGTTATTCTTCAACGACGAACAGAACTGACAAACTTTCCTTTACCATAAGTCAGTACAAAACCATTTTTGGATCACGAATGAATGCCCAAAAAAAAAGAGTTTTATTGAGTTTTCTCTCGCTGTTAGAATGTCACTTTGTCAAGGTATGCAGAATAACCTGGAAGTGAATTAAATACTTCTTCACCTACTTTACCTCATTTACTTGATAAATAATAAAAAAAGAACTCTTATTAAACATATTATTATATTGTTTATATTATACATATTGCATTACTTACCTTCAACAAATTAATGGGTTAGGTACTTAAAACTTAACAATTGAATCTCAGTACCAGCAAAACTTAAAAAATCGGATAATAATGGGCGGATCGCTCGTCCAGGAAATTACCCATGGACTGGATTTCTCAACCACACGCCTTCGGGGGTCTCTCCAACTCAGCACATAAGCTGCTATCTAGACAAGGCGAGTCTTCATCTGCCCTGTAAAATCCGTCCCAGCAAACGCATCCCGGAGTGCAGGCCTCTTTATCGTCGCAATTCTGTTCCACTGGATTCGTGATTGAAGAGCAGGTCTCGTTCGCGCACTGTTTGCATTCCGAATAATGTTCGAATGTATCACAAGGAGCTCCTGAAAAGAAATGCTTCATTTAAGCTTAACCCGATCACGCTTTGCTGTGGCTGTCAGTAGAATTCGTGATTAAAGGCATTTAGTTATAAACACACTCTTCTTGCATAGAATCGCAACGTCGTGGTAAAAATTCTAAGTATAATCAGGATTCACTTAGATTTTTTCTCTCTTTTACCACTGTGCTATCTGATGAGTGCGTGGAATAGTGGGAGGGAGATACTTTTACCCGGTACCGGGATACTACAGGCTCAATAGATAAATAGAAGCAATGACCCCTTTTCAGGTTTGGGGTAGGTAAGAAAAAACTAGGGTTGCACAATCACGAGCACCAATATGTATACACTTTCCTAAACTAAAAAGCAATTTTCGCGAGAAGTAACGATTGTATCTTGGAGATAGGATTTTTTTATTGAAAATAAGAGTTCTAGAATACTATGTAGGTAACAACATGAAATTTTATTCAGAGCAGTAGGAAAAAAACACTTTTAAAAGTTTTTAAGTGTTTACATATTAGTGCTCGTGACTGTACCTATAGTTGCACAACTAACCACATTCTTCTTTTGGTATACATTCGGTGTCCAGAGTCTTTCTGATGAAGCCTTCCTTACAAACGCATGAGGGGCTACAAGGCAATAATGCAGCTGGGCAGATAATCTGATCACGATCATAACAGGAATCTTCCGGAGGACACCCCACGCATTTGTATACTTCGTTTGGTCCACAATCTGAAAAATAGAAAAGAGTGTAAATAAAAGTAAATTGTTTTTTTGAGCTACCAACAAAAAATGGTAGGTTACTTATTTATTTATTTTGTGCATTGTCCTAGATGCCCCAAGAAAATTATTATTAACCCAGTTTATCCTCAGTAACAGCTGTCTGGACCACACTCGACACAGCACAGCAGATAAACAGCACAAGAAAAGGTCTCAACATGTTGACGACTCAATGGGTATTGATGAACGGAAGCTTTGCCTACTCTGTTTATATACCAACATTGGCTGATTGTTAGAGTGGGTTTTACCTATTATGCAGCACAATGGCTGATCTTTAGATGTGTGTTCTTTCTTATTTACTTTTTTATTTAAAAAACGTTGCCCCACACTAGGAATTTCTCCTGAATCGTGGGTGCGTTTACAAACATTTAAATACACACACAAACAGCCAGACCCGGAACAACTACCTGTAGGCCTTCCAAATGTTTGATCCGTGCGGTAATCGAACCCGCGACACGCAGCGCAGCAGTCAATCGCTCAGCCACTGCGCCAGCCGCGCCGTCCTTACCTATGATTCAGCACAAATTACAGATGTGGATCTTTTTAAAGCTGCTGCTGTTGAAAATATACAAGTGACAAAATTGTGTATAATTTTTATTGATTAACTTGGTGTTGTTTTTGCGGTTCGTCTACAAACAACACCATGATAATCTTGTGACCAGTGTTTGTGGTAAAATATTAGTTTTCGGTAGCAAAGAAAAACCTTGATTTTTTCTTTAATATGCGTAAAATTTGATTGGGAAACCAAGTTTATTGTCAAATCGTATGATTATAGGCGAAAATTTTCACGCGCTCTCTACAAATATGTAATTGGTACCCTTTTCAAATCTAGTTTTTATTTTAGCTGACTAAACTTTATTGTTCAAACACTGCTTTAAGATTATATCTTGGATGTTGGTATTTCACAAATACCACTTGGCGCCCATGCTGCCGTTGACAACCACTGGCATTAGAAATACCAGCAAGTACATGTGATTTAGAACTCTGTTATTACTTTACAATAATAGATTGAACAATCAATACAAAATCGTTATCATTTTATTTTATGTGGGTAGGTAGGCACATTACCCGCAATAAAAAAAATTACATCGCTAGTATTGACAGGTGATAGTAAAAAATGGCGTACTTTATAGTCGGAAACTTAAAAGTACTCATTATTGTTCAAAAAACTATCCCATTATAAATAATCATTAAGTCTTATTTAACAAATTATATTTTTATTTTAGATATTTCATGCCGTTTAAGGTTTTGAGACACAAGTCATTTATCAAGAGTACTCTCCATGGGCAATCTCCTTTAAAGCTATTTACGATTCGTTTTGGTCCGATCACTTTCTTTTAAAAATAGAGTGTGATATTAATGTTATTTAACGATAAATTAAAGAACTTAGATTTTCCTAAAGAGTTTGAACTTTGTGCTGATAAATGTGATAATATGCAAAAAAAAATTAAAATGTTTAAAAATGTTTTATTTTTATTTTATTTTAATATTAGGCTGTTTTGCGGCATCATTCCCCTCATCATCATTCTCTAACCAGCAAAAATAAAGCAGGTGAAAAAGCAAATTAAATCTTATAATCTGATTAATTTGTGTTGAGTAAGTCAGGGCCACTGGGCCACCACTGTCCTGTCTCGAGGACACTGTCACACGACGGCGTGTAAAAAGGTTCTGAAAACGGGTGTGTGTGTGTTGTGTGACTTTTCCAACGTCGTCGTAATCTATACTATATATAATATATAATATAATATATATAATATTATAAAGCTGCAGTGTTTGTTTGTTTGTTTGTTTGAACGCGCTAATCTCTGGAACTACTGGTCCGATTTGAATGATTCTTTCAGTGTTGGGTAGTCCATTTATCGAGGAAGGCTATAGGCTATATAACATCACGCTACAACCAATAGGAGTGAAGCAGCAATGAAAAATGTTGCAAAAACGGGGAAAATTGTATTTTTAATAATTTTACGCGGACGAAGGTCGCGGGGAACAGCTAGTCGCTTATAAAATATCACGTTATCATGGCCCTCAGAATATCTCGGATGTGTTACGTCTTCACCTACTTCACCTCGTTTCCTTAATAAATTAAATAACACATAACATCACGCCTGTAATCCCCGAAGGGTTAGGCAGAGGTTTACCTAACAGGTAATAAACGCACATTTCGCCAGTTATGTTTTAAGTCCCATGTATTTTTTTTTTGTTATCCTGTTTGAGTGTCCCACTGCTGAGCAAAGGCTCCCCTTTCTCCTTCCAAACCTCTCTGTCCTGTGCGATATCTGGCCATGTTCTCCCCGCAAAATGTATTAGGCAAAGATAAATTAAATAAAACACTTGTTAAACACTAGTTATCACTAGTGTTTAACAGTTTTTTCTTTATATTATATTTTTTATTTCATAAAAATAAAAGGTTCGTTTTCTAAAAACTTCACAACTGAATCAGTAGACCGTCAAAATGCGAATTTATTAATGTTGAGTCT
This sequence comes from Noctua pronuba, assembly GCA_905220335.1. NCBI lineage: Eukaryota > Metazoa > Arthropoda > Insecta > Lepidoptera > Noctuidae > Noctua > Noctua pronuba. The sequence goes on from LR999896.1 coordinate 17,903,912, forward strand.
CTCGTTTAGCAAAAAACTCGAACACACACAAACACAGGAATAGGGTGTTTTATTTTATTGCATTTCTGAAAATTTAAAAACTGAATCTCAGTACCAATAGACCAGAAAATCTCTAATAATAATAATAGGAAGTTTATTCAGTATATCGTGCTTCGAGTGGAGTTCTCCACCACACACAATGCGGCGTATCTTCCAACTCGGGACATGAGCAACGATACTGACAATACGAATTTTCATCGGCCCTGTAATATCTGTCATAGCAAACGCATCCCGGAGTGCAGGCCTCTTTATCGTCGCAATTCTGTTTCACTGGATTCGTGATTGAAGAGCAGGTTTCGTTCGCGCACTGTTTGCATTCCGAATAATGTTCGAATATATCACAAGGAGCTCCTGAAAAAAATATTTTTTTATGTGACTGTGTAAATATTATGAACCGCGAGCATTCTAAAGTTCCTGCTGGCTGCCTGCTGGATCGTCTCGAGGACACTTTCAAACAAAGAAAACTCTAAAAACTATAAACTCAAATAATTTATTTCAATTAGACCATTACAGACACTTTTGAATGTCAGAAAAACAAAGAAAGCGAAGCTACAGTCACAGACAAGGCATAATAACTTGTGAAAATACTGTAGTTGCATTTTAGAAAAATACGTAGTTATTAAGCATGTAACCAATATTATGGTGCACTAAAAATAAATACAATTCCTTTATAACTTTAGTCAAAAAAACATTGTAAAGATGCGCGATTATTTCGACGTGCTGTCAATGTTACTGGACGAAGCCTTAAGTGTTTTTAAAAAGAATTATAGTTCACAAATATTGGAGTCAATATAAAAAGTGTTAAGGTATCAGGATGTACAAACTCATAACTCACCACACTCTTCTTTTGGTATACATTCGGTATTTATTGTCTTTCTGATGAAGCCTTCCTTACAAATGCATGCGGCACTACAAGGTTCGATAACGTCTAGGCAGAGAGTCCGATCACGATCATAACAGGAATCTTCGCGAGGGCATCCAACGCAGTCGTTTAATACTTCGTTCGGCCCACACTCTCCTGTGAAATATAAAAGAAAGTGGCTGTTAACAGAAGATTACTATAATAAGCCACAAATTAAAAAGTGATATGTGTGGTCAAAAAAAACCACTGCGCTGGCGAGATGTATCGATAGCGTGGGTGCATACTTTAAGTAATAGAAAAAAAAACCTTATTTTTTTAAACTACTTCAAAAAAGGAGAAGTTTTCAATTCGTCGGAATCTTTTTTATGTATGTTCTCCGATTACTCAAAGACGCCAGAACCGATTTGGAAATTTCTTTTTTTGTTTGAAAGAGTTTACTCCCAAGTTGGTCCCATAGAAGTATTGTCATGATCTGATCATGGACTTCGGAGATATGGAACAGAACTCTTCAATAATAGACAGTAAATCTGAAGCGAATGCTGCAATAGCTTGGATGTTTATTGTTTACACAACATCATGACATGGCATCATGTCTGTTTGCTCTGAGGGGGTACGCAGATGTGTACCAATACACCCACATTTCGACGGTGAGGTATGTTAAGTTCAGTTTATTGGGGATAAGCCTATTACCATGAAATGTAATGTTAACAATGTAAAATAAATGCATAGCAAATATTTCGTCATTTTAGTGAGCGAAGTCACTAAGTGACATTTTAGCCAAAATGAGTTAATGATGTCAAAGTGTTTTTAAACCTATAATCTACCTTACAAAAAGGTAAAATACAGTTTTTTTTCAGTATTTTAGATAATACGAGAATGTCAGAACTACATAACTAGGTACTTGATAAGGCAAAACACCAGCTTACGAAAATTAACTAACGGCAATTGAGTAATTTATGACAATTTTTCTTACTAACTTTTTCTCAATTACTGGGGCTTCCCTGCTCATTAATGTTACTTAGTTACTTTTCGTATTCAATATATACGACGAGAACCCCTATAACGTCACTTAGGTATTTCTTTCAGACCAAAATCTTTCATATTTTGAGTATGCTAGAATTACCTATATTTCTTTTTATTACATTTCTCAGTAATGGTAAAAATATTTACATAATTTACTGAATATTAGAGTGCATGGTAAAAATATCAATATTTTGTTCATGAAAAGCATTTTTGTAACTAAAAAACATACACGTTATGGAGTTATACCGATTATAAGAACAAAAAAACTTTAAAACGCTTTTATCTCGAAACTAGCTTTTTGCACTTAATGATTTCTCGCACTACAACGACGATTTGTATAGGATATTACAACTAAAAATTAAAAATAACGTTAGCTTCAGAAGTCGGTGACTTTTGTTTACTGATGTGATTTAGTTTTTTTTTGTCACCGACTTCTGAAGCTAAAGTAATTTTTCACATTTTTGTGTTTTTGAAGTCGATTTTATTTTTTGCAAAAAAGTTTATTGTGTACAAAACGGCAATTTTATGAGTGAACACCTAATACTAACATCTACAGAAATATTTAGCATTGAACTCACCCGGTGTGGCCTCAGGGTCAGATCTTTGGACCACATTGAACACGATACAGCAGATAAACAACACAAGAACAGGTCTAAACATGTCGAAGGCTCAATGTTTATTGATTGATAAAATGGAAGCTTGACTCTGTTTATATTCAGTTTGTTCTTGTTTGATTTAGGGATCCTTCCATTATTAATTAAAGAGAAAACGCTCTTTTAAAACTAGGCAATAATCCGTTTCTAAATAAGCATCGAGTCTATTGCCCTTGGCATTAAACCGCCAACGAATGAAAAACACAAGTCATCATAACCAGTGAGGGTAATGTGGGTGGAGAGGGTATCGTTAAGGAAACTTCTCATAGAAATTCGGCGAACTGCTCGTCTAGTAAATAAAATTCTTGCCAAACATAGTTAAATGTTTCTATTGCATTTCTTATTACTTCAACAAAAAAAAATTTTAGGGTCTTAAAAACTTAACAACTGAATCTCAGTACCAATAGACCAGAAAATCTCTAATAATCATAGGAAGGTTATTCAGTATATCTTAGCTTCGAATGGAGTTCTCCACCACACGCAATACGGCGTATCTTCCAACTCGGGACATGAGCAACGATACTGACAATACGAATTTTCATGTGCCCTATAATATCCGTCATAGCAAACGCATCCCGGAGTGCAGGCCTCTTTATCGTCGCAATTCTGTTTCACTGGATTCGTGATTGAAGAGCAGGTCTCGTTCGCGCACTGTTTGCATTCTGTATATTCTTCAAATATATCACAAGGAGCTCCTGAAAAGAAATGTTTCTTTACTGTGACTAACAATAAATATTATGAACCGCGAGCGTGCTATAGTTCCTCCTGATAGGTTTAGGATCGTCTCGAAGATACTTTGAAACAAAAAAAAAATATCGGTTCACTAATATTGGAGTCAATAAAAAAAAAATGGGTTCAGGATGTATAGACTCATAACTCACCACACTCTTCTTTGGGTATACATTCGGTATTTATTGTCTTTCTGATGAAGCCTTCCTTACAAATGCATGCGGGACTACAAAAGTTGACAATGCGTGGGCAGACAGGACTATCATAACAGTAATCTTCGGCAGGGCATTCAAGGCAATCGTTGTATACTTCGTTCGGCCCACACTTTTCTGGGAAATACAAAAGAAAGTGGCAGTTAACAGAAGATAGAGGTATGTGTGGTCTATTTAATTATTACTGTACTTAGACCTAGATACCCTATGAAAATTAATAATTGGTATTTACCTATGAAGTTGCCGTTCTACAATATTAGCAATTTGATGTGTAATTTATGGACGGTTGGCAAAGAAATGTAAATATTTGAACACATTTGAAAATTGAATCTTTTTCGTCACTATGGGCACTTTAAAAATACGAGTGATTATGGAATACGAGTTCCGTTATGGTAGCAATGCGGCGCAAACGGCTTGCAACATTAAGGACGTATGCGGAGTGAGCACTACAAACGTACGAATCACCCGCTATTAGTTTCATCGCTCCCGATCTGAAAATTTTGTTGTTGTTTTGTTGAAATGAAGCCCGTGGTCGCCCGAAAACTAAAGTCAACAACGAAGAATTAAAGGCGATATTGGAAGCAGGCCATACTCAATCTACGAGTGAGTTAGCAGCAGCTTTAAACGTTAGCGTCCAAATAATATAGGTTAATTTACGTGAAATTGGCAAGGTAAACAGCATCATAAATGGATGCCACACAAATTGAACTATCGCCAGCGCAGCGAACGCGTTGACTTTTGCCTTGCGTTGCATAACAGACCCAGGAACTAACGGATTTTAAACCGCATTGTCAGTTGCGATGAAAAATGAATTATTTTTGACAATCATAAGCGCTCATCATGTTGGTAAGACCCTGGTTCAGAACCTAGGCAATTCTCCAAACGAAAACTTATTCCTAGAAAAGTGATTGTCACTGTTTGGTGGTCGAGTTGGAAGTCCTGCGTCATCCAACATATTAACAGATCTTGCGCCGACAGATTTCTATTTTTTTTGAATTTGAACAACTTCATGGCAGGAAAAAATCTCCGTCCACCTTCTTCAAGAAGGGCTTTGAAAAATTGTGTATACAAAACGGCAATTTCATGAGTAAACACCTAATACTAACATCTGCACAAAGATTTAGTATTGAACTCACCCAATGTATCCTCAGTGACAGCTGTTTGGACCACACTGAACACGGCACAGCAGATAAACAATACAAGAACAGGTCTAAACATGTCGAAGGCTCAATGTTTATTGATTGATAAAATGGAAGCTTGACTCTGTTTATATACAGTTTGTTCTTGTTTGATTTAGGGATCCTTCCATGATTAATTAAAGAGAAAACGCTCTTTTAAAACAAGGCAATATTCCGCTTCTAAATAAGCATGGAGTCTAAATTTGTATCCTTGTTATTAAACCGGCAACGAATGAAAATCAAAAGTTATCATAACCAGTGAGGGCAATGTGGGTGAAGAAGCTATCGATAAGGAAACTTCTCATAGAAATCTGGCGAACTGCTCATCTGGTAACTAAAATTCTTGTCACAAATAGTAAAATGTTTCTCGCACAATATTAGGTACTACTTCAACGAAATTATAATTTAGAGATCTTAAAACTTAGCAACTGAATCCCAGTACCAACCAGTACACCCGCAAAACTCAGATACTCAGATCAAGTGGTCCATCTCACAAAATAGGGCGTATCTTTCAACTCAACATGTGCAGCGAGGTAGACAAGTCGAATCTTTATTTGCCCTGTAATATCCGTCCCAGCAAGTGCATCCCAGAGAGCAGGCCTCTTTATCGTCCAATTTTATCAGCACATGGGTGAATTGTAGGTTTAGTTCACTCCTTCGCGAAATATAAAGGGTGAAAAAGACCCTTAACGAAAACGAAAACCACATATTCTGCCCATCATTGGGATCATTTTTTTCTTCTAGACAATACCTGGGAAACCACAGGTTCTGGAGATATTGAAGGTCAAAGTTCCAATTTTTTCACAAGTTTTTTAAAAAAAACCACTTTTTAAGATTTTAACTTTACTTTTATTAACTCCATGACCCATTAACTATTCAAAGCATTCATCAGCACTAAGTTTTGAGTGCGTAACATTGAGTTTTACCGTGAAAAGTGATTTTTCACACCAAAAAAAAAAGTCGTTTCCCAGCAATAATTTTTGCGTAGAGTTACTTAGTTTGATGTACAGAATGCTTAGTTGACGGCTTCGTGAAGGGTCTGTTTACACCCTGTAGATATAGTGGTTATGTAACTGCCACATAATGGTGTGTCTTTTGTCATTTTTCAGGATTTTAGGGTATGTCGCTTTTAAGTCGCTAACGTACGTAACTAACCTAACTATTAACTTAACCTTTGGGTCCGTCATTATCGCTGATGGAATGTTGCTGATTACCTACTTCACGTAAATAAAACTCTTTTTAAACACAGTTACATGTTTTTATTGTATAACATAACTTCAACAAATAAGGGTACAGTAGAAATGAATCCTTGTACCAGCAGACCTCCAAAATTCGAATAATTAACAGGTTCAGTAAATTATCCGAGTCGTGGATTTTTCCAAGACTCGCAGTAGGTTGTATTTTCCAACTCAGGACAAAAGCAACGATGTTGACAAGGCGAATTTTCGTCTGCCCTGTAATATCCGTCCCAGCAAGTGCATCCCGGAGTGCATGACTCTTTACTTTCGCAATCAGATTTCACCGGATTCGTGATTGAAGAGCAGGGAGCGTTCGAGCACTCTTTGCATTCTGTGTAGTATGTAAATATCTCACAGGGAGACCCTGAAAAGGAAGGTTGTATTAAAGGACTTCCACTACTTTTATATTAAATGCAACACACCATCTGCCTTGCCTTTTCCCAACTATGTTGTTTTCGGCTTACAGTCTAACCGGATGCAGCTGAATACCAGTACTTTACATGGGGCGCCTTAACCTACGCTAGCCTTCAGGCTTGTATTACTTACCACATTCTTCTTTCGGTATACATTCGCTGCGCAGAGTTTTCCTGATGAAGCCTTCCTTACAAACGCACCTTGGCCTACAACCTAAGAATGCGGCTGGGCAGGAAATCTGATTACGATCATAGCAAGAATCTTCGGGAGGACACCCCACGCATTTGTTTTCCTCGTTTGGTCCACATTCTGAAAAATGGAAAAGAAAATTATAAAACCGTAAACAATTTGCGATTTGAACAATTGAATACAACGTAGATAATTATGTTAAAATAAGAAGAAAATGTAGGTATATCGGACTGGTCCGCAACTCAGCAGACTAAAATGTTTATAAGAAAGAAAAAAAGAAAACGTTAAACGTTTAACAGCCTTAGATATGTTCAGTACCTATGGGAAAGTAGCAGATTATGGTTATGACCTCAAAATTATGAGCCGGCAATCCATCAGTAGGTAGTCTTGTCAAGGTTAATTTTACGCACTCAGTTTGTGTAATTGCGTCACCGCCTAGTTGGGGAATTAATCATTCCGTTTGCTATCGTGACTTTTCTATAGTGAGTAAATTCCCCTGGCTGAAATCCTATCAGCTGGCTTTTTTTCCAAACTCTGTCACGGTAGGCTTCCAGTCTTTTCAGACGCAGCTGAATACCAGTCTTTTAGTCCCAAAAAATCTTATCCTGTAGGTAAATACACTAAGCACTTTAAACCTTCGCAACATAAGAAGCGTATTTAATACCTATTCTTTATTTAATATTCTTTTGGAAATAAATTACATAGAAACCAAACCACATTGATAAGATACATAATTAAATTACATACCTGTACTTATGTACGTAGGCATGCAATTATGCAGACTTAAGTATTTCTTATTTACTTTATTTAAATCATACTAGAAAATCGATAAAAACCCACCTGGTTGTTTTACTTCCAAAAATTGCGAAAAATCGGCAGCCTGAGCCACACTGAACACGACACAGCTGGCAAAAAACACAAGAAAGGATCCTAACATGTTGACGACTCAGTGTGTATTGAGAGACGGCTACGTGACTTTGTTGACATAACTAGTTTGCTCAGTTGTGCACGACTGCTTGAGGTTCCTTCCTCATTTTATACACCGTGACTTTTTTAGTCGTCTTAGGCGCGAATCACACAGAAATGGCGTACGGCGAAGGCGCGACGCAGGCATGATGCCGCTTCAAAACGTTTTCATACAAAATGTACGTAGGCGACGTGTCGTGAATTACACTCAAGCGGCGCGGGACAGGCACGCCGTTCTTTCGTTTCCTTATAAATTCCATGCCCGCGCTGCGCCTGACGACTTACGCCATTTCTGTGTAATTCGCGTCTTACAAAGCTGGTCCACTCAATGTATCTGACATAAAATACCCCTAGGCGCAATTATTTCTATTTTACCATTAATTAAAATAACAAGTACAAAGAAAAATAAATAAAACATTAGAATTATGAAACACCCTGTTAATAATGTTGACGTGTCAAAACGGTAGAATATACCTACCCAGAGCATGAGTCGAGCAACAGAGTGTTTTAACTACGTCATGCGCACGCGTTCATAATAATTTTAATTATTAAAAACTCATAAATATCTATTTTTTTTTGTATGAAAGTTTAGTAGTCATTGGATACATGAAATGGGCTGCCGTTGTAAGACGACAAAAAAATCACGGTGTATAATTTTAATGTACGAGTACTCTAGTCATCAAATTATGTATAATTATTGAATGTAGCTTTTCTAATAGGACTAGGAGGTAAACTTTTATTTAAACGAATACTTAATTAAAATTGTAGCGTCAGTTTGTAATATCAAAATAGCTGTTTTTTACTGAACTCATTTGAAAATATATATGGCACTTATAACAAAAAAACACGTTTTTTTTTTTAAATTTTGTCTGTCTGAATAATCTCCGAAACAGCAGGACCGATTTTGACGGGACTTTTACTGGTAGATAGCTGATGTTACAAAGCCTAACTTAGGTTACTTTTGTTTACGAAAAATAATTAGGTTTCCGTGCAAAAAAATTAAAACCCTTGAAATTGGTAACAAAACACGATTAAAAAAGGAAAGTAATTATTTTTTATAATAATTTCACGCTAACGAAGGTCGCGGGCACCCGCACCGGGGAATATAAAGAATGAACGCAGTGAATTACTTTTTAAAATGTTTTCGAAATTGTCTGTTCTATTTTAATAATTGTAATGTAAATTACAAAAATAACTAGTAATTATTGTAATGGTTTCATACGTGTTGATGCATAGGCCGTCTTTACAATGTCCTATTCCAAATAAGTTTACAAGATCATTGAGTCAGCTGGTGGAACACAACAGACGAGGGAAGTCGATGATAAAACAAAAAAGCATGTTTGTCTGAACTTTTTATTGAATTATGTACTAACAGCTTTCCGCATCATAACATTTGCATTTCTATTGTTTTTCATGAATATGGAACATAATTATAAATTTCCAGCACCACTGCACCAAAACGCGATGCGAAACAATTTTTTTTAACAAAAAAAAAAAACGGCATTAGATGTTTATTGATTGCTTATTTTTGTCGATGCTTCAAATGAAAAAAATTAGGTTAGGTAAAACTGAACAAATAACGAAATTCGTTTAGTAATTGAAGATCTATTCATGTTCTTTTTTCCAAGCTAAACATTCCTGCGTATCGTAAAGCTCAGGGCATGCGCAGCGCGGTAGGCACTCCGTACCTTCTTCGTCTCTTAAATACCCTTCCTTGCAGATACATCCTGGTTTGCAGGGCTTTTCATCGTCGCAGGTTGATGGTTTTTTGGTTGCATAGCACGGTTCACTTTGACAAGATGGTTTGCAATCAGTATGCACTTCATCTCTGCCGCAGTACGGTTCTGAAAGCAACGTTATTAGATAAAGTATATGTAAAGGTACCTACTAGTTATACGGATTTGAAAACTGCGAATATTCTATCAATTATAAGTATACAAAGCTTAGGCAGTCTGAATTTTAGACTGAGTTGTTCAGCAAATCGACAAAGACTTTGACACTACTTCGACTTGTAACTTACCACATTCTTCTACTGGTACACATTCACCACCCTCCGTCTTTCTGATATAGCCTTCTTTACAGTGGCATTGGAATTGACAAGGCACAACAACGTCTAAACAGTTATAGTTTTCACGATCCTGACAAGTCTTCTGAGGAGGACATGGATTTATGCATCCCGCTGCTACTTCATTTGGCCCACATTCTGGAAAAAGAAAAAAAAGATTTATCAGTACGGACAGATGTTTGGCCATATATCCCGATTACTGAATTTCCGGCCTTTATTGTGGTCGAATATCCGGCCTGTAAGTTGGCAGAAGAGAGTAGGTGTTTATGCAATTTTGTACTCAACTGCCCCGCCACCGCTTATATTTTATACCCTGTAGTGGTTATTGGTGTCACGTAAGTTATTTTTACTCATTACATCGTACACATGAATACGTTAAAAAGACCCCTTCTTGGACAAAATCTTTTTTATACTGAGTGAGTTATAAATTATCAAGCAATTTGACTCCAAATAGTACGAATACATACTTACAAATCACAACTGTCATTCGTTGACACTTGTTTGACATGGCTATAAGTTGGCTATAAGACAGAAAACGGAACTGGCCAATTTGCTTAACACTTAAATTCCCTGACGATATGTAAACGTATCCTACACAAATACGATTTATTCCGACCGACCTACGCTACGTAATTGTCTAGTAGTCGTTAAATAACACAGTTCAGTCAGTGTGTTTGTTTATCAATAAGTCATCACGTCGGGTTTTGTTAAGTTTTTTTAGTACCTAAGTCACTAACCAGTATCGGCGGTTGTAAGTACTTCCCCTCATCACTACATAGTATAAAGCAAAGTCGCTTCCCGCTGTCTGTCCCTATGTATGCTTAGATCTTTAAAACTACGCAACGGATTTTGATGCGGTTTTTTTTTAACAGATAGAGTGATTCAAGAGGAAGGTTTATATGTATATTGCAGCCGTGCGAAGCCGGGGCGGGACGCTAGTCTACAACAATTTGAAAAAAAATCCGCAATAATCTTTCCTTATGTTGATATGCGCATTAGCTTTTTGTTGTGCTTTACGTTCAAATGCTATTTATATCTATCATAAACTAGCCAGTGCCCATACCATGTGTTTGTAAAAAACTGTCCTCGATATCGAAAACTATCGGATATACTTCTCGTGTCGTACAACAGTCGATGAATATGAAAGAGACAGGGCGATAGTATTCGATAACGAATAATACATTTCAAACTCATGGTAAGACCACAGGTAACATTTATAAAAAGTTAGGTATGTACCCACAACATAAATTATTATCGTCTACAAAAAAAAACTGGCCGTTCTCAAGTTTATTATCTGCAAGCATCTCTTGGCACTAGAATGAAATGGTTTCATGCATTGTTACTGAAATGAAATGTTTTGAAAAAACAAGATGGTGGCGTCAGTTCCGATTTTGCCCACCCGCCAAAAGGAGGCCAGAAGTAAAGGCTAGGCAGATGATGATGATGATGACCTACCACAAGACAGAGTCATTTATGTTTTAAATAATAATTCAACGAAGCTCACTGCTGTATTATGTCGAACAATGAACGACGATTTCTTTCACGTTTTAAGCAATAGATTATTATGAATCCCTCCAAATACGGGTAATGTGATTATGAGAGCAATTAAGGTGCCTGCTACTACTTGCCTTGTTTAACTTCAAATGGATCAAAATCCAGATCGTAGGCCACACTGTACCCCACACAGCAGACAAACAACACATGAGATGACCTCAACATTTGACGACTCAATGTGTATTGATATCCATTAGCTTGATTCTGTTTATATACTTACTATGTAGTAGCCACTTTGCTTTGTGTATACGCCCGTTGGTCTTGTGGCTGTAAGCGTGGGGTCCTGGTTTCGATTACCTGATCGTGAAAAGTGTAATTGGGTTTTCCATTTGGTATTTTTTAGTATTACTTAATTGAGTAGGCCATGTGGTGGAGGTTGAACAGGCAGTCGCTTCATGTTATATTCTGGTATTCAGCGGTAAGACTAGAAGCCGACTAGAAGACTTATAAGTTTAAGTAGCGCTTTTAAGATTTAACCAAATAAAAATGCTTTAGAGAAATCAGTTGATACGTTTATTTTTTTTTTAAACTAATAAGTTTTTTTTGCCTTAAAATTAAATAAAAATGTATTACAGATAGAGGAAGAAACCATGGATGGACTGTGTAAAGGATGAAATGACTAGAAAAGAGGTGACTGCTGAGATAACGAGTTATAGAGAAGTATGGAACAAGAAGGCATGCTACGCCGACCCCAAATAAATTGGGAAAAGGGCAAGAGAATGATGATGATTAATTAAAAAAAAAAACTTAAAGACGTTGGTACTAACGCAAATTAAATCTATTCTCTGGATTTAGGAGTATATCTGACACTAGAAACTTTTCGAAATTTAAAAAAATGGAATTTGAAAAAGTGTTTTATATTCGAATGGTGTTTGTCATTGCTTAATTTAATTAATACTAATTCTTAAATATGTAGTAATAAAAACACTGACTGACTAAAACACTTCAGAATGATTTACCGAGTAGAATGTTTTCGCGTCGGTGTCTCTTGCACCCTAAATATGCATCCATAGGTAATGTTGTAATGTTATGTGTTCCTTTTTTGATTTTGAGATAGTTTTGAATCAGGGTTTATGTGTTTACCTATAGTACTTTTTATCTAAGTAGTAGTGTTCGGTACCATTGTACCACCGATTACACGTGTGTTTGTGTGTGTGATTCAATAGCTCCAGTTTTTGCAATGTATTTTTAGCGTCACGAACAAGTCTTGGTAAATCATTGTTTGTGCTTCCACTTTTTGCATCGCAGTAAAACAAGCACCCATTTTCCTTAAGCTGATGCGCTCATTTTGATTTTGTTCTGTTTTTTTTTTTTTCATTTTAATAATATTGTAATGATTAAGTTTTTTTTATCATTAATGTCGTGATTATTTCGTGGTAACTAACTATTGTTTATGTTTCTGCCGTTCCAAAAGTTTTTAACACTGAGAATTTTATACATGATGTTGAGGTATCGGGTACACCAGGCAGGATGGGCACTTGCCCCAACCTGCTCTCTGACTTTCGCGCTAAGAATTTTTAGGCAAAATTAATATAATTACAAAATTATATTCATTTAGGTACTTTATCATTTTTCACATTAAAATAAAAACTTGGTTAAGGTCAACAATGACAGAAAACCGTCTTGTCGACCTCTGATTGATAGGTGTGCATAGAAAAAGGGTTCGGAAAGCACAGCATACATTTGAAAACTAAATTTTAGCTATATTTAGCCAGAACTCTCGCAGGTTATTATTGAAATAAGGTGTAGTGCAGTCAATCCGTAAACGTATCCGTTAGTAAATAAAAAGCATTTTTAATTTCCTACTACTTAGTTGATTTACTTCTGCCCCACCCCTTAAAAAATGCTGGGTATGCCCATGCATAGGCTACTTCCTGTCGGATACTAATCCGAGATACTAACCTTCCAGATGGCATATTGTCTACACTAGAAAAAAAAAAGTTGTTATTCACAGCAGTTCTAAACTAGAGCACGAACAAAAAAAGCTATCTGCAATATAGATGTTAGAACCTAGATGAAGTACATCAACACTCCATACAGAATAAAATTAACAGACCATAAAGATAATTTTTAGAAGGATCTCTAAACAGGGCCCAAAATTAACGATCATATAAACAGAATCAAGCCTCAAGTTTACCAATACATATTGAGTAGTGATGCAACGGAAGTGTCTTAGCGGAACCAGAAACGGAAACAGACGTCAAAAGTAAATTTTAGCAGAAACGGAAACGGAAACGGATGCAGAAACGGAAGTGTAAATAATATGAAAAAAATTAATATTAATAATATAATTATATAAGGTCTAACTTTTTAAACACGAAATATTTCAAGAGTAACTTCTATAGGTCGTAAAGCCACCATAGCAATTTTCTGAATGTTTTTATTTTTACGAAATTATTATAGTTCTAAATATTCTTGCGACATTTTGCATAAAACCTTTACAAACTTTAAACTTACTTACTTACTTTTACTTTTTTAAACTTTTTTTTACTTTTTAAACCTTTAGCCAGTATTTATTGTGTGGGTCAAGTAAAGTTAATTAATTTATTTTTATAAAAATACACTTAGATAAAAAATTTTTTTTTGTTGCTATGGTGACTTTACGACCTATAGAAGTTACTCTTGAAATATTTCGTGTTTAAAAAGTTAGACCTTATATACAGGGTGTAAACAGACCCTTCACCAAGCCGTCAACCAGGCATTCTGTACATCAAACTAAGTAACTTTACGCAAAAATTATCGCTGGGAAACGACTTTTTTTTTTAGGGTGAAAAATCACGTTTTACGGTAAAAATCAATGTAACGAACTCAAAACATTGTGCTGAAGGATGGATTGAATAGTACGAGGGTCGTGAAGGTGTTTAAAGTAAAAATCTTACATTAAAAACATGTATTTAAAAAAAATCTTGTGAAAAAGTTGGAACTTTGACCCCCAATATCTCCGAAACTAGAAGGTTCCCAGGTATGGTCTAGAACAAAAAAATGATCGTAATGACGGGGAGAACAAGTACCTTTCGGCTTCGTTAAGGGTCTTTTTACACCCTTTATATAGATAATTATTTATTAAGTAAATAAATAATTAATAGTAAATACACACCAACCCTAGATTAGAAATAGATATATTAGAAATCTACAATAGAAAACAATATTGCAACTTAAAATTATTTTAATATTCAAAATTTAGTAGTGGCAAGTTATATTTTATGAAAACTAATTTGGCCGCTTTTGCACCTAACAATCTGTTTCGGTGTTCTTCGTATATAAGACCAGCTCCGCTAAATAATTGCTCACTGGCGACGCTGCTGGGGGGTACCGACAAATATTGGCGCACTAAAGGCAAAAGATTACGGTATTTGTGTGTATTTAATTTTCACCACACAAGATAAATATTACGCGCTTGCATTCTCGAAAATGTATGTAAACAAACGCGTTGTGACAAGTGCCGTGCGGCCGTGCGCGGCTCGCTGGCTGACCCCTCATCCGCGCGCTCACCCGCTCAGCGACTCGCGCGCGCCTCGCGCCGCGAATGCGAAACTTTCAACTCTCAACCGTCGTAAACTTCCGTTTACATCTCCGTTATAAAAGTTGCGGAAACAGAAGCAGAAACGGATGTTGAAAAGCGTGCGGGACTTCCGCACTTGCGGAAACAGAAACAGAGATCTGTTGCATCACTAATATTGAGTCGTCGACATGTTGAGATCATTTATTGTGTTGTTTTTGTTGTTGGATTATATTATGTCAAGAAGCATGGAAAGCTTTCCAGGCAAGTGTTTATATAATGTGTTTACCGGCCGCAAAAATATATTTGTATTCCAAGAAAATAATATGAAAAACAAAAAAAACATAAACATAACATCACGCCTGTAATCCCCGAAGGGTTGGGCAGAAGTGTATCTAATAGTACACCCGCATTTCACCAGTTATGTTTAAATCCCATGTTTTAAGGGCTGCTACTGAGAAATTCCTGATGGAAAAACCCAATAACACTGCCCAACCTGGGAATCGAACCCAGGACCTCATGTTGAGGACCTCTTGTAAAGTTAGCAAACTGAAATAGCATTGGGCCGGTTACGTGAATAAAAGGATCCTTGATGGCTTTTGGGCAGACGAGTTCTTGATCACAGACTGTGTGTACTTCGACAGATTGTAATCTACCGAAAAGTAATGCGTTAAATTGTAAGCAGTATGTTACGTTTCACAATCTTTCGACAGATTACAATCTAGCAGATAGAATATAATCTAACGGTTTTTACAATTTTACGGTGACATATACATATATTGGAACGCCTCCTGCCTGAATGAAAATGCCTTTGTATAACAGTGAACCGGATGAACTATCATTCAATGTTTCTACAATTATTATTATTACAGAATGCGGGCAAAACGAAATATACGTCTGCGCTACGTCTACGTGCTCCCGTCAAAAGACTTGTAAGACACGTAAAGAAAATATAGAATGCGTGGCGAACGACGCACTTTGTAGTTACAACTGTTTCTGTGAGGTAGGGTTCTTCAGAAACGTAGAAGGCGGAGCGTGCGTATCAGAGCAGCAATGTGGTAGGTAACAAACTTTAATAATAATACAGGGTGTAAGGGACTGCCCTTCACAAACTGACAGGGTGCATTCAGTTTCTTATTTTGAACCATAATCCACCCGATTTTTCCTCTGTTTTTTTTTAAATTAGTTACTATTCTTTCATTTCAGTGTAAAATTACATTCTCAAACTCAAACTCAAACTCAAAGCATTTATTTCAATTAGACCATAACAGGCACTTTTGAATGTCAGAAAAACATTTACAGGGAAAGTAATTTTACACTGATTACTGAGTACTATACATACATAGATTACTTATTATTTTAGAAGTAAGAAATCGAACTCCACACGAGCGAAGCCGCGGGCATAAGCTAGTTGTCTATAAGTGTGTGTGTAAGTAACAACAAGTACAACAAGTGAAGAACTGGAAGTCGTAATGCCTTTGTCTAGCCGTGGGATGATGCAGGCCAAAGAGTATCAGTGTAATAAACAATATTTATCTATTATTTTCAGATAAATGTCGGGGTCCCAACGAACACTTTGCCTGCGGTGGTCCATGCGATAACATCTGCCGCACGCTTCATTTACACAACAGGTCCAGCTGTCCTCCCACCTACAACGACTGCTACCCCTTTTGCTACTGCGATGATCGATATGCAAGGGATGATGACGGAGTTTGCATTCTTATTGAAGATTGCAATAAAGAGAACATCATTTAATACCTTTGTAATCAATCCCTTGGCGAGAATGGTACATTAAAAAATATATAATAGGTGTCAGATCCGGTCATTAGTATGGACATAAAATGAATTGGAAAGCGTGCCTGCGTGCTGTGGTGACATCACGCGACCTATTTACCAGTCTACCCGCAACACAGCGTGCTTGTACAGATCCCTGATGTTCAGCTCAAGGTGAGGGCGACATTCAGTGTCTGATCGCGGCGGAGTTGAGACGTCTTGGAACTGTACCCGATTCATTGTGCCCCGTGCTATTGTGTTTTGATTTGTTAGCCAATTTATAGGAAGGAAAATAAAAACAAATTAAAAGTGATCATAACAGGTTGTTTATTAATTATACGTCTAGTTATTCCATGTTCAAATTACACATCGCCTAAAGTTGAATTATCGACATACATTTCAAAATAGAAGTCTAATGAAACGGTCAAAACAATAGATAGTTTTCAAGTTCCTCTAGGTTGTGTTTATTCTTTATCCTGACATTCTGGTGCATTCACCCGCTGGGGACATTTGCAGGTCGGGACACAGGGCGAATCCGTATGTTGCCGTAAATACCCGGGCTTGCAAACACAACCCTTCATGCAAGGGTCCTCCTCGGAACAGTCGAAAAAGGCGACCATCGAAAAACATACTTCGGGTGGACAAGATTGCTTGCAGTCTGAATATACTTCATTTTCGCCAGTGCAGCTGGGTTCTGAAAAGAATGTGGTAAAACGGTAGATAAGTAAACGTTACTTTAGCGACATCTCATGATTGGGAAAAGCTTAATTAAAATTTGGAGTTTCCCAATACAAAGTCTGGATTTGTGTTCGGTTTGTGGCAATATCCTCGTCCTCTATCACTATACTCGACTTCAAACTTGAAATCATCTTAACTGGTAAAATGTAGGTGTACAGTCACGAGCACCAATATGTAAACGCTTAACAACTTTTAAAACGGTTTTTCTCCTACTGTTCTGATTAAAATTTCATGTTGTTACGAACATAGTATTCTGGAACTCAAATTCTTATGAAAAAGATCCTATGTCCAAGTTACAATCGTTATTTCTCGCGAAAATTGCAAAAAAAAAGAAATAAAAAATTTTTTTTAGGAAAGTGTATACATATTGGTGCTCGTCACTGTACAGGCGTGATGTGTGTTTGTAGTACTTTCAAAAGGTAAAGGAAAACTACAAGAAGTTTTTGAAAATAATATTTATTGTTACCTTTTTTAATTACTCAATCCCCACCCCTCACTTTTGGAGTAAAAAAGCAACTGACACCGCGATTAATGTGGATCTAGGTGATGTAACAAGAGTACCATATATCCGAAAGAAGAAGAAGAGGTTTACTCAGTCCGGTTTCCAAAATCCTATCCATTATTACAACTTGCATTCATTCGCATAATTCTTCTCAGGGCACTGACATAGCGGTATGCAAGGAGTGGGAGGTTCGTCATCTTCCCTCAAGTAGCCAGGCTTGCAAATACATCCCTTCTGACACGGTTCGTAGGCACACCTAAACTCTACCGTGAGCGAAAAGCATATTTCAGGAGGACAAGATCTCTTGCAGTCCGTATACACTTCATTTTCCTCACAGGTTGTTTCTGCAAAAAGTATGTGTATAACTTGTAGTTTAAGAATATTTTTTATGAAAAAATATTCTACAACACCGCGAACACCGGTTTTCTTTAAATTACCGATGAAAAATTGCTATGTGGTTGGTTCAGAATGATGTGCTGAATACGTGGTTACCGTTTGTGCGTCGGAGTCCCTTCCACCTCGTATAACCATGGTATGCGAGAGCGAGACAATACTATTCAAATCTCATAGTCAACGAAACAGAAACGTATTTCTAGGCGCGGTATGTCTATGATTTAAATCGATGCCTGTATTTAGTTTAATATTAAGTACTTGCCTTCTTTATACCCAGCACATAGCACGACACAGGTCAACAACACAAGGAATCTGAACATCTCGACGTCTCAACGAGTTCTGAGCCTCCACAACCAAGGAGGTTCAACTTCTTACTTAGCACTTTTAGGGTTCCCTTATCAAAGAACTTGTTCACATAACTTTTAATGTAAGGTTAAAGGAATACAAAAATAAAGACGCCTGGAACGCGGCTGTGCAGCGTCTAATAAGAAGTTTTGATTTTGATATCACTGTCGAAAATGTAAACAAAAAAATTAAACAACATTCAGAGCACCTATATCCAGGAGTAAGTAAAATTTAAATATTCTATGCCTACTGGATCGGGTGCGGAAAAAATTCATGTACCTTAAAATCCGACATTTTTCGATGTTGAATGTGAAAAATAATTGTAGAATGAAGAAAATGATTCGAGTGAACTATGACAATAGCAACAGCTATCCGAGTACACTCGAATGAAGCTTACTCGTACGAGTCGAGAGTGTCAACGCGGCTTAAACTGCTGGAACAGATTAAAAACACGTATGTACGGAACTCTTATTTGTTAAAACACTACGTTTTAGTCTCTTTTGTCAAGTCAAAGTCATGTTTTTCCTGTAGGGCTCTGAACAGGTTCGGACAAGAACGAAATAAAAAAAGTTTCTTTGGGAAAGTTGTTTGTTATCATGAGTACAATCACGTGTTTAATTATCGGTCACTAATTACCAGTCACCCTATATATGACCGGTCGAACCTATATTTATGTCATATGACTCTTTAGTCCGGACCATAGAGTAAAGTAATATAACGGGCTCCGGACCATTACCGGCTAGCTCTGGTAGTGGGACGGACGGGAGCAACACATCTACTGTAGGTGCGTCGTAGTCGGCACCCCTGTCGCTGGTCGTCCCCCACTGGGCCTCACTTGGGTGCCCAGGGTCTCACTCGGCGGAGACAGCCCGGCCGGGGTGTCGTGAAGAAAACAGCGCTGTGGCGCGCCTACAATAAACTTCACAGCAACACACACATGAGCGCGCGTGGTACACGCTCGCCCATGTGTAGGCTTTCTAGGCTCTGACCTAAATAGGCCACGCAATGACGGGTCCGGTCCGTTTTTGCGAGCCAAGGTATGGCTGTCGCGGCCAGGGAGCGATGCTCCGTGACCGCCTGCCGCGCCCCCCTGCGGGTGCGCAGCGACTGCTACTACTGCTATTTATGTCATAACGAGTTTAGCCGTCAAGATGTTGAGGTTTGTCGTGTTTTCCTGTTGTGTCGTGATGTCAATGTGTGCTGCTGATAATTTTTTAAGTAAGTAAACCAGAGTTATTAAAAACATTGTTTTAGTTTGTTAATTTATTTTATTTTATCATTTTTTTTAAATATTTTTTTAGTCGAAACTGTCCCTCCACTTCTCTCCATTTTTGATTTTAGTTACTTGGTGTTAAAATAGTTTTTGTTTTTAATTGTAGTGTCAATTTTTACCTAGAGCACAGATTTTTGTTGGTAAATTGTCACGAAGTCTGTATGAGTGCACTTATCTACATATAAAACACGCAAGGCGTGTCTTTGGTAGATACTGATAGTACCTACATTTTTAATAGGGTAATAATATAATTGTAATATACCATAGTTCTTCCAAATATAAACATAGTGAATCAGAACAAACCTGATTCGAGATAAAAAATACGAGGAAAACAGCTATACACTACAGACAATTTAACGAGGGGAAATACCTTTACCGAAGTCAGAGTTCTATGACGTCAGCGTCATTTAGTTACTTATCGAGGGCCGTGCGAGAAGTGGTCACAAGATCAGCTGGTGTTATCGTGTGGTGCTGGGTTCTTTTCCAAGGTTGGGAAAAATTATGGAATTTTTCTAGAAAACAATTCTCAGTATCCATCTGCTTAGGTGCAGCTGCGCTACTGCTAATGGCATCCGGCGTCCGATGGCAAACAGTCCTATATTCGTGATTTTGCAATAGTTATCATCAGTCTACATAAACATAGTTATTATTCTTAACAACTTGTAATCTTGGTGTAAATTAATCTCTTGTTTAGCCCCCAAACATCTTTAAATGATAAGCACTTCTTCAAAAAATATTATCTCGATAGACATTAAGATTTTTCCAAAATTTCCAGATATGTGCCAAGGCGAAAACGAATATTTTGCTTGTGGAAGTGCATGCGACAACGAGTGTGCTACTATTGACACACAGAATAAGACACACTGTCCTATTAAGAACATCGTCTGCAATCGCAAATGCTATTGTGAGGATGGATTCGCACGAGACAACAAAGGAAACTGCATACCTGTTGAGAAATGCGGTATATATTATTTATTTATTCATTTGTGTCCCACTGCGGGGCATAGGTCTCCCTACCACCCTCACACTTATCCCTATCGATTGGTGTTATTGACCAATCTTTTAGAATAGAGTTGAGGTCCTTCCCGCCATCGCCATCTGCTTCTATTTGGGAGCTTTGGGCTAAAGTAACCACACAGTGGTGTGTGGTTACTTTAGCCCTAAGCTCCTCTGAGCCTCTGGCATGCCGCAGATGGAGCCAGCACAGTTATATTTGAGCTTGGCAGCCGTGTGACTTAAATCAGCTATTACGTTATGGAATTTTCGAGTGCTTTATGTGAACAGTAAGTTTAACTACTACTGTTTGACGGTGCGGTTGGCGCAGTGGCTGAGCGATTCACTGCTGCGCTGCGTGTCGCGGGTTCGATTCCCGCACGGAACATATATTTGTATGGCCTACAGGTAGTTGTTCCGGGTCTGGCTGTTTGTGTATGTGAGTTTAAATGTTTGTAAACGCACCCACGATACAGGAGAAATTCCTAGTGTGGGGAACCTTTTATAAAAAAAATATTTAAAAAAAACTACTAGGATACTACGATCCATTCCTCGATGACATTATTTCAATGTGTATACGTGTACGATAGTATGTTTGTAAAACAGGTATTTACTCATAAATTGTACATCTCGTTGGCATAGTGGTCGTTCAAAAACTACCGTTGGCAACCAAGTTAATGAGCAACTAAATATGCATCTATGTAGGTATTAATTTAATAATTGTTTTATCATTCACAGATAGCAAAAATGTTGAAGGCGGTTCGTCTAAACTATCTGAAGAGAAATCCCGCGTTCGTCGTACCTCTGACTTAGCTGGCAAGTATATTATGAAAATGGCTGTAGTTTTTGGGGATTTTTTGGGAGAGATAAAGTATAATGGGCTTGGATACAAGGCTAGTTTGCAAGTTAGTTCAGTCAGTGTCTCACTGGCGTTGTGTACTAATATATACATTTTGGAAACAGTTCAGTGTTAAGTGGCTTCGCGTCCACTGAACTGACTTGTAAACTGGCCGCTGGACTGATAGAAATGTGTCAAAATCACGGGTTATGAGGAAAGTCATCCCACATTAATCTCGGCCTTAAGTCTAATTTCCACTTTTTAAATGATAATATGTAGTATACTGGGCCCGCATATAAAGCATTGTTCCGCAAACAGAAAAAATACTTCTAGGTGCTTAGAGTTTATTTTACTAACCGTAATATACTTTTCAGATCCAGTCTGCGCTGGGGAAAACGAAGTTCACACTGACTGCATGAAGTCCTGCCCACCAAACACATGCCTGTCCCTCGTTGCTCGGTTCAAGTGCGATAGCAAGGAACCTTGCAGGAAGGGATGTATTTGCAAGCCAGGGTACTTGAGGCAAACGGAGACCTCCCCGTGCATACCTATATGTCAATGTACCCAGATGGCACATTCAGCAGACTGTAAGAGTAGCTTTATTACCAAAGAATAGGATTAGGTTTTTAACAGACTGAAATGCATCAGCCGCGGGATACTTGGCTCGAACAATCTGGATAGCAATTATATCCCGCGTCCTGTATTTCATGAGGGATTCGCGTCAGTGAACATTGATAATCCATAAGATGACAGTTGAAAAGCAATGTTGATAGTTAGGAAAGACGCGTCGATGATATTCCTTCTAGAAATCAGTTGTTTTTTGGAACGAAAATTCTTGCTTCAATTGATAACGTAGGTTATGTACAAATGTAACTGCTATCAACAAATAAATATGTTACGATAACTGCTTGTTTTTATTTTCAATAAATAATTACACATACATTTAGCATGGACGGCCAAAAACGTTCCATTAATACACTTTAATTTTTTTAATACAAATTAAAAAAAAAACTCAAAATGCTTATCATTATCCTTATTCATTGCATTACCTTAATTACATTATTATGCAAAACGACGTCATAATCATCATCTGCCTACCCTTTTCCCAACTATGTCGGGGTCGGCGTCCAGTCTAACCGCATGCAGCTCAATACCAGTATTTTACATGGAGCGACTGCCTATCGGACCTCCACAACCCAGTTAGCACTGGGTAATACGAAAGCCCTTTAGTAAGACTGGTTGTCAGACTTTTTGGGCGACTGACTACCTGTAACGACTGTCAAAAAACTACAAATGACAGCCGGGACCAAAGGCATAACGTACTTTTCGAGGCACGGAGGTAACTCAGTATGTAATGGGTGGTCACCCATCCACAGACCAACCTAGGCAAGCACGGTTTAACCTAAAGATCGACCCGAGCGGCTGATATAATTTAGCCACTGGCTTGCCTATATCATGAAAGCTAGCCAAAATAATAATATAGGGTGGATAGAGACGCAGGGGTGAATCGAGACAACATTTTGAAAGATATTTTAAATTCCAACTGTCTATCTATTACGGAGATATACTTGACTGTACAGGCAAAGCTGCACATGCATATAACCCATCGTCTATGGCGGGCTTTTTCTACTAGTCAAAATAAAATAATGTTAGAAATCTAGATGGGATAGTGTAGTTTCCTATCTGAGAAGTCCACATGACATTGTATTTATTTTTATGTTGTGGTTTGTATTTATTTCGTGATCCGTAACTTGTGACTGTTGTATGGGAGAATCTGAAATAAATGTTTTTTTTTATACTGCTTATATTTATTTCTACAAATTGTTCTCTTTCACGTAAAAGATGAGTTATGGAACCTCACCCTCTTCGCTTTATCTCTTGATCTCCGAAAACTCACGTTTCAAATTATAATTATGCGTTTTTATAGTGTTTCTATTTGCCAAACATAAGTATCTGTTGTTTGTGTATGTTAACGTAATGTTTAGATTGAATATGATTATTCATTAAGAAGATAACTTCTTGTGGATTTAGTGTAGTATTTTAAAATGTAGGCCTTTGAATGAAATTGATGTTGATGATCTGACTACCTAAAATACTCTGTAATTTATGTTTTACATTTTTAGGTAATGTCATTTAATTTTTCCATAAAACTTTTTGTGTTTGAGAAGACTGTTCGGTAGTTAAGAATTATGAAATATGTAGCTCACCTCAGTATATTTTCTTCTTCCCTACTTCTCTATTAGTCGTAATCTCAAGAGTCACTCCTTATATAGCCATATCACCTTTTACACATTGCATCCATCGTTTCACTATTATTATTACGCGATTTATTATTTAATTTACACTGTCATAAAGTTGATGTTCGTTTCTGTAGGAATGATATCAGCTAATTAAACAATTGCAAGTATTTGAATAATCTCAGTTTTTGCCTAGAAGCTCAAAGAAGTCTGGGACTCTCATGACATCATAATATAAAATCTTGTTTTACGTCGATAAGTAAGTAATAAATTTATACAAGTTTAACGCAGAAAACAACATTCCTTTAGGAACAACAGTCGAAAAAAAATGGACTTCGAGTCCATTTTTGTTTCAAGAATCAAATTTTTTTTCGATCTGTAATCCGTAGGGCAAGTTGCCCAGTTTGATGTTCTGAATTACGAGGTTTTGCGCTTTTTACGTAACATATCCTGTATAAGTAATATTATATTGTATTGTATTATATAACGGGCTGGTTTCCGCTACTCCACGTCAAAGCGCGTATTTTGCGTGCGGAAAATAAGTAATATTATAATAAAACTTTGTCAAAACTAAGGAATGTATGAATTAGTTTTCATAAAATGACTGCCGTAAAGTAATTCATGTCACGTAATTGATTGACAAAGGATTATCAAACACTGTTTATGTTTACACTACCTACTAAACGCGTTTAGGTGTTCATCATACGTCACGTCATCACGTGTAACACATGAAATAACTGAGTCAATATTAACTTACATTAATTCCATAAACCTACATCAAATGATGGTTTTTATGTTTGTCTGTTCTATTAGTATCACCTTTTCATAAGACAGATGTCCACGGCAGGACGTAGGCCTCTCACGTACTCCCAAATAGGTACAAACTATAACTAAGCGCAAAAGCGAAGCGTCCCAGCTGCGCAAAGCTCCTATTTTTATTTGTAGGGTTTAAGGCAAACACATATTGGCCAAATGGGGAATTAAAGACCCTTCTGGCACTCAGTGTGCATGCGGTGCTCCCGACTGGACCATGACCCACTTGCTGAGATGTCCAATGTGTTCTTACAATTGCATATTAGAGAATTTAAAAAATGCTTCAGACGCTGGGTCCCAATAGGTGGAGAAAAAGAAGGATTAATGGAACCTGACACAAATCGGGGGCTTGGAGCGCTTCCTTTACTCGTTTCCTCTAGTCCTCGTCACTCCTTTCGAAATATTCGATATGCTCAGTGGGTACCATCCAGCAGGTATAAATAAAACAGTATCTCACCACTGCGAAATTTTTTAATATATCGGCACAGACACCACGATACTTCTGCGTCTATTTAAATGAAGTATTTAACTATAAAGGAGTGTTATGGAAGAGGTCGTATTACAGAGGCAAAGAAGAACACTGAAAAGAAAGTAAACGCTTGGGGTGAAAGAATAAGTAACTGACAATGGTATGGCTCCAAAAAGTAACCAGGAAGTCTTGTGTTGCTATATGCAAGAAGTTTTCAAAGACATTTCGTAGTCAAGTACATCAGTGGGCGGTGACCATCATCATGTTTCGTAGAAGCTTATAAAATAGGCACGGCCATTGAACTAAAAATCCAAACAGAAAAACCACACTACACTGCTAGTGAAGAAAACACTGATCTTAACTTAAAATACACAAAAACTGACGACAGTCCGTCAAAAGCTCGCAAGTATATCAGTCGTGAACTCGATTTAGTAAAAGCCTTCAGATTGACTAATTAAGATTTTAGTTCAAGTATTTCGTGAATTAAAGACTATGTTATGGATCGTAGCGGCAGTGCTCCTGGTGTTTTGGACAGCGATGTCCAGGTGGAAGAACAGAAGACTGATGGCGTTGGCAAAGCAGTTAGCTCCAAGGAGTATAGCTTTACCGTTTGTGGGACATGCTTACCGATTCTTGGGGAATGATGAGGGTAAGGATTTTGCTGGTGTATTTCAAACTGAAGACATGGATTTTCTGGAGTTAGTTTAAAAATTGATTTGAAACATTATAGAGGGTGTAAAAACACCCTTAACGACTTACTTAGTTTGATGTACATAATGCTTGGTTGACGGCTTCGTACAGGGTCCGTTCACACTTCGTATTTCTAGGAAGGTACCCTAACCTATTCAATTATTTAGAGAGTATATATAATAGCCTAATAAAATAGGAAGCTTAATAAAATAAGTAGAAAGAAATAGAAAGTATTGAGAATAGGAAATCTTTTGCTCGAGTGCCCCTCAGAGTCCCGCTTGTGAGTTTCATAAAATTACAGAAATAATAATAAATTGACGATTACGTTTCAAAATCAAGTCATTAATTAATTCAAATTGTGCTAAAATAACCAAAATTATATTATCGTTTTTAAAATTGCGTCTTTGTTACACTTCTTCATTACATAATATCATTTTTAAGTGACACAAGTTTTTCCTCGATTTGTTGTTTTTGCTTTTTTATTATATTTAGACTCTGTTGCTGTTACGTACATTAAAGGCCGGTTTTTCAATCTAACTTAACTAACTAACTTAACTGTTAACTTCTATCCGACGAATAAGTGTGTCATTTGACAGTTTTCGTATGGACATTCTGTTAAATGTCACATTTACTCTTCAGGTACAAGTTATTCAATCATTGAAAAATCGGCCCTTTAACTAAGGGCCGAACATCACATGACAAGCATTAGCATTTCATGATAATGCAGGGTAGTAATAATATCATTCTGTGTCTTTCTAGATCGCATGGAAACTTTTAAACGAATAGGCAGAGAAGCATTGGACAAAGGTGGTCTCATATCTCACTGGCAAGGGAATCGACTCTACATCCGTAAGAAAACATTTCAATAAAAACAAACAAACTTTAATTAGAGTTGATCAGTAGTGGCTAAGTGGAAACGGTCACGATTTACGGTCATAAGTTCGAACACAGACAGGCACTGTGGGTAAATTATTTCACCACAACTGATTTCAAACCGATGGAGGAAAACACTGTGAGGCAACCGGCATGTCGTAGAAACAAAAACAAATAATTGTATTTCTACCATCTTCGAACCCTTAATGAGCCCGCGCAGTGAAACACGGCACGAGCCCGCACCCTCTCACAACGAGGAGGCCTGTGCTCCAGGAGTGGGAGAGAAACATTAAAGGCCGATTGAGTATATTCCTACACTTAAACAATTTATTATGAATGACTTGTCATCTTTCAAGTATGTTTGTTTCAAATCTGTCGACGGATTCAAAGGCTACTTAACCTCACTTACAGTGGTGGCGGACCCTGAGGCCGCGGAAGTTCTGCTCAAGTCGTGCTTAGACAAAGATGACGTGATGAAGTTCTTCAGAGTCCTACTAGGAAACGGCAGTATATTTGCACCAGGTATAACAGTTATTTATTTCCTCAAAAGTATGTAAGTAGCTCTACTATTGTCGAATTTTGTAAAAAAAAAACATGGTCCAGTGAGTGACTGAAGATTGATGTGTCATATTTTGGAAATTGATGGTTTCGAAGTAAGCAATCCAACTATTGTGTGTACTTAAGTGATTCGACAAAGTATCAGAGTAGTAGCAATAGGCCCGCTTAAGTGTTCCGTGTGAAAAAAGGCTTTACGCATACCTACAGTTTTGGCATCCAACAATCCATTTTATAGGAGATGCATAAAGATCAGTCTAAAGATTCCCTCTTTTACCGTCACAGTATCAATATGGCGTCCCCGTCGCAAGGTCTTGGCTCCGACATTCAGTCAGAAGAACCTCAACTCTTTCGTGGAGGTGTTCTCTCGACAGAGCAGCATCATGGTGGAACAGCTTCGGGACGTTGCAGGGAGAGGAGCCTTCTCTGTGTGGAAGTATCTCACTACCTATACCATGGATTCTGTTTGTGGTAAGTACCTATCTCAGAGTACAGATATGTCTCTGCAGCTGTTAGAGACAGCTCTAATCTTACAAATCAAGCATGCCGCTGTTTACTCGGTCAACGAGACAGACACTGGGGTATTGAAAGGCGGTCTGTGACAGAAGGTGTGCTCAACGCATTTGCGATGCTAGCAAAGACGTCATTAAATATTTACGTTAAATCTCTCTGCACGCTACGAATTATACTGCCATGTCTAGACCCCGGCGGCGGGGGGATTCCGTACTCCATGGTGTAGTGTTTAATGCTAAAAGATGGTCTATGATTGTTCCGCTTTTGCTTTTATAATATTCATCATTTTTTTTTCAACTTAAAAACTCAAGACCGATCTTCATAACCTTACAGAAACAACGTTAGGCATACAAGTGAATGCCCAGCTAAAACCTGAGCAGCCATTTCTCAACGCCTTTGAGAACTGCTGTCGTTTAGACGCGAGGCGCATCTGCCAACCCTGGTTATACAATGATAAGCTGTACAGGTTCTTCTGCACTGACGACTTTGAGTTGCATTCACATAGTAAAGAACTGATTTGGAGTTTTATGAACAAGGTGAGTAAACGTCCAGTTTTTTAAGTTCCCTTGCAATGTATAGTTTGAGAGGGAATTGCTATTGTGGTGTTCACTAGAAACACTAGTTAGGGTTTAGAATTAAACCACCAAATTATCAGTAAGTAGATGAACTACTTTAAGGGTACGTGCACTCGCTGCCCGGGATAAGTGAGGACTAGTCGAGACGGAACGATACGCAACCTTAAAGCACACACTACATTTATTAGTATATCACAGCTATAATCAAATGCTTGGTAGGTGGTGGTTGATCTCTGTTTAGCGGTACAATCTTCTAGATAATTATGATCTCGTTGTTGATATTTACTACACTTAAGAAGGATTCGCATGTTTTTTTACCAATTATGGCCAGTGTACCTGCTAATTCATTATCAACGTCAACAGGCTACTTTGCTATTTTGCCAAAAAGGCCATATTATTTGCAAACGAATCAAGATTTTAGTACATTTTATTTTTATTCACAGATCATTGCCTCAAAATGGGAGTCACTAAAGCAAGAGAAAATTAAATCCAATGCAAGCCACTGTGAGTTAATTCCAATTATGTGGAAACCCCCGATATCAAAATCCATATAATTATAGTTGAAATATAATCTATGTCTCCTCAGCATACAAACAAAGTTGGAGAACCTTCCTCGAGCTGCTCATCGAATCTCCAGGAGGCTACGGTAACGTGGAACTGCGAGAAGAAACTCTGGTCATCGTGCTGGCTGGTACTGACACGTCAGCAGTCGGAACTGCTTTCACCACAGTCATGCTGGCCAAGTATCCTGACATACAGGAAAAGGTTTATCAAGAGTAAGTGATTTTGTCATCCCTACTCCTTATTCCACTTCTAACATCCCGTACACGACCTCACACGATGCGACTTACGTCAAGCGACACACGTCAATTGTTTCCTTCGGGTGACTAACGTGAACTCTGACAAAACTTTTCTTTCATTTTTTTTCTCCGTAGTACGGTCGCATATCGCATCACTGTGGCCTTTGTGGCCAAGCAGTAACCAACCCTTTACTTTTATCCGAACGTTTTTCGGGTTTAAAAAAAAAACATCTGTGTCAGATTGCAGGAAGTGTTTGGCAACTCAGACAGGCCAGTGACCCCTGAAGATCTGCCTCGACTCAAATATCTTGAAGCAGTGATCAAGGAGACGCTGCGACTGTATCCACCTGTACCTTTCATCGTCAGACAAGTCCAAAATGATGTTACCGTGCGTAAGTATAAATATTAGTTCGAAGGGTGTGGTTATCATTATCGCCATCCTCTCTAAGCAAGGCCTATTATATTCCTGCCACCAGTTGCATCTTATCCTATTGAATATTTTGAAACTATCGCTTTGAACCTTTTTAAATGTATGTGAGACCAAAATTATTCATGACTTGACTTTCTTTGTATAGCTTCAGGTATAACCTTAGTAGAAGGCTGCGGTCTCTTCATCAGCATCTGGTCCATACACCGCAACCCTCGGTACTGGGGAGACGATGCGGAGCTGTTCCGACCTGAACGGTTCATCGACACGCCACTCACGCATCCTGCTGCCTTCATGCCGTTCAGCTACGGTCCGAGGAGTTGTTTAGGTGAATATGTTGACAGTGGAATGTCTTAATGCAGTCAGGTCGCTGTTGGATTTGCGACGTTTGGCCTTACGCAGAAAGTTGAAAGTCTTACAGCCCATTCAATGTAGCTACGACAATTCCTATTTCCACTGTCTAAGTGTAACAAGAGAAGCTTAATGATATTTCCAGAGGAGATACGCAGAAAATAATAATGCATTGAAATTCAATGTTTTGCGAAACTACCTCTTTTTTTTGCCGATAATATTTTTGTTATGCTTTCCAAAGTCATCATTTGGTAATGTGTTCATGCTCTGATCTCATTTCATGAGTACGTAGGTACAGTATCCTCTTCTCATTTCTAGGATATCAATACGCCATGATGTCAATGAAGACTGCTCTAGCGACACTTTTGCGTCGGTACCGCGTAGTGCCAAGTGAAGCAAAGAACGAAGCGGGCGAAGCAAAGAACGGTTCAAGTGAAACAAAGAACGGCTCAAGGGAACTAAGAGTGAAGTTTGACGTTATGATGAAAGATGTAGATGATTTCGTAGTTCAACTTGATTTGAGAACTTAAGTTAAAATGTGTTATTTATCTGTTATTTACATATTTGGTGTTGATAATTAAAATATTTGCTGTTTACATGTCATTTGTAGCTACTGATTGGTTTGAGGAAAGTAAATTGGAACTGAATAAAATACAAGGGTAGGTACTAAAAGTAGAAATAATAAAAACCTGCTTTATAGTACTTACACATTTAATTTCGGGTAGTGATTGTTGCTGATATCTTAACTTAGGTAGAATCCTGACTTTTATGTAGTAACTTACTGTCTACTGTGAACCAGGGTTGTTGCGGACATCAGCATCAGCATCCGCTGAACTTCAGCATCATTTTCAATATCAGCATCAGCATCAGCATACGCATTGATCGATGCTGATTATTAATGCTGAAGTTCGAGTCGTGACATGACCGCAGACGGGATTATATCACGTGAAGTTTTTGCCTGCGACCACGGGGATTGTGATTGCAAAAAAACACAAACTTGTCTCATTACTTTAATTCGTCATTACGCGTGAAAGTTTTTGTTTTTTTTCCGTAAACTGTTGAGTGTTAACTGTTGAAAAGTGGAATATGGACGTATTTTAAATTAAGGAGTCAAGAAACTGCAAACTGTATGTAATTATTATTATGTAACAAGGATTATTCACGCAAAGGGCGTACTAATACTGACTGATTTTAATTTTCCCTGTTTTTTTAAGAAAATAATTAAAATCAGCATCAGCATCAGCATCCGCTGATGTGAAAAAAATATGCATCAGCAACAACCCTGATACCTATGTGCATTAACAGAACATCTTATTACTTAAATTAATAAATTTTATAAACTAAACTACATACATACAGTATAATATACGTAATACATACAATATATATACAATACAATGTCTATATTATGTAGAATCCTATTTACCTACATATTGATCATTTCGACAGGAAATGTTCCCTTATTCCTTTCCTGAACACTTCTAACGACGGGCTATCCCGCAAGGAGTGTGGATGTGAATTCCAAAGGCGAACAGCACGAACAGTAAATGATCCATCATACCGACTTGAGGAGTGAGGAGGGAAACGAAGGAGAAGAGATGATGATGAGCGACAAGGTTACATACGTTGACGTACGTACCATAACAATAGTAAGTATTATTCATTATTTTTATGGTAAGTACAGCTTTACCATACGGTAACAGGTAGGTACCTACCTAATCAAATTATTGTATCAATAATTCGCCAGTCCAAAGCCTGATGAAGTGTGATGGGGAATTAGAATCAATAACCTATGTTTTTCTTTTTATTAAACATTGCCGTACACGTAAGATTTTTTGTGTGTAGTGGATATGTCTACTAACACAAATTTAGTATGCAGGAACACCGAGACCAGAATCAAATAAACAATAAACAAACAAATCACTAGATCATTGAGACCGTCCCTACGCGTCTTGCTAGTCAAGTGTAGTGTAGATTTGTACCTAGACCACGCATTATTACCTAGACTGTAGATAGTTCGTCAAATTTTACCTAGTAGATACTAGGTTAGGTATTCATAAATTAGGATAAACACTACACTACCAATCGCATTGAGTTTAAAAGCCATCATTCAACTACGAATCTACTAACAATTTTGTTTACCTACAAAAAGACTAGTTTTCTGTAGTGCAACTGTTAAGTAGGTATGTCACGTCCACACCTGACTGTCTCTAGTACGTTTTTTCAAATCAATCCGCGCTACGAACTGATAGTTCACATCAGTAGTACGAGTAGGTAGATACCTACAACCAAAAATCAGCTGACGAATATTCGAAGTTCGACGCTCGCTCATTAGTCGATATGAGTTACGAAATGTTTCGAGATTTTTACAAAAAAAAATAAATTTGAATTGCAAACATTGTTTGTATTTGATAGGTAAGAGCTTAATAAGTCCAGAACGTTTCCTCTTATACCATATGAGTCAAGTTTGTTTTTTTAAGATAGTATGGTCAACGCAATCAAAAGCTTGCGTCATATCACAGTACACAGCACAGACAGGTGTCTTATTATCAATGTTAGTCATAATTTTATTTAAAAAGTCATAAATAGCCATGTTTATAGTCATGTTCTTCCGGAAACCTTTTTGTTCGTTGCAGAGGATCTTTTGTTTTTCTAAGTATGTATAAAGCTCATTATAAATAAATTTCTCGTATATTTTGGAAAAAATTGACAAAAGCGCAATAGGTCTATAATTTTGCATTTGTTGCTTTTTACCTTTTTTAAATATAGGTTTTACTATGGAGACCTTAAGACGGTCCGGAAAAACACCGTGGCTGATACACAGGTTAAGAATATGACTCAAATGATTAGAGATTAAGTCGGCAACATGTTTTATAATTTTAGTAGAGATTTCGTCATACCCTACGCTATTAGTGTTTTTAATGCATTTTATAATGTTGAATATTTGTAACGGTAGACATGGAGGCATGAACATAGATTTTTGTTTATTTGTGATATATGCACTCGATCTTATACCTGCTCCGGTTATTGGCATAATTTTTTCTATGAAATAGTCGTTGAACTAATTTAGAGATTTAATTAGTTAGTAGATTTAATTTAGAGTTCTTTATTATTTTCCATGTCATTTTGCTTTTATTGTCAGAACTTTTAATATTATGGTTATTTTGCGATCGTTTAGTCAGATTTATTATTTTTTTAAATATCTTTGTGTAATTTGAATATTTTGTTTTATTTATTTGAATAGGTTTAAGTCTAGACGCCCATAATAATTGCCTTTTTTTAAAGCTACATAGTTTAAGTCCTCGCGATATCCATTTTGGTTTTTGGCTTGTTGGTATTTTAATACGTCTACGGGGGAAGCAAAGGTCATAAAATAATTTAAATTGTTCAATGAACAAGTTAAAGGCATCGTTTGGGTCATCATTTTCATAGATTTCAGAGAATGTTAATTTTTCCAGGCAGCTTCTAAATTTAATAATATTCTCTGGACTAAGATCCCGTTGTGACTTGTACCAATATTTCAGAACACAGTTCAAACGTACGGGACACTTCAGCAGTTGCGCAGTATGATCCGATAGGGCAAATTCTATCACTTCCGTCTTGCATTTTTTCTCGAAATTGTGGGCAAAATTATCAATGCAAGGCTTTGCATCCTGGTTGGTTTTTCTATTGCTAATGTCATGTTATAACTTGTTAAAAGATATTTTAGTTCGGAAGTCATATTATTACTTTTCAATACGTCAATATTTATATCGCCTGCTATAATAATATTCCCACAGTTTCGTCTTGTTAGTAGTATTAACAGTTGTTCTAATTTGCCAAAAAACACATTTAAATTCCCTGTCTTTGGTACTCTATAAATACATACTATAACTATTTTATAACTTGTCAGTTCAACTGCACAGCATTCTACAACATTAGATATTGAAAGTTTTGAAATCTCTAGTAACTCCCTCCATAAATGACCAGACCGGACCAGAATACAAGATCCACCTCTTTTACTATTTTGTCTGCTAAAACACGCAGCCAATCTATAATTCGGTACGACAAGGCGGTCTTCATGACCCGACATCATAAAATGTTCCGTTATGCAAAGTACATCAATTGACTGGTCTTTACTGACAGTTCATTGAGACATATAGAGAGGGTGTCTGCTTTGTTTAGCAGACCTGCTATATTTTGGTGTAGAACAAAGAGGTGTTTATTCACGAAAAAGATCACTACAGACAGACAGTATTATTCCCGAGATGCTGATTATTGTTACTAGATGACTTATTACTACATGCTTGGAAATTTTCGGTCTCAATTTTATTTTTATGATAATATGCAGTTTGTACAGATTTATCTACATATATTTTTTTGCTTTGTAAAATTAATGAGTTTTGATATTCCTTTGATTTGAATTTATAGTCCAATTGCAAGATTTCCTTTAGTAAAGATCTAGATAAGTTAATTATAAAATTTGTTTTACGAGGCCGATGTCTAGAGTAGTCCATGTCCATAAAAATAACATTGTCATACTTTCCACAGATAAACCTTAGCATGTAATTTAGTTTCGTTTCATTAAGATACCTATTTGATGGCACCTCGCTTATTATTACATTTGTGTTATTAATGGATGCCAGCCATTTATGTAAGTACATTTCCGTATCATATGGGTTACGTTCATAGCGGCCTCCAACAACAATAACATAGTCATTCATATTAAATTTAGCTATTTCATTGTTGGAGGAATTGATGAGGTTTTGTAATGTAGTACCCGATTTTATGAACGAGAACACAGTATAATCTGATCCCAATAGTTTGGTGAGTGACTGACGTAGTCCATTCCCTTGTTCATTACATAATATCATTACGCGTTTTTTGGTTTTGTTTTCTTTGCAATGGCGTGAGAAAGTGTTTATGCTACATGAAGCGTCGTCAGTCCGTCCATCCATAGGTGTGTGCAATATATTAAAACTTTCGTCATTTTCACAACTGTCTCCATTGGAGACATTTAGGAGGCTCTTATTTAAGACACACTCCTGTCGGTTTTCAGCTATACGTGAGGCAGATACGAGTGCTTGACGCTCATCGACACCATGGAACTTATTTTTGTCAACCACTGAACTGTTCAATACATCAGCTTTAGGGCTTATCAAGTTTAATGCCTGTGTTGTGTATTCTCTTGAGGAAGTCCTAGGTAAACCTGTTTTCATTAAAAGTGTCCGTACTCTCCGCTGATATTGGGGTGAAAAGAACTGCCTAGGTAGGTTTTCTTTGTTTGAGCTTTCTTGTATTCCTAGTGATTTCAGTATTTTTATCTTTTTATCGCAGTCAAGTAAATTATTTTTAAGTGTGTTATTTTCAAAGTTTAAGTTGACAATTTCTGAGTTGGCAGTTTGCAACTCTAGTTTTAGTTTTTCGATCTCCTCCTTCATTATTGTAATGTCAACACTATTTCCTACAACGTTGGGTAAACTTTGGTATGACACATCCATATCAAATTCGCTGTCGCTAGAAGTCATATTTTTATTGTGAGTATTTTGTCTTCTTTGAGTAATGTTTTCGTAGTCATCCATTATCAAATGAGAATAAATTTAGATTTCTCACAAAAAGTGGTCATATGACTGTTGCAGATTCGAACTCACGACTACCACTTTGCCAGTCACGTACACTTCGTGCTCGACTAATCGATCTTTGAGATGCATAGACTTAAAACTCGACTTCTTGACCAGAAAAAGTACTGTTTTATCGACCGATGTACTGGGTGATGTTAGTGTTCAGACTTTTAATTAGATGTCGCCACAAAAGTATTGATTACATAGCAGATCTTCAAATTTTGAATAAGTAACCGATCATAGCTTCGTAATACTTGTTTTCTACGCACTGTTACAAAGGGTTTCAAAGTAATTTGGTTTTTAATCACTTGTTCTCTTGATAGTTTTAGATTATAACGACGATTAATATGTTTACCTTTTATAAACTTAAGTTTATTGTCACAGTTGGAGCATTGGGTTCACAATCACAATTTCGTCACTATTTGTTATTTGTTCTTGAAGATAACATTTTCACTGGATATTATGCACATAATTGTTCGATTAGTGGTGATTTTAAGTTTAGACAAGTACAATTACTATTTTAATGAAGTAAATATAGTCAGAGCTGATACGTATCGTGACATTGGCGCCACCTTCCCGAGGCGTCACCTGAGGCGTCCAGGCAATGTATGAAATATAATGAATATTATTGTCTTTACCTAGGTAATGTATACAATTCCTAGGGATTGTATAGAGTACCTGCTGGTCCACCGGCAATGTGTAAAATAAATAGATTTTGGTCTATATTTATCAATGTTAACCGGCCTACCTATAAAATGAAGGACAAATGAAACATGTTATATTACTTAAAATCAACTTTATTAAAATGAACGATTATCGTGCTCCTTAAAAATAATCTTTAAAAAAGGGTAGGTAGTTTTTCTGCAGAAGAATTAGAATCATGATGGAGTCAAAATTGGTGACAATTTAACGATAATCTGTTTAATTCGTATGTAAGTTATTGACGTCAAATTAATGAAGATTTCATAATCTAGTGCATGGCTGAAATGAATTTCAAATTGAAATATTCGTATAGTTTTCTCATTAGAACTGTTTTTATTCAAGCCCTTTTGAAAACTAGCGGTCGATGGTCTACGCAGATGTTAGATAATAGTAAAACCATATACGACAAATTTATAACAATATTACTATTAAAAAACGATTACACTGTATTTCAGTGCATGCCTGAAAAAAAAAACATAATTACTCCATGTTATCATACAAGAAAAGTTTCTCAAAAGTGTTATTTTTAGCCAATTTTCGAGTAATTAAACATGTTAGTTTAGGATGAAATCTGAGGTTTTTTTTTATTTTAAGATCTAGTAAATGAAGATATTTACGTTCTAAAAGATGGTACATTTTTTAAAAATAACGTATATGTTTATTTTACTACGAATTATTTAGTACTACTGTATAATCGGCGCGGAATCGCCAGGGCTAAGTGCCGGCCGAGGCCTTTCAGAGCTAGGACGTGAGCCGCTCTGGAGTAACGCTCTTAACTATATTTCTTATTCCCAAACAGTAATATTGCCAAATTAATTATAGCAGGTAAATATTTGCCTCTTATTTGCGACGTTGCCAACTTTTTGGATGAACGCTCTTCAGAATTACTGCACTCAAAACGATTTATTTAATCTTAGGGTACTCGGTCCTATGCAAGGAAATATTAAACATTTAAGACATGAAAACTTTTTAGTCATAATAAACTTTCAGCCGCATCACGTTTATTGTCTGTCTGCCCGCAAACCACCTCCTTCCCTGCTCTCGCCTTTTGCACACATTACCGGCTGCGCATTCGGTATTGTATAGAACACCTAGGCAAAGTATAAAATAAATATTATTTCATACATTGCCTGGACGCCCCAGATATTTTATACATTACCTAGGTATTACGGCAGATTGCCGGTAATATATAATTATATATATATATATATATATCATATACCATATCACTTTTAATATCTCCGTAACTAGACTGTTCGTAGGTCTATACCTACGACAAGGTACTTTGTACTTCCTGCCATTGCGTTATTATTTTTTCTAGACTATTCTTGAAAAAAAAAAGCGTTTGGTTGTTAACAGACCACTGAACAAAATTACCACAAAACCTTTGACATCGTAATTAGAATATTCATAAGTCAAATATCTCATTATTTATTTAAATTAAATGTTATCAGTATAAATTACAATTTATTTTCGTAACATATCATCTTTTTCTAAATGGAAATACAAGTTATTTTCAAACTGAAATGGCAGTTGTCTTTTGCGGTAAGTACTTATTATTGTCCGGCCCAGAAAGAGGTGGCGAGACGATCCTCGACGCAAGGGATGGTTCGAGATGGTTCGAGACAAAATCTCTTAGATGGCTTTTGCCCAGCTATAGATTATTAAAATAAGGTACTTATTAAAAGTGTAACGACTCAAATCGATTTTGTTATACAGGCTGGTGAGCCTGCACTCTTGTAACAACCACTTCCGCAACGCAACACAAAACTTATTAAAGGGTAGTTGAGAAATTGACCTCGGCAAAGCATTGTAAATTAGGGGAGCCATATAAACGCAGCTACACCGAAAAAGTTGTAGCTTTGGACCGGGCAAGGAGAGGCAGAGTGTTATGTGGATGGAATAGTCATGTCCGGGACGCTCACCGTGAGGCCAGGCTTAAGTTCAAATTATGGGTAACGCATAAGAGGCCAACAAGTGGCAAGTGAAGAAATGAGTGAATCTCGTAAAATATTTAAGGGTCGACTGAAATGGTGCCAAAAAAAATAAAGAGAAAGTCAGAATGGACATTATAGCAAACCAAAGAGCCACTTGTAATTTTAGTGAATTTTGGAAATCCACTCGTAAGTTGGATATTAGGCCTGGGCTTCCGGTGAGCGTAGGAGGGATCGGTGACCCTGGGGGCATTGCGAATATGTTTAGGGAACATGTTAAGGTACAGTCACCTCTAGGTCCCTCTGTTACAGTGGGTGATGCTGAGTCTGGCCGTGAGGGGGTGAAACCACTGACACATTTTCAGGCTAAACAAGTCAAAGCTGCCATTCAAAACATGAGCAGAGGTAAATCGCCCGGTCACGACGGACTCAGCATTGAGCATTTCAAATATGCTGGGGTTCACCTGCCGAGGGTCCTGTCCTGGTTTTATGCAATGTGCATTAGTCATTCTTATTTACCAGCCGAGCTCATGCGAACTATAGTTGTACCTATTGTTAAAAACAGGACAGGGGATATCTCGGACCGGGGAAACTACCGTCCGATCTCTCTGGCTACCACCTCTGCGAAAATATTGGACAGTTTACTTGACTCATGTTTAAAAAAATATCTGTGTTTGCACGACGCACAGTTTGGATTCCAACCTCAACTATCGACAGAAAGTGCTATACTATACTGAGCTTAAAGAACACTGTCCAATATTACACAGACCGCAAAACGCCGGTATATGCCTGTTTCCTGGACCTCTCCAGAGCCTTCGACCTTGTGTCATATGATGTGCTGTGGAGAAAGCTGAAGGACAGGAATGTACCGGCGGGAGTTCTAAAAATCCTGCGGTATTGGTATGCGAACCAGATAAACTACGTAAAGTGGTCAGGAACTTTCTCTGAGTCGTATGGGTTGGAGTGTGGTGTGAGACAGGGGGGGTTGACGTCCCCCAGGCTGTTCAACCTATATGTAAACGATCTCATAGACGAGCTCAGCAGTATGCGTGTCGGCTGCCGGGTTGGTGGTGTTAGTATAAACAACATTAGCTACGCGGACGACATGGTGCTTCTGGGCCCGACTGAGGGATCTATCAGAGATATGCTGAAGGTCTGCGAGAAGTACGCTACTGCGCATGGACTGGTTTATAATGTCAGGAAGTGCGAATACATGGTCTTCGGGGCCGTCGGTAAGTGCCATAATTATACACCTAATTTCACCCTAAATGGCATGAGCATTAACAAAGTGTACCAATTTAAGTACCTGGGGCACATGCTTACCAACGGCCTTATTATTAAGATATTGAGAGGGAACGTAGGGCACTAGCGGTCCGAGGAAATATCTTGGCCCGTAGATTCTCCCGGTGTAGTGACCAAGTCAAGATCACCCTATTCAAGGCTTTCTGTCAGGGTCTGTATGCGGGGGGTCTATGGGTCAGCTACGCCAAAAGATCGCTAGATGCCTTACGCGTCCAATATAATAATGTTTTTAGGATGCTATTGGGACTGCTCCGTTTCTGTAGTGCATCAGAGATGTTTTCACAAAACCGAACTGACGGTTTCCACGCAGTCATCCGCAAAAAACTTGCTTCACTGATACATCGAACGAGGATCAGTAACAATAGTATCCTGAAAGTGCAGGCGGAGAGTCCCTACTCCCCTTTTCTGAGGCACTTTGTGGAGAGGATGGTCAACTAGGTGGTTGATCTCTCGCTTGATCGTTCTCTGAGCAACCTGCCTCGAACAGTAAATTTGTTATGTGTAGTATGACTGTGAGTTTTTGTATTACTAACATTAGGAATAAGGTTTTCTTACTAACAAAATGGATTGTATTGTTGTCCGAAACTGAATATATAAATAAATAAATAAAATTTCAAAATCTAAATGTTTGGGTTTCCTTTTATTTGTGTTATCTTTT
The DNA here is from genome assembly GCA_905220335.1 of Noctua pronuba. Taxonomy (NCBI): domain Eukaryota; kingdom Metazoa; phylum Arthropoda; class Insecta; order Lepidoptera; family Noctuidae; genus Noctua; species Noctua pronuba. The sequence goes on from LR999896.1 coordinate 17,943,887, forward strand.
CGTTTAAATAGATCAAGATTGGACCTTACAAACCTGGCAATTTCGTAAATATAAATGCATGGGACCGTCAATAGATTGTGCGACTTGAATATGGGTGAATATCAACAACGTGCATTTTTATTCAATTTTGGTGGCGAAATTTTTTCTTCATTATTCGTGAAAAATAAGGGGCTGGTATAAGTATATAAACTCCAAGCTGGAATGATCTAAGCGGCGTGCCGCCCACTACCTGAACGCACCCCAAAAGGTCGTAGCCGTAAGGCTGATCCGGGGGTACCGCACGATCTCCCGCGAGGCGGCGAGCCTGCTAGCCGGATTGCCGCCATGGGATCTGGAGGCGATAGTCCTCGCGCGCCTGCATGAATGGCGCGCGGGGGCACTACGTCGGGGGGAAACTCCGCTGCCGCGGCAAATCACCGCTCAGCGGACAGACCTCCGACGCGATCTCATGGCGACATGGAGACAGCGACTGTCGCAACCCAGTGCAGGGCACGCCACAATAGTGGCGATAAGTCCCCTCTTTGAGGAGTGGCTAGAGAGGCGCCACGGCGCCCTCACCTTCCGCCTGACGCAGGTCCTCACCGGACACGGTTGTTTCGGGAGGTTCCTGCACCGAATCGGCCGGGAGGAAACGCCCGGGTGCTATCATTGCGAGGATCGTCCGGAGGACATGGTGGCGCACACCGTGGAGGTCTGCCCCGCTTGGGCGGAGCTCCGCCGTGTCCTCGAAGCGGCGATCGGCGGCGGCGACCTCTCGCGCCCGGCCCTGGTTCAGGCCATGGTCCGGAGCGAGAGGGAATGGGAAGCCGTCACCTCCTTCTGCGAAGCAGTCATGCTAGCGAAGGAGGTGGCGGGACGTGAGAGGGAGAGAATCTCACGTCCCAGCCGCCGCGGGCGACGCACCGGGCGTCGGGGACCACGTGGTGGCTCCCGGCCACCGTAGGCGCGGGCCTGTGGACGGTGAGTAATGGGTTAGCTCACCGTCCGTCCGTCTTATGACGACAGGCCGTGTCGACGGCGCGTTCGTGTTCCACGCGCGCCTCAAAGAGATGTCAGCAATCAGGAAGGGGCCCGCAAGGACCGATGCCTGCTGGGGCTGCGGGACTGTTCGAAAGAGATACCGTGGCCCTGGAACACAAAGGGCAATGAAGGAACATGGATGGGTTTTAGTCAGTAAGAGTCTGACACTCCCTCCCACTCCACCCAGAGCGGGAGAAGTCATTTGATGATTTCCAATCCGTAAAAAAAAAAAAAAGCTGGAATGATCTCCAAGAGGTCTGAGAAAATCTCGATAACTTTTTGAGATATTTTAGTTCAAAGTCTAGTGTGGCCACCAAAATTGAAAATTGCCCACCAAAATCGAAAGTGCCCACCAAAATTGAAAATCAGTGGCACCAAAATTTAATTTCTCCGTCACAAACCTCAATGTCACTAATAAAGCTTCATGTAATCTAATCTAAATCATCTATCAATCGAAATCTAATCTCTAATCTCACAAATTCTCATTCTCATCAATAATTTAATCGGTTAATAAAACTCTCAGTTGTTAAAAAATATTTATTATTATTTATCTGATCTATGATTATGAGTTTATAACACAAAAAAAACGAAAACAAAAATCTATATATATAAAAATCAATTGCTGTTCGTTAGTCTCGCTAAAACTCGAGAACGGCTGGGCCGATTTGGATAATTTTGGGCTTGAATTATTTGTGGAAGTTCAGGGAAGGTTTAAACGGTGAGAAAATATGGAAATACTCGGAATTAAATAAAAACATTTGTCGGAATTAAATAAACACAATTTTGTTTTTCCTTTGATGTGTCCCCCGTCGTTCAAAAGTCATATTGTAAGAATAGTTTAAAATGAATAACCAGTTAGAATTTTGATATCTTTCTAACTACATATTTATTCATTCTGAGGAGGTTAAAAATAAAACTTAATTTTAGCTATCTATAGTTGGTAGATTAACTACAGTTGTTAACTATCTATCAGATTATTTTTATGAAGATTGATAAATCTTAAGTTTTGTCACAAACTAAATTTCTGAACGCAACCATAATATTTGACAGTTGACAACCAACTAATATGGCGATCCATCCTCTATGTCGATCGATACCACAGGCAAAGAGTGCATTCTTCTATCTTTGTGAGTGACGATTACCGCTACGTGCGCGAGAAAAAAGAATGAAATTTTACACAGTTCTACATAGGTCAGGGATGGTTTATAAGGTAGTAGGTAGGTAGTAGGTGGGTAGTAGGTGGGTAGTAGGTGGGTAGTAGGTGGGTAGTAGGTGGGTAGTAGGTGGGTAGTAGGTGGGTAGTAGGTGGGTAGTAGGTGGGTAGTAGGTGGGTAGTAGGTGGGTAGTAGGTGGGTAGTAGGTAGGTAGTAGGCAGGTGGGCCGAGTAGTAAAAAATACAAGGAGTAGTACTAGGAGGTAGTACTAGGTAGAAAAAAGTGCATTGCAACGCTAACAGCTAGTCATAAATATTTTTTTTGTAAACAAAATTAATAATAAAGACCAAGTGGTAATAAAGACCAAATCTAGTGGAGATAAGGTCGTTTCGAAGCCGGAGATTCTGTCGGAAGTCGAAAACTTCTACGGCAAGTTGTACGCATCGCATGCATCTCGACCTGGTCGCGAAAATAAGGATTCCAGAGCCACCTTAACCCGCCATTTCACAAAAGACTTACCAGAAATCAGCCAAAACAAAATAGGGGCGTCACTTAGACAGCTTAAAAATGGAAAAGCGCCTGGTGAGGATGGGATAACGACTCAGCTCCTGAAAGCGGGAGGAAGTCCTGTATTAAGAGAGCTACGGGAGCTTTTCAACTCGGTCCTGTTCTCTGGAAGAACTCCAGAAGCGCGGTGAGAAACGTGGTCGTTCTTTTCTTTAAAAAGGGGTACAAGACCCTATTCAAGAATAACTGACACATTTAACTCCTTAGCCACGTGTATTAGCTGTTTTCAAAAGTCATCACGAATCGTCTAGCGCGAAGACTCGATGACTACCAACCACCGGAGCAGGCCGGTTTTCGAGGAGGATTCAGCACCATAGACCACATCCACTCAGTGCGGCAGATCATACAGAAGTTCGAAGAGTATAATCGGCTGCTGTGTCTTACATTCGTGGACTACGAGAAGACTTGCCGAGACCTGGTCAGTTCTGGAGTCTCTGCAGCGATGCCAAGTCGACTGGCGATACATCCAAGTGCTGAGAACTCTTTATGAAAACACCACAATAACCATTCAAACTCAGCAAACAGAGCATATCCCATTGCGTCAGGGGGTGAGCCAAGGGGACGTAATTTAGCCAAAATGGTTCACCAACGCACCTTTTTTTTAACATACGACGTAAACACAACTGCTATTTGCAAAAAACCAAGAAGATTAAAATAATCTAAGTAAACAATATACTGATCTAGACATACATACATACTGATCTATACACACATATATACCATATATCTATCTATAGCTATCTATAGAGCCGTAGTTCCTGTTATGAATCCAGATGGCGTTTCGAATCTGCATGCCTCGAAATGGCACAAGAGGTCTCTCTTCTCCCTTATTAATATGATACTCTTTGGTCGCGATCCACACGTTTTAAAAACACTGGAATAGATCATGACAGATCTGGCACTGACAGTAGTGACGGGACGCAATCGATCACTATTGATAACGATCCTTTATAAGATATACTACGAAATCACCATAGTTTCATTTTTATTAGATGCTTTGCCCTGTTAATTGGCGTTTTAGTATCAAGTTTACTTGTTGTTTATAAGTATTTAACATTATAGAATATATAAAAACGAAGGGAAAGGTACATTTATAGTAAGAAAACACTTGAGCAAAAACACGTCATTGGATTGGAACGTAATCGGAAAAAAGTTGCATTTTGTAATTTGCACGATTACTAAATTTTGAGTAAATTGAAAATATTTGTAACTTTCGATTCCCGTGTCCTAAAATTCAATATTTTTTAAATAAATATCTCACAAAATTGTAGTTATAATTATTTTATATTTGGGGGACCAATTTAAAAACTAATTAAGCTCCATTCAAGGATAGAACATTATGGAACATCTCCATTTATGTATTGCCTTCTTTACATTCATTTTATTCATTGCACAAATTACCCAAACCAAAACTGTAGTGTAAAGTGATCGGAATAATTTAAAGTTGCAGTGTGTTTAGCATACTGTAACTTTAAATTATTCCGGTCACTTTTCACAAAAAAGACTCGTTGCCTTTTATGTTTGTTCAAAATTTTGGCAATATTTTTCAAAGAACAATATTGCCTAATTTTAGATATTTTCTTCGTCTGTTGTTAATAAGATTTATCGCCGTACCTATCTTCACATCTACGAAAGATGTACTCATCTTCGCAGCGGATCCTTGCACATTCCGTGTGATTATGGAAATGACCAAACGCCTTTAATCTTCATTGCCACAAAACAAATCAAACTATTCCCGTGAACCGTGATTATTATGGGCGAGTCTTGCTCGGAATAACATCATCCCTAGTAGACGAAGTGCATATCACCGAAGTCTCGTCGGAGAAAAGTCTACGGCGGCGGGGAAATGGCGATACGCCGCAAGTTGAGTTGGGCAGAACATCTGAGTAGACGTGAGAAAGTAAACCTCTGACCGAATGGTGAAAAATGAAATGGCTCCGTATAAGAAATTGAAGAAATGAGACACTGGTATTAGTTACAAGTATCATGATCAGTTTTAGTGTTCATTGACGTAATAGTCTCCCAATTAATTATAAGGCAAAATTCAATTTAACAAAAATATTTAAAGTGGTCTACTTTAAATATTTTTGCACACAAATTATTCTAGTTAAGAAAAGACTAGTTAATTTGCTGGTGCACCGACGGCACTTTGCCAAAAGCTTGCAGGGATATAGGTTGCGATCACGATATTAAGTATTATTTTTTGGGAAACATCATTCTTACATAATATAAAGGGAGTAGTAGAAGTAGTTCGTGGAATTCAAGACAATGCTGTGGATCCTAGTGGCAGCGGTGCTGATGATTTGGGCGTCTATGTCCAGGTGGAAGAACAGAAAACTGCATGCGTTGATAAAACAGTCCGGTTCAAAGAGTATTTCTTTACCGATTGTTGGACATGCTTATAAATTCCTGGGGACCGGTGAGGGTAATGATTTTTTTTTTTTTAACACTCTGGTGATTGGGTAATAATAGTAGCGGTCAGATAGATAGATAGACTGGAAGCCGAAAAAGATGGTGATGATTAACACACAATAGTGATTTGATGATGTCATTATTAATAGAGGGACTTTTATGTGCCTTTGTGTTTTTTTTTTACCTGGACAAGTTTTGGAGTCTAATTGTTTGAAACTTAGTGGGTATGTTTTAAACAATTTATGCTAGCTCATTGAAAAATTAACCACTTCAAATTGTTTTTAAAACAAGTTAGATAAATATTTTAAGTGTCCTTTATTTGGTGTGTGTTCGGTGTTGTGTTATGTATTATTTTTGTTCGGTTTCTCTATTATACTTGCGGTAATAAGAAATTTATAAAAGGAATCCAATTCGGCTGTTCAGCGTTTGGAAAGCTGCCCAATATCTTCTCGTCTCACATTCCTCTGAGTCTCAAGACGAACGTATTTTATGGGTCCTAAGGGAAATGTAAAGAACTGTGCTCGGAGTTTTTCTTCAGTGCTCCAACTGACTTTGCAGTTTTACTTAAAACCGTCATAGAAGTTTAATAAAAGTGTTATAAAATGATCATGGATTTTTTGAAATGTGACAAAAATAAGAAAATATTAATGATGATAAAATCAAACTACCTACATTTTATTTCAGATCGCATGGTGGCATTTGATAAAATGGGAAAAGAAGCATATGAAAAAGAAAACGGCGTTTTATGTTATTTTCAAGGGAACCTATTATATGTCAGTGAGTATACAAATGTTTAGAAGAATACATTGCTAGATTAAGACTTAGATAATACTTTATTAATGTCAAAGCATCAATAATCTTGTCGGCAGCCACAATCCGAAGTATTATGAAGGAAATTCGCAATCATGCTTTTTTTCGCGCCAAGACGTGTCTTCTAGACAACCTTAATTGTATTTTTTATTATTTATAGTAGTAGCAGATCCTGTGACAGCAGATGTTCTTCTGAAGGCATGTTTAGAGAAAGCAGACCTCATGAGGCTGTTTAGAGTCTTATTAGGAAACGGCAGTATATTCGCACCAGGTTAGTATTACTAACAAACTGAGCATTATTTATTTGAAAAAGTGGATTATCTTAAAGTATGGGGTAACCTTTACTATCAAGTAGCAGCACGAATTTGACGTTCAAATTCGGAGTCGTTTATATTTACTATAGGAAAAACACCGTCTATGAAGGATGAGAGGGTGTGCTGTACCTCATCCTCCATAAAAAATGGAGGGTCCTGACCAGACGGACTGTTGTGTTGTGTCTGGTCTTGGATCAAGAAAATCACCCTGGAGTAGCCCAGTGATTTACAGGTCACAATATTCTTTCTGAAAGCGTTAATCTATTTTCTGCTGAGTTGCTTTGCAGTCAAATGTCATGTAACCTTGCCACACTAATCTAAACATACAAATAATAAAATTAAAGTGTCTGTTTGTAATTTCAAAATAACAGCATTTTACTGAATATTTTTTATATCTATCTGATTTTCTCTCTTATTGTTCCGGCTACTCTCCGAAAAGGCTAGACCGATTTTACTGGCAGATAGCTGATGTTAAGGAAGTAGCTTACTTTTATTTTAGAAAAAGGATTAGCAAAAAAACTGTTCTGTGAAATTGTTAATCAAATACGATTCAAATAGGAAAGTAATATATTTATAATAAACTAGCTGACCCGCGCAACTTCGTCTGCGTCACATAAGAGAGACTCTCTCTAACCCTCTCTGGGTTAGAGAGAGTGGGTCGTAGGCATCCATAATACAATTCTAAAAGAGCACATCACACACATCATTCCACATAATAAAAATGCACGCGCGGTACTTGATCATCATTTTGCTGCGGAATTATTTTAAAACTGTGAAGTCTCCTTAAATATTCATTGAAATCAAATGTTGTAAGGGCAATTTTGTTCAAAATTAATATTTGCGATAACTACGTTACATACGTTATCAACCACAAATATTTAATTTTGATATTTTGTAAAAGGATAAATATCATGTTTACAAAAACACCTTCGCAAATAATGCATTATTTTGGAAAAAAATTGATTACCATAAAAAAGGTTATAGTGAGTCTGCCTTAAAAGGCAGACGTATGCTGTCCCGGCCTTTTTTTACAACTTTTTAAGAGGAACAATTCCATCATACATGGTTATTGCGTAACTTTACGCAGCGCACGCACCGGAAGCTCTCAAAAGGAATAAAATTTCCCCGCTTTTACAACATTGTTCATTGATGCTGCGCTCCTATTGGTTGTGGCGTGATGTTATATCACCTTTAGCCTTTCTCGATAAATAGGCTGTCCAACACAAAAATAATTTTTCTATTTGAACACGTAGTTCCTGAAAGTTGAAGAGTTTGCTTGGTTGGTTGAACGCGCTAAGCGTTCAACCAACCAAGCAAACTCTTCAACTTTATAATATAAGTGTAGTGTAGATTCAAGTAGGTAACAATTTTATTTCTTGGAAATATTTGCATTAATCGCTAAAACATCCTACTTATGCTTTTCCAAATAAGGGCTTCCCTCGGCAGCCCTACGTCTTCATCCTTAGACACTCGATGACAGTCATACTCCAGCTAGGTCTAAAGTTCTCATCAAGGTGCATGAAATGAGCCCAAACTCGATATAGATGCTGTTAACTCTTGAGGACCTCTTGCAACTGCCTTCCGTCTACATCGTTAGACCGTAGATGACTGTCATACTTCAGCTAGGTCTAAAATTCTCATCAAGGTGCATGAAATTTTCCTAAACACAATATAGCTGCTGTAAACTATTGCGGACCTCTTGCGACTGCTTTCCGTCTCCATCGTCAGACCTTCGATGACAGTCAGACTCTAGCTAGGTCAAAAGTTCTCATCAAGGAGCATGAAATAAGCCCAAACTCGATTTTTTTATTTTAAATGGATCAACTTTGAGATATACGTTTTTCATTAAAAAAAGAATCATGCAAATCGCCCTCCTCTGTAAAAAGATGTGCGTGGTTATAAAAAAAAATATACGCTTCGAAATAAAAACCTCCTACTTTGGTTTCGTCTGTAAAAAAATCACACTTGTAACAGCTGACACGGGCGAGGGTCATTCACCGCGATTTAGAAAATGGATTCAAAAGAACAACGCCATCTATCAAGCACGAAGTTAAACTGCTAAAATATAGTGCATGGAAAGCGGTCGAACACACACCCTATAGGCTTTGTAGATTTTCAAAACAGCGTCATGTAGACTAATCTGGAGTACCGTTTGCTATCATAACTTTTTTTAAAAGCCGGTCAGTCGATTTAAAAATTATCTTTTAAGCACATTTTTATTCATTATTAGTACCTACCATTTTGGTTCAATAGATGTCGTTGCATATACGAGTATCTTACATAATGGTGATAACTTTTCTTGAACACTTTAAATTCATATATCTTTTGATAGAGAGCCCCGATTACAATGAAATATCGCTTGAATGGTTAAAAAAAACTAAAAGTATGTATAAAAATATTAAGGCTTTAAAAAAAATCAACATCTATACGTATTTACGAAAACTGAAAACCGGCTGGGGATCGAACTTGCGAACTACTGTTCACAGGGCGGTCGCTAATGCATGTCATGTCAGTTATCAGTTGTCAAACAGTTGAGGAATAAGGACATAATGCAATATTGCTCACCCCCCTGTCTGTTAAGCCGTTTGAGCGTAATTGGGTTAAAACCGTATTTGAGTTATTTTAACATCCCACGGAAACACCGCATTTTTCCGGGATCAAATGTAGCCTATGTGTTAATCCAGAATATAAGCTATTTTGATACCAAATTTCATCCAAATCCGTTAAGCCATTAGAGCGTGAAGGAGGGACAAACATACACACATACTCACATTCACACATACACACACATATACGCACATACAAACTTCCGCCTTTATAATAATATTAGTGTGATTTACGCGGACGAAGGTCGCGGGGCACATCTATTAATAAATAAATAATGTATGTATTTTTGACGGTTTAATGATATTGACAGGAAGGCGTTATTTATTAACATTTGTTAAATTGTAAAACAAAATGTTAGATCCAATTAATGCCACACGTCAAAAGATTCATGTCACATCAGCACTATATAATGATGTATTTCGTTTATCTACACTAATATTATAAAGAGGAAAGATTTGTATTTTTGTGAGTATGTTTGTAATGAATAAACTCAAAAATTACTGTGCCGTTACAAAAAAAATTTCACCATTAAAAAGCTACATTCACCCTGAGTAACATAGGCTATATTTATTGCTAGAAAAAATAAGGGGAGGGGGAAATAAGGGGAAAATAAATGCCCACCCGTGCGAAGCCGGGACGGGCCGCTAGTATATAAATATATCGGATCCGGTCATTGGTACTTACGGACATATAATCAATCGCAATCGCGTTTCTACAGAGTCGTGATGTTTTGAGCTCACAGCGAGGAGGACGTAGAGTGTCTGATCGCAGCGGAGGTGAGACGTCCCGGAACTGTACCCGATTCATTGTGCCCCGTGTTATTGTGTTAAATTGTAATTTCAAGTAATTTGTTAGTTTCATAAAAACAGTGTATCGCACCCAGTGTGTTTTCATTGCACGAAACCCACCTCTTCTGCCCACAAAATGTGCGATCCTAACGGAATAAATACTGACAATTCGTCAAATATGTATTACAGTATCAATATGGCGTCCCCGTCGCAAAATCCTGGCTCCTACCTTCAGTCAAAAGAACCTGAACTCTTTCGTGCAAGTATTCTCTCGTCAGAGCTGTGTTATGGCGGACCAGATTGGGAACCTCGCTGGGAAAGGAGCCTTCTCTGTGTGGAAGTACTTCACTTCGTACAACATGGACTCTGTTTTCGGTATGAAGAGGTTTATGTTTTTGATTGTGTGTGTGTATTTGGTCTGGCTACTAAAGTTCAATGGAAATTCTTAGTTAAGGGGAGACATGCACAGGTTATTAAAAAAATTTGATATTCCATACATTTTGACCGTATTTTGTAGGTATTGCACTTTTATAGGAAACAGCAGATTTTTTTTAATAACCGATGAAAAAGGTTTACGTCGTGTTTATGTGTACTTGGCACATACCATGCGCTACCACCCCGTATATGAATAATTAAATTCATACTTCCATACTAATCAAAGTTTTGACTTTAGGAGCAGGTAAAAGCTAGATGGTGTATAAATGTTATACTCAAAGATACATAGCCTTTTCGCGTAATGAGAGTTTATTCTTGTTTTGACGAACGCCTTTTGGCAAACCCAATTCCAAATTCTGACTTTGACTGATGTATTTTTAGGCAAACCAAAGTTAATCATTAAAAAAAAATGTAATTGAAATTGACACGTGGGTGTTTTACTCGTGCATTTTAAATGCATCCCTTGATCGATAAATACAATAAACAGCAGAGGGATTTTTTTTATCAAACGGAACACTGTGCAGCGCAATTTGTTGAAATTGCTGCCGGCACTGATTTTGGAAAGAATGCGGAAAACGACGTTGGCAATTTGGCATACGGAGTAGGTTAATAAAAAAAGAAAAAATTAGAATGCAAGAGCGAGCGAAACGAACTCGGGACGGTTCGAAAGGGATGGCGGGGTCTAGTGAGCGAACTAAGACCCCGCCAACCCGTTTGTGTTAGGTTACTTTAAACCCTGCAAACAGAAATAGGAGCTCAGTCTTTGTCGACTACGGTATTTTTTCATCAAATGACTCCTCCCGCTCTGGGCGGAGCGGGGCCTGATGGCTATTGGTAAAAAAAAGTTGTTGATTGTAATGTGATCATTACAAATTAAAATGCAACATTATGTCCATGCAGAAACGACATTAGGCATCAAACTGAACTCTCAATTGGAACCTGAACGGCCCTTCCTCTCCGCATTTGAGAATTGCTGCCGGATCGACGCCAAACGCATCTGCAAGCCGTGGTTATACAACGATACGGTGAACAAGATCTTTAACAAGGAGGCTTTCCTGTCTTATGCACGGAGCAAAGAACTCATCTGGAAGTTTATGAACAAGGTTTTAATGATCTTATCCTTTATTACAACATAACATTACTCTGTTATCCCCGAAGGGTTAGGCAGAGTTGTACCAATAGTACCAGCACCCACATTTCACCAGTTAGGCTTAAGTCCCATGTACTAAGGTTCAGCTGGTTAGAAATTCAGATTCTGGGTTACAACAAAAAAATATCAGAAGGAATAACCCAGTTTAATCGACCTGGCAATCAAAGCCAAGACCTCATGCTCAGGGGTAGTGCAATAGACTAGTGGCGCCTACTGCACTAGACCTGATCAAATCTGATCAGGAATGAAATGTTGACCTGCTTTGTCAGGCATTAAATCATTTGTCATAAGTTCTACTTGTTATGACATCATTAATCGACTATCTGAAAATAATAAAATTAGTATTTGTGAGAAAATAATATTCATGAGTTTCACACTCTACATAATGAGTTCGAATTTAAACTGTCTGATACGTCTTTAATTTTCAGATAATTGCCATAAAATGGGAGGCTCTGAAAAAAAAGAAACTAGCTCTGGAGTCTAATGATGGTTAGTTTTTGTTAAGTTAGTATAGGTTATTTTTTTTATAAACAAAACATTACTTTTTCTATTACTAGTTTCAAATATTTTCAAAACTAGTGATTTTTGAAAGACTAAAGAGCAATGACATTGAAGAGAGAAGATCAGTTTTTGCTACGTAAGTTCTTGTTTTCTCCTCAGAACACAAACAAGATTGGAAGACCTTCCTTGAGCTGCTCATCAAATCTCCAGGAGGATACGGTAACGTGGAACTGCGAGAAGAAACCCTGATCATTGTGCTAGCTGGTACTGACACTTCAGCAGTTGGATCTGCTTTCACCACAGTCATGCTGGCCAAATATCCTGACATACAGGAGAAGGTGTATGAAGAGTAAGTGCTTTTATCTACCCCTTGCTTCACTTTACGTTATGCCTGGTTGGAGGAGGTAGCTTCATTTTTGCCTAAAATCTTTTAATTTATATTTTTTAAATCTTTTAATTCCTTTTCCATCAGGTTACAGGAAATATTTGGCAATTCAGACAGACCAGTGACTCATGAAGACCTGCCTCGGCTAAAGTATCTAGACGCAGTGATTAGAGAGACACTCAGACTGTATCCACCGGTACCTGCTATTTCCAGAAAAGTGGAGAAGGACGTAAAATTGCGTAAGTTTCTTAAGGCTTTAGTATTGATATGGTATGGTGTGACACTACACCATACCTGCCTTAAGACCGTCTGTCGATCCCGTTGAAATTTGTTGAAACATGGAACACTTAGAAAGCAATTGCCACTAGTTCTCATATTTTATTTTTAAAGTAAGGCACACCAACGATATATTTACAAGAATTGTACCAAAACTTAATCCTAAGTCTTCAATGCTGTGTTAATATATCACTTACGGCATGCACAACATACATTGTTGATAATTCCCAAGACAATAGATCCTATGAATATCTTAACCTTATCGCTTCTCATGGTATGCTTCCAGGTCACACGATTCCTACTCATAGTCGCACATGCCTAGATCACATAATGTTAAAGTCAAGATTATCGGCGCGCTCTGCTATGTTGCTCAAACTTCAGTTACAGATCATAATAGCGTCATTCTATATTTAGATCGAACCACAAACAAAAACGAAGGTCCCAAAACTATTAAACGATTAGACGACGAAGGACTTAAAACAGATGTCAAGAACATAGAATTTAATAAGATTTACAGCATGTTAGATGTAAAGGAGGCAACAATTTTTTTGTACACTCGCTAGGTCAAGCTATAAATGATAATACAAAACAAATCCCGACTCCTAGACATAGAATAATTTTGAAGCCTTGGATAACACCGGGCCTACTTAGATGCATGGGAAATCGTGATCAACTACATATCAAAACCTTAAAGAATCCAAATGATGAAGTAGCCCTTTGCATTTATAAAAGGTACAGGAACTCTTGCAACGATATTTTGAAGAAAGTTAGACAAAATTATGAGCAAGACATAATTAAAAAGGCAGGGAAAAATAACAAAAAACTTTGGGAAGCAATTAAAAATATAACGTACACTAATAAAACCAAACAGCAATCCACACAGCTTATTTCAATAGAAAATCCTACTGAATCAATTAATACAGTAAATTCATTTTTTGCAGGTGTAGGTAAAAAATTATCAGAAAAAACCTTTCACAAAATGTTAATTTGGTCAATACAAAACCCTGATATAGTCAACCAACTATTTCTTCCCAAAATTCCTTTGTTCTTCTACCGACCGACGAAGAAGAAATACGGTCTTTAATTTTTAATTTAAAAAACGAGTGCGCAGTTGGCGTCGATAACATATCCGGAACTTTCTTAAAACGATTTGCTGATATTATTGTTCCTCCACTTACATTTATCTGCAATCTATCTTTCTCTTCCGGAGTATTTCCATGTGCCTTTAAGAAATCCAAAATTATACCCATATTTAAATCCGGAGATAGATACTGTGTCAACAATTATAGACCAATATCTATTCTCCCTACACTGTCAAAAATCTTAGAACGAATAATGAATTCCAGACTTACTAATTTTCTTGAACAACATTCCCTCTTATCTCCATCACAGTTTGGTTTTCGATCTGGTAGGTCAACAGCTGAAGCCGTCCATGAACAAACTGATCACTTAGTTAATAAACTAGATACTAAAAAAAAGACCTTAGCCATTTACCTCGATCTAGCCAAAGCATTTGACACAGTATCTGTTCGTCTTTGATAAAAAAATTAGAAAATATGGGTGTGAGAAGTCAGTCACTTCAACTTTTTACAGACTTTGTCCAACCGAACGCAAATTACTAAAATAGATAATTGTATCAGTGACGAACTGCCTAATGAGTACGGCGTTCCACAGGGCAGCATCCTCGGCCCAACATTATTCTTAGTTTGCATAAACGATTTATGTAACATTAAGCTACAAAACGGAAAGATCATTACTTTTGCAGATGATACTGCTTTGGTATTCGATGCTGATACGTGGGTAGAGGTTCATCATTATGCTCAACAAAGCTTTGATGCAGTGTACAAATGGTTGTATGCTAATTTCTTACCCTAAATGTCGATAAAACAAAATACATAACATATTCCCTGGATCAACCGAACTTCAACTTGAAAGCCCACTCATGTAATTCAATCAATCATTGTTGTTGTCCTGTATTACTAAAAACGGAATCTATCAAATATCTTGGCATAATTATAGACTACCGTCTCAGCTTCCAACAACACATTGAAACTTTAGTTAAAAGAACCCGCAAATTAATCTACATATTTAAAAATCTACGTCATATATCAAATACTTCAGTAATTAAATCAGTTTATTTCGCATTATGCCAGTCTTTGCTAGCCTGCTGCATTACCACCTGGGGAGATACTTCTAAATCGTATTTAATTAATTTAGAGAGAGCTCAAAGAGCTATATTAAAAGTTAGTTGTTATTTCCCAATTCGCTATCCAACCTTCGATCTCTACCAACACTGCAAAGTTCTAACGGTCCGGCAGTTGTTCATACTCATGACTGTACTAAAAAAACCACTCTCAACTTCCCATTGATCACGATTTCCTTACCCAAAATAGAAGATCAGAAAAATGTTTGTCCAATCATCCGTTTCAACACTAGTTTTTCCCAAAAATTTTTCGCCTTTCTTGGCACTTTTCTTTATAATTCAATTAATATTAAAATATCTATTTACACACATACTAAAGCTATTTGTAAAAGAAAATTGCGCACCTGGTTATTAAGTCTTGACTAAGCTTCCACAGAAAAGTTACTTAAACCTGGTATTTTCATCACCCCATTTCCACTTTCATCCTTTTGGTTTTAATTTTTGTTTTCGTGAACTAGTATGTACATAATACTTATGAACATATACTTATGAACATATACTAACTCACTTTTTTGTACAAAACATTTTTTATTTTATTTTATAATGCTTGCAAGCATAATTTAGATAAATTTATTTTCTTTGTTTCTTATGTTTTTACTATAGTATAACTTTTGAACTATTAGTATTTCATACATAATGTTCCAGTAGTTCATGTTGTTATTTCAATTTCATATTTTGTTTTAAATGTCAAACTTCAAATAATTAACTTTTAGTACTTGTTTGGGTGTTTAGTCTGAACGGCCCAAATCGAACGGCCCACGGGCCGTTCGGCCGTAAGAAAAAATTGTCTACGTCCCAAAGGACCGGTGATAAAACTTGAAAACAAATGCAATGTCATAAACTACTTTAAGTATATTCGGGTGCAAAGGTTATAAAGTTGAAATAATAGATTTAAATGGTTATGAGAACAAATGCGAGAGGGTTGAGATGAGGTAAGAGGGTAAAGAAGAGTAGTAGTGTAAGAGATGAGGTATGATTTCAGATAAGGTAAGCTCCTACTTATTTATAGCAGCCTGGTACTTTATAGACGTGAGTAGTTTTCTTGAATTAAAGCAAAATTAATGTTAGAAGCTCCTACTTATTTATGACAGCCTGGTACTTTATAGGCGTGAGTAGTTTTCTTGAATTAAAGCAAAATTAATGGGTATCAGATGAGGTAAGCTCCTACTTATTTATGACAGCCTGGTACTTTATAGGCACGAGACGTATTCTATACTGACGCTTACTGGACCAACGAAAAGCTTTTTATTGTATGCGACTGTACCTTTAAACTTATTTTAACACCGGTCCTTTCGAACGTAGACAATTTTTCGTTACGGTCGAACGGCCCGTGGGCCATTCAATTTGGGCCGTTCAGACTAAATACCCACTTGTTCACTTCCAATTTTATCTCTAGAATCTTGACTTAAATTGCTATAAATAAATGTTATATCTAAGCCGGAGAGGTGGTCTGTACCTTAGGACTTTCCTACTTCAGACCAGGGTTGTTGCTGATGCATATTTTTTCACATCAGCGGATGCTGATGCTGATGCTGATCTTTTATCATTGACATCAGCGGATGCTGATGCTGATGCTGATTTTAATTATTTTCTTAAAAAAACAGGGGAAAAAGTAAAATCAGTCAGTATTAGTACGCCCTTTGCGTGAATAATCCTTGTCACATATGTTGCAGTTTGCAGTTTCTTGACTCCTTAATTTAAAATACGTCCATATTCCACTTTTCAACGGTTAACACTCAACAGTTTATGGAAAAAAAAACAAAAACTTTCACGCGTAATGACGAATTAACGTAATGAGACAAGTTTGTGTTTGTTTGCAATCACAATCCCCGCAGTCGACCTTTTAATTGGTCAAAGTCCCAGGCAAAAACTACACGTAATAAAATCCCCTCTGCGGTCACGTCACGACTCGAACTTCAGCATTAATAATCAGCATCGATCAATGCGGATGCTGATGTTGAAAATGATGCTGAAGTTCAGCGGATGCTGATGCTGATGCTGATGTTCGCAACAACCCTGCTTCAGACACCTTTCTCTATATAAGATTGTGCATATACCAGCGCCTGTAATTTCTGATGTCGAGATAAATAAAGATTTAAGATTATGATTATTATTAAAAAGTAAGCAACTAATCGAAAAAAAATTATTTGAAACCTACATGATAAAATTACATCATACATTACATCATAAAATAGATTTAAAATAAAAATAATTGTTCCATTTCATAAAAGTAAAACTAAAATAGAAAAACATTGTAAGCTAAATAGTTTTAAATGAAATTGTTAATAGATAGAATTTAAAATTCAACAAGGCTAAAATATCATTATTATTAACATACAATTAGTAAGTAGTAGTTGGTATGTAGATAAGCAGAGATGTACCTAACAGTACAGTTTAGTACACGCACGCTATTTATGGCTATACTACACTATTAACCTATGATGGCAACAATGGCATTGGCCCATCTCACTCTAGGCAGAGGTGTAGCTAGAATAGATCTACCCACATTTTGTCAGTTATGTTTAAGTCCCGTGTAATAGGGGCGAGCCTATTACTATCAACCGGGCACAAATCCAGACTCCGTGGCTGCTATTAAGAAAATCCCGATGGGAAAATCCAATAACACTTTGTCGAATTGCATCGAACCCAGAACCTCAAGCTCAGCAGTCGACCAACAATAAACGACAAAATACAAACAAATATTTATTTGTACAGCTTCAGGTCTGACCTTGTTTGATGGCTGCAACCTCCTTATCAGCATCTGGTCCATTCATCGCAACCCTAAGTACTGGGGAGACGACGCGGAGGTGTTCCGACCTGAACGGTTCATCGACACGCCACTCGCGCATCCTGCTGCCTTCATGCCGTTCAGCTACGGACCGAGGAGTTGTTTAGGTGAGCACAAGATTGCAAGAGGAGGGTAGTGGCCTTTGAAAAATGTATAGTTTTTTTCTCTCTTTCTAATTTGAAACCCAATTTCCATTGTAAGCAAATAATCCGGTTATTTGCTTACAATGGAAATTGGGTTTCAAATAGGTCCACAAATACTATTTTTTTCGAAATTTTTTCGTTCTGTCGTTCTCTTTTGAAATATTTGATTTTTTATGACTGTAAGCCCGTTTGTCTCTCTAATAACCCATCCAATAATGAGTAGCTAGAACGGCACAGGGTTAGTGGTTTTATCATGGTTACTTGACTTTGTAACAATTGAGTAGGGTCGTGGATCTTAGCACTTACTGTTGTCCGAGGTTAACTTATAACAGTTCCAACAATTCACCTACATCGCATGGCAGTGCGGATTTTAAAGATAAGTTGGGTGAAATGAGACGGAAGATCAATGACGACGTTATAAGTTTTTGTACTCATTAAGACTGCTTTATGTTTACAAAAAGTTTAAATTGCAGTAGTCATATTTGTTTTGCACTCAAAATCTTAAGGTCAAAATAGATGAGAGTATGCACTTCTAAGATACTTCATACGTACAAGTATTTGAACAAATATTTTGGTAGTGATGTAATTCTGACTAGTAGCTATAATTATATTTCTATACCTGCTTGGATATTATTATCTAGGATTTCCAATGCGCGATTCCCAATACTTAATTAATCCTTTTATCAGATTTCATACATAACTATTGATACAAGAGAATTTAAATGTAATAAATAGAGGAGCTCGTGGCTAAATAATGACAACCACACGCGTCGATCGTCACGGTTAAGCAGCACTTGCCAAGGTTGGTCCGTAGATCGGTGATATACAGAGTTTAATGCGTGACTCAGAAAGCACGTAAAGCCGTTTATTTCGCCCCGGTGGTCATTTATAGACCTTTGACAGTCGTTTCAGATTGTCAGAGGCCTGAAAGTCTGACTAACTGGGTTGTGGAGGTCAAGTAGGCAGTCGCTTCTAAATACGGTTCGGTTTATGAAATACTAGTATTTAGCTGCATCCGGTTATACTGAACACCTACTCCAACATAGTGGGGAAACGGCTAGGAAAATGAGAAGAGACTTTAAATGTACTGTTATAAAAAATAAATTGCAAGACCTATGAACGTGGATGAAGTAAAAGTAGTATGCTATGATCATAGAGCAGGTGATGTCTCTGAAAAAAGAAATATCTATTTAGATAAATGTATTTGTTTTTATTTTGCCAGGATATCAATACGCCATGATGTCAATGAAGACTGCTTTAGCGACACTTTTACGACGATACCGCGTATTGCCAAGTGAAGCAAAGAACGGATCGATTGGGGGAAAGAACGGTTTGACTGAACCAAAGAACGGATCAATTGGGGGAAAGAACGGTTTGACTGAACCAAAGAACGGATCAATTGGGGGAAAGAACGGCTCAAGTGAAGCAAATGATGATCCAAACAAACCAAAGCTGAGAGTGAAGTTCGACCTTATGCTGAAACATGTAAACGATTTTGAAATACAATTTGAATTGAGAACTTAAATCATCCGTTTGGTATCTTCATAGATGTCCTGTTAAAACGACGTGAACGGAACGTGAAAAGAATCATGCCAATTTAAAAAAGTGCGAATGGCTAGTTGTTTGTCGCGATGAATATTTTTCTTTTCAGAAACCGGCTGTAATTAAGTGTGGAGGCTTTTATATAACTCTACTATTTTTTTGTTTGAATTACTTTCTTTTAAAATCTACTTTTGTATAAGATACTTTTGTAATAAATATTTTCTTGTAGTTAATATAATATATTTAAAAAAATGCATATGTCTATAGTATGTACTTTGTATTATTTCACTTTTCCTATAATATATTAAATATTTTAGGCCTTTTCGTTTATCTAGGCTGTTAGCTATTGAATTTGGATATAATAGTCTTGTTTACATAATAAATCGACAAAAGAATGAAATCTTATGAATGAATGAACCCATTGCGCGAAATCGGGTTTAATGCTATTATTCGTTTTTGCTGAGGGTTTGAATAAAACTCTAGACAATTAAAAAATACAGTTCTTCGGCTGTAATAAGTTGGCATATCATAACTTTAGTAATGCCTTACCTTTTGGCCACAAGCTACCAGCGCAAGCGACATGCGTGTAGCGATAGATGAAATAAGTTGGTATACCGATATTGTGTGAATTCATGTTTTGATTTGATCAAATCAAAACATGAATTCACACAATATCGGTAGGCAGGTGGTGCATCAATCATCATCATCACCTTCCTGCCCTTGTCCCATTCTATTTGGGGTCGTCGCAACACGTTTTCTTCTTCCATTCTCCCCTGTCAGACGTCACGGCATCATTAATCCTTTCTCTGTCAAGTAATTCCTCACACAATCCTTTCATCATTGGTGGTGCATCAAAACTCAAACTCAAACTCAAAGTATTTATTTCAATTAGACCATTACAGGCACTTTTGAATGTCAGAAAAACAAAGAAGGCGAAGCTACAGTCCCAGACATAAGACATAATAACTTATGAAAGTACTGTAGTTGCCTATTCCAAGGCGTAGATCTCTATGGAGAAGAATGGGCAAGAAACTCCATGGCATGGCAAAGCAATATTACATTATTAGGATCCTCATATTTACCATTTCTGGTTCGCGAAACTTAATTTTAGAACATACCATTGACTCGCGTCAGAATTTTGCTCCGCCCGCGGCCCTCAACGGGGCCTTATAGTTCATTCCACAGGATGTTTATTTTGCTTTTCATACAACGTGGAAAAGTTTTAATATTGATATCAAACCATGAGCGAAATATACCTATTACTAAAATGATCTAGTACTCTTCATTGGAGTATTATTTACTTTAAATCATATTGCGTCAGGCAGGCGGTGTGGCTACTCGAATATTGTAATGTAGGTACTCAAGCGAGTGTCTCTTCTTTTGGCCAAGTGACGGCCGCACTCGTATTAGATTTTTACTAGTGTCCGACCGAAAGAGGATTTTCAGCCGAAACCGAAACCGAAACCGAACCTTCGGTCTTGGTCCCAGTTTCGGCCGAAACCGAAACCGAAACCGAAACTTTTTCGGTTCGTGACTTCCCAATGATAATGCTTCATTGCACATTTTACAAATAGCTTTAGATGTATCGTCATTGCTTTAAAAAAAAAATGCTAAATAGGATTCTTTTATTTTTGTGATATTTTTTACCTGAAAGAAATCAGTCTATGAAAAATAAATATCTCATATATTAAAATACAATAAAAACACTTAGGTAATACCTATAGCAGTCATTATTAATAGGAAAATTAATTCAAGTAAATAATGAAGTTTAACTAGAAAACTTTCACATACTACTGTACTACGCGAACGAATTGACTAAGACCTCGCGTACTAAAGGGAAAAATGCGACATGATTAATAGTACTGAAGGTCATTCACGGTAATAGTTAAATCACCGGATGTAATTGTGTATCGGATTTACGGGGCGGTTCAAATACGGGTACACAATTTAATACAACAACAATTACAAACCAGGGGCGACATCTTCAAATTGAACAAGCCCCTTTAAATAAAGAGAAAAAAAAAACAATTACAAACAAATATAGTAATGTTTGAATCAAACATCACAGGTATCTTCAGACATCGTTTAAGTGTTACATTAATTTCTACATAAATTCATATTGTATAAGTTTGAGGGAATAACTCAACAGAACCAAGTAAAATATCTAATGAATTCTATTCTATTACAACTTACAACCTATTTATTTTCCACTGTAGGACAAGACTCTAATGAATGCCATAAAAATACTTCATCATAAATCGAAAAATACGGTAAGTAAGTATTTGTTTAATAATGTTTGCGCGAGAAAAACCACATAACCTCACATCATCACGATCGCGCCGGCTAGCGAACTCAACTGGCAATAACGTTTACTCACTCGAAGTTAGCCGAAAGATGCGCGACAATTCACGAAAACCTAGTTTCGGCGGGGCCGAAGGTCCGGCCAATTATTGGCCGAAACCGAAACTGTGGCCGAAACTAGATTTTTTGGCCGAAACTAGCCGAAACCGAAACCGAAACCGAACCTTCGGTCGGTCCTTAATTTTTACCAACTGCGGAGTCCAAAAGAAGGGTAATGGTTTTAGTGTTTTTTTTTAAGTTCATTTCATTTATTAATTTTTTTCGTAGGTCTACCAACAATTTTTCACACTGGATACAGCGACATAATTCATTCATAAAATTAAATTACAGCGCAACAATTACTTAGAGGTAAACACCACATGCACAAAACAATAAATTCGGAAAATTGGCTAAGCTAAGTAGTACTAAGCGCCAATATTCAATTAAATTAAATTAAAATTGGAAATATTTTTGTTTAATTTTTGTTTAGTTTGATTCCTAAGTGTACCAGAAAATGTAACGGTAATTTGATCATTTTGATTCGGTGAGTAATCCTGTTTTTTAAACTCACTTCCTTGAATTGAAGTCCGGGACTGTATTTTGTTAAAAGTTGAAACAAGAATTTCTTTTAACGTATGAATCTTTCTTTGAAGAAAAGAGGAAAAAGCCGTAGTGATAGAAAGCTTTTTTGTTTTAAGTTGTAATAGTTTTTCAGATTAGATTTGGTTAGTGGGTCATCTTAGATACATTAAAAAGCAAGGGGAGAACAGCTCTATACAAGGTGTCATTGTGAAATAACTGTTAACTTGCAAAAGGGGTAATTAAACTAATCGTTATTAAACAACTTTTACTTTAATCAAAGCCTGAAATCGCGACAAAACTGCAACCTACTCCACGTCCGCTTACCTAACTCGGCG
The DNA here is from genome assembly GCA_905220335.1 of Noctua pronuba. Lineage (NCBI taxonomy): Eukaryota > Metazoa > Arthropoda > Insecta > Lepidoptera > Noctuidae > Noctua > Noctua pronuba. The sequence continues at coordinate 17,966,239 of LR999896.1, forward strand.
AAATGGAGGGACTCCTTGGCTTTTTACATGGTTGGAAGGTTGGTCAATTGGCAAAATTAGTTCATAATCATGCGCTCAGTCACTTTTTCAGGTTTTCAGTTATTCCTATGAAACCTTTTATATGGGCTAATCAAGTCTACTGCAATACAGCATCGCGCAACAATGGTTTTCAATCACACCTTTTTCCGTACAAGACCCTAAAACCATAAGTACATACTAGAAAAACTGAATGTACTCGAAACTCTTTAAATACATCATCATCACCGCACAAAACTATTTTGTCACTTCCAGTAGCCAATGCGACTTAAACGGTTCTAATTTTTTATGTATTTATTTATTAACTAAAATACTGCAGTTTTTTATATGTGAAAATAAAATTACCGTTATCTTTACTGAATTGAGAAGTGTTAATTTTCTTTTCTAAAATCAGTTTCTTTTTTCATAAAATCGTATTTCGTGGTCTATTTCGTGGTCGTTTTCTTTATATTCGTGAAGCCTATCCTTTCTTAGTTTTAGTTATCTTATATTCGTGAAGCCTATCCTTTCTTAATATGTTAGGACAAATCCTCTTACTGTTCATACTGGTTTGGGTGTTCGTGTTGCGATGGCAGAGAAGGAAGATGATAGACCTCTCGCACAAACTCAGTGCTACTAAGTATAGGGCATTGCCCTTTCTTGGACATTCTTACATTTTCCTGGGAAGTGATGAAGGTAAGTTCTGACTATTTTTAACCGACTTCTAAAAAAGGAGTAGGGCTTTTTTTCATGTATGTAGCAGTTAAAACTGTTAATCAGTCAAAACTACTTTTGACCGATGAAAACTATTTTAACAATAACTTAGAAGCTTATTAGGTTGTTAGGTTTTTTTTTTGATGTGACCCTTTGCAAAACATTATTAAGGTGAGTATAGACTACAACATTTTCTGGAGCATTTCTGTGTAATGTAACGTTCTTACGAATGGTACAATACAGGCAAAAGCTCAGTTTCCAAAGCATTTCCATGTAATGTAACGTTCCTGCGAATGCTCGGCGTTATGTTACGGGTAAATCCTCCCTCGGGTCTACCTCCGCGTCACCGCGCAACCGCGGATCGCCCGCACTCGTGGCTCGACGAAATGTTACACCAATACGCTTGACGAAATGTTATACCAATACGCTCGTTGGTTTGTAACAAAGAGGCGAGCGTGCTCGACGTTTAGTTCGTAAAAGGATGATACACTAGAACATATCATAGAGCGGCTCGTTGTTCTGTTACAAGTAAATGTTGTAGTCTATACTCACCTTTATGTACACAACGTTCTGAAAGAAAATATTTTAAATGGAGATAACGCATTTTAACATAATAAGGATTTTGACTAACACCAGCCAAACGTGGTTTTGAACGATTAATAGTTTTGACTGTAACATATACACCGATTACTCCGTGATTACCGGGTCGATTCACGTGATTCTTATTTGATTTGGCAGAAGAAGCCCGCGCGGTGTTTCTACATAATTTGTATTAACTTTGCTTAAGTAGTTTATGAGTTAACTCTTTTAATACGTAGTTTTTTCTTCTTGGACTATGTTGATGACATGTTGGTCCCTTAATAACTTCTTGTTACAATGTAAAATTAATTCATGACAAGAATTTGTGTGGGATACTACAACTGAAAAGAGTAAAATAAGAAAGTCCGAACGGCTCGCATCGCATCGAATCGATATTAAATCGCACAGCAACTTGACCGCGGGCGACTTATGCTGCGACGCGTGATCGGCTCCGTCTGCTGCCGGCTGTCGTCGTATCCGACACAGTATGAATGAAACTAACTAGGCGCAGAACCGAATATGTTCGCAAGCGATGGTACGGAGCCGATCGTATGCGTCGGCAACCTGCCGGACGCGATCGAATTCGTCATAACCGTACGTATCCTTTCCGATCCGATGCGATGCGAGCTGTTTGGTAGACATCATCCTTAAAAAGGCCAAAAAAGCTTTGATAGCAAAAAAGTCAATGAAACAAATAAAGTCACCGACTTCCAATAGTTTGTTTTTTTTTCGCAATTTTTTAAACTTATTTTTACAAATAATGTGACCGGGTTAAAAGTTAACTTATTGTTTGTGTTCGGACCGAGAGTCATGCATCTAATGCCTCTTTTAAAACAAATAAAATATATACAAGTTTTTGTCTCAAAGTAAAATTGTATTGATAAACTTCATAGTCGTGAGTGTCTAATATAAATTTACTAAACAACTAATGGTTTCATTAACATGATATTTAAAAATAGAAAAATCTACATAAAGAATTAAACACGAAAATCACAAGGTATATTTTTTTTTCAATTTCTTTACAGTTTAGTATGGAAAATAAAATCTGCCAACTTCAACGTTGGGCTGGTGCACAATACGGGAGATTTTTACCCTATTTTTAAGAAATCACATACTTTATCAGCTATTTCAGTCACAGAGTCAATATTCTAATTTAGGTTAAAAAATTACCACCACGTTCCTTTAAATAACCCTTCAGTCTCTCATTCAGACATCAATTTATATTTTATTTATGTTTTTTTTTTGGTCAAAGGAGCGTCAGCGCATTTAAATCATTGTCGTGATGAAGCTCTTTCTAAGGTGCTTGATTTAGCCAAAGTCCGATAAATAGTGATACACATCTTTTATCCGTGGAATAAAATTGCCGTCAGATTTGGTTTGGATAAACTGTTAAAAACTCCTTTTGATATAGGATAAGGCTTATTCTAATTTTTTATGATTATCTCTTAAAGTGTTTTTCAGATCGCATGACACAGTTTCAGAAATTGGGCCGCGAAGCAATAGCTAACGACGATGGAGTTTCAACCCTTTGGCAAGGACATCGACTGTATATCGGTAAGTAGGGTAGAGAACAATTACTGTTTAACCTATCAAGCCTTGACTAGCTGGTGTGGGCTTAGAGTCTAACCGGACGTAGCTGAATACCAGTATTTTATATGGAGCGGCTTTCAATCTAACCTCCAAAACGAAATTAGTACTTGGTAATACGATACGCATTGGTAGGACTGGTTGTCAGACTTTCAGGCCTCTGACTACCTGAAACGACTGTCAAAGATCTATAAATGACCGCCAGGGCCGGGACCAACGGCTTAACGTGCTTTCTAAGTCACGCATTAAACTCTGTATATCACCGATCCACGGACCAACCATGGCAAGCGTTGGTTAACCTTGGCGATCGACCCGTGCGGCTGTCATTATTTAGCCACGAGTTCCTCTATTTTTTTTTTTAATGATATTTCGACAGTCACTACGGGGAGTCGGAAGTCACGAAAGTCTGACATTTTCGTGACTTCTGACTCCCCGTAGTGACTGTCGAAATGTCTAATGTACAGCCTGGACTTAACTTGGTTCTAATTGTCAGAACATAACGTCGCGCCTGGTTTGGGGCAGGGCAGAGGTTCATTCTCTCATTTATTTCCATGCACATGTCATTGTGTAGTAAAAATAATCTGATAATGCTGTTCTGTTTGCAGTGACTGCTGATGCTAAATTATCTGAGTTACTCTTGAAAAGCTGTCTGGAGAAGGATGATGCGTTGCAATGCTTGCAACTGATGACTGGCAATGGCAGTATTTTTGCAGCAGGTATTTTTTTTTGTCTTCCCCTAGGATTTTTCCCTGTATCGAAATTAATAACAATACTTACTTTTCATAACAATTACAATGTTGCTTCTGCAACGATTCTCTAGTACAGGATATCCAACACATAAGCAAGATGTTACTGAATATAATTTTTTGAAAGGTCTATGAAAATATAAAGATTTTACTCCCAAAGTACAGGCAAATATTTTGTTTAAAAAAAAAAGAACGAAAGATCTGGAACTCCTCGTTGATGGCCCTCTCCTTGTGACAGAGATGAGGAGAGGAGGCCTGTGTTTAAGCAATATAAACACTGTAGGCTGATAATGGGATGGGCTCCAAGGGAGGAAAGGATGGAGAAAGGCCGCAAAAATCTTTGAGGACCACTGCAAGAGAGGCACCCATGTAGGTACCTATCTCCATTGTAATTTGTGCCAATAGAAGAGAAGTTCCATCAAAATTCTTCAACAGTCAACATCTGGCGTCCCCGCCGCAAGGTCCTGGCTCCGACCTTCAGCCCTCGGAACCTGGCGCAGTTCGCGGAGATCTTCTCTCGTCAGAGTTCCATCATGGTGGAGCAGTTGCAGGCTGCTGCGGGCAGGGGAGCCTTCTCCATATGGCAGTATATTACCACTTATACTATGGATTCTGTTTGTGGTAAGAATATGCATATTTGACATGTTTGCATGTAATATGAGTTGTACTGATTGTTTCTAATAGATTAGACGTTGAATAAGCAAGGGTTTGAGGTGAGGTAAATGTGATTAACCGAACGCGAGCCCAGCGAGCGAAGCAAGTGGTGTCGCGACAGCGGCCGACGAGTCTCTCAACCACTTTGTTTCCATAAAATTGCCAGTAAAAATCACATTTTCAAGTCTCCGTAAACTTTCTTTACATTTAGCCAAAGATTGCGGCTACGTTTTAGATAAGCTGGCTTATATTATCTTAAGTTTATTTTCACATTCATCTTTACTTGTAACATAATTATTATCACATTTGCTGGCTCTAAAAAAAAGACGATTACTGGACCAAAACTTTTAAAAATTACAGAGTCAACCCTAGGCGTTTTAGTGAACTCCCAGAAACAGTCAGAGCAGCCATTCCTGCACGCGTTTGACAGATGTACTCAACTAGACTCCGCACGCCTTTGCAAGCCATGGTTGTACAACCTCTCTGTGTATAAGATGACACCGGCTTACAAAGAACATAAACAGTGCAGGGACTATATCTGGAAGTTTGTAGACAAGGTAGGTTTAATCTTTACTTTATAAAAATATTATAAAGCTGAATAGTTTGTTTGGTTGAACGCGCTAATCTCAGGAACTACTGGTTCGAATTGACAAAATATTTTAATGTTGGATAGCACAATTATCGAGGAAGGTTAGAGGCTATATAACACCACGCTACAACCAATAGGAGCTGGGCAAAAAGAAAAACAAGCCAGAACCGGCGGGTGAAACCGCGGCCACAGTTAGTTAAAAAATAAAAGATACAGGCTTACTGAATTTGTATTTTTCATTTTCATTATCATTGACAGCAGTCGCTCCATGTAAAATACTGGTATTCAGCTGCATCCGGTTAGACTGGAAGTCGACCCCAACATAGTTGGGAAAAGGCTAAGCAGATAATGATGATGATTTTTTCATTGAAAGCCTTGTTACAAGCCTCTCGATTTTACTTGTGGACTTTAGTAGTTAACTCACCCATCTGGTTGTTAGACCCGTATTCAACATCATTCAATATTCAAGCATTACATAAAACTAAAATGAAGCAATTTGATAGGTTGAAACTAGTTTTAAGTTATCTTTGCCAACACACCGTTATACCATGTCTGGAACAACAGTTTTTATCACTGAGTTCTCTAACTCATTTTGATGTAAATAGTTTGGTTTTTGTTTAAATTGTAAAATTGTATTTTTCCAGATTATACAATCTAAGAAGCAATCATTGAAAGACGAGAAAGTGTCTATGGCTGAGTCTGAACAACGTAAGATACCATTTATATTTTTCACTTTTTGCTAGTATTTATACAGAGGAGCTCGTGGCTAAATAATAACAGCCGCTCGGGTCGATCTTTAGGTTAAGCCGTGCTTGCCTAGGTTGGTCTGTGGATGGGTGACCACCCATTACATACCGAGTTTCCTCCGTGCCTCGGAAAGCACGTTAAGCTGTTGGTTCCGGACGTCATTTGTAGATCTTTGACAGTCGTTAGGTAGTCAGTGGCCCAAAAGTCTGGCAACCGGTCTTGCCAAGGGGTATCGTATTATCCAGTACTAACTGGGTTGTGGAGGTCAGATAGGCAGTCGCTCCATGTAAAATACTGGTATTCAGCTGCATCCGGTTAGACTGGAAGCCGACCCCAATATAGTTGGGAAAAGGCTAGGCAGATGGTAGTATTTATACAGTACGCGTTGAACAAGTCATTAATTTCGAAGGAGACGACAATGAAATTAATGAATGAAAACAAAAGGCGATCAATTTCGTAATTTTAACATTAATTCCTTTCTTTTTGTTCCAGATATGAAACACGACGGTCTCAAGACTTTCCTAGAACTCCTCATGGATACTTCGGGAGGAGAGCGTGGCTACACCGAGTTGGAACTGCGGGAAGAGACCCTGGTCCTCGTGCTGGCTGGTACTGATACCTCGGCAGTCGGTACTGCCTTCACTTCCATGTTGCTGGCCAGATATCCTGAGGTACAGGAGAAGGTTTATCAAGAGTAAGTATATGACTTAATAATTAGTAATAGCATTTACTGAATTAGCCGGAGTACTGAGAGATTTGACGTTTTTTTTTTTCATTTGGAACAACCCCGCCACACTATTCTCAAACCACTGCAACTCCTAAAAGCCAGAATCAACAGTGGCGACCACCAGAAAAGCGCCAAGACAATGAAATAATTTAAGTGTCTTGGATCCCGCAACGAAATTAATCAGAAAAGAATAGCGGAGGAGTAGGAAAAACATAATTTCCACTTCCATTCATATCAGCAGGAGACAGAACAAAACAAGGCCAATAGGCTCAAAGGAACGTTTACAACTGGGATAAGCCTAGCACCACGAATAAATATTATCTATACATATAATAAGACAGTAAAAAAACTGTGTCTGTCCATTGAATATATAAAAAAAATAAAAATTGAGGGGGGTTTAGAAACAGTAATAGAGGACGACTCCACAAAAAAAATTCTGTCTGTTTGTCTGTTTGTCTGTTTGTTTGTACACGCTAATCTTCGGAACTACTAGACGGATTTGAAAGATTTTTTTTTGTTGTATAGGTATTAAGTCTGGGCAACATACAAGGTGTAACATAATAAACGCAAGACCTCCCGTGTGGTCTCTCGGACCATGAAACTGAACAACTTTTGTTCTACGAGTTCTTCGAAAATCGAAAAAAAAAAGTACTTTCTATAGAAATTGACGCGATCAGCTGATCAACATGTATGGTAAAACAAAAAAATAAGTTACGAATTTCCAAAAGCCATAGAACAAAAGTTGTTCATTTTCATGGTCTGAAAGACCACACGAGAGGTCTTGCGTTTATTATGTTACACCTTGTATAGGCTATATTTATCTTGGAAACTCGAACACCTGATGCAGAACCGCAATAGAATAGCTAAACTACAAGAGATACAAAAATGGTACCATAGCAAAAATTGTTCCATGTGATGAGCATTTTCTGCTGAGAGAATAAATTTGAAGATCTGGAACACCTGATGTGGAACTCCAAGAGCCCAGCTACACTATAACATATTATATAGGAATGACGTCTTAGCAAACAACAATTTCAATCTGATGACCACTCTCTGTTGACTTATAAAATCGAAGATCTGGAACACCTGTTGTGGAACTCCAAGAGCCCAGCTATACCATAACACATATAGGAATGACGTCTTAGCAAACATTGTTCAATCTGATGACCAATCTCTGTTGATTTATAAAAATCGAAGATCTGGAACACCTGTTGTGGAACTCCAAGAGCCCAGCTACACCATAACACATATAGGAATGACGTCTTAGCAAACATTGTTCAATCTGATGAGCACTCTCTGTTGATTTATAAAAATCGAAGTTCTGGAACACCTATTGTGGAACTCCAAGAGCCCAGCTACACCATAACACATATAGGAATGACGTCTTAGCAAACATTGTTCAATCTGATGAGCACTCTCTGTTGACTTATAAAGTCGAAGATCTGGAACACCTGTTGTGGAACTCCAAGAGCCCAGCTACACCATAACACATATAGGAATGACGTCTTAGCTAACATTGTTCAATCTGATGAGCACTCTCTGTTGATTCATAAAAATCGAAGTTCTGGAACACTTATTGTGGAACTCCAAGAGCCCAGCTACACCATAACACATATAGGAATGACGTCTTAGCAAACATTGTTCAATCTGATGAGCACTCTCTGTTGATTTATAAAAATCGAAGTTCTGGAACACCTATTGTGGAACTGATATATTTATACGTTGTGGGAGATAATGAAACGAGTGTCGTCCTTGATCGCTAGTTTATTACTGACTTGGGAAGGGGTTATACTGACACATTGACAACCTATGACTATGTGTGAGTGCGCATACACATCATTCCTCCACACTAATTTTGGAACCTGTTGACAATACATAACATATTTTTAAACATTGTTGTAACAACTAAATCTTGCTTAGCCTAACATTGTACGCATAACTATCTACTAGTAAAATACAGAATAATCAACATCTTTTCTGGTACGCCGAGAATGTGCACGTGGCTCATGCATGACTGCTGAATCCTGCGCAGCGGCTGAGGCGTGAGGAGCCTGGTTCTCTAATGCATTACTTAATGACTGCCGTGCATTTTCTCGGTTCACAACATCCGCTGGAATCTGGTCCCTGTCAGCTTCAACGCTAGTTGCAGCCGCAGTACCCTCCTCTATATCCACCGGTTTCTCTGGAACTGCACTCTCTATGGTACTGACTGTATTCGATTCAACAGCCGAGCTGGGCATTATTGGTGAAGTAAACGGAACCGGAGAAATCGAAGAAGTCGAATGAGTCGATGATTCGTCGCAATCAATGGGTTTTTTACATTTAAACAATTGATCAAGATGCCTAATGCAAAATACACCTAAATCTTCAACCAGCACTTTAAACATTCTTTTCCCTATAACTTTATTGATTACTCCCATCTTCCATGTCTCTTTTCTACCACTGTACCATCGGACCCATACCCTGTCACCGGCTTCGAAAGCTCTTGTGCGACCTTCATTCCCCTCTGACGGTATTTCACGCAATTCTTTCTTTGTAGGTAGTATTAAGTCAAGTCGTGATTTCAAATCCCTGCCAAACATTAATTTTGCGGGTGATTTTCCAGTAGTACAGTGTTCTGTGTTCCTATATTCAAATAAATAACCTAATAATTTGTCGAATACAATATTTTGTGCTGTACTGTCACTTAAAATATTCTTTAACATTTTTTTACACGTCCTCACTGAATTTTCAGCTTGACCGTTGCTGCATGGATGGTAAATCGGTGACGTCATGTAGTTAATTCCATTATTGGAACAGAACGCATTGAATTCTTTACAGTTTATTTTTACGTCATTATCTGAGACTAATGTACCCGGTAATCCAAACACAGAAAATATTTGCTTTAATTTTTTTATTAATGATTGTGTGGTAAGATCATTTCCCATAAAAATGCACTCTAACCATTTAGAGTACGCATCAATTACTACTAAGTAAGTCTGTTGCCGTATAGATAAATAGTCTATATGAATTCGTTCCCACGGTGCCGCTGCGCTCGGCCACGGCGCCGGCGCTGCCCGTGGCGGGGCGGGCCGCACGCTCGCGCACACCTCGCACGCGCCGATCCACCTCTCAATATCCTCATCTATACCGGGCCACCACATCCTAGCGCGCGCATTGCATTTCATTTTAACAATGCCTAAATGCGTACTATGTAGTTCGTGCAACATTCTTTCACGCAATGTCATAGGAATTACTACCTTATGTCCTCGCATCAAAATTCCATTTTCATATTGCAAATCTGTGCGACATAAAAAAAAGGGACGTATAGACTCGCAAACTATTTTGCGGGGCCAACCTACATTTGTATACCTTACTACTGTTTGTATAGTTTTATCGTTACAAGTAGCATTCTTTACATCTGTAAACAAAACAGCTGGCGCGAACGTACTATCTAGGAAATTAAGCGAGCAGTATGCGTCATATTCGCCATCTTCCTCGCACTTGGTGTTGGTTACGGGGGCACGGGAAAAATAATCGGCGACTAAGTTATTCTCGCTCGATATATATTGAACTATATAATTATATGCTGATAATATAATAGCGTATCTTTGCAAACGTAACGCCGTGGTTATTGAGATACCCGTTTTACTATTGAATATTGACACTAAGGGACGGTGATCTGTTTTTAGAACAAATGGATCACTTCTACCGTATAGGTATTGATGGAAGTGTTTGACCCCAAAAATTATTGCCGTCGCCTCCTTCTGGATTTGGCTATAATTGCGTTCACTCGCCGAGAGCGATCGCGACGCGTATGCCAGCGGTCGCTCGCGGCCATCGCTTTCCCGTTGGGACAGCACTGCTCCGAGGCCGTGCGGACCCGCGTCCACTGAAAGCACTAGCTGTGCGCTCGGCTCGAAATGTGCCAGCACGCGCTCGGAAGCGAGCTCAGCACACACGCGGCGCAGCGCGCGCTGCTGTCGCGGGCCCCACTCCCACCGTGCGCCACCGCGCAGTAACTCATGGAGCGGGCTCATAATGCTCGACGCGTTTGGAATAAAGTTCCTGTAGTAGTTGACCACTCCAAGAAACCGTTTTACTTCTGTTACGTTTGTCGGTTCCGGGCTGTTCAATATAGCTTTAACTTTATCGCGGTTAGTACGTAATCCGTTCTTATCGATAACATAACCTAAGTACGTTACGCTATCCTTAAAGAAAACGCATTTGTCCTTTTGAAGGCGCAAACCGGCTTCACTCAGCCTGCTTAAAACCTGGGCTAACCTCGTTAAGTGAAGCGCTTTCGTTGGCGCCGTCAAACAAATATCGTCTAACCATATGCTGACCCCCTCGATACCAGACAGCAGTACTTCCATTGCCTTTTGAAACAAGGCTGGAGCATTCGCGAGGCCGTACACTAGGCGGGTATATTTAAATAATCCTTTTGGAGTGTTAATTGTTGTCAAATTCTGGGAGTCTTCAGAGAGAATGAACTGATTATACGCATTTTTTAAATCTATTTTCGTATAATGTTCACCGCCTCCTAGTTTCGCGAATACTTCCTCGATTCTAGGTAATGGATACTTATCTATTATAAGATCCTGGTTAAGTGTGACTGAAAAGTCACCTGCAATCTTAACCGTGCCGTTATCTTTAAGAACTGGTACTATAGGTGTCGCGTATTGTGAATTTGAAACAGGGACTAGTATACCTAAACTGACTAATCTATTTAGTTCTGATTCTACCTTCTCTTTTAATGCGAATGGTATTGGTCGGGCCTTAAAAAATTTCGGTACTGAATTTTCTTTAAGTTGTAAATGAACTTTAAATTTATTAAAAGAACCAAGTTCGTCCTTCCATAAATTCGGATACTGTTCCAGTAATGTATTAACATCATCGTCTTGGCTTATTTTATAAATGTTGGTTAAAATCAAACCGAAGGCGGACATAAAATCGCGACCAAGCAGGGGTGGGCCATTTGAATCTACTACAAATATTTTTATGCTCTTTTTGACGTAATTATGCTCAACGATAGCTTGGAAATACCCCAACGGTGAAATTTTATGCCCGTTATACAAACACATGTTGATTTGACATTTATTTAATTTGTAATGTGCAAACAATTCAGTGTACAATCTTTTTGACATAACTGAAACACCCGACCCTGAATCTAACTCCATAGTTACAGTTACATCTCCTACCTTAATTTTTAAATTCAACGGTTTATCGGTTACGTACCTTATATTGAAATTATTACATTCGTCACAACTGCCAACCGAATTACCCTCATTGTCATCACCACCGATCTGCCGTCCGCAAGCTATAATGCCGTTATCCAACAAAATCATATTTCGAGTAAATGACAAAAGAGCGCGCAAAAATAAAAAATTGATGCCGTTTCTTAACTATAACTCGTATGCGAGACTTATCGGTATCAAAAAATAGATCTAGTATTGCACTTTCAGATAGCCATACTTTCATTTCTTAACAATGATTAAATCTTAACAAAAATAGGGTATTTGCGTTTTAGTTTAGTGTTTTTATAATTTACAGCTTATACAACCACGTCTATAATGCCGCTAAGCCTACCTTAACGGCTTTTTAGTGTTTGATTTTAATGTAATTTAATTGACATTTAAAAGAATCTCATCATTACCAAACTATAACGCCGCTAAATACTTTAACGTTGTTGTAGCTAAACATTATAGCTACGAGAATAAACACTATGCTAAACTATAATGCAGCTAAAATCACTTAGCCGCACTTAAGACTAGTAAGTTACAAGGATATTTTTTCTGCGTTTATTTTTTAGGTTGATTACATCGCTTAAATGCCGCTAATTACAAAACATTAAAAATATAACGGCGTTCTAGCTTTGAAACTTAAACAAGATAGTTGAGGAAATCAAATAAAAAGATTAAGTCATCTACAGAAATAAAAGAGCTTATTCAGAAATAAAAATCAATCATTAAGTGACAGTCTTCTTTAAATTTAACAAAATCACTTTGCAAGGACTAAAACTAGTTATAATAATTAAAAATGAGATCTTGGCAAATAACTAAAAACATCGTTACCCTATAACTAATGAGATCATAAAAAATTACTAAAACATTTCAAAAAGGCCTATTTAAATCTAAACCTAATCTAGTTTCGGTATGTAGGTAACACAATATTCTGGCAAATAGAACCTGCCTGCTCTTTGTTAATTAAAATATAAAATGACAAACTAAATCACTTTGTGATGAGTTAATTCTTATTATTCTTATTATCTACGGGTACAAATTAATAAAAATCCAAAAAACCTACATCATATTATAGGTAGGTACTTTACCAATCGTCATTTATAGTCTGATTCACATTGCAGAAACTTTCTCACGAGTCTATTATATTATTATTTAATATCACTGCCTTTTGTAGCCGATGGTAGCTATTTTGAGGTAAGCTAAGAGAATTAAGGGACTGGTGAAGGTGTTTCGGTATTACTCCTGTTGATGACAAAACTATTGGTACTATTGTAACTTTTTGCAGATGCCAAATTCGGGTAATTTCATCTTTTAGTTCGATGTATTTGGTTAGCTTTTCTGCTATTGTGGCCTAAATTATGTGTAAATTATGTGTTTGGTACAGCAATATCGATTAAATATGCAGTTTTATTTATCTTGTTTATAAGTGCAATGTCTGGTCTGTTGAAGTGAATTGTTCTGTCGGTAAAAAATGCCTCGATCAAAATACAATTTTGTTGAGGGATTTTCTTATTTAGTCTCTGGATTGTACTAGTAATATGGTACAACGGAGTCCATGAGTTTTTACTGGTGAGCTTAATTTCTGGTGTATGACGTTGGCTACTTGATCGTTGTCTGTGTTTGTAATCTGTTTGGGCTATTGACTTGCACGCGCCTGTGATATGTTGAATTGTCTCAGGAGCACTATTGCATCTTCTACTTTTGTCTTTATTTAAATTCTTTATAATATATTTTTTGTAGTTTTTGGTTTTAATTACCTTGTCCTGTATAGCTAGCATGAACCCTTCAGTCTATGGGAAAAGTTCGTCTCGATTTAACGACGCGTTCGACGCTTCTTTGTCGACATTTATGTGGCATAAGTCTTGACGATGTCTTCCGTGTAGAGACTTCTGGGTCCATTCTAGGAGCTTAGTTCTTTCGTCGGTAATTTTTTCATTTTTCTGTTCTGACCTATCTTTCAAATTCAGGGGGGTCAATTGCTGGTCGTTTTGAGTAACAACTTTATGGAGAATAGAGTTTTCACTTTTTGAAAAAAAGAATTGTCTGAGGGCTTTTATCTGTCTGTCGTCTGTCTGTCTGTTGTGTAAGTTAAAAATGACAGTTAAACCTCTACCTCCCTCTTTCCGCGGCGGTGTTAATCTCTGCACACAAGATCGTGGAAATTTTTCGTTGAAGGTTTTTGAAGTCGGTTTTAGACCAATTGATTATCCCAAAAGAATATGTAAGAACCGGTATAGCGAAGGTGTTAATCGCTTTAATTGTATTTCGGGAATATAATTGTGTTTAGTCTGTGTTGAAATTGTTGTGTTAATTTTTGTTTAGTTTCTTTATAGTTAATCTGTCGTGATTGTGTGTACCCTAGGTATTTATAACTATCTTGTTCATCTAATGATTGTATCTGTTCTCCTGTTCCTAAAGTGGTGTTGGTAATTCTACCATGCTCTAATTGAATTTATTTTACATTTATCTATGCCGAATTCCATTTTAATATCATTTGAAAATTGTTCTGTCAAATTTGCTAATTTTATGAAGTTCACCCTCACTTTTTGCGTAAAGCTTAATGTCATCCATATAAAATTGATGATTTAAATCAATTTTTTGTGCATGTCCTTCGGTTGGTGTATTTTTTAATGGAAATCCTAATGTTGAAGCGTTTAATATATTCTAAGCGCATCTCCTTGGAAGATCCCTCTCCGAATTTTTATTGGGCTAGTATCTACTGTTTCTTATTATTGTACAATCTATAGTGAACACTAAACGGGCAATAATAACTACCATAATAAAATAATGTTTTTACCTGGAGTTGTCAGCCATCGTAACAATCGGCGAGTGCGCAAAGCGTGACTCGTCCTTACCCTTTAAACTTTTGTGCGACACGGCTTCATCGATCAAGGGCCGCGGGGGGGGGGCGGATCAATAGCGAGCGTTTGAGAGTAGATAACCGCGTTTTAGTGTAATAATAAGGGGTAACTGCATTTTTGTGATTGACGCCGAAGCAAAATATTTATATTTCATATTAAAAACGCCGTTATTGGCGTGTTCACTACATAATCTCTTAATAAAAACCCGACGAAATACAACGCATAAATGCAGTTAAGTGACATTAAAGACATTTTTGTGTAGTACTTTTGTTTAACGGCTTTTTAGCATTGGATTTAGAATACTGTATTTTGAAACAAAGCAGGACTTTATAGCCGTTAAAGTACTTTAGCCTCTTATTAGAGTAGGAAATTCTGTTAACCGCAATTTAGTTATGAAACTGATGGTAAATATTCTAGTTAAAATGTAAATTATAAGCCCTTAGTCACTTTTTAGTTTAGTTATGTTGCTTAGCTGCGTTATAGTGTGGTAAACTTAACAAAAAAGGCATTTTAACGGCGTTTTTGTTTTTTTTATCTCGGGATCCATAAATAGTAGAAAAATACTGCTTAGACAGAAAGATAGAGTTTTTTTTTTTGATTATTGTGGTATCAAAAAACGAAAATCGACCAGATGCGAGATCACGGCATTATTGCTTGAGGACGGCAGCGATATTATTAACGCGTACGCGTCCGTTTTTATTGGTTTTATCGCACACTTTCTTCAAATGACCTACTTTCCCACATTTTTGGCACTTATAATTTTTGTAGCGACACTTGGCCTTATCGTGATTTTTTAACCCGCACACCGAACAACGAAAGTCTTCGCCATGTTGGCCGCGATCGTAACTCGACGTCGATGCGCGCCTGCCTCGCGAGCCAGCACGCGCGCCGCTCGCGCCGCTGCCGGCGCCGCCGCCATTGCTCGAACGCTTCCACCCACCTTTGCATGATATATTATGCACTGCTTCTTCTTTGATAGAAATGGCCTCCGAACTACTGCTTAACAAGGCCCTTGCCTCCTTAGCACACGCAGACTGCTCCGCTATTTCAATTGCCCGCGACAACGAGAGCGTCGACGGGTTTTGCTCGAACAGCTTGTCACGTTCTGGACCTGCACTCAGGCCGAGGACGAAGCGATCTCTTAAGTTTGTCTCGAGAGCGGTGCCGAAGTCGCAATAAGTTGCCAAACCTCTTAATCGCGCCGCCCATTCCCTTACAGATTCGCCTGTTGTTCTGCTTGCACCGAAAAAATTTGCCTTGTCCACAAATGAGCAAGTTTTCGCCTTGAAATGACTGTCGAGTAACTTCACTAGGTCTTCATAACTCAACGCTTCCAACTCCTTTGGAAAAGCTAGGTTAAGTACTAGACGATACGTCTCCTCCGTAAGATGGCACAGTAATATTCCACTCTTCACCTCGTCTTTAACGCCGTTAATCTTCAAAAACTGCGTTAATTTACCCTTGTAAATTTGCCATTCACTAATTTTATGGTCAAATGTAGACAGATTTCCGAGAAACGAATTCATTTTATGTTCGTGTAGGTACTCGTTCTTACACCTCGTCGCCAATGATATATTTATACGTTGTGGGAGATAATGAAACGAGTGTCGTCCTTGATCGCTAGTTTATTACTGACTTGGGAAGGGGTTATACTGACACATTGACAACCTATGACTATGTGTGAGTGCGCATACACATCAGGAACTCCAAGAGCCCAGCTACACCATAACACATATAGGAATGAAGTCTTAGCAAAAATTGTTCAATCTGATGAGCACTCTCTGTTGACTTATAAAAATCGAAGATCTGTAACACCTGTTGTGGAACTCCAAGAGCCCAGCTACACCATAACACATATAGGAATGACGTCTTAGCAAAAGTTGATCGGTCTGATAGGCATTTCCTGTTGACTTATAAAAATCGAAGATTAGAAACATCTGATGTGGAAATCAAAGCTATCACTAATTTCACTGTATAATTATAAAATAACATAAGCTGGGAGTATCTCCACGCGGTGAAGGCGGTAACAGTTTTTAGGACTGATATTCGATGACGACGGTATATCATTGAAAATTTGACTCTACTGGACAAAACTCCTATTTTTTATTTTTTTATCGAATAAATATACCTTCGGGCTTATGTTATTTGAGTGTTTTAGACTTTTTCCACTTATCTTCGTGACACGGTAGCCTACCCGGTAACGCAGGGGAGCAGTCACTTAGATTTTAATTGATCAGGTATCTTCACAATAAAACTATAACCATGCCTAGAAAGAGGTCAAATCTTTCCCAATGTTCCAAACGAGCTAAAAGATTGAGGATCATAAGATCCCAAGAATCTACCGAAGAACGTCAGGAGAGACTTGATGCTGTTCGAGAACATCAGGCTGCAACTCGCTCCGTGGAAACCTCTTCCTCTCTTCTCTTCCTCTTGGATAACGAAGCACGCCTGCGTTCTCAGCGTATTTACGCATCTACATCCAGGTCTCTAGAGAACTGTGAAGAATATGATGCGCGACTGACCGCTGATCGTGAACGTCATGCATTGTCTCGCGAATCGGAGACGTTCACTGATAGAGAATAACGCTTGAGTTCCAAGCGTATCTACGCATCGACTTCTAGGTCTCTAGAGACAAGTGGGGAACGTGATGCGCGACTGACCACTGATCGTGAACGTCACGCATTGTCTCGCGAGTCGGAGACGTTCACGGATAGAGAATTACGCTTGAGTTCCAAGCGTATCTACGCATCGACTTCTGACTTACAAAAATGAAAGATATGGAACGTCTCGAATCGTCTCGCGCATCCCGTTGTTTTCCCGTCCCCGGGCTCTTAGAATTCGACATCAGACGTTTCAGATCTTCGATTTTGACGACCCCGTTGTCGCTGGCATAAGCAACAGGATCCGCGTACGAAGTCGCGGGCGGAAGCTAGTCGTTAATATTAATGGATTCTAAATTGTGCGCTGATATATTGATTCCAATAATAGGTTTGTGGAAAACGATCATTTAAAAATGTTTCCTTGGCACTACTAAATATAAATCAAGTTTATTTTTAACCAACCAATTTTTTTGGCCAATTATTGCCAAACATGATAGTGATGTCGGCCGGCAACACCAAAAAAATGCTTTCCACAAACCGAAATTATGTCATAAACAAAAGTTCCACAATTTTTGTTTTCCTTGCATGTGACGGTTTATTACAATTACTTTTTTCTTCAGACTACAAGAAGTTTTCGGCAACTCCAAGACACCTGTTGGTGCTGAAGATCTTCCCCGACTAAAATATCTGGATGCTGTGATTAGAGAATCGTTGCGGTTGTACCCTCCAGTGCCGATCATTGCGAGGAAAGTTGATAAGGAAGTTACTTTGCGTAAGTATGGAAACCTTAAATTAACCTAACATCCTGTTTAGCCATTCATAAGTCCTTTGGCATTCCCTATCCACATTCATAAACAATATTTTTGGACATGATCCTTATACCTCAAAGTTTGTATAACTCGACTCTTAATCCAATTTTAAAACAAAACTCCCTTCCAGCATCAGGAGTAACCCTAGTTGAGGATTGCGGGTTAGTGATCAACATCTGGGCGTTACACCGCAACCCTCGGTACTGGGGAGACGACGCGGAGCTGTTCCGACCTGAACGGTTCATCGACACGCCGCTCGCGCATCCCGCTGCTTTCATGCCGTTCAGCCATGGACCGAGGAGTTGTTTAGGTGAATATTCCCCCATTTTATTTGTTGCCAACTTGTATTGGTAAAGAAATAACTTGATTGAACAATATGCATGCGTAATGGAGCCTGCATACCAAAGTCGCCGGGCATATTGGCACGAGTTCACTCCACATGCCCCCGTCATGTCGGAGGAGAGGTAAGGCAGTCGGTAAAAATGCTTTCATGAGTAATAAAGATACCTGTTATAAGGTATAGTATATATAAATACTTGTCTTTGACTTAGCCTTTTAAATTTATTTGTTTGTTTTGTAACGTTAATTGCTTTGCACGCCATTGTTTAGAAAACCACTTCTTCTAAGGGACATTATGTTGTTTTTGTTGCGTCGTCTTCTTATCTACTATATAAAAATAAGTCGGGTTTTCCTTCCTGACGCTATAACTCCAGAACGCACGAACCGATTTCCACGGTTTTGCATTCGTTGGAAAGGTTTATAGGGTAGGTAGGATAGGTAGGGTAAGTAGGGTAGATAGGTAGGGTAGGTAGGGTAGGTAGGGTAGGTAAGGTAGGTAGGGTAGGTAGGGTAGGTAGTGTAGGTAGGGCAGGTAGGGTAGGTAAGTACGTAGGTAGGTAGAGAAGGGTAGGTAAGTAGGTAGGGTAGGTAGGATAGGTAGGATAGGTAGGTAGGATAGGAAAAAGGTACATTGCAACGCATGCCGGGAACAGCTAGTATAAATATATATAAAATACTTACTGAATTTTTACGTACAAAGGGATTTTGATTTTGAAATGACATATCATCGTCAGTTTTCCTCGAAGGGTTATATACAAGGTGCAGTTTTGCATTCTCGTCAAAATGCAGGAGGTTGTCACAAAATACATAAATAATCAATTTAAATTACGGTACCTGGTCAATAATTAATAAAGCTGCTATTTTTAATTGTTTAAATTTGACAGTATTTCAGAATAACACGAATACTTTCGTGTTTACATTTCAACAAAACAAACAGAATCATCGATATGTCGCTGTGTGCGTGAGTGTCGATGATCCGTGCGAGACGCCGCGGCGCCGCCGCTGTCCACACGTAGTGCTCATTTACGGAGACGCGGCGCGTCGGGCGGCGCGTTGTGCGGCGCGGCCCGCTTTCAATTCAAACATATGGCGATGTATGAGAGCGTTTACGGAGAAGCGTTTTTAAGCCCGTTTGCTTGAAATGCAGCGTTGCCCGCCGGCGGTACAATCGGCGTCACACGCGCAAACAGGAACATATGGCAAATGACACCGCCGCGCCGGCCGCAGCGCCCTCCGCGGCGGTGCACGCCCCGCGTCTTCGTAAATTAAACAACATCGTACATTGCCATATGTTTGTGTTTGGGCGTGTGATAACGCGGTCCGCTGCATGCGCAGCCTCTCCGTAAACGGAAAAAACGCGGAGACGCGCCGCCCGACGCGCCGCGTCTCCGTAAATGTTACTTACCGATTTCCGTAAACAAGAAAAAAAAATACCCACCCATTTTATTAATGCTTCGGGTCGAGAATCATTAGCATAAATACCTCTTTGAATTTGACCAGGATTTAAAACTGCACCTTGTATAAAGGTTCCTATTGCCATCAACAAAGCACAACTCCAGACAATCAATCAATCCGCCAATAAGAAATTTCTGGTGGAAAAACCGAATAAATATTTTAGTATTTTATAGTTCCAATTTTATAATGTTCTATTATTTCAGGTTATCAATACGCGATGATGTCTATGAAGAATGCGCTATCGGCTCTCCTACGTCAGTACAGGATCCTGCCAGCCACTGCAACTGTAGACCTGAAGCCTTTGAGGGTCAAGTTTGACGTCATGATGAAGGATGTTGACAATTTCAACTTACAGCTTGTAGAGAGACTATGAACGGCTAAAGTTTGCTATTAAAACTTATAAGCACTGCGCTGGATTGGCATCACCCCATTTTTTAACTTGTCGTGATGACCCGTTCTTACCTGATCCGCTTCTTACGTCCCAATTTGGCAGTTCATACCCAGCAAGTACCAATCTGACCTTTTTAAAGCCAATCATACTTTTTAAGGAGATTCTCCTTAGACACCACTGAGTACTGGTGAAAGGAAACATCATGAGGAAACTCTGGATTTCGTTCTGAAATAATCAACCCTCATTGAGCTAGCGTAGTGGTCATGCTCATTCCGTCTATGTATAAGAAGTGACCTTTGCTCGAGTTGAAGCGATGCCGGTCCCGTGCAGTGCTTATAACTGTTGGAAGAATAGCTCATCTTGTGGTTAGTTAGGATAAAATCATAATGTATTTTTTTGATGTATGGGAATGTGTGAGAATGTTGGTATTATTTGGTGCATTAAATTATTTATGGTGTATTAATCAAGCATTTTATTGACGGGTCGAACGTACACTTCTTCAACACCGTTTTTAACCGAGTTCTAAAAAAGGAGGAGGTATTCGATCCGCACCTTTTTTACGATATACGAAACCACCCAAAGTAAACAAGGTAGTTAAGTTTTAAGGGCAGGATTTCCTGATTACTCCCATTATTTTGTACAAATAATTACACAAAGCATAAAATCCGTGGTAACGGTTTGTGCGTCGGTGTCCCTTCCACCTTGTATAATCTTGAAGAACGATTTTCCAAAAAACACACTCATCGGGGTAAAAACCGAGAACACAATTATATGAAATATCTAATTCATTCGGTTTAGAAACTTTAATCGTGACAAAAATACTTCTTTAGAAAATTAATAAATAGGTATAAAAAAGTACGAAATCCGAAGCCGAAGTCGCGGATTAAGAATATAATTAATTATTAGTGCTATTTTAAGAATATTTATTGCTTCGCTATTATATTTAAAAACATTAAGTACCTACTCTACATCATTTTGGCTTAAATCATTTGTGACACTACGTGTTTCTATCACTATTTATTTAGTAAAAAGTGTTTATTTTGTGAATTTATTATGCCGGATACACATTGGTGTAATGTAACGTGAAATGTAACGTGAATGAGCCGTCCAGACTTATGCAATGCAACATGAAATATAACCCAACAACAGGCGAATTTGTTTCAGCGTTTGTTACATTACATGTTACGTTTCACCAATGTGTACGCGGCTTTATACAGTTAGCTTTATATAGCTTATTAATTATTTACCTATCTCGAAAAGTCAAATACCTAATTGCTGTTTCCTAAACGACTGTCATAACAAGAGGAAGTTTTTGTTCTAACATGTTGATACTTATCGCTATTGCTATGTGTGTCTTGAGTCGTTGCCAACGATCCGCCGATTCTGCGCGCAGTCTTTTTGAGCATTTGCATATTTGACTGCATCAAATTCCAATCCGAGATTTGCAGTTCGACGGAGCCGTAGGTTATTACCATTACCATTTTTATTAGGGGTCGCATCCTAGGACAAGTGGCAAGCCTTGTGCATTCAAATCGTTTCGTATTTCTACAACGACTTTTAACAGGCTTTAGACATAAGTTTTTCTGGAGCCGTGTCATGTCTGTATGTGTTTTTCATTTAAATTCATTATAGTTTTTTGTATCATACTTTTAAGATCATGGCAGAAAAATGATGATGATTTTTCTCTTACAGAATTTTATTTTGTCTTAGCCTTAATTCCGGTCTGGAGGCGTAATTCATGAAGATAAAGGTTAGCTTTAAGTTTCTACACAAAAAAAGTTTCCATTTTGTTTAACAAAAACAAACTAACACACAATCATATTTAATAAATAAAAAGTAGACCAAATCAAACAGTTTAACAGCGGAACTTTGTAAAGATACAATTTATTGTCATCTAATTTCTAGGTTCTATTCGTATTTGAAAGTTGTCCTTATCCTTCATCATGAGATCAAACGTGAGGCGCAGTGGAGGATGTTCAGAGTCGTTGTTAGGTGCAGTAGCCGGCAGGATCCTGTAGCGTCGCAACACTGTCGACAGCACCGTCTTCAGCGACATCATAGCGTACTGATAGCCTGAGGGAAAACATACAAATTACTCGTACCGTCGCGTCGGTAACGCCGGTTTGTCATAATGTCTCCATTCAGAAAATATGTTGGTGTTGAATAACCAAGCGGACAATAGACTCCATGGGAGCGCCTGATGTTTCTTAGAAGCTATCATCAATCGTGGAGGCAAATTGTAATACGCAAGCAAGAGTAGGCTTAAAAGCAAGCGGTGGGTACTCCTCTACAGTGGTTAGTTATGTCAGTGTCATAGCTCTTAACAGAGACTAAATCGCCACTGATGCTGCGATAGATGTGACCACCTAGCGGGCTCAACTTATATCAATTCCATTCGAAGAAAAAGAAGAAGCATTTGCTAGCAGTTTTCGTATATCCTTTAGTGCCAAACGAACATTAAGAAACCATTCTCTCACCAACACAGTTCCTCGGTCCATGGCTGAACGGTATGAAGGCAGCAGGATGCGTGAGCGGCGTGTCGATGAACCGCTCAGGTCGGAACAGCTCCGCGTCTTCTCCCCAGTACCGAGGGTTGCGGTGTAACGCCCAGATGTTCACTACAACTCCAGTATCTGGTACGAGTTTGATGCCTGTGGCTGTGAAGAAACCAAAATTTAGCTTTTTGTCCAAGAGATCCTCAGACAAGTATAAATTATCAAGCAGTTTTACTGGGCTCAGTGTAATGGTTACCAATTAATTATGAATGGAAGCAGTTAATATTAAACTCACTGAAGATTGTATTTCTTGTTTACGTGATTATAAACTAGCTTTTGCCTGCAGCTTTACCCGTGTGGAACCCAGGACAACGTATATCCGTATGCCAAAAATCTAAGTCAATCCAGCCGCTAAAGTGTGAAAAGGTAACAGAAAAACTGATAGATTTACTAGCGCTTTATAATATTTGTATGGATTGAGTTTCCTCATTTTTATTTTAATAATTATATTATTTTTTGTAAAAAAATCACGTACCTATTGGTTGAAAAAATTGAAAATACTCATAATTTGTTATTCTAACTTACGTAAAACAACATCCTTCTCAACTTTCCTGGTGATGAGAGGCACCGGGGGGTACAGTCGCAGCGTCTCGCGGATCACCGCGTCCAAGTACTTGAGACGAGGCAAGTCCTCATGTGTTGCTGGTCTGTTTGAGTCACCGAACACTTCTTGTAACCTGAAATAGAAACCAATCTCGTAATTCTACATTACCTAAGTGTTATTTTATGTTGTCCAGTGTGCAGGATAACGAACTAATAAGCCCATTCTCCACGATTTCACTCTTCACGACTTCCTACCAACAAGTCCTCAGAGTTCCTTGGGTACACTACAGATTTTTTACAGTTATTTTGCCTTGTGTTTGGGACTTTTTTTTTCTTGTTTTTTGCCTGTAACTGGTGTACATGAAATAATTGCTTTTATTTTCTTGTGGCCCTGAGGTAACTATAAATAAATTCGGAAAAAAAATGTTGCCGGAAAGCGTAAATGAAATACCGCGTGGTGTTTCCACGCGGTATTTCATTTACGCTTTTGTCTGTTGCGAAAAAGTAATACAGCAACATAATACCAAAAGTACTACAGCGCCACCTATGACGACATGAAGAACAGACTTAAAAAATCTGAATCGAGCTATTAAAGTTCTCATAGAAAAACACGACATCAACTGTTGGGCAGTAGCCCACCAGACAACACCCGTCTGGTCAGAGGATCTACCATCTTCTATGGAGGATGAAGAACTTTTCACCCTGTTCTTCATATTCCGTATAGGTCAGATCAGATCAAGAGGCTAATGGGAATAACTGTTACCGTTGCCTTGAGACGCAGTGAAGTCAGAGTGGTCTGGATGCAGCTTGTCAGCGACCTCATCAAAATCTTTCAAGACGGGCACAATTTTGAACAATGAAGTTAACGAATTAGAAGTGTTATTTTGCGTATTCGGATCTTGCGAAACTTACTCTTCATAAACTTTCTCTTGGACTTCAGGATGTCGAGAAAGCAACACGGATACGAAGGATGCTCCGACTGCCGAGGTATCGTTCCCAGCTATCATGATCACCATCAACTCCTCCATAATTTCGACGTCTGTGTACCCTTCGTCACCGCCTGACAACCGTATTAGACACTCCAATAATGTCTGAACGTTCTCTTCTGGTGAATCTGGAATGAAAAAGTTTTCTTGACTTAAAATCGTTATTTGTTGCTGTCTTCCAGACAGCGATTTTTTCGATTCGTCAGCAGGCGGAAGGTTTTCTGACTTTGTTGTATTATTTTAAGTTTTTTTTTACATCGTGAGTCGTTTTTGTGCAGAATGAAACAGTTTTCATTCCTTTTACGTGACACATCAACTAATTTAAAAATCATCAATAGTGCGTGATTACTTCACACTTAAGTTCCATACACACTTAAGTTACCTTGAGTTCCATACACAATTAAGTTACCTTGAGTTCCATACACAACATAGGGTTTCATACAAAATCCAAGGAACAGTCATGAAAAAATTAAAAACTCTTCCTTACCGTTTTCGTTTTCTTGAACACCCTTCTTGACTGTAATTTCTTTTCTTTTAGTATCTATTAACTGAAATCAAAAAGTCTAAATCAATATCTTTGGCTATTTGTATATGTGTTACGGCTAAAAGCCGAAGTAAGGATACACCTAGTTCTAGCCGGCTAAACTTTGGTGCGGCCGGTAACTACCCTTTTTTTTGCTAAGACACACCAACTAACGGGTCGGCGAGCGCTACATCAAAATAATTTTGATGTAGCGCTCGCCGGCCGCTGTCGTGGCACCGCTCGCTGCGCTTGCTCGGCTCGCGCGCGTTTGGTCGCATTTCTAACCTAACCTAACTTAATCCATTTGGTCGGTGTGTCCTAGCAATAAAAAGGATAGTTACCGGCCGCACCTAGGTATAGCCGGCTAGAACTAGGTGTAACCTTACTTCGGCTTTTAGCCGTAACATATGTCTAATCTACTTCACGAATAGGTATCTTATCAACTTTTTTTAGTGGTAAACACCACAAAGAGATTTTTAATCTGGTATATATGTATAAAACATTTTAATAACCTCAGTTACGAAATTCCACAAGAACTCTTTGTCCTTCAGCAGCTGTGAGTACAAAGGTAGATTGGTATACACCAGGTCACTATGTAGCCATGGCTGGCAGAGACGCGCTGCACTTCTTGCCAGACCATTATCAAATGCTATCAGGAAAGGCTGATTGGTATCGTTTTGGGCGCCCATTTTGTAGCCTAGTGTTGATTCTGGAATTCAAATCCAACAGTCATAACGACATGAGCAATTGAGCAGTGCATTTTCAATCATTTAGATTGCAGATATTTTTATTATTCAAAATTCAGCCATTAACAGGCCACTCAGAGACTGTTTTTCAAAGTACATAATATAGTCGATTGCACCTCGCTGACGGTAACAAAATCAGTATTATGCTGGTCTCGTATTCTACTAAGACTCCATGGGTACGACATCAAGCCAACTAAAGGTCTAGGTGTTACCTACTATCAACGTGCAGCTGGCGGTATCAATACAAAGTCAATTAAAAAAAAGTAAAACAAAAAAAACATTGAAGGTTTTTGTGATCAACGATCGTTGATCGTGTTTAGTGATTTCAACTAATAGATTATTTTATTATATCGTGGTTAAACTATGTAAAGTGGGGAAATGTACATATTTTCGGATGAGTATACACTGAAGAGTGGTGTAAGACAGGGAGGCCTGTCCTCTCAAAGATTATTTAACTTATATTTTAATCAGCTGATCGGTGAGCTCGGTAACTGCCGTGTTGGCTGTCGTATAGATTACATCTGCGTTAATAACATCAGTTACGCTGACGACATGGTGTTGTTGAGCCCATCGCTTATAGGTTTAAGAAGTTTGAAAAAATCAACCCTTAAATGGAAAATAGGGGTTCAAAGTTTGTAAATGTCAAAATCAGTCACCGGGCGAAACTGGTGCGAGTCGGCTAGTTGTACCTATACCTGTAATAGCGTCCATGGTGTAAGCAGTAAAGTACTTGAAAGCGGACAGCGAGCCGGTCCCCGCCGTTGACCCCAACTTGTGTGCTAGTACCGCACTCTCTCTCGCGAAGATTGACACGAAGTGCTTCAAGCGTTTCATGCTGAAGGTAGGAAGGAGGACTTTTCGACGTGGTCGCCAGATTGAAACTGTTATTAGAAGCTATTTTAATAAGTTCGAGTTTCAATTAAAACTTTTACACATAATATCACGAATCACTCTGTCGGGAATGAATTTACGAAATTCCTAAATTACTTCTTTTAAATACAAAGAAGTGTTCTGCAAGATGTCATGTATCTAGTTAGACCTAGCGATTAAGATTTGTGGTGCAAGTGAGTCGTACAGTTAGTACTTTGTATACCTGGAGCAAATATGGAGCCATTGCCAAGAAACAGTTTGGCCATCCTCATGATGTCATCTTTCTCTAGACACGTCTTCAGAACCAACTCAGCGGCCTCAGGGTCGGCAACCACTATAAAATAATTTAACTCTGTTAAACTTGTAGTGTGTTTACTTTAATTACCTCCATGACCCGTTTACTATTCAAAGCGTCCATTAGCACCAAGTTTTGAGTGCGTTACATTGAGTTTTACCGTAAAACGTGATTTTTCACAAAGTTGTTTTCAAGCAATATTTTTGTGTAGGGTAGCTTAGTGCGATGTATACAATGCTTGGTTGACGGCTTCGTGAAGGGTCCGTTTACACCCTGTAAATTTATACTGTGGTAATAGTAACGAAATGCCGAAAAATAAAAATCCTGTTTGGATTGAATTCGATTGAGTTAAAACAAATAAAGAAGATCAAATTATGAATCAGCCTGGATAATTATCATGATAATTTCGAACCCTGTTTTCAATAGATAGAAAGTTCTTTAAAATAATCAAAATCGTTAAAATTAGAGAAAGACGTTTCCTGTTCCCGGTAAGTGTTACATGTTATTTATTTCAAATGTCAACTAGGTTTCATCTAAAATTCTAAATCTTAGTAATAGTAAAGAAACAACTTACTTGTATATAAGTAGTTTCCATGCCACATGGATGACAAACCATTTTCTTTTCCTATTGCGTCGCGACCAAGGATTTGGAAGGCTTTCATTCTTGCTGCAATTACAAATAAGTATGCAAGTTACATGAGAATTTAGTGGTACATCACTAAAAAGAAGAAATCACAAAAATTACGGCCTCGCAAGGGTAAATTCTTGGCCCCATGCTCATTCCTACATCTTGTGAAAAATAAAAAAATTGTTGCTTTCAATGACGTAATCTTGGAAGGTACTTACTGTGACTGTCGCCAAAGAACAAATAACTGTGCCCAATAAAGGGAATCGTCCATACTCCAGAATTCAATTGTTTCCCTAACTCGTGAACATCTCTTTTTGACCAACGTTGGTATAATAATAGAACAATGGTGATTAATAATAATAACTCTAACAACATGTTGGTATGTTGTCTGTTTGACGTAGTTTGGACTACTCATAAATATGTTTTTGATACGGCAATTTTTATACGTATGCAGCGAGAGGATTAATTTTTTATTAAAACCGACTTTTAGTGTTATTTTTACGAATTTGACACAGTGAATAAATTTGCGCAGGATTAAACACAAACAACAAACCCTGGATGAATTTTAAGCGCCTATGGATATACGTTTCACTACAATCTAAATTGACCCAGTATTTTTAGGGATGGGTAGTGTATGGCTATGTTGCATGGGGCTTTAGGTACTAGCTGTATTACTCAAAAAGGTCTTGAGATATTTCAGGATTGAGGTAAAGATAAGAAAAACAACGTAAGCAACAGTCATGTAGTGTCTAGGAGATGTTAATTAAAGCAAAAAATCGCATGTAAATTATGAGACAACCTTGAAAGTGCAATTGTAAAAATGTTCTCGCACACATTGTCTAACATAACGATTGATGCTCCAACTGTGTAAGATTATAATAAGCTAAAAGCGTTAATTTTTAGTTTTGTCGTGAAAATAAATATATTTTTCCATACAACCTGGAACAAAAATAAAGAAGGACTAAAGGAGAATGGGCGAAATTGCCCTGGCGTCCAATACCGTTAAGATATCTCTTGAAGAAGAACATTTCTTACTATGGCGACTTCTCTCGATTCAGAGTCAGAGAGGAGCTACAGAGCTCTAATGTTGACAAATTAAGTTAGACTAAACACTGTTCTTTCGTCAATTTATTAACTTTCATTGATACTGTACGTTTTAAACATCATATTATAAGCCTATAAACGTCATTTTCAAAATATTGACATCTTAAAATGCTATTTTAGGAGCAAAACCTTACAGTAACAGTAGCTTGGACAGATCGTTAATACTACCCCAACGCCCAATAGCGTTAAGATATGTATTAATGGATTGATCTCAACAAGAGGAATAATTCTTGCTTTGACAACTTTTCTCGATTCAGAGTCAGAGAGGACCTATAGTTCGGTGCCTAGTCTACTACCTAGTTAGATCAATAAAACCGAACAGACTACGAATTAGCAAAAGTTGTATAGTAGCAAACATTCTAATTAAAGGCTCTTTCGAATGGTGTATGTCTTATAACTATTGGTTACCCAGAAAATGTTAACTTTGGTGCTCAATTAGACACACATTTAGGTCTCTAATTCCGAACAGACTACGAATTAGCAAAATTAGTGCTATTAGCAAAAGTTCTCTTTGAAAAGCTCTATCCAATAGTGTAATCTTATGACTATAAGTTGGCCGTAAACTCTTGATTGGTTGTAAATAAAATCTTAACTGCGGTGTCCAACTAGTGACCTATTTAGGTCAATAACTCCGAATAGACTGGGAATTAGCAAAAGTTATGTTAGTAGCAAAAGTTTTCATAGAAAATCTCTCTCCAATGGTGTTTATATTATTGCTATTGGTTTCCCAGAAAACCTTAACTTCGCTGCTTAAATAGTCACTTATTTAGGTCAATAACTCCGAACGAAATACGAATTAGCTAGAGTGATACTAGTAGCAAAAGTTCTCTTTGAAAAGCTTTATGCAATGGATTATATGTTATTACTATTGGTTACCCAGAAAACCTTAATTGGTTGCCAAGAAAATTTTAACTTCGGTGTTCAACTAGTCAGCTATTTATGTCAATAACTCCGAACGGAATACGAATTGGCAAAAGTCGTGTGGGTGGCAAAGGTTCTCCTTAAAAAGCTCTATCTAATGATGTATATCTTATGGCTATTGGTTGCCAAGAAAATCTTAACTTCAGTGTCCAAATAGTCAGCTATTTAGTTCAATAACTCTAAACGGACTGCCAATTAGCAAAAGTTATTTTAGTACCAAAAATTTTCATTGAAAGCTCTATGCAATGTTATATAATATGTTATTACTATTGGTCACCCAGAAAATTTTTATTTCGGTGCTCAAATAGTCACCTATTTAGGTCAATAACTCCGAACGGACATCGAATTGCCGAAAGTCGTGTTTCTGGCAGAAGTTCTCCTTGAAAAGCTCTATGCGATGGATTATATGTTATTACTATTGGTTACCCAGAAAACGTTAATTGGTTGCCAAGAAAATCTTAACGTCGGTGTCCAACTACATAGTTACCTATTTAGTTCAATAACTCCGAACGTACTGAGAATTGCCAAAAGTTGTGTTAGTAGCAAAGGTTCTCCTTAAAACGCTCTTTTTAATTTTGATCTTATGGCTATTGGACCTTGGGGCAGATGCCAATACATCGAAGCCCATTCTCCTTTACAAAACTCGGTGGTCATTGTGACATTGTGTTGTTAAAAATTAAAAGTACACAAAAAACAAGATGGTTATAATAGGTATTTTCAATTTTGGCAACGTGCAAAAGAATCTGTGTACCTATAGCCATGCTTTTAGAAAACAACAGATTAAAGAATTTAATTAACTAAATCATCCGCGTAATTGAATAAAACCTCAAACCAGTCTAAGAGACGATTATCAGTTCTTTGTAACAGGCAGTAGATACTTAATTTATAGAAATAATTACAAACATTTTTTATAACTATCTTTAATGATAGGTGAGATTATCAGATTATACACATATTTAAAGTTTTTTTTTTTAAATAATGGGTAATCAAATGATTACCAAATAAGGTATTTAAAGATTTCTGCTGTGACTAGTACCTATACGAATAGAAGTCCAAATGAAAAATCTTGTTGTTGATGTTTTATTTTTGAATCATTTATAAGATGACCGAGGTTTCATAAAGAAGAAAATTCAGGCTGAGATATATTATTATTTTATTTTATTTAGCATTTGGAGAGTCGGAAGAAACCCACAGCTCTGATAGAATGACCGGAGAGGTAATTTCAGCACCGTCTTCCCAAACAAGGTCTTGGCGCTGCATTACCTGGGCCCTTCTCCAGACCAGACGAGAGTGTGCTGCGCTGTGTCATTACAGCACTAACTCTAATGGTGGCAACCGGGCGTCTACTTTTTATTTTGTACACAACTTTAAAAGATATACACACAAATTGCAATATACAAGGTGTAAACAGACCCTACACGAAGCCTTTCTTGAACATCTCGGAAGTCAATTCCAAAGGCAGTGCACCCGAACAGTAAATGATGCATCATACCGACTTGAGGACTGGGGAGGGAAAAAAGGAGAAGAGATGATGATGAAGTTGACTTCCATACCTACTATAGGTACTGGTAATTTCCGAAGCACCCATGGCCGGAGATCACCTGTATTAGCCTGCTGCTATATTGCCTGAAAGTAAGAAAGCTTGCGTTTCTCTTTCTGTTCTCTTAGTTGAATAATAAACCTATACACAAAAATGACGACTTGGACGACTCCGGCTGATAAATAAATAAATAATACAAAAACCTAGCCAAAAAATTCTGATACGAAATTAAACAAAAATCACGTAAACTGGTTGTGCTCAAATTAGAACCGTGGGTACCGACGGTACAGACTGAAAAAACATGGTATACTTGAACGCAAAGATATCCTCAGCACAAGAAAGGCTCAAGGCTTTTTAGTTTCCCTGAGTAATCGGGTCAGGTATAAACATATCAGCAGGAGAACGAAGGTAACCGACGACACCCGAAGTATTGCCACGTAATTTTAGAAATACTATTATATAGAAATACTATTATATTATTGGGAAGTATTATTAAGTGGGCAAAGCACATTGCATGCAGAACGGATGGTCAATGGGACCGAACGGGGACGGGGCCGAAGGAACCAGCTGGATGCAAGCAGCACAGGACTGGTCGACGTAGCGACGTTTAGGGGAGGTCAGCTGTGTCCAGCAGTGGCCGTCTTTCGACTGATACTATTTACAGGAACAACTAAGATACTCGTAGTTCGACACTATTCCATGATGTTTATGGGTCTACATTATTTTACATACGATCCGTCCAATTCATAACAAGTCCTTTAACGAGCCCGAAAGGCACTTGTTTACCCCGCCACTGCGATATTTTTTTTGCACCATACTGACCTGGGAAACTTCTAGTTCGGTGCTATTGGAGGTCAAACTTCTAAATTTTTAAAAATACAAAGTTATTAATGTAAATTAAATACTTTCATGAACCCTGTGCGCACTACGCAATGCATCCATCAGAACAATGTTTTGAGTACGTTACTTTGAGTCCTACCGTAAACAGTGAATTTTCAACCAAAAAAAAAGTCGTTTCCAAGCAATAACATTTTGCTTTCTTCTTAGATGTACAGAAATGGTTGGTTGTAGGCTTTGTGAAGGGTCGTTTATACCATCACGCGTAGCATGACCACCGTAAAAGACAGATTGTGAAAAGAAACCTGTCATTTTGTCGATACTTCCGTCAACAAAACCTGTTTCTACGGTGGTCATGCTACGCGTGCATG
This sequence comes from Noctua pronuba, assembly GCA_905220335.1. Lineage (NCBI taxonomy): Eukaryota > Metazoa > Arthropoda > Insecta > Lepidoptera > Noctuidae > Noctua > Noctua pronuba. Next base: position 17,998,193 of record LR999896.1, read on the forward strand.
TATAGTCTAGACAAATAAATGTGAGCAACGTGTTTCGTTTTGGTAACTGATTGCAGATTTGGTTTTGGGTTTTAGTCACGCTCTAAAATAGTACATTGTTACCCTAGGGGTGAAAGTAACTTATTTAGTCCCGAGACGAGGTTTGGCACCCGAGCGTAGCGAGGGCGCCAATAGTTCGAGGGACTAAATAAGTCTTTAACCCGAGGTAAACACTGTGCTTTTCATTACGAATACAAGGAAAGTAAAAATAAAAACATGAATTACCTAAAGAAAAAATGAGTGAATTTTAATTTACATAAATCAACAACTTTGGTGAGATATTTATTTAAAGTTTATGGTAAAATTCGAACAATTAGTTATAGTTAGTGAAAGGTTTAGTCCGGGTATGTTGATATTTGATATTTTCTGGGAAACTTGAGTTTCTACTGTATCCTGGGATTCTTGGGTGAATGTTGGGGACATTGATATTTCAGCTGTCACAGCAATGTTTTTGGATTGCACCAGATAATCTTTTCTTATGAAATCAGGCGTTAAATCCATATCTGAATCAGTTGAACTCATTGTGTTAATACAAATCTCTGCTATACGGAAGTATAAACAAAACTCTACAACTCGAAAAAACAAACTAAGATCGGATTGCCGCTTTCCCGCCTATTTTGTTTTTTTTTTCTGTGGCCGGCCAGCTATTCAGCCATTAATTTTCAATTTCATCATGGAAAAAATTGTAAATATTTTGCCCAAATCTATGTTATTTTAAAGAAATAGTTGAAACTAAATTATAATAAAGTCATTTAAAAATATTTTCTTTAATTAATACTTTATTTTATTTCAATTTTACATCGCGCTGTAATCGAGTGGCTGTATAGAAAGTTGGAACATGGTTCAATAGAAATGTGAAAACAGAACTAGTTTTTTTTATAATTTGGCAGCTGTCAGTTGAAAGCGATTCTCCCTAGGGCTGAAAGTATCACTTTCAACCCGCTCCTCAGGCAACTTTAGACCTACTTTCCGAGTATGAGTAATGAAAAATACATTGTGTACCACAATACCATCAAACCTGTAATCCCTGAAGGGTAAAACAAAGGATTACCCTAATAATACATCCATATTTCACCAGTTATGTTTAAGTACCATGTAATAGAAGACGAGCCTATTGCCATCAACCGAATACAAATCTAGGCTACGTGGCTGTTACTAAGAAATTCCTGAAGGGAAAACCCCATAACACTGCCCAACCTGGGAATCGGGCCCAGGATCTTATCAGTCGCTCATGTGACCACTAGACCAAGAAGACAGTAGGTACGGGAAAAAAAATTGAAAAATTACATGATCAATTTTGGGTAAACAATATTTTACATGCAATCCGTTGTATTTATGAAGTCTAGACAAATAAATGTGAGTACAACTTAATTATTTATGATCGCATGTCTTGCTTACAAATTACATTAGGTACAAGTTTTTAAACTTTCATGGTCAGTAACATTATGTAAATAATTACTTGTAATGTTCTTTGCCAGTTCGATCATTATTACGGGTGCCAGTATAGGTAATTACAGGCTCATAAGTTATTAAATTTTTGTCTCTGACATGGCAATGCTATCAATCAAATCAATCAAATCATTTATTTTTACCAGATCATAAAATCCATTTTGTTAGTAATACATACACATCTTAAAACACTAGTGTTAGTACGTACATAATTATATTTGGAAAATTTTTGGTAATAATGTCAAAATGATTAATAATACAAATGTCAAAGTCATAAGCAATAATGTCATAATCACCATCAATCATGTCAAAATCATTACCAATACACTAAACAGGAAATAAATACAGGAAAAATAATCAAATAGGCAATAAATTAAGACATTATTTTAAGGCACGATGCGAAGGTAGTACTTGTGTTTTCGTCCAATGCCTGAGTATAAGTCCTTCCGCCCTATCGGCCACAGTGACCAAGAGGCTGTTGGCGCTGCCCCGTACCGTTTTGCTATTGCAAATGCCTATAGATAGCGACGACCACGTTAACCGCCTGTTTGATTGTCGCTCAATAACGCACAAAGGTATAACAAAATAAATGCTACAGGTAATAACGCAGGCGCATACATGCATTAAGTTGAATTATGAGCCATATCATTCCCACTGCTGGGACCAAACCTCTTCTCTGTTAGAGAGACCCTGTTATACTCCACGCAGGCTTAGGTTGGCTCGGTGGATGTCAAATGTAACTTTAATTTACAATTTAATTTTCGGTTATAAGACATGCCGGCTTCCTCACGATGTTTCCTTCAACGTTTTGAGAGCAGTACCTATTACCAAAACGAGATGGCAGTATTATACCACCGCTGCCATTCTTGGATCTTGGACAGTCAGTTAGTTGACGTTTCTTTGACAGTTGTGCCGTACTGGGTTGCAGGGACAGTTATGCAGGCGCTCTATGTAAGAAACTGGTTTTCAGCAGTGTCGGGGTTGAAGAGTTCATAATTATGACCCCAAGCTACTTATTTAGGTCGCGAGTTAATAGGCTTCTTTTGGGTCAGCTCGTTCCATCGTCGACCTCATCTCAGGACAAGATTGAGGTCAAGAGTAGGCCCATTTAATATTTTTTTAAAAACGAACTGGAAGCCGACCCCAACATGGATGAGTAATGGGTTAAGATTTAGACGATGCCTTACATATGTGAGGAGCAGGGTGGAACACTGGAAAGTTCCTTAAATCCATTGAAAAAGGGGGTGTCTCCTCCGACCAGACGGATTTTGTATTTCAGTTGTTGTTGAATTTATATGTAATTCAGTTAATCGTGAGCCTGACTGTCCTTGCGCAATGTAGAATTTCTTTGACTTCAGTTTTAGGGTTGTACCACATCTATCAGTACGGGAGCGTGCTGCCGAGCGCATCGTCGCGTCGTTCTATAGTACTCCCGACTGCCATAAAAGGATGGGAGCATGGTTTTGCGCGTACGGTAAACTGTGGCAGTAAATGTGTAGTTTGTATGCGACGGAGTAGATGTCGCAATAATGATGTTATCCACTCGACTAAGCACAGTTCAAGAAATTACATAAACATAGGTCACTAACAATGTACCTACTGTCGACTGCAACGAAATGATAACCAATTACGTATCTCAAGGTATCATTTGACAAATTACTTAATTAGCTAATTATTATGTAGTAACCTGAGGAGCCGTCACGCTAGTGATTTCTGAAGCGCTTATTAAAGGTATGCTATTTTCTAACTTGCTAGCTTGCTAGCTTATGCCCGCGGCTTCGTCCGTGGTGTTCGATAATTGTCCTACGGGATCATACTACCGAGATAAAAACATTACCAAGCCAAAAGCAAAAAAAAGGTGCTTACAATGAATTTATTATGTGTAGGGGCAATCAAATAGTGCTAATGTTGACAAATGTTGATACAATCCGATATAATAAGTCTGTGATTAGGCGATCACCAACCATCAGAATTATAATTTAGATTTTATATCCTTAAGATTTATTCGTTTATTCCCTGCACGTACTAGCAATAAATAAGAAATTAATAATTCACCAACACCTAAGACAAAGCACTACCCTTTCCTATGTGTTTACCAGGTTATAAACTATCTGTCAGCTAAGTTTCATCCAAATCCGTTCAGTGGTGTTTGCGTGAAAGAGTAACAAACATCCATCCTCACAAACTTTCGCATTTATAATATTAGTAAAATATGTAAGACTTAGACACAAACAATTTAATAAGGATTTCTCTGTAGCAGGCTGGTGCCTAGATTTGTGCCCGGATGATGACAATAGGCTCGTCTCATTTTACAAGGGTGTGCTTATAAATGGTATACCTCTGCCAAAGCCTTTAGAGAAAAACAGTAATGTTATGTTTTTTTTAATCAAACAAAGTTGTTATTATTTTTATGCGAACATGGCTTCAAGGCCGAGATGAAGAATTTGAATCATAGTAACATAGAATTAAAAAACCGGTTTGTTGTAATATTCGATAACTACTAAAGTTGAACCATGGCCTCAAGGTCTATTCTACTTATATCTGGCACTTTCCGTAAATAACACCAGGATGTGATATAATTACACTGTTTGTTTATTTTTTATTGCCAATAACATGAATTTACCTCATAGCTCCATTGCGATATTATTAGGACTACAGGGTGTAAACAGACCCTTCACGAAACCGTCAACCAAGCATTCTGTACATCCAACTAAGTAACTTTACGCAAAAAATATTGCTGAGAAACGACTTTTTTTTGGGGTGAAAAATCACGTTTTTCCGTAAAATTCAATGTAACGCACTCAAAACATTGTGCTGATGTAACCCTAACGTAACAAGTGATTTTTCAGGGTCTCCCTTGTTTGACCGAAAGGAATTTGACAAATTTTCACTTCCCAAAAATTTTTTCGCATAATTTCATTTGCCAAATTATTACTTAGCAAAAAATCTATTAACAAAAAATTGTGACGCAAACCTAATGTTTGGGAAGTGAACGTTTAAACTATAACTTGTTTACCAACAAGTACTTTTAACATTTTTTATTTAGTCAAATATTTCAGTTGGGATAACAGTTTTTACGCAAAATCAAATAAGACAAATTCTAAACAGGTTATAATAATATGAATATTAACTATTCTTTTTTTTTAGTTAGTAGCGTTTTTTTCCACATTTTTTTTTTCTATATAATGTAGTCGTTCCTGGAGGTCACAGTTTTAACCTAACCTAACCATTTTTTTTAAATAAGTAATTATCCTAATCTAAATAGTTCAGTTCCGGGTAACCTACTAAAAACAATCTCTTTTTTCTATTAATGCAAGTCGTTTCTGGCACTCGCCGGCCGCTGCCGCGGCACCGCTCGCTACGCTCGCTCGGCTCGTGCGTAGGGGCTCACAGTTTTAACCTAACCTAACCTACCCTATTTTTACCTTAATATTTTTTGTCTTAACAAATCATTTCACCAAACGTTTATTGTCTGAAGATTGTTTGCTGTAATAAATCATTTGAGTAAAGACCAAATGCCATAATGACATTATACTTGGTAATATTTTGCCAAGTAAAAATTTGACCAAATAAAAATATACGTACTAAAATCATTCGAAATATTGCAATGGTATAAAAAAAAGTTGCTAAAATTTGTTTGGGTAATGAAAGGTCAAAATCTTTTCGGCAAAACGGCAGGCTCCCGATTTTTCAACCAAAAAAAAAATCGTTTCCCAGCCTTCATTTTTGCGTAGAACTTACTTAGTTTGATGTAAGAATGCTTGGTTGACGGTTTGGTGAAGGGTCCGTTTACAGGTTGTAGTAAAAGTTGCTTATATTTACGAGTACTTCAGTTCTTTAAAGTATTGCCCATATTTATTCTTCCATTTTAATCTGCAAATAACTCAAATAAGATATCCTATAAGGTCAACACACATTTATAAGCACTGCCACTCTACTCCAGCCGTCCGGAAATGTTTCTATAAAATTCCATACTTCAACGTACATTTATCAGCACCGTAACGGCATAATATGGCATCTCAGTTGATCTCAGCTATTAAAAATGAGGTGAAGCCGATATGAATCAGTGTCTACAATTTGAATGAGCTTTAATCTAACCTTTATTGTGTTAATCATAGGGGTTATAAACAAGCACTTGTTGACTAACGTAGTTTTATTTTTCGTTTATACTTATGTGTAGTCTTTTTATTTCTTTTTGACAAAATAAATAAAAAGACTTTTGTGAATGTGATGAGTGTGAATGTTGAAGGCCTTGAACAAAACAACAAAACAAAAACACAACAAAACAAAACAAAACAAAACAAAAGAAAAATGCTTCGATTTGTTGACCTTTTGTTTGTATCTTCTTTTACCTGTTTTATTAAGGAACTAACAAGTAGGTTCTATCTACTTGTTCTCAGGGTTATACAGTCCTCTCGTATCTTAGCATGCCTACTATAACAACAATGTAACACACAATAATTTTAAGAATAACCGTTGAGTTTCTTGGCGGTTCTTCCCCATAGAAAGAACATATTGAAACCTTGTTCCTAGATTCTAATATTTCCTGTGCCCATGCAGGTAGGTGGTTGTTTTATTTTCAATTATTATTTTTATAAAGAAACTCGCAGCTCGCTCCCGCTTCGCACGGCGCTACCTGTTGGGTCCAAAACTATCCTATCTTTCAAGCTGGAACCAACCTTACACATTAACTAAGTTTCGTTTTACAAAACCGGTGGAGTGATTTCGGGAATTAGCTTGTACGAACATAGTAGACACGCGATTTTTATATTATTATGTTAAGATTTACATTTATTTTGATAGTTAAATTATGACGGATTATTATAGATTCCAGAGAGAGAATATAATTAACTAGGTGTTTTATTTGCAAATAAAGTCTTCTGTGTAAAGTCTTTACAGAGCGTTTGGTAGGTAGGTAGGTACACCCACCATACTAAACCAATAGAAGTGCCGCACTTTATTAAAATAATATTGTTATTACCTGCTTACTTTGTTTTTTTACAAGCAATAAACTTTTCAGATAGGTATTGAGTGTTGAAATACCTAGCTACCTACTATTATGCATTGCATTTTGAATTTTAAATCTGAGCAGGACGCGCAGAAGAATTCCCATTTTTAATACCAACAACGTTAACATTTTATTTGACTCCTTTAAAGATTTTATAATCTCCACTTATTGTCAGAAACATTTAAATAGTGCGCCATTTTTATTCTGACCCTTGTATGATAATGTCAAGAGGTGCTGCAGGTAAACCGTAAACATATGTGAAATTCTATTGAAAGATTAAGATGGATGCGTTAGTTCCGACTATAAAAAGAACCATGAGGCACTGTAGAGAAACATTCCCTTTACAAATAATGTTTGGGGTGCATTGGTACTGTGGGTTCGGGTCGGTACATACGATTTGGAAATATTTGGTGAACTAAAAAGCCGACCTGAAGTAATTACTACATATAGGTATTCGGATTACGTGCCGATCTGATTCTCCAGTCGATATCAACTATTGTTTTATCATGTTGAGTCTCGGTAGATTCGAGCTAAACAGAGTAGCCTTTTCCCGAACCTTATATCTGCATCCGCTCCGATTGGAATCTTCAAGGAAAAGGTGGCCGTTCCCGAAAAACCTGGCGTCGCATCGTGACGACGAGCATCGGAATGACGTGGAGTGAGAGATGAAGCACAAAGCTCAAGACCGTCCGTGATGGAGGACTACTGTACTAATAGTAGACCTCCATGGAACATCGAACAGTCTCTTCTGCCCCCTAGGAGCCAAGGATAATGAGTCCGGTTGGTCATATTTACATTATTTTCTTCTAGGCCTCGTATGGCAACCAAAAAAAAAAATAGAAAAAAAAAACAGTGACGGTGACGGTGGTTGGGAGTGGTTGCAAACTTGATTGCTGAACTTGTAGTTATTGGATCGCTCTTCGAACGTGAAACAGTTTGGTTTTTCTAGCAGTCGGCTTAGATTTGTCCCCTATGAGAGCTTCAGGTGCTTTATAACATGGGATTTATAACCTAATCTTGCGGAAATAGTAAACTACACCGACTTTCGCCGAACCTCTGCCTACCGCTCCGGGGATTACAAGCTTGATGTTATGTCAATATTCAGGAAAAAAAACTGAGATCCTGTTTCTAAGATAAAATTATTGGTACAGGTTATTAAAAGGCATTTACATCGAATAACTACAGAAAGTGGGAATTAACTATTTACCTTGACTTCAAAATGCCTAATATACGAGTTCCGTTCATTGCCCACTTGCCCTCAATATAGCATATGATTTGTGTGATTTGAGCAGCACTTGTTCAATACTATTTATTTAATAACTCACCAACTGCATGCGATTGTGGTTTTTAGGTAAATTTTGTGGAGTCACTTTGTAATCATAGTTTACAGTAAGAACCGTACCTACCACAAGTGGTCAAAGAAGATCGGCTTTTGAGGGCTCAGCTAATTTCAGAAGCGTTCATCAATGAAAGTATGTACATTATATGAACCAATTGCGGGGCTTCTCTTTCTATGTAATATCTTTTTTTATTAAGCTGCACAAAGTAAAAAAAGAAGAAACAAATATTTTACTAAATCTGAACATCTAAACGCAATCATTTGAAATAACGAAACGAAGAAAGAGTGACGGAAGCAATGGAGTTACCATATTCAACAGAATATGGAATTTCTATAATCATACTAATTAAAGATTTTCCTGGTAGTAATAGTGAGCTACCTAATATTACAAGACAAGCCGTGTACATTGCTGCGATATCTTACCTGTTTTGTCCCATCTAATCTAAGCCATTTTGAGTAAGACTCCATCTTTGGAAACACATGTTTTTTTTGCTTTTAAGCCAGCCTCTTATTCGATTCGTAACATGTTTTATGTTACTAAATAATCATGTTATAATAAATTATTAATTAGTGACTGCTGTTATTAAAAACGTCAAGTGCACACGTAACGTTTTTTTGGAGAATTTAGCTTAAATGGTAACATTTAAAGCTATGTCGTCTATGAAAATAGAATATGTCATAAATGTCATAAATATTGTCACTTCTCTGTCTCGATCAATTAAAATCTAGATGTGTGGTTTTGTTGTGGATAGGCGTGCATTTTATTTGTTTAACAGTCTTATTTGTTTCGTGGTGAAGTATACAACACGAAAAACTTATAGTGAAGGTGTATAGATATGATAGAGGCTAAAACAATGTCATTGGATACAGTTGCTGCTAGCATGTGTGAAGAGCATCGTAGAGTGATTATGGTAACGCCAATGATGATGGCATGCCCGCGTCGCCGGTCGCTCAGTTATTTGAAGAAGTTCTTATAAGATTATAATGTTATGCTGCTTAAAATAAATGTTGTATTCAACTTCGTGATTAATGTTTCATTTTTGGCCTAGTCCATGGCGCAATTACACATGGTCGTTCGCCCGAATTCGATTGCCCATGGAATTCGTCAAACGACCAAGTGTAAATGAACGCGGTCGAGTACGTCCGCCTTCGGGCAGACTCATCCAGCTTTATTGTTTGTTTTTCGATTAGTGTAATTGCGCCATTAAAAAATAAGCCGGCCAAAATCATAAGACAATGTGATGGGTTGTGCAAATGCGGGCTCCACTGGCTAAATACCTAAGTCCTAAATGCAACGTACTTGTAATAAAATATAAGGTAAATTGGATTGTAAAAATAATGAAAATATTTTTGAATGACATTACAGGTGACGTAGTTGTCTATCCTACAGTGTTACATGGATCTTTTGAAGCTCCATTGAAGTTGATAGGCGAGAGCGCTGTTGCTAAACGTTTGTGAAATGTTTTGAAAAACTAAGATGGCGTCGTTAGTTCTGATTTTGCCCACGCGACAAGTGTATTTATAAATTGTGTTATTCTAGCCAAATCCAATATTATAAAATATGCTGTGATTACCTTTTATCTTAATTTGACCGATACCTACCTTTTGGGAGTATTTTTACGAATGTACGCGAGCTCTAAATGTGGTCCCCAGAACCCATAAGGGTATGCCATTCTTCTTTAGGTGAGTAGAAAATAGGAATTGTAAATAGCTAATACAAAGACCTATGGTGCATGGCCTTGTACAGAATTAACACAGCCATTTTGTTTTTTCAATACATTGTATAAAACAATCAGCAGCAGCATTTTTACATAGTTAACTAGTTAGTAACAGTTGAAGTTAATTAAAGCGACTTCAAAATAAAATCTTTTTTTTTTCTTGTTAAGATATCGATATCCATCACTGTCTGTCTGTTCTCTTGTCTGTTGAGTTTCGCTGGTCAATTTAATTTAACCTTTTTCTTTCGACGTATTAATGTTGATAGTTCTACGTTCTGCTGCATTATAAAGAAAACCAATAAACCAACTTGGCTTATTTTGTTAAGTTGGCGAATCGGCAAAGTTACCAAACGGGATGTCGCCATTTTATGAAAACCAACGCGGTTGATAGGGTTGTCAACTAAACTTTTTGGCATGTTGCATTGCACACACACATAACCCCTTGTCTCGATCACTCAGCCCAGAATTCTAGTAAACAGTTTAAATGTGTGTGTGAGCCGATTGCGAATAGTTTTCCTAGTTGAAATACTAAAATGTCTACTAGGTGTGTGTGTGTGTCAGAGGTTGATCTTATCGCTTATCTTATCGGTCAGCACATGTTTACAAAAACGTTGTATACCTACGACTTTCTGCCTGAAACGTTGCTTACACTTGATTTGTTTTATAAACTGTGCAAGTTTCTTCAGAATTGATGGCGAACTGCGCTGTCTAGAGGCTAATTCGAAATAAAAATGGATCGATTTTGTCCAAGCTTAGGCAAATATACAGGGTGTAGGTAAGGGACATCGAGGTACAAATCGACACTCGTTCATTACCCTGAATTCAGCATATGAATCGAGACCCGGCAGCGTCATATAAATTTAAAATACCAGCACTTCGCCCGCGGCTTGCCTAGTCCGCAAAAAATGTGATGCTAATATGCATGATATAAATATAATTTATAGCCTAAAGCCAGTGGCGTAGCTAGTCCTAGTAGGGCCCCGTATACAATTTTTTTGGGGGCCCTTTGAACCCCGAGTGCGGTCAAACCAAAAAAGAAGATTAGAAAAAAAAAGAGAGATAGAGAGAGAAAAAGAGAGATAAGAGATTAGAGATTTTAGAAATAATTTGTTGATTTTCATCAACAAATTATTTTTGCAAAACTAAGAAAATAGCATCCTGACTTGCATCGCTTTAGCTGTCATTCATTTTACTAAGAGAATGTGTGAGCGAGCAAAGTGAAACAAAAAAACTTGAAAAAAAAACTTCTAACTGCGGTCATGACTGACTGGATCATGAAGGTTAAGACTTCAATGAAGCGCTAGGAAATTACAGCATCCTGAAAGGGTATAAGTGTTCATCGAAAAGCGAGCGAAGCGAGCTCGAAAAATTGGTGTTTTTGAACACCGATTGGTGAAACCTTCATCAAACAGCGAGCGAAGCGAGCTCGAAAAATTGGAGCTTTTTGGACCGTGTTAAGTTATATTTTCAATTTATCTTTTATCAAGAAGAATATTTGAGGTTGAGAGAAGATTTTGTTTTTGTTTCCTCGTCGGGGGCCCTTGTTACTCGGGGGCCCCGTATAATTAATACGGCTGATACGGCGGTAGCTACGCCCCTGCCTAAAGCACCCACGAATAATGTAGCATTCTGCAGGTGAACTAATTCATAGAATTGGATCATTAGTTCCGGAGATTACAACATACAAACTTACAAACAAATACTTCTTTATAATATTACTACAGATCTCGTCGGTTCTTTGTAAAAAACAATAGTAACATACATTACGACGAAATATTATGACTCATGGTACCTAACCATTTGTCCGACGATGTACAATGATGTACCTACACATATAAATATACAGGGTGTAGGTAAATGTATATTTGTATATTTATTATATTTAATTAAATAATAACTAACAGTAATAACTAACTAATTAAATATACACGAGTACAATGCAACGTGATATACATAATTTTGTATAACTAGTCATTGTTATAAATAACCTTGCTGACAATCATAGTTAGGTAACTGAGCCCGATCTTGACCTCTTGATATCACTTGATCATGTTTACGCATAGTTTAGTAGCTATTGGACCAGTTTGTAACTAGTCCAATAGCTACAAACTTCAATATGGGAGAAGAAGACCAAAACGATGGATGGATTGTGTGAGGAATGATAAGAAAATAAATAAAAAAAAACTAAATGTCACACATTTCAAAAAAATAATGAAATCATTTCTAATCGATAAATGTTATACTATTGACGAACATGTTGTGTTGTGCTATTGACGAATATTTAAATGACGAATTAATTTAGAACTATTATTATTTAAAATTGCAAATTTGTACGCCTCTTGGCATAACATAGCGCCCTTTTTAACTAACCTAGGATCTGTATTTATTGTGTACCTATGTTAACAAATAAATAAATGATTGATTGATTGATTGAAAGATAAAGGAGTAAATGATAGCGAGACGGTTGACAGAGGAGAATGGAAGAAAAAAACGCGTTGCGCCGACCCCAAGTAACATGGGATAAGGGCAGGAAGATGATGACAAACTTCAATACCTATGATATAAATTCGATCTAGTTATGTAATGTAAAGTTCTAGCACATTGATAACGAAATGTTTACTAATGGAAACGGCCAAGGTTTGAATTAATCTCGTTCTTTATATCTATCTAAATTGTAAACATTCGATATTATTTGTAGTTCAGATATTAATTATAGATAGGTATCTTCTAAATAAAGAGTGATGTCATAAGTTAAACCTTATGCCTATTGATTTTAAGGGGAAGCGCCAGAGTAGCCTGCAAAAAACGTAAGATAGACCTTGGCACTAACTTAACCTTAAAATCAATAGGCATAAGTTTTAAGTTTCTAGTTTTTTTTTGTATGAAAATTTAATTATTATATTTATAATTCTGTAATTACATACGTGTTACTTGCGCTAATCATATTTTTATCAACATATACACACCTGCAAATTGCAAAAACTTTACTTTCGTTCGAAGGAAATTCCTGAATTATACAGCCTTTCGTTCTCCGGGCCATAAACGACTATATCATGCAAAAAAAAAAACTGGTTCATTGATTCCATTACCAAGGGAAAGAAAAACAAAATAAAAACATTTTCGTATTTATATTATTTTATTACACACCCCTATGACTTGGTAGTTTTTTTGACTAAAAAGCTATTTAGATACATATTACCTACATGTAACTTAAAATACGATAAAAGATGATGATGATGATGACGTACGATATAAGTAAAATCTCTGCCTAACTCTTCGGGAAATTACAGGTGTGATGTTATGTTATGCTGTGGACATGGAATAAGGAACATGAAAACAAAAAAAAAAAAATTTGTGTCTTGTACTGTTTAGCAGGCTGTTTGTGAGATATAATACTTTGACCTTGAGTTGGCCTAGCGTTGTACTGAAATTCAATTGAATAAGATGCCACCTTATACTGGTTTTGATACCATAAACGTACAAAAGTCTTAATTTTTAATCTATGATGTTGTACGTGGATGTTCAAAAAAAAAAAAAACAACACGCCCGCAGCTGTACTCTGCTGCACCTACTAGTTTTTAATTTGTTTTTTTTTTCACGTCCTTGTCATTGTTTTTAAATAATAAATATACTGTCAAATTACAATAAATCAATTCGGCAAAACCATGTTTCTTCCTGTTCCAAGCTTATTAATGAACTTTAGCAAAAAAAAAACTAGTTATAAAAACTCTTGCATTGTGGCAATAAATAAAACCGGTCAAGCGTGCCCGGCTGCCCAAGTGGAGTCTGTAAAGTTCCAATTTCAAAATTCTGTTCACAGTTAAATAAAATGATCTCTCATACATCATTCTTCATCACGATCACGATTGATGTTCCAGCGGCAAATCTTAGTTTGTAATCGAAAAACATACTTTGAATTTTGTTTTTTGAATTTTGACCCTTTCTTGGATTGCAATACCTTGCTTTTTGGCTTTTCTAGTGCTCGGTCAACAGAAAATACCCTACAGGCTTAAATGTGAGATAAAAATCAGTATATTATTTAACCTTACCTTTTGATTGCCTTGACTGAGACGTTTTCAATTTTTTTATCCGTATATAAGAAATAGGATTCTCACTGACGGCCAGACGATTATAATATTATTAATGCTGTTGACTGATGTTACTGAATGTATTACCAATTGCTTAGGCGCACAGCTTCACTCGCGAGGATTTTGGTAATTGTCCCACAAGATCGTATTAGCGGGACAAGTAACCTATGTGATATATCAAAATCCATTCAGCAGTTTTTGCATGAAATAGTAACAAACCATCCTCACAAACTTTCGCATTTATAAATATTATATTATATATTTTTTATTTTTCGCTGTGTTGCCTATACAATTGTTATTCATTTGTTATAGCTGTTGGTTTTCCTATCTATAAATAAATAAATAAAGAATAGTAGTAATTACATTTATGTTAGGTATTGCACGGGTTCATTGTACGCACTTTCACGCAGTACCGTCAACTTCAAGTTAATCTGTCCATGATATTTTAAATCTACTCTAATAAACGGATTATACCTTTAACTTCAAGTTAATCTATTCAATAATATTTTCAATCTACTTCGCCTTTATTAGAAACCAAGTATTTTACTTGATGTCACTCGCTACAGAAAAGTAAAAACCTGTCAGTGTCCATGAGACACTAGAATATTAATAATGAATTGCAATTAAACCACTGAATTTGATGTCGTAACCGTTTCAGGTGTAAAGAAATACTTTTTTTACATCTAAAACTAAATATTCGGTGTTACGATATTAATTATTGCATTTCATAATCATTATTTTAGTTCACTAGTTAGCCATATTTCTTATTTCCATACAGTAATATTGCCAAATTAATCAAAACAGCGAAATATTTGACAGCTATTTGCGACGTTGCCCATTTTCTACATAAACGGTCTTAATCATAACACGCAATAGCAAGCTAATAATATAGGCCATGCAATATAACATAATGCTTGTATATCCGCAAACGTATAGGCAGACTACCCACAGTTTGTCAGTTCTAACTATAACAATAATAAATTCTTTTATTGCCATAAAAACAGGGTACAGAAAAATTTGAGACCCTGGCTCCAGAGCTAGGTTATAATACCTGTATTTCAGGAGCCAAAACTGAAGCTCTAACTGCGGTTTTTAATAGATCCAAAAATAGACTTGTCTTGTAAATAACACATTCGTTATACTTTATGTATTGCGCACGTCTACAAAATATCAACAAAGAATTCACCGCGCATAGAAATTTCTAGAGGACATAGAGATGTATCTATTTTTAGCAATACTTTATGTATTCTTGTACCCACACCGTGCTTTTTTATAACGATTTAAAACACTTGTCAACTTCGTCTCCTGTTAATTTCACTAATCTCACAGATTCTTCCCAGAGCGCTTTAGCAGTCTTGTCACAATATGCACCTTTCACTGCACCCACTATTTCACAGTTCCTGAAGAATGCTCCACTTACTTCCCCAGCCTTCTTATCCAAAGCCACATGAAGAGTCGTTTGTGCACCTTGCCACGGCGTCTTGAAGAATGTTAGGCACAGTAATCTTATAATTGTTCCACATACCTTATTCATAGAGTCATAGATTCGAGTGCCAACAAATCCAGGATCCACATTATTGATCACAACGTTAGAACCCTTCAATCTCTTGGTAAGTTCATTCGCGAACAAGATCAGACAAATCTTGCTGTTACCATAAATCCTGACGATGTTCCAATAATTTATTCTGTTTAAATTATCGATGTCTACCTTTCCAATTATGTGGAGAAGTGAAGAGGTTGTTATGATCCTGCTCGACTCACCAGGCTTCCCTGTTTTCTTCAAAAGCGGAAGGAGCAAAAGAGTCAGTAAGAATGTTCCGTAATAGTTCACTTGCATTATGAAGTTCATTCCGTCCGCCGTCAGGAAATCCGCAGGGATCCCAACGCCAGCATTGTTCAATAAAATGTCTAATCTGTCTTCAGTGTTCAAAATATCTACTGCGAATTCCCTTACAGACTTCAAAGATGCTAAGTCCAGGAGTTTAAATACAACATTTTCATTGCCGGTTTCTTGTATGATTTGTTTCCTTGCGTTAGTGCCTTCTTCTTCGAATGGGCAGGCGATGATGACCCTGGCCCCTCTGTGGGCTAGGTCTGTCGCTATGTGGAGGCCTATTCCTGCAGTTCCTCCAGTCACTATGACTGTTTTGCCCTCTAGTCTTCTTCTAGAGGTGCATATTGCGTTAGTGCTCTTTTGGTGGAGCGCCAAGGAGAGCGCGATTATAGCGATGATGGCTATTATTAACAGAAGTTCGTACATGATAGCGGCGTCGTCGGAGGTTGTGAACGTACTGTAATACGAAGTGAAGCTATCGCCCCACATTATGTACTCTAATTATAGAGTTGATTGAGATATTATTATTGTAACGTTTTGTAAATTTTATGACTTTAATGAGGAAATTGACATGTTGTTGAATACAATAGAATGCTATTGAATTGTTACTTCACTACATTAAAGTGTAAGAATATAACATGTATGTTATTTTACTTTAGTAAATAATTTCACTCCTTTATAACTCATTATATATTGATCATGTATGCTGAGTTTGCGCTATACCTCATATGCACTTATTTTATTCATGCTGTCAATAAATAGTACTTAACAGATGTGGTATTCCTTGAAACCACCCTTTAGGAACCCTAACAATACAAAGCGACCTGCTTCGGGATTCTGCCAAGAGGATTGTTAGTTATTTAGATTGGAGTTAGTTAGGTTAGAGTTTCAGTTTTTCAGCATTTTATTTCACCATATCTATCTCATTAGTATAATGTGTCGGTCAACTGTGGAAAAGGAAGAGGTTTTGCTCAGCCAAAACGCGGTTGGAGGCAAAAATGACGCCACGTTGCAAGACATCGGAGGCAACGTGGAATGGCTTAGCATTTTGACCTACATTGTTCTGGCATTATTGGAATCTTAGCAGTTTATGTTGGTTGTTACAGGAGCTGCCTGAATCCAGCTGGAAATTGGGATGAGTACCTACCATGCAGAGAATTAGATCATCCATCAGAGAGCGCTAAGAAGGTACAGAGAATCAGTAATAATCCTGTGAATAATGAAAGTGTTGTGTATTTTTTCATCTTTTCGTAAAAATATCAGTGAGTGAATTAGTTATGCGATACTTATTATATTTCATAACGCAAAAACTTAAAGGCGCTAAAATCATGCGCTATGTGCGCATGATTTTGGCCACAAGACACCAAATGGAAACAAAATGCTACATCGGACTTTTTTTGCTGCATCGCATTTAAGTAGAATGTGTTACATTTATGCAATTCTATTATTGGATTATTGTCGATTGATATTTTGGACCAAAATTTATTTATTTATTAAACACTTCAAGCACTCTGATTCTGATTCTGAAAGTGTAGAGGCGGACTTAATGCCATAGGCATCTTCTAACAGTTTCTATTTTAAAACCGATCAATGAAAGCTTTGCTATAAAACGATTTTCAGATGTGCTGCATAGCTGGAAGCTGCGCACCATCATCTCGGCACACGGCTTCAGCAGTTTGAAAGATGCCATACAAGCAGCGAAAGGCGAAGACTGCACGTCTTTCCAACCATCAGATAATATTTTGCATGTATCTAAAAAAGGACGAGTTTCACATATTATTAGGCGCTCAAGTCAATATGGTAACAATTACCCTCGTGGACACAAATCTATCAACAGTGACAACCGAGGACAAGGTTCTCGTGGAAAGTTTAGAGCAAACTATCGCTCATCATTTAATAACCAGCGAGGTAATAGAGGATCGAGGTATGTTAGGAACCGTGAACGAGGCCAACATACGTTTTCAGTAGAGCGGGTAGATGACACGCGTTAATGCAATGAAGATGATAATACAGGTACATCTAACCAGTTTTTTCGATCTTAAGCGAGCTTAAGAGATAATGCGAGGTTGTCCAACTTTTTACAAGTTTTTTTAAATACATGTTTTTAATGTAAGATTTTTACATTAAACCCGTCCACGACCCCTGAACTTTTCAATCCGTCGATCAGCTCAATGTTTTGAGTGCGTTACATTGAGTAAAGCGTGGTTTATCACCACAAAAAAAAAGTCGTTTTCCAAAAATATTTTTTGTGTAAAGTTACTTAGTTTAACGTATATTTTACGGCTAAAAGTCGAAGTAAGGCTACACCTAGTTCTAGCCGGCTATACGTAGGTGCGGCCGGTAACAGTTTGTTATAATGCAACCAATTTGGATGTAGCGCTCGCTCGCCTCGCGCGCCTTTGGTCACAGTTCTAACCTAACCTAACCTAACCCATTTGATCGGTGTGTCCTAGCAATAAAAAGGATAGTTACCGGCCGCACCTGGGAAGGGTGAGGGGAGGGGGGCTTACCCCTCCCATCTGTTTACCATGTGAAAAATATGCTATAAAAACGATTTGCGCTATCAATCCTTTAACATCTGGCAGACCTATCGTTAAAAATTAAAACTATCTACATTAACAGGTCTTCTCCTAATCCAGTCTTATTTTTTTTAAGAAATTTCATATTCCATACGACATACATTCAAAATGCTTAAAACAGAGGCAGTAAAAAAAAACAATAAAATTCCAAATTAAATTCAGGAACTCCCCTTAATAAGTAACTAATAGGAAGAGAAGCCTTTCAATGGACACAAATGGCTAATAATAAAATAAATAACTGTTGTTGCCAATAAGCCTGACATTGTGGTCGATTGGAGCGTTTCGCAATGATTGTTGATATAACGGTTCTGCATGACGAGAACCTCGTGAAAGCAGAGAAAGATAAACAATTCAAATATCTAGAGCTGGTTCGCGAGGTTGTCGACATGTGGGACGTGAGTATAGCAGTCATTGTACCGATAGTCGTGTCGGCCAATAGCTTAATAGCCAATAGCCTCGACCAACATCTAAGAAGGCCCTCACTTGGCAGCTAGATCAAGGGCTTAATTCAGAAAGCAGTATTTCTGGACGTGGCGCGTATCGTTAGGAGGTTCCTCTCTCAAGAGCCCTGACCACCGTACACCGGTAGCTCAGACCTTTTTCCCGATGCCGGTTTGCTACTATTTTTTATGTTTTTAAATGTTTTTTTATATTACTTTGTATAGGAATATTTAATAATGTAAATTATATGTAAAGAAAATAAATAATGAAAATAAATAACTAATAATAATTTAGAAAAGTCAAGTAGCTTCCCACCGCAGTGGCCCTATAATATACGCCCATGCAGTTCTTATTAATGGACTGAGTCCATCGCATGCGTGACACAGTTCCTCCGGCAGCGGGAACCCTGTTCGGGACCTGTTGGCCTCGAGGTCCTAAGTCCGGTGGTGGCCGTCCTCTTCCTCGTCGTCGTGGCGGTGGTGGAGTCGACGGCGGAGAGAAAAACTCGTCGCTCGAGCTCGACGCAACTGCAGCGACAGGAGACACAGCACTCACGATTGAGGTGCGTCCCGGCGGCTGCGAGACGGAGCTGACCGACGAGTCCAGGGCTTCTAGTTAGCATTCATTCGTTTGACATTTATTCGCTCTTTTCTGCATTTTTATATAGGTGTGTAATTTCGTACTTGTTCCAAATTATTTTATTCCATTTTCGTTTTTTATGTTTTGTATTCTGATTGTCCAAAACATATTTATTTCAATTAAATAAGTAGAAAAAAAAAAAAATTTGATTGGAAAATAAAATGTTGCGTCATATTGACCCCCGGGCCACAGATATTAAATAAATTATTTTAATTATTGGCGTGAAGGTCATCTGCATTACAAGATGTGGTATAAATAAATATAATGTGGGGCGACAGCTTCACTTCGTAAAACAGTATTTTCACAACCTTCGGAGACGCCGCTATTATGTACGGACTGCTGTTAATTATAGCCATCATTTTTATAATCGTGGCGCTCCACCAAAAGAGCACTAACGCAATATGCACCTCGAGAAGAAGACTAGAGGGCAAAACAGTCATAGTGACTGGAGGAACTGCAGGAATGGGCCTCCACATAGCGACAGACCTAGCCCACAGAGGGGCCAGGGTCATCATCGCCTGCCCATTCGAAGAAGAAGGCACTAACGCAAGGAAGCAAATCATACAAGAAACCGGCACTGAAAATGTAGTATTTAAACTCCTGGACTTAGCATCTTTGAAGTCTGTAAGGGAATTCGCAGCAGATATTTTGAACACTGAAGACAGATTAGACATTTTATTGAACAATGCTGGCGTTGGGGTCCCTGCGGATTTCCTAACGGCGGACGGAATGAACTTCATAATGCAAGTGAACTATTACGGAACATTCTTACTGACTCTTCTGCTCCTTCCGCTTTTGAAGAAAACAGGGAAGCCTGGTGAGTCGAGCAGGATCATCACAACATCTTCAGTTATACATATAATTGGAAAGGTAGACATCGATAATTTAAACAGAACAAATTATTGGAACATCGTCAGGATTTATGGTAACAGCAAGATTTGTCTGGTGTTGTTCGCGAATGAACTTACCAAGAGATTGAAGGGTTCTAACGTTGTGATCAATAATGTGGATCCTGGAGCAGTTGGCACTCGAATCTTTGACTCCGTGAATAAGGTATATGGAACAATTTCGACATTAGTGTGCCTAATATTCTTCAAGACGCCGTGGCAAGGTGCACAAACAGCTCTTCATGTGGCTTTGGATAAGAAGGCTGGGGAAGTAAGTGGAGCATACTTCGTGAACTGTGAAAAAGAGAATGCTGTGAAACGTGCATATTGTGACAAGACTGCTAAAGCGCTTTGGGAAGACTCTTTGAGATTAGTGAAATTAACGGAAAACGAAGTTGACCAGTGCTTTCAATCTTCACAGAATACTTGTGGATTCTCCCATGCTTGGTATTAGTAAAGGTTCAAAAATGTAATAAGTGAAGCAGGAACGAGTAACGATGGTAAGTCTAATACAATCTGTGTATAATAACAAATGTATTAAACATAATAATAAAAATGATATTTCTAAAATGTGTCGCGATCATTTACTGAAACAATCCATACGGAATAAAATTAATAATAAAGGGAAATTACACTTTAAAACGTTGCTGACGTAGGTATGAACGTTCGTGTAGTAATCTTGGGGTTCCTAAACCGTTTAGGACCGTTTAGGCTAAACGGTGGCTTAAAGGAAACAACCAGATCTGTAAAGTACTATTTATTGACTGCACGAATAATGATAAGCGCAAATGAGTTATAGTGCGAACTTACCTTACATGATCAGTTCTAAAGGACTAACTTACTAAAGTTAAGGAGCATACATATTGTATTCATAAACTTCAGCTCCCGAGGACAACGAACAAAAAATTTTAAAACAACTTTTTTAACATTTTTCTAAATTATTTCCTTTATTTGTTTTTAAACATATTAAATAGATAATTAAATAGTCCAAAATAAAATAATATAAAAAAAACATTTAAAAATAAAAAAAATATTAGCCTAACAGCATCAGGAAAGAGTTCGAGCTATCGGTGGTCGGGGCTTTTGAGAGAGGAACCTCCTAACAATACGCGCCGTGTCCAGAAGTACTATATTAACCTGATTTTATAAACTGTTATAACTTTGTGCCGTCACTACGCCAACATACCTACGACAGCATTGTTAGACTAAGCACTTCACCTGATTTCACTTTATAACTAGCGGCCCGTCCCGGCTTTGCACGGGTGGACATTTATTTCTCAGACATTTTGGGATAAATTATAGCCTATGTTATTCAGGGATAATGTAGCTTTCTAATGGTGAAAAAATTTTTGAAATTCATTACAAACATATACACACAAACAAATACAAATCTAATTTATTTTATTAAATAAATGGAGTGCTGATTACAGGAAATGTAAATTTACCTTGAAATACCCAAAGGAATAGTAACTGAAAACAAAAAAAAAATCTTGAGAAAAATTCCAATGGAATATGATTCAAAATAAGGAGCTGAATGCACCCTCTCAGTTTGTGGAGGGCTGTCCCTTACGCCCTGTATACTTTCTTTTTCTGCCATGTCGTAACTAAATAATCTTCGGCTTACCTAGCTCCCTACAAAACATCAAAAAGTTGGCATTTTTGTAACGTTTTAAATCTATGATTAAATGGTTGTACTGTGATGTTATACCCACGGATGTATATGTCATATAGTATTTGACTACAATAAACAGTTAGACATCTTCGTTCCCGAAGGGAAGCCGGCAGGAATCGGCTTCTTAGGTGCCTTCGGGTCTGGTGTATTTGATTGCCTCGTTGGTCTAGTGGTCGCAAGCACCACTGCTAACCATGACCATGAGGGTTCGATTCCCAGGTAGGGCAACAATCCAAGTTTGCGACGAGCGCCGAACGCAACTTTGTCAAAAATCGAAAAAACAACGAAAATTTCGGTTTTTTTTCAGATTTTAGCGATTATAACCCTAAACGACTAGTTTTTGATAGTACCTTTTCAGGACGTTTTTAAAGTAGACTACAATATGAGACTAGAGTTGTCTCTGTAGACCCAACAGTTTCCGAGATAAAGCTTTTCAAATTAATATTTTTTTCGAATTTCACTCTTTGAGACGTCTCTCGAACAAATCTAGCGGGATGTAGTTCCAATTACCTCCAACAGAGTTTGCTAGCTACACCAACTCTACACCAAATGAGATAGCAACAGTAGGAGAGCGAGTCATAATTGCTCTATACGGAGGCAATCCAAACACCTTGACGACCTGCGGTACTAACTATTCGCCAGGGCTGCGACGAGAACCAGGTTACCTCCTACACGAGACTCGCTCGATTTCACTCCTTGCAGACATACCATCAGCTACACAGTCCTTGCATTCAGTAATACACATTACATCTCATTCATCATTTTCTATTCAACTGCTCATGTACAATCTTCTTACAGGTACAGGCGTGGTTGGAGTCACACTGAACCCTCTCTTCTGGTGGTGGATATCCACGCTACAAGGCCTCAACCCCAAAAATGATGGCCAGAGACGCAGCCCCACAACACCTCTTGCGGATGATTTTTTGCGGCGGCAAGAAGGGTTGTGGGAACGCGTGCAGCTGCAGGAAGGCAGGGTTGAAATGCTCACCAGTCTGCAGGCACAAGACATTGACGATACATCACCATCCCCTGATGGGGATATGCCATCCCGATACGACGATCCAGATAAGGACGAACCTCAACCGGGATTTTCCAAGAGGGCTAAATTAACTTAATTTATTGATTTTGTATAACTCAATTTACTAACTAATAAACCTATTAACTTTTGTTTTACTTACCTTTTTATTTCATTGTTCGTAGCTTAGCTTATCATTAAACATCTTCGTTCACACTTCTCATTTTATTTTTTAACATCCCATCATAAAACGTACAGGGCTTCGATAGTGTAACAGGGGTTACGAAGAATCAGGGTCAAAATTCATTCAGAACGACAGAATATTGCAAAAAATTGCGAAGTTTGAAAAAATTTAAAACTTCGATCGTAATTAGTCTGTGCCCGTGCAGTCATTAGTTGGAATTGATTTTGCTTCTTGTGTTGTATGCTATTATTATATAATAAAAATATTTCGAAGGCTCATTCATATGTTGTATTGTTTTACATTCAAAAGCAAAAGTAAATTTGTTTTACATAGTATGTTAATGAAAAACAAATTTACTGCTGCAGTTTGAAGAAAAAATCCCATATCGCAAAAATTAAACATCAAATCTTATTCAAACCAATTTTCGTTTATAGTTTTTTTTACGTTCTATAATTTTTTTCAGAACTTTTCTCCTCTTACTGTAGAAATTAGAGGGGGGGGGGAGCACGTTTTACCACTTTGGAATTGTCTATCTTTCAAACGATTGACCTTGAGAAAAAATGGTTTTAGGAAATTCAATGGAATTTTTAAACACCTGTCTTTAAAAGTTTGATGAAAAAAAAAATGTAGTTTCAGTTTCATGTATTGGAAGCCCCCTTAATCTGTTAAAATAATGCTTTTCGTAAATCGAATTCCTTCTTTTATTTAAGAACAATACAAGGTGGATTATACAAGTGATATTGACCTATCCGTATAATGTCAAGCCTTCATTACTGATAAACATAAACGTAATAATAATTGAGTATTGAGTAACCTTCACAATCTTTTAAATAATTCTGAAAGGGCTAAGCAGACATGTTTCATCGTACCTGTGCCAAGGTCTCACAAGTTATTACGGGTTGAAAACGATTTGTTTGCTAAGTTCTGGAGATACATTCAACAGGAAGGAACAATAAAAAACAAAAGTTAACAGCTTGCACGTCGTGACTGCGAC
This sequence comes from Noctua pronuba, assembly GCA_905220335.1. Classification (NCBI taxonomy): domain Eukaryota; kingdom Metazoa; phylum Arthropoda; class Insecta; order Lepidoptera; family Noctuidae; genus Noctua; species Noctua pronuba. The sequence goes on from LR999896.1 coordinate 18,022,079, forward strand.
AAACAGGTTACCATCAGCATGATGCTGTGCTATGGGGGCCCTCAGCACAGCACTGGTTTTCAGTGCTCACCCGTGAAAAACGTACGAAAGCCTTGACAGCATAAATATTTTTTACATGAATATGAAAATAAAATAAACAGTACTTGGGTTATAATATAAAACAACTACCTATTGGAAATATAATAAACACTACAAAAAATATACATGTACATGAATACACAAATATGAATTCAACACATACATGAATATACTGAACATATGTGGTAATCGTTTGTGCGTTGGTTTCCCTTCCACCCTGTATTGTAGATTTCGATGATTCCCGATGTCCACTACCAGCTTGTCCACTACTCACCAGTGGTGGACAGTGAAACAACCTTTTAAAAATTTTCCTTGCACTGGTTGACAGCGACATAATTTTAAACATAAGTAACAGTATTTTCGTTGTTGACCAATGGCGGACAGTTACACAACTTATTAATATTCTTCCCTGTAACCACCACTTTTAGTATTTTTATTACTTTATCTGAGAACTAGTAACAGATATACACTGTAAAAAGTTGCAAACACAAAACAACAAACAACACATTTTAATAAGATATTGTTTTATATTCGCTACGATTTATCTAATTTCGTCCGTGTACCAAATATCAACACAGAATTCACCGCACATAGAAATTTCTAAAGGACATAGAGATTTATATATTTTTATCAATACTTGACGTATTCTTGTACCCACACCGTGCTTTTTATAACGATTTAAAACACTTGTCAACTTCGTCTCCTGTTAATTTCACTAATCTCACCGATTCTTCCCAGAGCGCTTTAGCAGTCTTGTCACAATATGCACGTTTCACAGCACCCACTATTTCACAGTTCTTGAAGTATGCTCCACTTACTTCCCCAGCCTTCTTATCCAAAGCCACATGAAGAGCCGTTTGTGCACCTTGCCACGGCGTCTTGAAGAATATTAGGCATACTAATGTTAAAATTGTTCCACAAACCTTATTCACGGAGTCAAAGATTCGAGTGCCAACTGCTCCAGGATCCACATTATTGATCACAACGTTAGAACCCTTCAATCTCTTGGTAAGTTCATTCGCGAACAACACCAGACAAATCTTGCTGTTACCATAAATCCTGACGATGTTCCAATAATTTGTTCTGTTTAAATTATCGATGTCTACCTTTCCAATTATATGTATAACTGAAGATGTTGTGATGATCCTGCTCGACTCACCAGGCTTCCCTGTTTTCTTCAAAAGCGGAAGGAGCAGAAGAGTCAGTAAGAATGTTCCGTAATAGTTCACTTGCATTATGAAGTTCATTCCGTCCGCCGTCAGGAAATCCGCAGGGACCCCAACGCCAGCATTGTTCAATAAAATGTCTAATCTGTCTTCAGTGTTCAAAATATCTGCTGCGAATTCCCTTACAGACTTCAAAGATGCTAAGTCCAGGAGTTTAAATACTACATTTTCATTGCCGGTTTCTTGTATGATTTGCTTCCTTGCGTTAGTGCCTTCTTCTTTGAATGGGCAGGCGATGATGACCCTGGCCCCTCTGTGGGCTAGGTCTGTCGCTATGTGGAGGCCCATTCCTGCAGTTCCTCCAGTCACTATGACTGTTTTGCCCTCTAGTCTTCTTCTCGAGATGCATATTCTATTCGTGCTCTTTTGGTGGAGCGCCACGGAGAGCGCAATTACGATAACGATAGCTATAATCAGTAAAAGCCCGTACATTGTAGCGGCTTCGGTGCCGGCTGTAAACATACTGTAATACAAAGTAGAGTTAAACCCTGTTATAAAGTTGGTCTTATATTATATATAGTTAAAAATAAACCGCACCGTTAATAAATGAGAAAACAAGTTTATGGTGAAGTTCATACTTTTTTTAACATTCTTTTTTTAGTATCTACCTTTTTTATCGAACATGCAATTTAAAATTCTTCTATGGGCGTTCACCTGTTGGATAAGCGCAATCAATTCGGCAGATAGTGGTTGAACAACAAAACTGACCCGAAACAAAAAACCCAAATCGTAAAGTGGTTCATTGGCTTTTATATTCCACTGGACTTATCTCACACGAAGGAAATCAAATGGTTCTGATACAATTCTGTTAAAACTAACTTTTGCCTGCGGCTTCGACCGCGTGGACGATAGGAATTATCCCGCGGGGTCGTACCACCGGGATGAAAAGTACCGTATCCTCACTCAAGTTATGGTATATACGAATTTTAAATATTCAAATCCGTCCAGCCTTAGGCGTGAAAGTAAACAGACAGAAAGTAACCTTCACTTTTACCATGTTAGTACTATAAGATTTAGTTTTAACAAAATATTCATTGTAAGCAAAAGGTGAATTGTGTGCTGAATAACAGTCACCTTTTGCTAATAATGAATATTTACTCGAATCTCTATCTCGAATCGAAGATTTTGGATAAGTCTCGTGGTCGGTTGGGAATTCATTTAGAAACATTTAAAACATTATTATATTTTTTTTCACGAAAAGATATGGGAAAAGAAGAAAAATCCTTATTCTTATTCTTTATTGCTCACAAAACGACAAAAAATTTACATACAAATTGCAATAATATGGCTTATGTACAATGGCGAGCTTAACCCAGAATTGGGTTTTCTTACAGCAAACCAAATTTCGATTGCGAAATTTGCATAAAAGGATATACCTATGTGCGTTAACAGTACATTTTATATTATTTTTTTTATAAGCATATATTTTTTTATTTTTCGTGAACCTCTGGGAACAACCCCTTTTTTTTTTTTTTTTACTAATGGGAAGTCATCAAATGACTTCTCCCGCTCTGGGTGGAGTGGGAGGGAGTGTCAGACTCTTACTGACTAAAACCCATCCATGTTCCTTCATTGCCCTTTGTGTTCCAGGGCCACGGTATCTCTTTCGAACAGTCCCGCAGCCCCGGCAGGCATCGGCCCTTGCGGGCCCCTTCTTCGTTGCTGACATCTCTTTGAGGCGCGCGTGGAACACGAACGCGCCGTCGACACGGCCTGTCGTCATAAGACGGACGGACGGTGAGCTAACCCATTACTCACCGTCCACAGGCCCGCGCCTACGGTGGCCGGGAGCCACCACGTGGCCCCCGACGCCCGGTGCTTCGCCCGCGGCGGCTGGGAAGTGAGATTCTCTCCCTCTCACGTCCCGCCACCTCCTTCGCTAGCATGACTGCTTCGCAGAAGGAGGTGACGGCTTCCCATTCCCTCTCGCTCCGGACCATGGCCTGAACCAGGGCCGGGAGCGAGAGGTCGCCGCCGCCGATCGCCGCTACGAGGACACGGCGGAGCTCCGCCCAAGCGGGGCAGACCTCCACGGTGTGCGCCACCGTGTCCTCCGGACGATCCTCACAATGATAACACCCGGGCGTTTCCTCCCGCCCGATTCGGTGCAGGAACCTCCCGAAACAACCGTGTCCGGTGAGGACCTGCGTCAGGCGGAAGGTGAGGGCGCCGTGGCGCCTCTCTAGCCACTCCTCAAAGAGGGGACTTATCGCCACTATTGTGGCGTGCCCTGCACTGGGTTGCGACAGTCGCTGTCTCCATGTCGCCATGAGATCGCGTCGGAGGTCTGTCCGCTGAGCGGTGATTTGCCGCGGCAGCGGAGTTTCCCCCCGACGTAGTGCCCCCGCGCGCCATTCATGCAGGTGCGCGAGGACTATCGCCTCCAGATCCCATGGCGGCAATCCGGCTAGGAGGCTCGCCGCCTCGCGGGAGATCGTGCGGTACCCCCGGATCAGCCTTACGGCTACGACCTTTTGGGGCGCGTTCAGGTAGTGCGCGGCACGCCGCTTAATTGAACGCGCCCACACCGGGGCCCCGTAAAGGGCCATAGATGGCCCTTCCTGGTTGCTGACATCTCTTTGAGGCGCGCGTGGAACACGAACGCGCCGTCGACACGGCCTGTCGTCATAAGACGGACGGACGTTGAATTTTCTGTGAAACTTTTTACTCTCGGGGTCCATTGACTTGAAAAATTGTGTACACACTCTTCAATTTAAATTATGGGACACGTGTAACATAGTTTTTCCAAAATTATCCCCCAACAGAGACAAATAGGGCCTCGAAACTCACGTAGACGGAAGCATGGCACGCAGTGTCGCGCAGGGCGTGCGGGGCGCGGGAGTAAAGTAAGTAGGTAGGATTTTTCTGAGGTAGACGTGTCTATAAATATATGTGATTTTTTCATATAATCCCATTCAATAACTATTTCATGAAAAAGTCATGCAATGGGGTTAAATGAACTTGGCGGGTTGTAGATTTTAATGATTGTAATTCTGTAACTATGTATGTATATAATCATTAACTTTAGAAACGGGATATTTACCATGTTTACTTTTTGGTTTGAGTTCCTGATATTTCGGCGCTGTTGCAAGCACCATAATAATAAATCGGTTTACCCTCTTTCTTCTTCTTTCTTTCTTTCTTCACTGTCACTCGCAACTCCGGAAATTGACCCAAACGGATCGATATCTATCTTGCGGCTGCAAAAAGGGTTGTGGGAACGCGTGCAGCTACAGGAAGGCAGGGTTGAAATGCTCATCAGTCTGCAGGCACAAGACATCGACGATACATCACCATCCCCTGATGGGGATATGCCATCGCGATACGACGATCCAGATACGGACGAACCTCAACCGGGATTTTCCAAGAGGGCTAAATTAACTTAATTTACTTAATTTATTGATTTTGTATAACTCAATTTACTAACTAATAAACCTATTAACTTTTGTTGTACTTACCTTTTTTATTTCATTATTCGTAGCTTAGCTTATCATTAAACATCTTCGTTCACACTTCTCATTTTATTTTTTAACATCCCATCATAAAACGTACAGGGCTTCGATAGTATAACAGGGGTTACGAACAGTCAGTGTTAAAATTCATTCAGAACGACAAAATATTGCAAAAAATTGCTCGAAGTTCGAAAAAAAATTAAAACTTTGATCGTAATTAGTCCGTGCCCGTGCAGTCATTAGCTGGAATTGATTTTGCTTCTTGTGTTGTATGTTATTATTTATAATAAAAATATTTTGAAGGCTCATTCATATTTTGTATTATTTTACAATCAAAAGCAAAATTAAATTTGTTTGTCATAGTATGTTAGTGAAAAACAAATTTACTGCTGCAGTTTGAAAAAAAAATCCCATACCGCAAAAATTAAACATCAAATCTTATTCAAATCAATTTTCGTTGAAAGTTTTTTTTACGTTCTACAATCCTAATTTTTTTCAGAACTTTCCTCCTCTTACTTTAGAAATTAGAGGGGATTTAGGGGACGACGACAAAATTTATCAGTTTGGAAGTTTCTATCTTTCAAACGATTGACCTTGAGAAAAAATGGTTTTAGGAAATTCAATGAAATTTTTAAAACCTATCTATAAACACACCGCACGTTTGCTGAAAAAAAAAATAGTTTATATTTTTTTTTTCATCCCCCATGCTTTTTGTAAATCGAATTCTTCCTTTTATTTAAGAGCAGTACAAGGTGGATTATACAAATGATATTGACCAATACGGATAATGTCAAGCCTTCATTACTGATAAACATAAACGTATTAATATTACCAAAAAAGACAAACAAAAGCAATAATATTTTATAATACCAATAATAATTATACCTATAATTGTAATAATTTAAATAAATATTTATGTATAAATACAATACATGAGTAGTAAAATTATATGTGTACAATTATTTATAACCCTACCTACACTAAACAAAAGAGTAGGTTAATATTAAAATTGTAAATATTTATAATAGCCCTCCTCCTAATTCTTATTTTGTTATTCCCGACGGGGCCCACAATGATCCAAAACTAATGTATATATCCTTATGTACCTACCACCTAAGTTCACATTGTGGAATGCAATAAACGTATTGAGTATTGAGTAACCTTCACAATCTTTTAAATAATTCTGAAAGGGCTAAGCAGACATGTTTCATCGTACCTGTGCCAAGGTCTCATTAGTTATTACGGGTTGAAAACGATTTGTTTGCTAACTTGTGGAAACATAAAATCTTCAGTACAAAAGTAACAGGTACATGTTCACAGTTGGTCGCATTAGACATTGAAAACGATTTATTTGCTAAGTTCTGGAGATACATTCAACAGGAAGGAACAAAAAAAAACAATAGTTAACAGCTTGCACGTCGTGACTGCGACAAACAGGTTACCACTCAGCATGATGCTTTGCTATGGGGGCCTCAGCACAGCGCTGGTTTTCAGTGGTCACCCGTGAAAAACGTACGAAAGCCTTGACAGCATAAATATTTTTTACATGATTATGAAAATAAAATAAACAGTACTTGGGTTATAATATAAAACAACTACCTATTAGAAATATAATAAACACTACAAAAAATATACATGAACATGAATACACAAACATGAATACAACACATACATGAATATACTGAACATATGTTAACCGTTTGTGCGTTGGTTTCCCTTCCACCCTGTATTGTAGATTTCGATGATTCCCGATGTCCACTACCAGCTTGTCCACTACTCACCAGTGGTGGACAGTGAAACAACCTTTTAAAAATTTTCCTTGCACTGGTTGACAGCGACATAATTTTAAACATAAGTAACGGTATTCTCGTTGTCGACTAATGGCGGACATAACTGTCCGCCACAAATTATTAATGTTATTCCCTGTAACCACCACTTTTAGTATTTTTATTACTTTATCTGAGAACTAGTAACAGATATACACTGTAACAAGTTGCAAACACAAAACAACAATCAACACATTTTAATAAGATATTGTTTTATATTCGCTATGATTTATCTAATTGCGTCCGTGTACCAAATATCAACACAGAATTCACCGCACATAGAAATTTCTAAAGGACATAGAGATTTATCTATTTTTATCAATACTTGACGTATTCTTGTACCCACACCGTGCTTTTTATAACGATTTAAAACACTTGTCAACTTCGTCTCCTGTTAATTTCACTAATCTCACCGATTCTTCCCAGAGCGCTTTAGCAGTCTTGTCACAGTATGCACGTTTCACAGCACCCACTATTTCACAGTTCTTGAAGTATGCTCCACTTACTTCCCCAGCCCTCTTATCCAAAGTCACATGAAGAGCCGTTTGTGCACCTTGCCACGGCGTCTTGAAGAATATTAGGCATCCTAATGTTAAAATTGTTCCACAAACCTTATTCACGGAGTCAAAGATTCGAGTGCCGACTGCTCCAGGATCCACATTATTGATCACAACGTTAGAACCCTTCAATCTCTTGGTAAGTTCATTCGCGAACAATTCAAAAAGTAATTTACATGAATTGAAACAAGCTTGAAAACAATATGATTTATTTGGATAAGGATTTAAACAGAAGTATGAATAACAAATGGTCTAATTTTGGTCGGTATTTCTATCAACTTTTAAAAAGTGGTTATTGTGACATAATGATAATAGTTGGACATATAGTATCGAGAAGTTTTTTGTAGTTATTGATATGTTCTTTAATATTGTAGAACATTTTTTTGTTCTATCATCAATAGTTTCCGCAGCGCATGCGACGTAAGATACGTTACTAAAGTTTTAGTAAGAATTTCTTATCTTTTCTAGCAATGAATATAGCCTATGTTACTCAGGGTATTCACCCTGAGTAACAAAGGCTATATTGATTAGTAGTAGCAGTAGCTTTCTAATGGTGAAATTTTTTTTTAAATCGGTATTGTAGTTTTTGAGTTTATTCATTACAAACATACACACACACAAAAAAAACAAATCTTTCCTCTTTATAATATTAGTAAGACTAGTAACAGATATACACTGTAACAGGTCGCAAACACTAAACAACAAACAACACATTTTAATCAGATATTGTTTTATATTCGCTATGATTTATCTAATTGCGTCCGTGTACCAAATATCAACACAGAATTCACCGCACATATAATTTTCTAGAGGACATAGAGATTTATCTATTTTTATCAATACTTGACGTATTATTGTACCCACACCGTGCTTTTTATAACGATTTAAAACACTTGTCAACTTCGTCTCCTGTCAATTTCACTAATCTCACCGATTCTTCCCAGAGCGCTTTAGCAGTCTTGTCACAATATGCACGTTTCACAGCACCCACTATTTCACAGTTCTTGAAGTATGCTCCACTTACTTCCCCAGCCTTCTTATCCAAAGCCACATGAAGAGCCGTTTGTGCACCTTGCCACGGCGTCTTGAAGAATATTAGGCACACTAATGTTAAAATTGTTCCACAAACCTTATTCACGGAGTCAAAGATTCGAGTGCCAACTGCTCCAGGATCCACATTATTGATCACAACGTTAGAACCCTTCAATCTCTTGGTAAGTTCATTCGCGAACAAGACCAGACAAATCTTGCTGTTACCATAAATCCTGACGATGTTCCAATAGTTCGTTCTGTTTAAATTAACGATGTCCACCTTTCCAACCTTGTGAAGAACTGAAGATGTTGTTATGATCCTGCTCGACTCACCAGGCTTCCCTGTTTTCTGCAAAAGCGGAAGGAGCAGAAGAGTCAGTAAGAATGTTCCGTAATAGTTCACTTGCATTATGAAGTTCATTCCGTCCGCCGTCAGAAAATCCGCAGGGAACCCAACGCCAGCATTGTTCAATAAAATGTCTAATCTGTCTTCAGTGTTCAAAATATTTGCTGCAAATTCTCTCACAGACTTCAAAGATGCTAAGTCCAGGAGTTTAAATACAACATTTTCATTGCCGGTTTCTTGTTTGATTTGTTTCCTTGCGTTAGTGCCTTCTTCTTCGAATGGGCAGGCGATGATGACCCTGGCCCCTCTGTGGGCTAGGTCTGTCGCTATGTGGATGCCCATTCCTGCAGTTCCTCCAGTCACTATGACTGTTTTGCCCTCTAGTCTTCTTCTCGAGATGCATATTGTATTCTTGCTCTTCTGGTGGAGCGCCACGGAGAGCGCAATTACGATAACGATAGCTATAATCAGTAAAAGCCCATACATTGTAGCTGCGTCGGCGCCGGCTGTAAACACACTGTAATACAAAGTAGAGTTAAACCCTATTATAAAGTCGGTCTTATATTATATATAGTTAAAAATAAACTAGTCGCACCGTGAATAAATGAGAAAACAAGTTTTTGGTGAAGTTCATACTTTTTTAACATCATTTTCCAACGAGTCCACGACATCTTAAAATATAAGATTCTTTCTTTCCACAACCATCTATCCGCTCGCAAAATACGCGCTTTTTCGTGGAGTTACAATACAATACAATCCATCCATGAGAATGTTTGGTACAGTCAGCAATAAAAGCTTGGCTAAAATAATCTCAACCAGCCGTAAGGTCCATCCGCGGGTCTCGTCCTACTTGGAAAGATCACGTAGAAAGAAAAAGAAAAGAAAGAAAGAAAAACATATGTATTTATCGCAGAGACATGACGTGCATCATACAAAATAACAAAAAACAAATACAAAAAACATAGGAACACACCCACACACACACACTCCTGCTAGTTGGTTCTTGGTAAAAAAAGAGAACTTCGTTCCTCGGCCTTCGTCTAGGCCGTTTGTATTTTTTTTAAAACAATATTGTATTTTTTTCATGGAAAGATATGGGAAAAGAAGAACAATAGAATTCTTATTCTTTATTGCTCATAAAACAACAAAAAATATACATACAAATTGCAATATTATAGCTTATGTACAATGGCGAGCTTGGGTCCAGCTTGGCCCAGAATTGGGTTTCCTTACAGCAAACCAAATTTCAATTGCGATTGCATAAGAGGATATACCTATTTGCATTAACAGTACATGTTATATTATTATTATTTTTTACATATTTTTATTTTTTTATTTTTCGTGAACCTCTGGGAACAACCCCTTATATCGTGTTAACCACTAAAGTATCTAAGGCCAAATTGCCAGATATGACAATGACCCGTGGGCTATAAATATTTCTGGTTTTCTGACTACTTATTTAGAGAGTACCGTATTTTTGACTAGCGACGGGCAGCACAGACTAGCGACGGGCAGCAGCGTCACTAGTGCGAGAAGTTGTGATCTGCGATCGCCAACCCGCATGCCCAGCGTGGCGATTATGGGCAAACCCCTCAAATGGCAAGCCACAATCAACCACGGCCCCCAGTTCCCGGCGGCCTTGCTATTCCTGATTTTGGCGGCGGTCACGGTAACGGCAAGGTAGGGGGTGCTAAGAATCCCCGGGTTACGAATGGCCGCCAAACCCAACTGACCTTGGCGACGTATAATGGACGCACGTTACGGCTCGATGAACATCTGGTGCAGCTTGAGGAAGAACTCGAAAAAGTAAGGTGGCACATTCTTGGGCTGAGTGAAGTCTGAAGAGAGGGGGAGGACACAATTACCCTTGAATCGGGCCACCTGATGTATTTTCGAGAGGGAGACCAGCTATCTCAAGGCGGAGTCGGGTTCCTGGTACATAAATCCCTATGTGACAACGTGGTGGAAATGTCTAGTGTATCGAACATGGTAGCGTACCTCATAGTGAAGCTAACCGAGAGGTATAGCCTCAAGGTTGTTCAGGTCTACGCACCGACCTCGGCACACTCGGACGACGTGGTGGAGGAAATGTTTGAGGACATCTCAAAGGCTTTGCACTCCACTACTAAAGCCTACTACAACGTTCTCATGGGGGATTTTAACGCTAAAGTGGGAGTACAGAATTGCAGTGAATCGGTAGTAGGATCCTACGGGTTTGGCAGCAGAAATCATAGGGGGCAAATGCTTGTCAACTTCCTTGAGAAGGAGGGGCTCTTTGTGATGAATTCCTTCTTTAAGAAACAGCCCCAAAGGAAGTGGACGTGGCGAAGCCCCGACACTATGAAGAAAAATGAGATAGACTTCATCATAGCGGATAAAAAGCGTATATTCAGAGATGTCTCGGTGATCAACAGGTTCAATACCGGTAGTGATCACAGACTTGTTCGTGGCACTCTGAATATCAATTTCAAGCTGGAGCGAACCCGTTTGATGAAGTCTAGGCTCCGTCCTAATATGCTCCAAACTATGCTAGGTTCTGAAGCGTTCCAGTCAGATCTGGAGAACCGATTCGCGGCCGTGGAAACCACAAATGACGTTGACCAGGCGCTCGAACAAATGGTGGAAATCCTCAGGGAGGAAGGGACGCGTTTTTGTAAAATGCGGCGTACGGGCAGGAAGTCCAAACTTTCGGAGGAGACTCTGGAGCTTATGACGGAACGACGTGAAAACCCACCCATCACTTCGGCAGGACTACAGGCACTCAATAAAAGGATTAGGAAATTGGTACGACGCGACCTTCGATCCTCCAGCACACGCTCAATACAAAAAGCGATTGAGCAAAACCGGGGGTCGAAAGTGTTCGTCCAATCACTTGGGAGGAGCCACCTGACGAAGTTGACCAAATCTAGTGGGGATAGCGTCGTTTCGAAGCCGGATATTCTTTCAGAAATCGAAAACTTCTACGGCCAGTTGTACGCATCGCACGCGTCTCGACCTGATCCCGAAAATGAGGATTCCAGAGCCACCTTAACCCGCCATTTCACAGAAGACCTGCCAGAAGTCAGCCAAGACGAAATCGAGGCGGCTCTTAGACAGCTTAAAAATGGAAAAGCCCCTGGTGAGGATGGGATAACGACTGAGCTCCTGAAAGCGGGAGGAAGCCCTGTATTAAGAGAGCTTCGGGACATTTTCAACTCGGTCCTGTTCTCTGGGAGAACTCCAGAAGCGTGGAAAAGGAGCGTGGTAGTTCTTTTCTTTAAAAAGGGAAACAAAACCCTATTAAAGAACTACAGACCCATTTCGCTCCTTAGCCACGTGTATAAGCTGTTTTAAAGAGTCGTCACAAATCGTCTAGCGCGAAGACTCGATGACTTTCAGCCACCAGAGCAGCCTGGGTTTCGAGGAGGATATAGCACCATAGATCACATCCACACAGTGCGGCAGATTATACAGAAGTCCGAAGAGTATAATCGGCCGCTGTGTCTTGCATTTGTGGACTATGAGAAGGCTTTTGACTCTGTCGAGACCTGGTCAGTTCTAGAGTCTCTGCAGCGATGGCAAGTGGACTGGCGATATATCCAAGTGCTGAGAAATCTCTATGAAAACGCCACAATGACCGTCCGAACTCAGAACCAGCAAACAGAACATATCCCATTGCGTAGGGGGGTGAGGCAAGGGGATGTAATTTCCCCGAAATTGTTCACCAACGCACTGGAGGATGTGTTTAAGACGCTAAAATGGGAGGGACGTGGGATTAACATCAACGGCGAGTACATCTCACACTTGAGATTTGCAGACGACATCGTCATACTGGCTGAATCGCTGCACGACTTGCAGCAGATGCTGGATGGCCTAGTTGATTCTTCAATACGCATTGGTCTCAGGGTGAACTTGGACAAAACCCAGGTTATGTTCAACGAACACGTCACCCCAGGACCTGTTGTTGTCAATGGCGGTCCTCTCGAAGTTGTTCGAGAATATGTTTACCTCGGGCAAACTTAGCAGTTTGGTAAGAACAACTTTGCGAGGGAGGCTAACAGAAGAATCCAGCTGGGCTGGGCAGCGTTTGGGAAGCTTCGTCGGGTCTTCTTGTCGCGTATTCCACAGAGTCTAAAGACTAAAGTCTTCAACCAGTGCGTCCTGCCTGTTATGACTTACGGGGCCGAAACGTGGACACTCACGGTACGGCTGGTTCATAAATTCAAGGTCACTCAGCGAGCTATGGAACGCGCTATGCTTGGAGTCTCTCTGAGGGATCGCATCCGAAACGAGGTGATCCGGCAGAGAACCAGAGTTGTCGACATAGCTCACAAAATCAGCAAGCTGAAGTGGCAATGGGCCGGTCATATTAGCCGTAGAACCGATGACCGTTGGGGTAAACGTGTTCTTGAGTGGAGACCGCGAATCGGCAAACGTAAGGTGGGACGCCCTCAGGCTCGGTGGAGTGACGATCTTCGCAGGGTGGCTGGTAGCAACTGGATGAGAGTTGCTGAGAATCGAGTTGAGTGGCGTGCGATTGAGGAGGCCTATGTCCAGCAGTGGACTGCTATGGGCTGATGATGATGATGATGATGTATTATTGACTGACTAGATAATAAGTTTTATACTTAGTTAAATTATTACTTTTGTGTCGTTGTTCATTGTAACTGTCTTGTCAAAGACACCAAGTAAAGTGTACATACAATAGTGTGTTGGTACTTCGTACACAATATTCAATTGTGTTTGTTTTTTAGTTTCCATGTACGTGTCTACTTAACTTTGTAGCTATTCGCTAGTGGACAAACATTGGTAACCAACTTGACAGATGTTGGGCCAATCAACTCAGCTTATCGTAGCCCACTGTTGGACCCTGAGTTCCGTCTTTCGCATCCAGTCTGTCCTGGTCACTTTTTGTGTCTATCAGTCCATCAAGGAAGCTACCACGTTTGTCAATAGGAGGTCTCCTCTAAAGGCTGCAGGACTCATTTGCTCGAACGACCATCGATCCGTCGATAAACATGGCCAGTACTTCATTGATGATCCAACGCTTTAAAAATGAGACGCTTAGGTATAAAATGATTTATATAGACAACCACAGTACATGTACACAATAAGAGCAAATATAGGTAGGACAGCAAAAAGGCGTTCAAATAAAAACATAATGGGTAAATAGTGTTTGAGGAAAATAATGAATGAAGGATATCATTCAATCAGTTTTTTTCAGTTTTAAGGATCCTATTAAAAAGGGCACTTTGATCAAAGTCATTCAGCCAGTTATTTAATTTTATATGTTATGACTTTGATTACAAACGAACGATTAACACACGTAGAAACTTGTAGTTGTACTACTTGTTCATAATTATTAGCATTTATCTTTGTTCGTGATGGCAACTTTGGACCGGAGTCAATGGAGGTAGATTGTCCGTTTAAAGGGGTCCAGCGCCCACGATCTTCAGTACTGAGGGACCGATTGAAGAAGATCTTTGTTCGACTGTTATACAACATTATGGGTCATTATTGTTGACCTATATATGGGTACGGACAAATGGCAGAGGGAGAGATTCCGATTTTTCTAAAATCATTGTTCGACTATTCGAAATATAACTGAAAATTAAAATAATTGTCGTAAAAAATATCTACTGGATCATAGCTTACAAAGTTAGCAAGCTGAAATGGCCATGTTTAAAAAAATGTGACCTTTGTGTAGTTTGTACAATATCATTCTCATTTATGCATATCGATATTGTTTAGGTGTGCATTTTTTCTAACTTATCATGTAATCGTGTTATTATAATTCATCTAGCTTTTGTTCGCGGCTTCGCTCGCGTTAATTTAGATTTTGACAATCAATTCGGGTTGTACTCAGCTCGTAATAATGTAATTAAATAATTTTTGTTGTTTTCCTCGGGAACAGTACTTTTTTCGGGATAAAAGGTATTCTATGTCCGTTTCTGTATACCTGACAACGTATATGCAAAATTTCAGTATGATCGATTCACTGATTTAGGCGTAAAAATTTAACAAACAGACTTACTTTCGCATTTATAATATTAGTAATAAATCCGTCAAGGGAATCACTCGTCTATTCATTTACATAACAACATACGTAACAAGTCTACATAACATTTTCACTGTTGGGCATCATACCCCAACAGGCGTTCTGATAGCTACTGCCTACCCCCAATACATATAAGTTTAATACAGATAAGTTCAAATATTCAGAATTAGTAAAAACGATACGGTCCCAATATGCTACGCTCCATCGCCCTTTGGCAAACTTTGAGTTTGGATTTTTGAGGTTAGGATGGGCAGAGTGCACATGTCGACGAGTTTGCGCTTCAAGGATAAAGGTAAGTAAAGTAAAGCTCAAAAAATAATCAAGACTGAATTAAAAGAAGTCTCTGAGAATATGAAGGGTTTTTTCCATTTTTAGTTGTAATATTCTATACAAATAGTTGCTATGCACTTATTTTACATTGTTAATAATACATTTTTTACATTTCATTGTAATAGGCTTATCCCCAATAAAATGGACTTAACATACCTAACTGTCGAAATGTGGGTGTACTGGTACACATCTGTGTACCCCCTCAGAGCATATAGGCGTGATGTTACGTTATGGTGTTGTGTAAACAATAAACATCCAAGCGATTGCAGCAATCACGACAGATTTGCTGTCTCTTACTGAAGAGTTCCGTTCCATATCTCCGAATTCCAAGATCAAATCATAACAATATTTCTATGGGACTAACTTTGGGGTATACTCTTTCAAACAAAAAAAGAGTTTTCCAAATCGGTTCAGGCGTCTTCGAGTAATCGGCGCCCTCACCTTCCGCCTGACGCAGGTCCTCACCGGACACGGTTGTTTCGGGAGGTTCCTGCACCGAATCGGGCGGGAGGAAACGCCCGGGTGCTATCATTGTGAGGATCGTCCAGAGGACACGGTGGCGCACACCGTGGAGGTCTGCCCCGCTTGGGCCGAGCTCCGCCGTGTCCTCGTAGCGGCGATCGGCGGCGGCGACCTCTCGCGCCCGGCCCTGGTTCAGGCCATGGACCGGAGCGAGAGGGAATGGGAAGCCGTCACCTCCTTCTGCAAAGCAGTCATGCTAGCAAAGGAGGTGACGGGACTAGAGAGGGAGAGAATCTCTCGTCCCAGCCACCGCGGGCGACGCACCGGGCGTCGGGGGCCACGTGGTGGCTCCCGGCCACCGTAGGCGCGGGCCTGTGGACGGTGAGTAATGGGTTAGCTCACCGTCCGTCCGTCTTATGACGACAGGCCGTGTCGACGGCGCGTTCGTGTTCCACGCGCGCCTCAAAGAGATGTCAGCAACTAGGAAGGGGCCCGCAAGGGCCGATGCCTGCCGGGGCTGCGGGACTGTTCGAAACAGATACCGTGGCCCTGGAACTCAAAGGGCAATGAAGGAACATGGATGGGTTTTAGTCAGTAAGAGTCTGACACTCCCTCCCACTCCACCCAGAGCGGGAGAAGTCATTTGATGATTTCCCATCCGTAAAAAAAAAAAAAAGTAAGTGACATATATCTTTATTGGGGATATTAATTTCTGGGCTAACAAAATATAAAAATTGTCTTGCCAGCGACACGAAGAAGAAGTTAATGAGTAAATGATGCTTATTTTGTAAATTGTTTTCTACAAACATTTTAGTTACACGTCAAAAACATTTGTTAAACTACATAGATGATGGCGAAACAAACTCAAAACATTTATTTCAAGTCATTGTCCCATATTAGATACAAAACAATACACACTTTTGTCAATTTTACAGGCGTCACTATTCATGCAATATCATCTGCCTAGCCTTTTCCCAACTATATTGGGGTCGGCTTCCGGTCTAACCGGGTGCAGCTGAATACCAGCCTTTACATGTAGCGACTGCCTATCAGTCCTCCACAACCCAGTTAGTACGGGGTAATACTATACCCCTTGGTAAGGCTGGTTGTCAGACTCGTTGGGCCATTGACTACCTAACGACTGTCAAAGATCTACAAATGACACCCGGGACCAACGGCTTAACGTGCTTTCCGACGCACAGAGGAAACTCGGTATGTAATGGGTGGCCACAGAGCAACCCCGGTAAGCACGTCTTAGCCTAAAGAACGACCCGAGTGGCTGTTATTATTTAGCCACGAGCTCCTCGTGCTATAATTAAGTAATAACTATTCGTGCAATAAATAAGTAATAACTGATTGATTAATAAATAAATAAAGTTAATTAAATGACTTAAAATATGAGAAACTGAGGTCACAGGTTAAAGGCCAGAAATAATCTTGGCGAATTGACTTGAGAACCATGAGATTGTCTGAGATGGTCTTTTGAAGAGAGAACCACACAGAGCTGAGTGGACCTGTCCAGTCAGTGCAGCATTTTTGCCAGTTATCCTATAGTTCGATATTACTTAAACCTTACCTTTAGCTGAGGTCTAACTTTTTATAAATTTAATTCCACTCATATTTTAAATGCAAAATTTCGTGAGGACGTATGAATTTTTGTTACTCTTTACTCTTTTGTTACACAAAAAGAACAGAACGGATTTTGATGAAATTTAGCACACAGATGGTTTATAACCTGAATTAACACATAGAATACTTTTTATCCCGGTAGTATGATCCCGATAGACAATTATCGAACTCCACGCACATAAGCTAGTAGTATATAATCATTTTAATAACCAGTTAGATCATCCTAGGTGACGTCGACAGCGTTGTTAAATTACATGTAAAAAACAATTTGAGAGATTAGGTAAATTAAATATTAATCTAATAATCACCAATTCAAGTGAGACAAACAATAATATCATCATCTGCCTGCCTTCTCCAAACTATTTTGGGGTCGGCTTAAATACCAGTATTTTTACATGTGTATGGATAGCAAGTGTGTATGGAATATGGATGGCAAACGCGATTTTACCTTGAAGATCGAACTGTGCGGCTGTGATTATTAACCACGAGCTCCTCAGACAAAGAACAATACGTTTTATATATAAAAAAACAATTATGTAAAATTGATGCGTGTCAAAAGTTAAGTGGATAATAGATTACCTCGGAAGTCTAGTGTTTAATGTTCACAAGCGCAAACACTGAGCGTGGGGTTCGATTCTTGGGTCAGGCAATAATAGCTGACGGCAGTGGTCTAGACTCCGTACCTGCTACTGAGAAATACCTGATGGAAAAACCCAACAACACTTGGCTTGGCACGGGAATCGAACCCAGGACCTCATGATCAGCAGTCGCGCTTGCGACCACTAGACCAACGGGGCAGTGAAGTCTTTTGGGGCTTTAGTACAATGTCTTCGTGGTTGTCTTTCTATAATAATATGATTAATTCGGCAACCGTAATGTGGATTTCTCCTGTAAAGTATGTGAGTGTTTACAAACTTCATATGTAATAACAACCTCACCCAGATAAGGTATTTGTCTAACAACGCACACAACATTAATCAAGCGTTAAAGGTGAATATTAAGGTGGTAAATAAAAGTAAATGCCATTACCATAAGTGCGATATAAGTATTTTATATACCTGTAAAAATATTTATATAATAAGCCATGTAGATACCCACTTTTGTGACTCTTTATTTTGCTCAAAGTTAACATATACCAATTATTTGCATGAAAATACATTAATTATTTAGCACAAATGCAAAAACTGTGCAAAATAAAAATACAATTCGTTCTAAAAAAAACAGGTGAGTACGTTACGACTGCCAGTCAACAGAACTATTCGAGAAAATGAATCTTTTATTAAATGAAAAACATTGTTAACCTAACTCGTTTCAACTATAACATTGTTTGCACCATTATAAAGATTTAAAACACTGTTCCAGCTCATATTCAGTTAACTGCACCAATCTCACAGATTCCTCCCAAAGTATTTTGGCAGTTTTATCACAATACGCTCTTTTCACTGCCCTACTGAGTTCACAGTTCTGGAAGTACGCGCCACTCACTTCACCAGCTTTTTTATCCAACGCCACATGAAGAGCCGTCTGTGCTCCTTGCCATGTTGTCTTAAACGTACTATTAATTAGAATCTTTAAGAAAAATCCTGCCACTTTGTTCCCAGAATCAAAGATCCTTGTTCCAACTGCTCCAGGGTCCACATTATTCACCACAACGTTGGAACCCTTCAATCTCTTTGACAGTTCATTTGCAAACAGTGTGAGACACAGCTTGCTATTGGCATAGATCTGAAGTCTGTACCAGTAGTCAGTTTTGTTCATGTTATCAATATCCACACTTCCTAATCTATGCAGGACTGACGTTGTCAATAATATCCTGCTACTTTCACCAAGTTTACCTGTTTTTTTCAGAAGTGGCAGAAGTAATAGCGTCAGTAAAAATCCTCCGTAGTAGTTCACTTGCATTATGACGTTCATTCCATCGGTAGTTGAGAAGTCCCCGATTGTTCCGATACCGGCGTTGTTTATCAGAACATCTAATCGGTCTTCAGTTTTCAGGATATCTGCTGCGAATTGGCGAACAGACTTCAAAGATCCTAGATCAAGGAGTTTGAACACAACGTTCTCATTTTCTGTTTCTTGTACTATTTGCTTCCTTGCACTGTTGCCTTCGTCTTCAAAAGGGCAGGCCACGATGACCCTAGCGCCGCGGTGCGCCAGGTCTGTAGCTATTTCGAGCCCCATTCCTGCGGTGCCTCCAGTCACAAGTATTGTTTTCCCTTCTAGTCTTCTTCTTGAGAGGCATACTGCGTTTGTATTCTTCTGGTATACGCCAATAGCAAGTATAAATATAATGACAAAAGCTATAATGAGAATTATGCCGTACATAGTTCTTATGTCAATTGCGATCGAACTCAAACTGCGAAAATAACTGTCGCGTCTCAGATATATACAGTCAATTATAATATAAATTTTAGGAAACGTTTATATTAGACACACTGCTATCTACCGAGGTTGTATGACTAGTAAACTGTTGATTTTTCACCGAACGTAGTGACTTTGTTTACACAGTTTTTTGTGGTCACAAGGCAATAAAATCATATGTGCGATAAAACATTATTTTATAGTCATGCCAATGGCTTTGTATTATTATTTTGTTGCACTTCGAAAAGTATCTTTAATTCTAATTTAGTTCCAAAACAGTTTGTGCCCGGTTGATGGAGGCTCGACTCTTATTATTTTATGGGACTTTAAAATATACGTTCAGTCAAAAAAGTATCGGGAATGGATGATTTGTTTATGGTTCCAAATTATTTCATAAAAGTTCCATTTTTTTGGGGATAAATCTATCACCATGAAATGTATTGTTAACAATGTAAAATAAATGAATAGCAAATATTTGTATAGGATAATTTATTACAACTAAAAATGGCAAAATATAAAAACTTTTTTGCAAACAATAAAACCGTGTGCAACCGGTCACGAATTGTGTTTTTGAAGTCGGTTTTTATTTCAATTTTCGATTCTCCTTCTTTAAAAAAATACCCTTTATATTCTCAAGAACATTTTTGATATCCCCGTATAAGTTATTTGAAAAATATATCCTGAAATTGACTGCCAACTTGGGTTTGTCATCAGCAATTTCTCAGTAGCAGCCACGGAGTTTGAATACGTGACCGGTTACCGACAATTGGATCGCCCCCTATTACACACACTGGCGAAATGTGGGTGTACTATTATTATTAGGTACTCCTCTGCCTAACCCTTCGGAGATTAGAAGCGTGATGTTACGTTATCGAGCGATGCCGTTTTTTCAGGTATTCGATCTAATCCTTTACTACAATTTATTGCAGTAGTAAAATATGAACATTTTTACTGAAATAATCGAATTTATTTAAAACATATTCATTTTTCATTATACAATACTCATAGTCATCTTCCTGCGCTTGTCCCATTCTATTTGGGGTCGGCGCATCACGTTTAATTATACAATACTGATTGACTGACTCTTTATAATACTAAATTAGCAGCACATGGCGAGCAAGCTTGCTAGTTTTACCTAAATAAGAACTAACTATGGCAAAAAAATGCTAACTTTTGAAGAAGCACAACTCTATAATAAATTACCGTCCTGCCGGATTGATCACTTCTGGAGATCTGAATGCATTGGATGGGAAACTATTAACTTGTAATAATGATGACGAACTTTTTCTAATCTATTTATGTGTGTTTTTTATTATTGTTCTCAAGTAAGTGACATATGTCTTTTTTGGGGATAAAGTTTCTTTAAACCGAATTAGTTAATGACGCGATAGAACTGGCTAAGTTCTGGGCTAACAAAAAATAACAAATGAGTAAATGATGTTCATTTTATAAATTGGTTTCTACAAACATTTTAGATACACGTCAAAAACGTTTTTAAACTAGATGATTTCACCATGAAACAAACTCAGAAAAAAAAAAACTCAAACTTAAAGGCAACTTGAATTAAATGCTTTAACTTTGAGTTTTTTTTTTTTTTTACAACAATTATAATAAGCTTGCCTAGTGTGCGTATAATACAAGATTTAAATTTCGTCTCATTCAGTTGTAGAATGTGGGGAGGTATTTTATTGTAACATTTTAAACAGTACCCCATGAAAAATGAGTCTACTTTAGCTAGCCTGAAACCTGGCTGTACTAGTTGGTCCCTGTTTCTAGTACTATAGTGGTGTCTGTCACCTCTTTTACTAAATAAGTGCAGATTTTTTCTAACGTACATGATGTTTTCATATATGTATTGACAAGGTACTATCATGATGTTAATTTCCTTAAAAAGTTCCCTAAGAGAATCGCGCCTACGAAGATGGCTCTTTTCTGCAGAATAAATTTAGACTCGATGTCTGCAACCCGTCCTCATAGTAAAATACCGTATGACAAAATACTATGAAAATAGCTAAAATAGACTAGCCTCGCGGTATCTACATCAGTAAATTGACGGACTTTTCTAACTGCATATGCTGCTGAACTTAGCCGTCCTGCAAGAGATGTTATATGCAGACCCCATTTGTAGCCTTGAGTCGAGCGTGATCCCCAGAAAAACAGTATATTCAACGAATTCTAGTTCTCTTGGTTCAAACTATGTCACTATCACTACCTTTGGACATTCGGTAGCGCAAATCTTATGCACTTCGTTTTTTTTCCATTTAATACTAAATTATTAGCGGTGAACCAATTAGGAACCTGCAGTAGGGCGTTATTTACGTCGTCGAGATTTGCGGCTCGTCTGTTTGTCTTAAATATTAAAGAATTATCGTCAGCAAACAACACCATTTGTGGTTGGTTTTCAAATAAATGGGGTAGATCATTAATATAGACCAAAAAGAAGAAAGGACCTAATATCGAACCTTGTGGTACACCCATACTTACTTTTAAACCCACTGAATTGACACCATTTATTTGTACTTGCTAATCCATCGTTTAAATATGATTTCACTAAATTGAGTGCAAATTTCCCTAAACCGTAATGTTCAAGTTTTAAGAGCAGGGTTTCATGGTTAACGCAATCCAATGCTTTCGAGAGGTCACAGAAAATTCTTATAGCATCTTGTGCCTCTTCGCACGCAGTAAATATGTGTTTTAATAAGGTGACACTGGCGTCAGTCGTATAACGTACTTTGATGAAACCATACTGTTTCTCATGTAAGATTTTAGTGGTGTTAAAGTTTTTGAGCATTTGATTAAGCATTACCTTTTCAAACACCTTGCTCTAAACCGGCAACACGGATACGGGTCTATAGTTATTGGTGTCTTTACTGTCCCCGGATTTGAAAAGTGGTATTACCTTGCTGTATTTCATAAGATCCGGGAAGACTCCTTGGTCAACACACAATTAAATATTAAGGCTAATTGTATGGTGCTATAGTCTTAATAATAGCTTGACAAACTTAATTCGTCATTCCTCATAGATCTTCGGTTAGTTTGATTTTGATTTCCTTTCCTTTGATTAGCTGTAATGACTGATATGGGGTTTATTTATGCTTAAATTGAAACTCAACCGGACAGACTTAAACAGACCGGACAGGCTTCAAGTCATTGATACCAAACAATACACACTTCTGTCAATTTTAAGGGAGTCACTATTACATATATACGAGCTCCTCGTGCTATAATTAAGTAATAACTATTCGTGCAATAAATAAGTAATAACGGATTGATTAATAAATAAATAAAGTTACTTAAATTACGTAAAAATATGAGAAACAGAGGTCACAGATTAAAGGCCAGAAATAATCTTGGTGAATTGTCTTGAGGACCATGCAGATTGTCTGAAATGGTCTTTTAAAAAGAGTCACAGAGTTGAGTGGCCCTGTCCAGTCAGTGCAAGCATTTTTGCCAGTTGATCCCGTGGGACAATAAAATTATCGAACTCCACGCGGGCGAAGCCGTGGGCATAAGCTAGTAGTATATAATCATTTTAATAACCAGTTAGATCATCCTAGGTGACGTCGACAGCGTTGTTAAATTACATGTAAAAAACAATTTGAGAGATTAGGTAAATTAAATATTAATCTAATAATCACCAATTCGAGTGAGACAAACAACAATTAAATCATCATCTGCCTGCCTTTTCCCAATTATTATTTTAACCCCAATTCTATTCCCATTTTTTTTCCCAAATCTTTTCCCAATTTTTTTTTGGTCGGCTTAAATACCCGTATTTTTACATGTGCATGGATAGCAAGTATGTATGGAATATGGATGGCAGACGCGATTTTACCTTGAAGATCGACCTGTGCGGCTGTTATTATTAACCACGAGCTCCTCAGACAAACAACAATACGTTTTATATAAAAGAAAATCAAAGTTGATACAAACAAATTATGTAAAATTTATGCGTGTCAAGAGTTAATTGGATAATAGACTACCTCGGAGGTCTAGTGTTTAATGTTCACAAGCGCAAATACTGAGCGTGGGGTTCGATTCTTGGGTCAGGCAATAATATCTGCCGGCAGTGGTCCAGACTCCGTAGCTGCTACTGAGAAATACCTGATGAAAAAATACAATAGCACTTGGCCTGACACGGGAATCGAACCCAGGACCTCATGATCAGCAGTCGCGCTTGCGACCACTAGACCAACGAGGCAGTCCTTTGGGGCCCTAGTACACACGGCGGCACATAAAGCTGTACATTTCCAGTATAAATTGGCCTCGCTTTGTATAGATTTTCTTTACAATGAGAGATCCGAATAAACTGGTTTTGTATTGCTTGATTGGCCGTCGTGCGTACAATGTCTTCGTGGTTGTCTTTTTATAATAATATGATTATTTCGGCAACCGTAATGTGAATTTCTCCTGTAAGGTATATTAGTGTTTACAAGCTTTATGCGTAATAACAACCTCACCCAGATCAGGTATTTGTCTAACAACGCACACAACATTAATCAAGCGTTAAAGGTGAATATTTAGGTGGTAAATAAAAGTAAATGCCATTACCATAAGTGCGATATAAGTATTTTATATAACTGTGAAAATATTTATAGAATAAGCCATGTAGATACCCATTTCAGTGACTCTTTATTTTGCTTAAAGTTATCATATACCAATTCTTTGCATGAAAATACTTTAATTATTTAGCACAAATACAAAATATTGTGCAAAATAAAAATAAAAATACAATTCGTTCTAAAAAAAGCAGGTGAGTTCGTCACGGCTGCGTCAAGTAGGTCTGCTTCGACGGAAATGCCAGTCAACTGAACAATTCGAGAAAATGAATCTTTTGTAAAATGAAAAACGTTGTTAACCCAACTCGTTTCAACTATAGCATTGTTTTCACCATTATAAAGATTTAAAACACTGTTCCAGCTCATATTCAGTTAACTGCACCAATCTCACAGATTCCTCCCAAAGTATTTTGGCAGTTTTGTCACAATACGCTCTTTTCACTGCCCTACTGAGTTCACAGTTCTGAAAGTACGCGCCACTCACTTCACCAGCTTTTTTATCCAACGCCACATGAAGAGCCGTCTGTGCTCCTTGCCATGTTGTCTTAAACGTACTATTAAATAGAAGTCTTACGAAAAATCCTGCCACTTTGTTCCCACCACCCAAGATCCTTGTTCCAACTGCTCCAGGGTCCACATTATTCACCACAACGTTGGAATCTTCCAGTCTCTTTGACAGTTCATTTGCAAACAGTACGAGACACAGCTTGCTATTGGCATAGATCTGAATTCTGGACCAGTAATCAGTTTTGTTCATGTTATCAATATCCACACTTCCTAATCTATGCAGGACTGATGTTGTCAATAATATCCTGCTACTTTCACCAAGTTTACCTGTTTTTTTCAGAAGTGGCAGAAGTAATAGCGTCAGTAAAAATCCTCCGTAGTAGTTCACTTGCATTATGACGTTCATTCCATCGGTAGTTGAGAAGTCCCCGATTGTTCCGATACCGGCGTTGTTTATCAGAACATCTAATCGGTCTTCAGTTTTCAGGATATCTGCTGCGAATTGCCGAACGGACTTCAAAGATCCGAGATCAAGGAGTTTGAACACAACGTTCTCATTTTCTGTTTCTTGTACTATTTGCTTCCTTGCACTGTTGCCTTCGTCTTCAAAAGGGCAGGCCACGATGACCCTAGCGCCGCGGTGCGCCAGGTCTGTGGCTATTTCGAGCCCCATTCCTGCGGTGCCTCCAGTCACAAGTATTGTTTTCCCTTCTAGTCTTCTTCTTGAGAGGCATACTGCGTTTGTATTCTTCTGGTATACGCCAATAGCAAGTCCAAATATGATGACAAGAGCTATAATGAGAATTATGCCGTACATAGTTCTTATGTCAATTGCGATCTTACTGAACTGCGAGAATAATTGTCGCGTCTCAGATATATACAGACATTTTTTACATAAATTTTGAGAAACGTTTATATTAGACACACTGCTATCTACCGAGGTTGTATGACTAGTAAACTGTTGATTTTTCACGTTTTGGGAATGCATGATTTGTTTATGGTTCCAAATTAAAAATTTTGTTATTAGATTGGCACAACTGTTTTCCATTTTGGCGCGGAGTTTGAGTTGCATCTGTTATTTAGATTAAGGCGAGGTTAACCCGAGTGCCCGTAGGCATTTATCGCTTACCCCAGCCCGCGCACGGAGACTCGATACGTAACAAATTACGCTGCGCGGAACGCGCGCGCTGAGCGCACTGGTCATGAGTTCACGAACTAGAGTAGGTACTAAGTTGCGTTACAGAGTAGAGCAATGCAGTAAATCAACTTGAATTGATAAGTACACGTTCATTTTGTTTTTCTAGAAAGTATTGGTTATAGACAGATTAGGAACCTACGTATTGTATGAACTTCAACCGAATTACTAATAATTAAAAATAAGTACTTAGGCATACTTATTTATTTTTGTGTTCAAAATTACACGCCGCGCACCAATCGGTTTTCCATAAGGGTGCGAAATCTTCGTGTCCTGGTATAAAACATCAAGAAGTAGGTAAGCACACTTACTTTAGGAGAATTTTGTGTTACAATTCTTTAATTACTAATGAATGAATGAAATAATATCATTATTGTCATTCAAGAAGGGTTAGAGGTACCTATAAATGGTTATTTTGTGTAAAATTTAATATGAAGCGAGGGTTGTTAATAAATAAATAAAACTTTATTTTTATTTTTAGTCAAATAGTTATACCTACTAATAAAAGTAAACTGTCCAAAATCAAAATCAAAACATTTATTGAAATAAATGTTTTGATTTTAGTAGGTCAATTACAGGCACTTTTGAATTTTAGAAACAAAGATAACAATAAAATGAAGCTACAGTCCCAGTCAAAACGCATAATATCTGTGAAAGTACTGTAGTTGCCCATTCCAAAGTTACCGAAAATTATAAATAATATTCGTACGAAATGGTCATACTGTCACATTTCTACACTACGGCCACAAAATACACAATTGTACAAGTACAAAAGATTCAAAATTCAAATGCAAAATCATAAATAGCGACTTTTGCCACGACACAATAAAGTGCAATTCAGGCTGCACAGCGCTAATTACCTACAGTTATATTCACCTACAAGCTGCCTCTCTTTCTATCGCGTAACTCTTATCTTATACGGACTTATACCGTCTGACTACGTTGCCTATTAGCTACTGTACTTTTGTGAACAAAATGACATTTCAAATAAACTTAGGCTCGGTGTTTATTTCCGCTAGGGACTAAAGCACGCGGTACGAGCGCATGAAATGATGAAAACAGTTGATTTTGGAATTGGTTGTATAGGTATTTTGAAATTTCACATGATGGTGGCCGATGCTTCTCACATTTCTTACGACCTTTATTATGGTATAAGTATAAGTATAAGTTTTATTGTTAAAAGCCTAATATAACTGAAATGAAATAATAATTAAACCATCATTTATACTTGTCTTTGCGATTTAATTTGATGCAGTAAAGTGCAAGTAATCGTGTATCGCACGGCCGTGACATCTAGATCGAAGTGTGAAATATGTAAAAAAAAAATTCAGAATTTAAATCCGTGCTATCTACGAATAAAACTCAAACTCAAACTCAAACTCAAAGCATTTATTTCAAATAGACCCATGACAGGCACTTTTGCATAGTCAAAAATAAGCTACCTACAGTCCCGCCACAGGCATAATAACTGTGAATGGACTGTAGTTGCCCATTCGAAAATAGTAGATCTCATGGAGAAGAATGGGCAAGAAACTCCATGGACACTCTTTTCAAATCAAGTTATATGTTACATAGTCCTGGGTACAATATTGTTGCTTCTATATGTGAGCACAGTGTAGAGATAGGAAAATAAAACAAAGCTACAGTTAAAACCATAAAGATTAGGATAAGCCCTACTAACCATAATAGCAGTCTACATGGTATTCACACTTACAAAAACTCAAATAATGCTTCTAATTTATATAAAACAATGGTTATCAAAGTAACTAAGTTTCCAAACGAGAAAAAAAAAATAAAAGAAATGATGAAAGAACTAAAGGGGGAGCATCTCTTCCAAACATTAAAATCTTAGTATGTGCGCCCAAGTGGCAGTGGAGCAGGACCAGCATTGAGCCAAGCATTTTTATCTACGATATACTCTTCTAACTTATAATATGCTCGCTTACATAGTGTTTGTTTTATGCATTTTTTAAATTTCTTCTCATTAAGTTGTAAAATGTCAAGTGGTATTTTATTGTAACATTTTACACAGTACCCCATAAAAGATGTGCGTACTTTTGACAATCTGAAACGTGGTTGATCTAATTTGTCCTTATTTCTAGTATTAATATTATGCCTGTCGCTTATTTTACTAAAAAGATGAATGTTTTTCCGAACAAACATAATGTTTTCATAAATATATTGACAAGGTACCGTCATGATGTTAATCTGTTTAAACAATTCTCTTAGAGACTCGCGTCTGCGTAGGTTATAGATGGCTCTTACAGCCCTCTTTTGCAGAATAAATATGGAGTCAATATCTGCAGCCTGACCCCACAGCAGAATACCGTAAGACATGATGCTATGGAAGTAACTAAAATAGACCAGTCTCGCGGTATCCACGTCTGTTAATTGCCGGATTTTACGGACAGCATAAGCGGCTGAACTTAGCCGCCCTGCAAGTGCTGTTAAGTGAGGACTCCATTGCAGTTTCGAGTCAAGCGTAATCCCCAAGAAAACTGTCTTTTCGACGAATTCGAGTATCTCCTTGTTCAATACAACGTTACATTCACTACTTCTTACATTCGGTAACGCGAATCTTATGCATTTAGTTTTCTTCCCATTTAACACCAAATTGTTTACAGTAAACCAGTTATGAATCTTAAGCATAGCGGTATTTATGTCGTCAAAATCTTGTGCACGTCTGTTAACTTTAAAAATCAGTGATGTGTCATCAGCGAATAACACCATTTGAGGTCGACTTTTCAGTAACTGAGGTAAATCATTAATATATACTATGAAAAGGAAAGGGCCCAGTATTGAGCCTTGCGGTACCCCCATTTTTACTTTTAATCCTAACGAATTTACGCCATTTATTTGTACTTGCTGCATTCGATCATTTAAATATGATTTTACTAAGCTAAGTGCTTGTTTTCCTAGTCCGTAATGCTCAAGTTTCAGCAACAGTGTGTCGTGATCCACGCATTCAAATGCCTTGGATAGGTCGCAAAAAATGCCTATTGCATCTTTTGCCTCTTCCCATGCATCAAAGATGTGCTTTAGCAAGGTGACACCGGCGTCAGTAGTGCAACGGCCTTTGGTGAAACCATATTGTTGATCGTGTAAGATGTCATTTCGATTAAAATGATTGAGCATTTGATTTAGCATCACTTTTTCAAACACCTTGCTGAAAACCGGCAAAATAGATACGGGTCTATAATTATTTGTGTCTTTGCTGTCTCCAGATTTAAAAAGTGGTATAACTTTACTACACTTCATCAAATCCGGAAATACCCCTTGGTCTAAACATAAATTAAATATTAAAGCTAAATAGGGAGCTACTGTCTCAACAATCGATTGACAAACTTTAGTTGACATGCCCCAAAGGTCTTCAGTAGTTTTTATTTTAATTTGCTTAAAAGCCTTCATAACGACCATAGGGTTTATATGTGAAAATTTAAATTCAACAGGACAGGCTGAAACATTCTCTTTTAATAAATTAATGGCAAGGGATGGCGAAGAATTTAGCGTTTCTGTGGTTTTGACTGGAATATTGGTAAAGAACGTTGCGAACTCCTGAGCAACATCGACATTTGCGCTAATGAGCCCTCGGGAAGAGTCCAGTGTGTAATCATTGTTGTGTCTTTTGTTTCTATTAGTTTCGTTGTTTATAATTTTCCAAACTGTTTTAATCTTGTTGTCTGCAGATTTCAACTTGTTGCTAATAAATAAGGCTTTAGCTGCCTTGCAGGTATTTTTGAAAATTTTAGAAAAGGTAGCAACATACTTATTAAACGTTTCCGTATTGATATAAGGCTTAAGGCCAACAAACAGAATACAAAACGACGTTTATCTGGGTAATCTCGCCTTAAATACATTGCTGTTTTTACTTAGCTCATATCTAGTGTGTAGTTCATAATAGACAAAAACATCGAACAAAGAGTTTGTATTAAATTTTCGAAATGTCGAGATTTGATGGAAGATTTGCTTCGCTCTCGTAGGCCATCAACGTCTTCAACTGAAGTTAACATCATAAAAGTGAAGGAAATAGTGACTGAAAATCCTCAGTTAAGTTTGAGAGAGAAAGCCGCTGAACTTTCTGTGTCTCACGAGTTGATTTGTACCATTTAAATAATCACTTGGGTATAAAACAAATGTTGCTGCTCGCCTAGTCCCAAAAGACCTGAAATTTCTCCAAAAACTCAATCGCATAAGAGTCGCTGTGGACATGCTAGAGTCAATTCCGATCCAACATTCATGAAACGCATTGTTACCAGTGATGAGACGTGGGTTTACGAGTTTGACATGCAAACTAGTCAACAAGCTTCGGAGTGGCGCCTTCTTACTGGACCGAAACCGACAATACCACGTCAAAGTCGATCAAAAGTCAGTCATATTGACCGTTTGCTTTGACTATCGCGGCGTTGTGCACTCGGAATTCTTGCCGGAAGGTCAAAGAATATTATTTGAGCGACCCCGAAAATCACGAAAATGACACCCATGGAGAAAAAACCAAAAATTTTCATCGGCGCCATCTTGAATTTTAATTTTGACCAAATTTTCGTTATTAGCGACCCCAAAAACCACGAAAATGACATCCAAGACAACAAAACCGAAAAAAAGTAAAGCATAAAAATCATAAAATTAATGCAGAGGAAGTATAATAAAAAAAAAATTAAATGATTTTTAATATGTAAATAAGTCAACAAAATAAAAAATATAGTTGGTACCAAATACGATTTCGACCATTACTCATTCCATCTCGTTCTCCCCTACCTACTTTCTTTTTCTGCCCCCGTCGTAACTTCGGCTTACCGAGCTCCTTACAAAACGGTACTGCCAGCCACGAAGTCACGTGTGCGCATCCATACTATTTTAGTTCTGAATTCTGACACCCGAGCACCGGCTTATTTGGCGCCACCTGTTCCTTTATTTTTTGACATGAAAAATTATGTAATTTTTTTAATGTTTTCAATCCTATGAAGCATTAAATGTCTGTACTGTGATATGATACCCACAAATCTGTTTGTAATATGTATACTATTTGACTACAGTAGACACTAGACACTACGTAGAGTGCCTTGTTCCCGAAGGGAAGCCGACAGGAATCGGCTTCTTAGGTGCCTTCGCGCCTGGTACACCTCTGCTTAACCGTGTGGGGATTACAGGCGTGATGTTGTGTTTCTTAATGTAGAATCTGTGTCCAAATTAATGACTTTCTCACGAAGTATATAATAGTCTTTTTTTTTTGTTTCTCACAATTGTTTTAGCCCATCTTTGTAATTATAATTGTAATTATCCTGGCCTACTTAGCAGGATCAGGTACATTATGTATAAAATTACATTCAAGTTTTTGCTCTCTCGTTTATTGCAGGATCCAATTTTGCAAAGATTGTTGATAATTTTCTTGGGAAAATAGTCCCAGTTCCTTTGTAATTATATTACTTTCTTAGAATGATCGAGCATGATTACCAAATGGTATTATTATCCTCCTATTATTAGCAATTAATCCGTACAATTTGTATGCTTTTCTTTACGCAACTAATTAGTGGCAATCACTTACATAGCGTTGCGTAATTCTAGCACGACTTACAACAGGATTAATTAAAGCTTTTCAGCAAGCAAAATTGCAGCTCGCACTGGGCTCGCGTGGTGGATTGCAGCTCATACCCCTCACAGAGAGGGGGCCTGTGACCCAGCTGTAGCAACATTATCGGATGGTTATGTTGTGGACATCAGACTCTAATGGACAATGTATTGAAGCAAATGTGTCCGGTTTGTCCAAATACATTATTGATATTGTCCATCAAAATTAACTGTACTAGCCTGTCATTTTGTATAAGTTCTGTACCAAAAAGGTGTAGAAATATTTAAGGGAGTGGTATAGACCATCAAACTGAACATCTTTCTCAGAAAAATACGTTCCATACAAATGCCTACTCAAACTTAAAGCATTTATTTCAATAAGATAAAATTAAATAACAGGCACTTTTGAATGGCATAACTCGATCCAAATGTACAGAGCAGCAAATTATTTTTTCCTTGACCTTTCTGGTATATTCTGTATATCTAAATATGATGCTGTGGCTAAATACCTACTGGCATATTTTATGGACACACCCAACTATGCATTATAATGTTTAAATTTTTTTGAATTATAATTATTTTATTGTGTTTTGGTGTCATGCTGTTGTTATTTTATCTTTACAGAATCAGCCACTTACAATTTTACAGTTTAGATGAGCAATTATGGCACCAAAAATAAATCTTAATTGATCGATAGATAATACAAAGGTTTTAGTTTAATAGCAATTACAACTGCAAGTAAAAATCAAATAATTTATTTAAAAAAACGCAAAATATACATTTGTTCACATAATTATTTATAATTTCTTTTTTCTTATAACTTTAGTCATTACTAGAGACCGGATTATATGCAACTTAAAATCAAAATATGCATTATAAACGCTGCAACAAAAGTGCTAAAATATTCAACATTAAATTATAGAGCAGGTAATATTTTTCCATTTTCGACGAATTTGATCGTTTTAAATCCACTTTTTTGCGGGTTTCTCCGGTACCTTTTGCATTTTCGAATTAAATATAGGTAAAATTAAAGATGTGTCCGTTTTAGCTAAAATATGCATTATCTTCAAACAGCTATAATATGCAAATGCTTAAGCATTTACATATAATCTGGTCTCTACTAATTACATAGCATTTGTTAATAATATTGTGACTTAGGTTACGTATTAAATCTTTAAATTATTATCACACTATTATTATGGTCATTACACATTTTTATATTATTACTTTTTATGATCAAAATGGCTGTCAAAATAAAAACTTTTAAATAATACATAATTATTTTGTACTTAAAAATAATTTCACAATAGGCAATCAAGGCCATTATAATTGCTATTATTTTATTAATGGCCACAATAAGATACTATATTTTTGTTTTTTAAATTGTGCACATTTTTACACTTTGTTTATTGTCATAAGAAAAAAAATATGACCTTCGTGGAACGCGTTCTGAAAAATGTACAATTTTTTAAAAGCGATATTTATAAATTAATAGTAGATATATTTATATTCATGACATAATATTATTTAAATAATTTATGCGATAACTTTTTTGCAAGAATATTTACAAATGTTTCTTGAAATATAGTTACTTACTTAAATATCTACATTAAGGACTTTTTTTTGTCGGAACGAGCATTTTAATTTACATAGTGCCTCCATTATTATTTATTTCATAATATTCTAGAATGTATTTACTTTCAAAGATTTAAAAGCTGACATTGGAAACTAAATCATAACTATTGGGGGCACAATAATGTTTTCATAATGACCCTTGGGTGGGTTTAGTTTCTGTTAATCTTATTAGTAATAAAACTACACAAATACTTATAGAAACTCTCACTCTTCTCTTCCACTCTTACTCGGTCTCACACGGACTCATCCTCTCAAACACAACTAGCACACTCACTCATAAACACACAGATTCGCAAGCTACACACACACACTCATTCCAAAGCTTCAAAAACACTACACAGTCCTTTCACCTCAGATTTTGACCTTTATTTTCGGTTGGATAAGGTTGCTATTGTATTGCCCTTGCCACCAACGCCACTGACCAGTCTGTCAAAAGCAAAGTGATCTTTATTTTCGATTCCACAAGGTTGCTGGTGGTTTGCGTGAGGTAAAATAACTGTGAAAGAGCTGCATGCTAAATTCAGCGCATAGCAAGCTCTTCATATAACTTTGAGTTAGATAAAGCGTTGACTTTAGCCTAAACCTATTTTAGACCTTATTGCTACGTCACGTGGTGTACAATGGTTCGGCATAAAGTCTGGTTGGCACTGATATATTGCTGGCGGCTACTGGTGGAGGCTCTCTGGTGATGAGCAGCGCCTCCCGAGCTCTTTTCTTGGCTGAAAAAGCAGGTACACGACGTCAGATGAAAGTAGAATGGAAGAAAAAAAGTGTTGCGTCGACCCCAAGTAACATGGGACAAGGGCAGGAAGATGATGATGAGAGACCATGAAACTAAACAACTCTCTCCATGAGACCAACATCGTAATCGCAGGAACATAAGAAAGAAAAGAATGGCCCAAATCACATCCTTAAAATAAATATGACCACAGGTTTCTGATACATGCTTTATAAAACTAGCAACAATGATGACGTATCGAAACATCATTTCTATGGTATACTAGTGCCGGAGTAATTCTTGGCTAAGAGGAAGCTCTGAGCCTGCTTTTGTTCCTGATGATGGCTGATGGCAACACGCTTGTACATTTATAATTGGCGAAATGTGGGTGTACTATAGGGACACTTCTGTGTACCTCTTCGGGGATTACCGGCGAGATGATAAGTTCTGAGCTGGAACCAACATAACACTGCCCAACCGCAGGTACAATGTTGAGCCTAACGTTCAGCAGTCGCACTAACGACCACTAGACCCAACTTCCACCACCACTAGATCTTTTCTACGTGTTTTTTTTAAGTAATCTTCACAAATAATAATTTTTTGTGAGTGTCAAAAATGTATACAATATTTAAAATTATTTACAGAAAATAAAAAAGCTAAACTAACAAGAACCTAAAATAAAGCAAAAAAAATCATCCTCGTGACTATTATTATGACCTATAAGTATTGCAGTCACCCACAGCATTATTGACGTTGGTAATATAAGATGGTTTTTTCCATAAATGGTTAGTCAAAGTAAAGCCAAACACTTGATTTATCTAAATATTTTTGGTTCAAGTGTTTGAACTAGCTCTTAACCTCACTCCAACCAGGTATTTACCGACAGATTTGCAGATTTCATATTAATTGATGATGTGTCTCTGAAGTACTTACATACTGAAATGGATGAATTTGAATAGTAATTTTGCTAGTCATGTAACACTTCAAAAGTTACACCTATAGATTTTTGTGAGCCCATTATTTTTTGCCGTTGTGTTTGATTCATCGTTAGGATTTCAAAACAAACAACAACGAAGATGCGCTTGTTACTTTTGTAAAAAAAATTATAAGTACTATTACGTAGGTGGTGCTTTCACACCCTAGGTATCACTGATAGCCCCCTGTGCAGAGCCTGCATGGAGGCGGAGGAAACGGTGGCGCATGTGCTCCTCGAGTGCACCGGCGTCACCCAGATCCGCGAGGAGACTCTTGGAACACCAAGGTCCCTTGCGGATGTCCTGAGAAGACCGGGAGGTTTGATTTGCTTCTGGAGGGAGGTGGGCTGGCTGGAGTAACGGCCACCATGGCTCACGCACAATGGTCCACTTTAAGGACTAAGTGCGGAAACCAAATCCCTAACATAGAACATACGTAGGTGGTGACATAAGGTCTGAGAGGCCGCTGCAGAACTTTACATCAATCCTGCTTTTGTGCTTTACTGACGCAGCTATACCCATCTACGGCGTGGGTGCAATTAAACTACATGCTACTTAATATGCGGAAAGCGAAGGGAAAGGGGTGAAATGACCTTTCACAAATATCGCTTGGCCTGTGAGACCGCTCGTCACCAGTTAAAACTTAATATAAAGAATACGTACCACTAGAATGCATACAGCACAGTACAAGGGTTGCTATGAAGGCTGCAAAAGGCAGCACTCCAGCCAAAGCAAGCAATGCATGCTGCGCCGGCGAGTGCTTCGTCCTGGATACTCCACAGCTAGTGATGTTGTGTACGCTGTAATTTTCTAGAATCTCCTGGAACTCTATGCCCAAAGCACGAATAGTTGCCTTCATGGCTTTCGGTGTTAAAGCTTCACCGGATTCTACTTTCCTGAATTGGAAGCATGGCCTGTGAACAATTATATTGAATCTTTTAAACAGTTGTTGAATTAAGTAACAGACGCTCCAATTAAAATTCTGGTATTGAGCTGTTTTCGATTAGAAGGCTAGGTCGATGTTGTCATAGTTGTTCAAACCTAAGATTGAACAGTAATTACATTTTTAATTTTTACAAAAAATTGACACAACTCGGGCATCAGATAAAATATTACCGTGATATATGGACGGATAGACCAAATTCTAAGTCTATTTTTTGATATTAGGCTAAAAAAAAAAACCCAAAAAATTATCAATCTATGATATCTAAAGTTAATAAAATTCGTCAGTATCAGTTCAACAGTATTATTAGGCACTTGCTTTGTTATTAGATGATAATCTTCCTAGGAAGCAAAATATTTAACAACATTCCTGACCTCGCATAGAGTGTTATAAAAACGGATACATTCAAGCAAGCAACTAAGTATTGCATAATTTATGTAAATCAATATTGGGTAAGATCTTAACTTTTCGTTATTTTAAATTGTTACTTTTTGTCTTATAATGCTGACGCACACGTTCTAGAGCATTATGCTGACGTCTGTTAGCACACCTACAGCGCAGGCCACACCGCCAGCTAGCGAGCAAGCCAGGCGAGCCTCTTTTCATACTTCGTTTCGGCTCTTTCGGAAGATCGCGGTGTGAACCAAAGTAGACTCAAACTCAAACTTTTGAGTTCGATTTTGAGTCAAAAGTGCCTGTAATTGTCTAATTGTCAAAGTAAATGTAAATGTGAAAAAAAAGTGAAGCTACAGTCACTAGGCATAATAACTTGAGAAAGTACCGTAGTTGCACGTTCCAAAGCGTAGATCTTTATGGAAAAGAATGGGCAAGAAACTCCTGGTCACTCTTTTAAATCAAAATATTGTTACAACATCTTGGTTACATCATTCATGTTGAGATTATACATAATATGTGTGAGAACGATATAGAAAGACGTGCACATTAAGAGCGTCCAGCGTAAAAAAATAAATCGAAAACTTAAAAATAAAGTTATTAAAATAAACCGTGGCAGCTAGGAGATGATCAGTCCCAACTTACAGCGCCCCTTCAAGAATATGACACATGGATCAGCGCCATTCAACTCAACACGTCCGCCACAATCAGCGAGACATTTAAGGAAAAAGAGATGAAACGATGCCTCGAGTGACCCTTGCGGCCCGTTCAGTTTGGCAAACGATGCACATAACAACCTGTATTTCGTTGAATATTTTTTTCTAGAAATTCAGCTTTGAGTAATTTACAATTGATGGTAATTATTTTTAGTTTTTTTGTTTTTAATTGTTTTTAATGGAGATTTTAATGTGGATTTTTCGAAAAGAATCAAGTTTACATTCGAATTCGATTTTTTTCTTATGAAGTATAATCTAAAACTAGCTTTTTATACTCCCACAAGGTTAAGCAGTCTCATCTGCATTGATAATTTTGCGCACAACTACAGGAAAGACTGCGAAGCTGAAGTTGTAGATTTGAGATCTGAGATCCTTTCGTTTCGTACCATACATCTCAAATTCTTAAAATACATGTTAACAAAACCTGTAAACTATGGTTTTGGAACCTAAAAAGCAGGATATAAGCATGAATAATTTAATAAAATATAAAACACATCTTAGCTGTCTATCGTTTGTTCAAGTTTTTGATGCACAAGACGCAAACAGAGCTTTTGATAACTTCATGGACGATTTCTCTCTTTTTTATAGATTATGTTTTCCGGAAAAATATATAACCATCAAAACGAATAAGGAAACAAAATGGATATCTCGAGGAATAAAAATATGTAGCAAAAAACAAAAACAGTTGCTTTGGGCATATAGGTTAAATTCTATTTGTTGTGTTTCATCCTTATGAATACCCATTTTCATGCAAAATAAATGATTTGATTTGATGGGTTGGGTTTAGAATCGCGTCCTCTGAATTCGAGGATTCTGTCACTGTGGGGGGGTCAAGGGAGTTTATCTGAAGCGCCCCCATGCGATTTTAGCTGCCGGAAATATTTAAAATTATTTTCTAAAAATATTGGTAAATCACTAACTAAACGTGAAACAGAATGAATATTTAACTAAAGTCTAACGTTTTTGACGTTACATCTGTCAAAATCATCTCAAAATGCGTAATAAATATAATATGTTTTTGAATGAAATATCGAAAAGACACTTTTTTTAAAATGGTGGAAGCTATAAATTATGTTTATAAATTAAAGTGTGTTTCGTGTTTCATTAAGTGCAAGAGCGAGCGAAGCGAGCTCGGGACCTGGGGCACCCCGACTCGGACAGGTTAGGTTAGAAGGGGATGGCGGGGTCGAGTGAGCGAGCGAAGCGAGCGATTAGACCCCGCCATCCCCTTCGTGGTTATTTTTTTTGTAAACCATTCAGAAGTAGGAGCCCCGCGAAGCGGGGCTCCGGCGACCGGGCTTCCCTCGACTTCGCCACGTTGACTGGCAACAACTAACTCAACTCTCTGCCCTGTAAATCAGGTTTATAATGTCAAAAATTTAATTAAAAAATTAAGCAAACATAACACCAAATTGAGTTTTTAAAAATTCATTAAAAAAAAACTATTCGCCTCCGGCAGAGGGGGGAAGTGGGGGGTGACACTACAACTCCCCCCCCTCCCCCTCCCACCTCCCACACCTCCCAATTCGGAGGACGCGATTCTAAACCTTACCCGATTTGATTTTAACTCACTGCATAAAAAGGTCTTAAAAACTATACAAAACTTTATAAGAAAATATCAAGCTAACACAAAGAGCACAAAATAATCATTTTATAAACACCGCCGAAAACAACAAAAGTCATAAAATTCACTAAAGAAGTATTAGCGCATATTATTAACTTGTGTATTGTGCTGATGGCATATTCTCAAACAAGCTCAAAAAAGTTGTATTAAAACCCTTATACAAAAAAGATGACAAAACAGATTAAAAAAACTAAAGACCCATAGCAAAAATTCCATTTTTTCTCAAATTTTTTGAGAAAGTAATAACTCTCTTTATGCTTATTTAAAAAAATATGAAATATTTTGTAAACAGCAAAAGGGAGTCCGTCAGAATACAGTTAATAAATTGCACTCTTCGACCTATTAACAAACGGGTACACTACATAAATACGAAAAACTTTATTCCGACAGTCACAAATCCGAATTTTAAAATACCGATTTTCATAATTCCGAATGGTTCAAAATTCCTAATATGACAATTCCGATTTATCATTTATCCTATTTTTATAATTCCTATTTTTCGATATTCCTAACGTTCATAATTACTATTCTTAAAATACCGAGTTTCAATAGATCGAACAACAAAAAGTCCGACTTAATGATAATACGAAACATCAAAAATACGAATTCCGATTATTAAAATACCGATTAGTTAGAATTCCGAAATAAAAACGCCTTATAAAAGTGAATATCAAGACAAATAAATTAATAAACACATAACCAACAATAGAGGGGATCTGATCCGTTAATGGTCACTGTTACCTAACTTAACCCAAATGTTTCACTAACAATAGATGGTACCCGAATTAATCAAAACATCAATAATTATAAAACAGTTTATTTCCCTGTAAGAAGCGTGCAACCATGCAAACAAGCATACACCATGCATGCAACAAGCTTGCAGCATGCAATAATGCAAACAAGCATACACCATACATGCAGAAAGCATTCAGCATGCAAACAAGCATGCAAGATACATGCAGCATGCAAGCAACTGTCACGGCTCCGGCGCTGCGGGGCTCCGGCGGTCCCACGCGAGCTTATCATCGCAGATGTGTTTTACGCTCACCACCGCAGCTTCGGCTTGCTGGCCGGCTTCGCCGGCCAACCTCAGCCGCGGCGGAAAGCGTTAAAACCACCTGCTCTTCAGCTCGCGGGCCGCCTCGCCCCTCCGCGCCTACGCGATTTTAAATTACACTCTAGGGGTAGGGCAGACAAGACTACGTGGAGTCGGTTTTGCAGCGATTCGTTTCTGTCACCTACTTTTGTAGCTCACCCTTTTGACTTTTTAAGACAATGTTTTAATTTTAAGGTTAAATATGAAATTGATCATCTTTTTTCATTTAAAGATTATGCCAAGTGTGGTATGCCAAATATCACAATCAGAAACTTAATTTTAGCAGTTTATTCGAAGTATTGAAAATCGGAATGTCGTTTTTCGGACCGACAGCCCATCGAGCATTTGATTCTTCGGTCGTATGAAAATCGGAAAACAAACAAATCGGATTTACGACTTTCGGTAAAATGTATTTCGTAATTTTTAATAATAGAGATTTTAATTCTTAGGTATTATGAAATTCGGACTTTTGAAAATCGGAACATCGAAATTCGTAATAAAATATTTCGGAGTATTTGGGTGTTCCCATTAACAAACATCAAGTCATCTGTAGATATCAGAAATCCAATCTGTGCTATTTATACTGACATGACCAAGGCCTTTGATTATGTGGACCATAAAAATCTGTTACACAAGTTACATAGTTACGATATAAGAGGGAACATCCTTCAGTTGGTAGAATCGTACCTACTTAAGTAATAGACTTCAATACACAGAAATTTCTAGAATTTGTCCAAAGAGTAAAATAGAAACCATGTATACATTTAAACCAAGGCACGTAAAATATGGTGTTCCACAGGGTAGCGTACTGGGGCTACCACTTATTTTGATATATATTTAACGATCTCCCGAAAGGAACAATGAACAAAATGATTTTCTTGGCGGATGACAGTACAGCTGTAATTAAGTGTGCAAATCATAATAATTACGTGCAGGACATAAATACTTGTTTGCATGATATAATATATAATAATAATTTAGTGTGATTTGATTTGTTTTGATTATTTGTTGATCCGCAACGTGGAAATATGACGATATCTTACCCAGGGTTAGCATAGAAAGCGGTGTTGGCATCGTGCAACTGCATTCTCAGCCCCTTCTGCGCCAGGGCAGCAGACATCCTGTCCCGAAGGTCTGCGTACTTCTGTCTAGTTCCACCTGGCATCACCAGGCGTAGGAGGTCACGTTCCCGTACTACTACTACCTGGAGAATAAACTTAAAATTAGATAACGCTTACCAATGAGGGCTTTTAGTCGTTTTACAAAGATAGTCCGTCATAAAATACCTCTAGGCACGATTAATATTTTTTACCATGAATTCAGATAATAGGTACAAAGCAAATAAGTACGGACTGCGCTCGCAACAGGGTGTTTCTAACTACACCATGCGTCATAATAATGAATAATTATGGTTCTACAGACGCCAGCACATCAAACTACTGAATCTGTCGAATTTCTTTAATAGATTTTCAACTTTATCATTAAATCATTAGGTTCAAGATTGATTGAGAAAATTTGACGGTATCGGGTAGTTTGATGTGCTGGCGTCTATACCCTAAAACTTTCACGGGTGTCTTATACCAAATGAAAAAGATTCACGTTAATCGGTCACGTAATAATTTAACGGATAAATCGGAGAACATAAAACGTAGTTCGAAGTCGGTTAAAAAATTATCAAGGCTATATTTTTTCAAGGGGAAGAAGCAGTGATAAGTTGGTACTCCCACATTTCGCTACTTCCTAATACAATACAATAGGCCAGGGGGTGAGCCTATTGCCATCGAAGCTTCCTTTAACTTACAATAACTATAAGGTGCCTATGTATATCATTAAATGAGAATGACGAAGGTAATTACCTCCACTAAGATATCGCTGAATCTTTCTGAATCGTTAGTATTGTTTGCTCGCACCACCAACCTGAAACAATAGATTTAATCATTCAATATGTGGGGGGTATGTCTCAGGAATGATTTATGAATTTCCATGATGTTTTTTTTTTACGCAAAACCCCTCGCTTGCATTAGCTGCAACTGTTGTGCCACCAGGTCTTACAGAATAATAATTAAGATTGGCGAATAAGAAGACGATATTAGACGGAAGATTAAATAATAATAGTCGCATGGGTCGATTTTCAAGGTTAAGCATAGCTTCCCGAGGTTAATTCGTGGATGGGTGTCCATTGGTTAAACGCCCAGCCTTAAATCCGTCGGTGGTCAGTTGCATCCGGTTGGACTAGAGGCCGACTACGACATAGCTTGGAAAGGGCAAAGAAAATGATGAAGAATCTACGATTAAGTGTCAGCAGCCTAATGTTAGAAGAGAAAGTTAAACGTATGAAAACTTACCTAAATATTCCATCAGCATAATGTATCAAATTCTTCATGATCTTCAGGTCTCCAGTCACATTGTTTAGCACGATCACATCAGTGATATTGCTCAACGACTTCCCCTTGATCGGCGACTCGAAGCTCATGTTAACTATGCTATAGTTAATAGGCCTGGCGGCAGGGTCCTTATCAGTGGCTTTGATAGATGCTATCAGTGTATCTACGGGCACGTTTAGTCTGACTCCAACTGTCATGTTGGTACTCTCAAATTCTGGGAGATGATCGTCTATGTCTAGGATTTTGATTAGAACTTGGATTTCTGAGGGGTCCTGAAAAGAAGATGTCTTGATGAAAGTGAACAACTCCCTCCGCCTCTGTACTTCGTGCTTGAAGTTAAATAAATAAACTTAATAAACTTTAACTATTATAATCACACATATCTGAAACACGACGAAGAAGCGAATAGTCAGACACTGTGTCTACTCGTAATCAAAAAGAGGCTTCTAAGGTAAATGACGGCTTCGACAACTTTATGCTACTACTGGCTTTGATTTTTACGATTAAAGCCAAGTATCGGACAAATATCCTTTGTGACTTTTAATACAAACAACATCTACATGCAATCGTCATTCTTCTTATGATGCGTTCATTCTTCACAACAATATTATAATTATACTAATTTGTTTATAAGGTTTAGTAGGTTGGTTTGGTAGGTTTGTTTGTTTATGAATAGGTTGTATCGCTTACCAGTCTATTATAAGATTTAGTCAGTCTTGGTTTAGTGCCATACTTAAAGCACTTTACTGTGATCAGCTGTTTGGATATTGCTTCTCTATCCAATCTCGCTGCTGCGGTAATCAAAGCCTTGCTGTCATTTGTTCTTTCCAATTTCAACAAGCCGTAGTCGTTTCCCACTGCAAGAATATTTTATTTATTTTGATTTTCTTAATAATATATTTTATTTTATGCTATATCATTTTATGAAGAATTTGGTTATTCACCTGTAATAGCGTAATCTACAGCTGCATTTTCATCTATAT
Organism: Noctua pronuba; assembly: GCA_905220335.1. Taxonomy (NCBI): domain Eukaryota; kingdom Metazoa; phylum Arthropoda; class Insecta; order Lepidoptera; family Noctuidae; genus Noctua; species Noctua pronuba. The sequence continues at coordinate 18,064,707 of LR999896.1, forward strand.
CCTCGTCAATAGCTTCCAGTTGACCAATAACTGTGCCGATAGGGACTTCTTCATTCACTGTCATCAGTACTGGTGGATCATCCTGAGAAAGAACAGTTTTATGTTACTTACATAAGTTGTAATTATTTTTGCAGGTTTCAACTCAGCAGTAAGTGGAACAAGGTTTCCAATTACGATAAAAAAGTCTTTTCATTTTTGTCATCGTTAGTAACATTAGTCTCAACCTTTAATTATTTGACAGAGCCAACATTCTGCCATTTTATTCGTTGACTCCCGCTCTTTACAATTTTAATACAAGTAGAAACCAACAGAAAGTAGCAGCTTTATTTCCTTACCGAATTTCTTCCAAAGTGTGGTTTATGATCATCAACATCAGTGACCATGACAGTGACGATCCTTGTACTCTGTTGTGCCGGTTGTCCTCTATCCGTCACTAGTAACACTAAAGTATATGATGCTTTGCGCTCTCTGTCCAATGACTGGCGTGTTGTTATTTGGCCAGAATGGGAATCTAGAAGGGGACAGATAGCTTAGCATACAAGTTTTTATAATGATACCGCAATAAAAATTACAAATTTGACTGGTCCGTAGGATAAGTGATATGCATTACTGCTGACAATAGGCTCGCCCCCTATTACGTGATACTTAAACATAACTGCACTATATGGTACACAGACCTAGCTACCTATCGAGGTTTACAGGCGTGAAGTTGTGTAATATTAATTTTTAATACTTAATACAAATGCACATTTAGATGGGAACAGAACCAACTGTCTCAATTCCTATGCATATTTCAAAGATCACTTACCGATAGCAAATATCTTGGCATCAGCGTTGCTTGGTTGTATAGAATAGAAGAGTTGTCCCGAAGGTTGAGTCGGATCGTCTGGATCGCTTGCCACTACCTGATAAACTGCTGATCCAATTGTTGCATTCTGAAAAGGAGCCAAAACTGTTAGAAGACGCAGTGTTGGATGCCCCCCACCTAGATGCGGAGGTATAAAAAGGATTGGATGTGAAAGGTGGGTGTGGTGGACGTTCGCCTTCCGAGGCTTGGAAGGATGTCTAGGAGTGGGCTGCGATAGGCTGAGTTGGTTGAACATCAACTAAGCACATTGAAAAAAAGCCAATTCACTAAAACTTAGTAGCTCACCTCACTAATACTAAGTATTTCTCCAGCAGCAGGCCTAATGAACCTGGGCACGCCATCATTAGCGCTGACGTCACCGATGTACAAAGATAATGAGGTATCTCCAGAATGTCCACCACCATCAGTCGCGCCCACTAGCAGTCTGTAAGGATCTGTACGACCACGGCCGGTGAGGTCCTTACGGGTTTTAATTTCTCCTGTTATAGCGTCTATTGTAAAGAGGCCTGAAACAAATCATAAAGGATCAGATATTAAACGTTCAACACTACTTATGGCCTCGAGTGAAGTGACTCGACTCGACTTGGTTCAAGAGACAGCCGCGTGCATCACTTGTTTCTTCGCGTGCGCACATTAGACACAATAACTATTCATATTTATTATTTCGAGAACAAATCGTCGGAATCGGCCCGCACGTACGTACAAATGAGTTTTCGAAATTCTAAGCATGCATCAGGTAGTAATGCTAAAGGTTACACAAGACGCGTTGCGCTCGAGCGCATAACTTGAGACCAAAGGTCAGATTTTTGTTTGAAGTTTATGGTCTGTCTTGTTAATATTCTTACCATTTGCCTCTCCCTCATCTAAGAAGTCATATTTGATTTCCCCTCCTAATCCTTCATCGGGGTCTGTTGCGGTGACATTGATGACGCTTATACCAATTGGTACATTTTCGGGTACCACAGCTGTAAAGAAGTGAACGTTCATTACGTAATCGTTTTTGTCATGACTGTATAATATCAATTTTGTAAAATATCCATGAAAAAGATGGTATAGGTATATCATCTCACCAGTATAAACATTTTTCTCAAATTCAGGCGAATTGTCATCAACATCTAGAACATCAACAAGAATAGTGGCAGTAGTCTTCAATTTGTCAGCACCACCACTTGGAGTGTCAGCTGCTTCTATCTCTAGCCTGAGAACTGACTGACGTTCTCTGTCTAACGTTTTATTTTCAGCTACCTGAAATATGTATTAACCGTTTCTATTATAGAGCTCAAAAATGCAAAACTCTTCGTGCATTATCTTTATTACGATTTCTAACCTTTCAATTTATCAAAGTGTTTACGATTTTTTACCTGTATAACTCCAGTAATATTATTAATTTTGAACAGATCAGAATTCTCGCCTCTTAATGTATATCTGATGTCAGAATAACCTTTCACTTTGTCTTCTTCAGTCAACACAGCATCACCGTCGTGTGCCTTGACTGTTACAATTTGTTCTGGATATTTCACAGATTCTAGGACGCTTACTTTGTAAAGCTGGAATAAAAACGTTCGTTATCATAAACATCGTAAATAATATACGTATATTTGTTTTGTATTTCGTAGAGTAATGTATCCTACATTACCTCCTTTTCAAATATCGGTGGATTATCGTTGATATTCATAACCTCAATAATTATTTTAGCTATACTATGTTTACTGCCATCATTACTTGCCGCTTTCACCGTAATTGTCAAATTAGGAGTCGTAAGGTCTTCATAGTCCAAATGCTTGGTCAAAACTACTTGGCCACTTAAGGGATCTACTTGGAGAAGACCGGTTTCTGCATTTATGACCTTATAACTTGATACTAAATGTCCTGAAACAGGATCTTCTGCCGTTAAAACCACGACAGTACTTCCTATAGGCTGTTCTTCTTTAATTTTATGATATATCACAGGATTGGAACTCGTCCAGCCTGCATTAGTAAATTGAGGATTTTTATCAGCATACGGTTGTATATAAATCGTATGTTCTATGATAGCGAATTGTTTTTCTTTGTTGATTTCAGCATTAACGTCGACCACTTTGATCGTCAGTATGACTATTGATGCCATACTGTAATCCAAAGTTCCGTTCACAAATATTTCTCCAGTGTCTTCATTAATGCGAAATATGTGTTTGTAATCGTACGGTGAGTTAGGTTTTAGTGGGACACCAGCTTTAGAGAGAGCTTTTAGCTGCATTATACTATACTGTAACTTTGCACTGACGTCAGTATCGTAAGCTATAATCCTCGTTACTATATCATCAACCTTTGCTTTTTCAGAAATGTGTGTTGTTGATTCAGTTACGTTGAATTTAGGTGGTTTGTCGTTTACGTCTTGAATTGTAACAAATACTGTGGTGGTAGCAGTTTCTGGTATAGGCATTCCGCTGTCGACTGCTGATACTATGATCTCATAGCGATCAGGGTTTATGTCACGATCAAGGTTAGCATCATTAGATACTGTTATGAGCCCGGATCTAAAATAAAATAATAGATTACAAAATGAAGACATCACAGCTGCTGTTAAGCGAATTATCCAATCTTAGCCAATTGTAATTTATTGAATGTACCTGTAGTACACCCAAACCTTACAAATATTTCAATTAAGCGTAGTCTTATGAATTAAAAATCAAACTTACTTTTCATTGATAACAAAGTTGTCCCTAGATCCTGACACAACGTGATAAGTCAGCAAATCATCTAATCCATCAGGATCATTAGCCACTACCATAGTGACATTCTGACCAGGCTTAGCATCTTCTCTGATGTTAGCTTTATAGTTCATAGGATTTAGGTCAAAGGTAAAATCTTCTGTGGTCTCAGGACTATGTTGTGAAACAGTGTACTTGTAATGGTGGTAGTTGCCCTTGAATGTTGGTCGCTGATTTCCTGGAACACCCACTCGAATATAGACTCGAGTTTCATTGTGGAGAGGTGGAATACCTGAAATAAGATTAAAGAATAATTCGTTTATTGTAGATTCCATTGTATTTCATATTTAAGCAATTTTCAAATCAAATCAAATCATTTATTTCTTTGCAAACATGGGTAATAAGAACATAGATGTTTTTTATAATAAGGTTCTCCACATTTTGCCGTCGCATGGGCATGCAAATAGTTTGTTAACAATTATTATGAATTTAAAATTTGTGGTAGTTTTCGTTGTATACATTTTCTTATCAACTTACCATAATCAGTAGCTCGAACAACTAGTTCATATTGACCTCGAGGAGTGTCCATGCTATCAACCTTCTCGTTGATACTTATTTCTCCTGTATCCTCGTCGATTGTAAACACATTGCCTTTGCGACTGATGCTGTTATCCGATTCCAGTGAATATTTTATTTGACCATCGCCTTGTGTAGGACCATCTGCGTCTGTAGCCTGTAATATAATGAAGATATTCAAATAACAATGACAAGCATTGTTTATACCCCCATATAATGCAATGCTAAGAGGAATACATTTTCAAAATAAAGTTACTTACCCGGACAACAAACTGTGGTTCAAAACTAGTAGCTCCATCTCTTATTGTTCTACTGTATTCTGCGGCTTCAAATAAAGGAGCGTTATCATTGACGTCTAGCACTTCTATAAAAATACTCGCAGTGGATCCTTTTCCACCGCCATCTTTAGCAAAGAGTGTCAAACTGTAACTTTTCTGTTTCTCATAATCCAATATTTGACGCACATAAATACCACCTGTGTTTTTGTCTGTGTTGAACATATTAGATCCGAACCCAGTCAAAGTGTATTCAATTTCACCAAATATTCCGTAATCTCTATCAGTTGCAAATACATCACCAATTTTAGTCCCAATAGTTGCATTTTCAGGTATATTGAATTTATAAGTAGATTCTTCGAAAATTGGGGTGTTGTCATTCATATCTAAGAGTTTTATATTAATACGTGCTGAAGATAATTCTCTTCCATTAGCTGATGTGACAATATCAAAACTAAAAAGTCGTTTGTCATCATCGTCCACTTCATAGTCCAATCTAGAAGAATCTTTAACTTTTATACTAATTGGGGTTCTTCCTTCACCGTGATCAGTACTTATAGCAAATACACCTTCAGAGTTCCAAACATCTCTTAGAGACAAATCGTATTTACTGTTCTGTCCTATATCATGATCTTCAACGTATATTGATAGACCGGGGATTGGACTTCCATTCTCTATATTCTCGGGTATCGATATATCAAACTCTTCTTTGTTGAATATCGGTACATGATCATCGACGTCAGTAACGATTATCGTTATTGTTGTCACTGTGAAATCAGATGGCACTTCATTGTTTATTAATTCGGTGGCCTGAAATGAAATAAATAAACAATCGTTAACAACGAATCAAAAATGATTATTCTGCAGTATGCAGTGGAACAAGATAATGAGCGTTTGTAATTCTTTTTTAAATAACCACTGTACGGTTCATTCTTATCCACGAATATAATTGTATGGATTTTCGCTTCTTGTGTAATCGTAACAAAATACTAATAAAAAATCTACTATAATAAATCGTGAGTACCTTGACAAAGAAACTGTAAACTCCTCCGTTCTGCATCACGACATCACTTTCCCTGTCAATGGGAATGTCGGAAGCGACTAGTGTAGCTCGTCCCAATGGTCTGTCGGGAAGCAACTTGAAGTACTGCTCAGTGTCGCCTTCGAGGGTCAACAGGACTGGTCGTGGGTTGGCCCTATCGCCGTCTTTGGCTATGATCTCCATTATACTTGTGTTCTGAAAGTTAATTTGTTGCGATTGTTACATTTGAAGATACAACAAAAAAATGCTTTACAATAACGTTCTACTACTAATTGTCAATAGAAGTTCGTAATCTAATCAAAGCAAACAAACTACAAAATGTCCTTATAATTTATCCTCATTATTGTTTGAAATACACTGCAACTACACATTCAAATTAAATTGAGCATACTGGGCCTATTTTAATAAGTATTTTACACTTGTTCTAGAAATTTCACTATAAATATGTACATACTGGTGCTGTATTTTCTGGCACTGTAGCTGAGAACGGCGCGTTAAGAAACACTGGCGGTTGATCCTGCACATCCCATATAGCTGCAGCAACACTAGCCAGTGCTCTCAGCGGCTTGTCAGAGGAATCTGTAGCTTCTAGACTGATGACGTATGCTGATCTGCTCTCGAAGTCCAAAGGTTGGTTCAGGAATAGTCGCACTTGGTATTTGTTTGGTGATATCTGTAATTGAAAAATATGCCTCGAATGGTTGGTCCTTTAAGAAAATATTAAGTTTGTGAAATTAATCGTAGGAGGTGGCGTTCTGAAGTGTCTTCCTACCGCCGTTGGAAAAAGGCTTAAGTAAGTAAGTATATTAAAAACAGGTGTTTTTGTGAGGAAACCGAAACCGTCAGTGTGCTTTTAAATTAGGTTACAGATATTAGTAAGACTAACTGATCTCAAACCACGACATTACAAATGTTTTTTAAGTACCATATCAGTTTCAACTCTAAACGTAGCGCAAGCTTCAGAATCGCTTCCTTTCTCTTTGGTAGAACATATCACTCGTATCCTCGCATTTTCACCTTCATCACGATCCGTTACTGTTATCTTTGGGTTCACCTGAAATTTATCAATGCTGTCTTTTATTATTACAATTATGGTAGGTCATAGGATACTAAATAGAGACTATCGGAAGAAATGATATTCAAAAAAAATCTCATCCCATGTCTCATAGACGCTTTCAAGCAAAAATATATACTTGCCAATTTTTACACGTTATACTAGAAATAGACGAGCGAAAAATGGCCAGATGGGTCTTTGGTTGATATAACTAAAAGTTTGCTATGTTTTATGAGATGGTTACTATTAAAATAATTTCGACAATCATTTCATGTGGCAGAGTGGACAACAGCTTTTTATATTGGTTTAATTTATGCAATTATGTTTTTTAGATCTATTTCTTTCACACGCAATTTGTATTTCCCCAAACAAAGAAACGAAACGTTTAGCATTGTTTTGTTTTTATTCAACTTTGCAATTTGTCTTTGCTTTTTGCGTTTTTTGTCCATCTTCATTTGTTCTTTAATATTAAATTCGATGCTTACCTCAATCTCAGTTCCAACAGCAGTAGCTTCACTGATGTTTACAATGTAAGGCCTGTTGTGAAAGACAGGTGGGTTATCATTGACATCCTTCACTGGAATGACTCGTCGCAACGACACTGTGTTCGGCTCAGTGTTTGCTATGCCTTCATCTGTAAAAGAATTATTTTCCCATAAGTTTATGAAAAAAAAAATGTACAGATTGTAGTAGCAAAAAGTCTTAAATCATCTGTTATGAAACCATTTGTTGACCCAGAAAAATATCGTTAAAAGTACTGTTATGCAGGTAAGGAACGAACGGAAATCATTAGCAAACTTAACAGGGTGTCGATAATGAGAGAACTGTTGTTAGTAGCAAATGGTTGGACAGAGAAATGAACTTTCATGTAGACCTGACCAGTTCGAAAGAACTAAAAGAGTCAATATTTGTAATGTGATTGCATGCCACTCCTAAAGAGTTACGAAGAAGGCTACTACTGAAACCAAACATAATATTAAAAATGTGAAAGTAACTCTATCTTATTCCTTTATTTATATTTCTCACATATTATTTACATTTTAAATATTTTTAATAACAAAAATAATATTTAAAAAATATAGAAAATAGTAACTCTGTCTGTCTTATTTATTATTATTTATTTATTTATTTAGTCATGACGGAAAAATTTAAGACGGGGAGGTCTTAAATTTTTCACACGATTTAAACCGCTAAGAAGAACTTCTATTAAATAATCATGTATTAGTTGATTTATACCCAGTGTAGAAAGGGAACTTCCTTCTTACCAGTAATACTGATGATAACTTCCAAGGCATTCTGCTCCTCTCTGTCCAGAGTCTTGGCCAGCGTGACAACTCCAGTCAGCGAGTCTACTGAGAAGTACTGCCCAGATATGGAGTACCGAAGTGGACCACTTTCTGGATCCACACCTGAAATAGAAAAGAAAGAATGTTTAATAAGAAAAAACTTGTCGGACTAAGTTTTAAACCAGTAAAGGTGCGTCCACGCACTGGAACGGTTTTCTAACTTATATTTAGATGTTTACTAACTCTTTGTGCCTGCTAAACAAAGCCGTAATTTCAAAATTATGCAGAGCAAAAGTTTGAATGCCTTGCAATTGTAGATGCCTATGTCCAGCAGTGGACTGTTGTAGGTTGATAACGATGATGATGGTGAAAACACAAACATTACCTTTTAAATGATACACCGGTGTCCCAACAGGCGTATCTTCAGACAGACTGAACTGCGACATGTCCCCGATGCCCGGGACGAAGTGAGGCGCCCTGTTGATGACCTGACCCCAACATATTTGAAGCAGGGAGATGATCAGCAGGATTATCAGCGGGTTCGGGTCTGATATCACGGTTGGGATCTTTTTGCGCTGGAATATTATTTCTGCCATTCTGGAAATGAGAAAAGAAATATCTTAAAAAGCAATCCACAGATTTAGGCAAAAGTGTCGAAGTGCCTTCCTAATGTTATAAAATACGAAAATAACTTTGTTTTTCTATTACCTTTTCAAGTCTCAACTGTAGAACGGATATGGCCGACATTGGCACACAGTGTATAACCTCAATGAGATATAGGCTACTTTTATATCGGTAGTACGTTCCCGTGGGATAAATTAATTTTAAACATCCGTGCGGAGCGAAACCGCGAGCAAAAGCTAGTCTTATATACTTAATTCAGATTCACTTTACAGTGAAAAATATAAATAAGCTGAATATTTCGAGGTCTTCTTCCCTCGTGCGTGAAGACTCGTAGCCATAACCATTCATAATAGTACGTAATTAAAAATACTTAACATTCATAACATTACAACGCTGCTTTGAATTAGTGTGTTGCACAATACCGGTATAGTTTTATAATACCGGTATTAGGGTTATATAGGGTTACAGTTATATGGTTGGCACGCGAATGCATACGTTTAGTGACAAGTAGTTTTATAAAAACTCGTCACGGGAGGCTCCTTACCAATGAATCTAAGGATCTGTTCCAAAAATTAGACTTCGTAATGAACTGGATACTTAATAACCAATCAATTTTATGTGTCATGAAGGAACTTGAGGATTCGGTAGACTGCTATGGCCTCAAATGATTCCAATCGTTCGATGTGCCTTGAGTCCCTCACCGTATTAAAGTCTCGCAGAGCAGTGACAGCCTAGTGGTGTGACTGAGACATATTTCTCGACGGCATGTAAAGCCAAGTCAGAGGCCTATGAGCGGCATAAAAACTTTGACAACAGGTTAGGCAAAAACCACACGATAAAGAAAGAAGAAAACAGCGTTAACACTGAGAAGAGTAAGCTCACGGGATGTGCATCGAACAATTGATATTAATTTCAATTGACATCTTTCTGCCTAGCCTTTTCCCAACTGTATTGGGCTCGGCTTCCAGTCTAACCGGATGAAGCTGAATACCAGTATTTTACATGGAGCGACTGCCTGTCTGACCTCCACAACCCAGTTAGTTCTGGGTAATACGATACCTTTTGGTAAGACTGGTTGTCAGACTTTTTGGGCCACTGACTGCCTAACGGCTGTCAAAGACCTACAAATGACACCCGGGACCAACGACGTGCTTTCCGAGGCACGGAAGAAACTCGGTACGTAATGGGTGGTCACCCATCCAAAGACCAACTTAGGCAAGTACGGCTTAACCTAAAGATCGACCCGAGCAGCTGTTATTATTTAGCCACGAACTCAGGGCGAAAGTATTGAATGGAATACGATGATTGAAGGACTAATTAAGTTTATTTCTGTATATTTTACAGAAAACTCTGTAAAATCTAATCTAAATAATATTATTCGAATCTAATAATATCATAAACATATTCAAATGGAACCAGATATTGAACAATCAACCTGTCGCTTTACTTAAATTTCTCAATCGGCCGGCCACAAGCTTGAGACATTCTAACTAGGTTGTAATACTCGTAATGTACTGCTTATAAGTGGTATCTCTGTGTTTAATCTTAGTAAGTTATGCTATTAGTTTATGAGCTACGAATAAATAATCATCAGTGCTTTTTTGTAAGAAACACTCCGTACTACGGGGGAAATCTGAATCAGTCAGATGGCGCCTGCAAAAGAGTTGCTGGAAAGATTTGGGGCCGGCTTTTGAACATCCCAGCTGTATAGTACGAAGGGATAGTACGAATTAAGAAAGAAAAAACACTTTGGGCACAAAACTAAGGCATTATTGTTCAAACAAGTTGTGGAAAGCACAACTTGTATAACGATTGTGGAATATCGTCGCCATTTGGACATCGATTTTCGTCGGACTTGCATCAGATTCAGAGTATAAATTGGGACTTGAGTTTTAAGCAAAATCTTTGTTTCAGATTTCTGGCAATAAGTTTTCAGTTTTTCAGGAATACTACCAGACAGTGGTAACATTAAAGTTATAACTATGACACATGCAGCTATCCTGTCGCCTTCCAATACACAGGTGAGGTAAAACAATGACCAATATAGCCATTGTGTATCCCACTTCAAACATGAAATGTCAGCAACGGCCAGCCATCGTCACCCACAGATCACCATTGCAAAACAAAGCTCTGACGTAAGTGTTTATACAAGAATGTTTGACCGCAAAACTGTTGGCGTTGGGTAAGTGGTTCACTGGAGTATGTTCACGCTACACTTTTTACAACAGGGTAAGTATATACTTTCTTAAAAGGTGAAGAAAACGATCGTGAGGAAACAGACCTCCCCTGGAACTCGGAAATTGAAAGCCTGTGAAACATTCCAAAGGATTCTACGGCTTATTTCTTCTCACAGAGCTCTTATTCTTCACTACATAGTGGTAGCCTGTGACTTCTCCTGCGTGCATTGTTTTTTTTTTCAAGTTTTTATGCACAAGTAATCTGGATGAAAAGTAGCTTCTCTCTCCAGGTTTCTTGCTACCTATCTACTGAAATTTCATAATGATCGGTTCAGTGGTATAGTCGTGAAAAGAGAATAGATAGACAGACTTACTAGCACATTAAAATTATTAGTATGGATTAGTTAGAGAAGATAATGAAGACTGAAGGCTGATCCCAACATAGGGAAAAGAGCCAGAATAGAATAGAATAGTAAAAATCAGCAAATTAGAATCGAACTTACACCAACGGCAACATTGTGTGACTGAACAAAAATTGGAACAAAACAGATCTTCGCTAGGTGCCCTAGTTTTTGAGATATAAATGTGGCCAAGCTGGGGAGACTCTCTCCAGATCGGCCACCTATAAACCCTTAGATCTTTTGAACCAGTGACCGACAAATTCTGATATTTGGCGACAAATTTCGACTAATTAGCTTTTTGTGTTATCAAAATTAAAATCCCTGATGGTGGCCAAGCCAGTTTCAATCACACGGCAACATTCGGTCTTTAACCTATTGATTTTTAATCACACATTTTATTTTGCAAGTAATTACAAAGAATGCCATTGTTTTATAAGTGCTGCGGTTGCACTTGCATCTGACCTCACTTTTGAGTCGTGTCGTTTGCTCCAATTTATGAAATTATAATTATCTAAGTTTATGTTATCTTTGTGCGTGATTTATATACTATATGTATGATTATAATCTCCTTACTTAGAATAAATTCTTGGGAAAGAGATGGCTATAATAACTACAACTGAGATTTACTGTGTGAAACAGTAGCTTTGTTTTTATTTGTGAAGAAATACTTTAATTTGTTTTAGCTTGGTAGAGCGTTTTATAATTAACCGCAAAAAATTCGGTGCAGCAGATTTGATGTTTTTGTGTACCTACAATATTTCAGTAATCTATTTTCTTTGTTTCGCGACATTTAGTATCTCCTTCTTAAATTTCAATAAGTGCTGATTCTAAGCTTAGTTTTTGACTTTGACTTATGATTTTAATTTTTTAAGATGGTTCAAAAAATCACAACCCGAAATCGCAAGTCCTTTTTAGGGTTCCGTAGCCGATTGGCAAAAAATGGAACCCTTATAGATTCGTCATGTCTGTCTGTCTGTATGTCACAGCCACTTTATTTCGAAACTATTAGGAAATAACTATTAGTTGAAACTTGGTAGGTAGATGTATTCTGAAAACCGCTTTACCGCTTTTTATACAAAAATAAAAGATTAAGGGGGGCTCCCCATACATGGAACTGAAACTATTTTTTTTGTTAATCAAACCTTCACGTGCGGGGTGTATATATATAGGTCTTTAAAAATTACATAGAGGTTTTGAAAACCATTTTTTCTCAAAGTCAATCGTTTGAAAGATAGACACTTCCAAAGTGGTAAAATGTGTGCCCTCTCCCTCTAATTTGTAAAGAAAGAGGAAGAAAATTCTGAAAAAATGTAGGGTTGTAGAACGTAAAAAAAAACTTTTAACGAAAATTGGTTTGAATAAGATTTGATGTTTAGTTTTTGTGATATATGGGACTTTTTCATCAAACTGCAGCAGTAACTAGTTTTGCTGTTGAGTGTAATCAAAACAACATAAAATGAATGAGCCTCAAAATATTTTTATTATATTGTTTGGTGCTACGGAACCCTGTGTGCACCTGTGAGTACGACTCGCACTTGACCAGTTTTTTTGCTGATTCCATTATATCAGGCTCGATACACAACAAAACGTTTAGACAGAGGTATTATCCGCGAAGTTCCTCTGCCACAAAAAGCAGTTGCATGAAGGAGCTCAAACAATGATGGTGATTTCTCACGACCATTGTGCTTAGTTCAGTGACACGAGGTCGGAACACAATGGCGTTGCGTTACCGACTCTAACCTAGAATATTGAGCGTTTTATAAGAAGCTTTCGAACCCTGGAGGAGGTTCCGAGGTTTTTGTAGGGTCTCGTCTACCGGATGAGCCGGTTACGTGGCTGCCTCGCGGGCCCTGGGCTCCACATATGAGTCAGTATTGTTGTTTAGTTTTCCTTTTAGGAAATTCTCAGTAGCTCTAGTGACTGCCAGGCGTTGGTTTCTGGGTTTGAAACTTTGAACTTCGGGTCGGAAGTTTTAATGGGATCGTCGAGAAGCTTCTCTAAATTTATGGCATTAAGCTTGACCTTACATGAGGCATGACCAACTAAACATACATAATAATGTATTCTATATAGGGTGGAAGGGACACCGACGCGAAAACGGTTACCACGTATTCAGTACATCATTCTGAGCCCCCCTCTGTTTTCGACCCCGTATTATGTATATCTTTTGCTTGCATCTTTAGGGCACACAGGTGTATGATGCCATGTGGTGTGGATACTTAATCATCGCATAAGTCATTTTAACATCAAGAACTTTCTTTGTCATTATTCCTAAAATAATGATATTAGCATAGTAGTTTATTTGGATATAATTTGACCATTGCCAAACCATGTTCAGACTACCATAAAGACCAGTATTGCATAAACTCCTAATGACAGGTCAACCATATCTTAGTAAATGCATGGGAACAAGTTAAAGCAACCTCCCAACATGTCTCATTACTGCCAGAGCTACTTCAAGTTGTTAGCTCATCGTGTTAAGTAACTCATTTCCTTTACTAGCTAGCGTTTACACGGAAAACTTAATACATAATCACTATATTTTCTCACATACTTAGATCCTATCTGAGTTAGTATGTCTTCATTAAAAACATGAAATGTCTTATCTCTGTCGTTCCGGGAAATATGATGATGTGTGTTACCGTTATTTTACAATTCAGAGTTTAAAGATCATTCATTTGAAGAAAATATTATTATTCTTCAAAATATAACAGGCTTGCCCGAACCCATCTAGTGTTTTTGCTCTAATGTCGAGCTAGCGATTTTCAATAATAAGTGCCTATAATAGATCGTTAAAATACGTGATTGTAGCGAATTTACTGGGTTTTGTAATCTTGTTTCTCTGCTGTCCCTTCATAAAGGTTAGCATTGAGTTAGTTTTTCACTTGGAAGCAGAAATAAAAGAAAGTTTCCTCCATGACTCGGAAAGCACGTGAAGCCGTTGGTCCCGGCTCTCATTTGTAGATCTTTGACAGTCGTAACAGGTAGTCAGTGGTCCAAAAGTCTGACAACCATTCTTACCAAAAAGGGTATCGTATTATCCAGGACTAATTGGGTTGTGGAGGTTAGATAGGCAGTCGCTCCACGTAAATACTGGTATTCAGCTGCATCCGGTTAGACTGGAAGCCAACCCCAAAATAGTTGGGAAAAGGCTAGGCATGTGATGATGAATCAGAAAGAAAAGAGTATAACCAACGTAATATTACTTATTAGTCACCACCGGATAAATGAGACCGAAATTGCAACGTTCAAAATCTTGTCGCAATCTTGTCTCATTGAATATTAATTAATGTCAAAAACCTCTCATAAATGAAGGTAAATTAAGTGTATTTTTGACAAATTTAGACTGAGATTAGAAGGCAAATATTGTTCTTAAAAATACTAAAAATGTTCCTTCAATATTTAACAGTACTCGCATGCGCATCCCACATATGTTATGTATGTTTATGAAGGTATGTGCCTGACCGGTTCGGCCATATAATTCCGTATTTCTGTTTACCCATATCTTCACGCTTTCATTTCCTTATGAGGGACCAGAACTTCTAGTGTGGGCGTAGCCGTTGTATTATATCGACTAGTAATATGCAGTCGAACTTGAGAATTGAACTGACTATGATTAAATAAGGCTAAAGGGTTCTATATAGCTACTGTTAGCGTTAATTGTTTTTATTGTCAATCACGTTTAGGAGTCAAATAATCCAAAAAAAAAACCATCTCCTTTAACAAAACTAAGTTATGCTCAGAGAGCTTATACAAAGTGACGTTTTATCAGCAGCAACGTTGATGGAAGAGTCACAAGACATGTGTTCGGCCTGTTTAAAGTAATTATAGAAACCAGAAAATTTTTGAAAGCGATAGTCACTTGTCTGGGCCCTCAGCATCATCTGCCTGCCTTTTCCCAAATATGTTGGGATCAGTTTCCAGTCTAACCGTATGCAGCTGAATACCAGTATTTTACATGGAGCGACTGCCTGTACGACCTCCACAACCCAATTAGTACTACGATACACCTTGGTAAGACTGGTTGTCAGACTTTTGGGCTAGGTACTGACAACCTGTAACGACTGTCAAAGATCTACAAATGACAGCCGGGATAAACGGCTTAACGTGCTTTGCGAGGCATGGAGAAAACTCGGCCCTCTGTAAATGCCTACGAAATATTAGGTCAAATTTTGGTTTTGATAAAATACAGCATATTGTCACAATCGTCATCACAAATTCACCAACCACAGATTATAAACAACGTTGCAATGTCCTAAATATGCCACAGCGCATTCTAAATACGAACTAAAATGTCATTGTTCTTTACAACCATTCAAGGTCCACATAAAACTAGAAAGGAAGATGTGATCTTTTATAATAATGTAAACAGAGTGAGTCGTGGACGATGATTCTGATATTGTAGTTTTATACCTAATTTAAAAATTCACTGGTTTTATCTTATGGTATTATTGATATTATTCGTTTATGTCCGCATTTTTTAAGGCTTATTTTGATGGTTAATGGCCCTCTCCTTATACAGCTTTATGGATAGTTTAAGGGTTCGTTTCTAATAACCACGTCTCTCTATATAAACCTAAATAGCGTAAAGGTCCTCGTGACATATTGTCATACCACGACCGGCAGCATTCTGAATATCTTCGCGCCACTGACATACAAATTTTACCGTTTCCAACTTGTTCCGAAATTCGTTAAAGACAAAATTCCACTGATTTCATCGAACGAAGAGCTGCCTAACTGTCTCGTTTGCCATGGAAAAACTGACATGCGATTGAATGAAAGGAGACTGGTCTTTAAGTTACTGCAGCATATTCTTCTATTATGGGTAAATAATTGCTGACTGAGATTAAAAATCTAAATCAATTAATCAAGGATGGTGATTTTGACACCGATCTACACCAGATGTTTTTAGGGGTTGTAAACTTAGAATAAACGTGCCCCTAGCCATGGTTGAAAACTTGCGCACGTAAACATTTCGAAGGTTTCATTTTAAAGAACAATGTACCCGGAAGCTTGCGAAGGCATTAAAATATTAAGTTATTTGTAAGTATTTTTGTATAAACTTGAAAACTGCTGTCTGTCAATAATATTAAATTGTTACGTGTATAAGTGACATGATATCATCGTTTTTCTGAATAGCAGACTAAACAATAAAAATCTTTGATATTTTATTGAGTTCATTCAATTTATAAATATATCTGTTTGCTAAAGGTCAGTCTACACGAGATTTATTTTGACCTTGATGACTAACTGACATGTTATGCAAAGAAAGTTCAATATAAATACGCCTTATTGCAACATTTCTCACATATCAACACTCACCTCAATAAAAGTAATTCCTTTAAACACAAGGCACTTCACAAACCACACAACATTACATATTTTTATTTATAAATAATAAATAACACTAACGAAACTAAATACACTATACACCAACTCAACTACTCTGCTAACTTTGATACGTACTGTCAAAAACTTGCACCACCGGTCTACGGTACCGGATTAGCATTCTACCTTTCCCATTCTTACTTACAAACTAAAGTTCCACGTGAGAGAGAGACAGCAATAACTCGCTAGCACCGTCTGTCGCCTCCGCAGATAAAGCCTTTTTGCACAGGTAAAAGTAACGGGGTTTTTCTTAAGATGCGTGATGTGAGATAGGAGATATGAGGTCAATGTTGTAAGAGAGAGAGGAAAGGTGTACTAGGTCACGTTCTAAAGGGGGTCCGTTGCATTTAGAGAAATGTTTTGGTACTAAGGGACCTTAGTACCCGGTACTATTGTCTTTCAATAAAGGCCATTTTACCTTTTTTGGGTCATTTCGAAGTAGCCATTTGGAACGTGGAGGTGTGTTGTTTTTGAACAGTGTATTGTCATAGAACAGGTCACTAGTTGTTTGCTAATAGAAATGCAACGCATGACTAGTTGCCGGTTGCATAGCTTTAGAACTTGTCGAGAAAAATTACCCTAATGTAAGTCATCAGACAGTTATAATATTTGTTGCAAGGACAGTGCCACAGCGCATTAAAAAAAATGTTTTATGCTCATTCTCGGATTTTTGGTCATCTCTACGAAGGAAATATTCACACGTTTCTTAAACACATTGTATTTTTACAATCATGACCGAAATCTAAAGAGATCTAAACCAACGAGGTGTCTAATAAAATGTGTAACTCGCGACCATTTAACAACATTCAAGTTACAACATGGTGCCAAGGTCTATTTGCATAGTCCGTTCCCATGTATCTCTTGAATAACCTGTTTCTCATGAGGTATCAGACTCTATGATAGTATTACATAAGATAGAAAATGAATCTTCCCACATGGTTGTAATTTTCCACAGTCCCACAGCTGGGACCTAAACCTCGTCTCTGTGACAGGCAGTGGGCTGTAATCCGACAAGTGAGCTGGTGGATGTCAAATGTCTTCGAAATTGATTTTTTGGTCCTCAAACTCAATGCTGGTCGTTTAGAGACTAGTGATGATGAACTGAATTACACAAAGTAAGTGATTGTTTGAGTTTGAACCCATGATCAAGAACTCGAAAGTCGAGGCCGTTACCACTGGGTCTTGGTTACTACCCTACTGCTCTCGATATAATGCGACATATTATCTCACAATTGGACAGTCAAGATGGCATAAAAACAAACACTTACGGCTTACGAAGAACGTCCAGATATCTGACACTAGAGTCCCTCAGAACAAAGAAGAAGTGAAGTGAAATTATAATGTATATAGGTATGTCACCGTAAAATTGTAAAAACTGTTAGATTATAATCTATCTCGCGAGATTGTAATCTATCGAAAGATTGTAATCTGTCGAAAGATTGTGAACCGTAACATACTTCTTACAATTTAACGCATAACTTTTCGATAGATTATAATCTGATGGTTTCACTTCGATAGATTATAATCTACCGAAAAATAATGCGTTTAACTGTAAGCAATATGCAGGGTTCACAATCTTTCAATAGTTTACAATCTCGCGAGATAGATTATAATCTAACGGTATTGACAATTTTACGGTGACATATATGTATAAGTGTAATGATATCGAGGAAAATTACTCATAAATGTATAGGACAGACATAGGCTACCGAAAAGCTTTTGTCAATCCTATTACCTACACGTCTTGTAAAAATCACGTAACGCTTTGACAGCGAAGCCCTCAGAACAGGCTTCATATTTTATACATAATCTGAGTAAAACCCAAAAAGTCGATGGTACTTTGCTGGCAAAATACCGAGTACCGTAAGCCATACATCTTAGCCAGTCCAACATACACTATAAGCTAACAAGCAGTTGTAACTTAAAACATACACGTTCGAAACTACGCATCATAACATTACTCATGTAATGGTAAACTTTTGCGAGCCCGTTGTCTGTAGAAATAACTTGAAACAAATGACGACTGGACCCATTGTCTTCCAAGATTGTGAACGTAATCGGTTTCCTGTTGCCGACTTTTAAAACGCATAGCATGTTTTATTTCAATCTCCGTTAGAACGGTTACAATATTTTTGGTGTTGTATGCGATTGTATTTTCACGCCACATAATATGTGATACAGCGAAACATGCTTCAAGGTTGTGTAGTAACAACCAATTCATGAAAATGAATAAACTTGTATTATGGGGCGAACACTTTTTTTTTCGGATGAGAAATCACCAAATGACCCCTCCCGCTCTCAGCGGAATGGAAGGGAGTGTCAGACTCGTACTGACTAAAACCCATCCATGATCCTTCTTTGCCCTTTGCATTCCAGGGCCGCAGTATCTCTTTCGAACAGTCCCACAGCCCCGGCAGGGTGGGGCCAACCCTGAAACATCAAAAATTAAAACACATTGGTAAAGTTTACACACGACCCAAGCCCCTAACGCCCGTTTACACTAACACAAAGCACCATCCAAATGACTACTGTTATTGTATTGTTGGAATTACACTAAACCATTTTAATTTATACATTCACCAAGGTACCGCCCAATTTGAGTAAAACCGGGTATTAGATACAGTCTAGTTGGGTAAACAAACCTGTGGTATGTGACACACCTGACGAAAAGTAGTCACCGCTACCTTTGGACACCTGCCCGTGCATTGGTGACCTAAGAGAGAAACGTGATTGAAAAGTCTGGGTTTGTAGTCGTTCATATACTACCAGATTACAGCACTGCTCGAAGTATCTACTGGACTACTTTTATTGCATTTTTGAAATCCAGTTGTTTCCACCGCCATACTCGTATACGTGATTGCTGTTCTACCGTTAAACATATTCTTGTCTTGAAAACTTCATCCGGTAGATTTTTTTCTGTAAGATACATTTTTGAAAAGGGAAGCTGAATTATTTCTGTAAATTTGTATTTAATGTAGCGTGATCAGCATACAATTAGAGATTGCAAACCGGGCCGGACCCGGCCGGGCCCGGCGCCCTTTTCGACATCCACCAGGCTCGGTATGAATGGCCGGACCCGGTGGATGTCTAAAAGGGCACCGGGCCGACAGTCGTTACAAGTAGAGATTGCATCCGGGCCCGGTGCCCTTTTCGACATCCACGGTTTGCAATCTCTACATACAATGTTGGGTCTCCTCTGCAAGGACACAAAATTTGGGCGTAATCCACCACGCGGGCCCAGTGCAGATCAGTAGCTCGGACGGAATTATACGGTAGTAAATCTTTTCCATTAATAAAAGGCACCAGAAACACCAAATTCTTTATTTTTCCTTAACATTATCATCTCTTTTAAAATCTGGCCCTTGCTGCAACCCTGGCCTTGAACACATCCGCCTCAATATTTCATGATGTGACTGATCAATTAAGTTGTTAACGAAATCTGTGCCAAGAAGACAATGATCCGGCAGTAGACAGCCGTATAAATTCTTATTGGTCACTGACCGACACTGCACCGGTGCGGTTAAGTTGGCAGCTCTACAATTTCCTTACTGATGATTTGAAATTAAGATTGGAAAACCTAAAGTCTGGCAAGAATCCCTAACCTGTGTTATTTTTAGTAACTAACTAATGTAAGTAAAGCATCACGACTCGAAATATGCTGTCCTATACTTTAGAGGGCGAAAATTAAATTAAATTGAGCGAAAAGTCTTTCTGCTAGTTGTTGAATGTTCATTATCATTGTTCATTCATTACTTCATCAACAAAAAATTTGTCTGGTCAGATACTGATTAGTGCTCCTCCTCGAGACAGTGTGAAGAGATTGGTCATCGCAGTAAGTTGTTACAATAGTAGAGGCTTAATAAGCAGCCAATAACGATCCCACCGCTGCCGCGCTGGTGACACCGGCATCTGCTAGACAATGCTCACTAACTGGGGATACTCTAGATTGACACAGAGGTACATCCTCAGTGGACAACTTTGTGTCACTATCAATGTAATCATAGAGCTTCCATGAGTGATCATACTCCTCGGTCATTCTGAATCAGACTCTAATCTATACTTCAAATTGTTTTACCAAATTGTCAAAGATGGTAGTGCGTACAATTTCACTTTCTACGTTCTTTACGAGTCAATATTTACCATGATGTGATGATACGGTTTGGCGATTACTTGCCAACATTTGACATAAATATAATTTGTGTGAAAGCATGAAAACGGATTTCGTTTTTTCTGTTTAATTTATGTGTTTCTATCAAATTGTGTCATTATCCTGTTCCACCACACTTGTATTATAAATTATTTATTGATGAGCATTATTATCAAAGTGTATTATAGAGTTTCATTCAGTCATCAGTGACCGGGTAGTTTTTTTGGTTGGTTTATTATGGGGTATAATTTAGGCTTCAAAGATAACTATAGAACCACCACTTTGAACAAAGTGTTATGATATGCTTAGTTGATTGTTGGTGCTGCCATCTATACAGCGAGATGGACACTACAATCGATGTTACACTGCTATGCTCGTGAACATACAGCAGAATAACACACTTGTCTTGAAAGCGTTCACAGAATCAGAACAGTGTAGTTAGTTCCCATTTACGCCCACTATGCACCGTGGCGCTAGTAAAATTGTGCAAGTCAGATTTTAGAAGTCATTTGTTTTACTTTATTTTCTTGCTGTGTCGGCACATGAGTAATCGTTTAGTTAGTTTAAAATAATGTGTAAAGTTTTTATACTTAACGCGATAAATATGACCATAATTATTTGTTGTTACAGCAGCTACTTAACGTCTACCAATTTACCTCTATGAGACGAGCATAGATATTATTATGTGTGGCAGTGACGAGACTGCGAAAACTTAGTTTTTTACCAAGGAATTACAAAGAGGGGTATTGTTGTGTCGTATACACAAATAAAACAACCACTGTCTATAATTTATTATATTATTTACAAACGTTCCCACAAAGTTGAAATCAGCACAAGACACAATAATGGGTTGCAAGTAAAGTCGGTGGGACACAGAAAATAAATATTTATAAGTAAAATTTACAATGACTACCTAAATTAACGAGTATCTCTACTTATCCACATTGAAGATTTTACTTTACAATCACAATAAATACATCATCAATCTTTGCCGTTATCATCAACATTATCATCATTTTCATCAAAATCATCTCTGCTAGGTGTCTGAGTACGATTTCTTTTAATTTCTACATACATCGGATCATAAGTGTGAAAACCAGACACAGATTGCTCTAAGCGTTTTTTTCTATTATTCTCTGGGTTTGCATCTAACCATACGTTAGCATTTTTAGAATTTTGATTAATGCTTCTATAATGACCATTTATTTGAGGTACATACGTCCACACTGTTGTGGTTTCATCAATTTTCTCCGTACTTTTGTTATCTTCAGGGGTTTCCGTAGTTGTTCTTACAAATTCGTTTTTAAGCTTCACAATAAGTGTACTAGGCTCCTCATGTATTTCCGCGTGATCGCCAGAATTTCTCCTACTAATTGCTATATTTTGGTAATTACTTGATCTTCTTTCTAGCTCTAAATACTGGTTTGGTACTTTTGCGTCTGCAGCATTGAATTGGTATACTTCAGTTGGAGCAGGCCAGGGATACTCAGTTGTCATTTCAAAGAATGGTTGCATGGTTGTTACTTTAGGCAGAGATGGTGTTTCTGAATTAATTTCTACAGGTATGTACCCTGAACTACCTACATGGTGATCTTCTATCTGTGATGTTGATAGTTCTATGGGAGCTTTCGTAGTGTATGGATTTGTTTGCGTCGATGGTATCGTAGTATGTAATCTTTTCGTTTCGTTTTTCTTATTATCAGTTTTTTCGTCTGGACTGTACACTTTAACGTGAACTATCATTTGAGTACCTGTCTCAGTTGGCATATTGTCATTGTTTTGGGTCTCTTTTACTTTTGCAACTTTGGATTGTTTATTTATTATATTGCTTAAATATCTAGGCCTTTTATATGGAGTATATATGCGCCGGAATGCAACATTAGATTTTCTTTTAAATTGTATTAAAGGCCGTGACGTTGTGAGATAAATATTATCTAAAGAAGTTGCAGTGGTAGTTGGTTCCTTTTTGACAGGAAATAAATTAAGCATAACACTGAACGATTTAGTAGTACTGACAGGTGGTGCTTCAGTTTGTCTTACTTCACTGGAACTTGGTAGTTCTAGTAATTTTTGACTACCATTATCATTATCCTCACATCTGTTACCTAGACAATTCCTTTTGTGGAATGGAATCTGTCGGAACATTGGATACTTCTTGGAAGTATCTAAAAGACTGGGAGTGGGGATTGGTGCAAATCGCAAGAAATCGTCAGCTAACAGATTCACGTCTCCAGGATTTTCTGGTTTGAAATTGAAGAGTGGATCTGCTAGATGATTAGATTTAAATGTCTTTATGTTTTCTGAACTTTCTTGCTGTAAATCTGACTTGGAATCAATTTCGGATCCTTTGTTTTCTAGCATAGGTTCTATATAAAGACCTGTAAAAGCTATTTGAGTGCTCGGAGGTTTAGCGTGCATATCTCCCGATTTAGCATTGATGGTTGTTTCTAAATATTTGATGATTTGTCGTATATTTTTTAACCTTTCTTCGTTTCGATATCTTTCGATCCAACTTCTTGATCCGTATGTTTTTCTGAAGGGCAATGGAGTAGGACTTCTGTATTCAAAGAAGAAGGGTCGCGGACTTGTTCTTCTGACCGCGTTCGGTTTAAAAGTTGGTTTCGATGTTGTCGGTCTTATTATAGTCATGTTATATATTTTTCTTCTGGCGAAAGGTCCAAAAGTTTCAAGTGTTGGGTCAAAGTAGCTACTTTCCTGCAAAGCGTTTATGAGTAGGGGCATACGTTCGTAGTAGTCTTGGTCGAGTCCGAAGTAGCTTCGGTCGAGTCTGTCGGCAAATGGTTGATCGCCATTGGTTCGGTTCATATCTTTCTTGTTTTGTACTAAACTCCATTCTACAGCAATCGCATATTCGTAGATCAGTAGGATTACCTGAAAATATAAACAGAAAAATAATTATTACTTTGGATGTGTGTTTTATATGAAATATTGACAGGAATTGATATTTATCATGGAAATTTAAGAAACATTGGATACTAGGTATGCTTGTTTTACTTTGAATTTCTCACATGAACTGAGCTACTGGAAACTCAATGTCAGTGCCTGGGTTGTTAAAGTGTAATACTCGTAAAATTACATGTGTACATAGTTTGTACAATTTCAAATACTATTTACACTTGGGTTGAAGAAGGTGAAGTGTTGATTACTACTGCCACGAACTACCAAAATATACGAGATGAAAATATACCTTAATAAAATATAGATACCCTTTTGTGAACACGGAGTTCAGTTTATAAAAAGAATATAGAAAGAATACATTATTGCTAAACGTCTTTTATTGTGATAACAAATGAAAAGACCATGAGAATTTTGGTTAAGATTTACAATTTAATAATATGTCTACAGACAAAACCAGTATACAACAAAAAAAAATGTTATTAGTTAAGACAAATTAATAAAGTACAAACAGTCGTATGCATGGAATTCTCACCGGAATTGTGGAATATCCTGTTGACAAAGCTGAAAATATAACTGAAACATAATATTATGATTCTCATGATAATACTCGTTATATGAAAACGAATTTGGTGGTCCAATCCTAGATAGCGAGTATTTTTAATACAGCTTTGACCCCTTGAAAAATTGCACGATACATAATAATATCAATATATCATATATTATATATCATATAGTAATCAACAATATTATCAGTGAAAGATAACACAGAATTACATATAAAAAGAAAGAATGTATATTTTCTAGTACTTATTATAAATTATGTTTTTCTGTTATATTCTAATTAATGTTTGGCAAATCAAAGACATTGTTGTTAAAATTATAAATATCATAGTCGCCATGCTCTTCTGGTTTCCATTCGGTGTTTCGTTGAATTTCCAAATATATTGGTCTCAAAGCCGGCAGCATCGACTTGGAAGATACATTTCCAATTTTCTCTTCATTTTTCATGAACTCCCATGGAGCAGTCTGTTTAGTGGGTTCTATGCCAGTGTAATTTTTTTTCGGCGAATTTGTATATTTATATGGAATCCTAGAAACCTCTGTTGGCCGCATATATTCTTCTGGAAGTTCATCATCGCCTATATTTTCTATGATCTGTTGTTCATTCTGAATCAATGAATTTGGGTGATATTTGGACGGCGCATCATAATGATAGTTTTTTACATCAGGAGCGGAATCAATTATTTGGAAATGTTTCCGTGAACTGGGAAGCATATTATTTTGTGGAGGATTAACAGTTTTTTCGACTGAATTTGTACCTATAATACTTGTTGTAGTGTCAACAGAGTTTTCGACTGAATTTGTACCTATAACACTTATTGTAGGATCAACAAAATTTTCGACTGAATTTGTACCTATAATACTTATTGTAGGCTCAACAGAATTTTCGACTGCATTTGTACCTATAATACTTATTTTAGGATCAACAGAGTTTTCGACTGCATTTGTACCTATAATACTTATTGTAGGATCAACAGAGTTTTCGACTGAATTTGTAACTATAGAGGTTGCTTGCGTTCCTGGATATTTGATTTTCTTGTATGATGTCGTTGAAACTTCAGGTTCTACGATATATTTCCACACTTTAGTGGTTTTGTCTTGGGGAAGATATAACATATCAGCCAACTTTCGCATCGAAGTTAAGTCTACGTCGTCTTGCATATTGACTGTATGATAATTCATTGGTTTTAAATCATCTGTCGTTCCTTTGGAATTGATTTTCTTATCTCCTTTGCCTAGTTCGATGTCCTCACCAGAAGACGTAGTTTTAGTTTTTAAGGATTCTATGCTATGAACGTCAAGATTTTCAAATCCATTAATCGCTTTATTAGGTTTATTGTTAAAATACTCATCATAATCTTCTTCCTTGTATACAGGTACGTTTATTTTTGGATAAAACGTTTCGGCCTTGTACGGTTTCAACCATTTCTCAGTGCTAGTTTCCGTAATAAACCTCACTGGTACAATTTGTTCCGTAGTTTGACGTTTTATTTCTACTCTTTTAGTAGTTTCAGTATTTGGTGTCTTAGTAGGTTTAGTAAGAAGATCGTAATCCGTGGTAGTTTTTTCATATATATGATAGTTCAGTAACATTAGAGGTTTCTTTATCGACGTCTGTATTATATTGTCTTCCCAAATATCATTTTTCAATTC
This sequence comes from Noctua pronuba, assembly GCA_905220335.1. Taxonomy (NCBI): domain Eukaryota; kingdom Metazoa; phylum Arthropoda; class Insecta; order Lepidoptera; family Noctuidae; genus Noctua; species Noctua pronuba. The sequence goes on from LR999896.1 coordinate 18,090,368, forward strand.
ATTCTGTGCAGGAGTCGTAGTTGTTTTAAGGTTTTCTACAGTTGTGATGCTAGTAGTAGTTCGGGCAGCGGTACTAGTGGTAGTTTTCTTAGCGGTACTTGTGGTTTTGCTGCTTGTGCCCGTGGAAGTGGTGCTTGTGGAGCAACATTTTCTGCTTTGTAATGTAACTTGTTTTGGCCATTTATTTTTAGGTTTTGGAGTACTATAGGCGATCCTTGAAAAAATACGTTGTTTTGTTGGTCGCACAGTTCGGGCGGTTGTTAATTGCTTAAGAACTTCAATATGTTTTGTTTTATTTTCACATGGTAAATCTAGGCCAAGTTTATTACCAATGATATGTGGAATCAAATCTTGTAGAGCTCCAATTAATTTACTTAACAACAGACCCAATTTCTTAGGACAATTACAAACTACAGCGTCGTTAGCATCCTTACCAGTAGGAGGAACATTACGCAACCGCTGAATATTTCTATACCTGTCTATTTTGGTCATGGGTATGGTTCCAGCAGTCAATGGACTTTCAGTAAAATATTCAAATTCCCTTTTCTGATAAATGCCAACTTTATCATTGATCATTTTGTCAAAATAGTTTAGCATTCTCTGGTAGTCTCTTATCTTTCTTACTTTAGTGAGATATTCCAAGCGTTGTGTAGGAGTTTTCCACTGCATCAAAGGTGATGTTTTATAATCTGTCGAGTAGTGCCTGGTGGTTGGTAATTTTAACCAATTCTTTGAAGCAGAGAAAACATTTCTTGTAAAAGTAGCTTCAGTCGAGTCTGTTCCTGCATAAGGTGGAGAACTTGAGTAGTCTTCTAGGATCTTCTCTAGGTATCGGTTCTTGTTCAGGGCCTTTAACAATATTGGCAGCAGTTTGAGTGTTGTTCTGTCGAAGTTTATTTTTTTGTTAAACTTTGAACTAATTGATGTAATATCACTATCGTTCATGAGAGCAATCCAGTTGGGTTTTAAGGAGGTCTTTTTATTAACATTTGCTCCTGAGTTGATGCTGTATTCATAGACCAGTATGACGCTCTGAAAAAGAAAAAAAAAACATGTAAGCAAATGACAATCTGAGTTGGAAAAATATGTAGGTATTTGTGTAACTTATATATTTCATTTCACGGAAAACACAGAACGGATTGCTATTAATAACAATAGGTACATAGATTATAAACTTACCATTAAAGTTTAGTAACACAATTAGTGAAAAATAAACATAGTATTAAGTTTTTTTTAAAACCAATTTACAGAAATAAATAGGATTTTTTTTGTTCATATTATTTCTAAACTTATACTGTCTCTTACGGGATATCTTCCGTGATTGTTTAGCCCGCGATCATGGCGTTTGTAACAGCGTCGAAATATCGGGAGCTCAAAATAATGAACAATCACGGAAGTTATCCCGTAAGTGATAGTATAAGTTCAGGTGTAAACCGTGAAAGCTTAAAACAAACTCAAAACTAAAGCTTAAAATAAAGCTTAAAACAAACTTATAAGTACTTTAAAAGCAATAGGTAGAAAATATCTACATAACTTGATACCTAACATCATCTGCCTAGCTTTTTCCCAACCATGTTGGGGTCGGCTTTCAGTCTAACCGGATGCAGCTGAATACCAGTATCTTACATGGAGTGACTACCAACTGACATCCACAGCCAAGTCAGTATCGGGAACCCTTGGTAAGACTGTCACATTTTCGGGCCACTGACTAGGACTACCTGCAACGACTATCAAAGATCTACAAATGATACCCGGAACCAACGGCTTTACATGCTTTACGAGGCACGGGGGAAACCAGGTATGTAATAGGTCACCCATCCACGGACCGGCCTAAGCAACCTCGGACCTTTAATATCGACACGTGCGGCTGTTATTATTTAGCCACGAGTTTCTCTTAACTCATAACTTGAAACCTAACACTTAATTTGCTTTTCGTATGTCAGTACTCAGTACCTACTGAAATGTTGACTATAATATTGTACAAATTGGCAGAAATAATAATAATCACAAGCACTAATGACTTTGACTGCCACTAAATGTAACAAAAGATTAGTCCAAAGTCGTTAAAACAAGATTGATCTAACAATAAAACCGTACTACTATTGTTTATTAGTTCTAAAACCGTATCTTTACGGCAAAATTAGTGATTTAGAAACTGCATTATATCATATTGTGGGAACTGCTACATTTATGGTCTTATGTTATTTATTGATGTTGCGTAAAAGATGTTTACATTTTACGCCCTAAATATAAAATGGTGTCATTATTACATTTCATTCGTCTTCCAATTTCAGTAGCTCTGGGGTCAACATTCAAAGACCGCAGTTGGACTTAGTCTAATAAAGGAAGCGTTTGATACGAATATGAATCTTAATATAATACAAATAATTAATCTTCATTCGTTTGTGACGTTTATTTCACTCAAGAAAGAAAATTCAAAGTGAATCTTGTCCTGGGAGACATCAGGAAGATAAAAATGAATTCGTTTATAATTGCGTAATTCGAAGACAACCCAAAAAATAAGACATGAATTTTGAGAAAAGATTTTCTGTTAAACATGGCCCCACGTTAGGAATTTCTCCTACATCGTGGGTGCTTTACATACATTTAAACTCACATACACAAACACCCAGGAACAACTATCTGTAGGCCATACAAATATTTCCGTGCGGGAATCGAACCCGCGACATGCAGCGCAGCAGTTGATTGCTCAGTCACTGCGACAACCGTGCCGTCAAATTCAAGCCGTGTCGTCAATTGATTCAGTTGATGTTACTTAATTAATGCGAGAGCACACAATCTAGTTTTACATTCTTTGTTATTGCAATTTATAATTATTAATTTATAATTATAAGAACGGTTTTACGACTGATGTAGAAAGGCTCCTACACAAAATGACGGCGGCCATGCCGGCGGCTCGTGTGTTCGGCAAGCCGAATGCTGCCGGCATTGTATGTAGGAGCTTTTATACATCAGTCGTAGGAGCTTTTACGTATATCGCAACGCATGCCTGGAGCATGGATACGCAATTCAATGCAATTAAGTATTTCAATTAGATTATAATATAATTAATGTCAGTTAATTGTAAATTTGGCAGACTGTTATTACCGCGACGTGCCCACATAGCTTGTAATTATGTATAGAGACGAACAGGCTGAAAACTCAAAATGCTATTATGGAAAATATTTGTTTAAAAATGTTGAAATAGCCAGTTTCCTAACTGAGCAGTGCAAAGTAGAAAATTATCAAATTTATGACGTTTCATAGACACTAGACAGATTTTTAAAACTTAACAACCAGACTCCTTAATCTCCTGGTAATGGATCATTAAATTCTAGTAAAAAACCTTTCACTATAACATACAATCCGACTCATGTGACGTCACGGAGCGCTCGCTGCGTCTGCGCCGATGAAGAAAGCAGAAAGCATGCACTACGCGCGATATGTTAACTACGTACATTGTTCAGCGAGAACATTATATATTTGCATTTGATGTTATTTCCATATTTGTGGATGCTATATCTCTGCTCACCATGCAAGGAAAAGTTCTTCGCAGGTTTCTAAGTAATGCGATTTCTATAAATTGATTCAGAGTCTTTTTTTCTTTTTTTTTTTCGGATCAGATATCATCAAATGACCCTCCGCTCTGGGCGGAAGTGAAACTGAGTGGAAGGGAGTGTCAGACTATTACTGACTAAAACCCATCCATGTTCCAGGACCGGACGCGAGAGGTCGCCGCCGATTCAGACAGTCTTCAGATAAGTACAGAAGATATTAGAACAAAAAAGTAAATCAAATGCTATAGAATACCTCAAAATGGGTCAAACAAATACAATCAAATAACAGACTGATCTGGGCGATAAGTGTAAGTCTACCGATGCATTGTCGGCTTCGGGTTTCAGCTCGATGGATCTCTTGGACGCAAAAAATGTCGTAGTGAGTTTCAGAAAGCTTTTGGGATGCTGTAACCGCTATCTCTAACATTACCATGAAGCCCAGAAACAGAATGAGTTCAGTTTTTACTCCACTTTTTATCGTGATGATTGCTCTAGCCATCTGATGGTATATGTAAATCCTGTTGGAAGTGATTGTAGAAGTAAGAAATACTTTGAAGGCGATTACCACTTGTCCAGGCCAGGCCAGGCCTTGTTGTATGGTTGTTGTATTTTTGAAAAGAGTGTCCATGGAGTTTCTTGCCCATTCTTCTCCATGAGATCTACTATTTTCGAATGGGCATTTACAGTCCATTCACAATTATTATGGCTGTGGCTGGATTGTAGGTAGCTTATTTTTGACTATGCAAAAGTGCCTGTCACAATGCTTTAGAGTTTGAGTTTGAGTTTATGGAAAGTAGTCTACGGCCGACGCAACCGCGACGTCTAGAAACGTCGTCCGTCGTAGAAACGAAGTTGAAAGTCTCTCATGCCTTTAACTACACCGGCAACATGCCCTTCAAACCTGACCATAGCAATGCTGCTAGGCAGGAACAAAAAGTAGTTATTTCCCGCACAGATTCTTTCACAAGTAACTCTTATAAATTAATTACATTTTCAATAAATATAGGAGATCACTTGGCGAAATTATCTCATGAACATCACACATGACGTTCTTTGAGCATCCACAATTTAAAATAAAATACGTTCTAGCAGCAGTACTTTTTAGTTCCAACATTTTCAGGCATATAAAGCTATCACATGACGGATACTACATAGTAGGCTAACGACCACTTGCCGATTTGAATTCAAATGTTGTCATTTGTAACTACTCAAATGTTGTAAAATATCAAGCGAAAATCTTCTTCGTACGACATACAGATTAAGAAATATTGTTTACCTGGAATTAAAATAAAAAGAAACGACGCGCGGCAAGGGTTTGAAAAATTTAATCTGAAAATAAATTTACAGCGCATTTTTTCTAAGCACGAAATAACACGGGGTGATGACGCCCAGGGAGTGTTTTCAAAATTTGAATTTACCAGGCACATGAGATTTTGAAGACGTGCGACGCAACGAAAGGAGTCCATCAGTCAATCAAGCCGAGGATGCCGGTGTCATTGAGGGTAGTTCACAAATCGCGTATCCCGTTCGCGCTCTTTGCGTTTCAACTTTTTGTTTTTCCGGAGGTTTTGATACTGTTATTGTTTTATTGGTGAACGGGCACATTAATTAAAACGATGACATTAGTTGTAGCTTTCTACTATTTAATATAAAAATATCCTTATCACCACATTAGATAATATTGAATGCCAAAATGTCCCATCGGTCTTTCTAGAAAACTGAAGAACAGCGTTATGATAATGACAAAAGGAAGGTAGGAACCTAGGAACAACAATCATTATTTAAACGACTAAGGATATGTGGGAAAAAAAACAGTGAAACCAATAGGTGTTCATAAATCCGTGTATTTGATTTGTGACGAAACCGTATCAAGATTGTTGACAACGTAACGTCAATTATAGACAGTAATTTAAGAGGCAACGTAATATGTGCGTGCATTGGCTTATCCATTATGGTTAATTGCGAAACTGTTCATATTAAAGCTTAATTACTTCAAGTAGTTACATCACTTATATTTCATACCGAAGGGTTTGGAACTGGGGACTGCAGGACTGTTCGAAAGAGATACTGCGGCCCTGGAACACAAAGGGCTAAGAAGGAACATGGGTGGGTTTTAGTCAGTACATGTCTGGCACTCCCTTTAGATGGATTTCCCACCCGAAAATAAAAAAAAAGGTTTTGTGACAGGTGTGAATGTGCTCGCAACAATGTTTACTAAAAGTGGTACCATTTGGTCCACTGTTACTGTCTTACATTTCCCAGTTATGTCTAAGTCCCATGTAATAGGGGGCGAGCTTATTGACATTATCTGGGTACAGATCCGCCTCCAGGCTGCTGATGAAAAACTCCCATGAATTCCCCGCACGACCCCGGAAATCAAAACTTGGACCTTACGACCACTACACGAAACGAGTACATATTTCTTAGAAGAAATAGAGAGTATAATGAGAATTGAGGCGGAAAACTTGACTTCCAAGTACATTTTTAAAAACCAAATTCTAAGCAACCTAAAAAACTACGTTTTATGCAAATACAATAATATTTATTTTATCTTAAAACATTGTGTCATACCAAACCGAGGCAGTCCTAGTAGGTTACAATATTACTTGTAAGTAAGGAAATTAGGAAGAGATCACATTGCCATGCAAGTGCCAGAATGTTTTAACTTGGATGACGTAAATAATGACGTCATAATGAATCTGAATCGGGATTTGATCAAAAGTGAATCAGCTGCGTATCATGTTCCCACTGCTGGCCCACAGGCCAGCTCCTCTCCGTAAGAGAAAGAGGGCCATAATGTACAACGTGGACTCAGTGTGGATTTCCTATGCCTACTAAAAAATCCATTCCAGGAGAAACATTGTTTTCTGCAGGTAACAGTAAAAAAATCCTTCAAATAACACAATGGAATGGAGTGGAATGAAGGACCTGACACTTGTAAATTATGTTGAACAAAATACCGTTATCAGTTGATTTCATTTTCTTTGCACATCGCAAAAAAATGGCGCGTGCTAATAAAAGGAAGCGTATAACTAATCAGTGTATAATCAGTGTTTACAAAATAAAAAGTAGAGAAAAAAGCAACAAGCGCAATTATGTATACAAACGACAACATGTTTGGAATATTACTGCGCAATGACGACACAACAAAATGAACGCGAACGTGAAGTTTCATAGAATGTGAAAAAAATATCACATTTTATTAGAGGATGTACCTCGATGTCATAAGATATAACCTAACAAAACTTTGACTAGTAGCAACAACTAAGGACATTTCAACGTAGGAAATGTGGGCGAGGATGGAGTTTTACTTAGTAATATTTTCTTGTGCATCCAGCATCCACGTCCAAAAATCTAAGCATACCAAAACGCTAACAAGTAACAAAAACTAGAACAGATTCAAAAAAAAATTCGACATTTGCTTTCGATCCAGGCAAACAAATGCAGTGAATCTACAGCTCCAAATGACAGCGATCTAACGCTGACGTTATATTCGTTTTTGTGTTTACAAACAGCGAAGACAATCACACAGATGACGGCAGATTATATTAAATTATATTAAATAAAATAGAAGAGGATGATGTCGCTATTATATTGAGAGAGGGAAAGAAGGGTGATGATAACATAAAATGAAGTTATTCAGCTTCGATCATTATTTTGACAATTATATTGATGAATATGGCTGATCATACTATGACGGAATAAAATAAGATCTAACAGATGACAATAGATTGATCAAAGATGCATGTTTGTTAATAGTCACAGTGTTTGTTTATAAACATACATTGTTCATAATCATTGATATTATTGTCAATACCGTTATTAATGCTTTGCTAAATCTAATTGTAACCGTCATTACTTCGTTTAATTTATTAGAGACATAAATTGATGTAATGTGTTACTTTCTTCTGTTAACGTTGTGTTTAGCACAAGAATGCACTGTTTACTTAACTTGGGTATCACTGAATTTTAGCTACAGGAAGTTATGCTAGATTAGACAGAGCTTCTAAAGCAATAACGTAATCTGATAGGTAACCATAGTAAATAGCCCATACGATACATTTTCTTGAAATTTAAAGTATTGTCGGGTGTATCCACACAGAAATTACTTTTTGTAGAGTAATATTTGTAAATGTTAGTCGGCAACGACGGATAGGAAAAAAAAATAGCAGAAGCCGCAAAAGTAATAGAAAGTTACTGTTGTGAATGTTTTCATATTGAAAAATTTTTCACTACAAAAAAAGTAACTCCGGTGTGATGCACCATTAGGGCTAAGACCCCCTTTGAGCTTGTTCAAAACACTCATAACGGAAAGCTAACAAACTACGAATAAGACTATCAAACAGCTATGGATGAATACAGACATAAATAGTAAAGCAATCAAATTTTAAGCTAGTGTTTTTGTTTAACTTTCACACACTTTAATTAATTTAACGCACATACACAAAATTAATACAAACACAACGTAACTGAACAAAAAAAAACATAAATAAAGAAGCACTCACAACAACAACGGTAACTGTAATCGCCGTAGAGATAGCAGCGCAAGCACATCCTTGCCGTATCTGCCTCTTCCTCGATGACCTGAGAAACTCTTCGGTCCTCGAATCGATAGTCCGGTACAACCCGAACTGACGGATCCTAGATCCGTTGGACGACACAGAACCCTCACTAGACATGTTACCGACACATCACTGCTGTAAGAATGGCTTGTTGTATGCGCGCGCGCCGCACGCGTCCGCACTAGAAAATGTGACGGATTCTTCGAGCAACGATAATGTTTTCCTTTGAGATAGTAGGGCTGGGGTGGGGTTGGTGATATCGATAGTTTAATTTTAATTAGTAGTATAGACCGTGAGATAGATCCTGGTCTTTGGCTGTTGTTATAATGCTTTTCTATAAATAACTCTGTCTTCGGCACATTTCTGGTGGGTACCTCTGGATTTCTGGAGTTGCAGTGGTTGTTCAAGAAAAGGTTCTCATTACCTACTTATTCAATAAGTTTTAGGTATCATCATTTTCAACTGACTGATGCTACATATATTATCTCGAGTTTCTGTCTGCTTTAAGACTACTCTGTGTAAAGATGAACCTAGTGCACTCATTTTAATCCTCAAATTCATGTGACTTTTCATCATGATAAACTTGTCACTTATTTTTACTCAAATTCTAAACTTCATAAAAAATATGTTTGTACTCACTAAAATCATCATCAACCTGCTCCCTACCTCAATTAATTTAGGGTACAAAGATGTTCTTTTCTTCCATATATCTACAATATTTATGATTAGAGAAATCAAATCATCTAAATATATCAAATCATCGACATCTTCCAATCCCATCTCTAGCCAACACGATGCGCGGACGCAAGTCACCGGAGCGTGCCGGACACCGCTCCCATATAACCAAATATTCGTAACACCAGTGAAAATCACAATTATGTGTAATATATTCACATCACTACCTATGTTGGATTGTAAAGGTTATAAAACAAGTAATTTTTGTTTGTTTTATGTGCACTAATCTCATAAATTGCTCAGCTTTTTTGTATAATGGAGTAGAGAGTGTCGTATGCTGTCAATTGCTCTGACGTTGCATTGTTGCGTCATTTAACCGGACTTCCACTGGACAAATTGCTGGCATTTTTATGACAATTATGTTTGAAATTGCTGTTTTAATATGTAGGTAAGTGTGATATAACGGCTGCAGTAGTTTGGAAGTATTCACTTCGCCTTAAAAAATAACCTGATCATAGAAGTCATTCTGTCTTCATCTTCACATATTCAAATTCACTGCTGACCCTATAATCATAATCGTTTAAGCTAGACCCGCAGAATCACCTGCAAAGGCAAAGATCGATACTTTTCCTGGTCTGAAAGTAACCTACCCTCTTTATGCCAAGTTATCCAAAAACTCCATAAAATCAGTGGTTTTTTAGTAGAATTCTCGGCAAACAATGATGATTTTATCTGATCTTTATTACATTGATCGGATCGTATCGCCGTTTGAGTGTGAAACTACTAAACATCCTCAAAACACACACGTACGTGGTGTATATACCGTAAACAGTCATAAATTAAAAAGGTGCCTGAAGAAAGTTATAGCACTATACATTATTGGATAAAGATCATATCTGACATTTACATGGCATATTCATTTTGCGTGAATTTTGCTTCCATTCTAATTAATTAATCTTGGACACGTTAAGATGAGATCACACGTAGTCCACCAGCATGTGATCAATGTTCACTGCATTGCTTACAATCTAAGTAAACATGACACAATACAAGTGCAAAAAGACTTTGGTAATAGTAGACCTGTTTCTTGTGTTTCATAAGTGCAGTATCACCTGCAATAAGATGAAGAGTAGGCAGTTCTAAGAGCTGTTCTATATCGAACCAAGGCATCCAAAAAGTTAATTGCTGTCATAATCTTGGAACACCCAGAGTATCATAGTCTCAAGGGTAGATTGGGTATGTCAATCAGTACTTTAAGATGAAAATTTAGCGCAAAATCAAGCGTTTCTCGCTGCAATTATAAACTATCAGTGTCTCTTGCTCTCTACATCAACTACTCTGCATTTGAAAATGCTAGTTCGTAGGTTTTGTTAATGCCGCTACAATATATCCAATTACTTCCATTTCCAGCCCCCTATCTGCGATAGGTCTAACAGCCCGTGCTAGATTAAAATCTTTATTCAGCTTGATGATATCGAATGAGCTCCACTTACCGCGCTTGAGCGCAGCGCCACGTATTGCTATCAATTTTAATTACTACGAGCAATATGTTATTATCGAGTTTCATTTAGCTTTACGCTCTTTACTCTCGGAGGATTAGCAGATATAGTGTGAGGTGGGTATTGCGGCTGTCAGGTGTTTTGTGCTTCTTTTCATTTCTTGTTTGGTTGTCTATGGGTTCGCATCGTGTAGGTTTCGTCATTATTTAACTGCTGATTGTAAAGTCTTTATTATAATAATATAGTCTCGACCAACATCTGAGGAGGCTCTCGCTTGGCAGCTGGATCAAGGGCTTGATTCAGTAAGCAATACTTCTGGACACGGCGCGTGTTGTTAGGAGGTTCATCTCTCAAGAGCCCTAACCACCGGTAGCTCGGACCCTGTTCCCGATGCTGGTGGGCTACTATTTTTATGTTTTTTTTTTTAAATTTAGTTTTATATTGGAATATTTAAAAATGTAATCAATAATATGTATGAAAACGAATAAATGAATAATAATATACTTTTACTTGAGATGAATACTTGATAATTATGTTAAGATCAAGCGTCTTTCAAAACTTAAAACATTAGTTTGCATACTATTTATGTACAAAGTTAACGAGGTCTTACATTGTCAAAGCAACCACTTATCTATAATTTAGCGTTCATCAGACGTTGCAGCTTTTTGTACAAAACAACCGTACCGCTCATATTACATCAATTGTTTTGTTAGACACTTAGCTAGACTATCGCTCTATGAAAACAATGATGGTGCATCTACACGAACAACAAAACAATCTCAAGGCATAACCGTTCCTCTATAATTAATATAAAGTAGAATTGTTTTGAGCTGCTGATATGCAAGTGTACGGGGTGGAAGGGACACCGACGCGAAAACGTTTACTACGTATTCAATACATCATTCCGAAGCCCTTCCACATATAAATTTTACGGCGGCTATTTAAATAAAAAACCAGCTGTTTCCTACAAATAAGAATAATGCCTACACGGTCAAAATGTATGGAACAGCTGATTTTTTGTAGTCCCTTCCACCCCGTATACTGCTGGCGACCATAATTCATACACCTCAGATTTGTCTGATCGGTCCAAAATTAATTTTGCGTCAAGGACTATTTTATTTATTTATTTAAACTTCATGTACAAACGTGGTACATAGGCGGACTTAATGCCACATGGCATTCTCTACCAGACAACCTGTGGGTCAAATAGGACAGCATTGTGATAGAGTACAATAAAAAAAAATACCATTTTGTAAACATAACCCAAATAATACCATTTAAAATTACCATTTACCATTTTAATACCATTTTGTATACTACTATGATTTCCACTGGAATCAAATTATCAGCCTATAGCAGTCTACTGGTGGACATAGGCCCCTGCAATTGCACGCCACTCAGCACGATTCTCGTCAACTCGATGGCTGGTGGAAGCTGGTAATAGTTTTGGGGATTAATCGCTCTTTGTATGATATAGGCTATACAGATCTCAGCAGTATTGTTCAATATCGATTACATCACACCCATTGCATAGATACCTTATCCACATTAACACTATTACAATTTTAATGGACTTTCCAATCCATACAGGCGTTGGGGCATCGATAACGTGAAAATAATGAGCTGTGGTAAGTAATAACGGGTGTATTGGATTTATAATGACGGACCGTGATACATTATTTCTTTGTACTCTCTCTGAGGAAACTAGTGTTACGTGTTGTGTGCGCTAGGGTAAACAAACAAAAACAGTTTTTATTGTTGTTGGTAATTAAGGTTTGATAGAAAGGTGAAATGTTGATACTCGAATGTCTTCAAATTGGCAAAATAATAACAGCCATTCGGATCGATCTTCAGGTTAAGCAGTGCTTGCCTAGGTTGGTCCGTGGATGGGTGACCACCCATTACATACCGAGCTTCCTCCGTGCCTCGGAGAGCACGTTAAGCCCTTAGTCCCGGCTGTCATTTGTAGATATTTGACAGTCGTTACGGGTAATCAGTGGCTCCAAGTCTGACAACCAGTCTTACAAAGGGGTATCGTATCATCCAGTACTAACTGTGTTGTGGAGGTCAGATAGGCAGTCGCTCCATGTAAAATACTGGTATTCAGCTGCATCCGGTCAGACTGGAAGCCGACCCCAACATAGTTGGGAAAAGGTTAGGCAGATGATGATAGTGAGGAGTTCCCGAAGATGTCTTCCTCGACGATGATTGGCTTCAGTCAAACATAGATCTGGTTCTGATGTGAGTATCAAAAACCGACAGTTGGTGTTGGTGTTGGTGTTGGTGGTGTTGCAAATATCTGAGAGATAAAGCACATCACAAACAGATGGCCTGCTTTCAGATTTAGGAGACCTAGCTCTCAATCTATCTTTCGAGCGATGAGCCCTGAATGTTTTTTTGATAAACCTCTTGATATCCGGTCAGGAATATCAGTTTCACAGTATGACAGGACCTATATTAATTTTAATCATCAATGTTTTGTTTGGCTGTTCCTCATTATCCCATCATTTCTTCAAAATGGTCTCTAAAGTTATACTTACGGGGAATCTCGCATATTATTATTATTCTAGATGCATACATATGTATCATTTTAGATGCGTGATACTTTATTTATCAAGTATTGGCCCTACTTCGTTTGCATGCCTAAGACAAGGTAGATTGTACAAGGCTCATCCATATTAGTGTTACATCTTATTTTATGTACCTGCAATCTATGCAAATAAATGTTACTTTACTTTACTTCTTCTCAGGACTTTTGAATCGAAAATACACTTATCAAGTATTTTTGCTAAATTGTTTGCAACAAGCACAATCAGTATCATCCACAGATATATGTAAAATATTATTTGTGAAACGGGTATTTTTAATATATCATTAGCCTAGTGTCGTAAAAACTTTTACGACACTCAAAACTGATGGATTATGGATATCGTTTGCCCAATCTTGTGGTTACCAAAAAGCTTCATTAATGAGGTGACTCTAGATATTTATAAGTCCAGTGGGACACAGATTACACATGTAGAAAACTTTCTGTGAATAAGACGCAGCAACTACAATTTAGGCGGCTATTTACATAATAATTTCACACTATGATCGATGCCTTTATTATACTCTGATAGATTATTTCGTAACAGATCTAATACATCAAGCTGTCATCATTTCTTTCAGTATTTTCACTTAGGAACACTGGAATTCCTTAGTCGCAGCGCATTCATTAAAAACGATGATAAATGATTAGTGCATCGTCGAGCTACACGCTTCAACGATCTCTGTTGATTTATTACGTAAAAACGTTAGGAAAATGAAACTCTAGTTTTTGGTTGAATATTTTTGCTTATTTTTATGATCTTGTACTTTCATAGTCATCATCATTCTTCTGCTCTTATCCCAACTTATTTGGGGTCGGCGCAGTGTGTCTTCTTCTTCCATACTTCTCTATATCTCGTCATCTCAACAGTCACCTTCTTTCTAGCCATATCATCCTTCACACAGTCCATCCATCGTTTATTTGGTCATCTTACAGGGTTACCAATTGCAAACTTTGCTTGCACTGAAGTTCTCAGTCTACAATAATTATGCTCTGAATATCTACACTTTTTGATTGTTTCCGAGTAACCACACAATAGCAGGGTAATTAATTCGTAACGCACTTCCTATTCCAACGCGTGAAATGCATTTTAACAATTTAATAATATTCATTGGTCTATTTACGAGCTAACTAATTTTCCAAATACATATATGAGGCAACCGTGTTTCGCAATATGGGTGCTAGATCTCATTCCATGGTTTCTTTCTTAAAGAACAAGAGTTACAGATCATAGTGCAGTCTTCAGGGGTGTCACCAAGTTCTTTGTCAGGTAGGCAATATAAAAGAAATCAAACACTTATTTTTCATTTTTTTTAATTAAAAAAATATTTTACAATCTTAAACGTAGAATTAGTTAAAGGCAGTGATTCCGCGTTTCATTTTTGAGTATTACCGTTACACAATATATATAACTAGTTACTAATATAAACAAACATCATTAACAAGATATTATTTTATATTATTGCGACTGTAAGTACGTAGTACTTGTTTGGTATCACAATTTTATGGCAACTTATTTTACACCTGAATGCACCAAAATTATTAAAGGTTCTATTAGATTTTCAAATAGAATGTCATTGAGCTAGATTAAAGTGCATGATTTATTGACTTAATCCCGAATTTTCGTGTAATATCCAATATTGATTATGTAAATTTCAATAGGTATTTGGTCTTTAATGTTATTATATTTCTTAAGGTCATTTTAGTTTTCAAATTAGCTGTATGAATTTGTTTTCATCTATCCATAAGCATCACGTGCAAGCTTCAATGAGAAGAAAATAAGAAATTTTCATAATTTTACAAAAAGTAAGGGCGATTCCAACTGCAGAATATAAAATGGAAAATTTTCTAGAAGAAAAAATCCAATGAAATTATACCCGAGTTGGAATCGCACCTACAATAAAACATCGCATCACCTGCTATAAATATCTTATTTCATTAAAATATTTTAATTTTGGTGCATTAAGATTCTATTTAACTAAACTAAATTAGAACACGAATGGTACCAATGGTTTGTCGTAAAAGTAGCCCTTATCTTCGATGAAAGGCGGTCGAGTCGTGTAGGGTCTTCTGGTTGTCGCAGGAGGAATGTATACCGGGGGTCGGGTTGTTTGGGGAGGAATGTACACTGGCGGCCGGGTGTAAGGCGTCCTGGTCGTTTGAGGAGGGATGTACACTGGGGGCCGAGTGTAAGGGGTTCTCGTGGTTTGGGGAGGCACGTAGATTGGTGGCCTAGTTGTCGCAGGAGGAATGTATACTGGGGGTCTAGTTGTCGCAGGAGGAATGTATACTGGGGGTCTAGTTGTCGCAGGGGGAATGTATACTGGGGGTCTAGTTGTTGCAGGAGGAATGTACACTGGCGGTCTCGTTGTAGGTCTCGCTGTGGTAGGGAAGGTAAACGGTACTTTAGGTGTTGGGTAGTCGTAGCCTGTCGTTCTGAATGTTGGCGGTGGTGTTGGTGGTGGTGGGGGTCTGGTTGGGGGTCTAGTGGGAGGTGGGGGAGGTAGGTATGTGGGAGGCCTGGTTGGGGGTGGCGGGGGTGGTGTTGGCGGTCTTGTTGGGGGTGGTGGTGGCAAGTATGTAGGAGGTCTAGTTGGTGGTGGAGGAGGCCTGGTTGGGGGTCTAGTGGGAGGTGGGGGAGGCAGGTACGTGGGAGGCCTGGTTGGGGGTGGCGGAGGTGGTGTTGGCGGTCTTGTTGGGGGTGGTGGTGGCAAGTATGTGGGAGGTCTAGTTGGTGGTGGAGGAGGAAGGTAAGTTGAGGGTGTTCTGTAAGTTGGAGGCCTAGTAGGAGGAGGCGTCGGTGGTGGAGGTCTCCTTGTTGTAGTCGGAGGCAGATACGTTATAGGAGGGAACGTTCTCTGGGTGGTCGGCTGCGTCGGTGGCCTTCTGGTTGTCGTTGGATAAGTGAACGGTACTGCTGGGGTAGGGTAGGTGTAACCTGTGGTTCTGAAGTTGTTGTAGACAGTGCTGTAGGTCGGGTAAGTTACTGGGCGCCTAGTTGTTGGTGGGGGAGTAGGCCTAGTCGGGGGTGGTGTTCTTCTCGTTGTTGGAGGAGGGATGTATATTGGGGGTCTCGTTGGGGGTGGCGGTGGTGGCGGAGGTCTTCTCGTTGTTGGTGGAGGTGGAGGCCTAGTCGGGGGTGGTGGCGGCGGTGGCGGAGGTCTAGTGGGGGGTGGGAACGGTACGCGTGGTGTTTGGTACGAGTAGCCCGTGGTTGGTGGTCTGTAAGTTGGTGGAGGTCTAGTTGGTGGTGGCGGAGGAGGAGGTGGTGGTCTTGTTGGAGGTGGTGGTGGTGGGGTCCTTGGTGGAGTTGGTGGAGGAGGGGGTCTAGTTGGTGGAGGCGGGGGAGGTGGTGGCGGCCTGGTTGGTGGAGGGAATGGTATACGAGGAGTCTCGTACACATATCCTGTTGTCTGTGGAGGTCTTGTTGGCGGCGGTGGTGGTGGGGGAGGGGGTCTAGTAGGAGGTGGTGGTGGTGGGGGAGGGGGTCTAGTTGGAGGTGGTGGTGGTGGGGGAGGGGGGCGGGTTGGTGGCGGTGGGGGAGGTGGAGGAGGTCTTGTTGGTGGTGGGAACGGGATGCGTGGTGTTTGGTACGAGTAGCCTGTTGTTGGAGGTCTGTAGGTCGGGGGAGGTCTAGTAGGCGGTGGTGGTGGTGGAGGAGGGGGCCTCGTCGGGGGCGGTGGTGGAGGGGGAGGGGGTCTTGTTGGGGGTGGTGGCGGAGGGGGAGGGGGTCTTGTTGGGGGAGGTGGTGGAGGAGTACGCGGCGGTGGCGGCGGCGGCGGAGGCCTGGTCGGTGGTGGGAACGGTATGCGCGGAGTCTCGTAGTAGTATCCTGTTGTTTGAGTTATCGGAGGCCTCGTCACCGGTGGTGGAGGCAGCGTTGGGGGCCTAGTCGGTGGCGGTGGGGGCGGCGTTGGGGGCCTCGTCGGTGGCGGTGGGGGCGGCGGCGGAGGGAATGGGATCTTCGGCTTCGGGTAGAAGTACCCATCTTCATCTAGGTTTGCGGAGATAGGGGAGCCGAGCACCGCATAGTTCTGGGCCGAGCTAAACTGGATGGCTCGCGTTTCTCGCTCTGCTTTGCAGGTATGGTATACTGCCAGCAGCACCACTGCTAGGTGCAGTGACAGCCTCTGGAATAACGAAGAATTTTGGGGTTAGAAATTGTGGTGATAAAAATATGAGAACAAAAGTAGTCAAGTACTTGTGTACGTTTCTAATCTAATTGTCACATTAGATAAAGAGATGAAAATCAGACACATGTGAAAAAATCGTTTAAAAGCAACCTTAATTATAGAATTATTTCGATTTTTACCACAAGATGAGTTTATTATAAATTGATTCAACAGATGCGATGTTCAATATTTCTAAAGTACTGAATCGAGAAACTTTAGAGGTTTTTTAAAAATTAAATTCAGGGTTCGTGCACAAATTATTGAATGTTATTAAATTATGAACAATCTTCTCCCCTAATCTTATTCATTTAAATCTCCATGTCAAGGCACATATTTCGAAACATTGACTTTGGAAACGTTTGACCCCTCGTGGTCACTTGACATCGTGCGTTCCTATTAATCATAGCATCTTGAGCAACGAATAATGTCATTAGCATTTAAATATCAATTAATAATGCACGGCTATTTTTAATTAAATGAATAATTATTTCATTCAAGGAATAATTTAAATATTCTGTTTAACATAAAATTATGGAAAAATAAAACAATAATAATTAGGATGGTTAGAGGTAATCATCCTAACGTAATTTGGTATTGGGACTACCACAGAGCCCGAAAGGAATGTGATGTGGTGTACCTAGTAGTTTCATTCCAGCCACTAAGCTTTCATTTAGAAGACCATGTCAGTGTAAAAATGATCCCCTTGAAAATTCATTGACATCTTAATACGCTTTACTAGCTAAAATAGATTTCACTTTCTTTTTAAATGCTACTCATCTACATACCTATATTAATTCTAGATTCTACTAAAATTGGGTCAAGGCCAACACTTTGCAAAATTATTTTATCAAATTGTTATTTATTTCCTAACTAGAAGACCAGTCAGTATCACGGTGTCTTTACGAAAAGCACTTTTATAGGCGCCTGTCAAAAATGTTTATCAATTAGTTGTATTTCTGCATTTCGATGCAACGAAGAAATTAGTTAAAACTCATATCTTTTCTCGACTCCGGCGAAGCCCAAGTTGAGGGTTATAGGCATTGTTATGGATTATAAAACGAAATTATTAATATGTAACGTTAAAAGTTCACCGAAACTATGTATTTTTTCAAAAATATGAGTCTGCTGTACCTCAAGAGGGACTATGATACATTCATACTTCATCGTCACTGAGAAGTTCTCTATCTCCCTTAATCAATATCACTAAAAGAATTTCCACAGGCGCTTGAAAAACGAACGATAAATAACTGCTTGCCGTGACAATGCCCAATCAATTATCAACTCAAAAGAAAAAAAAATCTTTTTTCAATCAAAAAAGGTATTTAAACCAATTACCATAGGAATGATATTTACGGGTTACAACTGTTCGCTTATGCGTCAGTGAAACACATTTCGTTGAAGAAGCTCAAGGCGTTCCGGTCACCACACTGGTAGAATTCTACTTGTATGTCGTCTGGCCCAAGGTAAGAGCTTTCGTCAACTGCCGTAAAATTTTATGAGTCGATTTATTGCCTCGTTTTGTTTTAAATTAATCGATTTATTATGGGTTTGTTCGGTGTTGTGAAATGAAGTAGGGTTCTTGATGCCTTAAATGTTTTAAATTGGTGTATTAAAACGCAAAAGATACTCTTTCCAAGGTTTGAAACTTTACATAACCAGCCCAAAAGTTTACAATAAAATTTGATAAGTTATTTGCTGGTTGTTATCACCATTACTCGTATTTTGATTATTGTTATTAATAAAAGAAAAATTGTTGAAACGGTAAGTCTAAAGGTTATTGTTTTTAACAACGTTATTCTTGCATAACTTAATTTTTGAGCAATTTTCGGTCTGATTATAATGACTTATTCATGGAATTCATCTTTTAATATTATTTATGCGGCATTATTCATATTTACCGAGTCATTAAGCAAAAATTAACATACAGTTATTATTAACATTAAACTCACAAGCAACATTGATTTATTTGTAAATTAAACAATTGAGTCTAACCACTAAACGGTATAATTAATCATTTCGATTTAAAATGTTTACTCGCACCAACCTTGTAACTTGGACTGCACAATGACATTGATGAAGTATTTTGTCACTAACAATGATTTGATTAAGTCAACAGAGTCGTATTTAACTGTTTTTGTTGGCTGATTGCTTATTATACGTAATCACCACTAGTCCTTCATTTTATTCGCTTTTAATCATTACTTGTAATGGAAATGGCAGAATCGCGAATTTACTTTAGATAAATTATATGAAGGTTGATGGTAGGCTCTTCCCCTATTACTTTTAACTAAATCGAAACTGGTGAAATTTAAGTGTACTATTAGGTACATCTCTGCCTTATCCTTCGGATGTTACTGGCGTGATGTTATGTTTAAATTAATAAAGGTAATTCATTTGCTGCAATGACTTCTCTTTAATCAAATAATCACTCATTAACAGTCATTTATGGTTACTACTGGTTTCTGCAGAGTGGATGGATTTCATCTTCCTCCTTTCTAATATAAGCAACACACTGCTCTTAAGTCCATCTGCCAAGGGTGGCCATTATGGCAATATCCCCTACGACCGGTCTGGACCGTGCCCGCGTTAAATACCCACTACAAAAACATCAATTTTTTTTTCTCATATTTGTATTTTACTAAAACAATTGTATTTAATGAAGTATTACATAAATTAAATTAAATTAAACAACTAATCAACTTGCTCATTGACAAAATATAAAATACTAATCTAAATTTTGCTGATGTCACCTTGTTACATACATGCAACTAAAAAAAATCAAATTTTCTCTAGCCATTCCGGATATTCTCGAAACTTCAATTTGTACAATGTTTTTTTGGGTTTTTCACCAAACCAAAAGACGAGCGCGGCAGAGAAGCGACCATCAGCAATCGACCAATCAAATTGGTTGAAAAGCAGATTGCGTTTCCCGTTACGCCTGTGATTTTTTGAATCCTGACGGTCAGCCCTCTGTAGCGTTCCTTAAAAACATTTTCAGGCCCTTGTATATAATTAACGGTAACGAAACCATAGCGCGATTCAGGATTGTGTCACACAGCTAAATAATCTAACAATTTAAGTATTATAAACTTTTACTTCTATGAAAATGTAAACAAGCATTCCTAGGACAAGAGCTTTTACCCAGGTTAATAATTATTGTACAATTGAAGTGCTAATAAACAAATTAATTATCTATACTATATTTATATTATTATTATCTATACTAATATAAAAGGTGTAAAAAGACCCTTAACGAAGCCGAAAGGCACTTGTTCTCCCCGTCATTGCGATCATTTTTTTGTTCTACACCATACCTGGGAACCTTCTAGTTTCGGAGATATTGGGGGTCAAAGTTCCAACTTTTTCACAAGTTTTTTTTTAAATACATGTTTCTACTGTAAGATTTTTACTTTAATCACCTTCACGAACCCCGTACTATTCAATCCATCCATCAGCACAATGTTTTGAGTGCGTTATATTGAGTTTTACCGTAAAAAGTGATTTTTCACCCCAAAAAAAAAAGTCGTTTCCCAGCAATAATTTTTGCGTAAAGTTACTTAGTTTGATGTACTGAATGCTTGGTTGACGGCTTCGTGAATGGTCTGTTTACACTCTGTATAGAGGTGAAGAATTTGTTTGTTTGGTTGAACGCGCTAAAGTCGGGAACTACTGGTTCGAATTGAAAAATTCTTTTAGTGTCGGTCATAGCGTGATGTTATATAGCCTATAGCCTTTCTCGATAATTGGTCTATCCAACACTAAAAGAATTTTTCAATTCGAACCAGTAGTTCCTGAGATTAGCGCGTTCAACCAAACAAACAAACTCTTCAGCTTTATATATTAGTATAGATTTTTAGCTTGTGGGGTAATTTTCAAATCATTTTTACAGAATCACACTCGGGAATTCTTTTTCAGTGAAACATTATTGCAACTGCCAAATTCTTTTTACCTTTCGGTAGTAGGTGCAAGCGTATTAATTATTTCAATAGATAATTAGACACGCGTCGGCGTTAGTGGGCATTTAATTACTCACGACAGCACAAACAATAGTTTTAGCACAATATTAGAATGTGCAGAATTAATCGTTTGGTAATCTAAGGATTCGATCATAGAGATAACGCTTTGGGTTTTGTATTGATTGAGAATTACCGAATTTTGATTTAAGATATGAATTCTTCTTCAGATTGATGGTGATGGTAATTATAGGTTTGATGTTATGTATTGTTATCTTAACCCGTCATCAGTTGCCTACATTCCACCCTCTTATCGTATGTTTAACGATTATATTTAGTGTCGGTCCGCGTTCATTTTTCTTATGTAGGTTATGCTAAACATTATGTGGGGCAACACTACCTATGCATTAATAAGTACAACTGCAACGACTACAACAGGCCGTGGTGACCTCTACAATTACTGATTCCAAAAAGATGCAGAAGGATCAGTGATCGTAGTAAACAGTGGTCAGTGGTCACAATGAATGCAAGAAACAGACCCTGCAGACAAAGACCATCATCCAGATTATGAAGAATAGAAAGTGACGACTCATTAACACTGAGTGAAAAACCAATTACAACTTCCTGCCTTAACAAAGTTAAAGAAATTACCCAAAAACCCATCTAATTAGCAAACAATACATCTTGTAGTTTAAAACTTAAACCTAACAAAGACAAAATACTAGACCAGACAAACAGACAGTATTTCGCACAAATGATCTTCCATAACTAATTTTCTTTTGTTCATTGACGGCAATTGTAATGAGTTACACACACGTGGTGTTTATGTGTGTACCTACATGTACAAGTATTTGTTAGTAGGTTACAATCTTATGAGCATCTTACAACTAATACCGTCAAGCGTCGGCTTTTTGTTGAATTCGTTTTTTGCTTATACTTAAAGTTGTAGTGGTAGGTTATGGGTCTTTATCCTGCCTTCTGGATGACTGTAATAGCTTTTTTGAACTATACTCAGTCATCTTGTGAATATAGCTTTTTTAAACAATAATGATAGATGAACAGCAAGTTATACAGATAAAACAGTTAATAATATTTTGTCGCTTGATTATCATCTACGGAGGGCGCTGTTGTAGGTATTTTCCAAACTTGGAGTGAAACATAACCTCAACTTAATCAACGTTTTAGATAAAAATGTAAATGAAATCAGTAAACATATCGAAGGCAACACAGCCGATACAAATACCGAACGGGCAGCGATCCCTAGGTCATATACATTAGCAGATGACACACAAAAATTAACAAATGCCACCGAAGGTCGCACGACATCGTCTACCCAAGTAATTATTTACCTAAGATATATAATAGTCAGCACTGACCCCAAGTTGCGACAGCTCGCAAACACGACGTGCGCTACTGGTGATGAATGAAATGCTAAAAGTGACGAGATTTCTAGGTTTTTATCTGATTGAATGTGTTTTGAAACGAATTCCTTGTTTATCACGTATTGCTTGAAAAATATTTTCGTCAAAGCCGAAAGCACTAACAGATTCTTTCAACTACCGTTATCTACTGATAAACATAAACCTCTCCAAAAAATACCACAACACTCGGTTCTTTGCCTTTAACTCAGATTCTATGTTTTTCCTAAATCATACAAATAGCTAAACTCAATCGTTACTAAGGAGCACATCTAAGTTTTGGGTCCTAGAAATTCCAAAGCATTGTTGATTTCAACTTGAACCACAACTCGTAAGGTTACAACAGTAACTGTGCCAGTTTCAGCGTTTGTTTGGGGATTGACTCGTCCTATTAAGATAAAAGAACATGTTCCAATCGTAACGAATCGATTTGAAACAGCTCGCGACTTGTTAGCAAAGTGGTTAAGAAAAATGAGTATCTTTGCAACTTTGTCACACCCTTTGTACTGTGAATTTGGACATCGGTCTTCCTTAAAGTCACTAAATAGATTAGAATTGAATTTATCGTGTTTAAAGCTATACAATGTTGACTATTTGAGAAATATTTTGCACAGTACTTCATAGTAATTCTCTTTGAAGAATATGTGAAAATAAATGTAAACCGGCAGAAGTTGAAAGAAGAATAATCTGCTAAAGCTATCGATGAATATAAAAATTAAGGTTGTTAAATGAATCGTGTTACATCTCACACATAACAACAAAAACCAAATGTTAGTAATAATGACACTTATAGGTCACGCCACTTATCACATCGAACGTTCAGCTTATGAGATAAATTAATTCAAAGTCAAACAGAACCAATAGTCAATACCAAGGCAAGTTTAAAGTAAACTATAGCGTAATAACATGATGCAAAGTTGACTTGTGCAAGCTAATGGCGTTTCTAAATTCCAATGATATATTAATTTCTTCATCATTTTCAAATTCAATCATCATTCATTTCGTTTCCGTTTGAAGACAGACCAAAAACCTTGATTACTGTAATTTAGGAGTCACATCTATGATATTTGATGAAGGTATGTGTACTAAACATCAGCATTTACCTAAAGACCAAATGGATTTTATGAGCAAGCTTGCCATCTACCAAGCATGATAACACAGTTCTACTGGAAGTTTATCTTATAATGATGATAATCAACCCAACTCTTATTGAAACAATTGAAGGCCAGTAAGGTGAAGCGGTAGAACCATAATACTTCGATAACCTTGATCCTTCAGAGTTTGTATTGATAGATGTTAGTGAGGCAGAAGGCAATGAGAAACATGAAGTGGTTTTCAAGCAGTTCTTTGAAGTCCCACAAAATTTGACAGCCAACAAACATATGGATGATGAAGAACTTGTGTGGGATGAAACAAACAAATAATAAAGCATAAAATGCTACTCAAAATCCAAATTAAACTCCATAACAATAAAGCTCTTGAATTGTAAACCATTTATGGATACAAGTGCTTAACATTGGTAAAGTAACAAACAGACAGATTGGTGTCAAGTGGCCCTTATATCACAGTTGAATTTATCAAAAGATGATGAAGAATCCATTGTTTGCTTCATATTTCTTAATGTTTATAAATTAGACGTTGTCAATAATAAATTGTAGGGAGCCATGATCGATGATTTACGTTTTGATGAAGATTCGATTTCGGATGGTAGGATTTTGGAAGTACGTGTAATGATTATATTGTGTAAAGTTGGTTTTGTAATAATTGGTGAAAGGGAGGATGAGTTAAATGTTAGATTTGTTAGTTAATTGGTCTTGAGCCTTTTGCTAATGTTTAGTAATAATAATTATTAAATTTATTTATAGTTTGCGATATCCTGTCGGAATAAATTGATTGAATTAACCAGTGTTGCTTTTATGTATTTTTTGTGTAATAAGGCTTATCTTGACACAACTCAGCCTATCAGTTCAGCCACGGTTGGACAAAGGCACGTCCTAAGCTATGCAAAAACACCCTACCTTCGGCCTTCGGCATCCCACCTGCCACAACCATCTTTTAAAGGTCGTTGGACCATCTAGCCAAGGTGCGTTTGATGAGTTGAATCAGTTTCAAAGTCATTCCAATCTTCATCCAAAACATGATGAACCCTCTTTTCCGCATCAAGCAATACATCTCAATTAGCTAATATCTTACGATCTGTCATCATAACGCCGCTGCCGTAGGGCTTCACGCTAATTACGTACACTTTAATTTGAAGCTCATCGACCTTCACCTTTAGGATTACCGGAATCATATTAACAGCAATAGTCGTTAATACCAGTCATGCCTCCAGGGAGGGTAATCTTTTAGCAATCTATTAACTTTTTGAGGTGTTGTTCGTAATTGTTTATTGCATCTATTATACTGACCACTTTGCCTTCATGTACAGTTCAAAGTCTACTTGATTAATGTGTTCGAGTTATGCCTTAAATTAATTTATTTTAATGAAAATTTTGAAAACAGTTTTTTTTTCAAAGCAGATTTTTGTATTTGTATTAATTTTACTTTTACACTAAATATCAACCTTTAAGCATACTTCGAAACGGAATCAAATGTAAAGGATTCAGTGAAAAGTTACTGGCGGTTCAAAAGGAAACTTGATGCATGAATACTTATGGAGATAACATCTTTTGCATCTTTATTACCCGTATCGATTTCTGTGGGTAATTGACTTAAATATACATTTATAAAATTATTGCTTCCTTACAGTCTTTAACGTTTTCTTCATAATATTGGTAATCGTTTTCGATATCGAGTCGGCAGCTTGTCAGTTTGTCACTCTTTATCTTTGAGTGCTTTTTTATTTATATTTTTACGCCTGGGATTATGATAGTCAAATAATCAGCTCTCAGTTCTTGTATTTCAAATATGTACGCATGACCTCACTAGGAATTTTGATCAGTCATGCATAAAGACTAGTTACGCACGCTGTTAGGCCCTACTTTCAATTTTATGCATATAAGTACAAGTATATACTGTTGTTAGGCAGGTCAGTAGTCTCAAGCCTCTGTTCAAGATGCTTCTCTGGACTATAAAAAGTTGCGATTAACGTAGGGGTGAAGTAGAGGAAAAACACAGTCTAGTAAAACGATTGATGACTTTTCCGTTACAAAACGACAGTTACTAAGACTGTACCCAGAAATATTATGACTTATCCCTTTCATTTTAAGTTCAAAGAAAGGTGTACACAAATAAAAGGTTAGAAACAATATTATTGGAACCGGCATTAAGTAATCTCCAACCAGTTTGGCCAGAAACTGGTGAAAGATTACCTGGACTTCCAAGGTTTAAGTTAAACGACCATTAGGTTTTTGTGTTAACTGCTTTATAATGTGGTGTTAGGACACCTTATTTAAACATAACTAAGATTTTAATGATTCGAGGAATAGTAGCCTTTAGATACATTTAATGTTATACGAGGTTCATTTAAAGATTTGTGATGAGATATCTAAGTAATAGTTTCGCATTAAACCCTTCAAGATTAAATTGAATATTTCGATATGAAGAGTCCAAAATGATTTCCTAAACGAATTCTTTCTTGGATTTTTATGACAGTAAGTGCGTTTGATAGTTCTCCAACTGAGTCTTCGCCCACTTCCATATTTATATCCTCAACTTCTACTAATAGTTGCTATAAACAACCAAATTAAAACAAACCAACATACCTTGGCCCTATTCCGTCCCTTCAAAATACTAAAATCATTCACACATCTCAACAGAATTCAATCGAAACCAATTTTATTGTCTTTTGGTGTCATCATCCCATACTTGGCACTTACCTCGTCCAGTTGGTTCGCTTGCGTAAGACATGTAACGTAAGCTTTTGTAGGATAGTAATGAGGATCTCGTGTACGGTAATTATTTTTAACATGACAGTTATTTTAAATTACGTTTTGAGTTCTGGATGTGCTTTATGTTTTGTGTTGTTTTGGGGTACCCTAGGGCAGTCATTTGTGTCGGGTTACAAAGCGTAAAGCTCTTTCATTATGGCTGGCAGTACACTTGTGCATTATAATATTTGTGCCGATACGCTGTTTTCCGACCGTTAAAGTTTCAAAGACTTGGTGTCTGGCAGTATTTCAAACACTTATGGTTTCGCTCAGTATCTCAATTTTTTCTCCAAAAATCCGCTCAATATATTCATCAGCAGATAGATCATTGGTGAGGAGATTTTTGTCATTAGTGCCATAGTTACGGGTATCTTAGAAGCTGTTGCCGATGTTTACAGATAGTTTCTTATATTTTTATTCTTCAATATTGTAAAATTTTAAAGGAATAACTTCAACAATTTAGTTCGGCGTTCGTTGAGCGAAGACCATTTATAGCAAATCCTTTATAGTAGCAGTCAGTAAAAGAGAATTCAGTTAAACAGTACAAAGTTTATTGAAATACCTGAGTTAATGGTGAAGAATGTCGGTAAAGGTTAATAGAGCTATCAAACTAATGCAAGCGTTTGATGTAAAAGCGAAATCAACCATAATGATAGACGTATTCATTAAATGTTTTTGTGAACATATTTAGCAAAAGGAGTTTATTACATATTATGATAATAAATTATTATCTAAAAAACTATCATTGGACTATTTTTATATCAATGAGGAAAGTAATTAAATTATGTTATGTTTTTTGATGATTTTTGATACGTATTCAATGAATAAGAAGACTTATGTTTAACCACAGCATTAAGAAGATTTTTGTTTCGCGAATTATCAATAAACCACAAAACACATGATGATGAAACTTTACAAAGCGTACATACAGCAATAACATTTAATAACCACACAGCTACTAGAGAATACCTTCACAACAAACGACTCTAACATTTTGTTAAAGAATTTGCAATAAATCAACCAATCAAAAGACAAGTTGCGATCAATTTTGTTAATAGACTTCGGACCAAATGCGTCACATTGAATAGATTCCGATTCACAATGAAATATGATTCCTGGATATTGCTAATTTCGGTCGTAAATCAAATTGGATGGGCAATTTGGGTTGCCTTGACATTTGGGCAATATGTTTGGTTGAGAATTTGTCCTTGCTCCGGTATTTGTCCGGATGGTTTTCGAAGATCCGGGTCAAGTGATGAAACTGAATGTGGTTTCTTAGTTTCCATTTTTGTATTGGGATTACTTTTCGCTTATAATCTGTTGTGTGTGTATGTGAGATGACGACCGTTTCACGTTTGTGTATGATATTGAGGAACTATTTATTGTTAATGGTTTTCTACTCCAGGTTTCTTCGTCTTTTTGTTTGATTTTCCTTTCTTTTTCATTTATCAGGGGCTTTTTTTTTGAGTCTGGGAAATCATCAAATGACCCCTCCCGCTCTGGGCGGAGTGGAAGCGAGTGTCAAACTCGTACTGACTAAAACCCATCCATGTTCCTTCTTTTCCCTTTGTGTTCCAGCGCCGCCGCGGTATCTCTTTCGAACATTCCCGCAGCCCCGGCAGGCATCGGCCCCGGCGGCCCCCTTCCTTTTTGCTGACAGCTCTTTGAGGCGCGTGTGGAACATGAACGCGCCGGCGACATTTATCAGGGGCTTCGTTTACATTGATATTTATAATTTTAACTTTCACATTATCCTTTTTCTATCTCACTGCAAGGTAAAGGACTCTCTTCACACAGAGTATGCATGAGCCTTGATCAACCACGCTTGCATCCGCATCGTATATCTTATTATCTTCCTTACTTAACATGGTCATCCTTAATACCTATATTGGTATTTATGAGCCTCTCACTACAACGCCTTAACTAACAATCCTAAGGTTTCACAAAATTTATGCGCATATTTGGAGAGTCCGTTGCCCTTTTCCTATTGACGTCCATAGCTTACGCAAAATAACAAACGCCTTGTATTTCGGGTTTTCCTTTATCTCCCGGATATTATCAAATCCTAATAATGATATTGCAGATTTAATATTCTTATGTCTATAGACTTTTTTTCAAAAATCAATAGTTATTCTAGCAATTGGCTGCTCGTCGGTCAAGTGATTGGTGGGTTTTTACTTCAATATATTTTGTGCATAACTTTGTACTTAAGATTTGCGTCCGGTTGATGGCAATAGGCGCGCCAATTACATGGGACTTAAAACAGAACTGGCGAAGCCTACGTTGATTTACTCTAGGTACACTTCTGCCTAGAGCGAGATGGGGAGATGACATTGTTGCCATCACGGATAAAATGAAGATGACGCTGGTACAGGAGCGAGATTGACACAAACAAAGAGAGGCCTATAACCAGCAGTGGGTGGAATGGGCTGAAGATGATGATAATGACACCTCTGAGTAGCCGTTGAAGGATTACAAGCATAATGTTATGTTTAATTTAGCAAGCAAAACCACAATCAAGGAATACCAGTGTAGCCTTTTGGCCGTTAAGTAATAGTTTGCACTCAACGTCAAATGACCCGATAGATGATAGCGTTTTGAGGTCGGCCGTCAATCGAATTGTTGCATTTTGCGGTAAAAGCACTTCAAGTTTTGGATTTGATTAGCAAGAGATGTAACTGTTGATTCTGTTCAACTCCATCAGTATTAGCGGAGCTGTTAAATGTCTTTCTCACTCAATTCCTCAAAGGAGTTCAGGTAAATTATGAACGCAACCTGCGTAGACCCTTCCCTTACATTTTTGCTTCGTCCACGTTCAGACATCGGTCATAGACGCACGCCAGTCTTTTTCATCTCCTGCGTAGCTTTTTGCCTACTTTGTTGGCGTCAGCATTATCTCCTGTCCTACCAGTCTAACCAGATGCAGCTGAATTCCGAGTGAGTCTTTCTAATCTTATGAATTAATTATGCCTTTTATCAAATTATACCATTCAGCTTTGTATTTCTAGGTACCACTGAGTATTATTATTTATTATTAAAATGTCACAGCTTTTTGTAAGTCAGACGATGATATGATGAGATTTTAAATAATTCTTCGAAAATAAAAATACTAACAGGATTTGGTAATAAAGAAAACATAACTTCATTAATTAATAGCCTGTTTCTAATCTTGCAATTAAGAGAATCCTGTTCAAGTTTCCTGAACTTAAACAAGTTTTTGAGAATGCTATTTTAGAAAAACATCTTTGGTCATTATTATAGTGTTTAAGTTTTGGAATTTATTTAAGTTTGGGATGAACATTCTATATTTATCAGAATATCTGCATTTTTGTCTCTCAGATTAGTCCGTGATCTCAAGGCGTACCGGTTCATTCCTTACGGTGACTTTATCAAGTTTTCAATTAGCTACAGGATACGTATTTTCCCTTGACCTTATTCCATTATTATTTCAGTTTTCTTATTCAAATAAAGCAATAAAAGTCTCTTTGTACTTTTGTATGCAAAACTACTGATTTACGATAACATTCATTCTAGAAATCAGAAATTGCCAAATATTTATAATTCACATTACGATTGAATTGCTTTCAAAACGGGGAAGGAAAATATCGTGCGGAAACCTCCATGGCCTAGAAGCAAATATTCGAAGGAATGTGACACCTACTAACCCGCACTGGGCCCGCATGGTGTATTATAGCCCACTTCGTCTAACGATAAGGAAGCCTGGGCCCCAGCAGAGCGAACGTTATAGGCTGATTGATTATGCAACGATAATAATCCTTCCTTTCATTCATAAAACTTTTATGCACTCATCCACTACAACATACCACTTGTTAGCTCTACCATAAACTTAAAATAGATACCATCTCATCTTACCAAACACAATCGGTCGTATTTAATACAACAATATTACAATTCCGTTTTTATTTGCATTTGGCATTGAGTACAAAATGTAACGTCTTAAACAAAGGAGTCGAATTCCTATCATTATCATTGTGTGTGTAAAAAATGTATTGTCTGTCTATTCAATTGATAAACATGCGAAGTTGGGTAAAAAGTATATTTTGTTAATTACTGGTTATTGATAATTGGTTGGATGGTACTTTCTTTATTGGTGTCAAGTGTAAACATTGCATTAATACCATCGGTGTTGGTAAGTCCGTTGCAATTTTGGCAAGTTGCAATGATCACCTGAGCTGTCGGTGTCTATTTTCCACAACAATGATGACATGATCATCGCTTCACATCAGTCG
Organism: Noctua pronuba; assembly: GCA_905220335.1. NCBI lineage: Eukaryota > Metazoa > Arthropoda > Insecta > Lepidoptera > Noctuidae > Noctua > Noctua pronuba. The sequence goes on from LR999896.1 coordinate 18,120,910, forward strand.
AGTTGCGGCCAAACGCAAGCCTATTTTAGTATATAAAACAAAGCATGCTGTGCACAGCTAGTAATAAGAATAAATATGAAGTGCTGTGGTCGAACATGCTCCGACTTCTTTTTTTCATTTTTGTTTAGACTACTTTAGACTGTTCTAGCTCAGTAGGTGGTCACGTTGATCGCAGCATCAGTGGCATCCTTAAGGTCATCAGGAGTGCAAGTAAACGGGTACACTCCTAAGAGTGTCACATGGTGGACGTGGTTTGATCAATGAAACTATAAGCTTGAATTTTATAAAAAACGTTATTTTTTAAACATTTGTATGCAACAAATGTTTTGACATAAAATAAGAACCCAGTTCAACGAATAAGGTTCTACAAAGAATATCGAAGGAAGCTATTAACCCAGAGCACCTACACCACTTGTTCCGACCTGTCATCTCGTACCCATATCTGGTCAGCTAGGTTACTGATGCTCCTACGCATCTACTCATAGATCCGGCCTGTCAATGTCAATGCGATGTCAACTGATTCTATTAAAGTTTCGAAATGTTTTGAGATTTTTGTCTGATTCATAATGTTTATGTTTATTTTTAATTATGTGTCATATGATTGATAATTTTGTAAGTAGCTGCCAGTTTAGTCTCTTCTGCTTCTCTTCTTGTTTTAACCAAAACATAGCCATTCATGTTTTTCGTATTTTTTATCGTTATCTTGTAAAGAAACAAAACCAAATATGAAAATTAATGTTTTTCTTTATTGTTTCCATACCTTATTTTGACTATTTACATCTCTTTTTATGGCGACCTTTTATGTGTTTTATGCACCTGTCCATCTTGATTTTCATAACACCTATCTGACTTTCTTATATTAGTACAATTAGTACCTAGCCACTAACAGATGTAATATTCTTCTTTCTCTTATTTTAAAAGACAATAGATAATTAATTGATGATACAGCTGAAAGTCCATTAACCCCATAAAAGAAAACACAATTTATTAAATCATCTCGTACATTATCTTTACAGTCACCAAGGTCACTCTTAATGGCTATAATTAGTTCCACAGGTGGGCAAAGGTGACACTTATTAAACATTTATGGAAAATTTGGAACTGGTTTTTTAATAATTTTATCTCGTTGTGTAAGTGCTGAGAGGTGAGGTCAGTGGAGATATGGCACTTTTTTTCAAGATAATTTAATAAGAGACCGTAAGCTTATGTACTTATGAATGTAACTATGTACATGTGCGATTTAATAAGTGAGAAGGACCAGTGGTTACTTGTGAAATCGGAAATAAATACCTACAGTAAAAATGACTGTAAGTAAAATAAGTCCATACGAATCTCAGCACAGAAAGTTTTGAGAAAGCTCACGGAACGAGGCTTTAAATAAATATTGATTTATTACAAACTGCGCTATTGAGTAATATCTGTAGAAGGAAACCTCAGTGACGTGTTGAATGGTTCTCCAGTAAGATGTTATGAAGGAAGTATTGATAATATTCAGTGTCGTGTACTCGTGTATTAGAATCCAACGTCAATCCCCGTTTGCACCAAAATTAAGACGTAGAAGATTCGACCAAAGACGAGTAAATCGTCTCATCTCCGCTGTCCTTTCGATTAGATCATCCCGGATATAAAGAAAAGTATTTTATTTCAAGAGACATTAAAAAAGCAAGTTATAACGAATGTCACCAGATTCGACATTTTATTAATAAGTTTAAAATAAAACAAAAAAAAATGTAATTTCTAACAAAAACCGGTTAACTTAAGTATATGTATAACATTGTATTGTTTACTTAATTTGAATGAATTAAAGATTCGTATTTGGAAAACAAGTAAAAAACTATCATTGATACCTTCTGAGACATTAATTAAATGGAAAGATACTTCGAATCTCTTTGTCGCGGGTTTCAAGGTGAAGTATAAATAAATTATCATCATCATTCTCCTGCCGTTATCCCAATTTATTGCGGGTCATTCCTTTTTGTTTTTGTTCTGGGAAATCATCAAATAACTCCTCCCGCTCTGGGTGGAGTGGGAGGGAGTGTCAGACTTTTACTGACTGAAATCTATCCATGTTCCTTCTTTGCTTTTGTGTTCCAGGGCCGCGGTATCTCTTTCGAACAGTCCCGCAGCCCTGGTGGGGTCATCCCTCTAATAGCCATATCATCTTCCACATAATAGTCATCATCATCTGCCTAGCCTTTTCCCAACTATGTTGGGGTCGGCTTCCAGTCTAACCGGATGCAGCTGAATACCAGTATTTTACATAGAGCGACTGCCTATCGGACCTCCACAACCCAGTTAGTACTGGGTAATAAGATACCCCTTGGTAAGACTGGTTGTCAGACTTTTTGGGTCACTGACTACCTAACGACTGTCAAAGATCTACAAATGACAGCCGGGACCAACGGCTTAACGTGCTTTCCGAGGCACGGAGGAAACTCGGTATGTAATGGGTGGTCACCCATCCACGGACCAACCTAGGCAAGCATGGCTTAACCTAAAGATCGACCCGAGCGGCTGTTATTATTAAGCCACGAGCTCCACATAATAGTATCAGTAAATAAAGAGTAAAAAGACAAGAAATTAATTGTACAGTTATAATACGGGGTGGAAGGGAGACTGAATTTTTAAATTACCGATGAAAAGTTTCTATGTGAGGGTGCAGAATGATGTACTGAATACGTGGTAACATTGGTGGTAGCATTGGTATCCCTTCCACCTTATACACCGTGACTTTTTAGTCGTCTTACAACGGCAACCCACTTCATGTATCCAATGACTACTAAACATTCTTTAAAAAATAGGTATTTATGAGATTTTAATAATTTAAAAATAAAAATATTAGTTAGTATTATGACGCGTGACGTAGTTAAAACACCCTGTTGCGAGCGATGACCTACTGGACTCGAGTCCTGGGTAAGTATGTTCTCCCGTTTGACACGTAAACATCATTAACAGCATGTTTCATAATTTTATTGTAATGTATTATTAATTTTTCTTTGTACCTATTATGGAAGGTAAAAAAAAAATTGGGCCTAGAGCTATTTTATGTCGGGTACATTGAGTGGACCACCTTTGTAAGACGACTAAAAAGTCACGGTGTATACAGGTAGACCGTTGCATGTTACTAAATACGCACGTGTCTTGCAGTTGTCTCAATATCATTTGTACCAAGTACTAAAATTACGCAATACAAAATTATGCATAACCACGCCAGTAACATTACCTTCGATATTGGTGATTCGCAAACTTGACCATTGTGACCCTCAGATGACCGTAAAACGTTATAATAGGATTACCTACGTGCATAGTACATTATTATCGAGTTCTTGAAATATTCAATGTGTGTGTGTGTGTGTGTGTGTGTGTCGATAGTAGATCCCACCGTGGCATCAAATAAAAAAGTAATTTTGACCGAACTAAACTGAACTTTCAATAAGATGCCTTATAAAAATGTGACTATAGACCGACCGTTATAATGAGTTCTCCGCCTTGCCCCTTCAAAGGCATATTAAGCGTCCACAAAGTCCTAACAATTTCATACAGATTATTTGCTTTAAAATAACCATAATCTACGTAGGTATTACGATACTAATTAAACCAATTGGTAATTGATCAATCTTCAGAATATTCCATTTAATTGATACCTTGCGAGGACTCATTAAAACGGTCGGTCTATAACAATTTTTGGTCTCTTACATTTCTAGAAAGGTTTTTTCCTCTGGACATCAATCAGTAAACAACAATCAATTTTAGGTTTTATCTAAAAAGTCAAACATTAGAACAACATTTTTAAATGAAAAGAATTAATGAACAACGGTATCATCATAATTATTTTAACAACAACAAGTTAATTAATAAACATGACAGGAATTTTACCAATGAATGATTATTATTTAAATACACGGGTTAACGATTTCATAAAATAACAAATTGGTTGTTACTACCTGAAAGGTCAATGAACTTTTCCACATGTTTTGAAATTAATCACCTTGTAAAAATTAATTGTCTTTGATATTTTGGTTAACGCAATATTAATGTATTATATATAACGTTATATTTTTGGAAACAAACTCAACACCCAAATAAAGGGCCTTGGTCAAAATAGGCGCTAGTCCAACAGAATTTAAATATATCCCAATTCATACTATTACGACAAGCACCGAAATCGCCGTAGACAGGAACAACGGCTTATTGAAAATGTTGCAATTTACCATAGTTTGTCGAAGATTTGATTACAAATGTCATCATCATCTGCCTAGCCTTTTCCCAACTATGTAAGGGTCGCCTTCCAGTCTAACGAGGGATGCAGCTGAATACCAGTATTTTACATTAAGCGACTGCCTATCTGACCTCCACAACCCAGTTAGTACTAGGTAATACGATACCCCTTGCTAATCTGGTTGGCAAAATTTTTGGGCCACTGACTACCTGTAACCACTGTCAAAGATCTGCAAATGACAGCCGGGACTAACGGTTTAATGTGCTTTTCGAGGCACGGAAGAAACTCGGTATGTAAAGGGTGATCACCTATCCACAGACCGACCTAGACAAGCACAACTTAACCTAAAGATCGATCCGAGCGGCAGTTATTATTTAGCCACGAGCACCTACTGACTACAACCGTCATTTGTTTTTAAATTTGATCATATTGAAACAGTATGCTAAAGCTGAGCATGCAGTAATTAACCTGAGCTAGGCTGACAAAGCCCTAAAATCGACTAAGGTCTATAAAGGCTGTGTAACAGAATTCTCTTGCTTAACTAGGTTTATTCTTAGTTTGAATATGAGCTCAAATCTTTTGCAAAATTCAGAAAAAGGCAACATATTCCAAGTGTTATCCGGTGACTTAGGTACTTCATATTTTAGAACAAAGTGAAGTCCTAATTATAAGCTACTGTTTGAGAGAAATTTCATAGTTGTCTGTTGGTTTTATGCCCAGATTTCTTAAAAAACTGCTCATAGTCCTTTTGAATCCATACGCTTTTGTTAAAAAAAATGCATATTATTTTAATAAAACTCTTAAGTAGTGTTATATTTTGTATGCTGCCGTTAACAGTTCAAAAAAGTTTTAAAAAACTATTTTTAATTTATTTCTGTCTGATTGGATATGAATGAAAAAGTATAAGCAATTGTAAAATGTAGTCGATACATCTACAAAATCATACATATCTTGAATTGGAAAAATTATTGTTTGCATAAAATGATTTGCGTCCACATTACGCAAAGCAAATTACGGCGTCGTGACATGGAAATAATATTGGTATTTTTTAAAACAGATAAAAAAAATATAAGGTATTTGGAATTACATCATTTTAGCCACTTGTCCCCAGCGTTCCGCGTGGGAGGATTAAGTGTCGAGCCTACCAAGTATGTGTTATTATGGTCGTTGGGTAATTTATATTAATGGACCACTTTAGTCGAGATGTGCCTTGAATTCATAATTTAATTATCCCTATATAATCTTCTGTTCACGGAAAACTATTAAGTAAAGGTATTCCACGATGCTGCGGGACTGTTCGAAAGAGATACCGTGGCCCTGGAACACAAAGGGCAATGAAGGAACATGGATGGACTCTTACTTAGTCAGTAAGAGTCTGACACTCCCTCCCACTCCACCCAGAGCGGGAGAAGTCATTTGATGATTTCCCATCCGTAAAAAAAAAAAAAAGGTATTCCACGATTTCCCATAAAATGAGCATTTCTCAAATAGCCATGTTGTAAAGCAAACCGCTTTTTTTAAATTTACGACTACCTACTTGAGACAATTTAAGCCACTGGTATTTACGATCCCTCCATTAATTAGTATCAATACATAAAACTAGGAAAGTTCAAGGTTTTTCAACATCAATATTCAAATCATTAATTTCTCGCTATCTTTTTTGTACAAATGCCTACGACGTAAGTGATGAAGTATAAACAAATAAACATGAGCATTAAACACTTGAACATAGAGTTTCATTTAGCTTGTACGCAAGCTTGTACTTCCGCGAAGACGACACTTCAGGCCACCTTTGACATATTTGCTCAATAATTGACATTGAAAATTCAAGTTTATTGGCGCTTCTGTTAATTATTTTCGCTTGCATTGTAGACCTTATGTTGTAAGCACTAAAAGCGTTTGTGTTCTTCGTAACATAAATCGATAAGTGTTTTATCAATTAAATAACAATATGAAGGAGGATGTCCTGGTCGAACAGATTACACTGAAAATCCGTTTTTTTTTTAAATATTTGTTTAATGGAGAATCCCCAACAAAAAACTATATCCGTGTCTATCTATAAAAGGAATTTGAGAATTCAAAAGCTGCGGTAAAATCCTTTTGCGAAAAGATAAACGACTAGGTATTTGCATAATTAGTGTTCATTATCAAAGCTCCAATTAGTTTTTTGGTATTCATTACAATTAGATGCCATAAACGTAACCAAACATACAATTAGCAAAAAAATTAAAGAAGAATTTTATTGATAATAATATCTTGATAACGAGTCTAGTTTTTTTACCAGTTTAAAATTGAAAAACTGATTGCACAGAATATCATTATTATGATGAAATTAAGGACCACGTTAAGTGTATCACCTTTTTCCTAAATACTTATTACTATAGATGGGAAAGTAACTTTGTCTGTCACCTTTTCACGGCTTAACGGCTGAGAGGATTTTTATGAAATTTGGCACACAGATATATATATTACTAGCTTTTGCCCGCGGCTTCGCTCGGGTTACTTTAGAATCTGACAATCAATTCGGGTTGTACTCTGCTTGTAACAACATAATTCAATCATGATTCGAAAGACACTTGGCGTCATCTATTATCACAAGAACGATATTTTTGTTTTTCTCGAGAACAGTAGTTTCTGTACCTGGCAACGTATATGCAAAATTTCAGGATGCGATCATCCTGAAATTTCAGTTCAGTGGTTTAAGCGTGAAAAGGTAACAAACAAACTTACTTTCGCATTTATAATACTAGTAAGGATGATGAAGTGTTGTGATGGCCCAGAGGTTCCTCGCCTCTCATGCATGAGGTTGTGGGTTAAAATCCGGGCAAGTACCAATGTGACTTTTTCAATTCATATGTACTTTCTAAGTTTATCTTGGACATCACAGACATCGGTGAAGGAAAACATCGTGAGGAAACCTGGACTTAACATTCATATAAGTCTGAAATCGCCAACCCGTCTTGAGCAAGCGTGGTGATCAATGCTCGTGCCTTCTCTGTATGAGAAGAAGCCTTTGCCCAGTAGTGGGACAGTAACAGCCTGGTATTATTAAGGATGACCAATGTTAGGACATTTATGATACTTTTTACCCCGGTGGGACGATCCCGAGGATTATTTTCAGCCTTCACGTGGGTGAAGCCGAGAGCAAAAGCTAGTAATTACCTTCTATATTTGGCTTACTTAGTGTACCGTATAATTAACGGTCAAAACAATATGTGTGAAGTTTTTTTTACTTTTGTTTTGTCTTTTGTGTTCTGTTTTTTTCTCAGAGCGTTTTGTGAGCAAAATAATATGTTATGAGGTTAAGGATATCATTTTTAAGGATACATTATCTGGCTGAATTTTTAATTAAACAAATTAATAATTAGAGGAAACAAGTAGGTACTTAGTTATTTTTAGTAATTTCTTGACAGTTCTACAAAGTTTGTTGACTCATAGGTAAAAGAGATATTTTAAATTTACTTTTAATCACACACTCATTGTCGAAATACCTCTGGTTTTTTGACTTGATACACAAGGAAAAATCATGTATCAAGCCAGCTGTCACTTTTAGGTATGCGTCCAAAAATACCTTTATACCAAATATTCGTTTCGCAATGATTCGATAATAAGGGTTACATAATGATGAATCACCTGATTACGGGTTAACATGATACAATCGGTATGTAAACGCATGTCATTTATTTTGACCCGACGTTTTATGTTGGAAACGGAACCGTTTGCTGGTTTTGAAAAAGTTAACTTTCAAAATCAGTTCATTGCGTTTTGTCTTTTTTTTCAAGATGAATATAAGTCTTTATGTTGTGGAGAACTAAGTTGCTTTTTCGTTGTAAGAACCAGTTTTTCTTCATCCGTTATTGAAAACTGACTGATGAAATGTGGTGGTAGACTGCTTCTCGTTGGTCTAGTGGTCGCAAGCTCGACTTCTAAGCATGAGGTCCTGGGTTCGATTCCCAGGTCCGGCAAACTGTTATTGGATTTCTCAGAAGCAGCTGGATTTGTGCCCGGTTGATGGCAATAGGCTCGCCCCCTATTACATGGGACTTTAACATAATCGGCGAAATATGGGTGCATTATTAGGTACGCCTCTGCCCAAACCCTTCGGGAATTACAGGCGTGATGATATTATCTGAAAAGTGGTGAACGCTGCCCATGGAAGGCTACAATACCAAAGTTAGATTTATCATGATGGTTCCAAGGGAAGGGTAAGCTGCTTTGCCAACCTTTAAACCAAAGTTATAAATTCTCATGTCCCTGTAATTTCACCGATTCAACCTATTCAAAATGTGCAAAATTACATATTGCCAAATACGTGTCTGACCTATCAGGTTTTCATAGGATTGCAAAATGAGAGGTAGCCATTATACTTCATGAACACAATCCAGTCGTCAATTTTCCAAAGACGAACCTTAGCACCTAATATAGAAATAGATAGATATTCTTAATGCTTAACCAGCTGCTTCCCGCGACCTTCGTTCCCGTGAAAGTATTATAAAAAACATTACTTCCCTTTTTTAATCGGATTTTGTTACCAATTTCAAGGGGTTTTTTTTTTTGGACGGATCCCTAATTCTTTAATCCTTATTCCAAACTAAAAGTAGCCTTAGTTACTCCTTATAACATCAGCTATCTGCCAGTAAAAGTCCCGTCAAAATTGGTCCAGCCATTTCGGACATTAGCCGGAACAAACAGACAGACAAAAATTTTAAAAATTGTTTTAGTTTTTAGTGTCGTAATTATACATTCTAATATAAATTCAGTAAAAACCTGTTATTTTGATATTACAAACAGACACTTCAATTTTATTTATTTGTATTTGTAAATGCTTGGGTGACCAAACAATTATTATTGTCAATATTGTGACTCAGGTATTTCCTCTACTCATTTATTTAGGTTGACTGGTAGCGAATCCCTAGTGGCATTAAGCCCACCTATGTACCACTTTTGTACATGAAGTTTAAATAAATAAAGGCATTTGAATAAAGTTAATAACATTCGTGAAGAAGCCTGTTTTGGAAAAAAATCGTCATTTTAATTAAGTTAGGGTGTTAATAATTTAGATACGTAGTTTTTCCGGTTTTTAGGCAAGATTATTACTTAAATGTTTCTTAATTGGTTATTATCTGTCTACAGATAAGATAATTTTAAGTAAGAAATTCTTAAAGCCTTCCTTTAATTTATTTTGAAGCAATGTAATAAATAATGTTGTAAAAGATATAATCATAAAAGTAAAATTCCTCACTCAAGACTGAAAACATGATTTATGTTGTGTTATATACACACACGTACTATTTTAAGTAGGAAATATCTTAAAGTTAATTAAGATGTTAAACATAATGGAGAATAATTTATGTAGATTTTTAATTACCTACCATCAATTATGTTTAACATTTTGAAATAAGAAGGTTCGCTCCTAAGTTTATAACTCTCATAATATTGAAATATTCTTTACTAGCTTCTGCCCGCGACTTCGTACGCGGATCCTGTTGCTTATGCCAGCGACAACGGGGTCGTCAAAATCGAAGATCTGAAACGTCTGATGTCGAATTCTAAGAGCCCGGGGACGGGAAAACAACGGGATGCGCGAGACGATTCGAGACGTTCCATATCTTTCATTTTTGTAAGTCAGAAGTCGATGCGTAGATACGCTTGGAACTCAAGAGCAATTCTCTATCCGTGAACGTCTCCGACTCGCGAGACAAACAGACAGAATTTTTTTTTTGGATTCGTGCTCTATTACTGTTTCTAAACCACACCCAATTTTTTTTTTTTTAATATCTTCAATGTACAGACACAGTTTTTTTACTGTTTTATTATATGTATAGATAACATTTTCATTAGATATGTGTGTATTAATTTATTAAATTTCTTACTCGTTCCTGACTGATTGGCCAGAGGAGGCAAAACACCGGGATAGCTGAAAAGAAATGGAGGAGGTCTTTGCCCAGCTGTGGGACAGAATAGGCTGATTAAAAAAAAAAGTGTGTATTACTTTTTTTATAAAATCACGTTTTTTATCTAGAATTTTGCTCTAGATTGCACCAGAAGTTTAATTGACCAGTACGTCAGTTAAACAAAAGTTTAAGAAAAACTTTAGTAAAAACAAGAGTTTGAGAATTACTTCGAAAATACGTCGAACATTCCGCTTTTGTGCATAACTGCCAATCAGAGTTTCATAACATGTCAAAGACGCTACTGGGTTGCGCCACATATGGGTATAGTCGCGAACGATGGTGTTACCAAAATCTATTCTCAAAGTATGCACAATTTTTTGCGATGATAATGTAAAACAGAATTAATTAATAAGATGGGTAAGGAATCCCAAAAAATAACAAAGCATAACATCACGCTTACTTTCTTGAAAGGGTTAAGCAGAGCTAACCTATATGTATAGTGCACCCACAGTTCGTTAAACTCCCATGTAATCGGGGCGAGCCTATTAAAGAACCATAAAAATAATAACTACAAACGAAGCGTGCCAATAATTCACGGAAGAATTATTTAATAGGTATTAGTTACGGTTAACATTTATAAATGTGCTCAACTAAATGGCGATGATGCGAAGAGTCTGGTTAGGTTCATGCCTCAGATATAAACAATGTGTTTTTAGGGTATGATGGAACTGACATACGCGTTGCGATTATAAATGTTCCTAAATAAATAAAGAAAAAAAATATGTAAAGTCGGGAGGCTCAATAATAATTATCTATTTATGACTGATTTCAATTATTTTTTGTAAACTCAAAATAAAAAAAAAAACAAATACTAGCAAAAAATGAAACAATGCTATTTCGCGAGAAGTCAATTAGGAAGAGGATTATCATACTTATAGCGTTTCGAATTAAAAGGTCTAGGTCCCATAATAAGCTTAAGAAATATCAAATAAGGTGGAGATAATCTAATCACGTTTTTTTTGTTTAGACACTTAAAAGCCACCACTTAACCCAAATTGCCATTTAAGAAACATCAATTAATAATTTCCAAAGAATTATCTCTCTTAAGTCAACATTTTAGAAAAATTAATTCAAATTAAATAACAAATTTGAACGTCTATACAATCCAATTAAGAACTTTATTTTTAACCTGAAACCTACATACAGGGTGTAAACAGACCCTTCACGAAGCCGTCAACCAAGCATTCTGTACATCAAACTAAGTAACTTTACGCAAAAATTATTGCTGGGAAACGACTTTTTTTTTGGGGTCAAAATCACGTTTTACGGTAAAACTCAATGTAACGCACTCAAAACATTGTGCTGATGGATGGATTGAATAGTACGGGGGTCGTGAAGGTGTTTAAAGTTAAACTCTTGCATTAGAAACATGTATTAAAAAAAAAACTTGCGAAAAAGTTGGAACTTTGACCCCCAATATCTCCGTAACTAGAAGGTTCCCAGGTATGGTGTAGAACAAAAAAAATATCGCAATGACGGGGAGTACCTTTCGGCTTCGTTAAGGGTCTTTTTACACCCTTTATACATACTTAACGATAAGATTCTCGTTTTACAATTCCGATCACTTGTGAACCCGAGCGTACGCTGTTGGTACCTTGTCAGGTCGCTAAACAAAGCGAACAACACAAAACTATCTGTCGTTGCATCTCCTACAGTAGGACGCGTTGTGCGTACATTGCTTAGCGTGAGACTGAAGTCATAAGCGACAGCGGGTTGAAAATTGGTCCTTCGAGCCTAAAACTAGTGACGTAATTAGTAGGATGTAGGTTGTCGTAGTAGACGCAGGACTTAATCGACGTTTACCGTCTACAATATTGTATTTTATACTATACTATGTGGAACAAAAAAATTTAACCTAAAAGATTTTTCTTTAAATATTTTTAAAAGTCTGCGATTGCCAGTCAATGACAATGCTCAATGGTATTTTTGTAATATTCTTCATAATGCAATAATCTTACTTACAAATAGTTTAAGTTATGTTGACTTAAACCATTATTTATTGCGGCGCCTAAACATTGTGTAATCAAAACAAACCTTCAACTAGAAATAGACTAATAACTAATTCATATTTGTTCTTAAAATGCTATTTATTTATGATAAATTATGTTGTAAACACGCAGCATTGGTGTACAACTATTTATTTATTAATTTTTAACATGCATGACCTTTGCCTGACGTTTGCAGTAGTGTTAACATGATTTATATTGATAATCCTCTCATTTGTCTTGTCTTAATGCATGTGTGCTTCTCTGAGGTCACGGATATTATTCTAAGATCAGGCAGGATTGATTTGATTACGATTTTTAATTTATATTGACTGCCAATCATTTAAATATTCGGTGAGTGAAAAATTATGAGTTTGACATATGCCTTTTACGATGTCTACATTTTTTACTACATAAATCAGAACATCGGGAAGACTATCTTTGTACTGCATGCACAGGATCAGGCACACTTATACGGAAGGATTATGAACCAGCTGTGGACTCTGGACACTCTGGACACTGCCAAATACTTCAGTTCAGTATCTCTTGTGTCCGTGTGTCCGGTGTCCACAAACGCGTCCGCAATTTAACCGAAGCTTCACCCGCTATTTCAAAACCGCTATAACTTTATCACTTGGACCACAAACAGCCACAGAGAAGTAACAAACGTACGCAACATTCCTCTAGTCCTATTGTTTATGAAAATATTTTCTGAAAAAAAATAATGTTTTGTTCTATCAACAATGAAGGATATTTAGATTACATGTCATTGTTTATTAGGCAATGGTTTCGGTAACACCTTTGTTATTGAGATAAGGAACATGAAATACGATACAAGTGATACAATTTAGTGTGAAGGGAAGGGAAATATAGGTAATGCTGATAGGAATACTCTAACTTGAGTAAAATTATGTATGTAGAACAAGCTTTATTAACAAATATTTAGAAGCGGGTAAAGCGAGATCAAAACAGCAATAGTGTTACTAGGGAAATAGTATTTATAGGGTGTAAACGGACCCTTCACGAAGCCGTTAATCAAGCATTGTGTACATCGAACTAAGTAACTTTACATAAAAATTATTTCTGGGGAACGATTCTTTTGGGGGTGTAAAATCACGTTTACGGTAGGAATCAATGTAACGCACTCAAAACATTGTGCTGTTGGATGGATTGAATAGTAGGAGGGTCGTGGAGGTGTTTAAAGTAAAAATAAACTTGTGAAAAAGTTGGAACTTTGACCTCCAATATTTGCCTAACTAGAAGGTTCCCAGGCATGGTCTAGAAAAAAAAATGATCGCAATGACGCTACGTTAAGGGTCTTGTTACACCCTTTATATTCAGAAGCTAAACTGTTAGGTAAATATTTTATTTAGTTTTCAAGGGCGTCAATTCTCGTATCATCTGTTATCGAGTGCATTTGAGAGATATATCTGCTGAAACTATTACTTTTAACATATAAAAAAAGTGATAATAACATATTTGACCATAATTATCCTGACCTGATACGACCTAATGTGTTCATAAATTGACTAGCAATTTTTAAATTGAATTTAACGCCATGCACATTAGAATAATGTTTTGAAAGCTGAGGTCAGACGTCTGGGCATTTGAATTTCATGCTGAATACACATGCAGACTTTGTTTTGTTAGTCATTTTGTTGATGGACAGAAAATGGAAAAGAATGAATATTTCAATCAGCCGTTTGATTTGGAATGCTACCTGTTGTACTTGTTTCTAGTCTGCATCGTCTTCTTTTTAGCGTGTCGATGGATCTAAATAGTGTCAGCCCAGAACTGAGCAACTAGTTTGCGCTTTCGGTAGCGTCCATCAGTTCCTGTAGTTCAGACACGATAATAAGTGCCCCATCGTTTGTAGAACAACACCACATTTACACTCCAGGGCAGAGTCATTAATGAATCTCCTGAGCAGGTTTTCTTTGCTGCGACCAACCTGGTCCGGAGTCTGCTGCACCGTAATAATAATGTTTTAACACTTTTATTCAGCAAAATTCGTCTAAAACGTAAGAGAAATTAAAATATTTACTCTACTGTACGAACAAAATGTCAGATAAAAATTAACTTAAGACTATTAAAGCTAAGCTAAGTGAAGTGAAGTTTCATGTTCCTGTTGTTGGCAATAGGCTCGCCTAATATTACATGGGACTTAAACATAACTGGCGAAATGCTGGTGTACTGTTTGGTACACCTCTGCCTAACCATTCGGGGATTACTGGCGTGATGTAATGTTTCTGTTGTTTAGTTCAGTTTTATGTTAATGATTCATAAGTCGTTCACACGCAGTGACTTTGTATTGAGGTGCGTGTTCAAATATTTACTTAGTGTTAAAGTAATAAACCTAAATATTAATAGCTTATTGAAGCACATCCTGTGGGTGGTAAGCCTATTCAATTCGATTGCTTTGCGGTTGTTTTATTGCGTAAAGTCTAGAGAACTTTGTATCTCTTACTTTTCGATTGAAGCATTGAGGTTTCCTCTCCTTTGTATAAAAATGCCTTAATAATCATAATGACAAAATACTGCTGCTATAAAACTTTAATTTAAATCCTGATTCAGGATGTGCCAACTTAATACACAAGAAAAAAACTGCAAAGATTACAAGTAACAACAATTAAATAAACCTTTTAATCTTTCGTAATGACCCTTAATTCAACGTATACCAAACACGCGATAATAAGCGAAGCGTTATTTCTAACCGCTGTTAATCCGATAATTAGTTAAGTTATTTACTACTCGTCATAACAAGAAGAAATATAATAAAACCTTTTATAGCTACATCATTACTTAAATATGTTTTAATTAATACATTCTTGAGTGACCAATGACAAGTTTGCGTAACACACAACCTTGGCGTGTGGTTTGATATTTAAATATACAAATATTAACGGTTTCTTCTTCAAATTGTGGAAACTGGCGTGTCGTGAAGAATTTTGAAGTTGCGGTTGGACCAATTTAAAAGAAAATAAACGCTAGGTATGATTTATCCTATGTCATTATCATCATCTTTACCGCTCAAAGATTTTAGATAGATGTAAAATGAGTATATCCTTTTTTTTACGGATGGGAAATCATCAAATAACTCCTCCCGCTCTGGGTGGAGTGGGAGGGAGTGTCAGACTTTTACTGACTTAAACCCATCCTTGTTCCTTCTTTGCCCTTTGTGTTTCAGGGCAATCCCGCAGCCCCGGCTGGCATCGGCCCTTGCCGGCTTGGGCGCGCGTGGCCACCACGTGGCCCCCGACGCCCGGTGCGTCCCCTGCGACAGCTGGAACGTGAGATTCTCTCCCTCTCACGTCCCGCCACCAAATAAGTATATCTTATTTGAAGATTATTCTAATCAACATAGATACACTTATTGAGATTCTGTACTATGATTTTTCTCCAAAAGCAACCTTTGTATAGTTGTTCAATATGTATCTAGTTTTTAAATGCATTGTAATTGTTTTGCATTGAGTATTTCCTTGTGTTAGCCGATAATTTAAATCAAACAGATGTAACAGAGTGACAAATCCACAAGTATCTTAAATCATCCGATTAGTAAATAATGTAAAACGCGAGCCGCGTCTCGGTTAGCATTGCATATTAGGTCTATAAAATCAACATTTTCTTTAAGATCACAGGAGCAGTCGGTATATTTATGTAAAATAATTCTTCGACTACGTTTTTATAAGGAGTGACCAACGAGGCATCGTTTACGTAAGACAGAACCTTGGTATGTGGGCATATTTAAATATACAAACATTAAACATGATTTCGTTCGATCGATTTTAAAAATTCCTTTGTCCAAACAATGGTTTTATTTGACCTGATATTTTGAAACCGGTTTATTTACATATTATTAATAAAAAATAACATACATATATAGTGTTCAGTGTTTTCCGCTTTGCATTGATAAATAAAATAGACGCCATAAGACCAAAAATTACAAATACATTACGGGCTATGGCCATGAAGATATGGGACAGGTGTGTCACAAAATGACAAAGTTTGTCTTCTTTTATGTTTTAATGTGGTGCAACGGTGATTAAGGCAGTTTTCGAATAATGGCCAAGGCAAGGACAGAGAGTCTCATTTAATAGAGCTTCTTTGTCATAATCATAGCAATTGCAAGGTGTGATAACCTGGCTAAGCACAAATATGCGTTTGGTAGCAGAAACATTAAATTTTCGACTAAAACGCGGGCGAAGCCGCGAACAAGAGCAAGTATATCATAAAGAACACCTACAACAGTTCAAAGACTAGAATTATATTGTTTATTCACTTTTAAGGAAGTCTTAACGTCAAAGGCGGTGCCCACGCTATCTGCCATTTCGAAAATCCAATAATAATGTAGCAACAAGAAAAGTTGACAGCTTCCTCTTAATCGGACAAACAGATCTTGGAACATCTCTCAATACGAAATGTGTCGGTAACATTTGAAGTTACATTCGGTAAACTTTACCGTACTATATGTTACGTATCGGGTTAAAGATCACTGCACAAGTTACATGCCGCTAACGTATCGATTTAAGAATCGCTTAAGTAACATTTTCTGTGGATTTTTATTGAAGTTTAATTATTTTAATGCTTTTTTTGAATTCAAACAATTCTTGCTGTAATTTTATTCGAGAATGATTTATTTGTTTCAACAAATACCAGCCGCCTAGTATTTATTACACAGTTATTGGCGTTAAAATATACGTAAGTTATAAAAACGTCGCCGTTTCAAAGTCACGGCGGACGGAACTTGTAGAATTAATCCTTAGAATGATGGTGGATATAAATCAACCACAGTGTAAAGATTTTAGTTGCATGTTTTACATTAATGAAGCTGCATTCTGCAAGTTTGAAAGGTACAGAATTACGGTACGAAACCAATCAGAAAAAATATTATTTTGATAGATAACTAGCAAAAGGTAATCTTCATCGCAACTCGTAAGGTTTCTGACCCTAGAAGCAGAAAAGCTGCAAAATCTAGCAATGCTCACAAAACAGCTAGAACAAAGATATAGTGTTCTATTTTCAATCATAAAAGACGAATATTAATTGGAAAAGCGCTATAAATGCTTATATTCCAGTTAACGCCGGTCGAATCTGTCGTTCGGCGTGACCTTTGCGTGGCGGCCTTCTGCGTTGCATAACTTTGTCCTCCGACGCAAGCGCATCTTTGTAGCTTCACTATTTTACTTGTAACGACGTCGCACCCTAATTATAGTTACCTTTATTCAATTATCTATGATTTAGTGGGCTTGCGGGTTTTGGTATCACGTTTTCTTGGATTTTAGGAATTGGTAGTTGTTCGGACTGAGGCACAGTACGAATTACACAAAGTAAAATGTCAATTGAGAGTTTTTAGGACAATTATTATCCGGCAATGTATTTGAAAATGTGAAAAAAAAACCAGACTTTTTAATTTTCTTAAACAGTTGATGAGGATCTATATCTCTCTAGAATATAGACCAAAAAATGTACCACTGCCTAATCCTATTGGGATTACAGGCGTGATGTTATGCTTAATATAGCTGAGTTGACTAATAAACCTAACACTTGACTATGAGGTCACCTAGGTCACCTACTAGTCAACATTTTGTAATCACAGTTTGAACCTAGTTCCACAATCAAAACAAGTAAATCGAGTGCGGCTAATAATTTGATGTGCACTAAAGTAAATACCTAAGCAAGAAGGTTTACATAATAATAAATCAATTATTACGTTTCCGCGAACACTATTATTTGTGAACATTATGACATAGATTAGGAATGTATTACGATTATGACATTTGACATACGACGAATCGAATGCTATGCTAATTTGATGTTTTTAGGGAAAAATTATTTCGAAAGTGTGACAGTTTCGCACTCATCGATTTTAAAATCTACAATATTGGCAAAAAATTGCGAAAAACTTAGTGGAATCTGCTATAGTGACATTGAAAATATTATAATAGAAGACAGTGTAGGATGTGTTCATTTAAATTTTAATAAAATTAAAGAGCTTCTAAAGTGGAAAAAATTACCTTGTGTGTTTTACTTGAAAGTATTTTTTCTACATAAATCTTGACATTATTTTTAAAAATTACAAAAAATGTTTTCATTTGGTTTAACGTTTCTGAAACTAAAATATTGAAAGATAATTACATTTATTAATATTTGAAGTTAAATTAAAGAAAACTGTAAATTGTTATGTACAGAATATCATACTTTACATTTACTTCAATTTCAAAACTAAAATACATAAAGTTTTTCGCAAAGTTTTTTGCACTCGACCTAAAAATCCCTATTCTTAAAAAACAAAAGAAAATCCACAGTAACTCACCATATTTCCTTCTGTTGACTAGCACATACACTGCATATTATTGATCTATAGATCACACTGCACCAGACGCGTCTCACTTTGCGCGTGCGCGAATACGTATGAGCTTCGCTCGACAAGATCGCATATAATATATACCGCCTACCAACTTATATATAAGCCTGAAAGTTTGACTGGCATTGATGTACTGAACGTTTTTAAGTACTTTTGTATTTCAGTGATGATTTGTGGTTAAGATGAGGTCAGCCCTAAAAACTTAGTGGAATGTGAGGTGGGGGCAGGTTGATTTAGTATGCTTTTGTCTAATGGTTGCAAGCGCTACCGCTGTGCATGAGGCCTTGGGTTCGATTCCCAGGTCTGGCAAAGTGTATTGGTGCTTTATCAGGAGTTTTTCAAAAGCAGTCTGAACTATCGGTTTGCCCTCTACTACGCGGGACAAACTTACACTGTCACTTATATATCTTATTATCTTAGATATCTTCCGTAATTATGAATTATTCTAAGCACGTACAATAAAATCACGCACGATATCCCGTAAATGACAGTGTAAATGTAGTTATAAGTCATCATCATCTACCGTGAAAACTTAAAACGGGACTTAAACATCACTCTCGAAATAAAGACTAAGAACTAATAGACGACTGTCTTTTTGGTCACAAGGTCCACAGGACGCAAGGCCCAGGACCCAAGGCCTCATGATCAGCAGTAGCTGACCGTTAGGCCTTGGGTTCGATTCTCAGGTCGGGTAAAGTGTTATCTTAACTTAATAATAACGGTCACACGTGTCGACCCTTCAAGGTTAAGTAGTGCTTGCTGAGGCCAGTCCATGGATGTCTCGAAAAATACGTTAAGCCATTGGTCCCGGCTATCATTTATAGATCTTTAACAGTCGTTACGAGCAGTAAAACATCTGAAAGTTTTGAAGATTGTCAACAATCAGTCTTACTAAGGGGTATCGTATAACCCAGAAACTGGATTCTGGAGGTCACATAAGCAGTCGCTCCATGTAAAATACTGGTATTCAGCTGCATCCGGTTGGACCGGACGCCGACCCCAACATAGTTGGAAAAAAGCTAGACAGATGATGATACTCCCCCTACTAAGTCGGCCTTAATCATAACTGTCAAAATCTGGATGTAGGCATACCCCTGCCTTATCATTCGGAGATTACAGGTGTGATGATAACTTTGACAGCTAATAAAAACTCGTTTTTTACGCGGATCTTTCCTGTATGTCAGTAAAAAATTATTCAATTTTCCCAACTGATTCCGCCTTTGGGAAAATTGTTGAGCGGCCTTGAGCCACGCTTCTTAGAAACTCCAAAATCATCTATTCATCAAGTGCTATAATAACGACTGTGTGTCTAGTAGATTTACTCTTGTACAGGGTGGCACGATAATGGACGATGAATACGAAATTTTCGAAGCTCAGTAATAAATAATGTAGAGTTTAGGAGCAAGAGGTATTTTTTATTGCGAAAATTCGCATTTGACCACCTACTACTGTTTCTGCTGGCCTGCGTCATGCCTCTGCTGGGTGACGGGACTTGCTAGTTTGACTGCATTGTTTGTAAATATAATTCGGTACTTTAAAAAAAAGTGAGAATTTTCCAACAAAAAAAAACCTGTCACTTTCAAATCTGATTTATTTATTTACTATTTATGTACACACAGTAGACAACACAGGAAAATAACATTATAATATATGAGTACATAGGTACTGCTTATTTCATAAGAAATTTCTGCCAGCAGACCTGCAAAAGGAGAAATGAAAAAGAAATGTAGACAATAGTGTGTGAGAAAAGGAAGAGAATAATGAGTTTATGTGCCTTACCTAACTTAACCAAAAATATTATATATAAATACACATATAAGTTAATATTAATATATACTTAAATAAATACATAATATTAAGATATATAAACTAATAAAAATATATAATAAATCATGATTGAGAGGAAAGGTAATGCTCTTTCACTCTAGCTTTGAACAATGAAATGGTCTTTAAATTACGAATGCTAGGCGGAGTGTGTTCCACAACCTTACAGCATGAACGGAGAAGTAGTATGAGTAACAGCTGGATTTATGAGGATGGGATTTAAGCAGGGATCTAAGGTGCGATCTACACGGTGCGTCAGTCGGGCGGGCATAAGAAAAACGCTCGCGCAGGTAAGAAGGATAGGACGGGTTGTGTAGGATATTGAAGAGGACACATAGGATCCTAGTGTTCCTGCGAAGGCGGATTGGGAGCCACTTGAGTTCTCATTAACATTATAGGATAGTTTTTATCCCGTGGAACGTTTACCGAACTTCACGCGGGGGAAGCGGCGGGCATAAGCTTGTAATAAATAATCCTTATTTTGATGCTTTAAGGAGTCACTGGAAAGACGCTTCTATTTGGATGCCCATTCTAGGGCCACCCTGTATACCCGTTAAGCACATATTTCCGGATCGGACGAGATCAATCCAACTTGTGGTTTGACATGACAAGTAAAATTGACTTACTGGAAAATTCATCTTGAAGTTTTTCAGTTCTGTGCTTATTAATTATATACTCGGAACCATTACATAATTGAAGTTCCTCGTATACATAGGTACTTCAAATACATTTGATGATTTGTAATCATCAATCACTGTTACACTTATAACACAATTACGCTTGTATTCCCCGAAAGGTTAGGCATATGTATAAAACATTCCGCTAGTATTTTTTTTCATTTAATTTTTTTCATCTTTCTCCTGCCCTTATCCCAATTTATTTGACATCGGCGGTCTTCTTTTTACATACTTCATTGTCTATTACGCATCGCCTTATCAGATAATTCCTTACTTGCCATTTCAACTGATTACACGACTGCCCAAAAAAGAAGCGTTATGTTTTCAGGGTTACTGTATGTATGTTTGTGTGTTTCTTTATTCCACCATAACTTCTAAACGCTCCAACCGATTTCGATGTATGAGGTATCTTTAGGATCTTTGCGTTATACCAGGTGACATAAGCTAGTGAAAAGTTAAAAAAAATAGGGTGTCTATGGTTTAGGAATAAAAACCATCACTGTTTTATTTTATTACTTTAATCAAACCGATTGCAAACAAAACTAATTACGTTAATTAAAGACAAATGAATAGTAAAACACACTAAAAGGTCTTGCTAAATCCCACGTAATAGGGGGCGGAGTCTATTGCCATGAAGCCCAACACAATAGAGATTCTGAGAAATTACCAATGGAAAAATCCAAAAGCACTTTGCTTGATTCGGGAATCGAACCCAGGTCCTCATGCTCATCAGCCCTCACTTACTGTTTAAAAGGTCTTCACTCACATAATTTATTAAAAGAGCGCACATTTGACACCTGAAGCTGTAAAGGTCACACCACATACCACCGAGCATACATGGACAGGCGGCAATCATCTCACATCCGCGATCGGCTGATAAGAAATGCGGAAATGTTTACATTGTTTCTCAATACTATCGCTTATCAATATTATTGGCGGGTCGGGCTGGGAACCGGAGCTTTTGTTAAACAAAGAGTTTTTAATATAAAATTGCATTGCTTCAATAAAATGTTGATATAGATTTAGAATGATGGCCATTTGTTTCAAGTGTAACTGACAGGGCAAAGTGTTCTCTCGTTTCTATTGTATTTCTACGAAGATTTTCACCGGGATTGACTGATGATTCTTACCGGGATGGGTTTGTTTGGGAGCACACTCGTGTCATTTTGGAGTTTTCCACTTCACCTGGGTACTCGGGAATTTTTTTACAACACCCTGAAGTTGGGATTTCAATCCCCCTACTTTTTTTAACATACCTAATATTACCTATTAGATAGGCAAGAACTCTATCGTAGTCTTATGGGAAAAGGTGTTATGTTAAGTTAAATAACAGTAAGCCGATACAACTTGCCTAGCAACTTGATAGCAACTTAGGCAATTTTTATATCCTCGTTATTAATTAAATATGACTGCAGCATCGTTAATTTTTGTAATTTTATTATAAATAATTAGTATGTAAGCGGTACCTAATTGGCTGCCTCATCTTGCAAAGACAATGAAATAAGGCAAACGATAATATTACAGATTCTCGTTATCACTAGCATTAAGCAACTTCTATATGAATGTCTGGATAATAGTGCGCTGTTGGCATTTATACTTTCGGGTTACCACCAAGAGTTGAAATTCCTACTAATATTTCTAATCAGGTTTATGGATTGCGAACCTTATTTTATATGCAAGCCGCCCACGGAACTATTAAGTTAAATAGACAGGAATGGAATACAATCATTATTGCAATTTCACAATTTTACTAGATTAAATGTCGACACTTGTATCTGTTCGCTGAACATAGAACTCAAACCATGAGAAGCGCAATAGGCCACGAATCATATTGATGGCTGAGAGGTTATGGGTTCTAATCCGAAGCCAAGCTTGCAAGGGTATGCTTGTAAGGGGACTCTTAAAAACATAGTTTTGCAGCTTAGTTGAATATAAAACATTAACATAACATCACGTTCCTAATAGCACACCCACGTTTTTTCAGTTATGTTTAAGTTCCACGTAATACTGGGCGAGCCTATCAAATCCGTTCAATAGGTTTTGCGTGAAAGAGTAACAATCGTCCATCTATCCATCCATCAATCCATCCTCACAAACTTTCACATTTATAATAGTAGTAAGATAAGATTATGAATTTGCCACAAACACGGATTTTGATCACAAAATATTGCCAACACTATCCAAGTATAAATTGTGATATATTTCGATTAAAAACTCCATTAATAGAACGAAATATATTTCTAAACGAAATGTATCAATCGTTCTCATCAATATTCATGAATTTCACTTTTTAACGAAGTTTTAGTTCTGTTTCCTTAATGGATCTTGCGACCGTTGAAACTGTGTAGTAATATTGATTTTCTTGAGGTTTTCTGTGTTGTAATTAGAGTTAACTCACGAATCTTTAGCATGGTATGTCTAATGGTGCTGACATGAGACGCAATACTGTTCTTACTACACCCTAAACATATTTAGCGCAGCCCTATACGATTGTACCGTGTTGTACGGTTGCCAAATAAGTTTGAGTGATATTCAACATGAGGGATGTGATACACAAGTTCGGGTCGGTATGAATCGACCCACCCGGGCGGCAAATGAGATATGTATCTGTATTCGTATATGTATGTTACTGTAAAAGTCCGAACTACGGTAAATGCTAAGAATTTTCAGTAAACCTAAGATTTACCAACTCATAATGTTAAAAATCCGAAATGTTCTATGATCATCGTTCATTTCGAACTTTTACCACCAAAACTTAAGATTTACGGAGAATGCTGTATGGTTTCTATAACCAAACAAGAAACCATTGGAATTTTGCCAAGATTGTTTGCATGTCTTTTTATATTTGATGGAACAACCACCGCGTATATTCTGATGTTGATTGGAATTATAATTATCTAGAGTGTAGTAATTACCAGCAATAATCATACAGAACTTAGACTACATTATAAATACCAAGAACTAATTTCATAAAAATATAAACATCACGACTGTCATTACTAGGCATTAAGTGAAGAAGCTAAGGCAAATAACAAGTTTTTTAAATTATTATTACAGTCATAACAACATAAGCGCTTGTAATCAAAATATGCTAAAAATCGACTAAATTATTATAATTTTCGCAACACTATGTCAATCATTCCGCGTATCAATGTCATTTTTTGTTTTTAATTATTTGGTTTTACTGCGTTTTGTCAATATGATATTTATGAGAAATACGACACCAGTCAAAATCCGACTTAATTCTAATTTATTATTGATTTATTTAAATGTTGAATTAAAATTGAGATTTATTATAATGAACATTCTTGTGCACCTGGAGCTTTACTTCCTAATTGTCAATCAAGTTAATTCAAGAACAAAATTATTGGGTGTGAACATCGTTGTAAGTGCATACCATAACTAAAATGACAACCACAAAACGTTTGCCTTTTAATTATAGATAATAGGAAACGTAATAAATTTAGAACCGTAAACAAATACTTATGAAGATTCTAAATAGCCGGGTTAAAAAAAAACCGTAATTAATTCGTAACTAGGAACTATCTACAATTCATTTTATAAAAAGAATAAATAAAATAATAATAAATTCTGTAAGTTTGTCACCGAAACAACTCACTCCATTTAAAAAAAAAAACAGGATTATAGAGTGACCTAAGATATATTTCACCAACGCAGACGAAGTCGTTAATAGTGCATTACATTATTGAACCGTGTTGTGTCGTGTCACGGAATACACTAATCAAATGAATCTGTTCAGAACTTCATCATATCACACGGAATTTGGATTGGTTTACACTCAGAAAGGTCACGATACGTCATAATTAATGCAATAATGTAAATCCGGCTTTACTCCCGGTTGCACTGAAAATGCGATAACGACAACACAAAAAATGGCCTTGTGATTGATGATTTTAATGCAACTTGATACCTGGATACCTGCCCTATAAAATTAAGACGATCCGACTATACAGATGCAATTAAAGAAGTTGTTCCATTAATGAATAATGAGATAAACTTAACTTTTTAACTGTCGTTCTTGGCGCATGTCATCAGTTTCAATTTAAGCCATGGTGCCAAGGATAGCTGCGTAAGTATTTTGAGTTTTACGATACTACGCGTAATCCTTTTGTTAATAAATGGTAGTAGTAAATTATCCGAAACTATTTTGTTTGTAGAATTGAATAAGTTAACAAGTTTTAAATCAGAAGCTGTGGACTGAATTTGTGACGCCAGGTTTGTTAAACTCATAATTATATTTATGTGTCATAGCACAGAAAACATCAAGCTTGCTTTCCCATCGGCCAAGTTTTGGTTAACTGTATCGATAACTATCAATTTCACACAATGGCTTAATTGTGTGCAATTATTGCCATTTATCTCGAACGCATTTGTAGAACTTTGACAGTCGGTCGTTACAGGTAGTCAAAAACCCGAAATCCTGAGAATCGGTCTTCGTGAAGACTAGATAAGCAGTCGCTTCATGTAAAATACTGGTATTAAGCTTCTTTCGATTAGACTGGAATCCAACCGCAACATAGTTAAGAAAAGGTTAGGCAGATAATTATTGATTTCAAATCACACTTCAGGAAAAAAATGACCTCAGCATCAATCAGAGCCTACCTAATACAGCCGGATACTGACAAATTATCCTAAACTTTGACCCAATAATTGTACATTAAGCGTACAAGTCAGTGCAATGTTTCAAGATATTTATTTCAAGTCAACCTTTACGTCGGCCATAAATAATGGCTGATTGTCGGCGCCGGCGCAACCGAATTAATGAGAACTTAATGTGCGTGTTATTTGGTGATGTTATAGTGGAAGAATATACTTAATCATAGTAGAAGAGCTTCTTGTGAAATAACTCGTCCAAGGAAGGAGCTTTTAGCTCTACTGCGTTCCGGTTTCAAACGCACCTTTTTTTGGGTGAGGCACATGAAGCTTGTCCACCTGATCTGCAAAGGTTGGCTAGGCATTTTTTGCTGACGGAAGACTATCGGACGTTTGCTGAATCAATACGAAAACAAAAAAAAATATTATTTAATGGTGATAAAAAAATCACACTGAAAATAACGCGTTGATGTCTTTTAAATGAAAGAATATAATTTCACCAACAGCTAGTTTTAAATGACTGTTTCCAAAAGACATTTCTCGTTTTAATGTGGAACATTGTATTTTTAGGCGTTAACTATTGAAGACAATATAAATTGATAACATAATTTCTGGATAAGGTACCGAAATATTTCTATTTACAAAACATTTTGACACTATTTTGATAAAACATTCATAGTTACGGCCTTCGAATCCAAACCATGTCAGCACATAAGTAAGCAGTATTTAATTAAGAAGACATATTTCAATTTAGCTAATGCTTATTTATAACAAACAGCTTGTGATTAAAAACATATACATTATAAACTTAATTGATTTATTTCAGAAACGATTGCGAAAAAGCTTAAGTGAATGATTTTCTGTAAAGTGTAAACAATAATTTGTTTCCACTTTATTTATTCATTTTGGTAAAATTTTCCTTTTATCCTCAAATCCTTTCACTGTCGCAGGTTTACTCGCGTCACTGCTAAATAAAGTGACGCTAAACAAATGTCGACATTGTTCATATTTAAATAGAATGTTTGTTTGCATCGGAATGCTTAAGTTATTACGTTTGTTCTTGACCTATTCATAAATATATCAGCGTTTGTATTGTGATATTTTTCAGACGTCATGTAGTTTTTTTTATGTTATGAAGAGGGACTTCTGCAGCCGTTGCTACTCTCGTCATCATCTGCCAACTATGTTGGGGTAGACCTGAAGCCTAAACGGATGCAGCTGAACACCAGTATTTTACATGGAGCAGCTGTCTATCTGAAGTAAATACTGGTTAATACAACATCCCTTGGTAAGACTGATTGAAAGACTTTCGACACTACTAACATCGAATCTATTATTTATTTCATAAAGATTGCCGTAAAGAAATTTAATTTTTTATTTCGGCAAAATTCTGCCTTAGTACTCACCTACGTTATAATATTAGGAACTCTTGCAAAATCACAAGCTTGTAGACCCAACAGATTAAGCTTGCATTGTTTGTCCATGACTTATTTTTTTCTTATCAATCTTATGTCTATCATTACAGATGCTTTACTTAATGCGTGTAGGTATTTATATCATTTAACGTCTATAATGACCATTTTGCACATTTATTTGCAATGATTGTAATCTTCGTTACGCAAAAAACAATTCAATTGCTTGTTTAGATAACTTAATTATCATTATATTTTTTAAGAGAATATCAAGTTTCTAAAAACATAATGTATTATGAAATATCATGTAATTGGTTAGATGTAATCTAAATAATATTAATTCAATAAATCCCATGAAAACTTTTATAGGCATCGATGATAATTTCAAAAATGCTTATGAAATATTTCATGGGATTTGTTTTCAGGTAACTTAAGTTTCATAAAGGCAAGTTGTTGATGTTGTTATTATACGACCAGACGCATATAATATCTATTTACACCTAGATAAAAATAACCAAAGTATATATATATATTTTTGTTCTATTAGATTACGATGCGACGTTGTTCTAGGAAACGAAGCCGTGTTTAGAATTGTTGAAGCATTGAAGATCTTGAACAAATAAATATAATGTTAAATATTAAAAGTTCAATACGAACTTCATTGAACTTTGAATCTTCGAAAATATACGACACTTCAGGAATATATATATAGGCTGGTCTGCCTACACTGCTTCTACCGTAGAAGCAGTGTAGGCAGACCAGCAGCCCGCTGTAGGGATGGCATTCAGTAGATTGTGGGTGAGACCTGGTGGACTAGACCAGGGAAGAATGCACCAAAAATTTTCCGTATGTGGAACAGGGCTGACAAATGATGATGATGATAAATATAGTAAGGAAGTATCTCCCTTACAGCAAGACTACAATTCTACCTTAAAATAAGTACAATAAGTAATTGTTTTAACCAAGGAATTTCTATAAAGCAGCATAAATAGTAAATACTTACGAATGCTGTTCTTGACCCGAGCTTTCAACAAACTTCGAGCATGTATCTCACGTATGTACCCTCTGTGATCTGTCAGATGTCAATGGAATTTGATGTCAATGTGATGCTTAGCATATTTTCAAGAATGTATTTGTTTTTGCTGTTAATTTACATGTTCGTGATAGGCTGTGGTGGAATTACGTTTAAATATGAACATCATTCCCTCTTACAGAGAGGAGGACAGTATTCTAGCAGTGGGCTCATCAAAAGCTGATTATCTATGCTATGTACATCCGTCCATGTATGGCAACTTTTTCTATAAAAATCGAACCCTACGTAAACTTACATAAGTATATTTGTAATAATTCCAATTATTTTATCTAGACTGTGATTTTTTTACAGCAAAACATAAATAAGGATATCTTCAATAAGCAAGATGTATCTGAATAATAAGTCTGGTCTGGTCAGAGTGTTTGGTATAAAAGTCTTAGGTCAAATTCGTATGTAATTCGTCACTTTTGACTCCAGTTTCAGATATAATAATAATTTAATACATATATAGGATCGATACATTACTTAACGTCAAATTTACAACATAGCAATTTTTGATAGGTCTCATATTACACGTCTTTAGTACAATAGCCATAGGTCACTATGCTGACACTATGTGACAAGTAGTAAGGACGTGTGTACACTAAATTTTACATATCAAACTGGTTCTCGGGTTTGCAGGGCTAAAACGTTATTTTTGTGTTTGTACGGATATAATTTGTGCTAGCCTCGTAGTAATGCGGATATCAGTGCATTTCAAGAGCTGTTTGACGCAACTCTATTATTTGCTACAATAGTGTTCACTGGTTTCAAATACCCGTGTATATCAACGTGGATATGCGTTTGTAGAGTTATTTTATCAAGAATCTAAATGGAAAAATGTGAACATGAGCTAAGTTATGAGAGTGTATCGATATGTATAGTTTATCGCCATGTGCATAGACACTAAACACAGGTCAAGAGTGAATAGACCTATCTTATTGACAGCTGATCCGCTGCGCTATATAATCATTTGATTGATAAGGCTTTGTTTACAATGTGTACGGACTGTTGAATAGGTACCAGTTTTGCGCAACATAGGCAGCAAGCTTGTGATGCCAAAAAGAGAACGAGATCTATCAATCAATCAGTTGAGCCTATTCTAGGTATACCTTTTCCTAGGTTACAAGCACTGCCTTCAACTTCAACCTCGTTGTCCATACCTCAAGAGCAACTCACCTTTAAGAACCACATTTTAAGGTTTTGATATCCAAAGGGACGCCCTGTTAAAGTCTATTTAGTCACATCATACTCCCAAATTATGTCACTTGCATTGCACCCACAAAAATGTTGGCAAGAACTGCCTGAGTTCAAATATAACCTGAACTCGACTTTATTTGTTCAACAAAACAAAGGCGCATTTTCTTACAAAACCAATTTCTCAAAAACTATTATTACTTAATGATGTCAAACATTTTACTACCCATCCTCTTACTCTAATACATCGTGATGTAATGTGATGTAAACCAAACATCAGCATTTTGACATTGACAGCGGCTTCATATCGTAGCAGTAAGGTCGATTTTCGTAGTGCAAGTGTTATCGCTTATGGTGCCTACGCACCTAACTAAAGACTCAAATTAGTTTTTAATATCATCGTTGAACTTGACATTATAATCATTTCATCAATGCGACATTAATGCACGAGTATGAATACGTAGAAGTGCTAATGGTTTAGTGGTACAGTGTACGTTGTGGTTTGGGGTTCAAGATCTGGTGGGTAAAAGTCATATTTGAACTGTTTTTGTATGAACATCTTTGTGGTTTTTTATGCTGAGCCTATAAGTACCGCCTTGCAGCAATTAAATTGATAATAAATTAGATTCAGACTCATAAATCACGCAATTGATACGTAGTGCGGTTCCCGTTTCTAGGAAAATGTGTTTTATGCCAAAGAAGCTAAATCAGCTTTTTATACGTATCATGTTAAGAGCAATTTATTTGAGGTAACAATTTCCGGTGTGAGATTTTATCGAAGTTTAAAGTATTTCATGAATATTCCATCCAATCTAGATTTTAATTTTATTGTAAACTAGCTATGGGCCGCGACCTTCGTTCACGTGAAATTATTATAAAAGCTCCTACTTCCGTATTGGAATCGGATTTTTTAACAATTGCAAGGGTTTTTTTTTTGCACGGAACTGTAATCTTTTTTCTAAAATAAAAGTAAAGTAGCCTAAGTTACTCCTTATAACATCAGCTCTAAGTTACTCCTTATAACGTCAGCTATCTGTCAGTAGAAATCCCGTCAACATCGGTCCAGCAGTTTCGGAGATTAGTCGGAACAAACAGACAGACAGATAGACAGACAAAAGTGTGAAAAAATAATAATTTTGTTATTGTAAGTAGGTACCGTGTATGTCGCATTCAGTAAACGGCTGTTATTTTGAAATTACATATAGACACTTCAATTTTATGTATTTGTATATGTTACGGCTAAAAGCCGAAGTAAGGTTACACCTAGTTCTAGCCGACTATACATACGTGCGGCCGGTAACAGTTTTTGTAATGCAACCAATTTGGATATAGTTTGTCACAGTTCTAACCTCACCTAACATAATACATTTGTTCGGTGAGTCCTATCAATAACATGACGAATCTAGAAGGGTTCCGTTTTTTGCCATTCGGCTACGGAACCCTAAAAAGGATAGTTACCGGCCGCACCTAGGTCTAGCTGGCTAGAACTAGATGTAACTTTACTTAGCCGGCTAGAACTAGGTGTAACCTTACTTAGCCGGCTAGAACTAGGTGTAACCCTACTTCGGCCTTTTGCCGTAACATATAGATGAGATAATTTTAGCTGTAAGCCTGGTTTTGGCTGTAGCTACCTATATTCTGATTGATTTCGTCCAAATTACAATTCAATCATCTCAGTCCATGACTCACGACTCAGTAGCCCACAAATCAAGACATAATTCTAATAACCGCTGATGACTCTAACGTAATTATAATATTTAATGTTGTTTATCTTGCTCACGCTTACGACCTAAGGTTAATTGAGGTCGCATTAATTATTTGTATTTACATATGTCATGTACTACACTAAATAAACGAATTCTTTTCTTTAAACAGGCCTTTAACTAAACAATGAATTAAGCCTACAAACTTTTTTAAACAATGCCTCGTTGATGACCAAAACCACGACAAAAATTGGAACGTTGGTTGGTTCCTACGTTGTGTCCCACTGCTGGGCAAAGGCGCCTTTCTCCTTCCAGACCTGTCAATCTCGTCTGAAAGTTGAATAAAAATTGTATTACGTATACCATGGCTTTTCCTTATGTAACCTTTTTTTACCGTACCTTTATCACTTAGTGGGATCCTGTATACAGGGTGGAAGGGACACCGACGCGAAAACGGTTACCAAGTATTCAGTACATCATTCTGAGCCCCCCCACATAGAAATCCTTCATCGGTTATGAACAAAAAATCAGCCATTACTACTACATTTTGACCGTGTAGGTATTGCACTGTTGTAGGAAACAGCAGATTTTTTTTTTAAATAATCGATGGTTAATTTATATGTGAACACAGTGCTCAGAATGATGTACTGAATACGTGATAACCGTTTTCGCGTTGGTGTCCCTTCCACTCCGTGTTTGTAATTTGTTTACTGTGCGTAATCATTTTATGAATAGAATGTCGTTGTATGAATTGGTTACTGTTTGCACAGTTATCCATTCAAAGTTCCTCACGATGTTCCTAAGTCGTTGTTTTGGGCCATCTTAGAAAATTATGTTCTTCATAAATTTTGACATTTTGACAATCGCAACACTCATCATCATATTTTTGCCCTTGTCCCATGTGGGGTCGGCGCAACACGTTAAAATCGCAACACCAACGTAAATAATTAGTAATTTCTGTACGTAACCAATTCCACCAAAAGGGTGCCGGATTTATTAACAAACAAAACATAAATCGCGTCAAACTATCCGGCCCAAACCGTGTCACCATTTAGAACAATGGGCGTTGCTCTTTCATAAAGCCTACGTTTGATGAATTGGTTAAAGTTAATTAATGACGGCCCACACCTCTTTGTTATTGCATCAATGTTTATGGAGGAGTATTTGACATCGGTCAAACTTGGCGCTTCAAAATTGACGATGAAATAGTCGTGCGTAGTTTTCTGTTTATAGTTTTTTTTATTTTATTTTTTATTTGAATGTTTCATAATATTTTTGTTTCAATCAAATGCCTATCGCAATACATTGCTGGACATAGGTCTAGAGAAACAAAGTCAAGCAAATTTAAGGATTGAACTGTCACGTAATCTTCAGCTTACCTTACAGCTCTCGTCACATTTTCTATTTTAGTTTTTGGATAAGGACAGGTCACTTTTTTCTACAGTATCGCAGAACAGCTAGACCCCCAAAAAACTATGTGTAGGTAGAGGTAGGTCACATAAATAATAGTTTCACACACAAGTGTCACACAACGCTATAGTCAATCGCGGTTTTCAATTATTCAAATGTTTTAACGCAGTCGTTACTAAAATTCGCTGGGTGAGAGCCTTTCTTTTTATGTTTGCTAGGAAAATACCTCTACCGAATCCCTCCAGTACCTTTTAGCGCGACTCCTTGAACTAGCCCTTAAAGAAAATACCTAAGTGACCTCAATGGTGAGAACTCTAGTCTTATTCTATGTGTAGCTATTACATATTTCCACGCGTCTCTTTCGACACAGCTAAACATGCCCTTACTAATTTTTACGACAAGTATTGACCCAAAGATTTCATCAATGTAAGGTTGACAGTTTGCTTACCCTGTGCCCGTCACCTAGTACCACTATTGGAACCGGTTCCAACTTGACCCAGCGTAGGAAATCAGCCAATTAGTTTTCTTAATGAGTTATGTAGTACTAAAAACTTATAACAGTATTTTTGATGGAAGAATACGTAAGCTGCAAGCATTTATAATGATGGTTTTGAGATTTTTGATCTTTGGAACAACATTATTCTTCTGAATATTTTAGATACCATCAGAATAATTATGTATTAGCAAAAAAGTGCTTCATTAACTTACCTGTATTTGTTCATTCACTGCATCCACCGACCGACCTTATTGAGGTTACCTTTGAACCTAGTCCAATTTCTGGACCTGGCAAACTCTAATTTGATAATTTGTAGTGGAATAAAAAATATATAAATATAACTTTATCATCATCATCTGCCTAGCCTTTTCCCAACTATGTTGGGGTCGGCTTCCAATCTAACCGGATGGAGCTGAATAGCAGTATTTTACATGGAGCGACTACCTATCGGACCTCCACAACCCAGTTAGTACTGGGTAATACGATACCCCTTGGTAAGACTGGTTGTCAGACTTTTTATCCTACTGACTACCTAACGACTGTCAAAGATCTACAAATGACAGCCGGGACCAACAGTTTAACGTGCTTTCCTTGCTTTCTTTTAAATATAACTTTATATGAGGCTAAATTTAGCAAGTCAGCAGAGTAGATAGGTACCCAATTTATCGAAAAATACCAGACAATTTCTTACCTGCTTTAACAAAACTTGTTTTTTTATTCTATCTTGTAACCTGCGCGGGTAGACAAATAGGTGACAAAATCAGTTTTATTATTAACATCACCATAAAGTTTGCATAATTTATTATTCAATTCAATACTAAAAAAAGATAAAATCGTAGCAATGAATCCGTTATTAAATCTAAAACCCAATTTGGATGCATATAGCAAGTTATTATGTCCGAAGAATAATAAATTTTGATAGCATATGATAAAGGCATGGCTGTCTAATATACAACTCTTCATATTCATTTGCTTTTTCATTTACTTTTTTCAATTGGTCTTTTTCTTTTAATTTTGTCTGACTCGCTACCACCGTTTCCACTACCATTCTTCTCAGGTACTACTTAAATGTATAAACCGAAGGGGAGTTCTTCAAACGACCCAGCTTGATAGAAGGATTAGCGACGGAACCAGCTTGTGAGGAGAACGATCTCTTTTTTCTTTTTTTATGAATAGCATGACGCAGGTCAACCTAGGAGGTTATCCTTGGGTGCCTTGAGTGTAAGGCCTCCAGACAGGGCGAAAAACTAACAAACTAAGCGACTACACCCTAAGGGCACCCCCTGTGGGATACGAGCCTCGGCTTAGGGCGTCTCTGGGGGAGGGGAGCAATGGAAGGGGCTAGAACGAGATCATTATTTAGGGACGTCTGTTTAAAACTACAGGTTCAGCATCGCGGGCTGGCTCTAGCAAGTGTCGGGGAGGGCAAGGACCGGGACGTCACAACGAGCCTCGAGGGCCAGGATGGAATAATGGCGATTTGAGTCTGTATTTTTGAGGGTGCTAGTTTCCCTACTGTTCTCCTGGAGGAGGGTGACAGCGTCATCGGGAGTGACGAGGGCATGCCTTGCTCGGCGAATCTTACTAATGCATGAGGGCTCGTATAGTGCGGCAGGAGAACGATCTCCCGTCTATTCACCTTTAAGATAAACACGAAATGAAAAGGGCAAACTTTTCTCTAAATAGAAAGTAGAGACATGCCCTGGATATTTATTCGTATTAAAAAAAACACGATAGGTACATGACATCGATGTTTGCATAAAATCCTTTCCATCACGTACACCCGACCTATCTACTCAGAGTTCCGGTTTAAATAGACGGAATAACCGCAAAAAGCTAGACTAATAAAAACCGTTTAGAAATAGACCAATATTGCAGTTTGACATTTGTGAACCGAACGCCTGCGCATCTTCGTTTGTTTTAATTATTATTGTCGGTTGACGATTCCGAGAGATTTTTAGCAGACGACACGACATTCTCACGACCGTTGTAAAAAAAAGTACTATGTTTGCCACTGAGTGTTGATGCTTCTTATCTATGCTTCTAGGAAAGTCTTTGAACCCTATCGTCTGTTGAGTAAAGGACTTAGCGCAAGTGCATATAAGCACTTAATCAAATCGACTCCGTCTCCCCTTATTTTCATTACCGGAGCCCGACCTGAGGCAAAGCTTAAATTAAACGTATGCATTGTAGTATGGAGTTTAATAGAACGAATAATGATCCTCCGGAGTTGACGTGATTCTGATATCCGGTTAAGATTTAAGAAAATGTTAGTTTGGTTTTCAAAAACTGCACGGCAAAGGCGTACGCGTCCCCCATAGCTTTCCAATCCTGTTTACAATGTGCCCTCTCCGACCAATCCGTTAAAGAATGAGTCCAGATCGTCGGTCGTTTCTTGGGCCTGCCTCGGTTACGACGGCCGCCTTCAGGCACCCACTGTGTGACTATTGTTTCGCCCATCTGTCCGGCTTCATCCTAGAAAGTGACCCGCCCAGCTTTCAGCGACCCACATTTCAGCTTTGCAGACTTATTGCCAAAATCGGCAATGCCTGTTTTAGAACTATTTAGAATGCTACGTTCTATCGGTTTTTGGCAAACATTGAGTTTGGACTTCTAAGCTTCGGTCAAAGACCAAGTCTGAGCGCCATAGTTGTTTTCTAATTAAAGTCTTTATATTTAGCTTTCAAACTTTTTCAAGCTAGAATCGCCCCTATTTATTACCCGTAGGTTGACCTAATTAGATGCCCATTGCATCAAAATAAAATTAAAGAGTAACCATTCTGTTCGCAACTGATATTTTCAGTTATGCCAATCGTCCCGTAACATATTAAAGTCTTTAATTTCTCACACTTATGAGACGCATGTATGTCTCACGCCTGTATGTGCTTTATTTTAAATTCAGGGCCGTCCACTGCTATAAAGTTTTGAATGATAATTAGCATAGAGTATTATGAGGAGCGCATCATTTTAATATTATGTTTGTTGAATTCATTACGATAGGAAATAGATTAAAGAACTTTTAATGGCATTTCCTTGACCTTTAACTAATGACGAGTATTTGGATCACGAGTTTTTTTATTCATAAAACTTTATAGCACGGAAAATAAGAAATAATTATGACAAATGTTCGAAAAAATCATATGCTGACTTCTTATTAGCCTGTAGTGTACAATGGATGGGCAAATGCCTCGGTCCCAAAATAAAATCATCATGAGTATATTTTTTGCAAATTGTGCAAGAAAGTCTGATATCTAGAATTATAGTGTCATCAACGTCATTTTAGTTTTGTCTGTGGTATTACAGAAGATGTCATTTATTTATGGGTGGCTAGAAACATATTTGCAAAATATATTCTCTAAATGGTTGATGTTAGTTCCAGATGTGTGATATTGAGATGCTTTTATTTATTCAAATCTAGTATTTTTAGACACCGGTTTTGGAACAAACCAGAAATAATTATGCCATATTTTAAAATTGGTGTCTAGTATTTAATCAGTCGTTGCTTTTAGGTAATATAGATACATAATCCAAAACTATTGTCGTGATATCCTTTGTAAATAATCATGAGACGTTACCTTGACTTAATTACATTGTCACAATAATATAAAAAACCCATTTATTTCTCCTGAGATGTGGTAGCAAAAGTTATTTAAAAAGAAGTCTTTGTTAAATGATACTTTGGATTATTAAATTTAATAGTTAAGGGCCTACCTTCGACGTTAATAATCCTCGGACAGCCTATTACCATAGTAACGAGCAAATCAATTATTATAATCTTTCCAAAAATTACTTTTAACATTTTATTAATTTATCATCTTGTCCTTGTTTACCGTTTTGGTAGCAATCAATCACATAATTATAATGATATCAATAATTGCATTTTTATTGCGTGTAAATAAGATTACACATGTTGTAAAAATGCGGTAGGTATTATAAAAATATCGTTTAAATTGTTGGTAGGTCAACTATGTTTGATGACGCCTACGCAGTTTAAAACATACTTGTATTGGTTGATATTTTTAAAATTAAAATGCGTGTCTCATATTTTATTAGCATTTTGCGAAATACCCAGGATATTCTTTGTTAAGATTAGCTTGAGGCCGGTTATGCGTTTTATAGAATACGGTCATTGGCTCTTTTAGAGAAGAGGCACGTGTGAGATTGATTTAAATAGTTATGTCATAATTCTTACTGCACATTTTCGCTTGTGTTCTTTTTCTTTAGGGATTCTCATTAACGGCACGGAGTCTTCGCGGTGACAGTGGGCTGGTCTTTTATTACATGGGATTTTTTATGGGAAATGTTTATGTTACATAAACTAAACGCACCTAGCACCCACTCT
Organism: Noctua pronuba; assembly: GCA_905220335.1. Classification (NCBI taxonomy): domain Eukaryota; kingdom Metazoa; phylum Arthropoda; class Insecta; order Lepidoptera; family Noctuidae; genus Noctua; species Noctua pronuba. Next base: position 18,158,179 of record LR999896.1, read on the forward strand.
TTTACATTGCTTTATTTTGGTCAACAACAAAAACTATGTTTTGGACTATCAATAATTCGTTAGATGTGTTGATGGCATTTCAAATCGAGTAAGCAGCATACAATATAACGTTTTGCTTATTTATCACATATCACATAACATCACGCCTATAATCCCCGAAGGGTTAGGCAGAGATGTACCTAATAGTACAACCACATTTCGTCAGTTATGTGTAAGTCCCATGTAAAAGTGGGGGAGCCTATTGCCATCAACCGAGCACAAATCCAGACTCCGTGGCTGCTACTCATAAATTCTTGATGGAAAAACCCAATAACATTTTGCCCGACCCGGGAATAGAACACAGGACCTCATGCTCAGCAGTCGCGATTGCAACGACTAGACTAAAGAAGCAATCAAATTAACATAACTCAAATCCGATATGAGCACAGAGCAGGTATTTTACTTTCAATAAAATTTTATACACACTTGATGTTTAAATTCAACAGTTTATCTCTATTTTAATGCTTATGTTACGAGTTTGCATTTTACGATAACAAAAAAACAATATGACAAAAATGTAACACCTGTGAAGAGAATGGTGCGACTTGATACGCTCACGACCTTTTCGATATAAAATGTGTTTATCGTAAGAAGGGCGTAATATTTGACACCTCTTTTTAAGTTAGTTCATTCAAGAGGTCATCTTTTTGATATTGGTACGATGTATTTGAGAAAAGATCACAAGATTTAGTCAGTCAGCACTTTTGCTGACGTGGATGACTTATAACGCCAAAAGTAGTAGGTTTTAGGGGGTTAGAGTTTACACGACCTATCTTCTTCAGATGTATCGAGGACCTTCCTAAGGCTCATCATCATCATCATATCAGCCCGGAATCACCCACTGCTGGGTATAGGCCTCCCCTTTCTTCTGCCACACTTCCTATGGCTACTAACAGTTCTTCGCAGATTCCTTATTCGGCTTCTCGAAAACTCTTGTTGAGGAGTTTCTTCCGACACTTCTTCTCCACTTGGCGGTGGCTGGTGGAAGGCATTTTGGGGCACTGACTTATGTAGGTTTGCCATTCAATAGGTAATTATTGATATGAGATGAGATGATAGCCTGATTTAAAGAAATTACTTCGATTTTGAAAAAGCCACCAGTCCCTGAAAGATCGGGTTTTCTATAAAACGAGCTAACAAATATTATAGCTGTGATTGGACCGATAATATATTTAATTGTAAGAGACCGAAATTAGTGAACCATTAAGTAACCAGTAAAACCATTTGCAATTATAAGCTGATTTTAGTATTTAACCTAGTATCTTCCAATAAGGTCGTGGCAGGTGGCATTCTGCGATGTCTGCCAACCCTCATGAGAAATCGGCGAGAGTTTAAATGTATGTATGTAATTACCAAATTAATTGATGTCTCAATGGTTATTATTGCATGCTACGCGACTATCACGTACCATACGTTAAATAAAGCGTATTAAAAAACAAACAATAGTACGGTGGCTTACTTGTAAAAAATCCAATATTTGATAACACATACGTAATAATTGTATGTAAGCTAACCGCTATATAAATAATTAAATATTTACGTCGACAATATCAAAACGACTGTCACAACCATATTTTGTTGGAAAATTATATCTAATTTCGATAGGTCTAAAGCATGTTTTTGCATGTCAGGATATATTGAGTTGATTCATTTTGGCCTTCAAAGTAAATTATATTGTTTTGCTAATGATCGAATTGCAAAAAAATGTTGTAAAACAAACTAAATTGACATTACAGGAGGTTGGGTTTTGGCGTACGTCAATATTATGATCGGACTTTCAAAAATTATTCGTGTTACTTATTGTTTAGTTTTAATTTTTCGAGCTTAACCGTTGTTAAATTGGAGTGAAAAAGAAACATAGAGTTTTTTCGATTTATACAAAATACATTTGTATTTTTAAGAGACATTCTGTACAGTCACAGGCACCAATATGTATACACTTTCCTAAATGTAAAAGCAATTTTCACGAGAAAAAACGATTGCAAATTGGAGATAGGATCTTTTTCATAAAAATATGAGTTCCAGAATACTATTTTCGTAATAACATGAAATTTTAATCAGAGCAGTAGGAGAAAAACAGTTGTTAAGTTGTTAAGTGTTAACATATTGATGCTCGTGACTGTACACTTGTGACTACGATATATCTTAACTCTGAACGTATGTTTAAATATATATTTTTTAAATACTAGATAATAATTAAATCTCTAGATTTAATTATCAGCATTACCATCTAACGTGGCAACGTTGCCAGCCTTTTGGGCACTTTCTCCGTTGACAGCGATGTGAATGATGTTTTTGATGCCATTTAATTGTTTTCTGCTTCTGATACAATGTGTACAGTCGTCAACAACAAACTATTAAATTTTCCAAACGATTTTAAACCATAAAATTGAGGGTTAAGTTCAAAATCGAATGAGAAAATTTGACAGTTGGTGGTAACTTGATACGCGGGCCATTGTATATATACGTATTTTTTATAATTATTTGATGTATGTCATATTTAGTAAATAATCTTCCTCTAGATTATCTCGAAGTCGAATCTCTCAATATTTAGAGAACATCTACTTCTAGCCAAGCTTACTCCATCAATAACTTCATCTATGGGCAAGAGACGGGAAATAGAGTAATGAAAAAACGGTTATTATAATGTTGACCAAGTCTGGCACTCATCCAATAACCTTAGTAGAACGAAGTAAGTAAGTCGAGAACGTCACAGCATAACGACATCCATAACTGCTTTAATTATAATTACTATATTTACTTTGCTCATTGCCTGTGTGCACCTACCTACGTGCGTCCGTATAATATAGCCACTTGGCCTAGAAGACTGGGCCTTTGCTTTGAGAGCTACCGGTCAATACTATAAGATTAAAAAATTAGACAAAATTGTCGGTTTGTTGTGTCAAGAAAAGAAGCCATCGTAAGCCTAAAAGAGCATTAGTGTGGTGGGGTTTTCCAGACCCCTGTACTCTATAGACACGGTCTTTAAAATACAAAAGTTGCTATCGAGTAGTAAGATTCGCATAAGTTTAACTAATCATCTAGCCTCTCCCCAACTATATTGGGATCGGCGTTTAGTCTAACCGGATGCAACTGCAGTCTTCTAAGTTTGACTACTGAACCAATTTACAACAGTAGTGTCCTGGATTGTGGAAGTCAGATGCGACGCTAGCAGGCACGTGTAACATAGTCTGAAGGCCGTTCTAAATACCAGGCTTTACCGATGAGTTAGCCTCCAAAGCCCACCATCAAAATATTTAATCCATTTTCAATAAAGACCACATTCTTGGACGATCTAAATCATGCGGTGAATAACGATTTCCACCTTGATACGCGATGAGTATATTATTTAGATTATAAATGAATTATGTTTAGTTATATGATACATAAGACCATTTACATAAAATATTGTGACCTGCCAGTCGCCATGGACAGTTTAAGAAATAAAAAATGTATATTAATCAATTGTAAATGTATGATTCATTTTGAGCAGGACTTAGATCGATGAGGTGAGATATTTTGTGGAAATTAAATGAATATTAACTTTATCTAAGCGTTAAATTGAATTGATTCACAAAATTGATTGGATTGTCGGAATTATTGCTTTTTTCTCGCATTCCATGCAAGCTGCAAAAGCTGGTAAAGTGGTAAATCATAGCTCAAGTGCTTCTAATTACCTCTTTAACTGAACTTGTTAGTACGACAAGGACACCCAAAAAGTAAAGAGCGATTGGTAGTCAGTTTGATATTGCTCACCAGTCTGCATACTAACCATTACAGATAAATTCTAGACACGGCTCTCGAGCAATAATGAATTGAAGTACATAATATATTATGTCCGTGTCCGCAGCTGGTCCGCAAGCAATCTTGTATTTTACCTAAGTATCTGTCAGCGTCAGTGTGATCATCTTCTTAGCGTTTCGATGGCAAAAAGTTCAAATCTGTTTAGCCCAAAACCCACCCACGCGAACCCCGTTCTCTGATGCAGTGAGTAGATCATCAGGTGCGCAGGTGATAGGGCATGGGGTGCAAGATGGAAGGTGAGCGGTTGTCTGCGGAGAGATTGTCTGTGTGATCATAAAATAAATGAATCTTAACTAAACATAACATCTCGCCTGTAATTCCCGAAGGGTTAGGCAGAGGTATACCTGAATCTTAAAATCAAACCTAAACTGTAATCGACTACCATCATAAAATGTATCATGATAACACCTGCCCAGTGCCAATTGCAAGTGCGATGCCGCGTAGGTCACGTCTACCTAGCACGTATCAAATGCGTCATTGCGTTGCGCACGTCATCTAGTGTCAAAGTTGAAGTCTCTTGTCATGTTCTTTTACCGGCACCTAAAAATGTATGGAGCAACGTGATCATAGCTTAATCAGCCCATGACCCCACTGCTGGAACACCGGTCTCCTGTCTGTAAGAGAGAGTGGGCTGTAATCTACTGCGCGGGCCCATTGCGGATTAATAAATGTCACGTGCCATTGATTTTTTTTTGTTCCAGAACACGCTGGTTCTCTCACAAAGATTTCCCGTCCCGTCCGTTTTGAAAACTTCCTCATAAGCACGCGTAGCATGACCACCGTAGAAACGGGTTTCTTTGACGGAAGAATCGACAAAATGACAGATTGTGTCGACTAAATGACAGACTTCTTTTCACAATCTGTCATCTTGTCGATTCTTCCGTCAAAGAAACCCGGTCTCCGGTACGGTTCTACGGTGGTCATGCTACGCGTGCAGGTGTGTTTTATTGAAATTGTGATTCGAGTTTGAAATCTTTCCTTACTAAACTGTACTTCTATGTATTAGATGTTTCTATTTACCCTATACACAATTATCACACACAGCATTCCTCCAAGGTCAGGATCGCAGTGCATACCAACGTGATCAACATTCCAACACAGGAGCACACATTACAGATGTTGGTATTTATTGTACTCATGTTGTTGCGACATCTTCGAGCAATAACATCCTGCAACGCACGTTTTATTGAAATGTGGGTAATTTATAAAAAGGCCTGCCCAGGACGCAGAACGCCCATTTCACAACAATTCTGTAGACAAGCAGCTCTCTGGTGCGCTCGAGCCAAAAATCTATAGGTTCCGATGACATAAGTACCTAAGCAATATAAAAGAGAGAATTTATGTGCGAAGAAGGTCGAGAAAGAAGAATTATTACTTTCGGTATTTGGCACAACCTAAGAACCTAAGAATACTTGGGATTCAAGTTAAGAACATAGAACATGAAATCAAAAGTCCCACATCATCATTATTATCTACCTAGCCTTTCCCCAACCTTGTTTGTAGCTGAATACATAATTATGAAGTCAAAAATACCACATAATTTTTGTAAAATTCAAAGTCAAGATTGACAGCCATGCGCGCTCTAATTATGTAGATCAATTAAGCGAAGCTGGTATTTGTTGACATGTGCTTGCGCAGACGCATCCTGTGTTACGCATTTTACGTTATTTACGATGTAAATACTGATGATTAGATGGTTTTTATTTTACGAGCATTTTCTTTCATCGAAACAAGATGAGGTGTCAGCAATCTCAAGTTGAATTAATTAACCACCGGATTTAGTGAATGCTCTTTTCGTTTTAAAACTTATTGCTGATTATTTTGTCTTAGGTAACAGACAACTGTTATAATATTTGATAACACACCGTTGTCTACATGCTCTAAAGGCCTGAAATAAAAAAAAATAAAACCCGAATGGATTGTATGAATGAGGCCTAGGAAATAAATATGTTCACTGACATAGAAAAAAGTTTTTGATCCTTACCCCAAGTAGTCCACGATAAGAACTACTTATAGACTAAGATCGAAATTTGGTTTGCTGTAAGAAAACCCAATTCTGGGTTAAGCTCGCCATTGTACATAAGCTATATTATTGGAATTTGTATGCATTTTTTTTTGTTGTTTTGTATGCAATAAAGATGGAAACCATCTAAGTTAGATGACTGAATCTAATTCGCACTTGACCAATTTATTTTTATTTATATGAATCAAATTAATTATCACATCAAATTCAATGTCACTTTACTTTACAATGTCGTTTTGACAATTTGTGTGTATATGTGAATATAGTGTCAATGTTTTATGTACTTGTATAAATAAACAAAATTCAAGTACAGTTTGTTTTCAAAGTACCAAAATATGACCCTTCTATTTTTTTAATAAAGTGATTTTAGTTATTAGCACGTCCACAATAATGAACCGGCGCTTAGAACCACTCAGGAAAACCAAGAATATGAAATTCAAGCGAAAAAACATAGAATTCACATTTGAAAATATTGAAAAAAACCTTAATCAGAATAGGCATCTTGAAAACCATAAATCATTTTATAAGAAACTTCAGGATTAGTGGATAAAACCGACCGACGGTTTTCAAGTTTTTTTCATACGTTTGACACACTTGTCGTGGAAATATACATTTTTTTTAACTTTTCGCCAAGTATGTCGGTGGGCCAGTATGGATTGTGTGAGGAATGATATGAAAGATAAAGGAGTAAATGATAGCGTGACGGTTGACAGAGGAGAATGGAAGAAAAAAACGTGTTGCGCCGACCCCAAGTAACATGGGATAAGGGCAGGAAGATGATGATGATGTCGGTGGGCCAGTCCAGGGTCCAAGACCACGAAAAATCCCCTTGTAAATTACCAGCAGGAAAATCAAACATTTCCGTCTTTTTTAATGAAAACATTGCCAAAATATTTGCTCAAATCATCACGGATATCAGTACTTAACAAAGCACTTAATTAGTGGTTTTGACTGTAAATTAATGACTTAAACACAAATATAACTGGTACTTGATCTTCTAATCCTCTACCAGGAAATTGAGTGTGAAGTTATAAAAAGATACTTTTTTTAATTCGCTATGTATAGAATGTTTGTCTTTAAGAAAAAAGGTTTTTATTTTAATGAGAGGAAGATGATACTACTTGTCACGATTACGTGCGTACTCAAGTAGTTACATGACATTATATATTTTTAAGTTTTATCATCCTATCTCAATAAATCATTGAACTATTTGCAGGAAATAATAAAATATTATGCATTTACATATGAAATTGGCGTTTTTTCGAATGGGCCACTTTGATCTTAAATACAAACGTTTGGTTAAGAATTAGGAGTTTGGTTAAAAATGTAGGCTTTTTTGTTTCGAATTTGGGAAACATTGAAAACTTAAAATATCGCGTTATTTACGAATACGAGTTCCACCGTGGCACCAGCGCTGCAGAAAGAGCTCGAAGGATTAATTTTATGTGTATGAGAAAGCCACTGTAAAAGAAAACACGGAATGTTTTTCGTTGTAACGTTTTCGTTCACAACAAATTCCGTGGATGGCCGGAGAGGGAGGTAATTAGAGGAGTTGCAACTGGAATGTCTCCAATACCAACCGTTCTCCCCGAACCTTGCTCCAACAAATTACCACTTTTTCCGAAATTCAGACAATTTCCTGCAAGGGAAAAAAAAACAATTCCAATGAGGCAGTCAAAACCACCTTCAAATATTTCATTGCTTTTCGCTCCCTCAATTTTTCCAGCAAAGGAATCCATTAATTACCTTTAAAATGGCGAAAGAACATAGATAACAATGGTATGGTGGCTTGGAAATAGTGTGGTGGGTTCAAAAAAAAAATAACAAAACGCACGGCGACACATCAACCTACAAATATCCAGTATAACCTGACCTCGGTTTGTATCAGCTTCCCGTACAACGAGAGATCAGCTTAATTTGGTTATGCATAGCTTGATTGGTCGTCGTGCGTTTTTTTTTCGTTTTGCTTTTCCATATAAAACGCCAATTCGTATAAGGATTTAATAATGTATTTTCAAAGAACAACGTTACGATTATGGCAAAGTTTGACTAAAGCGATCTCTGCTCTTTTGTTACTCCTGCAAACTGAAAATATTTTTTTTTTAATGAAACGTTACATTTCACTTAAATTATTGACCACATCTATTAAAGCACCGATCGATAATTCACAACAATCCGATAATAATCATCTCAGTATCGAATGACACAAAAATACAAAAACGCCTCCGAACTCCAAATAGATGTCATCACTTAGGATCGAGTGGTAAGAATAAATTTGCTTGTAGCAAAGGTCACCGCCGCAACCTTTGCGGAAGCAAGGCCGCCTTTATTAGGCAAGGAGTCCAACCAAATTATAGTCTAAGAGTAAGTGTACTGTTTGATTAGATCGATTCATATTTCAATGGCTGTCTGACTTAAGTGAAGCGAAGAATGCAATTCGTCAAGTATCATTGGCTCTTGGACTGAATGGTAGGTGTGAAGTATACTGTTGTGTGCCTATATGCGTATACAGTTGCTGTTGACACTTCACCTTCAGTGTTGCGTAGCTAAATACTTTGATGATGCTCTTGTATGAGAAAATAAAAATGTAATGAAGGCGCTTAGCAGAAAGATAAAAGATTTGTACTGATTGAAAATAAACTCTCAAGATAAAATACCGGCCAAGTGCGAGTCGTACTCACACGCACACAGGTTCCATAGCACCAATCAATATAGTAAAAATATTTTGAAGGCTCATTCATATGTTGTATTGTATTACATTCAACAGGAAAACTAAATTTGTTTTTCATAGTATGTTAATGAAAAACATAGTTACTGCTGTCCCGAATCTCAAAAACTAAACATCAAAAATCTTATTCAAACCAATTTTTTCTTGAAAGTTTTTTTACGTTCTACAATACCACATTTTTTCAGAATTTTCCTCCTCTTTCTTTAGAAATTAGAGGGGGGAGGGCACACATTTTACCACTTTGCAAGTATCTATTTTTCAATCGATAGGCTTTGAGCCAAAATAGTTTTAAAAACCTCAATGTCAATTTAAAAAATCTATCTATAGACACCCCGCACATATAGGTATGATGATATTTTTTTTTTAGTTTCAGTTGCGTGTCTGGGGCGTAAAGCGGTTCACAGAATTCATCTGCCTACCAAGTTTCAACTGTGTAACACCTAATAGTTTCGGAATAAAGTAGCTGTGACATATGGACGGACAGGTAGACCGACAGACATGACGAATCTAGAAGGGTTCTGCGTTTTGCCATTTGGCTACGGAGCCTTAATACATTTTTTCAAACAGAATGAATCTTGAAACCTAGCCCGAATTGAATAAGGTAACTCCATTCATTGCTAAAATTATTTTTGCCATGTTTTTAAAATGATTATAAAATAGAGTTTCACAAAAAGTCTCTTAAATTTAATCATAATATTGATTTCAATTTTATATGCTGCAAAAAAAAACAGTTACTTCATGCATGACCTATTCCTATATTCTAATAACAAAACATATATAAAAAATCGAATCCGCAACATTAATTAAGTAAAGAAGAAATCCTGAATGAGAACATCGCATTATCTTAGATAAATAAAAGACTACTTGTTATTTAATTACAAGAATCTTAATTTTATTAAAAGTCACTTGAACCATTTACGAGATCCTCATATATTATAAAACTGGACAGCTATATAATTAATAAGGAACTTCTTCTTTTTTGACACCGGGACAACTTAGGTATTAATTTTATTTTTAAAAACAAAACTTAAATTCCTACTAACTTGACTGCATAATAAAACTCATTTTCTTTCCATATCTTCTGCATAAGCTTTGTTATGATCATCATTTCAGCCCGGAATAACCCACTGCTGGGTACCTATAGGCATGCCCTTTCTTCGGCCAAACTTCCCGATTCCATGGGTCCCTCGTCCAGGATACGGTTTTGGACAGATTTGCAAATGCTTGACAATTTTAAATTGTTTTAAAATATTTATAATCACCGTGTATTTGAAAACATTTATGACTTTATTAATAAATTCCACATTTAATTAAATTGTAAACAAATAATTCATAGTTCTACTGATGAGATATTTTGTAAGGAATCTTCCTTTCTCATTAAGCTAAATCACTAAAAATATAATGTTTGTAGAACCCGTAGAATTAGCTAAGGGTTGCGTCTCATCTAGCCGCACGGGCACATATTTAGTTAGAGGTTTCTAGCACATGTTTAATAAGCGCCTATATTTAAATACATAGTTAATATCCAGGTAAGATACTATACGACCTATTCAAATATCCATAGGACGTGTTTAATACCTAAGTTTATTACCGAATACTTTGTACCAAACAAACCAAATTCCTTCTGACATTTTGATGCCAGAACAAGACCAATAAAATAAATAAAAAATAATAAAAGTTTTAATAGCTGACATATTTACGATGAAACTGCGTATTGATATAGATCAACAACATCAAAGCTAGGTACCTACTACCTACCGTATCCTAAGATAACAGAAACTTGTTCACCTTTATTATGATTTATATGTCTACCCATCTCCCAATTATAACTAAGCTATAAGCTATTTAATATACAAGAAAACATACTGAAATAGTTTATATAGGTACAACATTTCAAACAAAAAATATAGTGGTTATTAAGTCATTATTAACAAAAGAAATAATTATAATAATTATGCCGTTTTTGGTGTAAATTTGTGTTAATATTTTAGCATTATGTATAATTGCACATCTCATAGTAAATAATTATTTCTTAATAATAGGTGTTAGTCGTTGAAATGTTCAAGAGTAATTAATTTTGAATTCATTTTTCATGCTCCACTATAATTGCAACGAAAATAAAACTATTAATATTTTAAGCCGTTTTACACTTGATTTGTTCGATCACAGAACAGTATATCAGTGCGATAGATTCTATCAAAATCGTAAATAAAGTGTGTGGTAAAAACTACGTATTCTCTACCTTTTCGACAGACGGGCTCAGTATAAAAGAATTAGATAAAAAAATATTTGTAAACGTATAGCGCCCTCTGTTAGGAATTCACTCAACAAAATCTAAGTTATAACTCCTTCAAGTCCAAGCTAAGTTCACAAGAAGTAAAAGGAGGATTTACGGCTTACCAAGGTGCGTTCGCGCAAGTTGTAGTTCAAAGCATTGACGCTAGATAGCGGTATAATCAATAGTTTAAGATTTTTCCGATCTAATTTTTACCATAGAAAAGACTTCAACGAGTTGACCTTAGTGTGCTTTACTAAAAGATTATGATTTACGAATAATTTTATTTTCCTTAATGTAATTAATTTGTTGGGCCTTATTTGGAAGTTATCATTGTATAGTGGACTTCTTGCTGAACCAACATCACTAGTGCACACTCAAAATTTTCGGTTTCAATCTCATATGATCAGAAATTTCATAAAATTTAACTTTTTTTTTATGAACCACATACGAGCTTCTGTGGGTGTATCATAGATATTAATAGGTCCAAAAAAGGGACATTCAGGTTTCAAAAAAGCTAATCTATTGCTTTAAATGTGTCTTTCTAACGTTGGATCGAAAAGCTTTACTTGCACGATTGTTTTTGTTACTTGCTTTAGGTAATCGGAACTTTAGTTCAGTAAATTCAGAATAGCATTATTCTGTTTTTTTTTTAAATTGTAAACATCTATATCTTTTGGATGCAACGAGAATAGTGTACTCAATAACTGGGTTGGATGTCAGATAGGCATTTTACATGGAGTGATCCATGTAAAACGAACGGCACGGCTGTCGCGCTGCGTGTCGCGGGTTCGATTTCCAACGGAACAATTAATATGTGTAAGGCCTGCAGGTAGTTGTTCCAGTTCTGGCTGTTTGTGTATGTGAGTTTAAATGTTTATGTAAACACACCCAAATCTCAGTACATGTGAAATACTTACTGTGGGGAAACTTTTTTAAATTAATGAAAAAAGCACTGACTTTCAGCTGCATCCGGAGTTGCATGCTGCATGAGCCGGCCCAACATCGTAGCCGAGGCTGGGTAGATGGTGAAGAAGAGTTTTTGATGTTGCGCAAGGGTTCGGTTAAAAGATTCTTTATTCTTTTTATAGTAAGTGTCTGACCGAAGCTTTGACTTAGGCTTCGGCCAACTTCGACCAAAAAATTCCACCTTCGGCCAAACCTTCAGCTTCCGCCAATATGGGCAAAAATCTTGGCCGAATCCTAAGGTTTTTAGCAAGCGCCGAAACTGAACGAACTGTTACGTGTGCAGCGCGATGGAAGTAGTGTCCCGTAGACTAATATTTTTTTTATTTAAAAGTAAAAAAAAAACATTATATTTTTCACTTTTAGCTAATCTTGATGTAAATTCCTTAGGGTTATTAAAACTTCGGATTCCGCCTCTGCCGAAGGTTATGGCGACAGCCCATTAATCGCCCATTAAGCCTATTAAATCGATCTTCGGTCGGGCCCTAATTATATTATAGATCACCTGTTACTGCTGCAGTTTTATATGTATAGTTACTAAAACTTTTGTTCGTTTCTTTGGAGATTTCGGAGTACGTTAAGTCAGTGTCTCATCATACAAAGTAGAAGGGTAGAGAGACCATGCATGCATGCTGGATGGATTTGGGAACCTATGTGTAATCTTCAACTGTAGATAATTCCAATCCACCGAATGTAAATCTTCTAAGTCTTGAATGCTTAACCTAACTGTCTTTCGAAATTTGAAGTAGGCAAGGATATGTCATCAAAAATCATCGTCTATTAATGGAGAAGCCCATGTCATGGGATTCTCCCACAATTCGATATGATAACTAGCTTTGTACGAAACAATGCCATCCTTCAGAATCACGATTGTTTGCTTTAATCTTTAATATGCATAACAGTTGCTGTTTAGTTCTAATACAGTTTTGCCTATATTTTTTTTAAATAAAACAGTTTTAAAAATTACATTGAGATTCAACTTGATGATAATGTGAATTAAGAAAAGGACAAAATTATTCATTCAATCATAATTTAATAAATATACTGTATATTTTTATTACTATTTTTACATTATACATTACAATTCATTTTATACGGCAGTGATAAAATAATCCCTCTATTAATAACTCTAGGACACACTTGTAAATTTTATCTCCGTAATATTACCAAAATAATCTTATCCCGTTGATAAAAAAAATGACAATAATAGATAACATTTGCACACAATAACATTATATTATTATTATGTCATCATAACCAAATATCAAACGGTAAAAACAAAACAATGTTGTTGCCATACTAACAGTCCTAAAACAGTTAAAACGCGATCGGAATAACTAAATAAGGTAACAGTTTACAAAAGTATACCTACGAATAAAATGTAACTGTAGATTTATAGATTCAGAAGCGTCACGCATTCATAAGTATCAATTTGCGAATTCCCTTCGCAAATCCGGTTTGAAAGTGAGATATGATCTGATGTAAAACCGATGCTTTGGCTTTCTAGAAAAAACAATCCTATTTTCGGTCCGTTAGAATTTGAAATTTTCACGATATTTGTGTACAAAATATTTTCACATGTTGTCTTACAAAAACAAAATTCGCAAGTGTAGTCAGTAAAAGCTAGTGTAAACTAAGCTTAATATAATATTATACACATTTACCGGCAAGTAATTGAGATTGCCCACACACGATACAAAATTTAAACCTATATAAATAGGCTTGAGTGATAGAAAATAAAAATTCAAAATAAATATGTAAAAATATGGTGTCAAAAAATATCGAGTGTGGATGATATTACAAACATATCATAAGTAAAACAATAATAAATTTCCTATATCATTTGAAGTAGATTACCCTACCAATCTCTTAATTCTTAATTACTCGCTTTCCGAACGGTAAACCTTAAAATTAATACTGGCTTTATTATCGATCTTTTTAATGTTCTACCAGCCGTATCCACCATAACCGCCGTACCCATGGCCGTAATATCCACCGTACGGCCATCCGTAGCCGTAGCTGGGGTAGCCCCATCCATAGCCGTAGCTAGGGTAGCCCCACCCATAGCCGTGACCGCCGTAATGCCCCCCATAGCCGCCCCAGTGGCCGCCGCCCCAATGCGACGCTGCCGTTTTGAGGTCATCCTTGTCTGAGGCTGCTAGGTCATCATTCTGTGCTTCCACATTGAAGGTTTCAACTGGTTTCTCTTCTGCTGGTGCAGCGTGAGATAACGCCAGGAGAAGGAGGGCAGCGGCGGTGAAGAAAGCAATCTGGAAGAAGCGAGAGATTTTAGTTGTATGTAAAAAGAAAACCTCGTTATATCATACTATTCAAAGGAAAAGATATTGCTCCTCCGGTGCAGAACTGTTTTATTAAAATCACTTATTTATATTTTATAATTTTCCTAATAAATAAATCGAAACACTCAATATTATCTTAAAAAGTTAGACTGAAATTTTTACAAATCAAAAACTTGTCAACGCCAAAATTTAGGCCCAATCAAATTGTTGTTGTATTGCCGTCTACCAATTGCAGCATTTTTCACAAGTGCTTTACCACTAGGTCAATTAGGGTCCTATAACTACGTTCACTTACTGCATTCAACAATACAATTGACCAAAGTAAATACAATACCATTACATTCAATTGCTACCTATCTACTAACAGGTACATAAGACACATGTCCCTATGACAATGCACATAACAAACATATCTCACGATCTTTTCTATAGGACTTCCCACGAATATGTACTGGACGGCTAATTACAGGCTTATGCTAATCGTTTCATTAAGAAATACTTGCAGCCAATTATTTTTGTGATAAAGGATCAACGATGAAAGTATTTTGAAAATTCAAAATTTGTTATTGAATTAATTCAGGATTATTTTTAAACTACTTCCTGAATATCATACAAATATTAGTTTAAAACAAACATATTAATACAAAGATAATGTTAGTGAATCATAATAGAGAATATTAGTCTATCAGATCACAGATCACTTAGTTCATAGAATTATCATAGATAAAAAAAAAAATGGTAACGAAATAAAACCAGCATGATTTTGAGAAGCTTTTAAATATAAACACTCACTGATCTTGAGTAAGACAAGTAAAAACGCATTAATGTTATCCGAAATTAATTAAAAAATTATCACATTGTACCCCATTTTTTTTCAAAATGCTTTTTTGTTCATTTGATAGTTGTTTCACTCACATGACTGATTATTATTTTAGAAAAAAAGATAATTCCAAAAAAATAAAATAAACTACCCTTACCGAAAATTCTCTTAAAATTTAGCTTCTTATCATAACTTTTTTGTCAAAATGATATTAGAACAATTTTAATTAAAATCGCCGAATTTCCCATCACCACATCACTAAAAACTAAAAGCCCACTTACTTTGCAAGCCATGGTGTCTGGATGATGTTGATACAACACTGACTGTAGCCGCCCTACGCGCCGTTTTATATGGCCAGTCCGTCCTAGCTACACGGATGGCCGGCCACCATACGCCATTGTGCTGCCAATGACCTTAACTTTGGGACTTTGAGGTAACTGTCTGGCTGAATTGGCCTATATTTTTTGAGTTGAGGAAAGAAAATGCGAGAAAATCTGCCAACGTGATTTTGAAATTGGAAAAACGGGGCTAAATATACGATAATATTTGGGTTTTGAGTTTGTTAAAGCAATTTTTGATCATTCACAGTAAAGGTGAACTAAGTGGTACTTAAATTTTGTTAAATCTGCATAGACTGCATGTATTGAAATGAAATAATTTTTATTTACGCAGACTTTAGTTCTTTTTTTAGGATACTTTACATGTAATCGATTTAAAAATGTGGGTTTCTTAAGAAGAAATGCCGAAACAAACTATTTGTACAGATAAAATCTAACTATCAAAAGATTTCTACGCGTTAATTAATCTGGTTACCTATTTAGCTTAGAGAAAATTATTTATTTTCTGATGCTCTACTAAATTGACGGATGTATATCCAGCTGGAAACAACCTTTTTGGTATATATCAAGTTTAAAAAAAATTTGGTACAGCTTATACCTAAGTATATTTCTATATGTCTCTCCAGGAATTCCAAGGAATCCAATTTAAATAGTGCAGAATAACACCTGGCGCAAGTATTGTAGATGAACAACTAATTAGCGAGATAGGGCGAGACCAGAACAGGTCAGACCCGTTAATTTATCTTGATATTCTTTAAATAACTTTAACTTCTTGGCAAGCAAACCGAGATAATAATATAGGCTTAAGATAATTACTATCCGCGGTAGGCTAAACTCATCTGTTTAATTAATATTGTTTGGTTCCCCTATTAGCTGGGACTTGAACATAGCTGGCGAAATGTGTTAAATATAGGGACAACTCTGCCCAACCTTGCGGTGATTACAGTCGCGGTGTTATGTAGTAGTTATCCTTTTGTGTCAACTTCACACCTGTAGAGAAAGGGTGAGCTCCTTTCCTTTTTAGTGTGAAAACAATTACCACTTTCGTTTAGTCGGTCAAACATTCAGATTAAAGAAACCTATCTTTAAGACATAATCATACATACGCCTAATCCAGTTTTTACTAAATTTATGAAAAGGTTGAACGACTTTCGGCTTACTGTGTTTGTCAGTCAAATAACAAACATATTAACAAAACTTATATCTGTGTCTAATATACCACGTTGTCAACTTCATTCTAAACTGCAGTATGAAATAATTGTGTATCATTAATACGATCCACATCCAATCATCTTAATGATTTCAGAACCCCGACAGTAAAGTATAGTGTGGAACATAATGTTGTCACTTATATGGACAGATATGTATTTACTTATCAGTATATATTATCACAGTCATTGACTTCTCAGATTAGTCAAGTGGAAAATTGATTAATCGTTTTTTTATTATAATTTTAACTGATTACTTAATTAATTATTTATTTTCTAAACTTACATTGTCACTTGCGTGATTATCCATTATTCTTGAGTCATCCCGCGCTCGTGGTGCTTGCAACAGCGGCGAAATATCAAGAACTCAGTATAATGGATAATCACGGAATATATCGTAAGTGACAGCATAAGTTGAGTTATAAACCGTGAAAGTTTAAAACAGTGTTTGATTTAATTTTCTATTCCACAGATATTGTAATCGTAATCAAACTTTTATCATTTGGGTGCAAGTTTGCGATTCCAGCGTTTGCGATTTTTTTTTTATTTAATCCTTAAATCAACACTAAGATAGTGTTCCTGTTTTTTTTTAGAAGAAGGAAGAATAGTGGTGAGGTCTACTCATGACCAAATAGATGATCCTTCTTCTAACACTATGTAGGCACTAAGTCTACTTAGTGCTAGCTAAGACTTGCAATTTCTAGACCCTATTTCACAATAGTAAACTAGCTATCTAACTAACTAGCTATATAAATTATAGTCCTTTGTCCGAAAGGAAATGTGAGGTTTACTTACGAGTTAAGTCAGTCATTTTATCGAAGGCAAACAAATGATAGCTGTTCTCTGTCGAAAGGGCTTAGAATGTTACCAATATTATAAATGACTAATTATTTGTCATGAAAGTGCAGAAAAAGAAAATTATGTAAAACGTTACTATCTAGGTACTAATGACCCGTCGTCAAGTCGCTATAGCTCAACGGCAAACTATAAAAGTATTGGGTTCGAAACTTACATTATTTTCTTCACGCATAAATCTAGCATATCGTCGTTATTTTACATCATTTTTCACGATGCGTGAGTGTGGTCTTGCGGTCATAGAGACCAGCAAACAAAAATAAATAATCAATTCATCCACGAGTGATAGCACCACTGCAATATTAACGTGTTAACTCAAAAAAAGAACATGATTACCTAAGTTAGAAGGATTAATAGAGACACTAATGATGTCAAAAAAAAGTATTATTATTTTATTATAATTTATTTTGGGCAAAACCAACGACCAGTGGCCCACATTAGCCCTGGATTAAAACAACTGGAAGTCATGGGGAGAGGCCTTTGCCCAGCAGTGGGATGACGCAGGCTAACAGTATCAGTATCCGTAATGATGTCCATCATCGTGGAATAAAAGAAAAAAATAATTTATGTTTCTATAAGATGGTGCCAATCCACACACCCGATCGCATAAAAAGCGAATAAAATAACGTCAAGGATCGAATGAAAAGCAAAGGGCGTTAAATTACTATTCATTTAAATACCTTAAAGTAAGCAAAAAATTTAATGAATAGGAAATTAAATTACACGCTCATCAACTGGAAGTAGCGTCGATCAGTCAATCAACTTAGTTTATTGCTAAATATGGGCCTGTAAGAGGTCCTTATCTTCTGGAGGTTTGCTGATTCACTATTTGGTCACGATGAGCTTATTTTAACCCCCGGCCAAAGCGAGGGGTGTTATGTGTGTATTTGTCTGTCTATCACAGTTCCTAAACGGATGAACCGATTTTGATTAAGTTTTTTTTAAAATAGTTCTAGTGACTGGTGCCTGACATACTCTCAGATTATTTGAAATATCGACAGTGATCGTTTTTCAGAAGCGTTCTTTTCTTTTTTTCTAGGCGTAGAAGCCTAAACCCAGCAAGGCACTTCGCTTTGGACTCTATACAGTTTTGGCAGTGGTCATGAAATATTTTTTTTAATCATTATTACTTTAGAAACCCGCAGGAAGCTCGCGAGGAGCTCGGGGCTAAATAATAACAGCCGCTCGGGTCGATCTTCAGGTTAAGCCGCGCTTGCCTGAGTTGTTACGTGGATGGGTGACCTCCCATGACATACCGAGCTTCCTATATGCCTTTGAAAGCACGTTAAACCGTTGGTCCCTGCTGTCAATTGTTAATCTTTGACAGTCGTTACAGGCCCGAAAGTCTTACCATCGGTATCGTATTACTCAGTACTAACTGGGTTATAGAGCTCAGATAGGCAGTCACTCCACGTAAAATACTAGTATTCAGATGCATCCGGCTAGACTGGAAGCCCACCCCAAAGTCAAGCAGTTGGGAAAAGGCTAGGCAGATGATGACTTTCAAAACCAGCATAATTTAGACTCAAACATTCGATGATATGTTGTGACATCCACTATAACGCACTGCTGGGTCCACATGATGGACTTAAGGCTGTGTCCCAGAAATGGAAACATTGTAGGCTAAGAGTGTCATGACAACAATGATTATTATCAGCCGGCAAGTTTTTCGGTAGGACTTTGTGAGACGACAAAGTCCAGTAAGGGATGATCAGGGTCAGTCGGTTTTAATTGCTGCTGACATGTCCACTAATTACGACCTTGATGATAAGGCTGGGAAATATAAAACAAAAGAAAATGAAAAACATTCCGGTTTCTTCTACACATTTTTTAATTCGGGAAAATTCTTTAAATAAATATTTAATACGCCAAGACACACAAAATGTATAATTTTACCTATTTTGTTATTTTATAATTTGTTTATTTTACGAGATTTTTCTTCTACTTTGTTAATATAATCTGTACCCAAATTCAAAGATACTTTAGGAATCGGGAAGAGCCCTTTCACTTCTCCTAGAATTTTCATCGGAAACAGTTTTTTTAATAACCCATTTAGGACGTGGCTTCTTTAATGCAGATCACAACTGCGAGTTATGAAGACCTTGCCTAATTGTATAAGTAATAATTTCCACTAATATTCGCATTGTCGTGCCGGTAATGAGAAGGTAGGAAATACAGCAATTAGTTCGAAGTAGGCCTGCCAAAACGCAGTATTTCGACATGTGAGGAACAACGTAGGGTCATGTTATGAGCAGTAGCGAGTTAGATTTTTTTCTTTGAAAGTAATAGGCCTATTGGTGTAACAAACAGATTTCACATGAGAACTAGAATCACAAACTCACAACCACGACGTGAAAAAAATGCGTTAAAAGTAAACAATATTTGCGGAATTCTTTTAAAAGCTCTTAAGGATTGCTCTTGTTCAATATCTAGGTCTGATTATTGGAAGGGGATGAAGGGATTTTCTCATTAGATGATATCAGGGGGTCACGGGATATCATTGTTCAGAATTGTATTCTTTACTGATAAATCTACTACTTGGCACGGAAAGAAGCTCTATAATCTTCTCATAAAACACCAAAATCTCACCAACCCGCTTCAGCCTATGTCTACGGCTACATGATCAAACGGACATTGTCACCACAAGTAGCCCCGTCCTTCCTTCCGCAGCCAGAGGTCGCCGCCATCATTACATCTATCTGTCATTGAAACCTTGACTACGCATATAAATTGTACGCACTGACAATTGGCTACTTATTTTTGGGAAACTCTTGGTGGTAGGTGGTTTGGTTATGGTTTGGGTCCAACCATTACGGGTCAATTGTGGATGTGGCTGCGGGAATCGCAGACTACCAGTAGGCACTCCATTAGTCAGTACCCAGTACCGCAGCCGGTCCGCAATAAGGATATGGCCAAACCAGACACCGGACTAGACTCCGGACACCGGACTTTGACAGATAATGTACTGAAATATCTGTTAAAGAAATATTGGTGTCCGCAAGCAGTCGTCTGTCCGGTCCGCTCAGTTTGACTTTAAATCCGTGTCTAAAGTGACTTCCGATTTTAAAGTACAGGCGGGCCATGGATCAATTATATATAAGCTTTTTATTGTTGCTAACAGTGTGTTTTGGATGATACTGATTTTGTTTGATTTTCTAAAATGGCATACAAAAGATGTTTGTTCAAAAAAGAAAATGTTCTTGAATCATAAACCTAGTATTTCCCCTGGCACTAAGCAGATCGTCTAATCTCGTAAGATTGAGCAAAGTAACTGTATCAAATAGGTTCATTAATTCAGTAGACAAACTAATATTAATTTCTAAATGGTTTCGGGCCGTTACGGCCCACATTCAAACCTTATCTCCATAACTTGAAATATTCTATTTTTAAAGGTTTTTCCAAAGCCTTTAAAAATAAATAAAAACATGTTATTTTATATTATGTTTGCTGTATATTATGTTTGTCAACAAGTAGAGTGCCCGATGGGGTTTTCCATCAGTTCCAATGACGTTATTCTATGTAAACTTTCAATCCGTATTTTTTTATTTTAATGGGTGCATTTTCTAAAATCTTTCTTTTCAAAACCTCCTTCGTTATAAAAGCATACATCACCATACGCAAAAATTTCATTGTGATTGTCATTCGATTTAGATTTCGTTTTCTGTCAGATATTATTTTCGTAAAGTAGGTTGTCTGTATATGCCATAATTATGACACATTTTGATAATTTAAGTAGATCTTAACAACACAACAAGTATATACTAAAACAAAGTACTTATTTACTGGCCTTTTAAAATTAGACTCTCCCTAAGCTGCACCCCAACCCAGAAACCTAAAATCCCTTCAACACTTACATACATAACATTCCTATCCTGATATCTAGTTACACAATCACCCTCGCACATGGTAACAGAGCCACATTAGGTCACATCCGCGTTCAAGTTCACTACTGTTACATACGATTTAAGTTCATCAATCGTTTCACCGCGTGCGCATCACAAAGATCGGTCGGTGCCAATACTTCGCTTGTTCTGTGAATAATTGATAAGATGACGCACATCGTTTATGCTAAATAGTTACAGATGGAGGAAAGTACCTATAGGTTGCATAATAAAGCTTTCAATCTCTCACTGCATATCTTTCAAACTATCATCGTCATTGTCTTACCCTTACCGGCGCAGCATGTCTTCTTCTTCTATACTTCTTCTATTAGCCGTAATCTCAGTTGTCATCCCCTTTCTATTTCACATAGTCCATCCATCTTTTCTTTGATCTGTTCCTACTGTTATGCATCCACACATTCATGTCTAAAACTTTCATTTTCTTTTTTTTAACCTATAACCTTTTCATTTACTCCTTGTTTTGTTGCCTCTGTAATACAATTAAATTATTATGGAAATTAAAAAGACTGATTTTATTTTTAAACTTTTGTAATGTCAACAGTTTATTTAGGAAGGGTTTTTCCACACCCAACTACGTAAGTAAACACATAAATATAAAAAGTGTTTTTAATGTAAAGTGCTTGAATGTTCATACGTCATTCCATTTCAAAGGGTGGTTAAGAGACATCGACGGATAAAATGTCATCACAAAGGCAAGTTCTACTTATTTCTAGACACAACAAAGAATTTTTTGATTCGTCAGTTATTCATGAGAATTTGCTGTTCTAAACAAAAGTGTAATACAGTTTATGTAGCAGAAGATTTTACTTTCGAAATGCATCTATGTCCCTTGCACCGCGTAAAGATTCTACGATTGTTACTTTAATCCTTAAACTTAAAACCCCGGGTTTAAGACAAAGATTAAATTTGACAGGTAATCAATACCTGTCTATCAATACTACCAATGGCCAAGCTATTGACTTTCTGTAACTAAATCTAGACAATAAAAATCAACATTAATCCGTTATAATACAAACAAAAACGTCCACACAATAGCTGTCACATTTCCTTCAAATCTAGTTCAAATCAAACAGACCTATTGTTTTGAAAATGTTACATAACGGGAATCAACCAAACTGCATCGATTCTATCCGTATTCTAAGTTGGTTCTACGAAACAAAAGTTGTTTTATCAAACATTTGCCAAATACGTCACCACGTCAAAATACCGAGCGATGTGTCCAGTGAATACACAATGAGTTAGAACGTTTTTAATTCAGTAAAAACCAGTGCTTTGATGTGAGCGAATGGAACGAAAAAGGGGATGTCGTGATGTGTTATAAGGATTTAGAACCGGATCCAAACTCATAATTAATACGCATGTAAATGGGGTAATCGTGAGGAAGAATGATACAATATAACACTATGATTATGAACACTGTTTTAAGCTTTCACAGACTACAACTAAAGTTATACTGTCACTTACGGGATGTAGTGTCGAGTTCCAGTAGTGCGCATAGCAAAAGACAAAGAAAGAGGGTTGCCAGATTTGTCTGCTCTTAATAATTTATTTTCCATCCACCCGCATTCTCCAGTCAACCAGCGATCATGGCAACTTGCAACAGCGTCGAAATATCGGGAGCTCAAAATAATTAACAATAACGGAAGATATCCCGTAATTGACAGTATAAGTTTACTACGACTACGAAACATCATCATCATCAACATCATCATCTGACTAGCCTTTTCCCAACTATGCTAGGGTCGGCTTCCAGTCTAGCTGGTTGCAGTTTTTACATGACAAAGCTGGTTTAAGTCAGTTAGAGTTCACATAAATGTGCGTAATGCTATGTTATGTTATGATATGTGATAATCGACATTACTTTGTCAAGTATTCAAGTCACTATCACATCAAAAATCGTACTGAAGCACCTTACAATGCCCTGACGTCACATCTACGGACACATTCATTGATACATTACAACTTTAACATTCGCATCACACACTGTTCTTAATGGAATGCCTTCTTTATTGTGAGAAGACACTTTTTATGTCAATCGCAATCGTTTATACGTCGTCGCTCAGCGGATATGTGTCTATAAAAGGTATTGTTTAGACACCTGTGTAGAAATAACGGGATTACTTGATATTATACCTATCGTAAACTGCATTAGAGCACTTTTTAGTTCAGCTTAGTCCTTCTTTGGCTAAGAGTATAGTTTGAGTAGAGTGTGTAGTTGGTGATTGTTGGTAACTAGCCAGTACATATTATAAGCAGGCAGTTAAAGTAAACTATCATAAAAAGTTCACAAGACATTATATTATTATATTACCTGTGACATTATGAACAATGGTCAATCATCATATTTTTTACTTTATTTTTTATTAACACTTACATGTTTTAAAACCCAATACAACAATGTAGTCACAATTTCCACACACAGAGACGTCACCCAAAAAACAATTAAATAACAAGTCTCAAGTCACGACTCTAAGTAAAAACAATATGTTAAGTGTCACCCTCTGGAACTCCGCCAAAGAGCAAGTAAAGTTGTCCAATTGCAGAGAGATGCTGCTAATTACGTCTTTGTCAATCAAAGGCTTCGTAGATGTAATGGCATGGTAGTAATGGTAGATTTTATGACGAACTCGCTTGGCTTTACGCATATTTCTAACAAAATTCTTCAGTACTGACAAATACAAGGTGTAAACAGACCCTTCACGATGCCGTCAACCAAACATTCTGTACATCAAACTAAGTAACCCTACGCAAAAATTATTGCTGGGAAACGACTTTTTTTTTGGGGTGAAAAATCACGTTTTACGGTCAAACTCTAAGTAACGCATTCAAAACATTGTGCTGGTGGATGCATTGAATAGTAAAAGGGTCGTGTAGGTATTTAAAGTAAATTTACAGAATTAAAACCTTGTTTTAAAAAATATGTGAAAAAGATTGAACTTTGACCCCAATATCTCCGTAACTAGAAGGTTCCCAGCTATGGTCTAGAACAAAAAAATGATCGCAATGATAGGGAGAACAAGTGCCTTTCGGCTTCGTTAAGGGTCTATTTACACCCTTTATAAGTGACATATCTAACTGATATTCAAGTAAACCGACTCTGCTAACATAAAACCAAAATTATCTACTTCTAAACGTGTAGATTTCCCGAACCCGGCTAGAACTTCATAATGACACAATTACTACGCATAGCAGGTGATGCGATGATTGCCGACCTAATCTGTATACAGACAGATGCTATGCTATCCATCTTATTGTCAATTAGCGACTTAATGGGTGAAAAAACGAAGAATTCTAGTGTGAGTATGAAACCTGATTAGAATAAAATTCAAAATGTATGTGTTCGAGTGAATTTCGCGAGAGAGTTTAGAAACAAAGAGTGGAATTCATTGTCATAAGTTAACCGGGTCCATAGAGCGGAGACAATTCTAGACTAGTTGAGGTTATAGGAGGTGACTTTTGGGATTGAAGTGTCTTTCTAAAAACTAGTACCTAACATTATAAACTGTCATAGTCACTAACATTATCATTAACTCTAGAAACGGGATATTTACCATGTTTACTGTTTGTTTCAAGTTCTTCCTTCTTCTTTTTCTTTCTTCTTCGTTCCTTGGTTGATAATGATAGAACCTTACATTGTTTCACAGTCTTTCTCGTTTTTAAAATGATCACTCATCGATCATGTCACGATAAGCAAATCAAACACTGTTGTTTGACGGAAAAAGTAGCTGCTATAGCTGTACAGGAATCCTTCAGTGCGAAATAAGAACAATAATAAAATAATAATAAGAACTAAATAATACTGCAGCACTGCTGCTGCGGCTGAATAATATAATATAATTTAAGAACTGTATTCACTACCTATGTTAAACAAATAAAATTGATTTTGATTTTGATTTTGGTGACCAAATCGATACTAACATCATCTTGATTTTTCAATACATTTCACAAATGTTTACCAAAAAGGCAAGTTATCAAATCGCTTTACATTTGATAAAGCATTCAATAAACTCGAGACTGCCAACCCTTACTTACCATCTATTTTACTCCCAAAGATCTCTTAATTACCGTATGATGGTGAACAATATAAAAAAAGACCTTTTGTAAATAGTAGACACAATCAATAGATGACCATGTCCGATCGTGAATCGAAACCGTCCGTCATCGTCAATTGTTTTACGACGGCCGCGAAATCGGTTTATGTCATACTGACACTACTGTCAGTCTGGGTTAGTAGTTAATTTTTGAGTT
The DNA here is from genome assembly GCA_905220335.1 of Noctua pronuba. Taxonomy (NCBI): domain Eukaryota; kingdom Metazoa; phylum Arthropoda; class Insecta; order Lepidoptera; family Noctuidae; genus Noctua; species Noctua pronuba. The sequence goes on from LR999896.1 coordinate 18,183,685, forward strand.
TTTTTTTTGACTGATCGTAATTAATATTGTTAAACTGTGTTCTTTCTTTGATAATTAGTGGATTTTATATCTGCCCAGCTCATCCCATCGTTTTTGCAGTATTCCTCTATGCATGCCGTTTCATTATAAGTGAGGGGTTCCTTTTAACTGTTCTATTAGCTTCTATGTTTGCGTACAACTTATTAGCCCAGATGACATATAGGAACGTGACCAGTCCAGCTCCAGTTTATATTAAGACAGCAACTACTATTCTTCTATAATATAATGAGTTGAGAGACTATAAACAACTTTGACGGTCTAACATTCATAAAATCGAAAGTGGAAGTAAGAAACCACTCCACGACTGCTCTTGTCGACTGCTGATGCGCGGTCAAGATGACAACTATCACCTGCACTTATCCAGAAGTCGCAGTGTAGTGTTTATTAGCAGGTAATAGATATCATGAGCATGTTCGAAAACACTTCTCCAAACCTTTTAAGGAAAATGTAAAATAGAAGTAAATCCTACAAAGCTGTTTCTCAGTATTGATTCTATAAATACGACTGGAGTTGTGCCAGGATTGGTTTCCCACAATTGTGGTTTTAGTGAATGTACTGCCATCGTAATAATGGATGTAAATTATACAATATTTATTATAAGCTCGTAAAAGTCTGTTTTGCACTTACTTATGGTCTTATAACTGAGTGGCATACTGATTAGAAAAGCAGAAATCTTGGTGATAAACCGTAGCGACCACGGCCACTTCAGCTTGCTTACTCTGAAAGCTACGTCGGTAACTCTCGTTTTTTTTTCGGGAAAATGATATGGGCCTTCAAACAAATCCCAAGCATAGCCCGCTTCATAACACACTTAGTGACCTTGTAATTGTGGACCAGCTCGACTGTCAGTGTCTACGTTTCGGCGCCGTATCTCAGAACGCACTGGACGCTCTTCAAATTTTGCGGGATAAGGTAGGTATTCTTACCTACCTTATCCCGCAAAATTTGAAGAGACTTGGCGAAGCTTTCTATTATAGGTACCTCTATACTAATATATATTTACATAACAACAATTTTCAGAAGACATCCAGCACCTTCTCCTAAATCCTCCTTTTAAACGCACACAAACTGCCTAATCCCAGTCCGTCTTTACGTCACCATTGTACTCACCTTCATAGCTAACCCAATTTCAGTAATAACAACGCCGACTAATAACCGTATGTAGATATAAGAGACTAATCTAATGGCACAGTATGACGCTGCGACGCGTGGCGGCTGACCCAGTCGCAGTTATGTCATGCATGTGTTGACATACAGACCTTGGGGCTGGGGGATGTGGAGGAAACGTATGGTTAACAGTAGCTTGCAGTGATTCTACTGAACGGCAAGTTTTGACGTGCTTGCTCACTGCTTGTTGCGTTTTACTTCAAAGTTCAGGTTTCTCTTCAAACATAATTTAGGAATTATTGGAAAACATGACGTGGATTTTGGTTTTCTTCGACTTTCGTCGTGGTGGACAAATTAGTCGTCAGCGTGGATGGCTTACTTACTACCCTGGCTAACTAAAATGGTTCAGTAGATAGGACTATTATACGCTTTAATTTTCTGTCTTTTACTACACAACAATTTCGATTGATTCTAATGAAAAAAATGCTTGCTATTTTCAGTGACCACAATTACTCATTTTCAGGAGTATGCACTACAACATGATTAATTAGGACGTCATTAGCCCTTCAAATATAAAGAAAATCTACGCAGTTCTAACAAGATACATAGGAAATATCAGCTGTTGACAAAAACAGTAACTTTTAACAGACAATAGCCATTATTCGTGGGAAGTAAGTTGATAAAACAATAATGTATAGTAATTTACTTGTACATAATTTAATGAGACACTGTTTGTGTCCTACGACATTATCGTTATGTCACATACGAGCATTGTTTTCTGTTGGATATATTTTCCAACTCTTATACCCGTTATCACTAACTTTAGGTAACACTCAAATGAATAGGTACTTAAATGAAAGCCCTTTATGGTTTTTCAGCGCTAAGCTGTGCGTTAAGACTTGTAGTTCCATTAATGACGTGTTTGCGAGTGCCAATGATAATTGGCAAATAATTTCGGGCTCGCTAAGTGTCAAGGAAAACGGGCACATTTGTTCCCCTAAGTTATAAAAACCAACAATCTTGAACAAAAGTAACTCCATGTGCAAATAGAATCTCACTGCAGGTCAAGAGCCTCCTTTTCGTTATTCATCTTCATCTTACTCCTTCCTATTGTATGGACCAATCCTGTAGAGAAATCTATCCACTAACTCACCTTCAAGTGGAAGCACTAGGGTAGCGAAATCCAAATCTTAATTTTTTTGCAATTTTCCGGTCAGTGTTAGGACTTATGTTGAACAATTTAAGATTCGCAATCGTAACACGTATGTATGTATTTACAGAATTAAAATCATAAAAATCATCAATACAACCCTCTTATATTCTTATTCTTGATTGCACACAAAACAACAAAACATATTATATACAAATTGCAATAATATAGCTTATGTACAGTGGCGAGCTTAACCCAGAATTAGGTTTTTTCTCTAATAATTATTAAAGTTAACTATGACTAATGTTGCATCATCGCCATTAGTTGACTATAATTATTATAAAATAAATTGGTTAAAAAGGATTGTAACATATGTCTTGCGTTTTGTTAATAATTGTAAAAACCCTAAAAATAAAGTATTAGGTTTCTTAAAACTAGAAGAAATAGAAATTGCCTTTACTTACCTGATAAAATTGGCTCTATAGTTGCTGCCAATTAAGATGGCAATAGCGGTCATTGCTCTTTCCATAATATTTCTTCGTACGAACCAAAACAAATGAACCATGTATCGTTTTTCATTAGAAAAAATGTTGAAGATCACGACAGATGACGATTCAAGACATGAACAAGCTTATTTTTGGATTTCAAAGTTAAGAACTTTAATAAATGTAGGTGGGTCAATGACCGCCATTGCCATCTTAACTGGCAGCAACTATAGTCAAACTTACCATTCAGAAATGTCCTTACTTAAGCAAGGTAAAAATTTGAAAGTTCATTTAATGTAAACTATTTCATGAAAACATGATTCAATGGGTTCATATGAACTCGCGGGCTTCCTTAACGCATAGCGCTCCTTAAAAGAAAACCACGTTGTGTTTTGGATCAAAGGGTGGACTTACAGGCTTAGGTACTCGAAATAAAACTCAGGTGTAATTATCAAAAAATAAATTAATGGCATTTACTTAACAATCTAAAGTAGCTGACTTTAATATTGGCAAACTTAGGTGTTATCGTTGCTGACTTATAAACTAGCGATGTAGGTATGGCTTTTGAAGACATAATTGTTGTACCTAAATTATTATGAACATGAACTTGCCACAGGACAAATCCGTAGGTTTTCAAATTATACTAGCATAATACAATTCCTATTGGATATCATAGACAGATTGTTGAACCACTGCAAGAGAACAACAATTACTATTTACATGTTTAAAAAAAATATTTTACAGACTAACATAAACCTACAACTAACGCCATCTATCTTAAGTACTGCTCAATCGGCGCATAGTCCACGCTGTTGCCACGAGGGCCGGAGAGGTACGCCGACCGGCCGCCAGATGTCGCTTGTCTTCTGAAGAACTCCGCTACGTTGCCGCTCATACTGCCGTACGGGATGCCTCCTGAAATAAAGAAATAAGTACTTTTTAGAATCAAGTAGTCCATGCAATGTTTTATGTAAAGTCTCAGACCACTCATTGTTGCTATTAAGAAAGCGCTGCTGTTCTGTAAAGTGAAGGTAGGTAGGGTTGCGAAATACTGTTCCAAGGGTAGTAAAAAGTAGTCCGAACCTTTTTCGGACAATTCTGTGCCCTAAATGTTAGCCTTTACTTGAACTTATAGAGTAGAAAATCATTCAAAGCAACAGATACAATGACTTCGTTTTTGTGTGTTATAAGATCCTGAAAGATAATTTTACTGTAGTTACACGTCATTATGACTTTTTTTCTTGTAAATCTTTGTAGACATTGGGAAAAACCTAATTCTGTAATATTGACGAAAGTGTTGAAGTACTTGTGATGTTAATGTTCCGTTCAAGGCTCTACACATTTTAAATAATTTTATTCAAAATTTCCAATATTTTCATGGTTGTGAAACGAAACATTTTGCTACTTAGCCATCAAGCACGTGATATTTTGTAAGATGAGATCAATATTTAACTGAGAGGAAACTAGAGATTCATCGCACTTGCACAATGTTCGCATATTTGTTCGCGTATTTAACATATTCTTCTCTTTAAGTACATTCAAATGCGTATAGAAACATTTGTATGCCATTTTATGGCAGGATATGGTGGAACCAATATTGTACCATATTCTAACAAATAACTTTGACTTTGCTTGTTACCAATTTATTTTATTTCCACATAAACAAATGTTAGTATCATGTTTCCATCATCGTCCAGCCGCCTTCCCCCATCTTTGTTGGGTCTCCTTCCAGTCTTACCGGACGTAGCTGATTACCAGAATTTTCCACGAAGCGATTACCTTCCAGACTCTCCCAACTCAGTTACTATGTATCACGATACCCGTTGAAAAGACTGGTCAGATTTTCTTCTTTCTGACTACCCGTGTCAAAGGTAACGGATGATAACCGGGACCAATTGCTCAACTTGTTTTCCGAAACACAGAAGAATCTTGGTATGTAAGGCATGGTCAATCATTGAAGATTGAACCATGTGGTAGTTATTATTTAGCCACGAGCCCCTCAGAGATGAGATGATATAAGGAACTAAATGCTTACCGTATGCCAATCCTGGTCCAGGTTCGGTGACGGTCTCGCCATCATCTGGTTTCGCCGCAGCCAGCGACACCAGCACCATTACAGTGCACAGCAGGAAAGATACCTGGAAAGTGAAACAGAAATGTCATTAACGTATGTAGTTGTGGTTTTTTACGTACGAATCTTATCTAATAACGAAAATGATTAACTATTTTTAGCATTTATTTATTTAAAGCATACAGATGCACAGAGACAAACTTAAAATCGAAATCGTTTTTAGACCGTCATCTTCTCGTATTGCCGCCCACTGAGATTACTTATCTCGCATCCACACAAAATGGATCGTGAAGAATATTCCGGAACTAGATAATAGCATCCTACCCATGCACAAAGCTATTTAAACATTTTTAATGGCGACAATGACCATGACAGGCATAGAGCCTTCTACTGTGCCGAGCCCCCGATGACGTGTAAAACTAGTCACATGTTAGTAATTAGCCTAACCTAGCCGGCAATATCCGCATTGTAAAATACAACGATTTTACGATTTCCTAATAGATAGAGCAAAATATTTTGAAGATATTTTGTGGAGGTCAAAAACCCGGTACTAATCAAAATAGTTTTTGCATCGAAATCCAATTTAAAAACAATATTCGTTAATCCTCATCAGTGCGCACAGACGATCAATTAATAAAATATATTTTTTTAAATATACACCGTGACCTTTTAGTCGTCTTACGAAGGTGGTCCACTTAATGTGCCCGACATAAGGTTCTAGTCGCGATTTTTTTTTACCTACCGTAATAGGTACAAAGAAAAATAAATAAACATAAGAAAAAATTATGAAACATCCTGTTAATGATGTTTACGTGTCAAACGGACATACCTACCCAGCGCTCGAGTCCAGTAGATCACCGCTCACAACGGGGTGTTTTAACTACGTCATGCGTCATGATATTGAATAACATTTTTATTTTTAAATTATTAAAATCTCATAAATACCTATTTTTTTTTCATTGGATACATGCAGTGGGCAGCCGTTATAAGACGACTAAAAAGTCACGGTGTATATAAAACAAAGGCGTTAGGCAGTTTTCCTGTTAAGTACTATTTAAGGATAAGCTACTTAGGCTTCATGACCCATAGGCATAATTGAGTCACTGCAAAGGATTCTTTCGTCAGCCACATTTTAAGTCTCCGTTATGCATCTGATCTCTTTGTAAAATAAAATAAGTTTTATCACGAGCCCACCACGAACGGACGTAGTAACCCGACTGCATTGATATAATGCAACTGACATTTAACATTTAAAGCCTTGGGACATTATTAACATAAATGCATTTCCATTTGTTTTGCTCTGAACTTTTGTTTTTACAATGCAGTTTTGTGCATCCGTAATCGTGGAACAAGTGGTCCAATAGATTGTCTCAGAAGGGGAATTAAAACTTTTTAAGAACGGTATAGCCGTGCTTGTAACTTGCACAAAGCATGCAAGTAGCTTGCATGTCATTGTGAGATTCACAAGTGGCGACATCTAGAACGAACTGTGCGTCTAATTTGACGTCACGAAAATCCCATGTCGAGCAAGCAGAGCTGTTGTCCTCGAGATAAAAATATGTATACTAGGTTATGCCCGCGTGGAGCTCGGTAATTTTATTGTGCCACGGGATCGCCCTATCAGCATAAAAATTATCCTATAGACATTCTGTTGATCCAGGTTATAAAAAGCTGGAGAAACTTCACCATTGGGTACTTTCCATCATTTTTCCCACACTTCTATTCACCTATCAGAAGTTATTATGGCTAAATGGCATGCAAGCTACTTGCATTCGTTTTCTTGCACAAAAGGGACTTGCTTCTATACTGCCTAATTTGCTTTGAAATTTTAACTTTTTTTTAACTTAGATGTTATTGCAAGATGTGATTATAACAATATGTAATTGAGAAGACCACCAAAAGATCCTTATTTGTGGTTAAGTGGTCTTGTCTGAAATCAATTGTAAATTGGAAACCAAAGGCCAAATGCCATAATTATGTTAGAAATAGTCGTGACTGGTTCAAATTATATACGTACTAACCTAGGCACCTGTGTAAACTAAAAGATGCGATACTTATTCCAGTCCAGAACTGCAAAGCTACTTATAGCTTATAAATGCATGCATTCTTGCAGCAGATTGCAAGGCTTTATTGAAATTGTGCTTTCACTTATATTTTTATTAAAAACGTTAAACAAAATTGTCATTGCAAATACGTGAGAATATCTAGACTTGAAAAAAGTCCAAAAGCGCTCATTGTAACTTGAGGGCCTCGTCACACTGAGGATCTATCAGTGCAGTGATAACGATGTATTGAATTAAATAATAATCTACTGAAAAGATTATAATATTAATACTGTTGAAACTTCTTGTACAACTACGAATTGCTTTGAAGGAGATCACCAGTTGTTGGGGCTCTCTGAATACCAACACTCACATTAACTCACTTTTCATAATAGGTTCTCCATTGAAACAGTAACAATTACAGAACTATCCTATAGACTTAAGGTGGAAGCGTTAGGGTAGGGCAAAAATCAAATTTTCTTACGTGATAATTATGTGAATTACTATTTCATGAAAAAGTCATTCAATAGGATCAATCGATACAATAGGAATCATCAATACATTCCTCTTAGTTCGTTTACGAACTAAGAGGAATGTATTGATGATTTTAATTATTATCATTCTGCAAAAACATACGTGTTAGGGTCGCGAACCATATTTTGTTCAACATACAGCCTGACACTGACCAGTAAATTGCAAAAAACGTAAGAAAATTTGAATTTCGCAGGCTACCCTGCTTAACGCTTCCAAGTTAATCTTATTCCATATTATTCAAAACTGGAGCAAGGAACTACACCCACTGAACAACAAAGGACCATTTACCAAACAGCCTCCAACGACGCTTACACTTAACGCAATACCTATACGACATAATCACATATACATAACAGACACAACATGTCAAGTATATTACATTAGCAATCAGTTTGAACTTGATCTTGATAAGTACGTAAGTATGTCGTTTCACCTTCATTTAAGGTCTCAGCAGGGAGGTGAGTAGCTTAGCGACGTACTATGTGGGCTAGATTTTAGATAAGCAGGAAGTAGAATTAAATCGGGTGCAACGATTACGATTTTAGAGGTCAAATAAATCGAAGATTATAAATCATTTTAAACTAGCTTTTGCCCACTTGGAGGTCGGAAATTATCCCTCGTGAATGTACTTCCAGGACAAAAAGCATCCCATGCCCTAACTTAGCTCACCGTCTATCCGTGTGCAAAAAATCGGTCCAGCCATTAAGGCGAGAGAGAAAAACAAAGTCACTGATAAAATTAGATAAGAAGATAGGATAGTTTTGGGATTAATGTGTCGACTTAACTAAAACAAAGCTCAAAACACAAACTGTAGTTTTGATAAGTACCCAATTATTTAACAATGCCTTCACTAACCAAATCTCTTTCTAAAAGAAAAACTATGATCCTTAGACCAGAATGACTAGTACGAGTATTTCTTTAGAAGTAGGAAGTAATCATCAATTTTCGTATAGGTCATCAACTTGTATTAAACTAGTTCGAATCCAAACGTTATATAAACACACATAAAGTAAAAAGTAAAAACACTTTGGTATCATTAAATGTTATATCACATTCGTATTTCGAGTATTAGCGAAAGCAGTACTATTAACAACTTTACTTAATTTCCGTTAACGTCTCCCATCCGCTTTCGTAAACTTCAAGTTTGATCGAAAGCTTCAAGAGTTTAAAGCTAAGATGACACAGGCACTTACTCGTATTCTCCAATTCTCCAAGTTGGAGGTAAGTACTTGAAACATCTATGATATGTGTACATCAACAATTGCAACTCGTAAAGTGTTACTTTAAGGCAAGCTGTTTTATTTTTCAGTTAAGTTTCAGATCCTCTATCTACTGAACACCTAAGAAAAAGGAACTTATCAGACAGTCCTGAAACAAGTAATAGGGAGCTTCAATATCACCAATCAATTGAGGGTATAGGTGGCAGCTCTATTTGATTCATCTGCCTAGCCTTTTCACAACTATGTTGGGGTCGGCTTCAAGTCTAACCGGATGCAGGTGAATACCAGTGTTTTACATGGAGCGACTGCCTATCTGACCTCCACAACCCAGTTAGTACTAGGTAATACGATACCCCTTGATAAGACTGGTTGTCAGACTTTTTGGGCTACTGACTACCTGTAACGACTGTCAAAGATCTACACAAGACAGCTAGGACCAACGGCTTACCGTGCTTTCCGAGGCACGGAGGAAACTTGGTTTGTAATGAGTGGTCACCCATCCACAGACCAACCTAGGCAAGCACGGCTTAACCTACAGATCGATCCGAGCGGCTGTTATTATTTAGCCACGAGCTCCACGAGCTATGTTGATAAGTTATTAAATTAATAATATATTAAGCTGGTTTGCTAATCCGGACTTTTAAAACCATCGTTCTCTCCTTATCTCCTTATCTTTGATGGATCCGGAACGATACAAAACTACACCAGAACGATACCAAACGTAAGAGATTACCTAACAAAGATTCACTGTGGAAATGCTAGGATGATATCCGCCAACCGTATAAAGGAAAGCTTACAAACTAATTTGATGCAGCCGAACTATTCCTCTCTTTTGGCACGTCTGTGGGCAATTTATTGAGACAAATCTTAATCTTAGCCCGGCTGTAAAACTAAATGTTATCAATATTAGTAAATCTAAATAATAATTAAAAAAGTAAACAAAAGTAAACTCACCCGTAAACAAATCATGATGGCCACCGACTACACTCGTGCACTCTAGTGAGGCGCGCGGCGAAACCGTCGCCATTTATATACGTAGATAGTGACCGTCAAAATACAAGTATGTGAGCTTTGTGTCTTGTGTCTTATTAATAACTACGTAATTATGTTTATTACTGAGATTTTATGTATCAGTAAACATATGCCATCATCAGCAGCATCATTGGCAGCCTTGTTTCCACCTTCTGAGTTTAAATCTCCGCCTTTATGTACTATGATTCCCTGGTCTTCACGAGTCTTAACCAGGTATTACCCGCGATCTTCTGAATGTCATTCACCCACCCGGCAGTTGGTCTGCCAACATTTGTCCGTCTTTCGGCAACCGGTGATGGCTCAGACTCGATAGCTATCTCGATAACTTTAAATAACCAAAACTCTAAGGATGTAACAGTCCTTCCTGTTTATTTTCAACATTGTTAAATTTAATATTCCTTCGGTTCGATTCCCAGGTTGGGCAAAGTGTTAAATTTCTCAGTAGCAGCTTGGAGCTGGAATATCTGCCCGGTAGGCGAAGATGTAATATATGTAGTTCATATTATTATTATTATTTTAAAGAACTCATGCAACATTTTGGTTGAATTAAGAAATCCAAATAGATAATAATTAAGCAAGATATGGGTAGGTTATATCATTTGTCTTGTGTTCTTGTATTGTTAGAAATAACGCTGCATATGTGGGTTAAAATGCAACGATACTTTTTATTTTAAAAAAAAATCAACAGTTGTTACGCTCTGCTTTACATTTAGGCACTTATATATTATAGTATCTCACTGCCAGTCTGGTCTCGTGGTCGCGACTGCTGAATGTGCTTTGGGGATAATTATTATTGTACGTCTATCGATAATGTTGCCATTGCTGGGACACAGGCCTCCTCTCTATCAGAGGGAACGGGCTATAAGCCCCCACGCTCTGGCCTATTGCGGGTTGGTAGATGTCACTTGTCTTCGCATTTTTAGGTCTAAGACATGCCGGCTTCCTCTCAATGTTTTCCTTCATCATTTTGAGAGCAGTGGTGATAAATTACACTAAGTAATGCGCCCGCCCGGGTTCGAACCCGTGACTTACCAATCGCAAGTCGGTGTTGCTACCGCTTGGCCACCGCTGCTCCTGTATTCAATATTTATACTTTACTTCATCAATCATCGCTAATCTTACCTTTTTGATACTAATCTTGTCTCCGTCCGTCGTATTATCATATCAGTAGAATCTTAACCTCAGTACAAAATGCCAAAAGCCCTTGAACGAATTAGGCTTGTCAATTAATTTTGTTAAGGTCAAAACGGTTAGGCAAAAATAAGGGCCTACCCAATATTTAGAAATGAGTTGAGATAATATCTTAACAAATTAACTGTTTGGGTCAAAAATGTTAAGATAAAAGCGGGTACATACATGCAATATTTTGTAATGGTTTGTGTAATAAATTAGTCAGTGGTTTGCCTTTGGTAAACTAATAGGTAAAATGGTATTGACCCTAAAGAAAATGGAATTGACAAGAACCTTTTTCTCTTCAAGCATCATGGCCATTAATGGACTTCCCAATACAAATCTTTACCTAACCCTTAAAGACGACACGATTGGCGATATAATAAAGCACTTTAATGGAATGTGCCTAATCAAAATCAACATTTTATTTTTCAGTTTAGCCCTATTAGCAAATAACCTGGCAGAAAGAAGTAGCAATGTTTTATCTTAGTGAAAACTTGATAAGTTGACAGTCACTGCACAATGCGCTTGCTCAAACTAAATTACTCGAGCTATGTAGGTAGGTACACGTATGTAATAGTTCCAAACAATAAGGATAGATGGCGCTAAAACATAAAAGTTACGACTAAGAGACATGCTTATTTTGACCAAAAATGTAAGGAATTCAGGAAACTTTTTATTTTAGGTCATTGAAACTAAAATATAAATAGCAGAAGAACTATTCCAACCGTTCTTTCCAGTATGGGTTTATAGTGTTACTCAGTAATTAGGCTGAGGTGGTCAAATATGCACATCCTGTAAAAAAAAAGACGACCCCGACTTAGTTGGGAAATTACTCGGTAAGTGATGTTAATTAACTATTTAATTTAGGTAGTCTGTGGGGTGACGATTGTTAAATATATTGAAGGAGTTGAACTGTAGTTCCAGTTCAATTTTCAAATTAGACACGTTTTACAAAACCTCGCATATAAAAACGATTTCCTTGACTCGATAGTTTCCAATCTTAGTCAACAGTCATCTGAAGTTACTAAATGCAAATCAAACCATATTGTTATAGACACAAAAAATAAGTACTGGCTGTTTTCACAGATACTTGAATACACTTAAGTGAGAGAAAACGCCTTTTTGGATTTTCAACGCTTGGTTCTGCGCTGAGAGTTCAAATTCCAACTGTGGAACAATACTCAGGCATTCATTAATTTAGTTGTCTTTTATTGTTAGAAAAAGCGGGCATAACTCTTTACTTGGCTTTTGTAAAGAGTTATGTTCTATATCCTCGGTTTCGGATTTCACAAGATACATGTAAAAATTAAATATCTGGAACTAATTACGAAATGAATAGTTATCGAAGCATGGTACAGATTGATGTTAGATTCACACGCTATTCTTGTGTTATGGCTTGGTAAATTGCCCCCCACTTTATGGAAATTGGAAAAAAAAGAATTTTGAACGTTTTTTTTTTTTAATAAGGCTCAATATTTTAATTAAAACTAATAAAAGGATGTTCTATGTAAAACAGTTTCAGAAGTCAGGTTTTGGTTTTTTTTTGTGGTCGTTTTAGGAGCAGTTTTATATTGTTTCTTGATAATTATAAATAAGGCGTTTCATCAACTAAAATAATCGTTTGGACTGAAATAAGTCTGGATGAAATAAATCAAAACTTTTTTGATCGTTTACCAATTTTCACTGTAAAAACATGCATTGTACATTTAAGGAAATGAAGTGCTCGATAACGTAGAAGAAAAAGCACTGCACGCACATCACGACTCACATATAGAAAAAAACAAGGTAAGTATAATAAATATAATAATATTGTTTTCGCTCCATGGCTAGACATCAAACCGACCACAGCCATGACGAATGGTTACGGGGAACACCGTAAGCCCGTAACTATGACCGAACAAACACCATCGCTTTCGTTTTCTTTCTTTTTTGTCACTCTTAAGTAAATAGTGGTCGTATTGCTACAGAAGGCACTGACCAATAACGGTACGAATATGGGTTCAATTTGGACTTTTTACGTTGAGAGCTTTTATGTTAGTAGTAGTAACATATTGCGGTTTTATATATATAATATCAAAAGAGGTTTTTTAGAACACCAGAAAATCCACCTTTTTTAACATCGCAAGAGAAAATTTGAAGATGTACTCGTATTTTGGGTACAGGATCTATTATTCAGAGCAGGTACATGTATAATCCTGTGATCACCTGAGTGCCTGAAAAACCGTTAAAAAAAAACTTTTTATAGCGAAAACTTTATCTATTTTTTTTCCAAGTATGTATATTGGGATTAACTTACAGTCTTGTAATAAGCAGTATCTAAGAGCTCTGATGATTTCCACAACCCAGTAGCTGGGCAACACTTTCCTTCTTAGCAAAACATATTGTTTTATCTACGAAAGACAGCAGGGAAACATATTAACCTGCTTTCCGAGGCTCGGTGACCCCTCGGTATGTTAGGAATGGTCACTCATCTACGGACCGATCTAGGCAAGCTTTGTAGAGCGCCCGTGATGTCGTTATTATTTTTAACGAGTCCCCTTAAAAAACTACTATAGGTTTCCAATAAACAATATTTAATTCGTTCACAGAAAAAAACTATTCCAATCTTATTCGTTATCCATAAATAGGCAAAAAATTGATTATAACTGTCTTGCAATAAACAATATTAAGAATAACAAAAAATATAAATAATTACTATCATTTACCAATATTTTACAAATCAGGCCTAAGAGATCTGACCTAGACCCTAGGTCACTGACACTGAGATTCAGATCTAGTCAACTGAGCATTGACCAATAGCAGACAGTTAAGAAATGCCTAGATTTAAGTGGTACTTCCTCGTGCGCGAGAGTTGGATGTCGATTACGAGTTTTATGGCTTATGGATTGTTCTGTACCTATTATTGTATTTTCGATTTTGTTCTTGTAGTATATTACACAATGAACAAAATAACTAGTAGCACGTACTGAAAGTATTTTGCTTCCAAAAACGAAACGGTTCCAATTTTTGTAATGACCTAATAATATTTATTTAACACAGCAATTGATACATTTATAAATTAAAATAACCTAAACTAACTTAATAATTACTACTAACTTTAAAAAGCAGCCTTAAAAAGATGTGTCAAAAAGCTCTTCAACACTGTCAGCTGGTAATGTCCCCAAGAGACTGGCGGCGTTGCCACATTGTATGGCAACGCTAAACCTTTGGCCAAAGTAAATGTCACGTTGTTTGGGTCATATACCAGGTCTTGGGTTATACCCTGAAAGTACCTATACCAAAACAACGTGATCAGTCCAAGTGGTATGGAAGAATTGCGGATCAACTACGGGCACCGGACACCAACAGATCCTTCAATAAAGCGTTTATCAGTGCCCAATGTCCAGAGCCGCGACCGCGTTTGACCTAACCTTTATAGAATCCTCTAGAATACTTCAAAAATCGTTTCAAGTTTACCACGGACCACGAAATTCGGACCCGCCAACATTACATCAACGCTAACCAAATGCTCTATTTACCGATTGCAGATGTCATTACATAAATGAGTTCCCCTCTAACGTTTCACAAACTTACCATTGAAATGTTACTGGCGTTGCGTTGTTCGCAAACAGCTCCAATTTCGACCAATTAGATACGATCGAGAATAGTTACTCGTTATCAGGGTTGCTTCATTAGTGGACCGTGGTGCACGAGTTTGAAAAACTGGCTCTTGTTTGAAAAATAGCTATTTTTAGGGTCCTTGCGGTTAGAAGTTTTCGTTCGGTTGTAATACTCAGTGCAATCTTGAGCTCAAAATGAAAATGAAATGAGTAGTGCGAAATTGTGAAGTTATGAAATAATTCGTCAAATATAAAAGAAGATCCTTACGCCATAACAAAACACAAAGTTAAATTATCATTGGGTTATATTGTAGTATTCAAATCAGTATGTGAATAATGAATACACTTTTGTACATTTTTGAAAGACGCCTTTCTTGGGAGAATCTATCAGTAATTTTAAAATAACATCGCGTCTGTAGTCCCCGAAGAGCTAGGCAGACGTTTTTATTTATGTTTATTGTGCAAATGTTGCCAGTAATGTTCAAGTCCTTAGCATGACTGCTCAGCTAGACCAAAGAGCCCGTAGTTTAATTAAACATAACTTCAGTCTGCCGACTGCTAATGACCAACATAGATTTTAAACGTTCATTCCGGCTTCGCCCTTCCCAACTTGCACAACAAAACAACATTTAAGACCCAAACACTACAGGAAACTAAGTACCGAACAGATACGCAGTTCTAACAGTTGTTACAATATTTCACCTCACTGGACAGGCCAGCCTTTCGCCTGACTACCGGCGGCGGCGGCGGCTGGTGCATGCAGCCGCTCCCTTCTGTCGACATTGTGGATACGTAGGCAACAGGTCGCTTTGATGTAAGTTATACGAATGTAGATTCGCTACTAGACCTTATAATTTGGCACAGAAGCCGTTGGTGCCGACTGTCATTTATACGGGGTGGAAGGGACACCGACGCGAATACGGTAACCACGTACTCAGTACATCATTCTAAACCGGTAATTTATAAAAAAAACAGCTGATCCATACATGTATGTAAGGTGTCATTTGTTTTAATTATCGACATTCCAATTCCCCATGATTTTATTTTTTATTTTAATTATAATATGTTCTAGTTTTGCACACCTGTTAAGGTAGGATATGGTCCTGAGCTAGGTATATTGTTGTGTTTTGTCCTTATGTATACCCATATTCAAGCAAAATAAATGATTTGACTTGATTTTGATTTGATGATCGTGATGGGTATTGCACTTTTGTAAGGAACAGCTTTTTTTTATATTACCGATGAAAAATTTCGATGTAGGGGTTTAGAATAATATAGATCTTTGGCAGTCGTAACGGAAACTCCGAGTTAATCAGTCTTACTCAGGGGTACCTGGATTGTGGGAGTGAAGTAGGCGTCGCTCCCTGTAAGATACTGGTATTCAGCTGCATCAGGTTCGAGTGGAAGTCAACCTCAACATAGTTGAGGAAAGGCTAGATTCATCACGGTGAGGGTGAACTGCGAAAATAGCTTTTACTAGTACAGAAATGAGGTACAGACTAAGTTGAATTGTACTGACGACGTGCGGTTGCTGCACGTGGTTGATTTGTTCGAGCACCGAACGCAAAGAAAGTGATTTCTAACAAAGGAGCTAGCTTCTCCAAAATAGACATTGGTAATAGTCACTTCTTTGTCTAAGCAAGTTGTTGACCGATGACCCTAATGTCACCATAATTCTTTAACAGAAACTTATTCTTTCGAAACAATATTCTTAGTACTATCACTTCAAATAATCTACATTTGTACTGCACAATTATGACCAATATCAAAACACAAAATTACCTTCTCATTTCGGTTTCAAACTTTCGGTCAACAATTTTGTCTCAGTACCAATAATTTTAATGCACGCACCGGGTATGTTTCGCCATATACGAGTACAAGCTAAAATAATTACTAGTTGTATAGAAACAGGCAAGGCCAAAGCGAATGTGGAATCTAAAGTTCCCAATGATCCATTATTTATTAGTAGCCATTCAGCAATTAAGTTTTACTCTAAAATACCACTTTCTTAACACAAAAGGGTCAATAACTTGCTCAACTCTATTTTGGAATAAAAAAACACTTTCTTTTTTTATGAAGGTTCTAGGTTAATTCCTAGTTCTTTTAAAAAAAAAGGGAAAGTGGTTTTATTTTGAGAGAATTCTAAAAACTCTAACTCAAACTCAAAGCATTTATTTCAAATGGACTCGTGACAAGCACTTTTGCATAGTCAAAAATAAGCTACCTACAGTCCCGCCACAGGCATAATAACTGTGAATGGACTGTAGTTGCCCATTCGAAAATAGTAGATCTCATGGAGAAGAATGGGCAAGAAACTCCATGGACACTCTTTTCAAATCAAGTTATATATTACATAGTCCTGGGTACAATATTGTTGCTTCTATAAGTGAGCACAATGTAGAGATAGACAAAACTTTTAAACAAAACTTTCTTTAATACCACTTTCGCTACTTAAATATTTATCCCTCTATATTACTAACCCGCGTCGTGGATTCCCTGCTGAGGGCCAAGTCTGGGTTGGTAATTAAAGCAATAATCTTCACGACTTCATTGATCATTCAACAACCACAATGAAAAATAATTTAATTTAACCAAATCTAATATCTATACCTCCTTCTGATACCAATGATCGCTAATTATCTAAATCTAATCTGTCTTGAAATCGAAGGTTACGTAAGTGCACTCAAAAATAATCAGTAATGCAATTAAATAGGAACCAAAAAACGATTGGCAACCAACATTCAAAGCGTATAAATGACGGTCGCACGTTCGATATCGGCCCGGAATATATCATGCATGGCCTTCAGGGACCTATAAGGCTTAAGTGATCACAGTGACTGGAAAAGTGACACTATCTTAAAATTGACCACTCTGCTAATAAGAATTGGCGCACACACCTTACAAACTCAAAGTCAAATGATAAAGCAAAAACGCTTTTTATTTGTATTTAGAGAAGTCAGGTCTCTGGTTTATTGCCTGTGATCGGAATGGGTTAAAATGCCATGAAATAAAGCTATAAAACTAGATATTAATCCATGTTACTTCCTTGAAGTTTAGGCAAATAAAATCTCCCTATTCCAGTCTCTGCTTATGCGAATCATTATCGCCAACCTAAAGCTGTTACAGCACAGTAAATTTTACTTAACTTTATACAACAACAGGTACAGGGGCGGATTATTTATATTTATATATACTTCAACGATCCTTCAGAAAACCTTGCACCTGGGCACGCGTTGCCATGCCGACTTGGGAATCCTTAAACAGACTTAGAACCCAAGTAGGCCGGACCAAAGACAATCTCTGCAGATGGGGTTCATGGACGGCTCAGACCTCAAGTGCGTATGCGGCGTCTCCCCACAGACAATGGCCCACCTTCCATCTTGCACCGCATGCCCTATCACCTGCGCACTCGATGATCTGCTTACTGCATCAGTGGGGTTCGCGTGGCTGAGTTTTGGGCTAAACATAACATCTGAACTTTTTGCCATCGACACGCTAAGAAGAAGAAGGGGCGGATTTTATGCTTTACGTATTCTCTACCGGTCAATCAAAGTCTTCAGTATTGGAGAGACGTGTGAGCCTCACATGAGCCTTTCAGAACTGCGACCTGTCTATTGTAAATATTCTGTATGAATAGTTACATTGTGACACTTTCAGTGACCCAGTGAAGTAATCACGGAGGTATTTCAGAAAGGGCGTCACGTTGCAGTGAGAGTAAACATTTTCATATTACATTCCTTGAGCCGCGAAATAGCGATAATATTTACTATCCATCATTGGTATCATATACCATTTTATTATTCAAACAATCGAAGAATGCATAGGATCGGTTGGATCGATGTTATTAAAATGTAAACTTAAAATTAAATCAATGATGGAATTCATAAGTAGCAAAAGATAATCAAGCAAAGAAAACAACAATACATTAAGTAAGAGCGTATGGTCATAACTTGCCTTTTCTAAATATCCGAAGCCGCCAACCTGTATTATTCACCTCGAAGCAAAGGTCTCTTTCCATAGCAAGTAGGAAAAACCATAAATCACTGCACTTGCCCACAGCTTGTCCGCGATTTAAGATAATTTCGTCACATTATCCTTTACCATTCAAGTCCCTTCATATTCCGCATTGCAAAGCTTACGCAAGTCACCAAAACTGTGGGAGATATTTTCAATGTATCGCAAAAGGCTTGACCGTTACTTAGTTGAAAGGAGGGGGTGTACTGTTCTGACCCTTTCTACTAAAACACAATAATTATACAACATTCGAGACGCGGCCCAAAGTACTGAAATTAGCTACAAATTAATAAATCATGTGTTTTCACGTAACACCTTGTAAGGCTTCTACATCCGGCTGTCTTTGTCCAGACGTTAGCCATTTATCTGTTTCGTTATCTTTCATGTACCTTTTTTCTTAATTTCTCCATTGAACAGATATTTTTTGGTGCAAGTTATGAGAGTCAGCAGTATTTCATGTTGTTGTTCTAATTCTTTATTTTATCACACGTTTCTTAACATGAGTCTTTCATTGACATAGGCCTATAGTTGACGGCCATATTGCTAATTTTAGGAACTAATGTTTAGTATTATCTTTAGTAATGCCCAGTTTTTGATTTGAGTATTAATAAAACAGTTCCATCTGAAAAGTCTTTTCAAAACTGATACATATACTGATCTGACTTCTATATTTGAAAATAATTAGTCAGACATGATTTCAGTAATTCAGTGAAACTTAATCACACATATTTACTGCATTTAGGAAGAACGAATTTTTCAACAGTCTGAGGCATTTTAGAAACAGATAATTTTTAGTTGATAATAAATTAAATATAAATCAAAATAATCTAGCTAAACAAAACAAGCGTTTATTATTATTGCAAGATCCGCTTCGGTCGACATCTTGCGCCCTACACAATAAACAAAGCGGCCGACCGACAAGCAATCGGTCCGCGACGAACGACCGAGGAGATAAAAACCGTTCGGCTGCCCATCGACCTGGTTCAGTCAACCGCCAGCCACCGTCGCGATCCGTGATGTGAACAATGCACATGACCAAAGTCACCAGTTTTCTCCTAGTGTTATCGTGTTGTGAACTGTGTTCAGCTATCAAGGTCCCGGTCTCATGGGGCGACAGTGCGCATAGTGAAGTGAAAAATGAACCCAACCATGAATTACCAGTGGATATCATTCAGCCACAAAATGTGCAAATCAACCCTAATCAACAGCCGGTTCCAGTCGAGTACTTTACATACACCGCACAGAAACCCAGGTTTGCAGCCGATATAGCGGCGTTCCATGGAGTGCAAAACCCACAACAACATTATAAAGCGCATCCTGTAAAACCGTATACTGGTACACAGAAACCTATTTTAGGAATTCATCAAATGCTGGATGAGAGCAAGAAAACTTATCAACCGTTTCAAAAATACGTGCATCAAAATGATGAATTTAATAGCTATGTGAAACCGACGGCAAGTAACTATGAAATCTTTCACCCATACAAAGCAGAAGAACCTGCTTTGCAAGAGATTTATAAAGATCCAGTGCTAACAAAAATTAGAACCGATTTGCAAGATAGTAAACATAGACTACAAGCTTATGAAGAAGAAGCTGGTAAACCTAATATCGCTAAAGATGAGTACTTAGAGAGTCCAGAGAAAACTGATGGCAAACTGTTTCCGCATAAAAACAAACCTGCACAATACGAGATTCACAGGCCAGAAAGACAACCTGTATATTACAGAGTACCACCCAG
The DNA here is from genome assembly GCA_905220335.1 of Noctua pronuba. Classification (NCBI taxonomy): domain Eukaryota; kingdom Metazoa; phylum Arthropoda; class Insecta; order Lepidoptera; family Noctuidae; genus Noctua; species Noctua pronuba. The sequence continues at coordinate 18,203,889 of LR999896.1, forward strand.
AGATGACAGCAGGGATACTGCACTAAATAAAAAATTCAAACATCCTTGGAATCAATATGCAAAAATTAGACCAGTGCACTACCGTCCATTACAGCATCACATTCATAATTTAAGACAACAACATGTTATGAAATACGATGACGAACGTAATGAGTATCCTCAAGTGTTTCCAACTTCTGGAAACTTTGCTGAACCACAAGAGGGGTATGATATTTTCGAAAAAGGTAATGAAAAATATCTGAAATTAAGAAATAATCTTGATGAGTCCGTCAACAACGTTGTTCAACAAAATCGACCACCTGCCTTCCAGAAACTAGAGCTTCAAAAACAGAAAAGTCAGGATGAGGATGACAAAGATGAGTTCATACCTGTTAAAAATTATGCTCAAGTCAGAAAAACGGAGACGTACAAGCATGTGCCCAAAAAAGCAGCTTTTGACGATGCAGAAACCTACGAAGAAATAAAAAATGCACCTCGTTTAAGAGAAGCAGTTAAAAGTACAAAAGCGCAAACAGTGTACAGTGAAGAAGGGTACGAAGATACCGCATATGATCACGCTGGAGAACAAAAACATGCTTCAGATCACGAAGGTCACGGTGGATTTCTCAAGGCGCATGAAAAAAGTGGTGGATTGTACAAAATTCCCACGTTCATTGGAAAATACGAAGATGGTAGAGGATCAGAGTACAGAGACAATGAAGAACACGGAGAAAAATGGAAAAATAATAATAAAGATGACGAAGAAGAAACAGAGAACGAGGAATTTTCGGAAGACGAACATGAAGAGGATGTCGATGCCCATTTACATAAAAACAATAAACCAGAAGATGGTAACCGAAATCGAAGAGAAGATTCCCCTAGTGATGATGATGATGATGATGATGATGATGATGATAGTGATAATAGTGATGACAGCAGCAATAATGATAGTGACAACGATGAAAGCGATAATAATGAAGAAACTAAGAGAAATAAAAAAAACGACGTAACGATTGCCCAACATGGAGTCGGTAAGAGAGAAGCAGATTTTAAAGTACCAGAAATAGATATAAATTCAACCTTATCATTTAAAATAGAAGATCCTAAACTTGCAAAACTAATAGCAGTTCCAAAGAAAGAGGACATACAAGAAAAATACCCATATTATTTCAAGCATTTAAAGGGTATTAACAAAAATTCTCCGCTTAAGTACGCTGAAGATCTTAAATTGATACCGAAAAAATCCAACGGTGGAACTGAATTTTACGACTCTCGGCCTCTTGAATGCTCTGAAGTGGATGAAGAAGTAGATCCGATACCTGAAAAATTAAAGAATGGTGAAAACCCCACAGAAGATGAAGATGATGAAACTGAAGATGAATCCGAAACTCAAGGAAAAAGTTTCGACGCCGCAAAAAAACAACCTCGTCTTAAAGGCCTTGGGGATAAAATTGATTGTTTCAAGGCCAAATATTTTGGCAAGAATCCTTTAGATAGCCCTTTTTTTAAAGAAGAATTAATATCAAATCCAGAACCTATTTCTGCACCTAACCTTCTTACATACAAACTTAAAAATATTAATGGAAAAACTGCTCAAGAACCTAAATTCAACAATGTCATAGATTCGTCTAATAAGTTGCAAGAAACTGCTCAAACAAACATCTTTGTTCTTTTAGATAAATTAAGGAGTGATCAGGCTGATTTAAAAGAATCTTTAAATAAATCGAATGAAGAATTGAAAACTCTTTTGTATACACCACAGGGTACACTAGTCACTAATGATTCCCAACAAGCTAATGTGTACACAGACATTTTGAAAAATATTCAAACCACGGTCGATCCAGCAGTAAGCACACATGTACCAGGAATTTTATTATACTCTGACACTAACAATTCTAATACAAAATACAACTTTTTCCAAAACAAAGAAGCAGTTACAAAGCTGCCTCCTAAATTAAGGAAAAGAAGAGCAACACCGTTTGTTTATGAACCATACAAGATCATAAGGGACAGCCAAGTTCAAGACTCCAAAAAGACTACAACGACAAGTAATATAAGTCCACTGATAAAACAGTTACAATCAAGCAGAGTGGCAGAACGAGTTTCAAGATCAAATAAAGAAAATGATAAACAAAGGACAAACAGCCGCACATATATTGATATTGGCAAAAAAGAGAGAACAAAACCTACTACAAAAGAAAATGAAAATTCTGATGCCGCCTTTGTCGACGTCAGTGTCGATCATCGTAGAGGTGAACCTAGGTACGAAATCAGACCTATAAATCACAAATCAGAATATACACCTGTCGAAAATAAACGAGCAATGTCAGTTGACGCATACAAATCGCATACGACTACTGAAAAAAATATAGAGATTTCTACTCAAAAATCTCTACGAGGTAGGCAACGTTTTCAAATGAGTACAAGACCGTTTCATGATTTATCCCAATTTATTCCTAAAACTGCTGATATACACAATGCAGCTGCTTCAAATTCTGTTAAAAAAACAGTTACAAGTGATGTTTCTGAAAATACTACCGAGAAACAAGAAAATCCTGAAGAACATTCTGATGACAGTAGTAGCGAAGATACTGGTGAAGATTACGAAGAAGAAGAAGATGATGATGATGAAATAACAACTTCAACAACCACAACAACATCCACTACTCAAAAACCATCATTTAGAAGAAGAATTAAATCAGAAAGAGACAATCAGAAGACCACTACAGAGAAAGTACCGGCACATACCACAGAAAAGCAACTATTACAATTTGTAACAAGATTCCGTAACTATAAACCTGATGAAAATACTGAAACAAAAGATGAAGTAACTCTTCGGCCTATAGAAAATAAACATAAACAAGAAGATGACACCGTAATACCTAAATATAGAGAAAAGAAAAAGAAATCACACACAAGCACTTTTGTGACAGATACTCAGAAATATGGTGAACAAGATGAAGATGATATGAAGAAAGAAGAAGTTGACGCTATGATTGGAATTCATACTGACATGGACGACTACATGCCAATGTATGAAAAAATGGAGAAAGATAAAATGAACCACCACCGATCTGAGAAAAATATACAGAAAGATAGCGAAAGTGATGAGGATGACGATGACCTTGATGATGATGATGGCGATGACGATGACGATGATGACGATGATGATGATGATGATGATGATGATGATGAAGAGGAAGAAGAAGAACGTAAACCAGAAGTTTCAGAGGAAGAAGATGAAGAAGAAACTTCTGGGCCTGAAGTTACCACTCCTGAACCGACCAAACGTACACTCGCCAGAACAACAGATGCTCCTCCAACTACTGTAGCTACTCGCATTCGGACTACCACTCCTACTATCCCTTCTCGAAGCAGCAAGCCAATTATCACCAGAAAGCGAATTGAAATACACAAAGAATTACCGGTAAATAAATCGTCTCCACACACAACTCAATTTAAACAAGATATTAAGGAAGTTGAAATAATTAAAGAAATACCAGTAGTGCCTAAAAAGAAGCTTCAGAATGCTTTAGATTTATATAAAGATGATGACTTAGCAACAGCAGTAAATAATTTAGGAGACGTTGAAATATTTGGAGAACATATAGATCTCGATAAGGGACCAAAACATGGTGGAAACTATCGACAAGCTACAAAAGAAGACCTAAGACTAGTTAATCCTCCAGAACGTAGTAATAAACCTCCTAAAGACGCTGAAACTTCACAGAGTAAAGACGCAAAGCATATTGAATTAGATGAGTACACTCCTAAAAGACTGCATGGAGGCAATTTAAAATCATTGAGTGATGTAAATCGCTCAACAAATAATGGCCGAAGTGCAAAATTAATTGAATTGAGTGATTCTCCAACGCGAGGTATGCATGGTGGTAATCTTAAGTACGATAGTAGAAGACGTGGTGGCAGAAAGAACGAGAAACTGGTGGAACTCGATGAGAATCATGATGATGACTACTCGTCACGACAGGACGATGACCACAAATCTCGAGGCTCAAGTCATGAAAGAATGCATGGTGGAAACTACAGAAGCGGTAAAATAGTAGCAGCACCACAGGAAGATAGCGATGATATTCAAGTAAAAAGTTTATCAAAGAATAGTAGAAGAAGTGCCGCCGTGCTCCTAAACAGTTTTGCTCAAGCCGTGCCCATATTAACAACCACTCCAGGTTACATTGTAGACCCCAGTAAACGAATGTATTATTACGTCGACTGAACGATAAAAATAGAAATTGTAAGTCTGTCTTAACAAAGATGACAGGTTTCCATTTTGTCGCGAAACTATTTCGTAGCTTGACGAAATCTTAGGTGAAACCTAGTATTTAAGTAACTCAGGCAATACCAGTACCAATATTTAATTGCTAGACTTAATAGCTGCTTACTTTTGATTTGAAAATTGTAGTTATATTGCTCTATATTTAGTCTTTACGTTGTTGTTATAGATAGATAAACGTATGACGCAAATTTTTATGTAACTTAAATTACTTAATGGGCTCGAGGAAATTGAATTGTCGTATAATCAAATTCTAATTATCGTGTTACGAACTGCCGATCACTGATTGATCGCAATCTTCCATCATAAATAGTATCCATTAATTTTGCGCTTGTTTTTTCTTACAAGATAAATAAAATTACTTTATTGTTACATATTAGGAACACATTGCAACATTGGTATTGCTTGCAGTCAGTTGATAGTTACCAGTTCATGTTTTAGTATGGGTTTATGAATTTTATGCTTCTATGTCTCTTTTTTTTTGGTTGGTTTGTATCTACCCTAACTTTTCAATTTCATTCTAAATTCTCAGTATGATATATTGTATAAATAGATTATAATTTTAAAGTTAAGCCACAATCTCGGGTAAAATATAAGCAAAACTAAATTATTGTTATAGTTTCGTAAGTTGGCGATGGACATTTTCGAAAGTAATTAGTCTATTGTAATAGAAAGTGCCACATTACGTATCGCGGGACTAGAGTCGAAAGCGATCGATTGTCTTATCAAAATCTATAATATTCGCTATTGTTAACTGTACTGTGATAGAGGTAATTGTTAATTTTTTATACAACGAAGGGAACTTATTTATAAAGTTGTTATTTTTATAAATAAAGTGTGCTCTAGAACGATATTAAATGATTTTATTGTAGACATTGTTTGTTTTTATAACAATAATTAACCATTTTCAAATAAGCTCATAATACTTGCACTTCATTAGAAAATTAATTGAATCATTCCAAGCTGTTGCACTAAACACTAGTTCAGATTGTTACTAAACCAAGTCTATTTTCAACTCAAAACCAGTTACAACTATTGCCAAACTCACGGAATAGATATCTGCGACCATTTTAGCACACTAATAAAAGCTAACCAATGAACTACATAAAACAGTCGAGCGACTAATTTCTGAACATGACAAATTGCACAATAACCAATAATACATTGCTACAGATTGTATTAAGTTGTGTTATCACACAATGAGTTGTCTCAGTGCACATCTAGGTTACGTACAAGTGTCCCAACACACTTTTTGTTACACTGTTACAGTATCTGTTGTCTGAACGAAGGAGATATCTTCACGTAGTGCGTTCAACTTTGGTGCTGCAGCTTTCACTTTTAACGCCAGTTAACTGGATCGACTGTTTTTGTTAAACAATTTGTGAACTTTTGAGTGTTTCAAAGTTGTACAAAAAGAATTACAGTTTATTTAGATCACGGAGGATAAGAGCGTGTTTGATCTTGCGAACTGTAATGAGCGATGCGTCTAATTAGATAAAGTCATTAAAGTGAACTAATAAATTAAAATCTCTCATAAGTTTATAAATTTTTATTTCAGTGGCAAGTCTTTGAAATCTTACAATCAATATGAAACCTTAAAACTAACTAAAATCTAAACATAATTTAAATAAATTACAAAATAAAAATTTAACAATAAATAAATATAAACAATTCACATTGCAACTTTGTTTTGGTTTCGTTAGATAATGAAAGTTTACAATATTACGGAACTTAAAGCTAGTTCTACAACTATTATGGGAGAATATAGACAAGCAATCAAGACAGATAATGTATAGAATGGCTAATGCAATCTTAATACTCGTTTTGCCTTTAGAATATTAAACGGTGGCAGTTCATAGGTAGGCACAAGTCGAATTCACATAGATAAGACTGAACAAAGAAAATCCGTTGATTATTATCAATATGATAATCATTCGCTTAAATATCAAAGAAAAGTAATCTTTGTATAGTTGACAGGCGTCCAGTATCAAATATACATCAGCAGAAACATCGTCTCAATCGCTCGTTCTAACAATTTTCATTAATTCAAATGATACTATAAATAACTCATTAATTTAAACATGAATAATTACATCATTGATACTTCATTCAACTATTCATTAAACTGATAACATCACCGTAATTAATATTTTATGTTTATCGTTATAAATTATTTATGTTTCTTTCTTCCTACAGAATTTGTTTGGCTGTCTCTAGAAGAGGGATGATTAATTGGTTTCCATTCTGATTCTATACTTGGCATATAACTAGGTTCAACGTCTTCTCTATCTATAGATTCATCAGTTTCCATTTCTTTGTCTTCATCAAAGAAGTCTATAATTGGATGATAGTTGTAATTTACACGTTTTCCATTAGAAATATAATGTTCATTGTTATTGCTAGGTTCTCTAGATTTATGTGATGGTGTCTGTTTTTCGGTTGATAACGCTGTGAGTTTTGGAGCTATAGTCACTCTTGGTCTCGGAGTGTTTATAGATGTTGCCTGGCCGATATCAGGCTCTTCATAATCATTCTCTTCTTCTGATGTATCTCCGCTGCCCTTCGGGAAAGATTCGACGGCTTGTGTTCCTGATGATACAAGGTCGTCCGGTCCGCCAGATGTTTTCTTTCTAATCGGTCTTCGTCCTGGTGGACTTGGTCTTGTGGTTCTCTTAAACTGGCTTCCAGGTAGTTTATATTTAGGTGGGTTCTCTTGCATAAAGTTAAAAGATTGACCAGCTGCAGGTGTCGGCGGTTCCAGGTAACTTGGCAAAGTGACTTCATCAAAGTTTGATGATGGAGGTGGGTTCCTGGCAGAAGGTTGTCGTTTGACATGTCTTATTGAGCTAGCCTGGTTGAACGAGTCTGGGAAGTATGAGTTTCCATAAGAATCTATGGGATTTTGGGGCAAAGAGTCTTCGTTGTCATTGTGTTTGCTGAAAGGGCTGCCAGATATTAAGTTCTGATTATCCGTAAACGGTGAAAAAGATTCGATTGGTTTCTTATGAGTAAATGGTGGTTTTTTTATTTTTGGTTTTTGTATCGTAGATTGTACATTTTCAAAAGCTTGGTTTCCTGTTTCTGACGATAGATCTTCTCCGGGGAAATGTTCTACAGAGGTTTCTTGAAGTCTGTGGCCTAATGGTGGGAAGGATACACTGTACCCTTCGATGTGGCAAGAGCAGCATGTTGGAACCTGGAAAAGGAATTTACCTTTATAATGTTTGTTCTTTATCCACAATTACTTTCATTTTGTTTCGTGTCAGCTGCAGCGTTTCAGTTTCAGATCTAAATTAAACTTTTATTTCATTACCTCTAATAGATTTCGATAGTAATGTACGTATATTAACAGTTTATTGGATAAATAAATTCTCATCATTATTGTACCTTGAATATGTCCATGTGGAGACCATTTTGTTGATCCCAAGTCAGCAGCCGATGATAATTGTAAACTTGAACGCATTTTGATTTGAAGTTGTCCGTCAGGTAGGTGCACGATTCTTTCGGTTTCCTGTAAAAAGCAACAATGACAAACTTAGACTTATAAACTCACTTTTGCACGGATCATTATTACGCTTGAAGTATAATGATCCAATTGTGATTTCTAGTTTGGACATGCACACAGAAAAATCTCATGTTTCAATACAAATAATGAATTCACGTATTTCTGTAGAAAATAGCTTTGTGGTCTAACCTTTTAAAATAAGACAATCAACAAATAATTCGCTCCGCTCTAAATAATAAACAAAACTAAATAAGTTATCAATCGACTCTTACAAAACTGAAGACTTTGTCAACATTAATTGCCTGTTAAAAATAGCTATTCTTCAAATGATTGCAATCTTGTCAACAAGAGCAATAATTATGTCTTAGTATCGATGTTGACATATTGCTGAAATAACAAATATTTTAATTTATAGTTGTGCAAATGTAATTTAATAACAGTTTTTAATCATAACATTGCGTAACGAGATTCTCGCTTTTGACATTGCTGAAATAGACTACCTACCATCTATGGACTCACAGAATATGATTTATTGTTTGTTTATAACGCAGACTTGGTCTGTTGTCACGATTTTACACTTAATTTATTATTGGTACCTAAATTGGACACGCATTTTATCCCACAGCGTGTTTTTTTTCCAATTTCTTATTCACTTTGTTTATCTACTTCGATATTGACGCGAAACTCTATTTCTTCTTAAATTAAGATATGGTAATTTATTGTTATTTTGAAGCAAATTCGATTTGCAGCGTGAAATGTGTAGGTAGGTACTCATATTCAACATCTTTTGGCTAATTTGTCGAACAACTTTATTTCACTGCCCCTGCTAAACGGGCTCAATTCACCTTTTTAAAAACGGACTCAAACTCTTCTGTAACAAACCATTTCTGATTTTAGCGGCACAAGCACTTCGCCAGCCTCACCGTCTGCGTATATTCTCCAGTATTCACAATGTATTACTACTGCCCTGACATTCCTCTCGGCATTTGTGGCCTCGAGTACTTCATTACTTACAAGCAGTTCTCCACTCTCAGCGTCTGGGTATGTTCTCCAGTGTGCACAATATATTTGCACTGAGCAGAAACTCGCTGTGGCCTCGCGTAGTTTACTGTATGATACATCATTACTCCCTCTCACATCGAGACGTCCTGAGCCCCACCAGTGGGACTGTTATCGGCTGATTACACTAATGCTACGTCGATACTTACAAGCACTTCTCCAGCCTCAGCGTCTGCGTATGCTCTCCAGTGTTGACAATGTACTTCCACTGTCCAGATGTTGCTCTCGCACGTTGTGGTCGGGCGTACTTCACAGTGCTGGGACACATGAAACCTGCTTCTCCGGCTCCCGCAAAGTCTCGGTTTGCTGTGTCTCCTCGTCTGGGTGTAAAATAAACATTGTTTTATTTAAGTTATACGGGCTTGGGGTTTTATAAATATTAGATAGCTTCTTATTATTGTGTTTAGTTACCACGTAAAAACTTGAAATGCTATCAGGATTTGTATGGCATTAAATAATTGTCTTGCAAATTCTAGGAACAAGAGGGAGGGCTAATTTTGTAATGAAGAGAAGTATCGTACAGATAGATGGGTTTACGGTTAAGGTGAAAGGCGCCAGGGTAAAATTCTTTGGTTTTTTGCAATTTGCAGGTCAGTGTCAGGTTGTATGTTGATGAAAATATGATTCGCGTAAGTAACACGTATGTAGTTACAGAATTATAATAATTAAAATCAATACATTACAACCCTCTAACTTCTTTTAACCCCATTGAATGACTTTTTCATGAAATAGTTATTGAATGGGGTTAAACAAACTTAGAAGTCGTCACTTAGTGTTGGAGAAAACGGATATTAGGCTTTCAGTAACGAATCCCTCCCTTAGTGTTGGTGAAGGGTATTAGGCACTGAGTTAGGTGTCACTTAGTGTTAGGGAATACAGGAATTATGCATTGAGTTAGGTATCCGTAAGTGTTGGTGAAAACGGGCATTAGGTTAGGTTAGAACTATGACCCCAAAAGCAAGACAAAGCCAAGTTGCTTACCGAAGTCAGTCCCGCCAGCCACGTGTTCAACACATTGCCGACTGAACGTTCGCTGCTTTACTACTCGCGTTTTTATAGTTCCCCCATTTGAATATATAAAATAATGAAAATGGGGTGGGTCCTGCCTGCTTCTAACTTTTGTTTAATTTAAAATGTGCTTGTTTTTTGGCTTTTCAGTTTTTTCAGTCGGGTTTTTTTAGTTTTTTAACTAATTTTTTTTCCCTCTTTATCTTTATAGGCGTGGTCAAATAATTCAGGGCAATGACTGTACAACTTACCTATTAGACACAAGATAATGCTGTTCATTGTATTTAGCCTCTTGGGCCGCAGTGACTCCGTCGATGATTCCTTCCCCCGGGTCCTTGTAGTCAGCTAGCAGGGCTGCTGCGGCTGCTTTGTTGCGTCTTATCGACAGCACGATGGCTTCACTGGAAAATACAAACAAAATATTTAATAGGTATATCATACTCAAATGTATGGTAAACATGTGCATTGTGGAATTTTCCTTATTCACCTCAGAGAAGGAAGGAACCTCCAACCAGACGGTGGGTAGTAGCCCAACGGTTCTGTGTATGTGTTAATCTAGCGGATAAATTTACGTAACTACAGGGTATGTCCTCCACAAACTGACAGGGTGCAATCAGCTCCTTATTCTGAATCATATTCCACCAGAATTTTTGTCCAGAAAATTTTATTTTACATTTTTTTCTGTTACTATTCCTTTAATTCAATGTAAAATTACATTCCTTGTATGCAGCACTCGATTTATGTAAATAATATGGCTAAAATCAAAAATCCAACAATGGATGTTGAAATATTCTAGCATTTATTTCAATTAGACCATAACAGGAAATCACGAACGACGCGTGAAATCAGCTTTTCACTTCCTGCCTAGCTACAGAGTTCATCGAATTCGTCGTCGCGCTTGCCGTTCGCTATGTGCGTTTTGCCACGGTAACGATACGGAAATAAAACAAATCATTTTTTTTGGATTCCCATAACATTCCTGAAATAATTTCTTGTACCGGCCATCATATCCTACTAATATGATAATAATATACTGAATTCACCCCATCAGTTTGTAGACGGCTGTTCCTTACACCCTGTATAACGTTGTGGATGCCGCCACATAATGGAAAAGGTTTGCCCAATCTTTGATAAAAAACTAAAAATACTTGAATTCCTTTACGGATTTTTTAAAAAGAACCTTAGTTATTTCTGTGGCGAGATTATCTAGACGCGCATCACAAGGGCTGGCTCGCACTACAAGAATATTCGAAATTATTAATTTATGGAAATAATCATGAATTAATAAAAACAACGCCTACGCACGCATGCCCGTTATAAACAAAATAGATTACACAACATGAATAAATATTTAGAGCTGCCTAGATATATACGAGTATTTAAGAGAAACCATAAAATATGAATTAGACTAATATGCCAGTCGTAAATAAAAGGATATTCAAAATTAATGCAGTATTTAGAAAGTAGTCCGCAATTTTTAACGATCAAAAAGATGGAATCTTTAGTCCTTACATAACAGAAATAAAATATTTTATTAACATAATCACTATATTTTATGAGGAATAAGGTTTTTTTATGTAAAATCTTACATTAATGACATTTATAGTAGTTATTTCGACCAAATAAAGAATTTAAGATCCACGATTTAACGGTTGAATGATCAGCGTTATTTTAATATCTCATCTCTTAATACTAAGACTACACTTTCTAACCGCGCTTTATTTAAAGATTTATTACTCAAATTAAAAGGTTAATTAAAGCTTTAATGAGATTTTGATTTTTTATCTCTTATCTTTGTCTATCAGAATTTTCTACTTTAAACTTAAGAATATTACAAAATTAAAAATATATTCTGCTTTATATTACTTGTTAGAAAGTAGAGAGGTAGAATGCCACCCGATGTTTAATAGGGGAGAATAAAATAAATAACACCCCGTTTTGCCTCGCCGTAGTCGGGTAAAAAAATGCACCAACCCCAAGACATAGAAAAAGGCCAACAAGATGATGATGTTTGTATTTTTGGTTTGCCAATTATCGAAATTTGTTGAACAATATCACTTTTTTTTTGTCAGCCTGTTCTGTCCCACTGCTGGGCAAAGAGCTGCCCCATTTCTTTCCAATATCACAGAACAGGATATAAGGAGAGGAGCTCGTGGCTAAATAATAACAGCCGCTCGGATCGATCTTTAGGTTAAGCCGTGCTCGCCTAGGTTGGTCTGTGGATGGGTGATCACCCGTTACATACCGAGTCTCCTCCGTGCCTCGGAAAGCACGTTAAGCCGTTGGTCCCGGGTGTCATTTGTAGATCTTTGACAGTCGTTAGGTAGTCAGTGGCCCAAAGAGTCTGACAACCAGTCTTACCAAGGGGTATCGTATTACCCAGTACTAACTGGGTTGTGGAGGTCAGATAGGCAGTCACTCCATGTAAAATACTGGTATTCAGCTGCATCCGGTTAGACTGGAAGCCGACCCCAATATAGTTGGGAAAAGGCTAGGCAGATGATCACAGAACAGGATATAATGACATTTATTTTTAATTAGTAGAAAACATAGCAGCATTAGCATTTGTAAACATATTGTTATATCAAAATTGAAATTGAGCAATATGACTAAATTACCAAAGTCGATAACCATAGCAATCAATCAATAGGTAACTTCTCTACAAATCTGCATAACAGTTAATTCTTCAAGGCTTATTTATAACGCTCCGATGGGTACGGTTGTGACCGTACACATAATTGGTTGTCGAAGAAGGAACAAGAAAGACATCACCATTAACTGTTATATAAAATGAACCCATTATGAATTTGCATAAACAGCTGCCTTAGTAGTATATAGATTAGATTTTATGTCATCATTTGAGTAGACACAATGAAGACATTAAAATAACATTTAAAGCATCCCACTCAAAAAGTAAGCCAAATTATTCATTTGAAACACATAAATTGCCTCACCCATTGATTAAAATTGTAGTATGAATGACTTATTTTGCCCTACATTTACGAAAACAATAAGTTACACCGCTGTACTCCAGAAACATGCCCGAAGACAGAGCATTGCGACATTGAATAGCAATACTCATTTTGTTTGCATATTTTTCTCCTTTATAATCATAATCACTACCCTCGTTCCACATTACTTTGAGTCAGCACAATTCTTTATTATCAACCGTCACTTTTTTTTCTTTCCACACATTTATCTTATTTTCCAAGTCAGTAAACGTTACAGTCAAATATAATGCAACGTAATAAAACGCCACCAGGATCACAAAAGAGGTAAACTTCACATTCTCCAAGTCACACCTCATTCTTCATAATAACGGTCACGCATAACGTTCCGCGAAAACCTCATGACATTCGCAAACCACACGGCTCCAACAGAATCACTTTCGCTAACACATTACTCTTGCTTTCTATACAATCCTGGTTATGCAATGAAATATCAATGAATAAAAACCCGTTTCCGAATTTTTGGGAAACCATTCAAAATGATAAACAAGTTGTCAGACTGGTTAAGAATATTGCTAATGTATTTATAAACATTCTTTTCATTGATTATACTGTAAGAAGTTATGAAATTGATCCTGTGTTAATTGAATAATTATGCAGAGTTTTAGACATTATTATAGGCTTCTAATTCTTTGAAGAATGCAGAATAAGTTGGCATTAGGACCTTTTTGTTTGTAAAGATTTTATGTAATTGGAACTAGTGGTGGATTTTATTGATATTGTTTATCGAGCAGGGATATAACTTATTCAAACTACATTATAAGTATGTATGAAAACACAAATCAAGAGGCCACCTACAGTGATTTAAATTTGGATAACTCAAGTAAATTAACATAATATCAGTTAATTGTGTTCTTTAAAATGTATACCGATGAAAACCATTGATTAATATTGAGATGCGGTTTTTATTTTATTAATGTTTTTATACATGTGAGATGTGTGCATGAAATGAATACCAATATTTTGTTGATTGATTGAGATAGGAATATGTTAATTTTTGCAAAACTTGTAATGAGCACTCAAATAATAATTATAAACAATTAAGTAAGAAAAGAGATTATTAACTAATCAACTCAGCCTGTAACAGTTTACTGCGAGACAGATCGACGCAAGAAGGGTTAGGTGGTATGATTGATATCATTCCTTGGGAGATCCATTAATTAAATAGATACTTAATAATATCTTAATTAGATATAATTCTAATTTCATCAACTTACGTAGGATAATCGTCAGAATGCAGACACAGCGTATTCGTGAACAGTTCGCACGTATTCGGGTCCGCCGCTGATGTGGGCAGCTTCCTTGCAGGATTGGGTCTTCTTTTAGGAATGTGTGGTGATGGGGCCGCTGGTTCAGGAGTTGTGCGTCGAATCAAAGATGGCGGCTTTGGCTGGTAGCTACCACGGCGGAACGATGATCCTGGAAAGGTTAAATAATGAAGTTAAGTTATTGTTATGGGATTGGGCGGGTCAGCCGCATGTACGATGACTGTTGGGCAAATGTCTCCACACATTAAGTGCCCGGAGATGAGCGGCGCCGACGAGGCCAGCCTAGAAAGAGATGCTGAGAGGACTAGCATGCGAACTGCGAGGGCTGGTTCAAGATGACGCAGTACTTTGCAACTTTGCCCAGAAGTGGGACAGTTTGGGCTATTAAAAAGAAAAAAAAAATGAAAGAAGGAAGTGAATTCTTTTGCCACTTTCTTTACACAGTGACAAATGTTTCTGTCAATACAACGAGTGTTTACATAAGTACCTGCAACTCTGCGTATCATTGTAACGAAGGGTTAAAAGATCAGACGGATTTTCTCGCAACTCACGACTTGTGCAATAACACGTTGGCGTCGTTGAAAAGTTACGTTTTCTTTTATTTAAGTTAATTTCATTTTGTCAGTGTATCATACATTCACGTTTGTCATCAACAGTTACTTTAAACGTAATCCTTCTGACTCATGTTTAATTTAAGAGTTATATTACAGAATTCTCAAGTTTGGTTTGCTTGATTGCAATTATTTTCAAAAATCTACATTTATCTCGTCATCTTATTACAAGTATTGTACAATCCTAGATAGAGAAAAGTGTCGGAGGTAGGAGGAGGGTAATAAACTGCAGATCACCCGACAGGACATTTTTTTTATACTGTTGCTTGCTGATGAATCAGCTTTAGTGCAATCAGAACCAGCTGGGGTCAATTACTACTTCCAGGTTTTGATAGACTAAAGATAATATAATCATGTTACCTTTCCTGTCTGTGTATCTATTCAGAGCTCTCAACTTCTCTGCTACCGGCAGATCTTGCGCTAGCGTCTGGTTCGTCGACTCAGCCATCAGGTCTAGCGTCCCGTTGTCTGACCTCGACACACTTGATGTTCTGCTGACCGTCACTGACACTGTCATAGGAGTCGTTGGCTCTGGTGTCGTTGATGATGGGGTTGTTGAGTTCTGCTGGAACAGTTATTAATAATAGCTTTAAAATTCAGTCGAGCTGTAGAAGCAGCCATAACTTGGATTAACTCATAATTTGTGTAATAAATGGTTGATGGCAATAGGCTCGCCCTCTATTTTATGGGATGGATTAAACATAATTGGCGAAATGTGAGTATACCATTATGTCCACCTCTGCCTTTGTGTTGTTAAAATACAAATAAACGAATTATCAACTGTGTGTTATTATGGTGATGTTCAAGTTTCATCGTCTGTTACATAACATTCAAAAACTACATTTTATTAATTCTATAACTTATTGCAGTAAATTATTTCTATTATCTATTACCATTTGTTAATATATCGGTCAGTTGACTTTATGATTATTGATTACTGTGGGAAAATATAGCCTGAGCAATATAAAAATTATTGACGTCTATTACTTATACACAATATGTATTATTTATAAATGTTCTGCCACAATAAGCTACATCGTTAACTGATGTTGCGACATCTACAACTATATCAGAATCATCATCATATTTACTTACATCATCTTTAGTGTTCGTTACATTATTTATTACTCTATGTACTGTGTTCTGTACTCTGCCTCCAGTGTTAATCTTATTAGTGTAATTCCTTGGAAATATTCTACGGTTGCGTGTGATTGGAGGTAGAGGTTCTACACCCATTTCAAATGGTTCATCATCTAACTCTGTGTCCTCAGTAAAGGAACGTCTGAGTAACTGTGGTGGTGCAGGCTCGTATGGCTGTTTGACTTCCCTTGGTTCCTTCCCTGACCTGACGGCTCTTCGTATCAAATTGGCCATGTCTAAGAGTATTGGTAGCATTAGGTCTGTTGTGTTGTCACTGTTACCGAACATTGATCTCACCTGGAATCAGCAAAATGTTTTATGTACTCTTTTGATATTGATGATGGATGAAAGTTATGGAAAAGAAAGTGAGAAACAATGATGACAACATGATTTAGGAATGTACAGTAAGAAATGTGATAGTTGACCAAAACCAAGGAAGGAACCAAGTGTGAAGATAGATTGCGGATGTGTGAGCTTCAACTGCTTAAAAAGTGGTAATCTAAATGACCGCGATTGTTTTGAAGAGTAGAACCTAGGCAAGTAAGTATTTGTAAGTAATGATGTAAACAGTGTTAGCAATGCATGTGAAAATGATAATGGTTAAGAAGATAATAAACAAATCTCTGAAACAGTAATAGACAATAGTTTAGTTTTTTTAAAGTATTCCCACATTAACATAAAGATAAAACGGTTCGACATTGTAGCTGTTTATTTTTATGACTAATTGTTTAGGTCTCGTTCAAACTAGTAACAATATAAACCATACAATGACCATTTCACGGCCATGAGAAGACCTAGTTCTAGTTTGGTGTGGTATCTATTCTTTTGAGATCCGTATCGTGTGCACTACTGGTTGTGAGATTGGCTGATAGTGTTACTGCGTGTGTAGTTAGCCTTATTTTTGGACACGATTTTTAAATTGTTTTCGTTTTGTTGTTGTCACGGACATATTTTTCTTTAGTGACCTGTTTTTTAGGGCGTGTACAACGAAGAATATGTTTAGCTACTTAAATGTCCTAGTCACCTGTGAAAAAAGAAATTCTCGTGACGTTCTCAAATTAATAACTAAGTACACCACCCATCCACTCCCTAACTAGTCCGTAATATCCCACTGCTGGGTGAAGGTGTCCCTCTCTGTACTCCACACAATTCTGTCTCTAGCTAGTGCTGGCCAGTCATTTTAGCAGGAGTCAAGCTCGTCTCACAGTCTTCACCTTGGTTTGCCGCGATTTCTCCTAGAATTTAATGATCCACTTAGCCCCCGGCAATAATTTACCTAATTCTGTTTTTTTTTCATCTTCACAGTTTTATAAAGAAACTTCTCGATTACGACGTTAAACTTATGTAAATGCTAAAGATTCAGTAAGCAGAGTCCAGACGCACACAGAATTTATTCGCAATCTTTTATCGCCAATTTATGCCACTTTCCCCAGAATTAACGAGTAAATCGCAATTTAACTACATCATGGAAATCGGTTTATGAACAAAATAATTTACAGCATAATAATTTATGCTGTTTTAATCATTTTATTTTTGCAAGTAAGTAATTTTATTATCGCGATCGAATCGTTTTTTAAATCGCATTTTACAACTGTACCGATAAAATCGTTAAATAAGTAGGTAAGTTAATGTCGTGAAAGGTAACTAAAGAATTATAACCGAGAGACTGCTGATCTATACTTATATAGCCATTAAAAGAAATTAAATAATCATCACCACATACAAATTAGCGGTCTTGGGATGCTTTACATTTGAACGTCTACTATTATCTCAGTAGACTTTATAATCTTTTAACCATCTTTTTCTATAAATTAATCATTTTAAAAACAAATATTAGTGCCTGTTCACACGACGTATTGTTTAACGCACTTTAAGTTAGTTACATGAAAAATTACATCATTATAATTAAGTTCTATCTAGTCTTATAAAAATCTCGTTTACAAAACTAATAAATCAACAGTCTAAAATCGATGCAAACCCGTCTCGCCTATTTCACTCCATACATCATCTATATGCCCTAAGGCCATTAACGTAACGATCGTAAACCCGAGATATTATAACACCATAGCACATGAGACACATGAGTATTAACATACAGAATTCCAACTTAAAACAAATGTTGAGAAATAGTCGGAATCGACTCTCACAGACTCACAGACATGCATAGCATTTTCATGAATTCTACGTATGCCTCAGGTTATTATCATGATAATTGTACCTTGATAATAAGTAAAATCAGCATCCATGACACTTCAAGTGTATCCGAACGCGATTTCCTGCTTCCACGCGTACGTAAAGGCTTGTCAACTTAAAAAAAGGTCACTAACATAGTGTTTAATCTAAAAACTGTTTTTTTTGTACTATTCTGTTTAGTTTTGTTTGTTAGTACTATTTCACGATATAGGACCAGAGTAAATCAAGACCCTGTTTGGATTGAATTCGTCGGAATTAGTGCGTTAAAATAAAAAAATAAAAAAAGTTTTAGTAAAAAAAAATAAGTTACGGTCGCACTGAAGCAAGTACATGTTATAAAAATCAGGCCCAACTTGTTTGTCCTAGGCCAAAAGTTACTATGCTAGAGTTCATCACAAAAAGACGACGATCACGATCATAGGAACCTGACTAAATGGGGTTAGGGTAGATTAACAAATGAATAGTAACTTAGATCTGTGATCTGAAATCGGGTTAGACCATAACGTAACACAGATTGTTAACATCCGTGTTTGATTTAAAAAAATAAACAGTTGGTTTACTGGTTACCGCGATACGGCGACCATAGACTATAGAGCGAAAGTTTTGACGTAAGGTGAACGAAAACGAAAGTAATCGGAAACTGTATGGTTAGTCGAAGGATTACGGTTGTTATTTAATTTGGAGAATGTTGTGGTTTCCGTGTCATATGTTACGGCCTTGTGTTTCGAACCGTAGTGTTGTGTGAAAGAATTTAAGTGCCTTTTGAAGTGAATTTGCTTACCCTCTGGCATTTTCAATGGCTATAAACTAGAAATCTTTAAATCTCAAGTAACTAGGTTACCTCCAAGGAAGAGTGTGCTACTCTCGATCGCTTTTTCGTTATCAAGAGAAATAATGCAAAATCGAAATTCTTTCCATCGATGTTGATCATCCATCATAATCTATGATCATCACTGGCATTACTACTAGCCATCTTTAATATCTATTTAAGCCGATCGTGAGGCACACTCGAATGTGTAAACCCCAGCAATAAAATCATTACCAATGAAGTTTTTTTCAGCCTCATACCGATAAATTAAACTTGATGGTGCCACACGACCTGCTTGTCGTATTAATTAACGCATTATTAACTGCAGGTATCAATAACCTTGACATAGAGGCATACCACAGTTACGGACAGGAACTCCCACAAGACATGCAAACAAGCAGACAAACGATTTCCTGACAATATGGCACACGCGACCGCGGTTCCGTCACGCATGTCCATATGATAATCACGAGTTTGTATACAAATCTTTGAGTTAAACATGCAAATCTTTTGGGTCAAAGACATTTTCAGCCAACCATGTGTGTAAATTATTGTTTTTTCTGACATAATAAATAAATTCAAGAACAACCTAAGCTAACTATTACAGCGTCACTAAACCGCCATATTATGCTACCATTGTGCCCGTAGATTTAGGAATACTGTGAAAAGCTGTGTAACATTTTTTTTTCTGTATATCATAGTATACGTTGCAAATCTTCAATCTTCCATCGTTATGCCGTGTTTAAGGTTTATAACTGGCGAAGTATGTACTACTATGATGCAGCTCTACCTACCCTACGAAATAACAGGCGTGATGTTATGATAAATAAGGTCGTCCAATATTGTTTGTCAAAGCCAGCAGGTCGCGTATTTCTCGAACAGAGGTCGGTCGATCCACCGAATAAACAAATATCGATCCGTCTAGAAATTGCCGTTGCGTCACTATAACTCGACTGTAAGGTCGATTAACAACAAAGAGGTGTGACGGAGAATGCAGGGTTTAGAAGCAACGACAATATTTTGCTTAGTTATTGAACTAAGTCACCTGTAATATGTGCTGAGTGCTGGTATATCTATGCAAGAACAAAGTCGCGGGCGTGGCAGCTAAGTGCCTCATGTTATATCATGCGGGTGGATCAGAAATTCCTACGAGGCACAGGCCGGGTGCCACACTATAAGTGCTTTTGTAATAGCAAAAGTAACAACACGAAAACATGATAACTTTGGAAACCACCCAGAAAGCAATTGTTATGGAACTAAACTACTTTTTTTTTTACGGTTTGGAAATCATCAAATAACTCCTCCCGCTCTGGGTGGAGTGGGAGGGAGTGTCAGACTTTTACTGACTAAAACCCATCCATGTTCCTTCTTTGCCCTTTGTGTTCCAGGGCCGCGGTATTTCTTTCGAACAGTCCCGCAGTTGGAACTAAACTACTACTGTGCCGTCGTAAATTCGTAATTTGTTTTTCCAATTCCAAAAGCAAAAATGTAGCCTGATATTAAAAGAACTAAAATAGGTCACGTTACGGAATTTTTTACTTTACGCAGAACTAACTGCGAAGCCAATACTGATAATTGCGGTCAATACCTCAGAATAAAAGTCGCAAAAGTGAAAACCGCAATTAGAACCCGCATGCCTCATCACATATTCATCGCAAGTGTTCATGTACGAATATTTGATTAAGCCAATAGGCGCAGCTATTTCCTTTAATCGAATATTTTACGTAATGACATTAGATAACTATAGGAAAACTCAATAAGACAGATATTGGCAACATCCTTGGTTATTTCGATTCATTGCTTATTTTGCTTTCTTAAACCCAAAGCTCATTGTATACTTATATAACAAGATGTACTTAATAATCAAATACATCCCTTTTCATTCTTTTATCAAATGATTTATATTTAACAACGATCAACCCACTTTTTATATCTTCAGTTACCAATTACTTATTTGCAAACCTTGTTGCTTCAAAACTATCTAGAAAACGTTAATTCCATGACCCAAGAAAAAGCGATTACTGTCTCAAACTGTAGCAGCATCATAATTTTCCTGTCCCAATCTCAATTTATTTGGGGTTGACGCAGCATCCATACTTTTCTATTAGTCATCGTCTCATTTTGCAGCATCACATGCCCATACCACCATGACAACCGATTTCTATGCAACTTTTCAGTCACCGTGCATAGGTAACACTATCAGAATGCTCTTGTGTACGATCATAGACACTCTTTTCCGTTTTGAAGCATTTTCTTCCAGTTAAAAGACAACGGTTTGTGAGCAACGATCTATTTTTATCATTTACAAGACTCCATGCTCTCAATATTTTCTACATCTGCCCCACAAAGATGCAGTTTCTGCTACATATTCATAGCATAAAGTTGGAATACTCGGGCGCCACTCAGGTGCATCGGATCGGATGCCTCTGTGACGACGATAAGAAAGCGGCGCTGCACTATTTTTGATAGATTAGACGTTCTTGAGAGGATAGGAGATAGTGACTTGAGAATTTTTGTTGATGATCTATTGTTTTCGTTAGCACGATATTATTAGTGCACACTTTCAATTTAACGTTCAGATACCGACGTTATACTGGTAAATAAGTGAGTTAATCGGACGATCAAGAAGAACTTGACTAACGTTAAGACCACGCATTTTTGTACACCTTGTTTGAGCAAACAAAAATGTTGACTCTGAATGTGTTTGACTTTGATGTGGAGAAAACCTATGATCATCTTCTGACAAGTTCGCATAACTTCTCCAATACATTCCATGGAAACCCATGTTCGTGAAGACTCCTCGTGTAAATCAGGTGCCGGGTGCCCGAATTCAGATACTGTACGGCACGAAAACACGTTTAATTATCTACTTAAAAGATTAGGCACCTAATAATAGGGTATACTCACCTACAGTTAAATATCCTGACAACATCATCTTTATGTATTGTTGAAATTCGTATTTATTCAAATGTGTCCGGAGCTGTTTGGCGTTATAGAAGTATCATTAAATAGATATAAAAATCTGTTACGCAATAGTTAAATTTTTGCATGTTATCTTAACGTGTTTTCCTACATTATTCAAATAATTATCTATTTTGAGTGAACTAGATGGCTCACTGGAATAATAAGTCGAATTCACTCAAATGTTTATTTATGCAACATTCGTTTCGGTGAAAGTCGGACGTTTAGGTTCATGAAATCAATTATTTACATTTGTTTATAGTTCTCATGAAATGGTGTTGACATTATACTGCGCTGGTTTAAGATAATTGTCTAATGCTATCTGTTGCCTACGACTTCCCATTTGAACAAATGGTTAAATCAGTCAGTAAGTAAAATAATAAAGAACAAGTAGAGATCACCAGAAAACTGCGTGTTTTAAGTTAATTTAACCATAAATAGATGTCACCATTCAGACGTTGGACTTAATGCACACACACACATTTTAACTGCAGTTAAAATCTGGACTAAAAACCGGCCAAGTGCGAGTCGTACTCACACGGCTTTTGAAGGCTCATTCTTATGTTGTATATGTTCTTGTGTTGTATTCTTGTCTTGTTGTTGTTACATTAAACAGCAAAACTAAATTTGTTTTTCATACTATGTTAATGAAAAACAAAGTTACTGCTGCAGTTTGATGAAAAAGTCCCATATCTCAAAAAATAAACATCAAATTTATTCAAACCAATTTTCGTTGCAACCCTAATTTTTTTCAGAATTTGCCTCCTCTTACTTTAGAAATAAGAGGGGCCACACATTTTACCACTTTGGATTTGCCTCCTCTTACTTTAGAAATAAGAGGGGCCACACATTTTACCACTTTGGATTTGCCTCCTCTTACTTTAGAAATAAGAGGGGCCACACATTTTACCACTTTGGAAGTGTCTATCTTTAAAACAATTGACTTTGAGAAAAAATGGTTTTAGGAATCTTCATGACATCATTTTTAAAGGTCTATCTATAGACACGTGTAGGTTTGATGAAAAAAAAATGTTTAGTTTCTGTTTCATGTGTGGGGAGCCCCCTTAATCTTTTATTTTTTATTCTTGTATGAAAATCGTAAAGCAGTTCACAGAATACATCTACCTACCAAGTTTCAACCGCATTGTCCTAATAGTTTCGGAATAAAGTGGCTGTGACATACGGACGGACAGACAGATATGACGAATCTAAGCAGGGTTCCGTTTTTTGCCATTCCTAAAAACCTTGGCATTAAATATGCAAAAGCCATGAAACCATTGAATAAATCTACATAATATCACTTATTTTTATTTTCACAAGAACCCATCACAACAAAATCATAAAATAAGAATACCCTTCACCAGAAATTGGCATTGACACACTCTACTTTGGATGAAAAACTAAATAATAATTCTATTAGTTACACAAAGCAATTAATAGGGACAAGGGCATCATCATAATAATATATAGAAACTGTATACATAGAAAGCTTATTCCATATCTTTCGACCTTTTACGTCAATATACTGGTATCTTTGTTATAGTTTCCATTGCAAAATAGTTACCCATTTTGGTATATGAAATCTTTTTTGAGAAGAATTTAATTTAATTCCATTCAATTCATTGGCTCTCAATCATCCTTACGATGAAAGAAAACAAGCGTGTACTTATGTTCCATAATACTACCTACTTCATATCAAGTCCTGAACTTTTCTGACGATCGAATTTGCTATGACAATAGATCGACGATACACGTTATTTAAATAACATAAATTGTAAAACATTATGAAATTCCAGTGAGCTCAGCATGACAATATTGTCACGATTAAAATATCACCCAGTGGTCCCAGCTGTCATTTTTAGATATTGGAAAATCGTAGCAGATAGTGAAAAGCCCGAAACTCCAACAACTAGTCTTACCAAGGGCGGATATAGTATAGTATTACTTACAAGTTGTATTATGGTCAGAAAGATAGTCTATCCATGTTAAATACCACATGGTATTCGACTGCATCCGGTTAGACTGAATGCCGACCCCAAAATAGTAAAAGACATGCCGATGTTTATTCTCAGCACAACAAAATCTAATAAGCTACCTTGTAATATCACAGCTCTTGGTATTTTTAATCCACCATAACTGCAATAATACAACTTTTTATCTAACAAAAACTTCACCTCCGAAGCAACTCCACAGATTTCTTACAAAAGGTTAATGGTTCACTCCGACCACGACTCTTTACGGTACAATTATATTTATGAAAAGAAAATGGCGTCAATATTTACAACACCTGCCGTTTGATAATTGTGTGGACAATCGATTTTAAGATTACGTTAAATGGATTGAAAAAGAAATACCTGTTGTTAGTGAAATAGTGTTTAGTACGTGACCTAGGCTGCTTAACAAAATAATACTGGATGTGTCAAAATACAATTACCACCTTTTCAAGAATTTGATTAGTTAAGTAAAGTACCTTTTGTGCCAACTTTAAGAAGTTGAATTTTAATATTCTTTAGTGCGCGAATAATTTATAAATTTTTGCAAGAACAGTTTTTGAAAATACCTAGATCTATCGTTACTTTAAACACTTATAAACTAGATTGATTTTATCAATCCCTTTCATCATTTTCTCTAGCTACGGATTATATAAGTTTGCAAATAAATATGTATGAAGACGAAACTTTAGCAAGTACACATGTATAAGTTGGTACATAAGTAATATCACTCGTACCTTCGTGTCTTCAGCAATTAAAACAAAGAAAGTAATATACAAACAAAAACTACTACAAATCTCATACAATATGGAGAAGCGTGAAAATTACACTGCGAGACAGAAAAAATTGACCCAGTTCCGCGATATTGGAGATCGAATGAAATCTCTTTACCGATTACGATAGTTTAGAGAGAACAATGAGTGATATGGAATGTTTGCCGGTATAATAGTAATTAACCAATCGACAAAAAGTTAACAAGACTTATCTATTCAACAAGTGAAATGTGTAGTTCCTGTAGTGTTTTCTTTGGTGTCATTCTTGCGGAGTAGGTTGTGTTTTGATTGTGTGTTGATGATTGACTGATTGATTTTCGTTAAAGTTTCTATTGTGGAATATCAATTACTTTTTGGAACTAAAATATTTAAATTGAAGTCAATGCAGTCTGTCAATATCTGTTAACTATTAACATAATTTGATTATAAATTATTAAATTTATATGACATCTGCAAAAATCTTGTTAAGTGGAAGTGTAGTGGGACATTTAAATAAATGCATAATATAGATATACTTATGTAAATTAATAGTGTGGTGTTTACAGAAACTGTCACAATAAGACAAACAAATTATAAAAATAAACAGGAAATAGTACTTTTTTAATAATTCCTCAAACATTGTTCAGTTACCGTTGTATAACTGTTAATCGTGTGAAGATGACAAAAACAAAATAATGTTTGAAATAAGTATGTTTAGTGCTAAACGAATTTAGTGATTCATGGTTTAAGACTTCCGCAACCCTAACAAATTGCAAATAACTGGGGCCGCAAAAACCGCATGTTTAAGTGTTTGTATTTACTTACTTTCGTTAAGTTTGCAAACGATGGTTTTGTGGAATTTCTGATTAGCTTGACGATATACTTAAAGGTAAAATGACATTTCAACCATAAGTTTAGGAAATTTTTAAATTGTTCATAATCATTTATAACAATTATCAATTAACTGACAAAACTATGTTTAATATCAAGTTTTTGCAAATGAATGAATGGCGTGATAATTCAGATCACACGCAGTCTTACATTATTATGCAGGCTGCTGTACTGTGGTATTATATATAACTATGCATATACATACATACGTTTTACTTAGAAACATGATTAACTCATGAGGAAAATCAATCATGAAACAAACGCATTTCCGCAAAGAAACAGCTACTTAACGGAGTATCTCTATACAATTCGTTTAGACATTACGTGGGTTCACATGAGTAATTACAACACGCTTGCACACCAGAGAAACGGAAAAGTAAAAACTCGATAATAATTGTGCGAACCAATTCTCTCACTGTATTGTGTCGTAAAATAATAATGTGGAGCATTTTTGTTGGCCGCAAGTGTATCGTAGGGGAAACGGTAGTTGTATGAATAGATTTTAAATAACAAGTGTATGTTAAACAATGGTGTAGCGTTAGTTGTAAAAAGTTGCTATTTAATTATGTTCAGTACTGCTGCTAACTGCGTATCGTGTTCAACTTTATTATTAACTGATCATGAGGTTTTCTCGAGAGAGCTGGGGTCCTAAAATGGCCGTTTTAGCAGTATCATAATAGGGTAATAATATGAAAATTCTTAAAATGGTCACAGACGCAGTAAAGTTATTTTTATGAATTGTCACTTTGTGACCATTTTAAGAATTGTAACGTAATTCATATTATTATCCTAGTATGACTCTGCTAATGCAGCCATTTTAAGCCTCCAGGTAGTTTTCTAGTCTAACAAGCCTGCTTACGGGCTGCTAGTCCAGCCTGCAACTTGACTGTGGAACGTCTATCAGTAAATCGGTTATGGCAGTAACCTGAACTTCGTGTCTCCACAGTTCTGATAAGTCGCTCCATGTGACACACTTCCTAGTTTGAGATAAAGCTAGGCAGATGCCGTTGTCATTAAATACAGGAAAGTTTCCCGAATTCCCACTCTGCGTTTCATCGTTACCATGGCAACTCAGTTCCAAACAATATCTCCAGCGAAAGTCCTTTTTCATTTCATCGATAATACTAAATGGATAACACAAGCAGTGACAATTCCGCAATAAGTGATAAACAAACTTAATGAGCTGTAGCGTGTCAACACAAATGATGTGGGCACTTTCTTTTAAGTAGGTGCGCAAATGTTGGTTTTAGGAGCTACTTTATGCGATGTCAGCATTGTTGAGGCTTGATTCACAGCTATGTAAGAGCTTCTGGTTAAAAAAGTAGGTCAAACATATTTTGAATGAAGTCAATGAATGTGGCTGAAAAACGTCAGAAGTCTCATGAGCTTGGAGTTATTTTAAAACACTGACTTTTTTTTTCAGGACCAAGTTTTTTCAATTTTCAGTAGAGCCAAAATGTTTTATTTTTCATAAAAACGAAAAGTTGTAAAACGGTAACTTAGAAGCGATTACTTAACGATCATATTTTATCGAATGTATTGTTGAGAAGAGTATTATATTCAATAGAAAACAATTAATTTTAGTTGTGTTTTAGAAAACACAACAAGTGTATGTTATAAAATATCATAGCCATTCCATTTATTGTTAAAAGAATCGGATGATAAAAATTGAACATAAGAAATCTGTTAGAAAATGACAGAATGATGTAGACTACGAATTCCGATCATCACGTACCCAATCGTGATGGAGAACGAATTGTTTAAAAGAAATTCACGGTGAAACCGAATCAATGATAATAAACGAACTCGTTCAGAGGAATCAGAAGGTGGAGATAACTAAACATAATGTTCTGTTTGCGCATAAGCTCCTTGGTCAAGTATCAAACCTTATCTTTACTGGGTAGTATTGTTATATTCAGCGCTAGTGACCTGAGCTTCTAGTTTACTGGGTGCTATAATAGAATTTGATATGAATCTAATTCATTCCGTTTTAGTATGCTCGTGGGATCTATTTATTGTTTCATACAATGTTATAATGTAAAGATTTTCTCAAACGATATATTTGTATTACGATTTGGTCAATGACATGAAACGACAGACTTCACCTCAAATGTGACGGTTAGATAATAATTACGATTGTTACGTTATGAATTATTATTCATTGAAATAATTTACTTGTTAGTTTTGTGATTTTTTTTTTCTGGAATGAGTTAGAACGTAGTAGTTTATGGATGTCATTTAATGATTATTAATAAGACTCCTACTAATATTATAAATGCGAAAGTTTGTGGGGATGTATGTCGGGATGTTTTTTACTGTTTCACGCAAAAGCTACTGACCGGATTTGAATGAAATTTAGCACACAGATAGTTTATAACCTGGATTAACTCATAGGATACTTTTTATCTCGGTAGTACGATCCCATGGGACATTACCGAATTCCACGCGTGTGAAGCCGCGGGAATAAGCTAGTTAGAATAATAAATAAATAAATAGAATCTATACATTCAGGAAATCTTAGTAGTTTAGATCATCGGAGTAATTCTATCAACTTATTTTAAAGTAACTATCAGTTTAAAAGACCAGTTTTCAAAACTCAGATTTCAAAAAGAGAAATTATCTAATCAACAAAAAGAAAATGATGATCAGAAAGATATTATTATCTGTCTTTATTAAAGTTAATCTAATGATATTAAAACATTTCTCACCTGCGCAAGATTCAGCGGTGCTCTCCCAGGCGGGGTGCTAACCTGGCTGGACACCAGCGATGCCAGCGCCACCCTCTGGTTCCCCGACATCGCCCTGATGATGGGCAGGATCTGCGCGAACTTGCCCACGTGGTCCTTCCTCTCCAGTGCCCTTAGCACAGCATCCTTAATCATCCCCTCCTTAGCTCTTATCTTATGAGAAGACTTATAGTTCTTAACTAACGTCCTCCGAGGCGAAGGATCGAAGTCTTCCAACGTATCATGTCTGTCTTCAAAAGAATCCAGATTGTACTGAGGTCTATGGGAATTCGTCACTCCAGTCGGCTTCACTATCCTAACAGGAGGTTTTACTACAGTCTGATATTGTCTAGACTCCTGCGCAATCATCACCTCATCGGGGTCACTGAATTCAAAGTCTTTTAAATCATCTTCCGCTTTCAGGAGCGTTACTAACGCCGCGACGAGGAAAACTCTCGATAGACGCGCCATTTTATTTGAATAAATTAATCTATATTCTAAATTACAGTTTAATCATATTAGCACTTTGCACGAACACATTTTAGGGGAACAAAAAAAAATTGAAAATGTTTTTTTAGTGAGCGCGCGTTGATGTCTTTTGGTCCGCGATGCGCGCACGCAGAGCTCCGCGATTCAACGACAAATGGACGCGTGCGCTCCCCCACACACGCAGACAAACATACTCTCTCATCTTGTACACAGGTGTCGGATAATACCGGAACTGACGACTTTCACCATGTTGCTGGGGTCATCTCTGGTCATCTGATAACTGCTCTTATCAACAATAGATCCTCAAATGTGGGTACAAAAGTTAATTCCACTGTCAGAATTTAGCACTTCTATTGATGGCATATTATGTAAGTGAGAAGAAAAAATGTATGGGCTCAATATCATTGATAATGATGATAGTGCAATTATTGTAGCCTCGTATGGACAGCTTTCACAGTTCGGAAGTTATTGTTACGAAAGACATCGATCAGAGTATTGTTATCGATAGATCTGGCTGCGACTATGAATATGTCGGGATATTGGAATTAGAGCTCTGTTGCGATGAAGCAAGAGTTGGATTTTGCGTGGCCAATGGTAAACCAATTAAGTTGGTCAAAATTAGATAATAGTTTTAATATTCATCAAGAGATATTCGTTACACGTAAAACTATAGTAATAGAAATTATGTCAAGTTATTGTATTACGTTATTTGATTGACATTATGTTATAAAGTGGTGAAAGCGATTCTATTTACGTAATTTACAGTTACACTTTAGTATGTTTTTGAAGACCATTTTGCATTAAATAAATAAATCATTTATTCAGGACCAAACATTTTGTACGCACCAAACTGCGTAACAGTTTGTCGGTGGGATTGACGTAGTATGGTCTAGAATTTGACTAGATAGTCTTAGTTGGTCTTAATGACATAATTATTATAACAACATTATACAATGTTTTAAGTTACAGTTGCCAGAAATTTTGTCCACAAAGTTTCTTGGTCTAAATTTCGATAGTTCTTCCATTTGCCGTGCTAATGCTTATAATAGGCAGTGGTCTTTTGATTCGATCCAATTACACAATTTTTTCACACTATCTGTTAAAGATAGGTTATAATATATATGTGAAAGATAGGGCATGATTTCAGATTTCTTTAGTAATTAAATTATTAACTAACGAGTAGGTAAAGAGTTCTCCAGTCAACAGCATTCTTGCTTTCTTCGTTTTAGCGATGAGCTTCCAAACTAGCACTAAGATTAATCTTTTGAACGCCAGAGCATAAATTCACGCGCGTGTCCTCCACGATAAGCCACAATGTCACCTAGCTTTTTGTCACATATTTGTGTCATTTGGCGTACAGGGCACGCGCTTGCTTGTCACGTATATGTGTCTATGGCGTTCTAAAGGTTAAGCTCGGTACTTATACTGATACTGCTACCCTGCGTCATCCCACTGCTGGGCAAGGGCTCCCTCCGTGACTTCCAGTTTTTCGATCCAGGGACCACTGATCGTTGGTTTCGTTCAGCTCGTCCCGCTATTTTCTAAGAGGTATTAAGCTTGGTAACTAGACTAAACTGTAAAGGTTTTTTTTCCAAATGTGAAAACGTCTGCTTTATGATATACTTACCACCGTTGCGATAATCATCTGCACAAAAGATAAGTTACGTACAAAAAAGGGAGTTATGCGAATCGTCTCGCTCTGGTTGCTGGCGGATAAAACATAAACATCGTATTGTAAGACAGTTATCATTGCCGGGTATCTATTACAATGGGTAAACATGTAGATACAACCGTGAAGTGTGAATCAATTTTAGAATTAAAAACTAAGATTTTATCATCATCACTTAAGCTACGACAATGAGGAGCTCGTGGCTAAAAAAAAACAGCCGCTCGGGTCGATCTTTAGGTTAAGCCGTGCTTGCCTAGGTTGGTCTGTGGATGGGTGACCACCCGTTACATACCGAGTTTCCTCCGTGCCTCGGAAAGCACGTTAAGCCGTTGGTCCCGGGTGTCATTTGTAGATCTTTGACAGTCGTTACGTAGTCAGTGGCCCAAAAAAGTCTGACAACCAGTCTTACCAAGGGGTACCGTATTACCCAGTACTAACTGGGTTGTGGAGGTCTGATAGGCAGTCGCTCCATGTAAAATACTGGTATTCAGCTGCATCCGGTTAAGACTGGAAGCCGACCCCAACATAGTTGGGAAAAGGCTAGGCAGATGATGACTTAAGCTACGACAATAATTGTCATCACGCATCGTTCGATTTAGAAAGTTATAGTATTAGTAAATGTATCAAATAATTTGGTTCTCCTAGTCAAAAAATGAGGTTGATGGAAATTTGAGAGTATTTAAAATTTAGATAGAGCAAACACTATAAAAAAAACAAATAGTAACATACAACAAATGTAACTCTTTCATTATCAAAATAACTAACTAACATAATATTGTCCCACTAATAGGCAAGGCCACCCCTTCCTTACTCCGTGGTCCTTTTGGCTCATTCCACCATCTTCTTTTTCGTCTGCCACGATGTCATCTTATGTTTAATTCGGCTCATTATCCAGTTTCATCCAAATAATGATTTCTAATTTTTTTCTGAAATTCGTAGCACTAACTTTGGTTCCTTTTAGAAGCCTGTAAATCACATG
Organism: Noctua pronuba; assembly: GCA_905220335.1. Classification (NCBI taxonomy): domain Eukaryota; kingdom Metazoa; phylum Arthropoda; class Insecta; order Lepidoptera; family Noctuidae; genus Noctua; species Noctua pronuba. Next base: position 18,235,217 of record LR999896.1, read on the forward strand.
AATGAACCGTAATAAAAATCAGACCTATTTCACAGCAATACAGCAGAAATCTAAATCTTACTTCAAAACAACATTGTCTGCGCAGCTTATAAACGAAAGAAGGAAACAATTTAAGTATTAGAAGCGTGCGGTTTGTCGATACTTGTTACTTTCTTTGTGATTGAAGCTTTGTTGTGCTGCGTGCCGCGTGCCGGTTGTGCATAACACTGTCAAGTCAGCGAACACAGGATGTGTTTAAATAGTTTACGATATTCATTTAGAAGATATTAATATTAGTCTCGAAATGAACTACAGTGTGATGGTACAGTTATATACGAGCTGTTCCCAAGCTCATTTTTAATATTTGCTGCTTGAAGACTATTATTTTGAAAACTGCTTAACAGAGACGAAAATGAGAGATGACCATGAAGTACAAGCTGGAAATAAATACATTATAATTAGATACTCCCAGATAATCAATACATTGAACTAAAGACCTAGTAACAGCAAAACAAATTGACGCCTAAGCGTCACTTACTTTTGCATACGGAGAACTGAATATTGGTCCACAAAAAGTACAGGCGCTTCAATTCAAAATAGGCTACTTGACAACATTGAAAAAATATATATGTGTATTTAGTCCGTCAGTTAGATCACCAAAAAATGTTGGACACATATTTTTTCTTTTGTCACATAATCAAAAAATGACGCTTGTGACGTCACTAGACAGTAAAAGTAACAGAAATTCTGACGTCAAACGAGATTTCAATGATCGTGGTCATTTTCGTTTACATTACAAAAGAAAAAATACGTGTCCAATATTTTTTGATAATCTTACTGACGGACTAAATAGAGTTTTTCAGGCAAATACCTATTATATTTACGTTTACTTAAATACTTGAAAATCATTGTGATATGTTAAACAGGCTGACTTTTAATTAACAGGCCAGTTGGCAGCAGTCTACTTCCTTGCTGAAGGTGCCAAATATTTACAACTCGAAGAGCGACAAACGAGGACTGTGTTGAATACATAGTTCACTGGGCACACCCGGTTGCGTTTGTCAAGTGGTTGCAAACTCTTCTGCTGAGCACGAGGTTCTAGGTTCGATTACTAGGTCGGTGCTCTAATCTTATATCCTAGGTAACTGGGTATTTCCATCAGGAATATCTTAGCCACGAGTTTGGATTTATGCCCGGTTAATGGCAATAGGCTCTCCCCTTTTAACATAGGTAGATGATATTTTATGTTTTCTTTTCCGTAAGGCGCGATTTATACAGAAACGGCGTGAGGTGGCGCTTCAAAACGTTTTCATACAAAGTGGACGTAGGCGACGTGTCGTGAATTACACTCAAGCGGCGCGGCTGTTCCTTATAAATTCCACGCCTGCGCCGCGCCTTCACCTTACGCCGTTTCTGTATAATTCGCGCCTAAGGTATACATATATTATTTTAAACACGCCTTATAACAAAGGACATCAAACAAACGCGTTAAGCAACGGCGCTCAGGCTGCGGTTGAACGAAAGTACACTACGATGCGATTACACTGGCGTGCACTATCATTACTGCAGTATAGACAAACGTTCAGTTATCTGTGCTGCACGATGATGGCACCCAATGTAAACTTGTGGTATTGCAGCGCTGGGTAAGGTGGGTCGGGGAAATGGGCAAATGTGTACTTTCCCTTTTGGATTGATTTAGGATTGTAAAGTTTGATTTTGTTTGAATAAGAGTATGTTCTTGTATTTACCAATGCCATAATATAATCAGCCTATAGCACCTTTATTGCTGAGCATCCAACGTGTGAGAAGAAGTAGGCTATCATCAACCACGCAGGCGCAGTGCAGATTGGAGTTATCACATGTCTTCGAATTTTACGTTCTAGGACATGCCGGTTTAGTCATTCACTAATTAATTAACTTAATTAACTACAGTACGTCAAAATTAAATCACTTCACGAAGGTGTGGAAGAAATTCATAAATCGAAATCATTTACTGTAACTAGAGGTGTTCCGCAGGGTTCTGTGTTAGGCCCCATTTTCTTTATAATATTTCTTAACGATCTAACTGAATACATTAAAAATATTTTACCAGATGCTGATTTGATAATATTTGCTGACGATACGAGTGCTGTTATAGCTGATGACAATATAGAGACCTTAAAATGTAAATCAAATGTATTAATAGCTGCTTGTGAAAGCTGGTTTTCTATGAATAATCTTAAATTAAATGCAAGTAACACAAAATGTATGATATTTAGATCTACAGTTAGGAACAAAGCTTTAATAAACGTAGCATCCTTAGGCAAGAAAATTGATATAGTAGAAAGTTTAAAATTTTTGGGAGTACAAATTGATTGTTTACTCAATTGGAAGCCAGAACTAGATTCAATTACGAATACAATAAGAAGTGCATGTTACTCGTATGCTATCAGAACTCTCAGGGATATTTCATCTATTGCCCAACTTCGTACCGTCTATTTTGCTCTAGTTGAATCTAAACTGAGATATAGCATTACATTTTGGGGAAACAGCTATAAATATAATATTAAGGCAACCTTTACTATACAAAAGCGAGCAATAAGAACCATGCTTCGTTTAAAACAGACAAAATCATGTAAGGAGTATTTTATTTAACTTAGAATTTTAACGGTACCATGTCTTTATATTTTAGTTCTCCTTACTCATTACCTGTTACTGTCTTTTAAAATTATTTTTAATAAAAAAAATTGTTCACTCTTGGTCAGAAAGTCGTTATTAAATCATTTTAACAATCCGTGAAATCTTTTTTGGAAATCCCCATTACTGCATTTTGACTCTCGGTCTAAAGCAGAACGAGTGGGAAATAAAAAGTTCGAATCGTCACCACTAGGGAAGAACGAAACTTTTTTTCCCCATTCGTACCCAGTGGGGACGACGATGTGGGGACGACCATAAACGGTCAATCTGTTTAACCAATTACCAGCAGAATTAAATAATAAAAATTGAACTTAAATTAAATATATGTACCCATTGCTCTTTGACTTTGTTATAATTGTTGCTTTTTTATACTTAATATTTTGACATTAAATGTATGTATTTTTGTAGCATTTTCTGCTACGGACTTCGTTCTGTGCCAATAAGAGTATTATTATTTGTAATGTTAGTGTTTTTTTCAATTTGGATAGAGATCGATGATGGGTGAGGAACGAGGTTACTTGTGCTATAATTGTTTATGTGCTTATTTGTGTGTACCTACTGTGCAAATATTTCGACGTAAATCGAAATAAATAAGTTGAACTTGAACTATTATATTTCTATAATTTTTGTTTTGAGTATCGTAAAGCGCTAGTAGAGTCTCTTAAACCCATCATAGCTTGTAGAAAGTTTGACGTTTCAGGCTGATAATCCACTTTAAATAAACTTGATCAATAAAATATATAATTCTTATTCTTAGATTCGTCTCTAAAAATCTCGTTTTCTCAAAAGAAGAGATATATTCCTATGACCATTGTAGTATCGGTTTGTTTCTGTGACTTTTGGCTAACATCGACTTTTTTTTTAAACTGAGATGCGCGCTGTTGTGAAATTCCAAAACTGGATTCATGAAAGAAAACAAAAGGGCTATTAAATTTTTCAATACATTTTAATATTTATTTTCAATAAAATAATTATTTTTAAACTTAAAATACAATCAGATCTTACTATAACCAATACTATCATACAATCATACAATTTTTGAGACTAGACAGCGATATCTGGAATAGAGAAACAATAGATAAAACTGTGAGTAAATAACATAAAATATAAAATGTTATATAACACTCAGCATAAAATAACATCTGATATTTACAGTACGCTCATAATATAATGTATAGCACCATTATGATCCAACTTTTTATACATTTTGATACTTTAAAAATTCTTAATGTGGAGCGAACACCAATGACTTGACTTTTAAATTTTACAACTGCAGAATTTTAATTTCTGGAGAAAGCCACCACTTACTTAATTAAACAATTTATTTGTCTGTGTTTGGGCGCACCCATTTTGATTTGAATTTGCTAATTCAATAACGTCGAACATTTTTATGACAAAATCAAATCTAAGTTACGTAAAACACAGTCAAGTTTTAATATTTATTGGAATGTATCAAATGCGGGGTATGCGTAAACCTAACCACCTATAACACATATACAAAATCAACATACATAACAGTTCTTTATTTACAAAATATTCATATGAAAACCACGGCATACATTAATATAAAAATACTGTTATAAATTAACAAATTATTTACAATTATAAACATAGTTGTCAAGTAATTAAAATTTCAGTAAGTATGAAATTCAAACTTGTAATGTCATGTTTCCACACACTAGTGCAAAATTATAGTTTTGTCAAATCAGTGCTAGTGTTTGGCGGATTATGCCTAAATATAAACACACTAATTAATTACATTTCAGTCAAGTTTTACTGAATTAGTGGGAATGTGACGTATTCAGATTTATCAGGCATAACTTAGTCTTTTCAACTACAAGATTGAAAACCTACATCAAGTATCAAAACATGTCTACGTTCAAACACGATTTCATAAAAAAATAAAGCTAAGATCATCTTCTAACTCCAATTCGATTTATACAACCCCATTTCGTATACCGTATCCATATACATAATCTGGCGATTATTATCTCTCACTTTAACATCACTACCAACTAAATAACAAGGCTAAGTTATGCCCACATCTTTAGGAAAGCGCGCTAAATCCACAAGGCAGAGTTGGCACTACTGTGGAACGTTCCACGTTTGAACTAACTCCGCCATCTTTGTGGCGCACTTAAATGTCACATTCAAATTCTGATACTCTCTTATTCCTGCCGTCAGGTGCCATTTGGAAATGATTGTCCCTATCTCTAGTCCCTACTCTGGGAAACCCATTAAAGCTGTTTCTACTGACCAACGGGTTCTCCCTTTCTCTTTCTCTCTCTCTATGAAAACTGGAAGTCGAGAGTTTCCCATCTTTGCGTTCGGTAAAATTCGTATCACTAAAGTTTTCTTTCGGGAAATTCCGTTCGTTGAACTCGCCGTCGGAGAAGTTCCTGTCGTTGAAGGGGACGTCCCGGATGCCGAAGCCTCCCATCCGCGGTGTGCCGATACCGAACTTGTTCCGCAGCTCCTCATCACGGAAGTTAAACGCTCGGTTTTCGAATTTGGTAGGACCGGTGGTGAGTCTAGAAAATAAATTCCATATAATGTGCTGATGCTCGAATACCAAAAAATATCAGAATTGATCAGGCCTTTTAACACATGAAAATTGTTATAATTTGTTTTTGTGCTCACACCATAAATTATTATTGTAATTATATACGTGAGGCTTTGTAATTGGCTTTCTGGTGACTATGGTTTCCTTTTTCGTTTGTTTTAATTAGCTGTTTGTCCTCCATGTACTAAAATAAATAAATACAATACGTTGACAGAGTCTAAAAAAAATCCCTGAAATTGTATTTTTAGTAAGATTGTAGGTTAGAAGTTAGATTTTCAGAATTCAGGTGGTGTGAGTAAATGATGCCCTTTCTTAACCCGAGACATCTTTTGAGATTATAGCTTTTGTTTTTGATCCGAGTCTTAAGTAAATCAAATTTTAATATTTATGGACACCGTTCACCCCACAACCACAACTACTCACTCTCTAAAGCAGCGCCTCTCCCGGTCATACTCCGCTGACAGTCCCTCATCATCATTAATAATGGCGGAGGGATCGCTATACACCGAGGATTCCTGGTAAAAGGAGTCTAGGTCCACGTAGTTTCCTTCAGACGGCTCATTATCTAGTAGCTCTGCCAGTTGACTCTTGAGAGCTGCGAAGGAAGGGCGTTGTGAAGGGTCTGCATGCCAGCAGGAATGCATGGCGCGGTATAGTTGGGGCTTGCAGTGTGGAGGACGCTCCAGCCGGTACCCTTCTGTGACCGCTGCTAGCACTTCGCGGCCTGACATCGCTGCGTACGGCGTTGAACCTGGACATCAAAAGAAGGTGGGGAATTAGTCTGTTTTCTACTCGAAATGTTAAACGGCTTGATATTGGAAATCGGCTGTTTTATTAGTCTAGTAATTGGCTTGTTCGGCTCGGATCATATGGTGTTGGGTTTAACTCCAAGGTCGGGGAAAAAAAATGCCTTGCATTTTCAATTTTTTTTTAAATCGTAATGGCATCCCGGAGCTAAGAATTTGGTGGTCTGACACATCCATGCCATAATTACATCTATTCATGACTTTGCAACTCTGACCTACGTTTGAAACGCTCGAACCTCCAAAACATTAGAATAGTCCATGTGATTACTTCTACAAATCATCAGAATAAAGTTTCCTTTAAACTTCTTACAGTATCTACTGGTTTTGGTTCTATTAGAATATGACACTATTACATTAACACAGTAGACGATAACTATTTCAGTTTAAACGATGTGAGGCTATAAAACCAGGTATTCAATATTTTCAAGTCATGCAACCCCACTGACCGAGCGTGACGATCTCCCACAGCAGGATGCCGAAGGCCCACACGTCGGTGTGGTGGCTGTACACGTTGTAGAGCAGCGCCTCGGGCGCCATCCAGCGCACGGGCAGCGCGCCGCGCGCCGCGCGCGAGCTGGCCCCCGCGCCGCGCGACATGCCGAAGTCCGCGATCTTGCACAGCTTGTTGTGGTCCACCAGCACGTTGCGCGCCGCCAGGTCGCGGTGGACGATCTGGGAAAGTGAGCCATAGTAAATTAGGTTTAGTTGGGTTGAAAACGACCTACGCTATCACCTACGATGCTGTGGAAGAGCCGAAGATATTGGGCTAACAAAATTTAAATGATAAAAAATTAGGAATTGAAATTTAAATATCGGAAGAAAAGTCTTGATTCCCTCAGTTTCATTATTGCTATCGTAGTCAACGATGCCGGATATCCAAACTACTCCATTGCCACAATTAGCTGCTAGGCCACCGATTTACCACCACCAAAGCTTTATAACGACTAGTCAGTTGCAAATAAATTAATTCTCGGCAAATGGGTTGATTTTTTGTACATCGGCGAATTAAATATATCGTATACAATACAATAGACACGCAGTGATTGCTGTAATTATATGAAATAGGCTAAGTCCTCCATTTTGTGTATCAATCAAAGTGCGTCGAAACTTACCCCTTTAGAAGCAATATAGTCCATCCCCCTCGCCACGCAGTACGCGAAGACCGTCAGATCTCGAGACGTGAGCGCTCCACTGCCGCTGAACCTGTCAGGTCGGGACCGGCGCTCGCGCAGGTATGTCAGTAGTTTGCCGCACATCACGTACTCCATTATTAGGAGATAGGGTTCTGAAAACGAAAGAAACAAGTTTTAAATACTGACAATGGACTCTAAAAATTTTTTATCTTCAAGACATTCAAGAAAAAGCCATTAGCGGAAATGAAAGTTGTGCAAAAGTATGAATTTAAGAAGAGCTCTTTCCTTCACAGTTTTCTAATAAATTAAACAATTATGATAATGTTGACGTTCTCACTAGACTTGTGTTAAGTGTTTTGCTGTTTTTGAAGGCACCATACACTAGTAATTTCGCATAATCAAGTCTCCTCTCTGTAAGCCGTGATCGACCACGCGAGCCAAGTGCACTCCGGTCAAGTCACTTACTCGCGGGTTATTAATTGAATCCTTGTGCCTCTATTGCTGTCCCATCATCATCGTTATTATTGCGAAAATAACGTACCTAGTTCAGTGCAACAGGCAAGCAACGTGACAACATTGGGATGTGTCCCTATCTTCTGCATGATGTAGATCTCGTGGAGCAATTCCTGCTTCTCCTTCTGTGAGGCAGTCTCCTTGATGCTCTTGACTGCCACCAGCCGCGTCAGTCCATCGTGACCGTTCAGGTCGTCTGCTTCTGCTTTCCACACCTGCGTGAATGTGAATAATTTTAGGTGAATGATTGTAAACAGTTAGTGATACAATAGAGTGAATGGAACAAAACACTGATTTAATATTAGGGAAAAATGACTGAATTGACAATATGTCTAACCTATCACAAACACAAGTGATAACCTAGTGGTGTGACCGTCGGACTACCAAATCATAGGTCTCGAGTTCAAACCCAAGACACACACCTCTGATTTTTCGGATTCATGTGCGTATTGTATAATTATCACTTGCTTCGGTGAAGAAAATCATAGTGAGGAAACCAAACCAGCATGCCTAAGAGATATTTCTCGACGGCATTATTGTAATTTTTTTTGTTATATCTACGGGGTGTAAACAGACCCTTCCCGAAACCGTTAACCAAGCATTCTGTACATCAAACTAAGTAACCCTACACAAAAATTATTGCTGGGAAACGACTTTTTTTTGGGGGTGAAAAATAACCTTTTACGGTAAAACTCAATGTTACGCACGGTTTAAAACATTGTGCTAATGGACGCATTGAGTAGTAAACGGGCCATGGAGGTATTTAAAGTAAAGATATTACCTTAAAAAATTGAATTTAAAAAAAAATGCTGTGAAAAAGTTGGAACTTTGACCCCCAATAACTCCATTATGAGAAGGTTCCACGGTATGGTGTAGAACAAAAAAATGATCGCAAAAGCGGGGAGAATAAATGCCTTTCAGCTTCGTTAAGGGTCTATTTACACCCTTTATGTAAATACATCTACATGTATGTATTGGTTCATCATCTAGGTTTGAGATAACAGAAAACTTAAAGGGTAAAAATCGAACAAACTCACCTGTCCAAAGTTCCCCTGTCCCAATAACGTCTGTAGCCTCAATTTATTTCTCGGGAACTCCCACTTCTGGTCAGGTTTCGTCGGCGTTGGCAATGGAGGCCTTGCGACCGGCGTAATAGGAGACTCTTTTTTAATGTCTCCATCCTCGAAATACCCCTCGTACTCCGTATCAATCTCTTTGGTCTTCTTATTTAATATACTCCTTAAAACAAAAGCTACTATTGCAGCAACTGGCAGAAATCCCAGTCCAGCCAAAACGTATGATGCTGTATACGTTTTCTCAGCCTCAATGACGACCTCCTCGTTTTGTGACGAAAGGTCCTCAATATCTTCACCATCGGTTCTGTTGACAGTTTTAACAGTTTTGGATGTAGAACTAGCAACAAAAAGTGGTTTTGAACTTGATTCTGATGATGTTCGGGAAGTCACCACAAATGGCTTGAAGGCTGCTGTTGTGGCTGGAGGTAAAGATGTTGTGAGAAAACTGGAAAAGGCTGTTGTAGCCTGTGTAGTTGATATTGGGTATTCTGTCGCTTTGTCAGTAGGTGGCAAAGTAGGAGCTGAAGTCATAGTTGTACTTGAAGTAGTCGTCGGTCGTCTTCTTCTATGCTTATTAATTCTAGTCGAATTTGTCGCGTTTTCGATGTTTCTCTGTCGGAATATATTCGCTAATCTTTCTGATATCTTTGATTCAGTTTCGTTTTTGGAGAGCGCGGTATTCCTTGTTGACAACTCGCTGGCTATTGGAGGCGCCGTATTTGGACTAGAATTCGGATTCTCTGTTGTTGTAGTTCTTATTCGAATTATGTGTTTAGGTTTGAAACTTGAAGGCGAAATTGTGGTAGTCTCCGTTTCATTTATAAGTATTGCTTTTGGAATAGTGCTATTATTCGTTTCTGAATTATCAGATAGTTTACTACTATCGTCTTCTTTTAAACTACCTTCCGTTTTATTATTTCCTTTCATAGACGAAGTAATAGATACTGATGTTACTACAGCTGTATAAACTGAAGTAGCTGCTTTTTCGGTAGTAGTAGCATTTATTATCAGAGTGGTTAGCACTGGAGTATTTTCAGTACTTGCAGCTATTACTCTCAGAGGACGTCTTCTGATATTCGAATAATTTCGAGTAAAGTTCCTAGGCGAGGTGGAAGTCGCATTTGTTTTTATTAGTGGATTGTCTCTTGTCGTATTACTATTATTGGATTTTCGTGCTATCTCTTGATTTATTGCGGTACTGTTTGTTTTATTTCCATCTTTACTTTTATCAAATACGCTGGGCGAATGCAGAATTATAGGTTCAGTAACATTTAGCTGAGCAACGTTTTGTGGTTTTGTAGTGGGTGGTACTGTGGTTGAAAACTTTCTATATTGATTAACTAATCCCACGTGGCGTGCTGGGGCGGGCCCTTTAACTGTATTCCTAATTTTATTTTTCTCAATGACATTTTTGACCACAGATACATCCATATCTTCATTTATTTCTTCTTCGTCTACACTAGTGTTCTTATACTTTTCTGTAGCTGAGTACCTTGAATTGAATTTCCTCTTTTCTAATGGTGCAACAATAAAATTAACTGATTTGGTAGATGCTGACAATGTTGGAGAGTTAGTGAGATTATCACTTATAGCTGGCCCACCAAGTTTTTGACCGAAATATTTGAATGGTGCCATTTCTTCAACTGGTAGTTCAGTTTCAAGTGGTCTAAAGTGATTGTAAATTTCGTCGGTCATGAAAAGGGTGCGATTTTCTTTTTCATTTTCGACTTTTATTAGCTTTGTGTTTTTACTATCAGTACTGTTGGCTATGATGTTAGATTCAGATATTTCTTCTGATTCCTTTGCAACAGCTTTTTCAGTTGTTTCTTCTTTGAAAATATTGCTCGATGGTGTAGTACTTTCGATAGTAGTACTATTGTCTTTAGTTTCACTTACTGTGGCATTTATATTTGCAATCTGTGTAACATTTTCCGGATCAGAATAATTGAGTAAATACAGGCCGTGGTTCGATTCATCTACTTGGAATTCTTCTTCGGGATCTAACTCAACATCCTTATCTAGATTTTCAAATTTCTCAGGTGGGACATAAACTATGCTACTTTCAGTTATTTCCCTGCGTTCGGGTATCGTTACAGCCTTATTAATTCCCTCTCTTCTTCTATTATTCATAAACCCTGCTCTGCTTTTGTTGTCCTGGTATACTCTGGGTACAAAAAGGTGTCGTATTTCGTGTGGTTTCACAATTTTTTGGATTTCCTTCGAGCCGTCGGAAGTTACAAACTTAAGTGTGCTCGCTGGATCATTGTTCGAGCTGTCAAACGTTATCCTCTTCACTGTAGAGCTATTTGAGTCTCGTACTTCTAACTGGGCGAATGTTGTGTTGGTTCTGAAAAAGAGATAGTCAACATATTAGATTTTTTTCTCGGTTTTCACGAATTTAATAATGTAATGATTTGATTCGCTATAAACAACAAAATTAATTGGAGGCACTAGTTTGTAATAAAAACCATTCATGAGATCTTATTAAGTTTCTTCAAACCGCACTATTTCTCTACTCTACAAACATTAATCAATCTACCATACTGGTTCAATCCTTATACAGACTAAACTAACCCACTTCACAGTCCCTTCACCTAGAGACAATACATACTTGTTAGGCTTATGTGCTAATGCCGCTATAGTATTGATATGCGTCGCTAGTCTATCTGTGAGAAGCTGTCGCCTTCGCGTGGCGAGCAGGGAGAGCAGTTGCGAGTCCCGCGTTGCGTTTGCACTGCTCTGCGTCGTTGTCCGCCGACCATTGCCTGCAATGGATAGAGAATTTTGCGTTAGAGTTGTTTTATGGTAGGGTTAATATAGAAAAGAAGGTTGATTTGAATACTGGTGTAATACTAATATTTTCTCAACATAGCCACTTGATAGCTTTAGCATTTACAGACTATATAGTTCTCTCTGCTGGAACACAGACTCTCCTCTCTACAAACGGATTCGCCCATACTCCACCACGCAGGTCCAGCGTGGGTTGGTCGATCAACGGCTATAGCTAAAAATTTAATTGGCTTTAACTTGCACAAAAACATAATAGCAGATACAAAAATAACGAAGGACAAGGGTAATCAAAAACCAAATCCAGTGGTTACCAATATTGAAATACCACAATTATCAAAACCGAATGCCACAGCCATTGTCAACAACAATATCCTAAAACCTTCAAAGCTGTATGATTACATCAACGGAGACATCCGACCACAATTACTGCTGACCATAAACGACAGATCGCATGATGACCACAATAGAAATAATTGCACGTTATCTGTTAGCTTTGATCGGGAACCTTCACCTACAATGCGATGCAACATGAAGGAAGATGACGATTTGATGAGTTGGTTAGTAATATGTCGATAGTATGTTATGGACGGAAGCTAAGCCCTTGTCAAAATGATCAAGATTACATGGATTGTGCTACTCAAATGATGTAAACGTTTCTTGCTTCGATAAGACAGGTTACACCATTTCAGTGCTGGTTGGTGGATGTCAGATGTCTTCGAATTTTTAGTTCTAAGACATGTCGTTTCCTCATGATTTCCTTTCAACGTTTTTAGCAGCAGTGATAAAATAAATTGCACAAAGCCAAAATGTCGGCCTGGGTATGAACCAACGACTTACAACTTGTGAGTCGTGGTCGTGCCACCAATGCTCAATCAGAACTGAAAAGTATTCAGCAATTACTTAGATCTAGGGTAAACAAATCCGCTAATAAATTCTAAAACTTCTTCTTCTCTTCTTGTTTCTTTCTAATTTTGGCGTATAATAAAGTTCTATCTATCTACGATGACTATTAAGTCGCGATAGTCTATCAAAACAACGTTTTGCTGCTCGTCACTGTAAGTATTTATTGTTGCAACCGACTCAGCCATGGAACTATTAGGAACTACGGCAAGGTAAGGATTCTAAGGTATAATGACTGGCCATATTCGTTGCTGCAACTCCCAATACACATATCTTAACTGCCAATTCAGCGCCATATGTACTCTCATTCAAAAACCCTCCCATTAAACGTTTCGCTAAGTACACAGCTACACATACGCCTCAATGTCATCACCGACATTAAAGCCTACTCTCACGGCTCGCGATTAAGACAATAAGTGTAACTTAACACATAGACCTTGACACGGCGGTGCAGAGAAAGTGTCGTGTGTAATCCGCTTTATGAGTGAGTCTTTTGTTTGTATTTACACGTACGAAGGTATTTAGCAGGGTAAACAGAAATAAAAAAAGGGTTCGTAAGAATGATAAGTCACTTATCTTGGTTTTTACTTCAAATAATTTGGTTTTACATCGCAGCAAACGATTATAATAGGCTTTCTAATAACAACCCTGAAAATTTCTAAAAAAAAGGACAAGCTTGCTAAATAAAGAATGAGGTATCTAAAGTTTTATCCTGGATAGAATAATTTTATGTTATTCTTGTTTTTTCTTTATCGTGTGGTTAGGACCTAGGTGTCAGAGTTTGTATGCCGGACATAGGCCTCTGACTTGGCTTTACATGCCGTCGAAAAATATCTCTCAGGCATGCTGGTTTCCTCACGATGAGACGATGTTTATTCTTCTTTATAGATTCATAATAAAAAATCTAAACCACTTTGCGTGCAGTACCCAAATTGGACTAGCTTTGTGAATTCTATATAATATCTGTCTACCATAATCAGCGCATGACAGGTTTAATATCACCAAAAATACAAATGCCCGATTACGTACGTGTATAAAATATAAATAAACCATCACTCCGGTCATCTTTCCTGACTTTTTTATCGAATATTAATTTCTAATTTCGTTTTTATTGATATAAAAAGCTGCGCACGAGTCGCGGACGGGTTTCACCGACTACACGCTAGAGAAACTGAATGTCCGACGCGTAATTATGAAACGGTTGTTATTGATAACCAATCATATAAGTTCATATGGTAATAGATAGTTTTTGTATGCAGTAGTATCTATTATTTTAGTACCGTTATCTAAACAACATTTTTTTTTCAAATACAATCAAAATCTCATCACTTCTAGAATCACCATTGCTATTTAAGATACCTAACAGAACTTTCTTTCTTTTTCTTTTTTTAAAAACGTTGCCCTACACTTGGATTTTTTCCTCTATCATGGGTGCGTTTAAAACATTCAAACTCATATAGACAAACAGCCAGACGCAGAACAACTACCTGTAGGAGCTGTAGGCCACACAAACGTTTGTTCCATGCGGGAATCGAACCCGCGACACGTAGCGCAGCAACCAATGGCTAAGCCATCTGCGCCAACCGTGGCGTAAGCTATTAGTTGATTTGATGCTAGCTCTCCTACTCATTATTAGTATCAAATCCAGTTCTATCTTAGACTATTTAATAAACAGATTTAGGTCTCAGACGAATGGCATAACCCGAAATGAAATAACTTTGAAGCCCATGCACACTATTAATTGTTCTTTCCTCATACTACAATGACATGCAAGAGATCGTGGATGCCTTCAATGTAAATTCAATCTCTAGCTCTATTATGTACGTATTACATCTACTTTCTAGTTACGTGTCTACCGTAAAACTAATAACAACTTCGCACTCCATAAAATAAAGAGACCGTAAAATAAACAAACATTTGAGCACAATTTAGTTTGTTGCTCAATATACGATAAAACGCGTTACATTCAGTGTATTTACATGTAGCTTGCATAAGGTTATGTAAACAGTGTTCGTGCGAAATACTTGGATTTGTTCGTAATCTCACGGTTTTTCAGGTACACGTTCTTTACTAGTTTGTGTCATGATTCTGTGTGGTGCCAGTCGTGAGCATTTAGCGGTGATTTTCATATTTGTATAAAAGGCCATACAAATATAAATATTATTTATTGTTAAAAAAAATCTTTGTTCTACCAACAAGTGACTCCAGTGTCTAAATGAGTAATTTACTGTTTCTGAATAAATTAGATACTTTCTACATTTACTAGCTTATGCCCATGGCTTCGCCCGCGTGAAGGTCGGTAACTATCCCACGGGATCATACTAACGATATAAAAAGTATTCTATATGTTGATCCAGGTTATAAACAATCTATGTGCTAAATTTCATCCAGATCCGTTCAGCAGTTTCCGCGTGAAAGAGTAACACACATCCATGCTCACAAACTTTTCGCATTTATAATATTAGTAAGAAGAAAGATTTTGACAATCGAAAAGTGAGTTGGTATACTGAATGGAGCATCAGTGTTGGGACGCTGAATATTTTCTCCCTTCCATACTTTTCAAATAAAATCGACAACGAGATTACTAAAGCCTACATTGACACATGACACGTGCTTTATTTACTGCCATGCATTGCACGAATCAATACTTTAAAAGATAATAATAATAGCTTTATTTATTCCTTACACAGGTTTTACATTTCTGTACATTACTTATATTAGTATTTATGCTTAGTTTGTTAGTATTACATCTTAATTGGTTATTGTGTGTTTTGTAAGGACCGCTCTGGCGGTGAAAGCCTCCTTCATGTCTCTCCATTTAGCTCTATCTCTTGCCAGTCTGTTCCAGGTCGCTCCAGCCGTGGCAACTATGTCATCGCTCCATCTTTTGAATGGCCTACCTTTTCTCCTTTTCTTGTGTATAAGGTACCAATTCATGACAATTTTGGACCATTTGTTCCCTGGTGATCTTTGGACATGACCAGCCCTTTAAAAGATAGAAGATATGAAAAATAATTGCCTTTAAGATCTTGCCCGACTTATCTCCTACACCTCCTGCCTTACACCACCATCCATAGGATAACGGTGCGGGCGTTCGATCCGTTGCACCAACCGGTTCCTTGCGGTCACAACAACCGTACGACTATTAGTTGCGTAACTATTGCGTAACCGCGGAGGATGTGCCATAATGAAAACACCAGAGAAAAGTTTATATTATTTAATAGAGAAAAAAGCTATAATATTGGGTTGAGAATTTTTAAAGCTTAAGTACGTGTAAGTAGTAATAGTATCGCACATAAGTAGGCAAGAAAATGACTGCAGGACTAAATATTAAATGTTAGGCAATGGTCGCTGGCGTGACTGCACAAAAACATGAGGTCATGAATTTGATTCTCAGGTCGGGCAAAGTGTTATTGGGTTTTCTATCAGAAATTCCTCAGTAGCAGCCACGGAGTCTGAATTTGTGCCCGGTTGATGACAATAGGTTCACCCCGTATTACATGGACCTCAAAATATAATTGGCGAATTGTGGGTATACTTTTGATACACCTATGCCTAACCTTTCGGGCATTACAGGGGTGATGTTATGTAGGCGAAACCTGAACCAACAACTTAACGTGCTTTCTGAGGCACGAGGGAAACTCACGGGTATGTTATGGGTCACCCATCCACGGGCAAACCTAGGCAAGCGCGGCATAACCAGAAGATCGACCCGAGTGGCTGTTATTATTTAGCCACGAGCTCCTCAAGAATATTTAGTCAAACCTCAAAAACAGGTTACCTAATCCTGAAGATTTTAATCCCAGACAAAAAACCTTCTCTTCTCAAGATGCAGTTACACAGTGAGCCCTGTCCAACGCAGCTGAGAAACGGCTTCTCATATTACAGACATGCTTCTCCATCAACTATAATTAAATCTCTGTAACAATAGGTGTGCAAACGGCAATGACCTGTCATACAAAACCATTACACACTCGTCAAATTAAAAATAATAACATACATTTGTATCATTTAGTACTAAAGAAAGTGTTACCATTTGAAATAATTACACGTTCCTTAAGACAGCTGTGAATTACAATTGTAATTACAATCACTGTAATGTGCTATTGATTACGACGTTATTGTAATCAAATAATTAGGTAATGATAAAGGATTAACATTAAACACGCGATGTCATGATCTTTCTGTGCCAAGGCTTTTAAATGGAAACAATTGATAAGTTATTTTAATTTAAAATAGTTTTGAATACAAAGACGTTTTTAATTAAGTCGGTAAATTGATAGCAGTATAATTAATTCATAGTTAATCTATTTTCTTGTTGTTTTTCTACTTCATTGAGTAGTTTAATTCAGTCGCTCTAACCATGAAACCTCAAGTACCTCTCAAGTTGTAATTAATTAGGTAGAGTATATTCCAGTTTGCTGATGTTTAAGAAAACACAACTTTGGATGAGTCCACCATGTGAATCGAGCTTTAGGTCTTATCTAATCTTGTTTCCTTTCTTTATCGTGTGGTTAGTACCTAACCTGGTGTCACAGTTTTCATGCCGCCCATCTGCCTCTGACATGCCACTGACAAATATTTCTCCGGCATGCTGGTTTCCTCACGATGTTTTCGTTCACCAAAGCAAGTCATAATTATACAATACGCACATGAATCCGAATAATCAGAGGTGCGTGTCTTGGATTCGAACTTGAGACCTATGAACTGGCAGTACGAGGGTCACACGACTAGGCTAGCACTGCCTTATCTAACTCTCGGGATCGATAGTAGATCAGTTCATCAATTCTTAGCATAAAGAGACAGGAACTCCAAGGCTGCATCTGCGCCCCATTCACAACTCAAAAGCCCCTTTCCCATAAATACCTCAGAACAAAATGCCAAAAGACCAGTTACAACAATTACTAAAGTATTGGCTAAATCCCTTTCCAAGATCTATCAGTTTCACAATGCTAAGAGTTCACAGTGCCTACGTACTCATAGGGTCCGAAGGCTGGGAAAATTTACCTTTCGTAACGTAACACTAAAATGTTGCTCTGTGTAAGAAATGTGCTGAAATGCAAGTGAAATAGGTAGGTGTAGTATGAAGTCTCGTGTGTATGATTTTGTTGTGATAAAAAGTAAAATAGGTTGTCTTGATTGAGGTTGATTAGCAAGTGAAATCACGCGTAATAAAGAATGCAACTAAACATACTCCAGGGTGGCTGGTAGCAAATTGCATGCGAGTTGCCGTGAATTGAGTTAAGTGGCGTGCGATTGAAGAGCTCTATGCCCAGCAGTGGACTGTTGTAGGCTGATGTTGACAAAACAAACTGTTACAACATACATTTTTCGTCTACCAAAACACAAAAGAAAACTATTGTCAAATGAACAAAAGAAAACTATTGTCAAATGATAATAAATTAACACACTCAGCCAATTAAATTCCGACTATTGAAACACAGACCTCCTCTCTATGGGAGAAAGCGTTAACCTCCACATGGACCTAGTGCGGAAAATGATAATTAATATGTATCTATTCACGCAAAGATACATTGTACCCTGCCACTGGGAACCATACTATAAAATCACTATGCTGAAAACAAAACCACATACTGAATTAAATACAGGCACGATCTTATAATTGATTAAATATCAAATCACCAGTCCAAAATATACAAATCAACGCTGCTCCAAAATAAGCAAAGCAACATTTTAGCGCTCCAAATTAGGTGGTCAGTTAGATCGTCTAAGGTAGAATCCGAGCTATGCGCCTCTCGCCAGTCGCGGGACCACTCTAGTTTACCTACACTAAATGCCTAAACTGTGCGGTCAACAGCCTAAGTGTCCTAATGAGATTGGCTATTTTGAGCGGGGACTTAGATTTAGTATTCTAATATAAACTGAATGTGAAGGGTTTCGAGTTGTAACTACACGAGCATTTGGCTAATAAACTTTGTAATATTTTGGAAAAACCGTAGTTTTTCTTTAATCTTTTTGCAAAAAATATAAGAAATTCTGCTTAATCGTCTCTTAGACTTCTACGAAATTGAAGGAACTTACGCACTTGTTTTAGTATAGTTCTATTTTTACACGAACAATTCATTAACGCCACGTAATGCAAAATGGAGTTAGTACAAAATATGCATCCAGAAAAACTAGTAAATCTACACACCTACAAAGTAAGCGTTAACTAAGTAAATAAATTATATACCAATTTGCATCCAGTAAAACCGGTGTACAAAGTAAAAGTAAATGTTTAACTAATCAAGAGCACTTAGATTGAAATCTTTAAACGTTACTTAGCACGTGCTTGCTTTTTCTATCTTGCACTAGGTAACTTATATTTTGACAGGAACAGGAATAATGCCTAACCAAACTAATGGGTGTAAAAGACCCCTCAACGAAGTCGAAAGGCACTTGTTCTCCCCGTCATGCCATTCCGATATTTTTTTGTTCTGGACCATACTTGACAACCTTCTAGTTACGGATATATTAGAGGTCAAAGTTCCAACTTTTTCAACAGTTTTTTTTTTTTTAAATAAAATAATGTTTTAACAGTAATCACTTGGATTACTGTTAAAACTTTACCTCCATGATCTACATGAGTTACTTAGTTTCATCTACAGAATGCTTGGTTGAAAGCTTCGTGAAGGGTCCGTTTACATCTTGTTTATGTTACTATCGTAATAAATCTCGGCCTTCAAGTGCGGTTGAACCTAACTAATATTAAATCCGTCCGGTTTTATTTCCCTTGCATCCTTCCTAAGATTTCTCTGAACACTTAAGCCATGAGAAACAGTATCCCTTCAGTTAATGTGAAAAATATTTATGAAGAGAAACCTACGAAGGAAACAATGAATTTTAACCTTTATGAATGTTTTAATGTTTTGTTGTAAGCTGTAAAAGACTATTTTCTAATTAGACATGGTATCATGAGACTTTATATGAACAGAATGAATGTTTTTGGATGTGAATTAAGTTGGAATTTATTATATCTCATAAAGATAAGAGATTTACGATGTTATTTTACCAACATTATTATTTTATTTGCTTGATTTAAGATATCGTTGGGTATGAGGAAATAGTGGGTCGAGTTTCTTTAGGTAACATAATGGAACCAAATACGCAATATTGGTCCAACAGTTGGCTCCAACATTGCACCTGCCTACTGACATATTCCCAGCATAATTGTTCGCCAGTTCTCACAGATACAATCGTAACACTAGATTGCATTCCTTTTTCCGCAATTTGGCAAAAAAACCTCGCAATATATACCATTGCACAGCATACGCATTGTTTATTCAAAGAACGTATTACAATCAAGTTTAGTAATGCCTAGTATGCCTTAATTGTGATTGAATTAATTCATTACAGTTCGTTTTTTTGTCAAGTTCGAAATCCGTTCGGAGAAATTGTGGGAACATTGCGAGAAAAGCTAAGAGTAAGCTGAAAGTGGTATGTTTGACATAACGACATATTCGATGCTAATTGGTAGTAAAAAACCCTTCTAATTACTTATTGTCTCTTGCCCATGTATGTGCGTGTAGATTTTGAAACCTAAGTAGCCAATGATAATCAGAAGATGTCAGTCTTCTGCTTTATCGTATCGATGATTCCTTTAGATCAGCTTCGACCAAAACTCTGCTACTTCAACAGCGTTATCAGTTATTTCGGACAGAACCCTCAAAGGGTAGGCTACACAAAAATTACAGTAAAACTAACTATTACAACGACCCTACGTAAAGATTAAGTTTCAAACGGTAGTTAATCCACATTAGTCTAAACTCCGCTTACATAGAGAAACAAATAACATGTACGAAGGACCACCTACATAAAGCAAGCGCCCAACCAAACGTTTACAAGCGCAAGTTATAAGGTAGTAAGTACAATAACAACACATAAAGACACTAACACATTTAACTGGAAGTCTATAGTGCGTCTATGCGAGGTAGTGAGTAGAACGCACTATAATAGAGAGGTACCTACTTCAGCTTACAATCGCACGGTAGTAGGTGGCCTGTTCGCACCGTTACTATAGGGTTGGGAAAGCTTTAAGAAATACCGATGTTGCAGGACCCAAACGGGTTTAAAAAAGGCGACAATTTGCAGAAAAATCTCGAATATGTATCAGCAGCGGATTGTCCGCTGCAATCAAATAAATGCTTTTTCTTTCTTTCTTTCAATTTGTGTCAGCTATATCCCAGTTTGACTGATTACTAAATAATAATACTTTCAAATTCAGTCGAAAGAATAATAATTAAATCTGACTAACCCTGACATTAATGACGAAAGTAATACGATCTGAGTAATTAGAGATATTAATCTGATCTTTGACGATGCGCAAGATCAATCAAGATGGAAATAATAATTAAAAATGATCGAGATATCCTATCTAGAAAAAGTTCAAACTACAATGGTATTACAGGAAAGGGTAGAACTTACGAGTACGTTGGCAGAATATCAGTAGCAAAGAATAAGTTATCCAGAAAACATCCGGGATATTTACCGTGTTAACTATTTCCGTGATCATGGAGCTTGCAATATCGGTAACTCAAAACAAACAGTTTTTAGTGATAATGTTAATGTTAGTGACTATGTCAGTTTAAAAACTTATATTTCCAGTAAAAGTTCTCTTGTTAACTGCAGAGGCTTGGAAATTTTTTGTCGTCATTGACGTTGTTGTTACTTATTTTATAACATTGTAAATAATTTATTAGCTAAATATAATATAATTAATAAATTAAAATAAGCTAAAGTATCTAACTTAACAATGAACTTTGAAAATGGCGTCAAAAAACTCCTCCTCAACGCTGCCAACTGGTAATGTTAATAACATTGTTAACTATAAACTACCCAAACATCACAAAATAAAACAAAATCCTCTGATCTACTTCTGTTCTTAGGTTTGTTCAAAAATTCGACCATTACCCTATTTATCGATACAACCACACCACATCCCTAGCAGCACCTGCATCTACTACCCGCGTGCAGTGACCGGCAATGGGGTCGCCTGCACCGCGTCGTCGCCTAGCGCCTGCGCACACGCATATGTGCAAACATTACTGTCACTAATAGCTGTCATAGATTTAGTTCACTGTTTTATATTTGTAGTTTCTTTGTTATATGTGCAGACGGCTACGTAAACAATGGCTCTCGTTGACTGACGGTTGGAAATTATTCTTTGCAAATATTTAATTTACATTTCTATTGACAATCCATTTTGAGTAAAACAATACTAACACAATTACTGTTCTTGTGTTGTCAACATATGAAATATTGCGATAGCAAGAGGATTGCTAGTAGAAGAGATAAAAGAAAAGACTATTACTAAAGCTAAAGTACCTTACAAAAGACTTTCCTCCATGTTTTAAAGTCAGTTTAGTTTAAAGTGGGCCGACTTATGATAAACCTGACGAAATCAAGATTTGGAACAAGATAATCATCATCGCCGTCACAGCCTTTCCCAAAGCATCGATCATTTAGCTCAACTTCTTATCTCACGAGATTTAAGTTGAATATTCCATATCTAACAAATAACTACCTAATCTAATGTCACAAACCAGTCGCCAATTTTAATAACTCTGCAAACAGGACGCCATTATTCGTTGCAACACAAATCTTAGTCAAACCAGTCAGCATGAAATTAAAAATGTACGAAAGGCCACTCCGCCCGGCCTGGATTGGCAGGTGGAAACGCAGTCTGATTGCTAAGCCTAATTCACAATGGTGTTGTGACATTTATTTATAAAGGAATGGCGAATTTTAATTTCCTGACTACATTGGGAAATCTTTTAAGAAAATTCTGAAAAGTTGCGAGATTTTTTTGTGTGGCGGGCAGAAAAAGATAAGATCTTCGAGTAATGTTCGTTAAGTTCATTTCGATAATATAGAACTTCTACACATTTAATTATAAATTAAAGGCGCTTTTCGTGAGGATTTTGATGCGGTTTTCACCAACATTTGGAAAATTTATTCCAAATGTTGGTGAAAACCATAGACATAAAAGTCAATAAGTGTAACAATAATCGATGATATGCTCGATGTTTTGTTAAGACATAAAGCGATGATGATGTGCAAAGCCAGGCCAGGTCGCTAGTAGTTCTTGTTATGTTATACGAAAACTAATTTCTGGGTTTTCATTAGGAACTTTAAAATCGTTTACCACATTCGATGTGGTAGTCTAAATACAATCAAAACAAATAACCCTTTTAAATTGCATTTCATTTCAAAAATATCCGTACTAAATTACATTTTGTTTTCAATTACAGCTCAGTCTTAGATAATCCTCTATTAACCTCATTCTGACAGCGTTGAATAAAGCTTTTGATTGAATTCTGCTGACCATTACTGTTGTGTAGTTCCGCTACCAACATAGTCATTATATATAAGCCTTTGTGTAGTATACAAAGGCTCTTTCTGTATTTAGTGTTATGTAATAGAAAGTCTAGTCCAGTTTCTTTTTAGTCTAGGTATGAAAGGAAATTGCAGGGTATAGGAGTCGTGTGATAACATTGTTGCTACGGTTGCCAGGCACCTTCGTCTATGTGTTTTTCGTACTTTCTTCTACGAACTGCTACATGTCCAGTAGGGCCGTTTTTCTACAAATATATATATCCAGGTCCAAAAGGAGCCTATATCTATGTCCTATTCCAGTTCTCAGAATACTGTCCAAGTGGCTTACACGTGAAAAGGTAACAACGTACAATCTGGCGTATTTCTTTTACATGAAGTCCTTTCAAGCTAGTTCATTGATGAATTGATAAACTGCTTTATGTCACAGTTCTATTCAGAATAGTTGGTTGTACTAGTTGGCTTTGACAGATCAAGAAACCACATAAATCTTGACCCAATTGCTGAAACATGTAGTTGTGTACAACTCGACCACAGAATGTGTAATCTCATGTCACCCGTGTTACAAAGTGACACTCTAGATCTTCTTCATATGCTCGGTAGCTCTAGCGACTTACGGCGTGATGTTAAATAATTATAATTAAGTTAGTCCGAGGTAATTGGCGTAAAGCGCACTGAGGCGATCAGCAGCGAAAGTTGAATAATTAATCATTGTTGTAGATTTTATCCACATTAATTGGGCTCAGATTTAGTGTAGCTATTAGAATGTACTTTGTAAGTAGTTGTCTTATAGCATATTATACAATTATGCAACGTGTATGTATTATGGATGAAGATGAACATACGGACCGCCTCGTTATTCTAGTGGTCGCAATCGCGGCTGCTCAGCAAGAGGTCCTGGGCTCGATTCCCGGGTCGGGAAAAATGTTATTAGGTTTTTCCATCAGGAATTTTTCAGTAGCAGCCACAGAGACTGGATTTGTGCCCGGTTAATGGCAATAGACTCGCCCCCTATTACGTGTGACTTCAACATAACTGGCGAAATGTGGATGTACCTCTGCCTAACCTTTCGGGGATTACAGGCGTGATGTTATGTTATGAATCTGAGAAAATTTTCAATGGAAGCCCGATTCTGGATCCGTCTGTTTATTGGCTATCACATAGGACTTAAGCATAACTGACACCCTGGTTAGACAGTGGTGAACCTATGGGTTGGGTGGGTATATAGGAGTGATGTTATATTATATACCTAAGGTAAATGGAGCCTTATTCAAAGCCCGAAATAACCTGAGGGCCTAGAATAAGTGCCTTTCCATCAGTGATAAACAAGAAAGATGCAAACGACAAAAATGTCTTTGTATTTGTTAAAGAGAGACAAAGAAGATTTACCTAAGCTGAAAAGTGGCAAGAGCAAACCTAGCAGCTTTGACAGTGATTGCCACTTGACAAGGCCTGGGTTATTCCCCAGTAAGTCGAAATCCAACAACAAACACCAATCCTAATCCTTTTGATCCAACCGAGCCAACGTCTAACAAATTGTAAGTTAATTCATAAACAACACAATAACATCGCGTTCTATGTCGTAAGGCATAATGTATGTAGATTATATACCATAGGGCTCATTCTCAAGCCTACAAACAGCCTATTGATGCCTGCGCGTGCGACGCATAGCAATGGCGGTAACATTATAATCTAGTGTAGGGAAAAATGGACGGTTCGCAGAAATGCAGGACTACATTCATAAATGTTTTCTTATTTTCCTTGTTCGAGGTAAATGTGGAGCTTTGTATTTAACCGAAACTTCTAGGACTGAATCTGATCTCTAGCTACCAAAGGTTAAATGAATATCGCGGAAGAAATTGCTAAGTTACGGAAAGCTTGGCAAATAAGATTGGTGAACACACACACAATCACACTTACATAGGTTTGACAACCTTATTACAGAGAGCTGGACAGTTGCTTCGACAAAAGCGTAGCCCTAAAGTATAAAAATAGATATAAGAAAGAATACATGGTGGATTTTCAGGACGATCCAGCATGCACCTTAATCGATATAGGTTCAGAAAAAGATTCTGAAGACGCTGTCCTTAACTTTTTGAGTAATTACTAAATTCATTCACAGATTTTGTACACAGTAAAGGCTTGCATGCTTTAGCTGCCCCATCTCGTAAATCCGCCCTATATGTGTACATCTATACTGCCCCCGATGTAATAATTACAGTAAGTCTTATCGTAACTTTGTTAATAATTTGAATATAAAAAAAGAAAAATGTTCTTTAGAGGACTTGACCACAGGTATTATGTTGTAAAAAGTCATAACACCAGTAACACGACTTACTGTAATAGGGAATATGCAAGAAATACAAAACTTTTATTATTTCTTAAAAATGCCTTGTATTGGTCCATAAAAACATTGTGGTACACTTGTTTAATTTTCTAATACAACACTTACTTTACAATTTAATATTTCATGTAGCGTGATTTTGGTGAAACGGAACGCAAACTCAAAACGCATCGCCCCTCGATAACGCCGGTAGTGACGTCAAATACTATGTGTCAAAGAAACACTTTTATTTGAAAAGTACTTAAAGTTTCACTAAGATTTTATTATAATATTGTTATTGCAATGTTTACTTGAATAAAGGACATGCAATTTGCCAAATTAATATATTAAGGGTAAAATATTAGATGTAAACAAGGCAGATAGAGGTAAATGACGTCACTTAACATGACATGAATGGCCGCGACAGTCACGGACGTTTGAACTGTCGTAGAAAATTGTAGGAGTTTAATTTATTTTTTGAGCGACAAGCAGTAGTTGAACTTAACTTTTAATTATTTTCTTGGGTTGATAGTATTTTATTTTATTGATTTAAGTGAAGAAAAAATTACATGCATATTCCCTATTATTACTAATTATGACATCGGTGGCAGTATATCGGCAAAAGCTTTTGAGGTCGTAGGTACCACTTATAGGTAACTAACATTTTAATCGAGCACGTTCAACAATGTCCACGTAAATCTGATACTAGCTCGCACGCATTATTGCAGTGACCTCAACTTGCAGATATTTATTGATACTACGACCTAACAAGCACGACCTGCTATAAATACAGGTGAAGGAATTTCCAAGTCACAGTTTGAAGCATGACAAAATTGTTTCTTAGGTTCATGATGTCAGATTTCAGATATGAGAATACTTTGATTCTGATGTCATTTGATTATCTATTTCATGGAGGGCATACTACCTATAAGTAGGATACATAACTTATTGAGAAGGGGCAAGATAAGTGACATTAAACCCGAACACAATTCAGTACTTACAACAATTCTTGTAGCTAAGACAGTTTATAATCTTCGTTTTCTTAAACAAGAGTTTTAAAAAACAAACAATTCTAAAAACACTACCTGGACTGTTAAAAGCAGAAGGATTCACAAGTTATGTACAGGGGCTGGAAACGACCTTCTACGACGAAATCCTAATTAGTACCAATGTGCCTTTAATTTACGTCAGCAACCAGCAAGATTTAGAAATTTGTCCAGAGTAACATGGTCAATTTATCACTCTGTTCGAGACGTGAAAGTCCTCTGCGTGAAAGGGTAACTAGCAAACTAGACGGACGATAAATTGCAACATTATCAACCTCTGACCAGGAACCCCGTATCGTAATTCCAAACCGTTTCCTACAATTTCATCGACGATAAGTCGCGTATCGTTTACAACATAAATTAAGTTAAAGGAGCAACCAGACTGCGGTAGATTGATGTCAAAGTGTATAGTGTAGTCCCATAACCATTTTGCATCTATGCTCGATCAATGAAGACTAACCACCGATCCAGCCGCCGTTTTCAAAACATTTCATATTTCTACGACTTCAATAATTTTTTAGAAATTCGACAAAGCTTTTCGGTAACTTTTGTCAATACAATTCCTTTTGTGACGTACTATAGACTTTTACATCACGACCCCAAGTAACATGGGACTATGGTAGGAAGATGATGAGGAATCGTTAATAGAATGTCACTTTTTCCAGGCTCTATTTCTGGTCAATGGCATGCGTCGACCGCAGTTTGGTTGCACCTTTACTTAACAAATAAATTAGGAGCTAGACAATTAAATTGCTCCGACACAATCGCTACTTGGATTCGTGCCTTATCGGTGTTTCGTTCACCTGCTGGTCCGTGTTTTACTGTTGGTCGCTCGCCCACAAACGTATTCAATGGAATTTATAGTAATATATTATTGTGTAAGAGGTTATTTAAGTAGGCAATTTAGAGGTGGGACATTAAATGTATTATTTTTAATTTGGAACCAATTAATGAAAACTTACTCCTACATAGTTGGCAAAAGGTTTGGCAGATGATTATGGAAACAATTAATTTGCACTGTATAGTAATTATACAAGTCATGATTCTTAATGAAAGAGAATATTACAAAGATCGCTAAGATAGAATCCAGTGTACCGTGGAAAGGTGACCTAATTCTGTGAAGTCTGAAGAACCAGTTCTTGAAGTTTTCGATAAGAAGAAGATCACAGAGTTATTATATCAACAAAATGAAAAGATGCAGAAAGCAGAACTCTATCTGTTGCAATAGGAAATAATCACGAAGTTCAGCCTAACTGATTTGGACTGGCAAACCTGATGATTGTAGGAACTTTCTTATGGCAGAAAGGCTTTTTGAGTTTATTATGATGCTGTAGGCTGCGACATCCAACACATTACCTGAAACAAAAGAAATTATCATAAATACACAAAACTAGCAACCGGTGAAAGTTCCTAACATTAGCTAATAATACGTAAAGAGTCATAACACGATACTAAAGAGGCTTCTCGTATGAATGAGTGAGCAACGCCGGACTTTCCAGAGGAAAGTTGTCGCATAGGACATTCACTACGCAGTGATGTTGTAACGGTGGAGTAATGTTTATATGTATTTGGTAATGTGGTTATGAGATTCAGCTTTTAAGCGAGGCTCATTTACATTAATAACTACTTGGTTACTTTAGTACTCCTTAGTGGCTTGGATCAGAAGATTATGCAAGTCTAGTCTATCCATATCCACTCTCGGTAGCTTTGCACTTGTAAGATCTGTGCAAAGATAAATTACTGTACCTCTCCATCAGTACGTATTTAAGTGATCTTCTACTTCTGTTTCTAAGCATATTGATGGCAAAAAGTTCGAATATGTTTGGCCCAAAATTGGGGTACTTGAAAGCAACTTCTCTGAGTGACGTATCCTTTGACCTTTTGTTACGTCCGGCGCACTTTAGGCAATCGACTTCTATCGCCTAGCTAATGACTCTAATCCTTTCACAAGCATATTGATGGCAAAAAGTTCGAATATGTTTGGCCCAAAATTCGGGTGCACGAAAGCAACTTCTCTGAGCGACGTACCCTTTGACCTTTTGTTACGTCCGGCGCACTTTAGGCAATCGACTTCTGTCGCCTGGCTAATCCCTTCACAAGTCAAACATGAGTAATATAATGATATGAACCATCAACACGAAAATGTTCCTCAAAATAGTACCTATCTAATGTTAAAATGGAAAAACATTCTCGTACCACTTTATCATGACTAAAAAGTTTTCTGTCACTGAAAGTTTTTACTCCATAAATAAGACAAAAGAAGGTAGTACCGTACCTTTGCCCCTAACACACCTTCACTAACATACAATCCATTTATCAGATATTACCAACAGCACAGTGGTAGGACGTGACATTTAGCTCCCAGGCCAGGCACGCCCTCACAATAATTAACGATTACTAATATTGATATTGCACGTACAATAATTATTTAATTTCAGATTCCGAAGAGGATAAAACTAAATGTTAAACAATAAGAGGTGTCATTTTCAAATGTCATGTTAATATTTTTATAACTTTAATAGTTTGTTGTAATCTTTTAACCTTTGTTAAGAACAAACATTGTTTGAAAAGAGTTGATAGGTTTTACAAAAGCATGTTCTGAGTTCCTTTACATGTTCCTTTACAAGATTCATTATTATGAACGGTTCTTATCAAACTTAATATCTAGTCTTCCTTATCTATCAACAAAACACCTAATGCTTTAAAACTAGGGGCCGAGGTTAAATCCTAGGACCATCTGCTATTTATGTGTCAATGCACTTTATAAATATTTCAATCCATATGTCTTCGATTCAATGATGAAGCGTTATTTAAACATGTTTATATTTCTTTATGATACTAGTATATTAGTTCAAGGCTTGTATCTAACGAAGGTACCAATAATAATCTTCTGAATAGGCAATTATAAGCATCATAGGCTACCGGTAGGTATTGGACATGCAACTGAAGCATTAATGTATCTTAATTGACGTTAACATTTGGCGTTAGAAGGGGCAATTTCATAAACTAACACACTTAAATGTCACCTTTACCGTCCATTTGTAGACACCTACTGATTGATCCTTCCGTTTATTGACATTTTGCATAAAGTTCTCATCCTAGTTCGAAAAGTCAATGGCAGGAAACTAAACTTTGTATCTCGCCCTTTCTGAATTGTGCTCATAATGAGACGTTTCCGCTTATGAGATAAAGTTCAATCAATTAAAGAGATTATTTTTGTCAGTGCATTTATCATCGGTCTAACTGTCTTCTATAACATCTTCTATGTCTACATGTGGGCCATAGTCCTCCCTTTTGCATGTGTTAATCTCCATGTTCTAGTGCCCCTCATCCAGGGTTTATAAGGCGTCCTTTGGAAAGACCGCTACAGTTTCATCAAATCTTAATCCCTTGGGCTCTATTGCATATTTAAATATGCCAATAATACTTCACATTTCCTCATTCCACGTTCTCATTATGTTGTTAAAGCTAATACTTAAATGACATGCGCATTAGTTCGCAGCTATGTTCAAGGCGTAAGTCATTTATACATCAAAATGATCATTGATAATTGGGGACTGACAGAATATTATAATGATTATGACTTATGTGCAATATGTGTGGGAGGAATCGGAAATGCAGGATTTTAAATAATAATTGATAATGATGATGATGATAATGGACATGTCTGGATAATTGAGGTATTGTTGGGAAAAAAAACTTGGCGGATGATGATCAAGATAACGAGTGTAGTAAACAGATATACTATACCTTTGAGAACTGCATACAATCATATTGACATCAAGGCTCCAAACTCACTACACAATTGGCTCAAAGAGAATAGAGTCTACTTTTGGGTATTTTCACTATCTATAGAGGTTAATCATCATCAACATCATCATCATCATTAGAAGCCTTGTCACCACTGCTGAGTATCGGTCTCCTCACTCTTGCGTCATGCTTCCTTACTTTGGATCATGTAACTCTGAGAAAGTCTCATCCAGGTCTTCCCTGCGATGTTCTGTGGCGGTTCACCTTTTTATCGGTGTGTACAATATCCTTACTTAATATTATAAATGCGAAAGTAAGTTTGTTTGTTACCTTTTCACGTCTAAGCCACAGAACCGATCATCTTGAAATTTTACATATCCGTTGTCAGGTGTACAGAAACGAACATAGGATACCTTTCATCCCGATAAAAAGGACTGTTCCCGAGGAAAACAACAAAAACGCTCTTATGATAAAAGATGGCGCCACGTATCTTTCGAATCATGATTGAATTATATTATTACAACATGAATTGATTGTCAAATTCTAAATTATCGCGAGCGAAGCCGCGGCAAAAGCTAGTTCATAATATAAACAGAGCACCTACTTAACCTTCTAAGCAAGGTGATAAAAGCCTAATAAATATATCGAAAGACAAGTGTAACAACATCGCCTGAAGCTACATCTCGACCACGGAACTACTTACTTGCTCCTACATATAGAGCAGCATTGGTTTGTCAAATTCTCTCAGAAATTGATCTATTAACTGAGCAGTAATTGATTTCAAACAAGGCATTAGTAATGGGCTTATCGTAACATGATCTACAAACATGAGACCATTGAATTAAGGTCGAGTTAAATCTTTTCACACGAGTAGTTACTAATGATAGATGTAGAAACTGACAGTGCCCTTGTTGTTGGTACTATTGAAGTGGATACGGACAGTGATGATGGTTATATGGATGATGATATTTAGGAAAGAAAAGCACCTGCCTAGGCAACTATCTACGATAACGATAAAGGAAAAGGAATTGACAAAAATTGACTGG
This sequence comes from Noctua pronuba, assembly GCA_905220335.1. Lineage (NCBI taxonomy): Eukaryota > Metazoa > Arthropoda > Insecta > Lepidoptera > Noctuidae > Noctua > Noctua pronuba. The sequence goes on from LR999896.1 coordinate 18,266,150, forward strand.
TTTGACAACTTATATAAACAACAGAAAAGCTTGTCAATCCTTGTCAAATCGTTGTAGAAGTATGAAACGCTTTGTAAGAATTGCCAATTGTCTAGGTCCTTTGAATTGAGTCTTTAAATATTTTCTTTTAAAATACTCTCTTTTGAAGAAACAAAAGTCAAAAAATAATTAGGAAGCACACTCGAATCCTTAAATTAATATTGATAGTTGTTTAGGTTAAATTCGCAACCTCATCGCTTTTATTCTCACAATTTATTGTGTAATAATATGTGTGAAATGAAACTTCCATTGAGCGATTTCAATTTGCAATGACAAATTAATATTGACAGTAATTAATTGAAATGCTTTCTCTTTCACAAGTGACTGTCATTATAAATTACCGCATGTCCGGTATAAAGACACGCCCGAAATTAATTTTTAAACTGTTTTTTCTCACGAATGTCACAATCAATTACATCCTTGTATAACCATTTGTAAAGAAAAAAACTCGTTTCAAACCTGCTTAAATTGCATAAAAAATATTTTGCTTAGTAATTTAAGCACTATCGGCATTTGATATTTGAGAGAAAAACTCTTTGCTACTTGTTTGAATTGCATAAAAAAATATTTTGTTTAGTAATTTGAGTTGAGATCAATAAATCATTAAGAAGCAATTAACAGAGCCTTTTAATCCCTCACACGTCCCTATTATGTTTCCAATCGTTTGTCTTAGTTCGGAGCGTATCGAGCCCGCAGGCGACGTCCGATACTTCAAGATATAAATCACCGATCGCCATTCATTCCGGCAGTTCATGAACATCGGCGAAATACAAGCAATAAACTTGAACACAATTGGTAATCTTTTAAGCTATAACTCTTAAGTGATTTAAGTAACCTTGCTGTGAAGCTTACATCTCTTTTAATTGAAGATGTTCCAACATCTCCATAATATATAGACTTCACCGAAAATGTTGAGAACCAAGTCGTAGATTGAATCATTTCAGCGATCCTTGGCTCAATGAACAAGGATCATATTAAGTGAGAATATTTGATGGTTTTGATTTCCCTGGCGTAATTAATAGAAGGGCTTAGGGCTTTATGTCGTAATCGGCTGTCTTGGTACGGGCATGTGATACGGAAAAATCAGGAAAACGTTTTGAGAAAAGTTATGAGTGAGTATTGATGGCTATAAAAGCAGAGGAAGACCAAAGAATCGATGGATGTACTGTGTGAAGAATGATATGGGTAGAAAAGATGTTTCTGACGAGATGACGAGTAATAGAGAAGTATGGAAGACGTCATGCTGCGCCGACCTCATATAAATTAGGATAAGGGCAAGAGAATGATGGTATTGTTGTAAATCAGGTGTATTGTATCCATGTTTTTCTTCTATCACAACATTTCAAAGGTTCATAGTTTATAAAATCATGACTGATGCAATCTAACAAAAGGTTTAATTAAAATTAATGATTAGTACCATTGAACTTCAAGTGATGCGCTGTAAGAATGAGACCCAATAGTTCAATTAGAATTACGAAGTTAATTTTAATTTGCGCCTGTGGCTGGCAACAAAGGGTTCGTTATATTGTAGTACCTACTTGAATGAATTTAATTAAATTGTTTTCTACTAGCTTATGCCCGCGGCTTTCCCCGCTTGGAGTTCTTTAATTGTCCCACGGGATCGTACACCCGGGATAAAAAGTATCCCATGTGTTAATCCAGGTTATAAACTATCTGTGTGGCGAATTTCGTTTAAATCCGTTCAGTAGTATTTGCACGATATAGTAACAAACATCCATACACATCTATCCTAACAAACTTTTGTATATGTGTATAAATGGATGAACAAAAACAAGACCATGCCTAGGCTAACTAAATGACACTTCATTATTTACAAAATTACCTTTTATCTATACAAACAGCCAAACCAGGGACAACTACACCTGTAGGCAAAACAAATATTTGTTCCGTGTGGGAATTGAACCCGCGACACGTAATACAGCAGCCAATCGCTCAGCCACTGCGCCTACCGTGCTGTCAAACAACAACATAATAGGAGAACCTAATAGTAATTAAGTTCTAAACTTAGCACACAATCTAGTAACTTGACGTATTAAGTAATAGACTTCTAGTACTAACGGTATCCGGTGCTCGTATAAAATGATGATCACGATAATTGTCACGCCATGCCAAGGTTGCTGCAATTTTAATACAACGTCGTCGGCGTCCTTTGTTGTTGTTGCAAATTATACGGTATTGTGGTTATTAAAAGAATTGTTGACAGCGGTTATTACTGCTGCGGTAGGTATTATTGTCTTTTATATTGTCTTTTATAGCGGTTTTAAATCAGTTTAATTTGGTCTGTTGTAGTTCCTTGATGCCATGAATGGATGATACATAAACAAGTCTATCCATGTAGTTTTCTTAAAAGTTTTGCTTCATTAAAATCTTTGTCTATCGCTATAATATCATGAATCTTGTAGCACTACTCGACATTACTCCAATTCGATGTTTGTCCAGTATTTCTCTAATTTCTATATCTACGTTTCAATCAAAGCAAATGCTTGTCATCATTTCAATTTATGACAAACAACTTTGACGGAGCGGTTGGTGCAGTGGCTGAGCGATTGACTGCTGCGCTGCGTGTCACGGGTTCGAATCCCGCACGGCACAAATATTTGTATGGCCTACAGGTGTTTCGGGTCTAGCTGTTCCTGTATGTGAGTTTAAATGTTTGTAAACGCACCCACAATACAGGAGAAATTCCTAGTGTGGAGCAAAGTTTAAAAAAAAAAATGTTAGTTCTAAACTAATCAGTAAGTTCCCCATGTGAGGAAAGCAGTCGCATTTTATACCTTCATCTTTTCAACAATAAAATCAATCAAATTAAGAATAATCCGTTCCACTTTTGCCTAGTAATGACAATTATCACCGCTATCCATCATAGCGGTATCACTGTCACATTGTCCACGTCACTATTAACAATAGAAAATAATAATCATAATTATTGTTGATTATTGCATTATCGTTCCCACACTATTGTGATCCACGGAAGTGAGCAATTTGGTCACGCGATACTAACTTTGTTACATTTCCGATGTTTTGTCGTGGTCACTGTTTATAGAGAAATCACATGTGCTATGGTTTTTGCCAAGGTTGATTGGCATGTTATTTTTAGAATGCTATACAGCAATAAAATTAAAGGCAACTTTTTAATATTTTTCATGAATTTAATAAATGTCACTTTTTCAGTACTATGTTAGATAGTACTTTAAAAACTCTCATTACTATTAAACTCAAACTCAAAGCATTTATTTCAATTAGACCATAACAGGCACTTTTGAATGTCAGAAAAACAAAGAAGGCGAAGCTACAGTCCCAGACACAAGGCATAATAACTGTGAAAGTACTGTAGTTGCCCATTCCAAAGCGTAGATCTCTATGGAGAAGAACGGGCAAGAAACTCCATGGACACTCTTTTCAATAAATTATAAATGCGAAAGTTTGTTAGGATGGTTGTTTGTTAGTGTTACTCTTTCACGTAAAAACTACTGAACTGATTTGAATGAAATTTTGCTTACAGACAGTCTATAACCTGGATTAACACGAAAAAGTGCTAAAGCGTTTAAAGTGTTCCGCCCCATGAAATTCTTCAGTAAGAGGCAAACGATTTATGCGAAACAAAAGAAATAAATTACATTGACTAAGATTATGAAATGATGATTTTAAATTTTGAAATACTTAACACGTACCCCAAACATAAGATTGCCATACTTAATTTTAATGCCAAACATTGATAAGCAAAAAAAACGAAAAGCATCGCCTTCAGAATCGAAAGTAGCACCCAAAAATTACATAGTAAACGCAAAAACAGATAACTAGCAGTTGTACTAAAATATAATAAACAAATTACAGTATACGTATGACTGCCCGTTCATTGTATACACTCGTAACAGTTATTATGTACCGAAGTGTTAAATTATATACTGCAGTTACTTCGACCTTTCAGTTAACGTTTGGTAACAGTTAACCGGTATATGGTAATAGTTAATTTAACGTTATGATATGAAATTAGTGGTGTTTTAGATTCATACATGACAGTCGATTGACATCTGGTGTTAAACGTAGTCCTCTCTCTAGACCTTGGGAAGAAGATTGGTGATTAAGGGGTGATGTTAAGTTATTCTTGTGAAGGTAGGCTGATTATGATCAATTAATTTATGAACGATGGATGGATTGTGTGAAGGATGATATGGCAAGAAAGAAGGTGTCTGATGAGATGACGAGTAATAGAGAAGTATGGAATAAGAAGACTTGCTGCGCCGACCCCAAATAAATTGGGATAAGGGCAAGAGAATGATGATGATATGGAATTATGAACGTTCGCATAGTAAACATAAAAGATTCTGTCTTCGGAATTCAGAAAAAAACAATATAATCCTTGTGCCTTTTATTTTCACATTCCTAAATTGCTCATTAAAAATACTCGTTCAGAAGTCGGTTAAAAATGTAAAAGTAATTAACCTTCACAAAACTTTCAGAAAGTCGATGAAAATAAAATCAGCCTACTAAAATATTTAAGAAACTTTTAACGATTACTGCGCTCTAAAACTTTGAGCTTTTTTATCACAAAAATTTCCATTGTTTGACATGGTACACATTGAAAGAGCAGAGGGTCTAAACAAGGTGATACATTCTTTCAGCGATAACAAATAGCCGAAACTCAACAACTCATGGGATTGCTACACCTCAATGTCAATCCTCTAGAATATCCGTTACAAAACTCTTTTAAAACGAGTGCCTATAATGTAATAAATGATAATCTAGGCCTTCTAATTTGGTCCTTTGGAACGGTCTATGTCCACTCAAATGTGTTTAATAGTTCGTACGTATAAAGTATTTCTCCCACACAATATATTTCGTATCAGGCATCAGTTTCCATAGACCGGTGGTGCCACAATGGCGAACTGGACTTAATGACTGTGTTGTTCTATGGGAACTGATCGGGAGGATAAAGTTGTTCTGTCCATTGTGTGATTGTTGCTGAAGGTGGAGTGGAGCTGAAGAATTTATGTTTTACATCATAATTAGGATTATGAAGGTGTTAACTAACTTTTTAGAAAAGTTTTGTGTTGGTTTTGTCTCTGATTTTGAAAAGCAGCTTTTGTAAAGACCCATCCTCTTTGGAACACTTCTTCATTTATTTGTTGTTTTCCTCCGGAACAGTCCTTTTTATCGGAATAAAAGGTACTCTATGTCCGTTCCTGTACATCGGACAACGTATATGCAAAATTTCAGGATGATCGGTTTAGTGGTTTAGGCGTGAAAAGGTCACAAACAAACAAACTAACTTACTTTCGCATTTATAATATTGGTAAGGATACTGACTCCATTTTATCGTAGTCTTACTAATAAGTCGTTACATCAGTATTGGAGTTGACGGACATTGAAAATTTTCTCATTTTACTTCAAGTCACTAGAATATTGAAATGTTTGTGTATCACAAAAGGTGTTATGACTTGAGATCGATAACATATTCTAAGAAATTGACTCTGTCACCTTTCACAATGCCTTGACGATGCATAAAAGACAATGGCCGTTTCCAACTCGATCCGAAATCCAGAGAACAGCGATCGAAATCTTCAATAACAGTGCGTAAGTTACTCAACGGCTACAAAAACAATACAAACTTATCTTCTTATCGGAGATAAGAGTTAGAACAAAACATCTGCGACCTCACCTCGACCTGCTCTAACAATACTAAGTGAAGCTGGGCCAGTGTCACCGTCGAGAGGTGTTAAACAAATTGTATAAGTTATTATACAAGAGTTAACATAATGGGTGTAATAAGATGAATGTCAGGTGTTGGACCTTCTTTGTAGATCAGTTCTTGTTGATGTTTTGAGGTCATAATCAAAATTGTTTCATTGTTTTGTACAGACCCACAGCCCACTGTTGGGTACATACCTCTCTTTGCTTGGGTCCACGTTTCTGTGCTAATCTTATCCAGGTTTTATCCAGGACGGCAACAATAACTTTAAGGATATCTTAGCAAAAAAAGTATACCTACATACTCGTATCCTTATGTTTAAATCTCTTTAAAAACAAAAAAAAAATCCCTACCATCATTTTTGTCACGCTGTATGCGTCAATGCTATGGTTACAATAAAAGTGTCTAAAATTTTGCCAAAAAACATTTTTTTTTCATCGATTCCTTTACCTACGAGTATTCCTCGAACTGGAACAACAAAATCCTGCTTATCTACAGAAACGTCAAATAACATAACATAACATCACGCCTGTTATCCCCGAAATGTTAGGCAGAGGTGTACCCATTAGTAGGTATACCCACATTTCGCCGGTTATGTTGAAGTCCCATGTGATATGGGACGAGCCTATTACCATCAACCGGCACAAATACAGACTCCATGTCTGCTACTGAGAAATTCCTGATGGAAAAACCCAATAACACTTTGCCCGACCTGGGAATCGAACCCAGGACCTCATGCTCAGCAGTCGCGCTTGCGACCACTAGACTAACGAGGCAGTCCAAACGTCAAATATTAATCTTAATAATACTTTTCTACATAACTTAAAAGTATGTACTATTGCAAATCAAACGAAACATATCTTGTGTTTAAGATAATAAGCGTAATCTCAGTTTAACCCAGTATCAGACAAAGAAGTAACTCGTAACCTTGCGTTACTAACAAACAGAGCTATGAATATATAAACATGCTGAACATGCAACCGCCTCTATTTACATACAGTGCAGGCCAAACGAAAGGGTACAGCAGTGGTAAGGAGATTGTACACTTGCGAGAGATACGCAATAGGCACGCATGTGTAAGACCTTTCTTGAAATGAGTAAGACAATTGAATGCAAATGGTACAAAAATAGGTAAAAGAAGAAAAATGAGATGTGAAACACAATATGCTGGTCATACGTGAACACAGAAAATAGTTCACTATCACCAGCACATCTTAACTTGCTGTTCCTAAAGTGACAAACTACAACGAAAAAGGCAATTTAGCCATACGCGTAAAATGTGAGAATGCCATTTTTTCTGTAAAATCACTCCATTTTATAAAACGCTTTTTACAAAACGAGAGTTTTGTGAAACGAGAACAACAGCCGACAAACAGTTTTGTAGTTTGTCAGACTTTTTACATGTTATTTGCATTATGCTTTTTACATGTTTTATTGTTATACAAATTTTTTATAAATAAATAATTTAAAAAAAAACCTTTATGTGCTGTTAACGTCAACGTTCCATAGCAATGATGATACCGACAACAAACACCGTTTAAATAGTGCTGACATTTTTCAGTTTCGTTGATAAAATTTCTCCTAAAAGCGCAACATACTAACTGGAACTTCTTAAATACGAAAGTAAAACGCTGCTGGTAATCTGTAGCATTTGTTAACACTAATGTGCAATCTCCTCAAGTATAAAGAGGCTTATTGAATATGTAAATCCACTGTCACACACAGATTGAAATGTCGATTACAGCCCGGTACCGGACGACATTGAGCGTGAACATACGTCTATGATTGATATGACTACTTGTGAGAACAGCGGACGGCCATTATATGCTAATTACGATCATGTTTCAGGAGGCGTTGTTTCTTCATATGTGGGACAGATGCTTCAGAAATGAAGAGTTGCTCAATTTTGTAAATTAAGAAAAAAAATTCGAAGAAGGATAGCTTTTGAGGTATCGCTTATTTTCAGAAGATTATTTGATTTGTTCTTTTTTGCGTAGCCTATGGATCAATCCATTGAAGGCCACCACCACTTCTTCGGCTTTACCATTTACTACCTAGGTATAATAGGACCAAAACTGTCTACATAAATAACCCAATCGGTCAGGATATACCTACTAATATAGTAAATGGATCATTTTGGATTCATTAGAAGACAACATTACTATAACTAACCTCTGAGTTGTATTTTTCTGAGTAGTCAGGTAGGAAACACTGACCTCAATATTTTGAAACATAAGTTATTCGTGTGACGTGTAAACTGATTTTAAACACCAATTGACAGAAATAAATATCATTGAACTGTATTGCCAACCGTATAAATTCCGAAATCTCTGTTAATTGCGCAGTACCACATACATTAAAAGAGGACATTTACGAGCATATAATTACATGATTAATAGATAATTGAAATCATTTAAACCGTATATGGTGAACATTATTATATTGTGTAAGCTATGGCAATAGTTTAGGATTACGATATTCAAATGTAAGTCGTTGGACAACTTGTGAACAGCATTATATGGTAATTGAAGATGTGGATGCAATAGGAAATACATTGGTGTTATATGTTTGGGAGGAGCTTTTTGATAGGTTGAAGACATGACACTTTTCGCGCCTATGTCCTATAGTTGATATGCACATACTTAGAGTTGGGTACAACAACGTAGGGTACAAGAACACACAAGACAGGCCCATGAGAGAGATCGATGACAGGTTTGCAATGCAGACGCTGTGTGGTCTATCTACGTTCTCTTCTCCACTGCCTTCACTACCACGCATCTACAAGACAACTTCAACCACCATCCGCAAGGATTCTTATAAACGCTTAATTTGCCGACGGATTGATGTTAGGATAAAATCATCGTACAAAAGTGCCATGACAGATTTAGCTATAGTGTTTGTAGGTATTGGTCATTATTACCAACTAAAGCGAATCTATAACTAATCTACAAAGCATTAAATTAATACTGTAACAAACTAAAGAATGTGTTATCATTGTTTGTTATTGCGTGCAAGTGCTAGCCATTTCCTTACATGTCACGTATGTGTCGGTGTACATTTTCTAAACAAAAAGTTGGAAAAGAAATACTGAAAATGCAGGTGTATTGTGTTCCGCCATTAAAAATTTCCGCGTTTGATAAAGAGTTGACTTAAAAACAAAAACTCGCTGTCTTTGATTTTGTTCATTGACTACCTTTTTTGCTGTTTTTGCTAGAACTGTATGGCTCAGCTACATAATTTCAATGTCAATCTACAACATTGTAAACAAACTTAATTGAAAACCGAAACGCATTGATTACACATGTATGATATGTAGAGCATAATAATTGCGTAAACAGCCTAATTCATTAATAAATTTCATCTAAAGTATTAATCATTATTGCTTAAATGTTAAATTATTATACAAATTTTGTGTAAGTAGGTTTATACAAATACTTGTCAAAACATTTAGAACCAGATGATGTCAGTGTTTTAATGTAACTCTTTCATCAAAACCATAAAACTGTCAATGCGTTATGCAAACGTACAATAAATAATTGATAGCCCTAAGACACCATCCCAAAACATGTTCTCATTAACAACTACCCAATAACATTCACAATTAAAAATACCAGCAACTTCTCCCGGTATCTGGGTCGTCATATGTCGAAGCTCGTTCGGATTGTCTCGTCTTAGGTACCGTGTCTGAGGCCAGACTAATGACTGTCCAGCTAATTAGCATACTCACTGAACTTTACGTCTCGTTCGTATGATTGTGGGCAATAAACGGTATTATAACTAGTCTAGTTTTTTAGCTAAGATTGTATTTGGTGATTGTTTTAATAGATCTGGATTTGAGGATTGTGTCAGTTGGCTGATATAATGTTACCATGTGTAGTAAGCTCTAGGTTAAAATGCAATGCAGGCTGCCTCGTTGGCTAGTGCCACTGCTGAGCATTAGGTTTTGGGTTCGATTGGAAGGTCGGGTAAGGAGCCATTGGGTTTTCCTATCAGGAACTTTCCTAGCAACCTGGAGTCTGGTATAGAGCTCGCCTCTACAAGAATACATGCATGATATTATTTTATGTTAAGAGCAAAACTTTCACTATGTTATGACAACTTGAATCAGAATCAGAATCTGAATCAGAATCATTTATTTGTTAAACATAGGTATATACATTAGGTATCTTATAAATGGTAAAGGTTCTTGCTATGTTTTGTTGTTACTGACATACAAATTAGAAAAAGTTTATTAAAATGACAAACAAACTTGGTAACAAATTAATACGAAGATTGTCTAAGATTGTAAACGCTCCAGAGGGCAATATGCTGAACTATTTCGGGCTAACCTTCTGGTTGATTGAGCACGAGAAGAAGAAGAATTACTGATTAGGTTCCATCTTAATTTCATGTAAAATGATGTCAAGCGGATGCATCATCGCTCCATCCTCTTGCTTCTTAAACACTAGTGTGGAAAGACAACCTTTTACTAAACCTATCACTGCAATTCCTTACAGCAATAGGATCAACAGATCATTTCAACAGGTTCTTATCTATCAGTAGCAAGTCATAAAGATCCGAATACAAACAGGTTAGCTTTGTATTAAAATCTAGACTAGCCACTCTTCAGGTATGCACTTTTGAAATATTAAGACCTATCGATCAAATGTTACTGATACACGTGACGAAGTCTTAACAGGTTTTATACACCATTGTCTGACACAACAATCCCACAAATCTTGATCATGATATTGCAGAGATAAAATTAAGTCAAAGGATCAAATGTCTAAAGGAAAGTATAGTACAAACCAACCTCTGTGGGTAGGTGAATAGATAAACTACATGGGATCCTATTTTGATATACAGTCAAAGTTAAATACTCGTAACTGACTGGACCTGCCTTGTTAGTCTAGTGGTTGCAAGCACGACTGTTGAGTATGAAGTGCTGGGTTCGATTCCCAGGACGGGCAAAGTGTTATTGGCTTTTTCCTTCAGGATTTTCCCAGTAGCAGCCACGGAGTCTGGATTTGTGCTGGGTTGATGGCAATAGGCTCGCCCAATAATACATGGGACTTAGACATATCTGATGAAATGTGGGTGTACAACTCTGGCACACCTCTGCCCAAACCTTCGGGGATTACAGGCATTAGTTATCATCATCATCATCATCATCAGCCCATAGCAGTCCACTGCTGGACATAGGCCTCCTCAATCGCACGCCACTCAACTCGATTCTCAGCAACTCTCATCCAGTTGCTACCAGCCACCCTGCGAAGATCGTCACTCCACCATTAGTTATGTAGGTATTCAATCATTTATTTGTATTGGAACACTTGAAAGTTTTCTAAAGAAAATTACCAACATCATGGTACTCATAGACCAATAAAATTGCCCAATCCAAACGCTTACAATAACACAATCACTTACAATAAAACCCATAACAGTATGCAGTAGCAATATTGAATAATAACAATCGATTGGAGGTTGCAACACTCGATGCGGCCGGCGATCGGTGTAACGATGTAATCGATATCCCCTTGAACCGAGCACTACTCGTACTCGAAATAATGGCTCACATCCTTAGCGTTTTAGCGTTTGCATGGGGTAATGTGCGTGTTTTATTGCTTTTGTAGCTGAGATTGGGTTATCAGTAGGGTTATTGAGGATTTATCGATGTTTTATTTAGGAGTAGGGCTTATTCTTGCATAATTTGTTAAAATGTATGATTTTAAAACTTTTGCCCGTGGCTTCACGCGCGTCCTATTCGAAAATTATCCCACGGTAACGAACTACAGGGATAATAAGTAGCCTATGTCGGTGATTAGTAAGATACAGACAGGAATAGTTTCATTTCGCATTCATAATGTTAGTATGAACGTATGAATATTAAAGTGTTTAGGTAGGTTCGTACTTACATATGTATATTATAATAGGAAACAGAAATAACATTAAAGTCATACCTATAAAACTAAACGTCGACTTTTTGTAACTAATACTTGAAATAAATAAGGTAATTGAAACCATAAACTAAGTTTATAGTTCATAAAAAAGTCGTGAGAAAAACATTAAAATGTTAGTTCTTTTAATAACAACTGTTAAAAGCAACAGCTACATAATGCTGTGATATTCAGCTCCGTATAAGGCTATACGAACTTTTCATAAACTGAATTATTTTCCCATGAGGGTAATACAGAGCGCCACCTTCTTCGATCCTTATGGCGGCTGTCCACTCTCGCCGAGGCACTTCGAGGCAGGGCGAGTGAGAGAGTTTATACAGGGTGTAAACGCACCCTTCACGAAGCCGTCAACCAAGCATTCTGTCCATCAAACTAAGAAACCATTCGCAAAAATTATTGCTGGACAACGAATTTTTTTACGGTAGGACTCAATGTAACGCACTCAAAACATTGTGCTAATGGATGCATTGAATAGTGCGCGGTTTATGGAGATAGTTAAAGTAAAGATATAACCTTAAAACAGTTTTTTTTTTAACTTGTGAAAAAGTTGGAACTGACCTCCAATTTCTCCGTAACTGGAAGGTTTCCATAGGTATGTTCCAAACCAAAAAAAAATATCGCAATGCCGGGGAGAACAAGTTCCTTTTGGCTTTATTAAGGGTCTGTGTAAACCCTTTATAGTAGCGCTCGTCTAGCCTCGGCGTTCTTCACTCGGCTGAATATCCTTGCATTCAAACTACCTCGGAGTATGTCGGCGAGAGTGTACAAGAATAGAATAGAAATAGGTTCGTGAAAACGTTTATAACTGTTTAGTTAATGAACATAAACACTGGATAACAATGTCTCCAGTTTATAGTGGCTCACTTTCACTAATTAACTTATTTATTACTGTATATTTGCAAAAAATAACTATTTTTAAAGATAAAATACTACGGAGCTGATCGGTACTGTGGCGACAGCGCCACCAAGCACCATTACATACTCCATTTTTCTTCATCCGCGTTCATAAGTCTGGCCACACATACACCGATTGCAAGTACCACGCACCTGACCTTTCTGAAGAACCTACTCAACTACATAGTAATTAAACCAATATTTGTGAACGCAATGGTACTATAATTACTGACTAAAATTTACAAATTAGTTCGCCAATTAAAGTTAATATCATACCATACCAATATTCGTAATATCAAATATCCATAACACATCACTAATAGGTCACGGTTCATTAGCATAACCGATAGCTGCCATGGATGGTAGCTTATAAAATACTTAATTTTATAGAGGAAACACATTGTTTTGAATATTTATTTAATGGAGAATCATCAGCTGCGAATTAGTAAGAATTGTTGAATTAATTTGTTTATTTGCCTTGTGTGGGAGCTTTATATGCTGCATTTCATTTTTTTTTTAAATTAATTACGTAAATAACAACTTAATAGCTATAACGCCGATACGATGTTATTACCAAGATACAGATACCTCTAACTTATATTGACTAACAAAAATACAATTAAAAACACGATTAAAATACATTTAAAAATATAATAGAAATAATGATAGAGACATAATCATTTTATTTCGATAGTAAAAGGTTTTTTTTCGAGAATATTCGGGTTTTTTTCTTGTGGGCTCATTAATTGAAGATGTTTAATATCTATGAAAAGGAGCCAATCTTTCAGTATTAGGTCGATGGTATTCAAACCCGTAGAGCCCCTCGTTAGCTTGGAGAAGATGTCCTTATTACATCGATGTCCCTACGTGATAACAAGCATAATTGAAAATAATCTGGGATAACTTGTTTTCACTATACTTCCCTTGTCTCTTCTCCATCCTTTGTCCCGAATCTTTTGCCATTGAGGGCCAGCTGTTACTTGAGTGGGTTCCAGATTATTCAAGAAATATAAAGAAGCGATCCATCAGGTCAATATGACGCAATATAACAGCCTCTTTGACCCGTGTGCAAAGTATTAATGATTCAGAAACTCCATGTTACAACACAGCTATAAAACTAGCTGCCTTATATGGAACCGTTCGACACTAAATATTAGTTCTTATCGTTGGTGTAAGTTACATCACTGGCTTGGCATGTGTGATAGTTTTCTGAGAGACCTGGTTTAAATATCGTTCCTAAAGTGATTTTAGAAATATTATGGAAGACCTAACAGCGGGTGTTTGGCCCACGCAATTGACAGATGATTCTTAATGCCTATCTATTTGGCCATTTAGGTGCTTTTGATATCTAAGATATCACTGGTGTCATTCGATTGTGATGAAGTGCGAAAAAATATAAATGAGAATTTATCAAAGAAAAAGGAAGTATAATAAAGTAATCTGCGGTCACCGACCCGCTGGCCCTGTACGTGAAACGTACGTGATCCTTCTTCTACAAGAAAAGACTCCATTCATACCCATTGTGCAGTACCATATGTATGGAAAGAATGGTGGATGCAAAGTGACTAATTCCCACCGTCCAGTTCTATTTCATTTCAGTATGCAGCGTTTACTAAATGCAGCTGATTATTTTTTCGCGATTATGAGGGTGGTCCCATGGAGCTAGTTGTTCAGTTTGATGGTCTGTATCACACCCAGAAATATGACCACATCTTTCGGTACACGCTGTAGTTCAAAACCGACAATTAAAAAAGTAGAACTGATCCATAAAGCTGATCCCTTACAGACCAATTCCGGAACGATAATTTCAATCGACGCGACACGTTTGGTATGTTTTTAAAGTAGGCACCTGGGGGGTGCCTACTCATTATTTTCGGCTTTTTTAAAGACACCCTTGGATAGAGAGTCAAAGCTACATAGGTCTATTCTCCAACAACAAACCATCTAATAAAACTGTAATTTTCCTCATATTAAAACAATGTTCCATATTCGCACATTCTTGGAAGCCTGCCCGCCACGTCGCAGATGATCGACAAACGTATAAATCTGATCGTTGCGCAGTCTGTGCGTGCGCGCAGTTCTCACACAGCGATCGATCGACAGCGTGGGGTCGTCCGTCATGCATGCGCAGTGCCGCCGCGCCGTGCCGGTGGTCGGTGAATGGAATGAGAATGAATGAATGAGATGTGAGAATAAAGAATTTGTTGCTAGCTAGATTGTATCCAGAGCGAACTATTTAGTAGAGAAAGGTTGAATTGAAAACTTCATGCTGAGGGAAAATATGTAGATATGAAAAGTCTCGTGACTGCCCTAATTAATGGGTGGGAGAGACCATCAAGTAATAAAAGAAATCCATTTCGTTGTCATAACTTTTTTACTTATAATTTAGAACAGAATAGATTATTCCTATTTATATTAAAATTTGGTAGATTACGATCCAAATAGAATTTATTAACCATGTTGGAGAAAACCCTTTCCTTAATTTAGCATATTTTAGTAGCTAAAAAAGTAGACTTATTAGTAACAGGTACTTAATAAGTAGTCCAATAACTATGTGTTACATATCCATGTATCAGAGCTCAACCGTCCACAAAAACCCCTCATACCAGTACTGGAAGCCAGTCGAGTGCTCATAAAGGCCGGCACACGACACGGACGCCAGCACTGGAACGTGCGAGTTAGTGGAGCGACTAACTGGCACTGCGATCATATGGGACAACTTTCCAACTACACTGATACTGTGGACTTATACGAAAATAAAGTGGAATTATGAGATGATCCTGATGACTGAAGTGTTAAGCCGCTAACCCGCCTTGAGCCTAGACCAGCGTTGTGATGATGCTCTTGCCTTTTCTGTATGAAATTGAGAACGGGAGTTTTACCCTGCAATGGGGCAGTAAAAACCTGGATTAGATAAAAAACGCTTTGTTGATATCTTTCACCTCATTAATCGATTTTTATTCTTCTTTCATGGTATTAATAATTAATGTTGTATTTTCTTCATCTGCCTAGTCTTTTCCCAACTATGTTGAGGTGTTCTTTCAGTATAACCGGTTTTAGCTGAATACTAATATTTTACATGAAGCGACTGCCTGTCTGACCTCCACAACCCAGTTAGCACTGGGTAATAGTAAGACTGGTCGACTACCTGTAACGACTGTCAAAGATCTACAAATGTCAGCCGGGACCAGCAGCTTAACGTGTTTTCCGATGCACGGACGAAACAAGGTATGTAATGGGTGGACACTAATCCACATACCATCCTAGGTAATTGCGGCTTAACCTGAAGATTGATCCAAGCGGCTGCGGCTGTTGTAGTTGTATCTTAAAGAGGTTAAAGTATTGTAACCACTAAGAAAATAGTCGCTCGCAGAGTTTTAGGAACCAGGAATGTTTAATTGGCGTTGTGCTTTAAAGAAAAACTAAACACTGTTCACCCTATGACAATCGCAAAACACAAATGTTCAATTCGTAATGTGGCGTTTATATTTACAGAAGTTCGTCGTGTATGTAGTCGTTGTCAGTGCATGTGTCTGATTTCATGGTCCAAATAAAAGCCGCATTCATTGTGGAACCGGATGTGTCGGAGACAATTGTAGCCACGCATATTCATACAAACATATCATGTATGACATGGTGTAATTTTGATGTCCATAGTAACAATCAACTCAAAAACTGTCTCGTTTCTGGGTCGTAATAGGCAATAGGCTCACCCCTATTACATGGGACTTTGACTTAACTAGCATAGCTTTAATAACCTAACCCTTCAAGAAAACCAGGCACGATTTTATGAATTAACTAGCTGTTCCCCGCGGTTTCACCCGCAGGTTCTGACTTATTTTTCTTTTTGCCCAGCCCCAATTGGTTATAGCGTGATGTTATAGCCTAAGTATAACCTTCCTCGATAAATGTGCTGTCCAACATTAAAATATTTTTTCAATTCGAACCAGTAGCTCCTGAGATTAGCGCGTTCAACCAAACAAACTCTTCAGCTTTATAATATTAGTAGGGGAGACCTGTACAAAACCGTATACTGGGGTAAAACAGTACAGCATGTCTATTCTTGTCAATAATTCAAAGTTCCCGCGCGCAAACTGCTCAGCGGCGTCGACCAATGGGAGCTCTCTGTCAACAAACACTTGTCGCTGCAGGCACGCGCGTTATCAAAATATTCGATTTTATTCTTTTTCGGCGTACTTGATCTTAGTTTTGTGAAAATTCAATCAATCATAGTGAAATTTACATATATTACAGGTAAGTGTCCAATCAACTATGTTAAAGTGTGTGTATTTACTCGTAATTAACAACTGTTTGAGTAGGCAAAATTGGTTTGCGTATGTAGTAGTGAGTGATATATTTATATATTGAGCCTTGGGTCAAAACCGTACGGGGCAAAACCGGCCACTATACGATTTTGACCCGCACGAATGAATATAAACTAACTAATTTTATTTTATTTTAGGTGCAGTTAAAATGCCGCGTAATTATAAAAGGACTACTTCTAGACAAGAATGGGATCCGGATAACATGAAAAAAGCCGTTCAAGCCGTATTTGATGGCACCATGGGTTACTTGAAAGCGGCCAAAACTTTTGAGGTACCAAAATCAACATTACAAGATCGAGTAAACCGATTTAAACAGAACAATGATCTGGACGGTTCCACACGCAAAGGCTTGGGACGATTTAAGCCCATTTTTTCTACTTCCCAAGAACAAAGTCTAGTTGAACATGTCTTGATCATGGAAAAACGATTATTTGGTCTCACGTATAAAGATCTTCGACGCTTAGCGTATCAGTTCGCAGAAGCAAACCGTATTGACCATTGTTTCAATAAGGTTTATAAACTAGCGGGAGAAGATTGGTTAGCTGGGTTCATGAAGCGACACCCACAATTATCACTGCGTGCTGCTGAGCCAACGTCGGTGGCGAGAGCGATGGGATTTAACATGGTCAGTGTCAACAAATTTTTTGATTTGCTAGAAGGAGTTATAGATCAATATAAATTTCTGCCTACACACATTTACAATGTGGATGAAACGGGCCTGACAACGGTACCAAAAAGACAAAGCAGAATAATCGCTTTAAAAGGAAGAAAACAGGTCGGTCTGGCTAGTTCAGCGGAAAGAGGCCAGCTGACTACTGCTGTCCTGTGTGTGTCTGCTTCTGGAAATTATATTCCTCCGCTGCTAATATTTCCACGAGTTCGGATGAAGGCTGAACTTCTAGATGGTGCTCCACCAGGGACAGTTTCGGTTTGCCATCCAAGTGGCTGGATACAAAGTGATATTTTTGTTGAGTGGTTGAATCACTTCATATCATCAGTAAAGCCCAAAAAAGAAGATCCTGTCCTTCTTTTACTCGATGGACACTCTACCCACACAAAAAATCTCCCACTGATCGAAAAAGCTAGGGATAATGGAGTTATAATTTTAAGTTTCCCCCCTCATTGCACCCACAGACTTCAACCGCTAGACGTGAGTATCATGGGTCCATTGAGCACATATTACACCCAAGAAGTAAACGCGTGGCTACGGAATAATCCGGGTAGAGTAGTGACACAATTCCAGCTGGCAAGACTTTTTGGAGCAGCATACTGTAAAGCGGCTACTATACAGAACGCCGTGTCTGGCTTTACTAAAACAGGCATATTCCCAACGAACAGGACAGTATTCGGTGAAGCAGATTTTGCCGCTGCTGAAACAACGGAAATACCTTCTACGACACCATCAACTTCCGCTGATGCATATGTCAACCCGACACCGTCAACTTCTTCTGCGCCACTCGTTCACTCAATATCATCAATTTCTCCGCCACCGCCGCCAGTTCCTACTACGTTGAATCTGACAGTGTCTCCGGCGGATATAATGCCAATTCCTAAAATAAGTGTGGACCGAAAAAGAGCAAGCGATCACCGAAGAGGAAAAACTGCTGTTATCACTTCCTCCCCCTATAAAAATGAGTTGATAACCATCTCACAAAATAAAACTCCTAAGCTTAATTTGAATCAACCGCCTAAGACCAAAAAACCAAAACAAAAAATAATAAATGATAACATTTGCTTGTACTGCCTCGAAGAATACGGTTCAAGCCGCGTGGATGAAGGCTGGGTGCAATGTACGGAGTGTAAAGGTTGGGCTCATGAAGGCTGTACAGGTTATGACTCAGAGGATTTAGATAATTTTGTATGTATGGGATGCGTTGCTTCTAGATAATTTCTGGGGCAGTATCGTATATAATACACGGTTTTGCCCATGTGTCGGGGCAAAATCGTAATTAGAAGAAGTTTAATAATTTTTGGTTTTTATTGTTTAATATTTTAATTATTCCAAATATGTGCAAGTGATTATGTTCCTTAAGAGACTGACTAATTATAATTGTTTAGTAAATACATTTCTGTTTTGAGATTAAAGACCTACAACCCTAAACCCTTAGCTATACGATTTTGACCCGGTCTCCCCTATAGATAATGAAATTACTAAACAAAGGAATATCTTCATTATACCGAATAATATGTTGATCATTTCGACAGATTATCGCTACATGTATAGGTATTGAATGATTTCGAATAATTTTATCTTTACGATTTAAAAATGATGACTAAGAAGACGGTTACTCTAATAGACTGCGTTTTCCGTAAGTAAACCATAATCTTTATTTAAAAAAAATCTCATCTTTAAACGAAGCCTTTTTCAGAAAAACACATTCACTATTTATTTTCAATGTAAGAGAAACAATTGGTTAATTCTCGTCCCATGCACGTTCTTTTATGAACTTCTTTCCAGTCCATAGACTCATAGGTCACTTACCTCATTTTACACAACAAAACGGCCTTTATTCACCTCTCCCCAATAAGGATAAAACCAAACTTTTGTTATTCATAATTTTGTTCAGTTATGGTAATAAGAGTCGCGGTGACTTTCACTGTACCCTCTCTTTTATGTAAGAACCACTTACCAACTAACATTCAGTCTTATGTACCGGAAAATAAGGCTCCATTTTCAGTGAGTCGCTTACCTGCAAAAGAAAGAGATGGTCATTAGACTAATTAAGATTACGAATGCACTTTCAGTAAGTGGAGTTAAACGATTAAAACGTAATGCGAATCTTAAAGCGGCAATTAACTGAATTTAAATGTTACTCCATTATAATTTCTGTTGTAAGTATTCTCGACATAATAAGTATGTCTTGAATTTCCTTCGTATTATGTTTTCGTCATTCGAGATACAATGCAATAGCAGTAGATAACATAACACCACGCCTGTAATTCCTGAAGGGTAAGGCAGAGGTGTACCTAATAGTACACCCACATTTCATCAGTTATCTTTAAGTCCCATGTAATAGGGGCGAGCCTATTGGCATCAACCGGGCTCAAAATCCGTGGCTGCTACTGAGAATTTCCTTATGAAGAAACCCAATTTACACTTAGCCCAACCTGGGAATCCAACCGAGGACCTCGTGCTCAACAGTCGCGCTTGCGTCCATTAGGCCAACGAGGTAATGGGTATTTACAAAAAAAAAACCCTTATCTAAGTCTCACGATTTTTGTGGAGGTGTACCGTTCTAGCCTTTTATTTATTAGGTACTAGCTTACTAGTTCAACTCCAGAGCTGGATCTCCTGATACCAGGAAGGGACAAACTATAACATGGGTCTCCACACAGCCTGGCTGTACGGAAACTTTCACTGCAATTCATTACTTTCTTGATGATTCGTAATAACACTTACACCAATTATATACCAACCACCAACACCACAACCAGAAAGGTATATCTTTCATTTTGTGGCCACATAACAGCCACAACTTGACAGACAGACAGAGAACAGAAATAACAAAGCGTACCGTGTTATAATATCAGTTCATCACACGCGTACTAATGAGACGACAATGAGTGACGCAAGCACGCAATGCGTGTGCGCATACTAAGTGTACTGGATTGTAATGCAACCGCTCTAGACAGAGCGTGAGCTGACGTGGATGACGCAGGTTGCGTGAGGTTGCTGGTTTGGAACCTGGCGATTGAAGGCATTTTTTGTGATTTATTATATTTGGACGCCTCCTAAAACTTATGGTTAGAACCATTAAATATGATTGTAGTCTTTCTAGTAAGACTACAATATTAATTTTGCGATTAGTAGGTAAAGAAAGCTACTTTCTATCTTAAAATTACGGTAATGTTATAATAACTTGTTCTACTTTATTTCTAACTAGCGTCCCGCCCCGGCTTCGCACGGCTGCAATATACATATAAACCTTCCTCTTGAATCACTCTATCTATTAAAAAAACCGCATCAAAATCCGTTGCGTAGTTTTAAAGATCTAAGCATACATAGGGACAGACAGCGGGAAGCGACTTTGCTTTATACTATGTAGTGATAGTGAAGTGATACAAAAGTTCTTGAAAAAAAAAAAAATAGATAAACAAAACACGTCCGAATCTTCAATTCAATTAACACTGTCTTCCTGTAAACATATAAAAACAGTTTAAACTGGCATGCTCAGTGTTAATATATAGTTAACGGAAAAGTATGTAATCCGTCATTGTGTACAATTCCTAAGAAATTTGTACACATTATATACATTATAACGTTTTTTCTACTATGTTACTGTTGCAGGTCCATACGACATTTTAAAAAATACCACCGATAATGGCTTTCTAAACCTTTCAAGTCATTCAGGGCCTTTGAGTTTTGACAGTTCGCTATAAAAAATAGTGTTCAATACAAAATTGCGACATTAAAAAAGAATAAAAATAAACATTCTTTCAAACAAGCCTACAAAGGTTTTCGTGGACAATTTTACCATTCCAAACCTGACTGTGGTGAACTCTATTTGTGTACAAATAGGGTTAAAAATTGTTTGATATGGCAACTGTACGAGTAAGGTTCGCTATGTTGCAATATGAACGACAACTTGTAACCGCCTATTGCGTACACGCATGTGTTTTCCAAACTGTTTGAAATAAAGAAGCGATTTTGCCTTTTAAGAAAACTGTACTTTATCTTAAGGAGCTTAAGTACAGTTTTGAATGATAATGCCGATGAAAATTTTAATGGCACTTGGATGCTTTTCTTGGCAGTTATTGTTTATGAAATAAAACGATTTGTATATGACGTGAGTTTCTTTTTGTCTTTTGAATGTTTTGTACCAGTAAGAAAGATAGGTTCTTTGGGGTAAATCATGGGAGACAACACATATCTTCCAGTTTGGTGTGATAATGGAGCAATGACAAAAGCGATACCTTATCAGAACTAGCAGGATTGATCAACTAAAAATTAATAACACAAGCATTTCTCTGCACTTTGGTAAGAACAACTTTGAGACGGAGGCTAACAGAACAATCCAGCTGGGCTGGGCAGATTTTGAGAAGCTTCGTCACGTATTCCACAGAGCCTAAAGACTAAGGTCTTCAATCAGTGCGTCCTGCCTGTTATGACTTACGGGGCCGAAACGTGGGCACTCACGAGTCACGGAACGGTTGGTCCATAAATTCAAGGTCGCTCAGAGAGCTATGGAGCGGGCTACTCTTGGAGTTTCTGAGTTTCTCTGAGGGATCCCGGATGGAGAAACCCGGAACGAGGTGATCAGACAGAGTCTGTCGAATCATGACATATATCACAGAATAAGTAAGCTGAAGGGCCGGTCATATTAGCCGTAGAACCGATGACCGTTGGGGTAGACGTATTCTTGAGTGGAGACAGCGAATTGGCAAGCGTAAGGTGGGACGCCCTCAGGCTTGGTGGAGCGATGATCTTCGCAGGGTGGCTGGTAGCATCTGGATGAGAGTTACCAAGAATCGAGTTAAATGGCGTGCAATTGAAGAGGCCTATGTTCATAAGTGGCCTGACTAGGATGATGATGCATTTGTCAGATTAAAAATTATTTGACTTTTTTTTCTAAGACTTATGAAAGCTTGCTCAATATTTAATAACTCAGTTCCTATTTCGGCCTGATGCAAGCCCACTTCCGTTCAACATTTCAATCATAGGCCTACCTACAATCGGTGCTAATATACATAAATCATGAGCACAAAAGCAAAGCTAACATGATGATGTTTGTATAATCATATCTGAATTACAATCGTAACACAATTTGCATCACAAATTAGATGATTCAGAGAAGGTCTGTTTCATACAATGCTCGGTAATAAGCTTGCGTACGCATAGAATGTAATCGTACCGCAAAAGAAAATGAAGAAAAGAAACCTGTCTTACATGAAGAAGAAAAGAAAATTTGTATAAAAGTCGGTCAGTGACACTGATACGATCCAGCCTGCTCCTTGCTGTCCTCTCCCAGCTACAACCTAAGCCGAGGGTCTTATGGGTCCTACCATATTGTAGTCGCTTTGTTCATATGTTGTCCTGGCTGGAGGCCTTACTCACAGGCACCGTACAGCCTAAACCTACGCTGATGCTGCTGGTTGGTAGAGCCTACCAGCCAGCAGCATAAGCGTAGGTGTTAACTACTGGCTTTGGGGCGTTAGTCATGAAGGTACTTGCAAAAAGCTCTATATCAAACGGATAGTACGAGTTTACCACTAGACTGTTCAAAGCATCAAAGAAAAGTAGTTCACCAACTTACTAGACAAAGGCACATAGTTCATACAAACATAACAGCACACCTGTAATCAGCAAAGTGTTAAGCAGAGGTGTACCTAATAGTACACACACATTTCGCCAGCTATGTTTAAAACCTATTTAATAGGGGGCGAGCCTATTGGCATAAACCGGGCACAAATCCAGACTCCATGACTGCTATTGAGAAATTACTGATGTAAAAACCCAATAACAAGTTGCCCGACCTGGGAATCGGACCCAAGACCTCATGCTCAGCAGTTGCGCTTGCGACCACTAGACCAACGAGGCAGTCACAGACAAAGACCCACAGTTCGTTTTCGAAATAACACTACGCCCAAAGGTGGGCTGTCCTTGTATGGAAAGAGCTAAGCAGAGGACTATTCATACCACAATAATGAATAAAATGGACCTTCTGCTACGTATCTTCACTGTGAAATCACGCACGACGCACGAGTACTATCGCAACGGCTACTGTTTCGCATTGCTCATGTGGTGATCATTAGGTGATTGGGCAACTGGCGATTAATGCTAGGTCAATGATGTTGACAAATTAATGCTTTCATGACGGCTGCTCAAATGGAATTATGGTTAGAATTGGTTGGGCACGATTTAATTAGTTATAGGCGTAATTGTTAATTAGAGTTTTTTTTATTAAGGTACTTAGATGGTTAGGTACTGTAATGTCTTTGTGTGTTTTTTCTTTTATGGAATGAACAGAATATAATCGATTTATGACGTAGTGGACCATTATTTGCACAAATGGAAAATTATTGTGCATACGCATTACAAAAAGACATTAATTATGCTCGTTAATTGTAATATTAATAAAGGCGAGCATTAACATTAATTTAATTATTTTGTACCTTTGCATGTGCCAGTAAGCATTTATTAATTTTTTCTTCATTAATTTTTCAATGCACTAGACGATTGAAAAACCGTTTTAAAGTTTCAATGTAAACATGATGATAATAAACAGCAATAAACTAAACTGTCCTCTTCCTGGCTTATAACGGGAAATAAAGAACGAGCAAGAAACGTAATGAAATATCTATACACAAGAGTCATCAGAGACTGGACAGGAAACCAATTTAGAACACATCACCACATACCGGTACTGATACCGTTGCTATATGAGACTTCTATTACTAACGTAGGTTATCTATCTGGTTGAAGACTGCACTTAATACACCGTTGATGCAGAAAGTCCATTAGATGTTCTGAAAGAGAAAATAGGCCTCGAACCAAAAAAAGGAACTTATAATAGAAAATCTTTTTCTTTATGACAAGTGAGCCAGAAGATGAACTTATTCAAAATGAGTTTATCAGCCTATTCTGTCCCACTGCTGGGCAAAGGCCTCCCCCATTTCTTTCCAGCTATCCCGGTGTTTTGCCTCCTCTGGCCAATCAGGAACGAGTCCAAATCGTCACGCCAGCGTTTCTTGATAATTAATCATTAAAAAATCTGGTGAATAATCACGAAATGCAGTAATTAAAAATAATGAAGATGTGAGACGATAGCGAAACAGGTGTGTCCTCCTTCTTCTTTTCTTGTCGACGGTTGGCTTCTTACGACCGTTGATTCTAGTAGCCACGTTAATTGCGATATCAAAGACAATCTTTAGGTCATGAAACGTGCAAGTAAACTAGCACATAGGACTTAAGACACTCCAGCAAGTTGAACATGATCTGATGAGTGATGACAAGTGATGAATGATCAACATCTTCCAGCCCTTGTCCTATGTTAGTTGGGGTCGGCCCAACACGTTTTTTTCTTCCATTCTCCTCTGTCAACCGTCACGCTATCATTTACTCAGAGTGTCAGATGAAAACAGGTAACAAACGTGAACCGTTTTCACATATTGTACAGATTGGAAATTCTGCAATTGTTTTTTTGCAATAAAGATGACCAAAGAATAACAAACACAGAAACCAAAGCCGAATGGGACAAAAAAGCCACATGAAAGGAACAAGGTCACCGAAGTGAACCAAGTCGTCTTGTTGATGTCCGATGGTCGAGAAACCTACTAATAACCGTCTCATTACTGTGCCGAGATGTGTGATCGTGTGGCGTTTACTGAGAAAGAAATTGAAACTGTGCAGTAAGTCGGATTTGTATTGTCTTGATTATAGGTATGAAGATGACTTGAGTGACATCCAAATAATTTGGCCTAATTTTCTTTTCGTAGGTGGGTTTTTTTCGTAAATTATGTCCATACTCAAGAAAGTGCACTCGACTTTGAATACTTGGTTATTCCAGTGCGTTATTTTTTTACTTTTTCTCAATAAAATGCTCTTTATCTTTCATCTGAAGATATTCCTAAGCCAAATACACCTTTTGTGAAATATGAACTGTGCTGTGGAGAATTTTTCCACTCATCAATGAAATCGAAGGATTTAGCAAACAATACCTAATGGTTGATCGTGGTACTATCCTAATCAATATTCAAATAGTCATCACCATCAGATGCTCATCAACGCCAATAAAATAACTCCTTGCACACAATAGTTTTGTCACCCTTACTACGTGAAGGCATTAGGTCTAACTGTGACTAAATTAACACCTGCATCATGCACAATTGTGTTAACTATTACCACAGACGCGACACATTGCATGCTAAGTACGCATGATATTATGACGAGTTAGTACAAGTTGCGCAATGGAACGCGTGCGTTTCGAAACGGATGCATAATCGGGAGCTAGTGAGCCTTATTGGTTGAGGATTCAGTTCGATGTCCTAGATTTTTAAAGGTTGATGATTTGAAAACGTGTATTTAATTATGGAAATCAAACTCAAACTCAAACTCAAACTCAAAGCATTTATTTCAATTAGACCATAACAGGCACTTTTGAATGTCAGAAAAACAAAGAAGGCGAAGCTACATAACAGTACCAGACACAAGGCATAATAACTTGTGAAAGTACTGTAGTTGCCCATTCCAAAACGTAGATCTCTATGGAGAAGAATGGGCAAGAAACTCCATGGACACTCTTTTCAATCAAACTATTTTTACAAGATCTTGGTTACATCATTCATGTTGAGATAATACATATATGTGAGAACGATGTAGAAAGATGTGCACATTAAGAGCGTCCAGAGTATAAGATTAGATCAACAATTTAAAAACAAAGTAGTTAGAATAAACCATGGCAGCTAAGAGATGACCAGTCCCAACTGACAGCGCCCGTTCACGAACATGACGCATGGATCAGATGGATCAGATCAGAAATGGGTTTTAGGAACTTAAAATTGTAATATTTAACGATACTACGAGTAGAGCCTCCGTGGATTCGACATACTTAGTAATAAAAATTGATAACTGTCGACAAAACCATGAAAAAACAGAATCATGAAAACAAGAAACACAAACACCTGGAGTTTGGATTAATGCAATGCCGATTGATGGCAATACGATAGCCCCCTGTTACGTGGAACTTCTAACCTCTGCCCAACCCTTCTGAAAAATCCGACTTGATGTTACATTTATCTAAGGTTTAGATGTTAGAAGTTAGTTTCCAAAAGTGTATACATAATATCCATTTTCATTTCAGGGACAAGCAAGCACAACAGGTAAATCGTAATGTAAACAGGACATATTACCAAAAGTTTATTTATAGCCAGTAAACAGAAGAGCTTATTTTCACCAGCCTTCACCTTCAGGCTATTTATTCTGGGAAGTCAATTATCTTCAACCAACGACCTCAGCTCAGCCTCAACCCTAGAGGTCAGGTATTGCTATAAATACACGCTAAATATATGACACCTTAAACGATAACCGAAGGTATGACCAATGTCAACGTAGTTATGACATACTGGCACATAATATTACTTGTTATACAATGATTCTTTGGGTTACGTCGTCAGTTTGATAAGTAGTGTGAATTGGCACTATTGTATATTTAAATGTATTGCTATTACTATTTCAGGATAACTTGAATAATTTGATTTGACAGATTGTAAGTAGGCTAGTTGAGAGCATCATTTTTATTTTGTTTAATTTCAGTTTCAATCAAAATATGCTTAAATGATGACATGGTAGCTGGATGACGGAGGTTAGCTGAAGATCAAGTCAAATGGTTAGCGATTGTAGAGGCCAATGTCCAACAGTGGACTGCTCTTGGCCGGGGGAGCGTGACGATCTGCACC
The DNA here is from genome assembly GCA_905220335.1 of Noctua pronuba. Taxonomy (NCBI): domain Eukaryota; kingdom Metazoa; phylum Arthropoda; class Insecta; order Lepidoptera; family Noctuidae; genus Noctua; species Noctua pronuba. The sequence goes on from LR999896.1 coordinate 18,293,449, forward strand.
AGTACTACAGCACCCCAGCCAAAGGAACTCAAAGAACAACGTGTGGTTTTAATCAATAAGAGTCTGACATACCCCTTCGCCCACCCCAGGGCGGAAGACATCCACGAGGAATTGTATTGAAAACTATTTACATTCGACAAACTATTCTGAAATAGGTGTATCATTATTCATAGATGTCATTGAGATTCTGTCTTTGTTAAAACGTCATAATAAAGTGTCAAGACACACTAGGTTCTTAACCTGTGTTTACAAGCTGAAATGACAAGGCTGGTGTAAAGTCAAATGTTAACAAATAATGTAAAACTTTTCTATAGTTAATTAAATTACTAATATGGTGATTATAATGTTTTTTTTATTTATTTTACTTTAACTTAAGAACTTGCACACGTATCACAGTCATCTTATCAAATACATTATTTTCCTTTTTAAGGCTTTTCAAAGATCAATTTGAATAATTATGAGCATCGAGTCTGAGAATCAAGATACTCTATAAACGGCTTCTTGGCCACTGTTTAATAATTAATTTAAATCACGACCTACCCAAAACAGCAGCAATTAATTTAACTACAAAAACAAAAGCACTCGTAAAAACACAATTGAAAATGCTCAAACCATTATCAGTACAAATTATCAAAATTAGCCATAACGCCTGAGGCTGTAACTCTGTCTTGTTCCCATGAATTAGCTAGCACGATCACTAATCACGTCTAAGTAAGAAGTCGTGTCTTAGACAAAGACTGGCCGAGCTTGAAACGGCTCTCATCAATATTCATTAGTTTAGAAAGCTCTGTGCTAATGACTGGACACCATTCCATTTGTTGAGAATTTAACGGACGATTGGCGTGTTTGCCTAAATTTTTGTGAAGTCATTGATGTCTTTACTTCCGTGGAGATAGTTTTAACATTAGATGTATGTGCTGGATCATCAACCAATCAGTTTAACTCATATTTAAGTACTTTCATCATCAAAATTTCATTGTTTACTATCCCTTTTTTAAGCTGTATCTCTTACCATATTCACTTGTCCCATTTTAGGGACTGTGCGACATGTATTCTTCTTCCTTGTTCCCCTTTCAAATGGAACGACGATAGCGTTATCATCATTCACTCCCTTTTCCTTCATATCATATCTCACACATCTTTCCATTCTTTCGTGGATCTTCCTCTCCTATAATCATGTTCAAATATATGTATGTATAATTAGATCTTCTGCAGAGAATTTGTTTATGGCACAGTTTTGATGACCACTTTTTGCATAAACTTTCCTACTTCTATATGTTCCGTTTTGTCATAACCAAGGGTTTGTATTATTTCTATCGAATATATAACTTACTCTATAATAACTGCTATTTTTGCATATGTTTCTATTACACCTAAAATGAGGCAATCGTCTAGAATATGCACAAATATTCAATTTCAGCCTGTCTAAATCCAAACGTTACGCATAAATTCGCACAAACTAGTTTCTTATTACTTACATTACGAGTATTGTTGGTAAGAACAGGTAAGGAGGTGATTTATACAATTGGCTGGAATTTGGAGAACAAGTAGGACCTGCAAATAAGCTGCAACTATACTGACAGGTCACGTAAAGCTGATTAAGTTTCGCAATTCTTACATTCCTTTGGGCATAGTGTCAGACGGTTTGACGTCGCCCGCTAGCGTCGGCTGCCAAGTCTACTCGTTGTTACTATCGCCATTTGCATTATTGTCATCTTTATTATTTCAAGAGGCTTTACATTTGCCATACTTAATGTTGTTATAAACATATTTGTAACAGCATTCCAACATTCCTTTTCATTCTTTTGCTTTTAAGTGAGTACTGAACTCAAGATCTACAATCGTACGATCTTCTGCTACAATCGTATTATTAGTAAACAAAGTCCTATTCCCATTGTCATAAAAAAAAAATCTTATATCATCAATCATCACCTTACAACCTGCCATGTTGGTATTGACATTGAATTAATTATTTACAATGTCTTCCTTTCACTTGCTATCATCGAAAAAAACAATTGCGATCGCCATGACATAATTACAAATGAACAAAGCTACGAATTGTGCGCGTACGCCGATCCTATCGCATAGTAGACAAATATTTATGAACAAGCTCGCCCATTCAATAGACTTAGCTATTGTTTATAAACAATAAGATTCTGTTCTCGCTTAATTTGTGAAGTATGTTCTGTGTGCTTAATGCTTTATTAATCTTGGAAATTATTTACGACTTTGGGAAAATCAGTGCTTTGTATAAAGTTTGTGAGTTTTCCCATCAGTACCCTCCAGTGCTCTATGTATTGCTATTGAACTAGGTATTACTTCGTAGATCACGAAATTATTATGACCTAACTAGAATGTCTATTTTTATTATTTCTTACTGACAATTAATTTTTTATGATGATGATGAACTTTAATTGTTATGATTTATTTTTTATTAACATGATTTATTTTTATTGAAATGAATATTTTTTTATTAACATTTTGTTTTCTTTGCTAATGTACCGAATTTTAATTGTAAAATTAAATTTTATTTTATTTTCAGTAAAATTGTGTGGTTTTTAATGAATTTTGTCAATGAAATGCAATGTCCCTTCACACCACGCCGCGCTGCACAGGTCTCATCACTAAAAGACAAAATTACAGAGTTTTTTTTTAAGTTAAGCAATGATTAAAGTCAGCTTTTGACGTTTAAACTTCTCTCAACCTTATTAACATAAATTAATAAACCTAATAAATCTCATTCTACAATAACTTCATCAGTAGCGGCTGTAAATCAGAGTGCACCCACCTACCTGCTTTTAATCTCGAGCATTCCTTTGTAAAGCTCAAACTCTCTTAATAACAAGCAATTAATTAAAAGCTCAGTAGGCATTAAAGCATGCTGCAATAATCCCAATAGAGGCGTGCTCTCGCATTCCGGGCGAGCTTGGCGGTTAGCCTACACTTATAGCCACAGCCTAGCTGTTACTACCGAGTCTACCTACTGTTCTGCTCCGCCAACTTGTTCGGATTCATGTAAGGTTAAATGTTTAGATAATTTAGCTTGCTTCTGTTAGTACGAGTTTTGCTTGAATGAGTTAAGTTCAGCTTTAATAATACCTTTCTTCAAAGAAATCCTTACTATAATATTGTAAATGTGCAAGTAAGTTTGTTTGTTTGTAGGTAACCTTTTCACGCCTAAACCACTGAACCGATCATCCTGAAATTTTGCATTTACGTTGTCAGGTGTACAGAATCGGACAAAAGGTACCTTCCATGCCGAAATAAAATACTGTTCCCGAGGAAAACAACAATAACTTTCTTTTGATAATAGATGGCGCCACGTGTCTTTCGAATCAGGATTGAATTATATTATTACAAGCAGAGTACAACCCGAATTGATTGTCAAATTCTAAAATAACGCGAGCGAAGCCGCGGGCAAAAGTATTAAATAAAATAAAATATTTAAAAAAAAACTCACAAAGTTAAAATAGTTATGGAGATACTCGAAGCGAAGAATCAACTGTTTTCTTATTCTTTCAATGATTTGTAACAAATAGGTTGTTCATCGGTCATCACTAATGAGCCTGATTTCATACTACTGACTGAAGTAGTGTGTGTGATTTAAATGCCTAACAAGCACATCCATATTAATACATGACATTCATATTAATTAAGCTCACGCCTTAACGACAAAGCTCCATAAAAATCTAGAACTACCATTTAAACAGAGTCTGAACTTGATAAATCTATATCCAACGAGATTTACATACTAATGATTTCAAGAAACAACCGTAACACAAGGTAGGTAGGGCTTATCTACGGTATGCGGTACTTCTACTGCACTTGTAATAGAAAGGACTCGGGACCAGTCCACATCGAGGTCACATATGGACATTGGCGATTGAAAAGCGTATTTGGTATTTAAATTATGAATAAATCTAGCTAATAGGTTCTCGTAAATCGTATGGGTGTGTTTTGTAAAATGGATTTTGCGGTCAAACTGATTGGAACGAAGTCATGAACCAAATAATAATATTCTTGTCGACTTGTGGGATGTGGACTCAGCGATCATTGTGCCGATAGTTGTATCAGCCCATGGCTTAATTGCCAAGAGCTTCGACCAACATCTGAGGAGGCTCTCGTTAGGCAGCTGGATCAAGGGCTTGATTCAGAAAGTGGTACTCCTGGACACGGCTCGTATTGTTAGGAGGTTCCTCTCTCTGGAGCCCTGACCACGATACCGGTGGGCTACAATTTTTCTTTTTTTTTTCTATGGAAAATTTAAAACTATAATTGTATTTGTATAGGAATAAATAAAGGAAAAAATATTCTAGTAAATGTTTTATAGAAACCGCTAACAAGATCATTATTGAAACGATATAAAACACAGAATGAGCCATTTTCTCTAGTAACTTCCATTAGGAAGCCGCTACAAGTAGATACTGCAGTTTATTTTAAATTCGTAGTCATCATGTGGAACATCACGTAAGTACTAATATTGTAAGTGTTCCAAGTATATTTAAACAACTGTTTCTAGTGAAACAGTGTGCACTCGTTGTTTACACTTTCTAGTTGCTGTATGTTGGTGGTCACTTTACACTCAATACAATACGAAACTTATACGATCTAAATACATTTTGTTTTACTCGTAAGTGTTGAATTAATTGTAACAGTGAAATCTTACTACTATTATAAAGGCGAAACTTGGATGGATAGATGGATTTTTGTTGCTCAATCATGTAATCAGTCAGAACAGCTGAACGGATCTGGATGAAATTTAGCAAAGATTGATTATGGTGTGTAAACATCAAAATTTTCACGCGAACGAAGTCGCGGGCAACAGCTGCTCCGTTGGTCAAGTATGGCTATCCAACTTCTAGGCAAAAGATATCTTAGCCTTTATACCTGCCTTTTCTGACCAATCTTTTCACGTTATACATATTATTTTCGGGAGGTTTAAGTCTAAAGTTTAAGAAGTAGATGTTTATAAAATGACACCAAGCGTTTTTCCAAGCATATTTTACAAAACCACAAGTTTAAACTAACTGACCTTTGCATCACTAAACCTAGTTCAAACGGTAGCTGAGGTCCATCATACCAGGTCGAGCCAATTTTGGTTAACCACCAAAAAACTAGGTAATAACTAAGTACTAAAGGTTAGATATTGCGACATCACCGCGCTTAATAAACTTAACACAGATAAATCTGTTCTGCTTGTGTTATTAGGTTTTTGCCTTTACATATAATTATTTATGACTAACTTCAAATTATTATGTATCTTGAATGTTGGTCAAATAATGGTTATTATTTGGACATCAAAATTAATTAGAAGATTTAGTTGTTGGTGTTTTGCGTTGGTAGCCTAAATATTTGAAGCCCTGCTAATGATGACTCTAATTCCGACTTACGGTGGTGGTTGTGGTGATTACACCACGTAAGTCAAGAATAACAAATTTACAGGAGAGTGAAAAATTGCATAATTATACGTTGGTAACAGTACAAAACCATTTTTCAATTTGTGTTCACTTCAAATTAGATAGAGACCTTGCTTGTTTTTGATTGGCTGAAACGACGCGTCTTCCGATTCTCTAGCAAACGGCATCAAAATGTCAAAACCACCAATTTACTTACGTGGTGTTAGAACTTCAACGATGATATGTCTGTGTGAAAAGATCCTGATTCTAATTATAATAATATTATTGTTGACTGAAATCCGTAATAGCAAAAGTTATAATGTTGCCTGTTTGAGTTAGTAACGGATTCCTGTTCAAAATTCTATCCTTGAGTTGTAGTCGGGGTCTTGGATGCTTTTAAAGCGTCTCGTAAAAATAAAATAAAATTTTCGCTAGTTAAGTAGCTTAGTTTCTGTCAATCCCGTACATATTTTACTTTTCCATCATTATTACTTTTTCATTGCTCGTGGAGGAGCTCGTGGCTTAATAATAACAGCCGCTCGGGTCGATCTTTAGGTTAAGCCGTGCTTGCCTAGGTTGGTCTGTGGATGGGTAACCACCCATTACATACCGAGTTTCCTCCGTGCCTCGGAAAGCACGTTAAGCCGTTGGTCCCAGGCGTCATTTGTAGATCTTTGACAGTCGTTAGGTAGAGTCAGTGGCCCAAAAAGTCCGACAACCAGTCTTACCAAGGGGTATCGTATTACCCAGTACTAACTAGGTTGTGAAGGTCAGATAGGCAGTCGCTCCATGTAAAATACTGGTGCTGCTGCATCCGGTTAGACTGGAAGCCGACCCCAATATAGTTGGAAAAAGACTAGGCAGATGATTACTTTTTTATTTTTGAAAAAATTACACGTCACACACACATGACATGTTAAATATCCTGTTTAAAGTGTTAATGATAAGTCAACACACATGTTGTGACATCAATGAATGTAAATTCCTCAATAGCTCAAATTCACGTGATCCAATAACGCGCTCACTCACTTACCCGGATGAAGTAACACACGATTCTACTTAGACATGACGGATAGCCTGACGAATCTTGTTACAATAATATCAGTTTGTGGGTAGATGAGTAATGTACCAGTTTCCGAACATTGTAGGAAGCCCTAAATCAATGTACGTCGTGGGATGATGATGAATGACCTCACTGGAGATATAGGGTTCCTAAATCAAGTTATAATTGTGAAATCCAGTTCTGGGTTGTAAAACTAGAATTTCTGAATTGAATTAATTCAGTTGGTAGATTTCGTTTTTTGTTATTTGTTGTATTTTGCCGTTTTTCTTTGCTCTCATTGGTAAGATTAAACAACATCCACCGTGTCACAGAAACTTTTCGCTGTAAAAAGCGTGTTTGAAATAACTGGAAACCTCTTAAGTGTGTCCCGTACTAATTAATTGAAGTGATTGCCTTGAAATCACGCAATAAGTGAGTTGTTTATGTTTATAGAGTTAATGCGGACTCTACAAGATGTAAACGGACCCTTCACGAAGCCGTCAACCAAGCATTCTGTATAATCAAACTAATTAACTCTACGCAAAAAATATTGCTGGGGCATTTTTGCGGTGAAAAATCACCGTTTACAGTAGAACTCAACGTAACGCACTCAAAACATTATGCTGATAGATGCATTGAATAGTACAGGGCTCGAAAAAGTATTATATAAAGTTATAACATCAAAAACTTGTTTTTAAAGAAAAAACTCGTTTAAAAGTCAGAACTTTGACCCTTCAATATCTCCTTAACTAGAAGGTTCCCAGGTATGGTCCAGAATAAAAAAAACAACGCACTGACGGGGAGTACAAAAGCCTTTCGGCTTCGTTCAGGATCTTTTTACACTCATTACGTATCATTTACACCTTGTATAAGTCTTCTAAGACGCCATCAACAACAAAAATGGAGAACCTCTTTTATGATGGAGCAAGATCTGTTTGAACATCTTTAATTTTCCAAAGAGGTATTAATGATATAATATTTTGAACCACGCACTATCAACATTAAAGCCTATAGTTAAAGCTACTTACTCATGGGGTGTCAACTGCGTCGCGTTCACTTGAAAGCTGTCGACCTTTGCAGCCGTGTTTTATTCTTCCGTCGTTGTCAGAAACTCGTTATGAGGTAATAACTACGGTTTAATAGATTATACCTTAGTTTGTCGCTTTGGAAAGGAATGACTGCAACGAATAATGAGAATAGGAATGATACTTAAATTACTTTAGTATGTTTTGAGAGTCAGAAAATCTCGTAAAGGTGACTGTGTGTGTTATTAATGAAGCTACTGAAACTATACAATAATTTGATAACACATTCGTTACGATGAAAATAAAACATTTTGTTTCGGAAAATTTTAAGATGATATCGAAAAATAAATAAACAATAAATTCGCGCTTTGATGTGGAGTTGCGGAAACCAGCCCGTTATACAATACAATAGAAGAGGATACCGAGCCAATCGAAAATGTCATACTCCTATAGACTTGATCTTTTTTTCCACAGAAAGGCTCAATCAGTGAAAACCAAAATGAAGTAGCTCATAAATTAGCTAGGGGCTAGGGCGGAGGGCCTACTCAACTATGATTAATTATCCAATAATAGAAACACAGTCACTATTCCAATATTTAACCTTTACGCTATTTTACAATTATAAATATATGGTAGCCTTCATAAATCGAGATCATGTCGGGCTACAATGTCACGATATTGGCTGTTTCCCGGCAAAAAGCTAGCCTAGCCTTATACGGAGTAGAAACTACATCTAGTCCTAGCCACGCCTAGGTGACTCGGTACGTTGAAAATAAATCAATAACTATGCAACGGACACATGGAGAACTTACTTTATTTGTCCATCTGTTCTTGATCTAGTAACAAGTAAGTAAAAAAAGTCAATACAAGCGCAAGTATTATTCGTATGTTATTTCATCTTTACATAGTATAGTCGCTCCCGCTGTCTGTACGCTTAGATCTTTTAAACTACGCAATGGATTTTAATAAAGTTTTCAGAAAAAGATAGTGTGATTAAAGAGGAAGCTTTATATGTATATTGCACCCGTGCGAAGCCGGGGCGGATCGCTAGTAGTTTATATAAGTCATCAATCATTCTATTATTGTTCCCAAAACGGTGATCAAAAACCACTAAACTAGCACCAAAACTTCGAAGACATGTTCCGCCAATCTGCACTGAGCCCGCGATATCGGCGCACTGCATCTCACAAAGATGCCTGTATCCCAGCAGATGGAACTTTATACGCTGATTGCGCTTATGCTAATCGATCATTGTATAATTTAACTGAATATGTCGCAGTCGACTGCCGGAAGCCGGCCTGTCCCAAGTTGAGCTACAATACGATCTGGCCTTGTCGGTCCATGAAAGAGCTGATTAGTCAATGCAAATCCACGTCGTTAATTAGTCAACCACACATGAGTATTCTATTTCTACATACACTGTAGGGTGCACAATATAACCAGTTAGTTTGTTAGAATCACAATCCACAATAGTTATTCTGTAGTTCTCTCATTTTTATAAGAAGATTCTATCTATTCTATAAATTTTCTTCATTGCTGAAGGTCACACACATTTTCAAAGTCTTTGATAAGGATCGCTGACAAGCTGCTTCCAGGCCACTGTCTTTGTTTCACCAGCCCATTATAATAAACATAACTCTCACCAAATTGATTTTTCTTATCATCACAGTACTCTCAGCAATTTTCTTTCAAGCTATTACGTGGAAGTTCTTTCTACGTGACGTGACGTACAAAAATAAATATGACCAGAACTTCATAAATATTGAGCTCGTATTGTATGTGTACCGGTAGCCATATCGGGAAAAGACCTCGAACTGTTTGCCTCGTCATACAATACGTATGAATTATGTTGTACATACAGACGTATATGTTTATGAGAATACGTCATATATTTGTACATCGACGCTGTTTGAGTGGGAAAGTTATAAATACCTATCGTACCAACGCGAATAAAATACACAGTCTTCGTATTTTACATAATGCTTTTAGGTACTGGTGGAGGTCCACATTATTCCTAGATCAAATGAACTGGATGGACTTTGCCCAGATTAACTACCTTATCAATTAACCTGAAGTAGTTGAAGTTATGCCAAACTAAATTCGAAAAATTTAATGGATTTTGTGGACGTCTCTTTAATCACGGGTGATTGTTTCAAGATTCATAGCTTTATTTCGAAACATGAGGACAATAGTTACTCGTTGTCAGTCAATTGTTAATCTTATTCAGTACACTCTGTATTAACAAATTCGTCTTCTTGACATCAAAATCAACGCTAGCATTATTCCAAATGTCAGATTGAAGTGCATTACACAGTAGGGCTACCGTTCTTGCTGCTATATGTTTAAACAAACATTGTCTTTAATTACATAATAACATGGACTGCTGTACAATAAACCAGTCAACATCAATTTTGTTCTCATATTTAATTACAGCTCTCATCTTACTGTGGAACTCATAAAAGCCTCGGGTGACTAAACTATGTTAATGAGAGTAACTTGAATAGTCAATTAGTCACTCGATTATCTAATATGAGTGTATAATAGATATTGTTATGTTAAGGTTTGAAACTAAAACAAGGTATTGTTCCATTCTGAATTGTTTGAAAAACATTATTCCCAAGATTCAATTACTATCACATCATTACAATATAAACATTCATGACTTACCTTTCGATAATAAAAATATTTGTGTAATATTTAAAAAATATTTAAATAGACAGGCTATTGACTGAGTCTCGCCATCGATCTATCTGTTGTGCGAAAAAGCGTAATGACATCATATATTCTTCTTCTTGTATGCTGCTTTAATGCATAAAGGGAAAGGGTTATCTTAATAGACTGAGAGGTGACGGGATTTTTCATAACGATCGTGCATACGGTTAGATTTACTTCAATGGGTTGTAGAGTAGAAAAAAACGTTTTTTTTTTCGCAACAATGAAGCCTCTTGTAAGCGCTATAACTCGAAGTTGAAACCACTGGGAGCAGGCAGACCGACATCATTCACATTAGGTAGTACCCTAATGTGAATGATGTCGGTCTTAGACTATAAGGGAAACCAATGATCTGTCTTCATATACTAAGGATGCGTTATATCCCAATAATAAAGGGGCAAAAGAGACTACAACCTCTTGTAGGGTTCGTTGCAGAGTTACTTCCCAGAGTAGTCATATGGAAATCACCGAGCACATCTAGTTTTAAAATATAATTAATTGTGACGTGTTTTTTATCGGTTTTTAGAAATAAAAATCATTTACTAAAGCTCCATGGGGTAAGTAAATCAATCAATCAAAATCAATCGCATTTATGTTTTAGGGAAAATGTCCATGTGTTTTAGCGAATTCCTTTATTTACCAAACCATATGGTCGGAAGCGATAAATCTGGATGACTATTAAATAATATATTATTAAAAAACTATTAGGTTTAGCTCAAATATTATTGAATGGCATCTCAATGATATCATCATTGGGTGAACGAACTATTGTAAGTTCGAGACTCTAAAAGCTTTTAAAAGCGACGCAATAGAATTGAATGAAGATCTGTAGGCACCTATGTTTGTTTGGCTAGACTTTTTATATACATTTATTGTTTAGAATACAAAAATGTAATACCTTGAATATGGCAATTAACCTAACCATAACCTCCTTGGTCTAGTGGTCACAATCTCGAGTGCTGAACATGAGGTCCTGTGTTCGATTCCCAGGTCGGGCAAATTGTTATTGGGTTTTTCCTTTAGTAATTTCTGAGTGGTAGTCACATAGTCTGAATTTGTGCCCGGTTGACGACAATAGGCTCACCCCCATTCCATGGCTGAGAGATGTTCCCGTATTAGTCTTGTGCTACTAGTTTGACAGTTGTTTGACAGTGACAGGAATAAAGCTTAGCCAAATCGGCTCGATGAATCACTTTGGTCTCGATTTTAGTTATGTCAGCCCATAATTATGTCCTGTGAGTTTCACATAACGTTGCAGAAACGTCCATAAATTCCCGTATTGTGCAGGGGTCATGGCATACAAGACGTTTTCGGAACAGCATCAGTTACATTGCAAAGCAGCCCATAACACTCTGATTGATGTTGTTAGTAACACAGCAAGAGGATTATATAAGAAAAGGCGGAGTAATAAACGATGTTGATTGAAAATAGGCCCACCGTACACCATAACACTGAGCAGGTATATCCTTCACATCACACTCGATGGCATTAACCTCTGAACCCAAACGTAACAAGATTCTTTCGCAACATAATAACAGCTATCAGGTTGAACTTTATCCGGCTGTATGAAGATAATAATCTACATACTGACAGGTTAACTGATCATACTCTTAGACAAAGTCGTGACGTGTGGAAAAACTGCGATTATCGCACTGACGGCCTATCAACACAATGGTTAGCATTGTAGAAACATGATGGAGTATGGTTGAAAAAAAAAAAGAGTTTTATTGTTTTTGCCAAGTTTTTCTTAAAAACTAGTGACTGGAGTTTCCTTTTAGGCGTCTAAAGCCTGTGTTAGGTTTTAAAAGCTTATGCAATTGAAAAAAAATGGTAGAATCATCATGAATCGCAAACACATTGATGATCTGATAGTTTTTAATTGGGCTTTTAAACGTTATGATGATTTGTTTGTTTTCATAATTCCATGGGTTATCGAGAAACTCGTCCCACTCCAAGCTGGAGCTACGGATTAGTTTCCCCTTTTGAAAACAGATAATAGTCTTATATTTTTAACAAGAAGCCACGGAAATTAGTTTCTTACCTATAATTACATTGACATCCCAAAAACCTGAATGAACTTATTCATAGACGATTAATTAAAACATTAATAAAATCTACAATCTCTAAGTAGATTATTCGTCCTAGTTTTTTTTTTATATCTCGTTTGATTATTTTCCGTATATGGCGTAATCAGATTGACCACTAAGTTTTTATTCGGATGTCCAAGTCATTTCGATTCTGATTTCCGATTAATTCAGAACGGAATCGCTTAGTTTATAAAAACGACATTGATCGGTCTTTGACCTTTACGAGAGCTCAATATTGTGCGAGAGTGAAGAAAGTTCGTTTTCGGCAATCTTATATATATACGTCTTAAATAACACGTGTGGTCAGTTATCTATCTCTTAGTTATAACGGTTCTCTCAGGGAGATGACCTTCTCAAATGTCAGTAATGTTTATTACGATAAATCTCCAATAGTATAGGTATTTTCAGAGTTCACTTCCCACGCTTGTAATAAAAATGAAATAAATGTTTAATAATTCCGCCGTTCACCTTTTAATCTGGATTGAACTTATTCTTAAATACCTTCTTATAGTTCAAAACAGTCTGACTCATCCTTACCTATGAAAGCTGCGCGACTTCCCGTCTATAAGATCACGGAAAATCAGATACAGAAGATTGAAGAAACATTGATTAAATTATCTGCCTTTTGCATTTTTCTAACTTCACAATTAGGTCTTCTTACATAAAGGGTGTAAAACGACCCTTAACGAAGCCGAAAGGTACTTGTTCTCCCCGTCATTGCGATCATTTTTTTGTTCTAGACCATACCTGGGAACCTTCTAGTTACGGAGATATTGGGGGTCAAAGTTACAACTTTTTCACAAGTTTTTTTTCAAATACATGTTTCTAATGTAAGATTTTTAGTTTAAACACCTTCACGACCCCCGTACTATTCAATCCATCCATCAGCACAATGTTTTGAGTGCGTTACATTGAGTTTTACCGTAAAATGTGATTTTCGACCCCAAAAAAAAAAGTCATTTCCCAGAAAAAAAATTTGCGTAAAGTTACTTAGTTTGATGTACAGAATGCTTGGTTCACGGCTTCGTGAAGGGTCTGTTTACACCCCGTATAAGGTTATTTTGAGGTTAGATTTCAGTGGATACAGATGAATACCAGTATAATATAAGGACCTAACTCAGCACCAAACCCCAGGAACTGTGTGATACGATAGCCATTAGAAACAGAAATTCAGCTTGAAAAGCTGTATAGTAAAGCTTCACTACGCAATGTTTATCTTACTGCTGTTATCAAGCACACCAGAGAAGTTCCTAACCGTCAGCTACCTCCAGAATAGAACAGACACAACTGAAAACCATATGACATAATGCTTATTCCACAATAATCTCACAAAGGTATTTTCTCCATATGTAACCGCCGATACTCCTACACGTAGCCGTTACCATTAATAGCAGAGATATATGGTGTAATGGGCCATAAACCGGGAGAAAGTGTTCCGTTACCTTTCCAAGTAACAATATGTTCGTATTGAACGATATCGATTGTTTTAAATGTCAGTGAGATACGTAGAAAGTTTCGTATCCTTGTGAGAAGTTTGTTATGTAAGTATTGACTGAAGACAGTCTTTGCCGCGAGGTTTTGGCAAATTAATGAATAAATATGACTTGACGAAGTATTGATTCTGATGCTTTTTACGTGTGATGATTGACTTAAATCCCCTTATCCTGAAAAGACGAAAGGTAGTGAGGAGTTCTACTGACTGAAGCCCAACCACCGCCAACTTCTTCTTTTCCAACATTCATGTAAAATTTTCTTGTCCCAAAATTTAGCCCTTTCACGGTATCGTCGGTGGTAGAGGTCACTTTGACTGCAGAGAGAAATTCGACATCTTCTTCACATGTTGGTACGGTATGAAAGCCAAGCAACTGCATATTATTGGTATTTTAGTTCGTGGTTATATGCAACTTCATTGATTCACAAAGGTCAATGATCGAATAGAATTAAGCCGTTCGGTATTTGGAAATTGACTTCAGTAATATTACATCGTTTCCTTAAGAAATCTAGGTTTCTGGTGAATCATTTTACGTATTTCATTCACAATTCCGGCTTCTTATTAAAAAGAAATGTTATGGAATGCTAAATTCTGAACATGAACCTGATGACTAATACGAGTCTATATCAGAAAGTTTTTCCGACTTCCTGGTGTAACCAACATTGACCATGCTAGTACACATTGGTTGATGATGGTGATACATAAAGGGTGTAAATAGACCCTTAACGAAGCCGAAAGGCACTTGTTCTCCCCGCTATTGCGATCATTTTTTTGTTCTAGACCATACCTGAGAACCTTCTAGTTACGGAGTTATTGGGGGTCAAAGTTTTTTTTAAATACAATCTTTTATGTTATAACTTTACTTTAAATACCTCTATGACCCGTTTACTATTCAATGCATCCATAAGCGCAATGTTTTGAATGCGTTTCATTGAGTTTTACCGTAAAAGGTTGATTTTTCACCCCAATAAAAAAGTCGTTTCCCAGAAATAATTTTTCTGTAGGGTTACTTAGTTTGATATACAGAATGCTTGGTTATCGGCTTCGTGAAGGGTCTGTTTACACCCTGTATATTTAATATCCGTGATGCATATTGTAATGTCCAGCCCAATAGGAGGGAGTGGACCATAAATGGTAGATTATGGGCCCTCTCACAGAACACACACGTGTGTCCCAGCAGTGATTATACGCTGATTTTGGTATTTTGCACAGTAGCCTTTAGCATGCTTTACGTAGACTTTGTCATGACGATACAAGTCCTACCCGAAACGATAAACAACTTTAAATTGAGGCCATTGACCACAAAATGACCAAACAACAACACAAATCTGTCAATCAACCTTTTGGAATGCAGTCAGATCTAAAGTACTCCACGCAAGTACGTGACCTATTTACATAACATACACCCAATAAGCACCCTTATGGAAATTAGAATAAAGCAGTTATCGGCTTGTATGGATCTGGTCAAACGGTTAGAAAGCGGTCGTCCTTGTAAGTAAAAGTTATCCAGTGAAAGTGGACGGCTTAACAAAGTAATGTATAACTTTTATAATATCTACAACGAGTTCCATTACAAGAAGTGTTTATGTTCGAGTCTGTTTTGGAGGCAGCAGGATTCTGTGCAATCATTTCTTTTTAGCTGTTTGGTGCTGTTCTCTTCTAAATCTTTAGAAAACTGGTAGTCTCAGAGAGAATCAATGAAGATCCAGCTTATTACAGTGAATTACTCCACGCTGGATGATGAACATGGTAAAACACAGAGAGCCCAGATAGTTTTTTCTTTAACCATCGCTTAAAGGATACCAAAGGAGTTATTTATTTATTTATTTGGTACACCAACAGCAATACATGCTAAGAATTAATTTGAAACAAAAAAAATAACATAAAGTGCTGGTATGTATGCCTATTATAGGTATACGCAGCATTCTCCATGGGGCAACAACATAATGTTCTCAGAACTTAATAATAAAGTAATACATTTTGAATATAATATAAAATTTACTTAAAACTAAATGAGACGATATGAATTATGATGATAAATGTGTTATGAGTCTGTTATCTACTTAATTATTATTTACATTTATCATTTACACACAGCACCCCAGGGTCCTGTCCCTTTAGAGGATCGCGTAAAATCGTCCGTCTGCTTGTCAAATGTTATAAATACAAAGAAAAAGTACTTAGAGTCTATTTTTAACGGTAGTCATTTCAGACTGTTAAAATCAACATGATATCATCAAAAGTTTACTCCAACTATCCAATACATAAAAACAACTCACTATTACAATACTAAATCATAATAGTGTTCACTATGTTTGAGGAAGGCGTGAGTATCCGGCGCAAGCGCAGGCGAAACGTTCCGCGTTAAAAAAAAACGTTAATTAAATAAACAGCTTTTAATATTAGGCCCTTTGTTTAAAGAGCATTAGGAAGCCGTTTTTTTTGTATTTTTCAAATCATTTTCCGCATATTTTGAGTTTGATGAAGAATCAGTTCACTTTATTAGTTTTATTTAAGCGGTAGTATTCCGTCGGAACGAGGTCTTTAATACAAGAAAAAAAAATCTAAGTGAAGAGAAAAACAACTTTAATAGGGCAAGGCTTTTACAGAATTGCAGGCAATGATAATAAATTAAAAGATAAAGAATACGGAATTTAGGACATTTGAAGGAAACCACACTTTCCTTTTAATCATATATTCAGACATTTTCCAAGCAAACCTTGAGAATTTATTTTATGCCCAATAGCATGCTTTAATTGCTAGTTTCTATCACTCATTTTTTCAAAACACATTCACAAAAAATAAATCGTACTTTTCACTCACGGAAATAAAATCTTTCAATTTTTCGTACCTTTCATATAACTCAAAATACATTACATTCACAGTAAATAACAAATACATGGTAAATAACCATCCAAACATCCTCATCCACAAACCTTGTACTGTCATACAGGATGTATGACTTCCTGAAGGAGTCTACCTAAAAGAGATGCTTTAATACATAATGTATGACTCTTTCGTGAACGATTTGTGTAAATAATGTGCTGACCTAGAAATTCTGTTAATGCGGTATAAGGAAGATGTATGTTTGTTTTGTCGGCTTTTTATTGGAAATTGATGGGCTGAATTGGGTAGTGTGATTTACGATACAGTTTCAGACAGCTTTAAGATTTACCTTTTTGTTTATTTTAGTGCTTGAAAAATGACCTCGAACGCTAATCTTACGAATTTCACTACCATTTTGAGTGGAAAATCGTTTTTTAAGTTCTTTATTAATATTTTTAATGAGGAAAGTTCCTATTCTGGAAAATAATGTAATCCGACCACAGAATTAGAATAGATTCATGAATGTTGAATGACATCATTAAAATTATGTTATACCAGCTTTTGCCCGCGGCTTCGCTCGCGTTAGTTTAGAATTTGACAATCTATGCGGGTTACTCTGCTTGTAATAATATAATTCAATCATGATCCGAAAGACACGTGGCGCCATCTATTATCATAAGAACGTTGTTGCTGTTTTCCTCGGGAACAGTACTTTTTTCGGAATGAAAGGTACCCTATGTCTGTTTCTGTACACCTGACATCGTATATGCAAAATATCAGGATGATCGGTTTAGTATTTTAGGCGTGAAAAGGTAACAAACAAAGTTACTTTCGCATTTGTAATATTAGTTAGGATGATTATTTAAATAAACAACGTATTTACATTTACATCTGTACTAAAAACAAAACCAACAATTGCCTCACCAAAGGTAATTTTTAACAAATACCTACATAGCACACCTATTTCCTGAATGACACATTATTATGAGACACACAAAAAATAATACATAAATATGATCACATTTATTATTTTATATAAAAATAACGGACATTGGTTCATTAGAATGGAGCAATTATTTCAATTGCATCCTTTGCAGTTGACTAATACATTGCCTGTTATGTTCCCACGAAACTATTCGATTGCATTGCAAAAGGATGTAAAAGCAGTATTGAAAGTTGAAACCAGGTATAGTGAACAAGCAACGGTAGACTTGAGAGGATATGATAATGTGGGCTCTAGTCTAGTTTAAAGTAGGCAAATAGGTACTTTAATTTTATGGGAATAGGTTCGTGGGATTAGCTACGCTAAACTGCTGGCATAATTAGTAAAATCTACTAAATTAGTAAGTAAAGTGGTTCCTGAAGCTAATAAACTAGATATTAGACTAAGGCCCGCTTGCACTCAGAAAATATTTTAAAATGTTTCTGTCACTAGTTTGAAGATTACTGGTTTATTATGTTGTGAGCAGGCCTCTTTATGAGAAGTACCATAGAACTCATCAATTAGGTGCTCTTTAACCTGACCTTAATTACTACTTTTAGTGAAGAAAAACCTGTTTATACCTAAGTGACTACCATCTTATTTCCCCATAATTTACAGCCTATTATATAATCTATTAATTAACTAAAAATTATACCTTCAGTCAACCTACTTTCCCGGACCCATCAATTTCAAAACCCATAAAATGCAAAGCTTTCTTACTGTTTAATTGGACAACACTTTACTTGAGACACAAACTTTTACTTCCGATACTATGAATGACGTAACTTCCTATAAATTAAAAGTTTTAATTATTCATCTTGCTTCAATAATATTCAAATGTCCACATGATGTAATTTTGTCGCTGATCAATTTATAGATAGTGCTCAATTAAACAAACATGACTATTTAAAATTACTTTTATATAAAGTTAATCATTCATTCTATTCTAAGTTGATTACATAACATCATAAAGGTATAATAGGCCAGTGTTGCCTATACACTGGTTCAAGTGTATATTGTGAAGTTATTATTTAATTTGAGTGAACTTTCAATCAAGATCGCTGTATACAAACTCTTACTACGCGAGAGGAGTACGCTACTGCTAAACCCCTTGACATTTGTCACTGTCGAGAACCATTAAATCATTAACCCTTTAGGTCTTTTTTTGACTGCCTCGTTGGTCGCCTGGTAGCAAGCGTGACTGCTGAACAAGAGGTCCTGGGCTGAATTCCCGGGTCGGGCAAAGTATTATTGGGTTTTTTCATCAGGAATTAGTCAGTAACAGCCTAGATTTGTGCCCAGTTGTTGGCAATAGGCTCGCCCCATGGCTCAAACATAACTGGCGAAATGTGAGTGTACTATAAAGTACACCTCTGCCTTACCCTTCGGGGATTACAGTCATGATGTTGTGTCTTTTTATGTTGTTAGTCTGATCTGTACCACTTCTGGGCAAAGCCTCTTTCCACTTCTCTCGATGTTGTGCCTAAGGCCTTGTAATGACTTTACTTTTTCACTACACAAAGAATGGTTTCTTTATAGAAAATACCCCTGAGGCGCCAAACATCTCACTTCAAGTAGACAGTCATCTATTCATGTAACACCGTCTCCACTATAAGTCCCATACATTGCCCAACGGCATGTTATCAACACAATCTTCACACCATGAGTAATTGGGTATGAGAACCCATGGTTACGTAACCTGAAGCCACTCCTGCTAGATATTATCTAGATGATCCCCCCTGACCTCTGTGTCGCGTGTACTGTATGAAACATTATGAGCAGGTGTAAAGGGTGTCGTTGTTTCTTCACTTTCGCTATAATGGTTGGTTCTCTTATCATTGGCGCTCATAACGTATAAATGATAGGAAACATTCTTTAGTAATTCCTAATGCTAGAATTTTGGTTTACAATAAACTATATTAATCTATCCATCTCATTTGAAATCTGCTAACAAAATTAGTAGTTTATCATTTACAAGCTGAAACAAGGTCAGGTAATTTAGGATAGATACATAGGTATCTGTAGAGTTTTTACAGGAACATTTGAGAAGCATCAGATTTATAAGGCTAAACCAAGATAATATCTACTTAAACTAACTCTTTTATCTTGTACTGCTTTTTTTTTGATAAAAGATACATTAAATTATAAAACTACAATTCCATTATAATTAGTTTAATGGGTACCTAGCTGGATAGAATAGTTTGGGTTTTTGGTCGCTCAAATTTTATTCAAGCACTCTTGTTTTTGTTCATACAAGAGTTCAAAACACATGCAATGATTTATTAAAACGAATGCCTTCCAATTTATTACTCTGACAGAATAATAACACATGCAAAAAGCGAGCACCAACAACAATGTCGAGGACACGAGTGTTTTGTCTCTAATATCCTCATTAATCATTGATTTGACTTGTCAAATAAGTTACCAAATTGTAGCTTCCGCCTTGTGACACAAATACATTATAGGTAAGAATCTTTTTTTTTTTCAGAAATCGAGACGTTCTAGATGCTTCCTAATGGCCGCCAAATTTGAATGGCAAAATATCATCCAGAACAGCCAGTACCAGGGAACCCAATCTGCATTTCAGAAGGTTCTTTTAATAAAAAGTTGTTTTAGCACATTTCTGGCTTAGCATGAAGCTAAAGTGGAAGAGAATGTGCGCAAGTTGCATTTTAAGTATTCTGCAATCATGCTGATTTTGACTCCACCCACATCTCGCCTTGAACGTCCACCTTTTCACAATAAAACAAAATCCCTTGTATAAGTAAACATCCCAACGTTTCATCACAATAAAGGATCGTCATAGGTCACTACAGGGTACACCGATTGTATCGATACGAGCTAATCGATTAGACACAGTACATGCATCGATTCGCCGCACCTCCTCTACGTCACTATTGTTGAATTATAGTGCATGTTTCCTTTATTATTCCGAGATTCGAATGTGTTATGCGTTGAATCGATTTGCGTGTGAGTGGGTAAAAGTTTTGAATGAAAATAATTTTGAAATACTTCAAAACCGGAAAGAAATCGCTCAGACAAAGTATATTGTTAGTGATCCTATGTAACATCTTCTCCTTCCCTTCCTATATAAGAATGAGTAGAATGCAATTTTGAAAAAAATTAAATGACGATCATCCACAACGGATTTGCTAGATGTTGGCAGCATTGAATTCTCTTTGTGACTTTTAACCGACTTCTAAAAAAGGTATGTATGTTCACGGATTACTGCGTGATTACTGGGCCGACTTACGTGATTCTTTTCACATTTGGTAGAAGAAACCCGCGCGGTGATCCCATATTAATTGTATTAACTTGGCTGGAATGAATTGTATTAAATCAGCTTGGCTTCCTTTAATACGTGTTTATTCTTCTTGGCCTATGTTGACGACATGATGGTTCTTTAATAACTTCAAGTTACAATGTAAAATTGTGTCATGACAAGCATTTGTTAACTAAAAAGAGTAAAATAAAAAACTTTTTTGCGTTGAGGTTTTTCGAATACAATATGTAACATGGTCTGGGCCTTATTTCAACAATGGAACTAATTCTGACAGGTATAAAAATCATAATAAATGAATATTCTTATTACATTCATTAGACCCAACCAACCTCTATCCTTAACAAAATTAATTAATTTCAGTAACTACACCATTATTAAGGATACTTCCAAAGGCGGTCAATTTGATATTAAACCTGGTCAATTAATCAAAGCTAACTGACCAATTTGTCTCATTTATCTTGTCTGGTTAACAAAGGGGGAACCATGAAATCAATTTGTGTACAATGTATGACGACCTGCATAGCCTAAGGCTACACGAATGTTCGATTGATATTCAATTTTTCAAATCGTAATTGAAAGGATTATAATAAATTAAGGTGCTTAAATAGAACTAACTCGTGTTTAGGTTCACGAGGTGCAGGCTTGTGTGCAACCTCGGGAATTATACTGACAAGTCTTTACATCATCACCATCCAAAACCTGAATTCACTCACTGCAGGTCTCTCTTTTTTTTGCCATTCTCCACGTTTTTGTGCCAGCCCTATCCAGGTTTTTCCCCAATGCACTTAAGGTACTTAAACATAACTAGCGAAATGTGATTACACCTCTGCCTAATCCTTCGGGGATAAAAAGCGTGATAAGACATTCATTCCATATTTTATTGTTGTTACAAGTACAGTAGACATCGTTATTGGTTTACCACTTCTGACAAAATACTCCCAGTAAATTGAGACTTCACTAAAGATAAAGTTAGTGACAACTTCCACAACAATAGTTGATCACTTTGGCACAGAGACTGTTCTAATAAGACGGGTGTTTGCTTCAAAGATTTTATATCAACTCCGGATGCGAATATCATGTTTAGAGTTAAACGATTTGCAAATAAACATAAGTACATATAGAAACATCACAACAATAGTTAAATTGTTTGTCATTTCACGATAAAACGTCGTATTCAAGAATCAAAGCATCAGTTTCAGTTAACGTCCAGTCTATTTCATAGATTTCGAAACACATTTGAAATATC
The DNA here is from genome assembly GCA_905220335.1 of Noctua pronuba. NCBI lineage: Eukaryota > Metazoa > Arthropoda > Insecta > Lepidoptera > Noctuidae > Noctua > Noctua pronuba. Next base: position 18,315,540 of record LR999896.1, read on the forward strand.
ATCTTAAGGACTACAAGAACAAAGTGAGTACTTTCTAACTCAAAAGTGGGTCATCATTACTAAAAATAATAGTTAGCAAATTACTAATAACATAATTTTGCCATATCTCTATAATTTAATATTGCTGCAACTACATTTCGATCAATCCAATTATTTTTTATAAAAATAGTTTAACCATACTATAATTTTGCCAATTTCTATAATTGTATCTTCGATCTACCAATACTACTGTCCTATTAACAATAGGACTTATTTATCTAAGTGGCAATAACTTGTTTTGTACTGTACAACAATCAGATGTACCAAATAATTATGAAGAAATAAGGTCTTTGATTCTAAAGTAATCTTGTCGATACAGTTTCATCATTTCATTGGGAAATTCTATGAAGAGTTTGCTGAAGTAAATAGGTAAGTATTTTATTTGTACAGTTGAGAATTACATTTTTCGTGCTGAGCCGAGCACAACTGCAGCAGCTTTGTTTAACAATTTGTATGCTGATACTCCCTTTAAATGATATCGTCGACAAAGATGTCGCTGATGTCATCGGAGTAGTAGGAACTAACCGAGATAAACCTTTATTTTTTGTAGTATTCACGACATTTGTACTAAAAGTAACTGCAACATGCTATTTGTATAGTCGTAACTTACAACAACCGCATCGGTTATCACGGTGTGAAGTCATCAGTGTATAAGTATATTAAACACGTTAACTGATCAAGCCATTACCATAATGATCTTTTCATTCGTTATTCCATTTACAATTAATTTAGATGGACAATCATCATCTGCTTGTAATCAGCATCAAATTGACCGAAAATCAAAATCGGACAGTGACAGTGGTCCAATAAACATTCCCCTTTCACAATTATTATGAGAACTATGCAATTAAATGTACTGTGTTGACAACATGACAGAACATCGAGATCTTACTTAAATACGAAAGTAATTTTTTTTTTCTCTTTATTTAAGGGGCTTGTTCATTTTGAAGATGTCGCCCAAATATGAATGTAATGTAATACACCTTTCGGACAAATTTTTTTTTACTCAATGTTGGTAAAAAACGATCTACTGCAGTCGAACGATCTACGAAAGTCAACGATCTACTGAACGAAATCTATTGCAGTTTAAAAACTGCTATAGATTTTGATGCGTTACTTACTGCTTTTTATACTCATGCACACGGCGACACACCAAGCTATACATTTTAAGAATATAAAATGGCCTCGCTCTGTATAGATTTCCCGTACAATGAGAGATCAGCTTATACTGGTTGCATGTATAGCTTGATTTGTTGTTGTGCGTACTATACTTGTATAGGTAAAGAACAAAATATCCCTTCTAAACTTTCAATCCAACTAGGTACGGATCACGTACATTTCACGATAACAGATTAACTATAGAGATTAAGTATTATATCATGAGCCGTCATTACGGAGCTCACCAGCCAACCATCCATCATCATTACATCAACCATGGGAACTCACTTTCCCATAGGTTTGCTATGTTATTACAAATCTGATAACGCTTTTTTAAGCAATTTATTTTCTATTCGTTTTTGCTGGGTAATGTCGCTTTGTGCTTATGTATTGCGCTTCCTTATGGCCGTTTTTATTTGTATTTTGCTATGCCGCCAATTCGGAATGAATGCTCTGTGTATCAGAGCTACTTGAATTGAAGTTTAACAGTGGAAATCCATAATATCATTAAGAGCTTTCTAGTTAAAATTATTCTTAAAACATCATTATTGTTTTTCCTTATAATTTTGTTTAATGCCAAAAGGAGAGTCTCTATTGCACATTATTCTATTATTAGAATAACTGAATATTTACGTACCCTATGATTTCGAATCATCGCTCCGTGCAAGACTAAATTATTTGTGAGCCTAAGACCTCCGACCCATTGCCTTATCTTAGATTACTGCATTCATCTGTTTCCAACCATGCAATTTCAGACAGTTCATTTAATTTCAAATGCAGCTACCTCTTGCCCTCCTACCTTTTCAGATGTCTGCAATACAAGGAAGAAGCCCATAAGACTGAAGTGTAGAAACCCAATTATTACTGAGATAAGGTCAGTTGCTAAGTACTCAGTAACTTCACTACCAGTAAGCCGAATATTTTGAAACTACAATTCCATGCTATCATCAAGCTACAGTTAAACTCAATAATACCATAACTGTTGCCACAAAACAGATAAACACAGAAGTACCACCATCAATTGGTAAAGAAGCGAATGCAAACAAAGACAACATTATCAGCAAAGTTAGAAACCCGTGCAATGTGTCCCTGCAGCGAACGACACTGATGTTTTTATCCAATACCTTTTATGATTCTAAAGCTGGAGCCTGATCAGGATGTCTATTAAAAGTTCCATAAGAGATATACACTACTTCATGGGCTACTCCTGTTTTTCATTTAGCCTAATCCTAACTAATATTATAAATGCGAAAGTAAGTTTGTTTGTTACCTTTTCACGCCTTAGCCACTGAACCGACCCTCATCCATCCTCATCCTGAAACTGCATATACGTTGTTAGGTGTACAGAAACGGACATAGGGTACCTTTCTTTACACGTACAATGGTCCACTTTAAGGACTAAGTGCGGAAACCAAATCCCTAACATAGAACATAGGGTACCTTACATCCCGAAAAAAGGTACTTTTCCCGAGGAAAACAACAATAACGTTCTTATGATAATAGATGGCACCACGAGTCATAATCATAATCATTTATTGCATTCATGTAGTTTACAAGTTCTTACAAGTATATAAGTTTTATACATGAACCCTGATGAGACTTTCGAATCATGATTGAATTATATTATTACAAGCAGAATTATATTACAACCCGAATTGATTGTCAAATTCTAAAGTAATGCGAGCGAAGCCGCGGGTAGCTAGTATACTATAATTCCGATTCCAATACTTCCATTTCTTCTCCCAGGAGAGGATCATCGTCAATTTCAATATGATAAGTGATAACAATAGTAAGCCTACTGTATTGTTTTATCGTCTGACATAACTGTGTTCTACCGAAATGCTATTACGTGATCGAGTTTGCAATTTGATACGATCGCGTGTTACCGCCGCCATACCTTATAGTTATACGTAAACTTTCATCATATTTGTTTCCATAGCACTATTATTATCTGAACATAGCTGTATAACTGATGTATGTAAATTGTTGGTCGAATATGATGTATGTATGATGTTATTGGAATGCTTGAAGTTTTTATCTATAACCTGCGGGATACGTGTTTTTCAAACGAATCATCTTCCCAGCCTTTTCACAGCCACGGTAGGACTCCAGTAAAGTTCAGTAACTAACATTACCGGACTGTGATGCTCCTCAATAAGATAATATCCTTAAAACTGGTCCTTGATTTTTCTTAATAGTGCTAATTTTAGATATGTCCAAATCCATTATTCAGTGTGCAGTCACAACTAAATAAATTGATCAACTGATTGAACTACAATTTAGGTAACTTCCAAAAATCCGAATTAGGACAATTGTTTGTTGAAAGTAGAACTATCAATCAAAATGTTCTTGTTCATTGCGAAGCTTTGCAGCCCTTCTTTAGTACAAGAGTAATGGCAAACGTGACGACGATACGTGACCGACTCAAAGGTTGGTAGTACGATTTATTAAACGACGAAATTGCGTGCAACGCTCTATAGGGAAGAACACTTTCACTGTGTCGTGTAACTGGATGGAATGCGCCCATGATTGCCGTGTTATACAACGTTAACCCGACCTTTGACTGCCCACTTAAGATTGCAGTTTCTAGGAAGGTAAGTATCGGTAATGGTGGGCTGAACTTTCTTGTCTTTATATCTAAGCATGTCTATTTGGCAGCTAAATGTATCTGGAAAACTTCGAAGATATTTATTTCTACCGTGAGTAGGAAGTCATAAGCTTGTGCCATACTTAAGCAACCTCTTCAACATTCAAAAGACTTGATTGACTAGACTACTCAGCACACTCACAAAATAAAAATAGTCTATAGCAAATGGATAGTTCGATTGTTGATTAGGTTGTATCTTATGGCCGAAACTGATAAACCCTTGAAAAATAAGGCACTGCAGATTTAAATAAAAGGTAGGTTAGAGATTTATGATAATTCTGTGCTTCGATGACTTTCAGTCCATACAAATTTTTGAAAACAATTATTCAGCAATTCATATAAATCCGGTGTATAAGCACAAACATGATGTAATTGTGTGCTCAAGAGCTCTATAAAGTAACACCTTACGTATTTACTACGGATAAGTGTTTACCTTACACTCGGAACTAACGCTGTTACAATACCTTTGGGACTTGTGCATATAAATGGGCTCTTATCGGAACCCGGCAAAACCTATTACGAATAAAAGTTTCCAGGTCCATGAATGTAATAGGTATACCTACTTCAATTTTTAAATCTTGACTAGAAAAATTGAGTTAATTAATTAGACAATTAGAAATCAGTCTACAGATAGCTTGCGTAATCTGGAAACCAACGTAATTACCGACACCTAATTGGAGAGATTCGATTCACCAGTTTTCGAAATCTCAGAGCGCCCTTTCACAACCCTGAACCCCTAGGGGATCACAGACGTGGCTATCCTCCACGTTCATTTGCAAAACCATTTTCCATGGTAGCTTGCGTAACAGAATTAACTGGCCTTTTGTGGTTACCTACTAAATTCAATATTTCACAAACTGCGCCCAGCGATCATCACGTAGATCTACCATTTTGTGTGTGATGGACTTCTTGTGTAATAAACCTGTAGGTTTGTTTCGTCTATGATTATCTTAGAAGCCTTATTGGTGGTTTTGGGATGGGTCAGACTAGCCCAAAATATTAAACAACGAAGAATAGTGACGTCATCGCCGGAATTTGCGTATAGTAGCGTTCGTGATGAAGCCGAATGACACCACGCTCAGCCAAAAAGCTTGAAATGACGAGATCAATGGTGTCGTATAACGAAAGCTGTATACCACACACCATCAGGCTAACTTAGCAGCAGTGACGAATATTGCTCAACATATTTCAATAGTGTTGTCGATTTGTAATAACATGCAGAGAGATGTTACTGCGCTTGTTTACTATAATGATAGCAGTTGTCGCATCATTGGCTGCATGATTGACATATTGCATGATTGTTACTACTCCCAGAACGTTTTGAAGTTTCACCTGTTAGGAACGAAAACAAGGTTTCTACAAATTTTCCCAATATTTACATTTAAAAGCCCAAACAAAATACAAAAGAGGAGCTCGTGGATACATACTACAGTCGCATGGGTCGATATTCAAGGTTAAGCCGCGCATGCCTAGGTCGGTCCGCGGATGGGTGACCATCAATTATATACCGAGTTTCGTCCGTGCCTGAGAAAGCAGGTAGGCAGTGGCTCGAAAGTCTGGCAAGCAGTCTTACCAAGGGATTTCATATTACCCAGTACTAACAGGATTGTGGAGATCATATAGGCAGTCGCTTCATGTAGAATACTGGAATTCAGCTGCATCCGGTTAGACTGGAAGTCGACCCCAATAAAGTTGGGAAAAGGCAAGGCAGATAGATGATAAAGAACACACAAAAACTAAATTAAACCTTTCTAATCAAATTCAAATTAGAACTTCTTCAACTCAGTGCTTTGCCATTTAATTTTAAGAATGTATGCACTGTCACTGTCAACCAAGGTCAAAATTTAAAGATTTATGTTTTCTCAACTATTGTGGTGACTCCATGAAATTCTTGTGGATTAATTCAGGAGTTGCAGAATTTGACAAGTTATCAGGTTGTTTGAGAATTCGCAAAATGGCCTCGATGCGCCTACAATCATTAATTAAAAACCTTAAGCTTAATGTCGTATATTTCTTTATCGTGTACCTGGTAATTCCTAGTGTCTTTATCTTCCAAATGACTATCATATATCCGAATCTTGTCGTGAAGTTAAAAGCTGGTCTCGCAAGACAGTTTATGCACATTTGTATAATAGCATTCTTCTTCGTAAACGTTATTGGGAACATGATCCTCAGCATACTCATGGACTCAAGTTTGAAAAGGCCTGCAGTCGGTGAAGGCACTTACTGCGAACACTGTCGAATGATGCGACCGGCGGGGAGCTGGCACTGCAAGAAGTGTAATGTCTGTATCCTCAAGCGGGACCACCACTGCACCTTCCTCGCGCGCTGCATCGGCTTGAACAACCGAAGATACTTCATCCTGTTCATCGGACACATCATGCTCTCAATGATTTATATGTCTTACTACAACTTCTACTTCATAACGTTGAACTATAAATTGAAGTTTGACTGGCGCGGAACAAAGACATTACCAGGACTGAACATGTTTCTGGCTTACTCGTTCTCAAACCTGCTTCTTGTAATCTTTTCTTGTATAATGTTTTTCTGCCATTTGAGGCTCGCTGTATGGGGTGTGACTTACTATGAGTCGAGGTTCCCTGAACTAAGGAAATCTTCGGAATGGAAGCAAAATCTGCTCAACATATTCGGGACGGAATGGTACTTGGCCATAGTGTGGCCGTTCTGTATTAGTCCAACACCGAAGTATAACAGGAATAGTTGAAGGAGGTATACCAAATGAATAATGTTTATCTTATTCTTAATTCATGAATAAATAATAATATTACGAAATTAATTTTCTTTTTCTTTTATATCACGATTAAAAAAAAACTTTATGTAATAACATTTTATGCTGTGGTTAGGGGGTCATAGGTTAGCCCAGCTCAAAATGCTAGGTGAGAAGAGAAAATTCAACATTTGAATGTGTATATCAATAGCTCTAAAATTGAACTATCGTATACCCCTCCGGGTCCTTAGAAAACTGTGATCCAAAAAACCTCATTCACATCATTTTCTACCTTGTTATTTTTTTTTACACTTATCATTATCATAATCTCTAGTGTCATCATTTTTCAATTTATCATACCACTTAATTTGCAACTCTATTGGATACGTGATAGGTGCTATTATCGATAGTAAATAACAATGAAGAAAATGGCTATTGTTCTTTAGCGCCATCGATCTCCAGTATGGTTCTAATGGAGCTCTAATGGACCTGCAATGAGATACGTCTGGTAATGACGGTAAAACGGTGCGTTGGGGCTATCACTTATACTGACAGATCAAGGACTGGTTGTTTTATGGTTGTTATATGCCATGGGAAATAACAACACTCGGGTGTTCTGTAAGTGCTGGTTGCTACTTTACGACTAGTTTTGAGTTCAACCATCGCATTGGGAAGTTGTTGCTGAATGAAGAAAGAAAGAACGATGAAGTTTCATAAAACTAACTTCTTCAACAACTTTTGGCCAAATGTTTGCCTAATCAGTTTATGTGCCTACTTCAGGCCACAGGCTTCTATATAAGAGGCAGTTGAGTCATAATCCGACACGCGGTTGGTGGTCAGAAATGTAAAAAAAATTGGTTCTAGGATATCTCAGTTCCCTCGTGATACCGCATGTTTTTCTCCCACAAATGTTCAAGTTAACCTCATTACTTATTATTATATATTTTTCTACGTTTGTCTTGATGTGAACCATTTGAAAGAGATATACCACAAACCATCAAACTGTAGCTCAGTAGCAATAACAGGCATTGCTCCACACATTACGATAGTTTACGACCATTACCATGATGATATGTTCTCGATCTGTAATAACATGTATAGAGTAATGCTGCCGTGTGGTTTTCTACTGATATACCTAGTTTGGTATTTGTCGTATTATTCGCATACACCAATGGCATATTGCGTATAACTTGGTACGGGAGCTTATTGATTTTAAATTGTTAATAACGAGTTCGAGCTGAGGGTCGCGTGGCTTAAACAGAACAGCCGCACAAGCCTATCTTCAAGGTTCAGTAAGCAAGTATCTTTGCCAATTGTTACGGGTAGTCAGTGGTCCAGAAGTCAACCAGTCTTACCAAGGGGTGTCCTGTTCTGTTTGACTGGGTAGCGGAGGTCAGACATGCAGTCGCTTTATGTAAAATACTGGTATTCAACTGCATCATCATAAAAAGCCTATGCATATGATAAAATGTCTGATGATAACATGTTTTGTTTAGTAGCCTTGAAGGAATTCGTTTAGGGTGGTCTTTTCAATATAAAACTTGTTTTCTCCTGAGATCCCAAAAAGAGGTAATCCAAAATCCATTTGTTTACTGAACCCTTTAGAACATTAGCCATTTAATCAACTTCCTTTATAATCAAAACAATTTAAGTGTAAAAACATTCCATTATGGCTTCTGGTGGCTTACTGTCAGTTGCAGACAACTAAAGGGCCGAAATGCCAGGATCGTGCGCCAGCGCAACAGTACGTAGGAAACAACTGTTGCTTTCGAACCAATATTCGCTAAGTATATCTCTACATATTTATTTGTAAGTACCTACCTGCGAATGTGGGAGGCTGTGCGACTTACGATAAATAACATAACACAACATCACGCCTGTAATCCTCGAGGGGTTAGGCAGACGATTATCGATAGTACACCCATATTTCACCAGTTATGTTTAGTCCCATGTAATAAAAAGCGAGCCATCGACCGGGAACAAATCCAGATTCCGTGGCTGCTACTTCGAAATTGCTGATAGAAAGATCCAATGACCCAATGAGCCTGACCTTGAAATCGACTTACCAGAAGGGACTTACCAGAGAATGGGCAGCAGCGTTCTCTGTTTTTGTAACAACCGTACTGTGATTGCCAACCAGCCTGCCAACCGTGGGGATTATGGCAAAACCCCTCAATAAAAATGAGTTTATGCTGAAAGGTGCGACGCCCTAGTCCCTTAAGCTCAGCCCCTACAAATTGAGAAGACTGGGATGGAGGAGCTTGCGACGACGGTCTAGTATAAAATGCTCTTGATTCTAAACACGTGGTATCTATAATACAAAAATATTCGCAAGACTTGTTTTCCTGAACTTTAGTCGCTACGGTCATAATAAATCAAGTTCGACTTCTTTGGACTTCATATTTAAAACTGGTTCGCTACAATGCAGTTGCCATTTAAGAATTTTTGCGTCGAGCCAAATGTCACTGTCAGTCTCAAGACTGAAGATGTTTTGATATACATATTTAACAACATTGGAGAAATTTTATTGTGATCTATATTAAATATTTCATACAATGCATTAACTTCACCGAGGAAACATGTTCTCAAAATTTCAACATTATTTCGTGGTGTTTCTTCTAGTACCTGGGGTCTTCATCTTCCAGCTGACTATCATCCATCCGAATCTTTTCGCGCTGTCTGGAGATAGTATCGGCAAACAGTTAATACACTATTGCTTTTTATCACTCTGCTTCATAAACGTCGTTGGAAACATGACTCTTAGCATGATCAAGGAGTCAACTTTGAAAAAGCCCGTGTTTGGAGAAGGCACTTACTGTGACCACTGTCGAATGTTGCGACCGGCTAGGAGCTGGCACTGCATGAAGTGTAACGTCTGTATCTTGAAGCGGGACCACCACTGCACCTTCCTCGCGCGCTGCATCGGACTGTACAATCTGAGATACTACATTCTGTTCCTCGGACACGTGATGCTCTCGATGCTGTACATGACTTACTGGACCTTTCAGTACATAAAGTTGAGGTTCGATGAAGATGAGTTGGTACACTCGGCAGCCTGCATCATTAACCCGATGCTGCGGTTGGTGATGCCTAAACCCATCGGCATCATAGACATGTACGTGTTGTACTGCTTTTTTAATTTGCTGGTTACTTTATTGTCGGGTAGTTTGTTCTTTTTTCATTTAAGGAATGTATTGGTGGACGTGACTTCGTATGAGTCTAGGTTTCCTTCACTAATGAACTCCTCGAAATGGAAGGAAAATTTACTTAAAGTGTTTGGGACTACGTGGTATTTGGCCATACTGTGCCCGCTGTCTCGAAGTGCTTTACAGAGAGATGACACGACTCAAAGCTTTTTGAAGAATCTCTAACATTTATGTGAAAAGTTTACCGATTTTTGTGTTTTTTCTTTTTCTTTTTATAAATGCAAAATACTAGAAATCCAATTTACTGTGTTTTACCGACTCCAAAAGAATCTCAAGTGATAAAATTTTCTTTTGCAATGAAGTAATTTAACTTTTTCAGTTTATTTATTTAAAATAGGTATGCCAACATTACATATACTTTACATCTTTCAATAAAAGTATATAGGTTAGGGATCTTATGTAGGTACCAATCCAGTGGACTTTATTATTTCGTAAATCCGAAAAGCTTGACACCAATCCGGAAGCCAAACAGACATTATAACTGGTAACCAGATACAATCTTCGTACAACTGGCTCAATATTACTGATCCACATTCTTCCCAGCTGCAGCGTGTCTGAAGCGATACAAATCTCGCGAGGATGCGGTTGAGGCTATAAAGATAGGTTCCATTGCTGCGGGGGGCAGGTGACCGTTACATAAGCGGCGGACACCCACCGCATGCTAATGGCCAGGAAGTGGGCTCGGCGTGGTTACTGGCTGTTGGTACTAAGATGAATGCTGGCGGCGGGGGGTGTTTGCTATGGTTAGAATGCGTGCTTTGGGTAAAGATTTGGTTAAAGTAGTCAAAAAGTATAGGCTAGTGTTTAATTTGGTAGAAGTTAGAATTACCCATACGATTAATTTCAAATTCCGTAAGGGGGGGGGGGGGGCTTATGGCATTTGAAATGTCTATCTTTGTTATGTTTATTATTTGTTTGTTTTTGGTTAGCCTCAAGACCTACCTACCTAAATTGAATAACACAGATCTGCTTTAGATTCGATCAGACTAAGTTTATGGATAAACGGTTAATCTTATTCTCAAGTAATCAAAGGATAACAGTAAAGTCACCTAAATTCCCACTAATCACCCAACGGTAATTAAAAGTCCAATCAGCGAAATACATGGAACCGCACTATAATTCGTGGCATGCGCGCCGAGCCATCGCGGTGGGCACGCGACGACGATGTGGTCACCGTTACGCGGAACCCGTTACCACATGCATGCACTATGCCTGTATATTTGTACATTCGACGTAATGTTCAGTGAGGACAGCGGACGCTAGAGGAGTGGGAGAATTTGTGTCACCGTTGTTACAACGTTAGACTATTTTAGATGCAAGTTTAGATCTATTTTGTACTTTATTTGAATTAATACTTTGTTTGAGTAATAGGAAGAAGAACAACAAGATCAAGCTGCGTAAAGAAAGATACTTTGTATCTATTACCAAAAGTGGGAATTAACTGATATCATGCTGTTGTTAGTTTACCTAATAATGATTATCACGCTACACATCTGCAGAGTGCCAGGGATCATTTAACCGAAAGAACGTCGTTGTGGTACTCCCCAAGGTGTCACCACAACGATTGGTCCTGTATGTCGAACCCAGCGAATTCCCGTAACCTATCACTAAAAACCGTCTCTTCGCTACTGCTGACCATGAGGTCGATATACATATAGGGTGACTGGTAATTAGTGACCGATACTTAAACACGTGATTGTACTCATGATAACAAACAACTTTCCCAAAGAAACATTTTTTTTTGTACTCATTCACTTTTATCACAGTAAAACTTACCGAGCGGGCTTGCGAGACGCGCGGGTGCTCTGCCTACCCACTGTTGCACGGTACGACAGAAATGAGACAGAACGGCGTCACGCGGCTAACAGCTGATAGGTCAAAGGCGCGCGCGCGCGTTTCTTACGGCTGCACAGTGTTCCGTTTGATCAAAAAAATTTCCCTCTGCTGTTTATTGTATTTATCGATCAAGGGATGCATTTAAAATGCACGAGTAAAACACCCACGTGTCAATTTCAAATACTTTTTGTTTTTTTTAATGATGAACTTTAGGTGACTTTTTCATGAAAAAAATTAAAATAAATTCTGAAAACGTAACTGTCCAAGATATTTATTTATTATAAATATAGTCTGATGAAGCATTTTTGGGCGCATATTTTCAGAAAGAACACAACATAGGGTTATCGCAAAAGGTCAATGATCAATTCCGAGGAAGTTAGGTCGTCAGGTGACCCGTTCTTCTTATATTTTTTGCTTTCTGCGTAAAAGCATTCAAAAATCTGTAATCGCGTCCAACCTCCTTGCATATTTGCGGATACATCCGGAGTTTGAGAAGTACCGGCTGTGGCGCAGTCTACAGCATCGTTTACTAACTCGGCCACTAGTGTACCAACATGAGGGTTGGGGGCATGAGGGCGCCAACCCTCATGTTGGTACACGAGTGGCAACCTTATGTTGTGTTCTTTGACCTTCGAACAAAATGGCGTATTCTTCTCAAGAACCGCAACAGTGCAACGTGGTTTTTTTATGAGTGATAGGCCTTATTACGAGCAATGTTTCTATGCTAGTGGCAAGTCGCACTTTTGAGTTTTTAGGGAGAAAAAAAATAAAAAGGAAAATCTGAAAAAAAAAATTACTCGGTATCCGGAGGTGATTTTCCAAAAATAAAAACTGGAAAATATGCGCCCAAAAATGCTTCATCAGACTATATTTATAATAAATAAATATCTTGGACAATTACGTTTTCAGAATTTATTTTAATTTTTTTCATGAAAAAGTCACCTAAAGTTCATCATTAAAAAAAAAAAAAAGTATTTGAAATTGACACGTGGGTGTTTTACTCGTGCATTTTAAATGCATCCCTTGATCGATAAATACAATAAACAGCAGAGGGAAATTTTTTTGATCAAATGGAACACTGTGGGCTGTTGTGTTATTGTGATAAAACCGAATGGGCATAAAAAAATCTTTGGGAAAGTTTTTTGTTATCATGAGTACAATCACGTGTTTAAGACTCGGTCACTAATTACCAGTCACCCTATATATATTTCAGGTACACGGACCACATGTTCACCAGGATGTTTACTCCCATACGTGTCATCACTGCTCTGAACTTCACCTAATTTCCCATTCACGACTATCCAACACTTCTCACATCAATCTATTACCTATCTCAATCCTTCGCCAGTCGGTTGCAACACAAATACTTGCGTTTGATGTCAATCCGTCATCTTTATAGTGGGATCACGAGCTAATCTGGGGCGAGGAGACTGTAGGCAAGTGATGGTGTACCTGTAGCTAGAGTGGTGATCATTTGGTGGTGATTTGTTTTGTATAGCTTGGCTGTTCTTCTGGGAATTCGACCTTTAAATGGTGCGAAGAAGCGATAGGCTTCAAATGTGTTGATTGAGTGTCACGACACGTCGGCTTGAAAAATTTTGATGAGATAATTTTTTTTCGGGACACTGGGAATTCGACAATGAATGAGTCCGTTTTAGAAACTTTATAAAAGCCTGAAGACAACGTTGAATTTACTCATAGGTACTAACATCCGCCTTCCGCCCGGTACAAGGAACTAAGTACAAGTAGGTACATCAGCTAATGGAAAACTCTTCTCGATTCATATCACCATACTTACGCGTAAGTACGTCAAGTACTCGAGAAAAACCGACCAATAATCCTCACCTCATTACGTACAGGATAGAAATCGCACGGAAACATTCAATATTATCGTACTCGAATCAACCACATTACCAACTTAATACTACAGCGTAAAAATTATCTACCATACATTGCCCCCGTACAAATGTACGCAATCAACGTTTTGATGGACCGCAAATGTAAGTTTGTTGACAGTTATGATACTGCTGCCTGCTTTCGCTTTGGCTCATATAATTTATGCACTAAGGGTAATATTATGTATGTGTATGTTAAATAATATAGTCGGATAGGTTTTCTAATTTTAGCTGTTATATGTTTTTTTAAATTGCGAGTGTGTTAAGTACCTAGATAATAAGTATACGCTAGGAAACAAATAAATTGGCAAAATGAACTGTTGCTACGGGATACCTAAAAATATCGAGTCTACAAATTGAGTTGTAATTTGCATTGTGGCAGATAATGACAGTCTCATTTCTAGTCTCTCCTGCACTTGCGAAAACGTAAGTAATTTAAGCAAAAGGCAATCTAGGAAAAACAATATGAAATTGGTAGTCGACTGACTGAAAATGATGAAGAATAAATAACGGCACACTTGGAGTGATCAATTGGAACTTGAGATTCAGTAATTGGGTAAACCAAGTTCACTGTCCCTCTGACTCTGAAAGGACTAATCTACTGGAGTAGGGTCTGGCTGAATGCATGATTTCCACGAAATGAAATTAATGGAAGATCTGACCAACACTTCCGTGAACAAGATTTGAAAATCTTCACATGCTGCCTTACCTATTGGGCTATTACCGTCTGAATGAAAACGGGTTACCACGTAATTACTAGGCGGAGAGAACCCAACCTGTTATAACTTATGCACTATCACGACGCCAATAAATATTATGCAGAACATTCTGTTGATTTCTCAGTCCCATTCACGCCCAGGCATTCTGTACGTTTGTGATTATTTGAGTTCCTGATTGATCCGGTTTAGAAAACGCTTGTGGGACGAGCATTTGTATCTATGTTAGCCGTTGTCGTTAGATGACCCAGAAATAACACCAAGCAATCATTAACCCAAAAGTTGTATGGCATTTGACTGCAAAATTGAATGGCATTCCAAAATTAATAGTGCCAGAACACGATGCATGTTATGGGGTTGGCCAAAAGATTGCTATGCTTTTAATGTTTGCAAAAGCCCTTTCCACGTTTTCTTCTACAGCTGAATGAAAGCTACTTGTTATATTCAACAATTCATCATAATCAGATTTTCAAAACATTTATTTTGAGAGGCGTCTAGAATCCGGGGTTAATTTGGCGCTTGCTCTTGACACTCGAAAACCCATCTTTACTTTAATTTGTGTACCTAATGCACCACGTTTTTGCGACGGCACGATTTGAGCAAAGTTCAGAGGGCTAGTGAAGGGAGTGCTTCAAGGAAAAACGAACGGTAACTCATTGTAACTGTTCAATATATTATGTGATAATATAATGAAACGGAACTTGAAGCAATTAGTATGTTATCGTGAATTGCAAGTCCTGTTATAATTTTATGACGTTGTTTTGTTGACGTTGGTGTTATAAAGCGTGGTATCAGAAAATGAATTGCTGTGTGATTTTTTAGAATCACTCACATGTAAGCTTGATAATTGAACAAGAATAATCCCTAATTAGTTATTTTGTTTTTATGAGTAAATAATTGAAATCGAACAATCAAGACTGAAACCAAGAAAACTAGAACTACTTGTTGAACGAAAACTTGTTGAAAAAGGTAAAGAAACTAAAGCATAACTAGATATTCGTGCTTACGTGTACAAAGACATCGACTTCCTGAATTTGGCTCTCACTACCAAGAGTCACTGCTAAGGTCTATGACCGTGTAGAACATAAAATAGACTCTATCTTATATTATACACGGTTTCAATTTCCACAGTTCAATGTAAACTATTAAAGTTTTACCACAGAAATCACTCATTGATAGCGCACTATGACACCACAATACTACCATCCTCCGATTGTACCGTCCGTTACCAACCGAACGATTTCGACAGTCATCATTATGAAACAATCGATTTCCGATCAACAATAGATCGAGCGATTATGTCAGCGAGATGAGTTTTTGATTCGATATAAATCGTCTGTCAAAACCGACAGTTATATTAGATAACTTCTCTTTTTCGTACAAAGGCTTATAAATATAACTGCAATAATAAATCCCGTAATACAGATATCAAAATCATATTTCGGTAAGAAAAAAAGTTGCAAAAACGGCGGGAATCTGACTATTGCATCGGCGCCAGGTTGCATCGGTACATTTTTTACTATTTTCACAAGAATCGAGTTAAATAATCGTTTAAAATCGTGAGCTATCATTAACGCAACACTATTGCTGAATTGTTGATAATTAGCGGGTAAGAATTGTTGCTTCTTTGGTTTACAAAAGGTGAAAATAATTGTTGTAGTCATATGTTATTGTAATTTGCAGAACGCTTACCGTTGTTGCTTTTAATTAGTGTGACGGAACTGGTGCTTACCTGTAATTAATATAAATATGTTGTTAGTTTAAAATAAACTTAGACACATCACGCAAGCTTACTTTTTCAAAACAAAACAAATATAATTATTAGGAAATGGGTTTATAAAAGTTTAATAACCTATTTCTGTTTTAAAACTAACAATAGGAAAAGTAATATAGATCACTTGAGTGGAAATGAAAAAACCAATAAGTAATAAATAACCATTGATTCTTGGAATCAATTTAAGTATCTCACAACAAGCCGTATCTAAATAAAATCAATCACTTTCGGAAACTGCAAAATGTACCTTGAAAAATTTCACAGATTTCAGAGCCCAAGTTTCATAATGTCGACAGCCGGAAAATACCGGCAATACACCTAAACGAAAACCGTAAAATTATTCCGCCCAAATTAAATATTATGAAACTTAATCAGACTTGCATTAACTTAAATAGTGTTTAAAATTAAATGAGTTGCGTCATAGTCGGTGGGAATAATTTTACGCAAATAAAAATAAAGACTATGCTTTCTCTTTGGTGACATCTGGTGGGAAAATATGAGAACTTTAACATTTGTCTTGCCAACCTGCTATGGAGCGCAGCATTTAAGGTGAAAAATAAACAGATCCAAAACGCAAATCGTTTACGTGGCTCAAAAGGCTGCCAACTTAAATGGGACTGGGCAGAACATATAAGTCGCTTGCCGAACGAGCTGTGGATCCGTACAGTTCAGGACTGATGCCCTGAAACAGTGACACAGGGTCGCAGCAGACCACGAAGGAGATGGCGGAACGAACTAGATGTCTTCCTTGAGAATTGGAAAGAAGGAGCACAAAATCGTTATCGTGGGGACAATGGAGGAAGGCCTTTGCCCAGCAGTGGGCTACCTATAATAAAATTTGTCTTCATTCTTTGTTAGGAGAAGCAAACTTTTGCAGATTTCCTCCATTTCTAAAGTAAATGTAAATCTGTTATTGATTGCGACTGATGTAATTCTATCCCCCTAATTCGTAATTACCTATTATTAATAATTAGGTAGGTACCAGTGTTTTAGGTTAAGTAACACACTTACTCGAAAGTGCACCGCCAGAAATGAAATTAGGTATAATTATTAAAACAAATTGCAGCCATGAGAGCCTACTTTAATTAAAGTTATAATTGAATCTTGATTAAATTAAAGAGTTTCTACAATTAACTTAATTATTCATCATTATTTAACGAAATAACATTTTTAATTCCATGATTAGAGCGCTTGTAATGGAGGATGAAGGTAGACTAACGCAATCATAGACTGTCGTTATATCCATTATTTGGCAAGGAATTAAGGATCCTACCTACCGTTCCCTTAATAGGCACCCATCATGTGTTCCTAATCAAGTAAGTACCTAATTCCATCTGCTGCTATTAAGTAGATAGTAGGCGTAATGAGCAAATACAGCTCATGAGCCCGTAACAGTCAATTGTGTGTTTGCTGACAAATTTACAAAGAAACGATGGATGGACTGTGGAGGATGATATGGCTGGAAAGGTGTTGACGACTAAAAGATAATTATGGAAGAAGAAAGATATGTTGTACATAAACCCACATGAACTGAGATGAGGGTAGGAAAATGATAATGGTGTTGAGGGATGGAGATTCATCCTTTGCCATTCTAATCCAATAACCAGTTAACCCTCAAAGATTTTCTATCTTTAATATAACGTAATTCTTTTTAAAACTAGAGCTACTAAACGATCGTTTTGTCATTCATCGTATTATATAATTTATAAGTTTTTGTGGTTGAAATCTATTATTGTTTATTCAATAAGCCTGCGAGGGTCAGAGTCAATAGCCGTGAATTTATAGTTTTTTGTTTATTTTCGTCGATTTAGATATCCAGTAAATAATATTAAATAAAACTCGGTTCAGTGAATCTTTTTAAGTGCTTATTCTTCTTCAGATTCGAACTGATCACAGTATAAAGGTGTAAAAAACCGGCCAATTGCGAGTTGAACTCGCGCATTAGGGTTCCATACCATAGTAGTAAGAGAGCCCCCTTTATTTTTTTTTATTATTGCGACTACAGAAATTCACATTCTGTGAAAATTTCAACTGACTACCTATTACGGATCGTGAGATACAGCCCTCTGACAGTCAGACGGACGGACGGATCGGTGGATAGACGGACGGACAGCGGAGGCTTAGTAATAACCAATGGGACCCCCGTTGGTTACTCTTCGGGTACGGAACCCTAAAAAAGTAGACAAAGTGAAGTGTTAAAAAGTCTATGGACGATAATGGTTATGACGGTTTCATTTAAGACTTTTTCTATAGAAAGCTTTCACGCATTCAACCCACCATTTATTAGACTAAAGCCTATTCATACTGCTAGGGAGAAAAGAATTCTAAACATTAAGATATAATTAGCGCTTAGCACACATTAAATGACATCCGTAAACGCAATCCTAAGTCTGCAACACTAGAAATAAAATCCTTTTTAATCAGTCTAAGAGCCTCATTTATTAACCTTTTTTATTTAATTCATTACGTACACAACCTCGCTTTGTCCGTAATTAAATAAATTACAATGACGCAACATGGATTATTCGCCAGCTTTCACTGAGCGTAGATTATGTTAATGTTAATATTAATGTTCATTATGGTAATGTTCACGTTAATTATGTTAAGTAATGTAAACGGGTCATCTTGGCTGCAGTACAAATTGAATTGAATGCGTTTATTGGACGTTTATATGGCTTGTTTGTGACGAACACATCCTTATGTGTCTAGTTTTACGGGCTGTTTATTTATGTGTGTTTTAATGTAGTACACTGTTGTGTGGTCGGATTAGAATAAGGTCTTGTCCTTAAGATATTGCCAGTGTTGTAAAATTTAAGGTTAAGACGACAGTTTTCTTGTTTTCTTTTGTTATCAACATTTAATGTGGATGGTTATAAGAGTACGGGAAGACCAAAGAAACTTTAAATAGACTGAGAAAAAGAGACTTCTGAGATGACGAAAAATAGAGAAGTCATCATCTACCTAGCCTTTTCCCAACTATATTGGGGTCGGCTTCCAGTCTAACCGGATGCAGCTGAATATCGGTATTTTACATGGAGCGACTGTCTATCTGACCTCCACAACCCAGTTAGTGCTGGGTAATACGACACGCCTTGGTAAGACTGGACTGGTTGTTACTCTTTTTGGGTCACTGGCTACCTAACGACTGTCAAAGATCTACAAATGACACCCGGGACCAACAGCTTAACGTGTTTTCCGAGGCACGGAGGAAACTCGGTATGTAGCGGGTGGTCACCCACCCACAGACCAACCCAGGCAAGCACGGCTTAACCTAAAGATCGACCCAAGCGGCTGTTATTATTTAGCCACGAGCGACAAATAGAGAAGCATGGACGAATAAGAAATGGTGCGCCGACTCTAAATAAATTTGGAGAATAATGATAGTGATACACAAATACAAACTTAATACCATTATTTGCGACATATTGGCTACCCATCACACATTTGTAACAGATGTAATCATGAAACTAGCGTAAAGATCTTGGTCTAAAACAAGCATTTTTTTGTCACCGTATCACTAAAACAACATACATACTTTATACTCTACCAAAATACACGAAAACATAAAATCTAAAAAAAGTAAACAAAAACCAATTCTATCCGTGTCGAATACCGAATCACATCCAAACACACGACACAATGGCTTACGTAAGAGAGCCGATACCGTAACTAGGCCTGCGCCACCTTCCAGCGCCAATGATCGGTAACGAACCGCGACCGAACGGTAACGGAATGATGGTGCAGCTTTAACCGATCGGTTAAAAGAACGGGGCGTAACGAGCAAGGTTGATGCAGAAATAGATTGAGGATTGGGAGACGTGACGCTAAGATTGGTAATCAGTAAGACATCTTGTTTTTTATGGTGGAAAATTTCATTACATTTTTTTCGGCTGATTTCTCATTCGTCATTCTCTTCCATCTTTTTCACCTAAAGGCCTAGATAAAGTGACTTTTTATTAGAGACTAGCTGTTGCTGGATTTCGTTAACAATTTCATGGGTTTTAATTTTTTTACACGGAACCCTAATCTTTCTTCGAAAACAAAAGTCGCCTAGTTGTTATTTTTTATAACATCTGCTATCTACCAGTAAAAGTCGCGTCAAAATCGATCCAGCCGTTTCGGAGTTTAGCCGGAACGCGGACAAAAATAAATGTCAAAATTATCGTATTCAGTAAAAAGTTTATTGTATAGATCTAGATATTATTACTTTATTCGTATAAATCTAGATAACGATGATGGAAAGGTAAAACAAATTGGTAAAAAAAAGCCTATAATATTTGTGTTAGAAGCCGTTGCACAAGTAAGAAATGCTTTGAAAGCCATTGCCACTTGTCTCAGCCCACTGGTCTTTTGGTAGAGACTTTCAGCTTTTATATTATTACGTCTGAAATAAAACACTTAACCAACAGGTGTATTCCTGCAGGCAACAAGCTTCTAATAAAAATGTAAATATAACGTAACGCCCATGTATACCCTATAATTAACAATGATGCGAACTAGTTATTAAATAATATTGAAACGAGAAAATACCCATAAATCGGGATCGCCCAAGGCTTATGGCGTTACAAGTCAATTTTATCAAAAACTCGGGGATTTTAATTTTTCATGTGTGGATTGGGAGTTATAAAGGGTGTAAAAAGACCCTTAATGAAGCCCAAAGGCATTTTTTTCCCCATCATTGCGTTTTTTTTTTTGTTCTAGGCCATACCTGGGCACCTTCTAGTTACGGAGATATTGGGGGTCAAAGTTCCAACTTTTTCAGAAGTTTTTTTTAAATACATGTTATTAATGTTCTTTAAACACTTTCACGACCCCCGCACTATTCAATCCATCCATCAGCACAATGTTTTGAGTGCGTTACATTGAGTCCTACCGTAAAACGTGATTTTTCACCCCAAAAAAAAAAGTCGATTCCCAGCAATAATTTTTGCGTAAAGGTACTTAGTTTGATGTACAGAATGCTTGGTTTACGGCTTCGTCCGTTCGGGGTCCGTTTACACCCTGTATAGTGACTTTAGGTCTTATCATGAATAACTCATGCTATGGTAAGAATTCTAGCCAGTCGGCAAGGTTGGGGGCGGGACTAGCTTTCTAGGGTACAAAAGTTGCTAACGCATCATCAATTGTTTCTTCACTCTTTCTAACACATTGTTAGAACCAGCATTAAAAGAACATTTGAGCGAGACAGAGGACTATATGGATGCTCCATTATTAGAACATCCATACACTCTTCTGTCTAAGCAAGGCCTATATTTGGCAGCGATCGAAGCAAGGAAACCAATGGTGTTACATCTGCACACGCACAAGGGGAACAGTTGGCGCCCATCCATGCACTCACTTGTAATGCCTAATATAACAGCCTGTGCTTCTTGCAGCCTTCCATTGAACTACACATGCTTAGAATCTGTTAAGCTTGAGGAACAACCCAATACTTATTTCCTTTTTGAATTGGATCATATCTTTCCAACTATCGCAGTTGGGCCACGTATTGGCACTGGCATGTGCCTAAATAAATTTTCAATGGGATCTAAAATCCTCATCATTTTCATTGTCATATTCGTAATCCCACTTTTACTAAGCAGCTTAATTAAAATAATCTTCATTTTTTTTCAATTGCGGAACATGAGAAAGCCGTAGCTTCGAAAATATTTAGGCAACCGGGTTTCAATACATGCTGTAACTGATATCGCTGCACAACCTGTTACCATAAACAGTACGTGATTATAAATATAGATCCCCCAATAGACACGCGTCGATATCCTTTACACCGTGTATTTGCGCGCTGTTACTTCATAGGTCCATTAAAAATATATTTAGTACACGTTGAAATATTGTTACCGGTTACATGGTAAGTATGTTCTAACTAGTAACCTGTCACCGGCCAAAAATATAGCCGCTCCAAATGATGGTCGTCAATGAATCACTCAATCACTTATTCACACAGCCGTTAACAGCAAAAATTTCGCTAATTATACATTCAAAGTTAACAAATCGTTATACAACGCGGAAGTATCGGGTCGTGACGACAGTTCGTGACTGTGACCACAAGTATCACAGCTGGCTCACATGGAACGCCCTGACATGCTCGCCAGTCCCCTGAAGGAGGTAATGCTGATTGGAATTAACCTTTAATTTATGGCTCAAGTACTTTAACGATAACTTGTATTGACAGAAACACGTGAGAAGTACCTACTTCAATGGAAAAATCTTGAGTAAATGATTTGGTAGGTAAATGTAATTAATTCTAAGCTCATAATGTCAAAACAGGCTTCTTCTGGGTACGCTCGTTCCATCATAGACCTCATCTACCGCTTTCCATCAGGCGTGATCGAGGTCAAGAGCAGGCCCATATTGTAATAAAAAAATTAAAAAACAAATAAACTCAATTTAATTCAATTTTGGAACGTCAGAAGATGACTGCACACCGAAAAGGTGAAGAAAAACATTGTGAAGTTACCAAAAACAATCTATTAAAACAGCTAACAACGTGCACTAGGCTCACGTAGTGGAGTCCAGTCCACTTGTTACGTAGAGAGATACTATGTCCCAGCAGAAACATTACAGGTTGATTATGCTATGCTTATGCTAGTTCACCGTAAAATAGTATTGACAAGAAACACGTGATGTACTTGAAAAGAAAAATCTTGAGTAGATAAATGATTTGCTAGGTAAATGTAATTAATTCTAAGCGCATAATGTCATCATCCTTACGCGAAGTAAACACGGCATTATGCACGATTATAATCTCCGTCACGCTTGCAATCTCTGAAGGCAGAGGCTTGTAACATAAGGCTGTATTTTAAGCATTTGCAATCATGGTAATTAAGACCACTAAGAGAGCGTAAGCCAGGCAGCTTAGAACAAGACTTCTTCAATACTATTGAACTATGCATCATCATCATCTGCCTAGCCTTTTCCCAACTATGTTGGGGTCGGCTTCCAGTGTAACCTGCTATTCAGCTGCATCCAGCTGAATAGCAGTAATTTACATGGAGCGCCTATCTGACCTCCACAACCCAGTTAGTACTGGGTAATACGATATCCCTAGGTAAGACTGGTTGTCAGACTTTTTCGGCCACTGACTACCTTTTAACGACTGTCAAAGATCTACAAATGACAGCCGGGACTAACGGCTTAACGTGCTTTCCGAGGCACGGAGGAAACTCGGTATGTAATGGGTCCCATCCACAGACCAACCTAGGCAAGCACGGCTTAAACTAAGGATCGACCCGAGCGGCTGTTATTATTTAGCCACGAGCTCCTCCTATACTATTAAACACTATATTTATGATATATACTATTGGACTCATCATCTTCCTGCCCTTATCCCATGTTACTTGGGGTCGGCGCAACACGTTTTTTTCTTCCATTCCTCCTCTGTCAACCGTCTCGCTATCATTTACTCCTTTATCTTTCATATCATTCCTCACACAATCCATCCATCGTTTTATTGGTCTTCCTCTCCCTCTCCATCCATCAACGTTTATATTCATCACTCTTTTAGTCACAATGGACTATGCACCTACATTAAATTGTTTCTAAGCAAAAGCGACCCAAGCATCTTCAATATTTGTTTTGTCCACCCACACCGCATACGGAACCATGTTTTGATTTTTAATTCGTTTATCCTCAACATCCCAAGCTGTCAGCAAAAAACCACAAAGACGGCATTCCGATTAATAAAATAAGATCATAATGCTCGAGGCAGAATTGTGAAGAATTGTTTGATAACTTTGATATATTATTTAGACACATAATACTGCATGGGCGTTTTAATTGCTTCTTTATAGTAAAAATAATGGTTTCCATTATTCATTTTTTGCGTTGAGACATTAAGTAATGGAACTTGTAACAAGCATGTGGGTTTCAATGCCATGGTCAGAAAAAATCTATGGAAATATTTGTATGGAAGCTCCGCTGAAGATTTGACTTGATAAAGGTATTAATTTTGTTTTTTGAACCAGGAAGGATTAAAATGGTTGTTGGACCATTGTGTGGATTGACGTGGTGTTTACCAGACATTAAGTCTTGAGCTTATTCGATTAAAATATTAATGTTTAGGTAGAACTTCTCCAAATAAAATTGTTACAATTATTGTCAATTTGTCTGCGACAGGCAAACTGAAACTAAGAGTTCTCATAACTTATTTTATACGTTTCCAAATAAATGTCAACCACAAAACACAATTTTCCATTCCAAACCTTTTGTAAACCATTGAACGCCATTTCACGTAAAGTTACAATTATAGTGTTCGGATAAATCAACCGAGTGATTATCTCTCACTTGATAGGTTACCTGCCTACACCTGCACGAGCGATGGTGATCTCTCACCCAACACGTTTACAAACACGTGCCTTCTGGAAGAACAGAATAAGAAAACTACACAGTAGTCCAAACAGTAGGCGATAAGGCACTCTAGCATCGAACATAGAACATGCGTAGACTGTACCTACAAGGTGTAAATGGACCCTTCACGAAGCCGTCAACCAAGCATTCTGTACATCAAACTAAGTAACTCTACGCAATAATTATTGGTGGGAAACGACTTGTTTTATGCTAGGACTCAATGCAACATACTCAAAAGTTTATGCTGATGGGTTCATTGAATAGTACGGGGGTCGTAGAGGTATTTAAATTAAGAATATAACATTAAAAATTTGCATTTAAAAAAAAACTTGTGGAAAAGTTGGAACTTTGACCCCCAATATCTCCGTAAATAGAAGATACGGTAGATCTTAATGACAGGAAGAACAAGTGTCTTTCTGCTTCGTTAAGGGTATTTTTACACCCTTTATGTTCGTAACCTAGTAAAGATATGCACCGATGCTTAAATAGTGAGCTATTGATGATTGACTGATGTCCTGGACCAGCGAACAGCAATTTGATCGTACATCATCAGGAAACATCGCAAGGAAACCGGCATGCCCTAGAATCAACCAAATAATGAACTAAGCCACTCCCTAGATGCCTGTACCAGTAGTTAGAACATTATAGGCTAAATAATCAACGATGCTGCTAACCTGCTTGGAGTATTGCGACTTGGAAGTATGGAACATCCTGATCCGAAGAAAAATGGATTACTCAAAAGAGACTGTTTTTTTTTAAATAGGGAAGTTAAATCTTTTCACTCTTGTTGAACCGATATTATTGAATCGTTCATTATAATAACGCATTTATTGTCAGCCACTGTACCATCATTTTCAGTGGTGT
The DNA here is from genome assembly GCA_905220335.1 of Noctua pronuba. Lineage (NCBI taxonomy): Eukaryota > Metazoa > Arthropoda > Insecta > Lepidoptera > Noctuidae > Noctua > Noctua pronuba. The sequence continues at coordinate 18,340,749 of LR999896.1, forward strand.
CTCAGTACCGCCATGTCATACAGCACATGTAGAAAAAACGTGGTACATAGGTACAATGAAAATAATGAAGATGTACTCACACATGTGGTTGAAGATCATTAAACAAATTGAAGGTACAAAAACTATTTATTAGCTCTTGATTGCTTACCATTCGTATCTATCACGATTGGAAGTAAAAACCATACAAACATGTGCTCTTAAACACGTGATTTAATAAGTACTTATATCATTAAGTTTACATAGGAATAGGTATGTGGTTTTATTACGTCATAATAACACCATGAATCAACTTTAGAGTTAAGACAAGAAAACAAATAATACTTATTTCTATGATTGGCATGCAGAGATAATTTCATTTGATCACATTAGAGAAATTACGTTGCCATCCGAAGATACACAAAAAAAAAAACGTTTTAACATTTCAAAGTAATCCCTGCACAAAAACTTGAGCAAAATGATTTCTTGGAACGATCCTTTTGCAAGACAACGATGCTGATGCAAAAAGCTAAATATAAATATGTCTACATCTTTGTAACTTCGGAATGGACCACATACATTGCTCTTTTGGATTCAAAAGCTTACCACTCTTGTCATTGACCGAAACTTGAAAGGCGTCAAGACTATCACCTACGCCCGATCTTTAATTACTTTTATCGAATTTAAGATAGAAAGAAAGAAAAAGGAGTGAATTATACTCTTAACGATAGACCGGGAAGAATGGAAGAAGAAAACGTGTTGGGCCAGCCTCAAGTAACGTGGGACAAGGGAAAGATGATGTTGATTTTCAAATAGAAATCCTCGTTGCGTCAACTGCGGAGTAAATCTCTAACCCAGCAATAGACACCAAACATGACCCAACGTTTGTCACTTAGAACCAACTTGGGAGCAAGCCTAACGACCGCTTAGCGTGATGCTCAAATGTCTGTAAAAACATTTCTTTTGTAACGTACTAGCTCAAAGGCTGCTTGATTGATGGCATTATTAAGGATATGGTCATTAAAGCTGTCAATGTACTCGGCTAGTTGAAAAAGATTTATATATGAGAACAGTGTTGCCTCATCTCTATTATGTTGATTAGATTTTGTTATTACAAAGTTGAGGGTATTATTATTCTTCAATTATTATGACAAAAAATCTTTATTTGAAAATACTGTGGCTTATGGCAAACTTTGAAGATTATGGATACCTAATCCACAGGGACTTTGAACTCACGCCCGAGCAAAAAATATTTTTTCTAGCCGTTTGAAAGACGCGGGATGTGAATAGAATTAGTGTTCATTCTGCTTGAAGTTTTGCTTTAGCTGGAAGAAAAAGCACGAACACGATAATTATATGTAATTTTAACATCCGCCGCCATTATACAAGAAGACTCGCGAAGCCATTAAAGAACAATGAAAAATTAAAACAAAACTTCAAAAATCACATATTTCATTAGAACAACACTGCTATTCAAATATTCAGCAATCGAAAGTCTACCGACAACAATCGATTCGAGCATCAATATTCAATCTAAATGACCCGTAGATAACCGATAAATTAGTTTCATTGACAAATCCAGACAACACAATACAGTTTGAAAATGATAAAAAATCACTTCTGAACAATGTTTAATATTCGTTTTGAAACGAAAAAGCGAAAGTAAGAAACGATGTTAAGAGTTAAGACGGCCGAGCGGGTGTAATATGCATAATATTAGCATATTGTACGGACGAAGACCTCTGGCGTCAAGTCATAACATATTGTGAAGTGCGACAGTCTGTTTTGAAATCTCTGACATGGGTAGATACAATCAACAAAACACATTTGAGAATGGCAGATTATTTTCGTACAAGAGATAAAAACAAATTAATTTTAATGAGAAATGAATACCTCCTGTCTCAACTGATGAGGTTAGGTAAACGAGGATACTAAATAACAGAAGATTCCAATGACTACAATAATGATTTGCTAAAAATATGTACCTGGAACTTCTTGTATTATTTCATAAAAAGCCAGAAGACATCACTAGTCTTTCAATACCTGCATCAAATCCAACAATAAGGCACGGGCGAAGACCTCACATGCAAAATAAAACAAAAGTACAAAAACCTTCCAAGGTTACTTAAGGAGTTTCGGGTCGGCTCCTTAGTAGGAATTTAAATGCATTAAACCTTTTATATCTTATTTGAGAGCTTCTGGTGAAAAATCGACTAATGCAGTTGACGTGAGAGGGTATAAAGTTATAAATTAAATGTTATATACGAGTATCGAGGATACTAATACGTTTTTGAGTACTCGAATATATCAAAATCGAACAGAAAAAGTGGTAATCTTTATTCATATTCTTTCAGAGTAACGTAACTTTCTTGAAGGTTAACAAAATAAACTTAATTTCTATGTATTAGGGAATCATCCAGATAAACGCAGCAAATCATTAACGATCTATAAGTTTTTTGTACCAACTCCAACCATTTATTTTTACTGCATTTTTTTTAACGTTTTATTAACAAAATACGCTTTACATACATTTAAAAGAATTAGATATTAAGCATTTATTCATTAACTGTATTCAATAAGCATTTGATGGAACGCCGAAGCAAGGTCAAGCAAAAACGCACATTTTAGAATCGAATAATGTTGTAATTACAATCCACTTGATTCAAAAGACAAACATTATGTACGTTTAGAATTAAAAGAACTATCATTATTATAATTCCTTTATCAAGCTTTTAGGTATTACGTATGATAGTTTTGCCGCAGGCTGTAGGAAATGTTCCTTGCTCATAAATAGGGTTGCCAGTTTCAGTTTTGAACATTTATTAAATGATTAAGCTAGATATTAAGCTGATGGGTTAGAGTAATAATATCACCAAATCGAGGTTACAGGCAATTCTAATAATAAAGCTGCTAAACAGCTAGGCTGGCGTGGTAATTAACATTTCGACTTTTATCATCATAGTACACTAACAATATGACAGAATCCGGATAGGCTAGACATGCTTTTAAAGGCAAATTACAAAAAAAAACATGTCAATACGTGAAGAAGTTGAACGATGGAAGACATTCAGAAGATCGCGAGTAAGGCTGGTTAAGACTCGCGCAGACCAGGGAAGAACAATAAAAAAGAAAGGAGGCAGTGGGTGGCACAAGGCTGCCAAGGATGAGGCTGATGATGATAATGTCAAGAACTAGTGTTGTATCAAGCAAAGCAAGATTTTGACAACCCTAATGTCAGACTTTTAGTCGTATAAATAGCGACGTAACAACCCCAGTAATTACTGCAGGCATACGGCATATCCACGAGAAGGAAGCGAGCACAATGGACAGACTGACTGCCTGTGTAATTATATAGTTAGAGCTAGAACCACTAGATCTAATAATTGTTTTATAAAGTTATGCACGTCATATTTGCGTATGTCTGTAAATTGCTACTGAGGTGCAATGGAAGATTTTCCAGAAAAAAACATCTTTTCTACGAAGGCCTTAGTTTACATCCTTGATCATGGCACTTGCAACAGTGCCGAAATATCGGGTAAATAATAAAAATGGTAAATATCCCGTTTTAATTATTAATCACAGTGTTAGTGATTGAAGCGGAAAGAACATAGAAGGATTTTAAAACTAAATTGGTCGTTGGTATTTATATGACATTTTTTTTATTTTCTTTTTTGCATACTAAATATGATGCTCTATGCTCATTATTATAATTTCTGTTATTGGTCATCATCATTTTAGCCCCATTAGCTAATAAGTCAAGTACTCAGTTCAAATTAATATTAGTTACTTGACGAATTTTCTTCAAATGTAAACCTATTAACGTTTTGTTCTATCTTTAGCCAAGCTTGTTATTCATCACTAAAGTAGGCCAAAGATACGGAGGTAAACACACTAAATCAAGCGTGAACCTCAAGACTGAAGCCAATGAATGAATTTCCTCTATGGCAATCACGTCGCTGCCTCTAAACAAATAACGACCTTATTGCCCCGCTAATACTTAAGGTCAGTTAGTTTGAATAGCTGCTCATTTTTATTGTTCGGGTTGACATCTTAATGTGTAGTTTCACTTGACTGAAATAGTGCAGGTTTGTAGTGTCCGAGAGGTTTTTACAAAAGATCATGTTTAGACTCTATTACAGATTTTGAAAATATTAGTCAATATTATTAGAGTCAGTTTTCTGAAATGACTTATTACTAGATCAAGTGCACGCTATTTACTGTTTTCTACTAAGAGCTGAGACCAATTTCGTAAATCAAAGATATCCAGTTATTCTATCTGACAGTTTTATGACCAAGCCATCACCGATCCTCAGAGCCACAGATTTTTATCTATTTTAGGTACAACGGAAACATTTGGAAACGGAATAAAGATTTTTCCATTAGAAAATTCCGTTAACTCGTTTAAAATAACAGAAGTTTTGCCATCCATTTGCAGACGCTGAAATTCGTTCCATCCAACGCCTGACAGTCGTTTACAAAATTATCGCAAAAACTAAATTTACGTATTGTGTGTTCAAATCAGATTTCTTTTTTGCGAAATCTGTGATGCTGCAAAACTTGCTTTAATGGGATTTTGATTTACTTGTCTGTTCTGTGGTTCCAAACCGCATTTTCTTTATGTTTGTTGATGCTGACATACCTGTAACAAGAGAATAGAATAATTTAATACATAGATATTTGAAACAGTTGTGTTTGAAACGTCTTCAATGAAAAACACCTAATAAGGAGTGTTTTTCTAATTACCAACTACGCAAAAGTTAATTTTAAATCTAATTAAAGCTTAAAAGTTCAGACAAATTCCGGCATTTATAAATTAAAAGTCTTGTACAAAAACGTGGGAACATCGCCCTATTCGTTTGTTTGGGTATCTTGGCGCATTAACTTAAAGGAAGGTCGAATAAATGTTAAGTACCCACATAACTCAGCGTTAAACAATTGTGAATGAACATACTTCTAATGTTATCTTATGGTCTATTAACTACAATCAAGGGTTACTTTTGTAGTTTTCGCATACTTAGATACTACACCGTGACTTCATAGCCGTCTTACAACGGCAGCCCACTTCATGTATCCAATGACTACTAAGCATTTAAAATTTAAAATAAAAATATTATTCAATATGATGACTATTGATGACGCATGCCGTAGTTAAAACACCCTGTTGTGAGCGATGATCTACTGGACTCGAGCGCTGGGTAGGATATTCTCCCGTTTGACACATAAACATCATTAACAGGATGTTTCATAATTTTTTCTAATGTTTATTTATTTTTCTTTGTTCCTATTACGGCAGGTAAAAAAAAAATCGCGCTTAGAACTATTTTATTTCGGGCACATTGAGTGGACCACCTTTGTAAGACGACTAAAAAGTTTCGGTGTTTCGGTGTGTCGGGTATAAGCGTAATGAACTGATAACGTTCCAACTGCTGCCATGCCACTGGCCTGTGTCCAGTGGCTATAATCCACTACGAGGTCCCAGTGCAGCTTGTGGTTGACACATTTCAATACAACATAAAACGTATACTTAGATAAAATAACAAATTCAAGTAAAGGTTAACACGAACAAACAATGCAAATTTATTTTCTGAGAACGAGAATAAAATAGAGCGAGGAATAAATTATTGTTATCTACAACGGATTTTTCCTGCATCGAACGAAAAGATAAATCTACTATTACGCCATGAATCAACCTTTGATGTTCTAAATTATCTATAAACGTTATTTTACGTTACATTAGGTACTTGTGGAGATCCAAAACTACCTAATATTGCATTTTCTTTAAGCATTTTCCGGAGGACAAACTATTTACATATTATTGTTTTTAATTTATTAATCATATTTAAATTCCTTAATTCAAAATGGCGCAATAACCGGAAAAACGTTTCCTAGTTAACTGGTAACTCCAAACACATTTTTTGCAATGACGTTTGAATTTTCAATTGCATCTGAAATTAGATCCTGGTTATCTGTTTTTACGAAAACAAAAGTCAAGATGCGAATAGACCTATCTAGAACAACACAATTGCGAGAAACACAATTAATTTAGCAAACACTCAACAAAATCTCAGTATAACTTAAAGCGTTGCCTTGACAATACTTATCAATTAATATTCATACAATACAAAGATACTCTGATCAGCATTCGCATAACGTGTTCAAACAAATTCTGCACACAATTATAATAATAGACAGATTCTATTGGCCTTGCCTGTGCGTGCTTTTTGCTATCAAGCTCTTGTTTGGTCCTGTATTCGACTCCCAGATCAGGCAAAGTGTTATTGAGTTTTCCATTAGGAATTTCTCAATAGCAGTAACGGTATTTAACTAGTGAAATGTAGGTGTACTATTAAAAACCTACCTACCCCTTCACGGATCACAGGTGTGATGTTATGTTAATTATAACAGACAGATTCTTCTGGCCTTGCCTACGCGTGCTTTTTGCTACTAGACTCTTCGAAAATTAGTTTTTACAGCACTAATTACGTGGGTCGTCGTGATGCCGTCATTATTTGTTAAGAGGATTCGCTTTTTATCTGTCTTGATGCGAAAGATGTTTGCGCTTCGGTACTTAAGCTCCGCATCTTAAGTACCAGTAATTACCTCCACTGGCTTAGGGTAATAACCGGTTATGAATAGAGAATTTGAAGAGGAGAACTTGTCAAGTATACTTTATCCCTACTCAATGTTATTTCTCGGTAGAAATTTAAAGTTTCTTACGTTTTTTGCGTAAGCAATTGTGTTTTTCAAAGGAATAACCTTCAAGAATGAGGTGTGAATTAGCTCGTTTAATGTCCCGACTCTTTTAAAGCAAAGTTCATTGTTCAATGTTCATTAGTCAGCCTATTAATATCCGAAAATGCACATTCCACACAGCCAATCTAAATACGAGTAGACTTCTATCAAACGGATTGCACAATCAGAGGAATTCTATCAACACAAGCTACGCACGCTTTGTTGTACCCTAGTGAATCTATCAGGTGCATCTTTACCAACACCTGCAAGCGCGACAGATTATTCCACTATTACCATATTACAATGTTCGTGCCTTATCTTAAGGCCACGCCTTTTATAAATTACCAATTATAATTTGTACATTTATTAAATATTAATATTTTGCATCTGGTATTTATTGGAGAATATTAGGTCTTTGTTGATAAACGAAGCCCATAATCATCGGTATTAATGTTTCTGCTGCGGAAACACAGGTTTTAGCTAAGTCAGAGCTTCGACAGTCAGCCGTAATACACCACAAGGGTAAGGTGTATATCAAATGTAATTGAATTAACCAAGACATTGACATATCAAAATATCAGAACAAAATAATAAGACCACTCAGCCCAAACGTTGTCGAAAATAATCCATTAAAAACTATTTAGCAAGCAAATTATTCCGTATCCGAAACTGTTTTTTATGAGCGTAAAACCATTATTTAAAGAAGAGTGGCAGTGAAGCAACACACTGCAAGCCTGTGACTAAACGGACCGAGCAGAAATGTGCCAACTGAGGAAACACAACCGGAACATGATTTCGGAATGAACTTAGCAACTAATGATGGCGCAAATCTAGATCGAGACAAAGAAACAAAATAACTTAATTCGTTTATTTTTCAATTAGGATTTGGCGTTCGGGGTTATCTCAACATTGATCTTTTTTTTATTTAACCGGTTCTTGCAGTACTGCAGCTTATAGGGGAATTGGTTTTTAATCAGGATAGTTAACGAGATTACGAGACTAGATAAAGTAAGTGAAGTTACTGTAATAATAGAACTTCTATTATCTTAGTTTTCTATTGTCCTCTGGGTATCAAAAGTGTTAGTGACCACGGTATGATGGTATCCAAACCTTCGACTAATCGAGGCGACTAAGTTACTCTAATGAGTAATGATTAAAAATTAGCAGGTAGTTGTGCAATAAAGGTTTTACGAGGCGACATGGCACAAAGGTATCAATAAAAGCTAATTACCCGCAAAAACCGATAAGGACTCATGTGACTGTTTATACTCTATGAGAAACCAATAAAACACTATTAATACAATGCCTTTGATAAGACGTACGAAATGCACTGAGTATTTTACCTTTTGCAATGGTAGACCAGACATCGTTTCTATGTCTACCGTTATAAGATATAACGACATCGTTATCTTTTGCCCATCTGGTTTCGTCTGCCGTAATTATCATTTGCAAATTAAATACTTTACAAATAAAACCCACAATAATAAAGATGGGAAGCGGATCTGCATGCAGCACCTAAAGTTCTACCTGAGAGCCTGTTTTGGACAATCATCAACTCTTGACGTCAGAAAAAGGGACTTCGTCATCCTAATCAGCCTATATCGTGTTGACTTCATAATCCAAAGTCCAATTACCAACCAGCGCTTTAAGAAGATTGGTCATAACATTTATTAAAATAACGTAACATCACGCCTGTAATCCTTGAAAGGTTAAGAGGTGTACCCTGTGGTACACCTACATATTGCCAGTTATATTTAAGTCCCATGGCGGCGAGAATATTGCTATCAAACGAGTTTCAAACTGCTAAGAAACGAATTCCTGGTGCAGAACCCGATAACAGCCCTAACCCGGGAATCGAGCCCAGGTCCTCATGCTCAGCAACCACTAGGCCAACGAAACTATTAACATTATTAATATTCCCACATTTAAGACGAAGCTTAAGAGCTGTCACGCCTAAGATGTTATCAAATGTTATGATGAGTGTGCCATGGTTGTGAGCGCCTCATAGTATGCTAGGATTGCTAGGTCATGTCGCCTACGCCGTCTATATTACTATACGCCTATGTGCTATATGTTGTCTTGCTGACATACATTCAAACAAGCGATGATAAGGTAGTTGTTTACTACGGTCCTTGTCTTGAATTCTCAAGTCTTCGTGATTTGTGTTAAGCTAAATACCTGCCAGTCGATTTTGATATTGACATACTTGTTATTCAGAACCTTAAGTCTTCATCTCATCGTCATCCTCATCCACAGCTTAAATTCATCCACTGCTGGACACAGGCCTCTCTTTGCTTGCACCTACAAATCTCACATCGTCGTCTAGCTTAGTTGTACTTACTCAATTATCATTTGTTATTAAATAGGTACCAAATACATTTTTTAGGAATAACTTACGTCATGTTCAGGATTCGATTAAAAGGTTTTTTTTGCAATGCATCATCAACCTTCTCGTAAATTAAAATTAAAACTATCCTGTCACGATCATAGTGATCATATTGACAGGTAGCACTTCTACGAAAATGTAGATAATCTTCATTTTTTACGTGCTAACGGAAATCTTAAATAAATGTTTGCAACACGAACCGCGTTAAGTCGTAAATAAAATCTCGTTAATCGCTCACTTATTAACTTTAAAAAAAAACAACAAAAAAGAAGATTATTTAAAAACCCAAGCATCACGCTTGTCTTAAAATAGTTAAATCGTGACTAGTCAGTGTTAATTAGCGATGTATTTTAATCGATTTTTAATATTTTTTCTGTAGATATCATATCGTTAATGGTAGTAGGCACAGCACGGAGTGTAATGCACGAATAGAACAATAACAAGAATCCTGTCCAAAGCAAAAAACTACACAAGAGTAGAATAATTGACTGAATAACTTAAAACTTTGCAGATCATAGGACCTATGAAGCTCATGGAATCGTCATTAGCAGAGAACAAAACTGAACTAAAACAGAACACGCATCCAATACAGAAAGTTTCAATATGACTGTTAAAAAAATGACAACAATAAAGACCATTGGAAAGCTACACAAACACTTCAGAAATAACAAGACACAAATTAGCTTTTCTATGCTAGTAGCACATACTAATAATAACAGTTTCAATGACGAATAGACAAATAACGACTGTCGAAATAACTCTAAAACTGAACAAACCAACAATTTCCCTCGTTTCCGAGTAGACCACACAAGCGACATTGACTCACAGATCTCGTGAACTGGTGCTGTACAAAACGCTCATATTTCCTGACACGTTGACCCTACTCGTGTGCCACGCTTGACAATTGCATTTGCACGATTGTACCCGAGCTGAGCACAATGGTCTTTAATCGTTCTTGTCGCGACCTCCCCGACGAATTGAGTCCTGTCGTGGTGTGAGGCTTTCGTGCTGTTTAGATTCGACATCTTTGAAACTCATCGACTTATTACAAACGCTACTTTGTGTCTCATGTCTGTGTAAAAAGCCTCCGCGTTCTTCATCCAAGCCTCTGTTTCTTTTATGGTTTCGATACAGTTTGTAGTTAGTGTCTGAAATTTTATTTTAAAAAATTGAAACTGAAAATAAAATAAATTTCGGTACTACAAAAGTGTTAGTGTTCGTAAAATGGCGGTGTCGTTGTTACTGAAGATATTGAAACTTTAATGAGAGATGCTATTCGTCTTAAAAATGCATATATTTCAGAAGAATTGTGTGAATAAAAAAGTTGTACAGAGAACACTGAAACACTCAGTTCAATGACCCAGAGCAAGTGTCTAACAGTTTTTGTTTCCAATTAGTTTCTATGATGAGAACACCAACTGAGAGATTGAAAAGATTGAAGGGTATCTAACAAAATACAATTACGTTTAAGGTCACTGACTTCAGTAATAACAGGCCACAGCATGCGAAACTAGAGGCTAAACAAAACAGAAATTACCTTTCGTAATTATTGTAGCAGCTGCCATCTTGTAATCTCGTGTTTTCCTACAATTTGATGTATTCGTGCGGAATATGACCACAGTGGAATCGTGATACATGTCCATGCAAGATGGAGTATGTAGGTGTCGTGTCCTTACTCCTTAAATTATAAACTTTATTCCGTGAGATAAGGTTTTATGGCGCACGAAACAGATGTTTCTGTGTTTTGTTTAGTGGGATTTTATGAAGGTGGTGGCGTCTTCACCATAATGGGTGTTGAATTGGTTGCAAGCGATATTTTTATTAAGGTTAAGGTTTTATAGACTTTTTTGAATTTCTTTCTGACTTTTGACTTTTTCCCTTTCTGGATTATATCGCTTTAAGTTAACGAAATGCTAGAAAACAGGGCAGCCTTTTTAGGTTCTGTACCAAGTAAAAGACCTAAAAAAATTTCATAAGTTTTTCTGTCTAAAGTTTTGTTTAATGCTTTAGTTATATTTCTTCGTTTACTTTATTTAGTAACCGATCTACCGTCAATCTTATATTTGACTCCTGATGTAATATGAATTTAAGATTAAAACAAGACCCTCGACTAATCAAGACATAATTGCAGCGTTGAAATCTTGATGACTCCATCGCTTTACATTGCCCCTATCATAACCCCAGCTCAAGCCTATATCACGGATCATTTGCATCTAATCGACGCTCATCCGTCATTACACATGATATAGACGAGCAAATTATTCGCAGTACACCCATGGGTCAAGGTTCGATTCCTGTGCCGTCAAATCGTAAAGCAATTATAATTAAACGTTTAACAATCCTGTTCATCAGATCGTGATGAGTTTATTGTTTAAAAATCGCTTCCTGATGTTTAATTACTCGGTAGTTGAATATTTGAAGAATGGTGATGATGATATAAGATGATTATGTTAAGGTTTTTTAAACGGTGGGTGGGCTTCGTTAATTATATCTTTGACGTGACGATTTGAGTGTTTATACATTTATAGTGTTGGTCAAATAGTCAGTGTGACCAAAAATAATATGTTTATTCATGATTGTATTTAAGAAAACCCGTTTCTGTCTATGAGTCATGAGAGCCGGGTAAAAATTATTTGCAACACAACATGCAATGCAACATCTTCCATACATTTTAATGAGCTCGCAAACACACCGAACTAAAAACAAAAGCGACGAGAAAACTACGAGCATCCTGCCTTATATGAAAAATGTTACATTGTGTTGCATTGCATGTTGTATTGTAAATAATCTGAACCCGGGTTAAGGAATTTTATGACTTCTGCAATTCCAAGTTTATTAACTACCAAATCAAACACTTAAGTTAGGTATAATCTACAAAGTAAATACAAAGGGACATAAGAGCAAGCAAATATTTACGAACACCAACAGCCAATGACTTACACATACGAATGATTAACACAGCTTGGAATCCCATAAAACAAAAATGTATGACAAATGCAAACTGCAGTAGATCTATTTGCTCATCGCAATGACAAATGGTTTCCATACATTATCCTCCTTCAAACCTTGCTTGGTTCAAGTAAACCGATGCCCTCTACGTGTTTCTTATCCAAGCAAACATCCACGACCTCTGTCATTCAAAGAAACATATACGTAATCATTGTAAACATTTACGTCTGTTTGCATAAGGGTAGGGCACACTAAACGCGCTCTACTCTAAAGTCGCAATCAACCAGAAACTTCCATTGGTATGTAATCATTGAAACCATCTGGCTTTAAGCCTGCTTAGACATTCTATTTACCACTAAAACATTCCTGTATATATGTTACGGGCAATTTGATAAGTCCGGGCATTATTAATAATGGCCGGTCTATATTCATAATACCCGACTCAATTGGGCAATGTGATTAAAACAGCATGATTAATCACTTTTCCCGGCCATTATGAATAATGCCCACCCTATCTCGGGAAAAGTAATAAAATAGGTGAACTCTAGTGTTTTTGCTTATTAAATGTAACGTAACGTAACCAATTAATCACATTGCCCGGCTACAAGTAGGGAATTAATCACACTGCCCGGTCCAAATCATTAATTCGAGCTATCTCAAACACTGACTTATTACATGGACCCCGGGCCGCCGGGCATTATTAATAATGGCCGGTCAAAGTGCTAAATTAATCACTTTGCCCGACGCTCTTGGGCATTATTAATAATGGCCGGTCCTTATTAATAATGCCCAGTTAATCACGTTGCCCGTAACATATATATATATCATTTGAGGGCACCAAAGTGCACACAAGCTAATTCAGTAGCTAGAAAGTGTTTATTGCCAAGGGCCATTTTCAATCGAGCACATGGAACTGGAAAAAAAGGAATTCCTGTGGTTCCACTTTTTAGCACAGGTTGTTTCAGAGCATAGGAGTTTATAACTATTTAGGTGTCATCTCTGGTTACGGATCTTGTCCTCTACATACAGGGTGTAAACGGACCCTTCACGAAGCCGTTAACCAAGCATTCTGTACATCAAACTAAGTCACCCTACGCAAAAATTATTGCTGGGAAACGACTTTTTTTTTTGGGTGAAAAATCACGTTTTACGGTAAAACTCAATGTAACGCACTCAAAACTTGGTGCTGATGGATGCTTTGAATAGTAAACGGGTCATGGAGGTAATTAAAGTGAAGTTAAAACCTTAAAAAGTAGTATTTAAAAAAAAACTTGTGAAAAAATTGGAACTTTGACCTCCAATATCTCCAGAACCTGTGGTTTCCCAGGTATTGTCTAGAAGAAAAAAATGATCCCAATGATGGGCAGAATATGTGGTTTTCGTTTACGTTAAGGGTCTTTTTACACCCTTTATAAATAGAGGACACCCTCCTAAGGTATTTCGGCCCATCATGCAAGTTTTCTCTTTCCCATCTGACATTTATCTTGAATTGCAGAGGTGCATAATTTTGTTTACTATGTTTATGTATTTTTTTCTGAATTTGAACCGGTTAGAAGACTAATCAATCACACAAACAGTATTTCGTCGTGACTAGGTATATAGTTAGGCAGGTGTGTTATGTACAGCCTTTAATGTGCAATAATATTTTTGTTTTTATTCGTAGAACCAGCGTGAGGTTCAATTTCTACGAATGCGTTAAACTTTTTTATGAGTAAGGATGTAGGTACTACTATTGTATGTCTTCACAGTAACTGTGCCGCCTATGTGTTACGTGGTGCTGTTTTATATGCAAAGCGAATTAAGTACTTATATTGGACACCTCTGAATTTGTACAACTTATATTTTTAGAGTTGAGGTGATTGTTTTGGTATGTGATTTTTAACGGTTACTATTACATGATTATTTATCTTGATTTGTGACGTAGTTTATGTTTTCGTAGTTTGTGCTTAGAATTCGCTTAGGATAATTTTATATTACGCAGTTCTCAATGAAAAACTAATGCAAAAGGTAGATCTATCGTAAATTGCAATTCTAAATGATTTTCTTAGCAAGAGCGAACTAGTACCGTGGTAACATTAAGTTTGCGGTTTGTAGGCTAAACACTAAATAAATGTTTTGTGGGAACCTTTAACAGTACAATTCGAAATACATTACGAGTTATGAACTAAAATTAGAGTAAATTCCAACGGTACGCAGTGTTTCTAGAACCTGTGCAGGCGCAGATCACATAACAATAAATATAACAGAAGGCTCGTTCTCAATACGTTGAAATATCGGAATGTAGAATTCCGGCCACGTAACTTGTTATGACACCTCGTCCATAGACCGCAGGAAAAAAAACTAGAAATGTAATCTTGCATTAGCCTTTCCACTGTACATTCAAAACGTATCCCATTCAATCAAAATCAAAAGTCATTTATTTAAATTAGTATGACAATCAGCATTTTAACGTAAAAAAAATCATGATACTATTTCTCAAAAGCCCTTCGCCATTTTCTAGTGGGAAGCTGGGAAGATCACCCTCTAATCGCTGTTAGGTCACATATGAACTCATCAAATAGGCGGAACGATTGGCGCAATGGCTGAGCTTGACTGTTGTGCTGCGGAACAAATATTTGTATGGCCTACAGATAGTTGTTCCGGGTCTGGCTGTTTGTGTATATGAGTTTAAATGTTTGTAAACGCACCCACGATACAGGAGAAATTCCTAGTGTGGGCAACATGTAATTAAGTTCCATGCACCGAGCAGGTCATAATATTCCATCAAGCTTTTAAACAGAATGGAACAAACCATAGACAGCACACACACAACTGTTTGGACGAATGGACCTTCTTTATCTATCTTATCAATGTATGCAGAGAAACACGTCGGCCTCCGGCGACCAGACCAACCACTTTCATCTCTACTACGACACTCATAATTAATTAACTCATAGCTTTAGAATGATTTGGACACAGGATATGTGTTAAAATTGAACTGGTTTCACAGTCCATTAATAAGCTTTAAAAATTATATTGATAGTAACTACTATAATGTGTACCAATATCAAAGTATTTCGAGGTGAGTCACTTAAGTTTCTAGATTACTTGTTTTATTTAACTGTAACAGTATAGTAGAGCAAGCTAGTACAGTACCTGTACAAGTATACTTGATCATTCAAACGAGCATTCTATTCTAGTTAATACATCCATATGCTTTCAAGTTATATTATGACAAGAAGATTGCCTCTAAACATTAAATGATACGTTGACATTTAGATGGGAGGTCACAGGGGTCAGCAGACGAACACTTTCGATCACATAGGCAACGAAACTGAATACTTTTGTTAAAAGATGTTTTATTTTTACAGTTGAGATTGGTGATGGGCTTTTAATGCCTACGTTGTAAAGGAAATTAATTATAAACTTTGAATAAAACAAAAGGATGAAGACATCAAACTTTTGCCTGTTATCTTCTTACAAATAAAAAAAATCTAAATCTTCTATTAAAATTAACAAGTTTATCAACTTGTTTCTGAGTAATTAATCCGTGTGAATTCGTATTATTGACACTCTTAAGCAGATAAAGCCAAATGAAAAATTATAATCCTTGACATTTGTGACCAACCTATTACGTTTATAATTCTCCGACATTACAGTTTGATATTTTATCAACAGGACATTAGAATTACTTGTGACAAAATGTAATGGGCTACCGCGTAGACCACTACGTATATTTTGACGTAGACGCTACGAAAATGCGTAGCACCCTTCTCCCTGTTACACTTAACAAGATGCTACAATTTTTGTACCGCAAAATGTTGGGATTGTGTGTTAATATTTTCTGGAACTTTATCAGCAAATTAGCGGCGTTCTGGGCAAGTAACTAGCATTCTTTCACTAATAATGGTTGTTGGTAATAGGCTCACCTCTTTTACATGGGACTTGAAACTGGCGAAATGAGGATGTACTGTCCGCCTATCCCTTTATCCCCCCAGGCGTGATGTGGTGTTATGTTACAGTGATGAGCATGCATTAAGATTGGGAGTCCCATCACAAATACTTTGATTTCCTTACATGTAACAAGTGGCCGATGTAAACTATGCCAGTTTGGCCAACACCAATGAACAACATACATTTATGACCAGCAGTTACTAGTTACTGGGCATACAGTGACAACCTCAATTTATATTCTGCCTAGTTCGTATGAGGAAAAAAACTAAGTGATATAAGGAAGGAAACATTCTCTAAACATTACCTAATCGAGTTCCTAAACTTTAAACGAAAGAATCTAAAAATAGCAAATCACAGTTTCATCTCACACAATAACCATCTCTAAAAGAAAACAAGTAGAGGCTAGAATAGCATCAAATCTTCATGGAATATTGCATAACTTGTGGTGATTTCAAAGTTTTAACATCTGAATTGATAAATTGAACAACATGGAGACGATTAAGCACGTCATCGTCGTTTAACTGATTAATATTAGATAATATTGTACTTTAAATAATAAATTACTATCGATAGGTATCGTGGCACACCAAGTATACAAGCATGTTTTAATTGATAAAATCGGTTCCATGGTTCAAGTTAGGTTTTCTTAACAAACAGATAGATATGTTGCTGGGGAGCTCTTTTTACTATTTCTTCTTCCCAGCTATAACACTAGGAAGTGGTGAACGTCGTCCTTTTGGGGGACAATTTTATGATGATTCCCAGCCAAACAAAAAAAACATTTAATTCCGATTTAATTTTTAACGAATCGGTTATGAGTTTTTAGGAAAAGTTATTTGACGGGTAGACTCACCTCCTTGAAAGATGCAAGTAACTTCGTCGCCCTGTATAATCGACCCCTGTATAATCGTCGCCCTGTATTATCAAATTGACCGATATTATTGAGATGAATATTGATACCAATAACAATTGAAAAGACGATTTCTAAAACCATAAACTAAGACATTATGCGATAATAATGGCAGTGAAGGTGAGAATATCAATTAGCAACGACAGATTTGACCTGAATTAGCTAGTAGTAAATTACGAACATTTGAAATAACAGTAAAGCAGTAAATAATACAGAGTGGCGTTAGATTTCAGTGATTAACTGGCAAACATTTGAAATAAATCATGAAATATCAACAGTATTATGAACTTAATGATTATATCCTTCAAGAATCATGCATTACGCATTTTTTCGTGGCAAGTATAACTCTTTCAAATCCATTAGATTTTTGCACAGAACTTTTACTTACAAAAACCACTTAACAATAAGTAAACTTTCCTTTAATAAATTGCTCTCGCATGCTCCATTTACTGCCTACAAATCAATTTAAATATCTACATTTATAATTTTATTAAAAGAACAACAAAATAAGTTATGTTTACAACATTATCCGCGGCCACTGGCGCCAGTAACTCGACCAGACTTTCTCCGGAGAAAGTAAAAGTGGCCAGTCCACTCGAATATCGCACTGTTTCATACTATTTGACTTATACTGCTTAGTACTCCTCCAGTGTTGAATAACGTGTTGTTATCTAAGCATTATGTTGTCTTATTGATAATTTACGTAATTTGCAGACGGAATGTGTGAGGGAAATTATTATTTTTGTTTCACCGGACATACTTCCTTCTGTTTTCTTACAATCAGCTCTAAATATTTGCTAATTTTATGGTATTTTGTATGTAACTGATGGAAACGATAATTAGTGGAAAGCCATAAATAAATAAATGAAAGCCTATTTTAGGTATTTCATTCCATAGGCAAATTGCAACATCGACAAAAATACCTTTAATTTGTCTAAGACATTACTTAATTAATATATTGTGACTAACACATCTCTTGTTTCCATCACCCGATCACAATATCTACCTAAATAAGTTGCATACTATGGCTTAGTCATGCTTCTAAATTGTTTTAACTAATGTTCCTTAATTTATGCAGCTTTGGCTTATCGTAGTTAATAAAGACCCCAAATCACAATATGACCTGACCTGTCTACTGCATTAGATAAATCAAAGCTCAGTTCCAAAACCGATAAAGTAATCAATCTTATTTCGTATCTACATACATCTGCTTACAATTAGCAATAACAATAAACAACAAACAAGACAATGGCAGTAGTAAGGACATTGCCGGAATGCCGTCAATGCGAACGGGTCGCTCCGAAACCCGGCAGTGGACGAGGATTTCACAAAACAAGTATTTTTTTACATAAATTATATGTCACTGCCTTTTAAAAGATGATTTTTCGACGTATTACGAATATTTAAGGCTTCTTCTATAAATATTGACCTAGTTAATGCATGGTTTGAATTCATCGCCACATAAGGAAGTGGATCAAAACAAACAAGTGGACTTTGCTCCTCCAATTCTCTTCGCGTTATGCAGGACTGTCCTTAGGTAATTTTGACGTCCGAAAGTGATGATTTTCAGCATAATTTGAATAAAAGTTTTTTTAATTGCGAGTTTTAAAAAGTCAAATTAGACAAAGGTGTCTGCCCACTACACCGTACCATATAATGACCGTGCTATGAACGTATCAGGCACGATAGAAACATGACATGGACTACTGCTCTTTAGAACGTATGGTATTGGTCGGTGACGGAACGGTCTAGTTTCATACTTTTTAACACAAAGAATATTTTTTACTTGACACGGTCATGGTATGTACGATACAGTATAGTGGGCAGACTCCTTTACATTCAAATTTTTTTTTTTGGTTTTCCTCAAAATTCTCTCTGGAACTGAATACTTGGTTCAAAAAAATAGACCAACTAACAATAATTAACTACACAATGATGTAAAATATTCTAATGTCGATAATACACGTTATAAAATTATTTAATTGTCTCTTCTGTCAAAGTCCCGCGAGATTTTATAGCTGATTTTAATGATAGCTCGGCTACCTCACCTACCACAAAATTGTTGCAAAAATATCAATATATTAAGTAAACATGAGAACAGGTGAGTCACTTCCCTCAGTCAGTAGCCGCTGTATAGTTTATTTTTACGACTTCCGCTGGAAGATGTGAATTGTTTATGTACTGAACAAAATATATAGGTATAGGCGGAAACGACAATCTTTTTAGATTAATTCACGAGTTTTACGCATTTGCTAAAATTGTTACCAGTTTATCACGTTCATAACGGTGTTTGGTTGTTTTGTCTATTACTTAGGTAAATATTGCCAATTTCCTTACTTGGCTTTGTATTTAGGATAAGAATTCAGGAAAAGGAACCTACCTTTTCCTGATTTTTTGTGTACTGTGATGTAGATAGACACGATTTTTCTTCGACTTAATAAATGCTCAAGTAATTGCTCTAGTGGGATAATTATCTATACCCACAGACCTAAAAGGTAAATCAGATATAGGTTATAGATCTTTTACAAAACATGGTAGAGGAGGATCATTCAGAAACAATAAATTATATTCTTTCATTCATTTCAAGTTCGAACATCCGATTAAACCGGTTGAATTAAACCAATAAGGACAACACTATAACAAATTGACACAGGACAATTACAAAATCTACATAATCGTAAAAAGTACAATCACGCGCCGATCCCATAATTAATCAAATATGTTAAATGTCGGCTGTACTGTACTGTTGTATGTCGTAAAAACTGATGATTTTTGTTAACATTTAAGTCACGACATGCGGACATAGTACTTTTGTAAAACTTTAATTCTATAGGAACTAATTTTTAATAAAAAGTTGTTAAATTTATTTAACACAGAAATTAGAAGAAAAAAACGTCTTGAGCCTAATAGTTATTAAATTAACCTTTAACTACCTACGTCTTATCTATACAAAAAACTTCTTTTTCTTATACCGGTTTTTATTGAGTATCATTTTATTTAATTAAATTAAAATTTGTTTATATTTTCAGACTACGTAATGTCCATATTTTGTTAGTAACAAATTAAGTATCTTAAGACTAAGTTAGTAGCAATTTATGTAGGTAGTCCATATGAATACGAATTAAAATATATTAATTTATGACAAAGAAAGAACCTCAAGCCTATCAATATCAACAAACATTTATTTTAAAACACTTACACAATCCTATCGCGATAAAAACGTGAAACGCGGAATTACCACGTAATAATAGAAATATGAATACAACACTTCAAACATCAACGCTTATCAATTGTTACAAAAAACACCATATCATTATGCAATTAAGGTACAATTTTAATTGACACGCCCCGGGAAAGCAGTGTTCGTGTCGTACAAGTACGGCATTCAATTAGGCGTGCGCTTTTCCCGAGCTAACTTCGGCTTTCTAGCGGCCCGTGCGTGACGACAGACGAAACGTCAAACATATAGCTATCCCTTTTATTCCCATAGCGTCATCTCCCTCTAGGTTAGTAAGTACATAAAGTTTCCATAACCAACCCAACTGTATAAGCTATTAAAGGCCCCATTGAAGCCTTTGAAGTTATCAATGTGGTTAAATCGGTTTGCGTGTCACGTACTAACATCAAAATTCTTGGTACATGCTTAGAAAACATGTACTCACATGAGTTATTCTCAAAATTAGATAAAACAGAGTAGATATCAAACTAATAGCAGTTTTAAGCCATTGCCATAGGGTTGGTATTTCAAATCTTTGACTAGACGCATTTCCTGCTACAGAAAAAGTAAGTAAAAGTAAAATATTCGTGACGTATGATCCCATCACATCTAAATCCTATATTCTTCCCATTCTCATACACACGTCATCCATCACATCATCTACAATGGTCACGGTACCGTGACTGTAATAAATCAGATAAATTGCCACACATACTCACAAAGTACGCAAACATTACCAACGATATTTTAAAAATGTCTACTTCATCAATTTTATAACACTTTGATGTATGCAATATTAACAATGCGCTTTAATCAGACCATGAAATGTTTCAAAGATCACAGGACTAATAAAGACACTGTAAAGAAAACCTAAGATGAAAAGCTTATGGATGTAAAAGAAGAAGACTCTCAGATAGTCCGTGGACCAGTAGTAGGCTCTAATACCTACCTTATGTAACCCAGCGCTTTTCGAATACATCAACGTTTATTTAAAGACCATTGAAACAGTACTAAACCCAAGTGAATTAGGATAAGGGCAGAACAAAACCACAAACAAACAGCAGAACAAGCGTAAAATGATAATAATGGCAAATACAATACTACCCACATTTACAACAATCAGCCGTGTAAATCAGAAGACAATGGCGAACGACATTGTGGACACCTTGACCTGGAACAACCTCCGCCCCTAATGAGAGGTAATGAGTAACAGACTATTCAATTATATAATTCATTGAGTAGACAGTCTTTAAGTCAGTTGGACGAACCGAGAACCGTAGAAAAGTCAAAGACTGGCGATCCTGAATTCTCTATTATTCAAGATAATGAGACATGAATATTTGCTTTTGACGCGCATTAAGAAGAGTTCTTGCAAGTAACGATAAACCCGTATGACAACCATGGCGCAGAAGTCAGCCATGCTTCACTGTACAAAAATCCTGCATTTTCATTGGATTTTCTTTTAAGGAATGAGCAAGACCGTTTAGATATTCGATCTGAATTCAAAGTAATTGAAAACATAACATTACGTTTTTATGAAGGGTTGCAAATAGCCTCCTTCACATCCTGTAAAGCTTCTGCAGCAGCATCGTCTACTAGCTGATCAAGATTAACTAGTGCTATTTAATTCAGACCTTTGGCATTTAAAGATTTATGTCCTAGCTTCCATAGATGTGTTCGATGGATTGAACTAAACTGTCGTTTAGCGTACTCATGAGAGTTGCAAAATCGACATGGCCTGATTACCCCACATGTCAACCGTTTGCTCGGACGGGCCTTACAAAATCGTGATCGACCAAACCACATAGTACAACTGTGCATAATGATACTATACGTAAACGTGTTTTATATTATAATAATACAAATTACAATTAAATAACCGCAGTTTTAAAAATAAACATCATTTACTTGAAACGGCCGCTAGCCTCTTCGCTTTTCCGCCGAACAACCTCGGTGATAAAATCTTTTAAGTACACAGTTATCTCTACTACCGCTATAACTTCTATTGCGTAAACATAAAGACTATTGTCGATTGTTTAATTCTTATTGAAAAGTTTGCAACTGTGCGCTGTAGATCGGACCCTGCTTCGTACATAAATTCTGTTTGAACGGCAAACTTCACAACTTAGTTTTAGTACTAAGTATTATTTGCATTATGACTGACAGGTATCCAATTTTCTACTTTATTTTGAAGTATACAAGATCAGTTATTGGTTGAAGTAGTTTAATTAGTTTCCAAAGAAACGTTCCCTTGAGGTACCTTGGCATTACGTCGATGTCTTGTGAAATTTTACGGCCAACGCAGAAATATTTAACATATCGATGGAATAGAAACGGATCGTTTATGTGTTAGGTGAAGTGTTAACAGAACCACATAGGTACAATATGGGTTTCAATCTTAAGTTGATATACTTAGATAGATGAGAGGAACGTTGAATATGCGTCTCGAGCTAGCCGCACTACAATGACTGGTTCGAGACAACTCAGAAAAAGGATACCAGGAAGAATTGGAGGAGGTCTTTGCCAAGCAATAGAAAAGTGTCGGCTAACTAAAAAAGGCCAACTTGGAAAAATCATCATTATGTCAATCAAATATTATAAGATAGAAACCGAAACATTATCGACAACAGAAGCCCTTGATTTGAATAACATGAGTAGTAGATTCTATAAGTAACTCGACTTCAGACTAGAAAGGGTTTGACATAGGTATTATGTATATACAACTATTACAACCTATGCGAAAATCCCCAACTGTATCTGTACAAAGTTCTTAACTATAAATACATTCTTTATTACCCGCAATAATTGAATGGAACTTGCTTCTATATATCCTAACCAAAACTTGATTCAATCCTATTTATGTGTCAGTTACTATTACTTCCCATGTCATTCAAAGAACTACACAGCATTCTAACAACAGTCTCATGGCATGACGGCCATGTTTGACCGCTAACGGCTCAATAGAAACAGAGTTATTATTAATTCGCCACATATTAATTACAATAACCACTCGACTGGCAAATCGTTAATCGTAGTTTTAAGGTTATGAGTTACTATTAAAATCAATGGTTTTAAATCTTATTGTATCATTGCGATGGGTATGTATAGCTGTTATTCTAAAACTTTGGTGGAAAAGCACTAAAAATTACTTTAATTTTCCTTTAAATTCAATTAAAATCTCGGATATTAACAATACTGAAACTCACAATGAACAACTAGAATGAATCAGCAGGGTGTTCCCAGATATCGAAAAATCGTGAAATAGTAAACTCTCAGCCTATGCTAAATAAACCATACTTGACAAATTCGAAAAACGCATATCAGACCGGTAAGATCAACTATCGTTTAATATTCTCACGCTGTTAAATGAATAGTATCAATAATCAAATTAGGAACCAAATTCAATACAATTTAATCTAGCGCCCTGATACGATCAACCTCTGCGGTTGCATTCGATAGCACACCGACTAACCAGAGTGTAATGCGATTCCTATGCAATTTCGCAACCAAATCTAGATCAACGCATATATTATGCGTTTTAAGAATTCTCAGTTCGTTGGTTTGATCCGTGTTTTTGCAATGATTTTATTTCTGTAGCTATTTATAGAACTTGTGTTAGTATTCTGCGCAGTGCATGAAAATTAAGTTAGATGCATCTGGCTTTAAATGTCAATCATCTCATTTGCTTCTGGGCAGTCAGATAGAGATCTTTACCGAGTTGTGAATGTTGTGATACAACAATACGATCTTCCAAATGGTACATTTTGGTATATTATAGGTTCATACGGTCTTCCATATTCCACAGAATATTTTAAGTTTCTTGCATGGTTCATAAACAGATTGTCTAGTCAGCCAAGCCAAAAAATCAATTCTTGATTTTTAACTCTAAATCAGAAGCCGTGGTTGATAGTCTTCATTCAACTTCTTATCATGATAATAACAAAACATTCAAGGAAATGTTGTTTCGCAAGCACGTTACGGACGAAACGATATCACTTGAAATTCACGCAGAAGTTAAAACTGTGAAAATCAACACGCAATATGATTTCCATATACTCCTGGAATATCCCTTATATAAGTTTAGTTATGTAAGTGAACGCAATTATTTGATAGTGGTAGATTGTTTTTATGTAATGGAAGAATTTAATATAACACCGTAGTAATTGTTACGGCGGTGCAGCGATGGGTAATGGTGAGATGTAACGATAATGGTATGATCTTTAACCTAGTGAACTGGTACTAGCAGTGTTTCTTTTTGAGGTTTTGGTGGCAGCATTCACCTAGAATTTCACTTCCTGTGATAAACTAGACAAACCTAATAATTATGATAATATTGGGCAGGTAGAGTTGAACGAATATAATCAATGTTTCTTAGATCCTGGATCATTATATTAATTCAATATTGGTTCTGGGCCTTAAGGTATTTCGACATTTATTGTTCTGGCTACGTTTAACGTTGTTTTACTTGCGTTGTTGAGATTTTTAAACATAGCAATTTCAAATACAATGTTATGGGAAGCAAGTCTCTAACAAACGATTCCTAGTTCTAATAACAAATACTAATCGTGTACATTTTTCATTATAAAAAAATTAAGTTGTATAAATTCCTTGAACCACAAGAATGTCAATTATCTCAATGAAACAGAATAATCCATAAAATTAGTTGCATTTCCTATATTAATAAAGTAATTAATAGGACAATACTACGTTGCATTATTTATGATATCAGTGATTGTAATCTCACTAACATTTTTCTATTTAACGATTTACGCGGAAAAATGTCATTGAAGGTCCTTAGCATTTAGAAGAATGTTAATATGTGAAATAATTTGCTTTTCAAAAGAACAAAATGTTTTTTCTCCAAACAATAATAAAAATAAGACGTGACAAATCTGGAAACTCAATTATCTAATAAAAGAATGTGATGAATACCTATAGATACGCATCAAAACAACATGGCAATGAATTCGACACAAATATTTTTTTGATTCTAGAAATAAACAAAGAAAAATAACAAACCTCGCAATAAGATAAATAAGGAAACTCCTTGTTTCGTCATTGCGTAGTAGATTAAAATAACATAGTAATAAAGTCGATTGTAAGAATGTGTTGATAGGGCAACAAAATAAAATTTTAGATGTGGGAGGGACAAAGGACACTGATTCGAACTCAATGGTTGTAAAAACAATCACACATGTTGCTTAAGGATACAATAAAGAATTAAACTCACACATACTTAAATTGATGTCATTATAAATTCAGATTCTGTCATCTATAGAATGGACTCCATCTACAGTCAAATGAATTGTGTAATCAAAGATTTTGTTTACGGTAAAAAAAAATTTGACACTGCGCGGTCGAATTTTTGCATAATTTTACAGATATTGACAAATCATCATAAATTCCGACATTGGAGGTAAACGGAGTAGAACTGATTGGAAAGATGCACGTGACAGTAAAACTTTTTGTTTGTCTGTAAGTGAGCTGAATTCACTGAAACCGCTAACATTGGAAACAGGTAGGTACAGAAGTGGTACAGGTGCGTTTGGTAATTTTAGTAATTTGTAGAAGGATATCTGGAATCACAACCAACATGAAAGAGGTTTCAGTAAAGTTATAGGAGCTCGAATGGACTTCCATTTGAGCCCATTTATCTGCAGGGCAGGACACGTGACGTTGAACTAGTGGGTACCCGAAAGATAGAGAAAGAAAACGAAGACACCAATAAAGACGATGGAAACATGTAATCATGGCGGTAGCTGGAAGAAACTAGACTAGGACTGGACTGGCCATACTATCCTTAGGATCGATTAGAGGAGGCGTTAGTTTCGGTTTAGTAATATTTAAATTCCCATTAATGGTGGTGAAAGGTATAGTTGTGTGGGTATCTAGATAGACAAAGGTAGCAAAGGGCAGATTTCTTATGCTTGAAGATCAGAAGAATTCAAATTAAGTGAGAAATAAGACAACCCTTAAAAAAAGAACTCTTTATGATAATAAATATAAAGGTGCATTTTTACACTTGTAACCTTACTGTAACCTGTACAAAATAAATTCAAATTAAAAGGACTATATTCAAAATAAATAAAAAGGTTTAGCTGTTTAATTCAATCTAACGTTATAATTATTCCATCGGTGCCCGGCTGCGTAGTTTGACCATGAATGTTAAAAAATATCTTATCAACGAATTTCGAAGAATCATCTACCTACGTTTAACATTGTTTGTTATTCATTTCAAGTCTTTATTGCACAAGTGTTGAAATCAGATGCATATATTTAAATGACTTGAATATTATTTTGTACAGGTATTTATGTCTTAAATTCCGTTGCACACAGGGGGGACTAGACAAGTGACAAATGTGACAATTGCTTTTAAAGCATTTTCTATTTCTACAGCGCCTTCCAACATGAGGATTGTCATATTAGTTAGTTTTTCGGTTACAAGCCAGTCCAATAGGTACATTTTTAACTTTTCCACTAACGTTTATCGCTGATAGACTGTCACTTTGTCTAGGCTCTCTAAAGTAGTTAAACGGCTTCTCGGTGCAAAAGAGAATGGGTCAAGTAGCTTATCAAGAAATATTCTTTAATTTTCAGTGTCCAATGTTCAAAAAAACAGAAAATTAACATAATCGAAAGTTATTTGTTCATAAGGCTGAGAATCAAGCTTTTTGAACGTAAATATTACATAAAACACGCCTGAAAACGTTCGTCCTTCACCCCATTTTTCCCCTTTTTGGTGCTATGGAGTCCCCAGCACATCTGAATGTGAGGTTAGAAGAACCTTTTCTTTAAGATATTCTTCCTTCCTTCTTTTGTTGGTTTTGTTAGCTAAACATAGCTTTCGATCCACTATGATTATCAAAAACCCTTTTACCCAATATCATACGAGCTCACTAAGTATGTCGTACTCGCACAATTGTGTTCACCGTATACTTCTCGAGGCGAGAGTGAAGTCACCGGAGCGTCGCCGGCGCATGTTTTAATAACATTCTTCGTACGATTTATATTGTTCGCGAGTTTCTTCTTGATGGCCGCAGTAACTGATGTGTGGTTAAGTAAAAGTTTGAACGAAATTAGTTTAATTGCGTTTTTGATAGGTTTGAATAACACAAAGATATAGCAGCGGCTGCTGTGAAGTTTTCTCTTGAACATTTGCGGTAACAAGTGTTCGAAGACTCTCGAATCTTGGATTTGTCCTCCTGTATTCATGCATTAAACATCTTACAAAGCAATTTGATTTATCCACTTTCACCCATACCACTGGTGAACAGCGAAACAAAAGAGGTACCAAACTAAGCTTAATACGTATAGAAACATCGAATGATTTTTCCAGTTTACGCTTTACATATTATCTAGAAACCGATTTATCCTAAGACTAGACTTACGAAAAAAACTTATAATTGCTGTGCAAATGAACTGCCTAGATTTTCCTACTCTTCTTGATTTCCTTCAACAACGCGGCACAATATATACTTAACTCCTCAAGCACCTCTAATATGTAGGTACTAAGTACATAAAGTTGACTCGACTCCCACGCACCACGCAAGTAACCTTGTCTTATTTAATTTTATATTATTAAGTAGGCGATGAACTTGAAACTTTTGAACGCTATGTTGTACATTACTCGCTGTATTTACCTAAGTGATTATAGGCGTATACGCACCTCCATGTAGAGATGAGTGCTGTAACTTTGACGTAATCAGTAATAAATGCTCTTAAAGTAAATAAGTTACTTTAAGAGCACGGAAATGGTGTAAGACATCCGTATTGTACAAGGAATTGAAAATGTAAACATACTCTTCCTAAATCGATCACGAATTCACGATCTTCTTATAATAGTATTTGTATGAACAAGGACGGCCCCAGAAAATCTGAGATGATGCGGCGTAACATACTCCCAAAACAAGCAACTGCTTTTGCAGACATAGACAATCCAGAATAAAGCCTGGAAAGAGGATTAGGCCACCTAACTAGAGGGCTATGAAAGTTTAAAGAAATCAAAGACATTAGACTAATTTACTCAGTGTGGATAGCTCAATTCCAATATCGACGTACCTAGAATCTAACAATAACAATGAAACTGCCAAAAGAGAAAATGTAACAATGGCTACTTAACTCATTGGAAACACAAACGTTTCTCACACAAATATCATCCAATAAAGTATGTGGAACAGGAGGCTCGCCAGCAGGACGAGGATATTACAAAATAACAGTAGAACGCGTTTGTAATCGAAACCAAACGGCATTAGCGTTAATTGCAACAATGTGCTCATGTAACATACCCGTAACTTCACCTGGTCCAAATATGCAGCACACTAAACAGAGGAAACTAAGCCTTATGATAACACAGTAAAGTTTAGATCAAATTCAGCAGCTATCCAATATGTATTTAGTAAGTTTTGCGCAACATACATGTTTAAAATCAAGCAGCGTGCGCATAGCGGAACGCATTCTATTTTAGGGCTCACCTCTATTTTTTCGTATCCTTATGTTCAAAGACATATAGTTGATAATCGCCTAGAAATAATCGCGTTTCCAATACGTCACATTGTCAATTAGGTGTACCGTAAAGTTACGATGAAAAATGCGGAATTATGTAATTAAGTGGAGTGATAATGGACACTGATTGAATTGTTCTCTTTGTTAAGTAATCGGGCAGTGACAGGGCAATTTGTTTTGTACTGATAGATATCGAGTTACAGTAGCCGTCAGCACAGTGGCGAGATCTAATAATGTGGCCGTTCATTAATAGTTAATGATACGTTAACACCTACGCAAATATTACTTAGGCTATGAATCATTGATGACTGTGAGTGACAAGAAAATAATAGTTTTAGATACCATTCCATTGCCCTGCCCTCAAAATGATAGTAGCTAACTGTTATTCAGCTCATAATTGAAAAAAAGAAGCAGAAAATAGGCGTGGAATCTTATTTCACGCTTTTTTAGAAGTTAGCAATGCATCATTTAATTGAGGGAAGCGTAATATTTTCCCACATCTATTTATTTATTTAAACTTCATGTACAAAAGTGGTACATAGGCGGACTTAATGCCACAAGGCATTCTCTACCAGACAACCTTAGGGTCAAATAGGACAGCATAGTGATATCTATCGAAGTAGAATAGAAGTATTGAAGTTTCTATAGACGTAGAATAGTTGTAAAACAGGTGGATGCTGCCACCCATCTCCCAAACACACAATCCTTTCGGCTCTTTCAACATGGTGGTAACCTTCGTCCACTTTCAAAGGTTTCTTCATGCTACGTAGCGTTTACACACGGCGAAGACTTCAACGGAAGCCAGGCGCTAACATATTCGCAGCCATTGAAATTATATCTACAATTCTGAAGCAATACATTTTTTAACGTTATTACGGTTTCGGTTGTAAATGCAGGATTCAAGGATACTGCAAGTACGTTTAATATAGAACTGTTTAGTTTAAACAATTAAATAACTATTACCATTAGAAGTTAACCATTAGAAGTTACAAGACATGAAAATTGGGTAAGGTTTATTTTGAACTAGCAACTAACTTACACACAGCGCTGAGGTTGATGTTTTTTTCATTCTGTGCCGTGTTATCTAAACACTGCCATTGAAAATTCTAGAGCTGTCAGAGAACTAATAAAAATATACTACTTAGGTACATTGCAAAGCAAAGTGTTGCTCTAATTGAATGCAATGCTCGCATTTATCTCAGAAATCACAGCACTTTCAACACGCGTAGCCAATTTAATAAGACGTTATGATTTACGCATCCTTAAACATTGGATTTTATTTGCATTAGCAAACGGTAAGAAATCTAGATAGACTCAATCTGGACTACAAAATATTTTAATTGCGTATAAAAAGCGCTTTCATTCTATTCAAGAAACCGCCATTTACGGTGTTTAAATAATGTGAAACCTGGAAGTTTCAAATTATGAGTTAAATGTAGAAATAATGCTCTTACTTTTGTATTTTAACCTCATACAGACGAATAAAAGCTATCACGAAAAGTAACAGTTGAAGAAATGTTTTAAAACGTATTTGATGCTACACTAAAAAGGTAGATTGCCCTGCTCCTCCAATAATCTTCTGAACACAAAAGGTAAAAACAACGCAATAAAACAAAATACAAAAACAAAACTATAATAATATTGTGTCCAATCCAATCTATAACAGACAGGCTTCAAAACCGCAGTTACATTATAAAACAAAATCCCACAACAAGTACTTGCATATAAAAAAACTGAATGGCCGCCATGCAACGCATACAATGCTTGTTTGTATAACCGACAAAGGCCAGTGAAAACGCTCCCATACACACAATCATACAGTAGGTACTGTACATTATTGTTCCACAAAGGAAATTCCGCTTTTCATTGTTTAGAGAATTTAACAGGAAGTGACCTATGCTCACCGTTTGTTTGATTGACTCGTATTACTGCAGTTGGATAATGATTGGTGGCACACGACACGATTCACTGGGATACACTACTACAATTTTATGCATACAGGGTGTAAACAGACCCTTCACGAAGCCGTCAACCTAGCATTCTGTACATGAAACAAAGTAACTTTACGCAAAAATTATTGCTGGGAAACGACTTTTTTTTTGGGGTGTAAAATCACGTTTTACGGTAAAACTCAATGTAACACACTCAAAACATTGTGTTAATGGATGGATTGAATAGTACGGGGGTCGTGAAGGTGTTTAAAGTAAAAATCTTTCATTAGAAACATATGTTTAAAAAAAAACTTGTGAAAAAGTTGGAACTTTGACCCCCAATATCTCCGTAACTAGAAGGTTCCCAGGTATGGTGTAGAACAAAAAAATGATCGCAATGACGGGGAAAACAAGTACCTTTCGGCTTCGTTAAGGGTCTTTTTACACCCTTTATAGGCAGTATACCTATGCATTACTAGAACCACTGCCAGAATAAATAAATGTATACCGAATTGCGTTTCCACGGTCGCCATGCATAAAAGGCTGAAGCAGAAAGGACACTGGCTGGAAAAACGCTAACTTATGGGGAGGGGTTAAAAGAAAACATGGAAAAGCTGGGAAATCCCAAAAATAAATGAAAGTTGAACTAAGGACACCTTTGAAAAAACGACACTGTAAGATGATTTTGGTAATAAAAATCAGAAAATACTAGTAAAATGACAAACATGATATTAGACGATAAGAAAAACTATAAAATAAATTATGTACAGATGAGGTTGCCCAGGCGGATCGGAGAAAGCGCCAGGATGCACATATTTTATAATAGTTGAAAGCTCTGGCTGCATGTGGGTGTAGCCCATTGTCAGCAGCTATGTAACACGTCATGTGGATGAATGGATCCTCGTTTAGTAAGCTTCGCTGTCAGCTAGCTTCTTAACAACAATGAGCTAACAATATTTCATTCGGAATCATTCGCTCAAGTTATGCGAAGTAGACCTTGATATAGATTTCACACACGTAATGCGACATTGAGTGAAGAAAAGCATTATTGATTCATACAGAATTTACTCAGATTTAAAGATTAGCCTGAATACAACCACACAAGTGGTGGGAATACTCATTTTTATACCTGCTTGGATATGTAGAGGTATACGACCAGGCTAATGAAGGTAACAATACAATAGAAGAAAGTCGTTGTTCGAATGGCATTTACCTAGATGACGATGGAAAGATAAGAAGCAATTACAAAATATTCAAAATGATAAACCATTTTACGATTGAATCCATGCAGTAAATACCAATATTAGTTACCTAATAAGTGTTTCACAAATAACACACACGATAACAATCAAGAGCCATTAATCACCATAAAATTGAATACAAATTTTTCCTCAACCGCACCTGTTAACCAATAAACATGAACAATGCTCAATAAAAGAAAACTACATTATAATATGAAAGATAAACCAAATGAAACGGTCAATAAAAATGCAGTAAACATAAAAGTATAATTGGGTACAAAGTTGACACTCAATGTCTAAACAAAGTATCCTTACGACTTTGGAATGATATAAAAGATTTCCGATAGGCAGATAAGGTAAGACAAATTGGCGATATCTTACTGCCTCATCTGCAGTGACCACTAACCAGTCATGAATAAGCTTGCTGAAATGAAATAGAGGTACCTTTATATAGTTGGCTCTCCTGCCATAGGTAACGACTATGTGATAATGATTATATCTAATGATTTTATGGACTATTCAGCAGTTACGATTTCGATCCCGTTATGTAATCTAAGCCGTAATAAAGATACATTCGAGATGAAAAACCCAATCAAACTTTTTTGCAGACTGAATCGAAATTATGAAGATCACTAGGATTGGTAACGCTAGAAAAGAGACGCGATTGACGCACAAAAGAGATGAATCTTTATTTGATTAACAAGGTCGGTAACAAATAGAAGAGGCTACAACAGTAGTGAATTGGGTAAGATCCGAAAAATCAATCAATAGAACTTTAGTGATCGAAACATGTCGTCAGAAAGGTGAAAAGTTGAAAACGATGCCTCACAAATCTTTTCTAAGCCCAGAGGCCATCGTTTCAACAATACTCCTTGATTAATCCAATGAAAAGTTACAACATTTCGTATTGTTTAACATTACTGATAGAAAATCAATGACAAGTACAAGGATCCCATGGTATTTATTATTAAAACATGCATACAATTGATGGGTCTACATGATCATCAATGGCATGGCGAATTGTACAAATTCATGTACGATTTGAACTTGAAATAATACGGGTCAAATAAGAATCGTGTGTCGATATTTCGTAAAAAGTCAATAGTTGTTTGAAACTGATACTTTATTACAATTATTTAGAAGTATGAGTTTACGAAATTACTAAAACGAGAAGTGTTAGGTCGTAGTTCACTGGTGTTACTTCATTTTATTGTACTTTAAGATTTTTATGAACAATTTACGCTCACGTCAATTTGCAATAGAAATCAAATGGGATTTTTAGCACTTTCATTGTAATTCCGAAATTACTCCTTCAAATCGTTGAAAAAAAAATAAAAAAAATCTTTAAGCATTATGATGTCGTCTCAGCATTTGTTTCTTAGAGTATTTAACAAAGCTAAGCATACAAGCCTACAGTCATACAATCCAATCAATAGTCGTCATCTACCCACTCTAGGTACACTAAACGACATAGAAACAATTAATTTAATACAAGATTAGACGCGAAGTACAATCTATTTTAATGTTATGCATACTATAATTCTAATGTGACCGTGTGTCGAGGCTAGCTGGCTGGCTTAGGTACTAACTACTACCTGTATGAGCAATGCCACCAGTAAAATGTAACAAGTTTCATTCAGGGATAGTTGTTGGCAAACATTAGTGGCTGAACAAGCTAATATGTGATACAGAGAGTACTAATTACCGTCAAAAATACTAATATCGCCAATAAAAATCAGACCGATAAAGTCAGAAGGCGTTACAGGCCTCGTAGAAGATGACGGGGTGAGGCGGACCAAACTAACGACCAGTGATCAGCACTTACTTTAGATCGAAAGAGCTGGAAGGCATGGGGATAGCCCCACACCAGTAGTGGGATGACGCAGGCAAACAGTAATTACAATCTGTATTGAGCGATTGGGCAATTGTAAATCCAGATTCGGCCATTCTTCGCCCTGGATTACGTAAACGAAGGGATAACCAACCGACGACACAACCAAAATTGGCTCTAAATCAGAATACTGTTCTAAAATTGAATCCTGCCATTAAAATTTATAGCAGCACAGATTTAATCAGTAGCCTGGATGTATTTCGTCATGTGTCTTGGCATTTGGAAGCCCTAGAGCGATGAAACAACGTGTAACCGCTGTAACATCCAAATGCAAGGGGTCATTATAAATCAAAAGGTAAGGTTCTCATATTTGAGCTTGTGTTATGATTTTGGTAGGAGCTAATGGAAACAAAGGCACGTTTTTCTTGTTGCACAACACACATCATATTTTCATAAATGTTTTTTGGTGTTTACCTAGAACTATAAAACTACGTATAATAAAATATTAAGTGTTTTCGCTGTCGCGATAACAGTAAATGTTGTTTCCAGAACAATAAAATAAAATACTAAATGTACAGTAGCTACCTATTTATTATTTTATTGTTATCTATTAGAGTAGGTACCTACCTACCTCAACGGAAAATGTCACGTATGGTGTAAGAAATGTATCAACAATGGTCTAAGTTATAGAAATAATTGACATTGTCATTAAGTACAAACATTCGATATAATTATGAAAATATTATTGTGTATCTACTTAGCTAAGTAGTAACTTGGGCAATTCAACTCTCAGTTATGAATGGTTCGCGAACTAGGTACTTAGTGGAAAACAGAAGACGGTAACTTTGGTAGCTTACTTGAATAAAACACACATGTTACATAACCCTAAGGTAGCAACCACAGTGCCGGTGGAGTAGTAACCGAGTATCTATGTACGGCTGTACGTTACGCTTTGTGATGCAAATGAATGGTTCGCACGGCTTGCGCAAGAGTTGTCAGCCGCGGAAGGTCGATGCCTCTGTTCGTCATCCACTCGCTAGGATTCTTCTGTTTATTTACCGTTTTATTTGACGATTTACGATGTTGTTCTTATCCGGTGTTATCGAATCTTGGGAGTGACGAGAAAGGTGTGATTCCGCGAATTATTTCTGTGGTATTAGGTAAGAATTTAGCATGTTATGATGATCATCGATTATCATGAGTAGTTCCTAAACTTGGGTAAATAGTTACGTCTTAAAGATCGCTACAATTAAAAGGTCGAATCAAAATAATGATCTCCAATCAGCGTTTTCCGACAAATGCATTAAATAAAGAAAACCGTCAAAGACTCGAGTAATTTTAAAATAAAATCGACAAATGAAGGGAAACGAATTTAAGTAATTGCACGTGAGTCAATTGTTTTAATTCCGACGTATCAGAATCGTTAACTAATGAAGAGCGATTAGTTAATCGTAAATAAATTAATCTGAATGGTGGAAACGTTCCGAACGATTAGCTGGGGTTGGAGGTAAGGCCGTTTTGGTGCATATTTAGAAGTTTCTATTTCATAATTATCAAAGTTTAAATAAAACAACACATTAACGAGGAGTGACAATTCAAAATGAAAGAAAATACAAAAGTATTTGAAGAACAGAAAATCGTAAAGGTCGACACTCATCTCTACTGAGAACAACACTTGCGCAGTCGGGTAAAAACACGACCTCAGAACAATTTTATTTGACTTCCGTCTAATCTCCAAAATAATTCGTCAACCTTTACCTTGATATGGGACAAACGATTATGATTAAAAACTAAAGCAGGCAAAGGTCATAATTTAATTTAAACTAGATGAATTTATTATGATATACTTACTGACAAACACTACCGTATGCTGTGTGAGAGCTAGTGTGGTATTTAAACCGTAAAACCGGTTTCTTAAATTTGGCCAATCTCAGTGCATTTTTCTGCAATATGATACACGCGTAGATCGTTTTGATTTTATGTGGCATAATAAAGTATGATATCGCGCTGTTGTGAGAATATTTGGAAGAATGTTTTTTTGTCTTCATGTTAGATAATAACTGCCTGAAAAACGAATTGATGAAAGTAAATGATCGTAAGGTACTGTAAATATCAGCTGATTTTGCAAATAAATTGGTGTTCGCTGTAGGGACAGTCAATCAGTGGGAGTATTATAATTAAAAAACCATCCCTAGGTTCAGTTGTGTTCATGTTTTGTAAGGCTATAGTAATGAAGACTGTGATTACAGAATGGCGCCGCAGTGTTCAACTGATTAAGAAAAGGTAATCAGCAATTAAAACCAGATAGGTAGATGCCCCCTTGCCAGATGATGGCAAGATTAGGAAGTGATAATGGGAATACCTTCTGAACGAGTACCTACATACATAGCATAGCGATCTTCCATGATGCTGATGATGTTGATGAACATATAGAACATCATTATGAATCATATTTTGTTTAATCTTTGCTTATTAAAGTACCTACCTAGTACCTACCCTAGTCAATATCTTATACAATGCAAAAAGATACGAAACACATTTTAATAAAAACGAGCACCGCCGACTGGCGATAGCGAAACGGTCATCGTCAATAACTTTCCAATTTGCAGCTATTTTCTATTCATATCTTCACGCTAGCACTAAATAGAGTACAAAACGCACACGAATCAACCAGAGAGTGATTTATTAGGAAAGGCGTACCAAATTGAGAATGTTCATTTAGTCATACGCTTCGAAATACGTGGGATGGGATGGGATCGTGCGCAGGTTGAGCAAAAACTTAACACTGTATAAAATTAAAATAATGAAGTAAACATCTGTGTTTTACAATAACAACACGACGCGACATACAACCCTTTTCCATCCGTATTTCTCTCGGACGCATCCTGACCTCAAGAACAATACAACGATGCATCAGACTACCCACATCGCAGAGAAATCGTAGCTTAGTCCCTTCACTTCTAGGCTAGTACTTAGCAGTCATAGGTTATACAAACAGCCGCACGGCCTCTACTAACATTCTTTACATAAATTAACAACCGTTACTATTTTTATTATTGTTTTTATAATGTCAACATGGTTCACAGTTCACATATGTTTGTTGTTGTGAGTGTTGATCCTTACCTGGTATGGGACCTTTGGAGTCTTTCCTCTGCTCATTGTGATCCTCACTCCTCAGGGCACCACCTTCCTCCAGTTCGGACACTTCATCCTCACACCTTGTCTCACGCACTGCCAGCAGCAAAGCGCACACACACACGAACGTAATCCTCAATAACTCTCTCATCTTCATCGTTAATACGTCGAGGGAACGTCAATAAAGCCCATTTTCGATCACCGATCGATTAAAACTTGACATTAAAACAAACAGTCACATTTTCGTTTGTTGCAACTGGCTAAACGAATCCAATGACATACGTGGAACACAAGGGTGATTTGTGAAACATTACACGGACACTGAACATCACTTCATGCTAACACAAAACACTAGCATAAACAAAAAAATATTGAAAAATTAAACGTAATTTTTCGGATCGATTATTTTTTAAATGAGAACGTAAATACGCGCGTCACTCAATGTTGGCAGCGATGGTACTGGCGCGCTGGTTGGTGGGAGATCGGTGCTGCCCCCACCTGCGCGAGCGCACGATCAATGGACGCGGTATCGAGAACCGGCAATAACTGTAGCTGAGGTTTCTACAGATAGCTTATCAGAGAAAACTGTCCGCGTAATTAATGTCGCCTTTTGTGGTTAGGTACCGTTGTCTATGTAATTAGTGGGTGCATTGGATGCAACCAATTTGTCTAGATGTTTTGCTGTTTCATTCCCAGATGTTTAAATGGTTTAGGTCCAGGCAAGCTACTCTATCAAAAACAATATACCTACCTATGTAGTAAATTTCACTCATGTCTTCCAAAACAATTTTTAAATCGCAATTTGCATTAGCATTGTGGTAAAAAATCATAGCAACATTGGGTTACCCCAAGTCGCTATCCTAGGTCCAAACTTCTAAATGGGATCATGGTGACCGAACTACACAATTTGCCTTACAAAATACCAAGTCCCCATAAACATAAGTGAAAGCTCAAAATCAATCAGCCCCAGACTGTAAAAACCTATACTTAAGATATGTCGAACACAGAAACTGCTGGTTAACCTATATCAATAAATCAAGAGAAAGATTCTTGTTTAAAGAACAATCTAATACCTAATTACTGACACTTCCCAATCCCATTATTGTCTACTAATAAGATTTGTACCAGAATATGTTACAGTCATGCGGTCAGTATTAAGTACTTAATTAAAGTTTCAACAAATTAATAATGTAGGTTACTATTGCAAAATATGGAAACATATTTTATCGAGTCAGTATTTTTTATTTTATACATTTTCGCATAAAAATTGTATGAGCAAAAATATTTTTATTATGATGTGTGGATTTAAACTTCAAAAAAATAGGCATTATGTACTCTTACTGTGATAACTTTTCCTTACGACAGAAGATATAATAATAGGTACTAATATAAAGGGTGTAAAAAGACCCTTATCGAAGCCGAAAGGCACTTGTTCTCCCCGTCATTGCGATCATTTTTTTGTTCGGAACCATACCTGGGAACCTTCTAGTTACGGAGATATTGGAGGTCAAAGTTCCAATTTTTTCACATAATTTATTTTTAAATCCCACTTTTAAAGGTTTTGACTTCACTTTAATTAACTCCATGACCCGTTTACTATTCAAAGCATCCATCAGCATTAAGTTTTGAGATTTTTCACCCCAAAAAAAAAAGTCGTTTCCCAGCAATAATTTTTGCGTAGAGTTACTTAGTTTGATGTACAGAATGCTTGGTTAACGGCTTCGTGAAGGGTCTGTTTACACCTTGTATAAATAAGTACTGAAGCAGAAAACATCTGCTTATAGAAATGGTACCTAAGTACCTAGGTGCCTAAGTATATCATTAATTGGGGGATCTAAATTGATTCACTGAAGGAATGAAAAACGCCGAGAGACACCTTCGAGACAAGACCATAAAAATAGCAACATTTGTAGGTAATCAAATGGTTACCGGAATGATGTAAGTAACGACAATAGATTATTTCTTAATCAATAAGTTAGATCCGTGAATGTCGATCATGAATACATAATAATTAAATACCTACGTTTAATTCAGATAACGCCCTGTAATGTAATTGCTATTATAAATACCTACGTACTCTCATACCACATAGCAGACATTCTTTTGATATACCTACGTAATGACATCTTAGACCGATACCATTCTCTATTCGTCAAATTGTCATCTCTATCATAAAAAATACGAAGCTCTTAAAAAATTAAGACATTTTGAGACTTAACTAAGTTCAAAGGAGTCTATTCCCGCTTCTGTTATCCTTATAAAACCTTAACAGCTACTTTTCTGTACTTTGCTCCAACATAAACATGATCAACCTAGGATAATATCCGTATACTGTTGGGATTGGGACACAGGCCTCCTCTCCGTGAGAGAGAGTGGGCTGGCTATAAAGGGCGTAACAAGACTCTAAACGAAGCCGAAAGGCACTTGTACTTTCGTATTGTATGGAGACATTGGGGGGTCAAAGTTCCAACTTTTTCAAATACATGTTTTTATTGAAAGATTTTTACTTTAAACTCCACCACGACCCCCGAACTATTTAATTCATCCAACAGCACAATTTTTTTTATTGCATTACATTACATCGAGTCATACCGTAAAACGTGATTTTTCACCCAAAGTAAAAAAGTCGTTTCCCAGCAATAATTTTTGCGTAAAGTTACTTGGTTTGATGTACATAATGCTTGGTTGATAGCTTCGTGAAGGGTCCGTTTACAGCCTGTATAATGAACCACGCGAGCCCAGTGCGGGTTTGAGCGTCACATTTCTTTGAATTACGACGCGACTTTACCCCCTACCTCATCTAAAACGGCGTTGTTCGGCGACATAGAGAAAAAGAGATTGTTTTTTTAATACTTCTCAACATCCCTTCGATAGCTCAGTTGGTAGAGCGGTGGACTGTAGAGGTTGAACAATTGTAATCCATAGGTCGCTGGTTCAAATCCGGCTCGAAGGAATCTTTTATTTTTGTCAATGCAAAATTTGTTAAGATTATTTTTATTTCGCGAAACGTCAAATTACAAGAGATTTTGTTGGCTGATCAATAAAATCATGGTACACCACACAGCCGTTTTCATACCTTATAAATAAGACGCAAGTTACTCGCCGCATTGTCAAGATAAAAGATGCGCCAAGAGCTTTGCTTGGTATTTTTAAGATCGTGTTAAGAAAAACAAGTGAATCAATAAAATATTAAAAAAATATTTCGATTTTATTAAAATAAAATATCTTAAGGTCTTCTTTACCTTCTTTTTTACCAATAAATAAGTATTTTAAACTAGCTGTTCCCCGCGACTTTCGTCCGCGTCAAGTTATTAAAAATACAATTTTCCCCGTTTTTGCAACATTTTTCATTGTTGCTACGCTCCTATTGGTCGTAGCGTGATGATATATAGCCTATAGCCTTCCTCGATAAATGGACTACCCAACACTGAAAGAATCATTCAAATCGGACCAGTAGTTCCAGAGATTAGCGCGTTCAAACAAACAAACAAACAAACAAACAAACAAACACTGCAGCTTTATAATATTAGTATAGATACCAGATTCTTCTTTATTTATTTTATCAAGAAACTTCCTAAAAGTGTATTTGATTTCACTCTTTTTTGGGGGGTTTTAATAATGATCAAAAATGTTTCAATAGTTTTACTTTACCTAAAATAAATAAATACTTTTATACTATAGGAAATTTGCAACTTAACCATACTTACACATATGTTTATGTAGATAATTTTTATGTTTTAAACAATTTTCAAACTTAAAAGCTAGTCATATCACTATTAAAATATAAAAATTGAAAGATTCACAACTATCTTGCAACTTGTTGACTCAGCTAATCACCCCATTCACCTTTTTATTTTTGATCAAATGTTTAATCAAACACTTCATTCTATCCAGCTTCTTTCTTAGTCTTCTCTTCCCTTGCCACATGAGGTTCAGTCTTCGTTTTCTAGTCTCTGCTATTATTTCTAGTCTATGGACTTTATATTTGAGCTTGATTACTTCTTCTGAGTCCGTTGGTTGGATGTCTATGGGTTGGACATGGGATATTGTCGGCTCTGGTTCTTGACATGGCTGAAATAATAATGTCTAATAAGTAAATTGGTGTCTAAAAAGTCAGGTTCTAATCTTTTGCAGACACTTATCTTTAAGTCGGCTATTTATTACGCTTCATATTTTCAAGTTGTACTATTTTAAAGAACTTTTTGTAATTTAATAACCGATATTCATTCTTCTTTCTTTCTATTTTACATTTTCGTTTCTTAAATCAATCAAACACAAGTATAAAGTATCAAAAGTTTGAATTCACCTTTTTATGAGCACAAAAACGTGGATACACCGTTACAATCAACTACATTATGTACTAGTGTAAACTCATTAGCAGAATTGTTTTACTTATTTAGCTTGTCCATCTCCTGATCAATGCAAGATTAAAAACAATATTACTACTCACAGATATATTAATAGCCGGCACAGCCTCCACAGACAAGCGCCTCAGTCCACTCTCCGTCAAGTAAAAGTCTTTAGCTTCAAAGTGTTCAGAGCAAACTGCACTGGATGTAGTTGAGGACCACTCTTCTTCTCTGTTCACCGCTAACTCCCATTGCTTCTTTCTTCTTTTATCGCGGGGAAACCTGAGACATGTTATAAGGATCTTTTTTGCAGTTTTCTTTACTGAATATCTTAGTGTAAAAACCTTTTTGGCAATGTTACCTGCAGGGATGTCAGAGTAGACACCTTCAAAGGTAAAAAAAAACTCAATCGCGCCTTGGGATTATATAATTATGATGTTCTGTGCTTGGGATGAAATGAAAATAAAGTTGAAACTGCTTACCTGTGGAACGTAATTCCGTCTTTATTTTTAGATATCTTTGCGGACGTGTTTTTGCAATTCGCTACAGCACAGCTAACCATTGTATAACTTCATATAAATGTATTTTTATATTATTTCACCAGGAGTAAAGATAAGTAAAGGCAGCACTTGACTCACAAAACCGTGTCAATAGTCTGACTGGCAGAGCCGATGAGTATCTCAATAGATTGAGAGGTTATGTTAGTATCTTTGATCAATATGTTTTATTTAATCACTTTAAAAAAATCTTCTCATCTCAAGCCGGAACGTCGAAACACAAAACAAAAATAAACAATCTTTTAGCGTTCCAAGATAGCAAGTAACGTATTGTAGCATAGCCTATGTCTTGATTTCTTCACAGTTGTACCGAAAGCGCAATCTTTTCATGCTAAGAATGCTATAATCTTCGTCTTCGTAAGCTTGAACGTACCTAATGACATTAACAGTACTAAAATGTTACCAATTTAGAAATATCTTTTTTTAAGCTGTCTTTTACAAGTAAAGGGGGTAGGCAGGGAAGTTTTCCGTACTTATCCGAAAAAAATAACCTTTTACCCAACTTCAATCAAAATTAATGGCAAGTAATGTTTCCATCCAACTTGTTAAAATTATGCTTCTACGAATTATTCGATGGCTAAGACAGGGTTCACATTAATAATATTGGGTAGGTACAAGAAATTTCGAAATTACTACGCATGTCATTCCTACAAAGTCGTTGAGCTTTTTATCCAACTGAGGCGAAATCCAAAATGAGGGTTATGTGTTTGACCTGTATGCATGTATGTATGTATGTCTGTTACTATTTTTATTCCCTCGTAACTCCTAAATGGATGGACGGATTTAGATAAATTATACGTCGTTAGATTCGTCTTGGTGGCGCGAGTGTCATTATAGAAAAATGGCGGATTTAAGATGCCATATCGTAGCGTTCGAATTTTTTTCTTCCAATACCAGCGAGTGGGGTATCAAAATAAAGAGTGTTAAAGGGTGATTACAAAAATATATACAACATAAATTTAAAAGTAATTATAAGTGACAAATCGTAGAATAAAAAAAGGCAAATTGTCTGCGAATTCTTTCACGTGACTAAATGAAAAAGCTGGAAATAAAAAAAGTAGTTGAAAAGCCTTTCATTTCCCATTTTCATAAATTTTGTATCCAAATGGGCCGCTTCCAAATTTTGTTAAATTTTAAATGTGCTTTTCAGTTTTTTCAGTCGGGTTTTTTTGTGTTTTCAACAACTATTTTTGTTTTTTTTTTTTAACGATTGCTCCCAAAATTTTCAGCGAAAACTTTTTCGAATAAAACTGCTTTACCAAAAGAAAACCCTAAATAGCTCTTTTATGTTTTTTTTTTTACGTGAAACTAAACTGAACCCCAAAAACTGGTTATAAGTTAGTTTTAAATCAAAATTTTAAAATGTCCACATTTTCTAAATGATTGGCGTGTCATATTTTTCCTATATCTTATTCAGCACGTAATAATAGGGGTGGCGCACTGATGTGTGATAGATTCATTATTTTTTTAAACTGGGGAGCGTCCGTGGTGCGGCTGTCACGCCCACATTTAGCGGGTATAATAGAGACATTTAAATTATCGGTTTGGAATACAATGTAATATGACTGTGCGACTGTTATTATTTGGCTAGTGTTGGGATAAGAAAAACTTTCTATCGATAAATATTTATTTTCGTTTTATGGATTTTGTCCGTTAACAAATATAATGTGAGGTTTCTCTTCTTGAATAAGAAAATAAATACTGAGTATAACTTAATCTAACTAACTTCAATTACCGATAATTATTGTGGACAATCGACAGCCAATATTTTGACTAGTAATTAATGGACTGATAATTATGATGCAATATGATGGTATAGGTCACTTACTAAACTGATTGTTCCATTATTTAACTTGAATGAAATTAGAAATTGAAAGTTGTGTACTGACTTGTGCCTGAAAAACCAAACAACACAAAGACACAGATAAGATAAGATAGATATAGCCTCATAGAATTCGACCAAATGAATAATCTATACCAAACTTGGTACCAAATGCATTATCCAAAATCCAATTTTTGTTAGAAACGAATTCTATGTTTTTTTAACATAAGCTCATTATTAACATTATAAGCTAAAACTCGGGTAATAAACACTTTACCGAGCTACAATTTGAAAACGTCCTAATAAAGGAACCCTTAAAAATGTATGGGGTCGAGTATACAATCAAGGAAATCCAAAAAAAAACTGTTGGAAAAGCAGGCTGTGATTTTCCCTAGCGTGGGGTCGCAAGGGTCGCGGTCTAACTACAGTGCTATAGCCGTATAAATACCAGACTCAAATTTATGCACCACCATTTTGAAACATTCTTTTACCGAGTCACAATGAATTCGATTCTTCAAAGCTTGGAAGACCCGGAGAGGCCGTTCTTAGGTCCAAACTATTGGATTATAAAGAAAGTGGGATTATTGTTACCTCAGTCCTGGATGGGTAAAATCATGTACATCTTCTTACACGAGCTAGTAGCGTTCTTCGTAGTTACGCAATACATGGAGCTGTACGTCATTAGATCGGATTTGGATCTCGTGTTAACTAACATGAAGATTTCCATGTTAAGCGTCGTTTGTATCGTGAAAGTAAACTCCTTCATCTTTTGGCAAAAACACTGGCGCGATGTTTTGGACTACGTCACAGAAGCTGATAACTTTGAAAGAAATAGTAAAGATCCGGTCAAGAATAAGATAATCGAAATTAACACTACATATTGCCGACGCCTCTCATACTTTTACTGGGCGCTAGTCTTCACAACATTCTTGACAACAACCGGTACGCCGCTTATGAGATATCTGTCGTCTTCTACTTTTAGAGAAAACATGCGAAAT
The DNA here is from genome assembly GCA_905220335.1 of Noctua pronuba. Taxonomy (NCBI): domain Eukaryota; kingdom Metazoa; phylum Arthropoda; class Insecta; order Lepidoptera; family Noctuidae; genus Noctua; species Noctua pronuba. The sequence goes on from LR999896.1 coordinate 18,385,218, forward strand.
GGGACTGAGCCCTTCCCGCACATCTTCAGTTCTTGGATGCCCATTGATAAATATCATTCACCTGGTTGCTGGATCACGGTAGTCTGGCATGCAGTCTTATGCGCTTACGGTGCTGCAATCATGGCTGCTTATGACACATGTATCGTGGTAACCATGGTGTTCTTTGGTGGAAAGCTTGACCTGCTACGGGAAAGATGCAAGCAAATGTTTCAGTCGTATGAAACTGTGATCAGTGATGAGGAATGTAAGGAAGTGGTGCGACAACTTCACGATATACATGTCTCTATGATCAAGTGAGTAATTTTTATTTAAGATATAATATAATTGAACGAGGAACATAAAGTGTTATTAATTGCTTTCAAGTATTTATAATTTAACCCAATACCCCTCTGCTACCCACTGCTCTACTTTTTTGTGTTCGTGAATTTCTGAATTTCCAGATGAATTAAAATATTTTGAATGCTGACTAGATTTCTTTGCTTAGTTTATTCATAACGTAGTCGTTAAATAAGTATTTACTTAGCTAAGAAACGGACTAGCGTAATGCATCATAAATAATTTTCCTGATCAAGTATATATTGCGCTTACTATGGTGTACTTCAAGACCTACAGGTTGATTATAAACTATTCGACATTTTCAACTACAGTTTTTATTGACTGTGCCAATGACTTCACTTCACTGGGCTGATACGAAAATGTAGTAAAGTGTATGCAAACTTTGGGTTCTTAGATTTTTAAATCCATCTCCTATGAAGATGGTTCATAATGCGTAAATTTTTGAGCCTTTGACTGACTTAAAATATTGCTGTCCTCGTATTTGGGGCTCATTTGCCCGTCTTGCTTTGTGCAAGATAATCTAGCTATTACTTCTAAACTTCTAGAACCTTACAAATCTTTATTCGATAATTAATGAATTCATTTTATTAACGGTTTTGAATAACACCTATCTAAAAGAAGTCGTAAGTCTACCTTAATGTTTGTTAACCTTACACATAATAAGTTATCAGTACTTACCGAATATCTGTTTAGGAATATCGTTCAAGTTGTGCCGGTAAATACATTTCAAGTACTTTTACTAATGTCACTGAAAAATTGACCCGCAGGTCTACCCAAGGTTTTAAAAAAATATGCAATGATACAAATACCTATTTTAGTTTAAACCAACGCTTCAAGTTGATAAATTACCACACTCTCTGTGTTTTCAAGGGTGCTAGACAGATAATATGTATTACTTTCCAGGTTTTAATCAACTCAGTCGGTTGTAACAATCTAGAGCTAATCATAGGCCTCTTGGTCAAGTCTCGTTTGTTCAGGTCTTGTTGGAGCCCAAAGGGTTTTTAAAACATTATAGCTGAGTAGGTAGGGCGTGATGAGTGGACGCTAAAACTATGAAAAGTTTCAGACAGGAGCCCTTGGGACAGGGGCCTACTTTAAATTTTCCAAAAAGGCTAAAAACTAACAACAGGCTGTTCAGGAACATTGATTTTCATTTTGATGGGGCCCGAACCAAAAGGACTTAAAAGGAAAAGTTTTCGAAGAGATTTTGGCCTTCCACTAAATCTGAAGAATCGAACGATTCTAAAAATATATTTTTTGGATTTTTTTAATGATATTCTACTACTACTTCTACTGGGGACAAGGAAACACTTTCAAAGAGAATAAACTGTAATTGTGCCGAATAGAATAAAACGATAACGCGATATTTTTAGAAATAAACCTTAAATTAGATTAATTATCTTCCTGCTCTTGCTCCAATTTTATTTAGGGAAGGTACAGCGTCTACTTTTGTTCCATAATAGTCATAGTTGGTCACAATATTTTTCAAACACCCCCTCGATATGTACAATTGTACATGCACACATCTTACTTTGATGAAACTAAACAAATAACAATTACCATGAAATTAAGAGCTAAACAAAAACAGCTCTCAGTTCTTATATCAAATGAGATACCTTATCTAAATCATCATGATCCACGGCCCAACTTCACCCACAGCTTGGTATAGGCCTCTGTTTGTGCCGATCTCCACGCTTCTGTACAAGCCTCATCTAGGTTTGACCCGCGATGGCAACAATGTCTTCTGTCCATCTCACTGGCACACTTCTCTTTTCATTCTTTCGACTCCACTCGGCCACATGCGATTTCCAATATAGAAAACCTTAGCCGTCTCCGTATTTCAACGTTTGGAAATCGGCCTAAAAATGAATGCCAAACATTGAACGGTTCTGGGCTCTCTGTGCAACTCTAAGCCTGTACACAGCCTTCTATGTGAGCGTCTACATCTCAGCATCGTACGTCATGTTGGGCAGAATACACTGATACAGAGGCGGTACTTTAGGCAGTGTGGAATTTTGTTTGATTTCAGAATGTCGTCCAATTTACTGAATGCAGCTCATCCAAGCTGTATTCTTCTCGATATCTTCGTTTGTTAATACTCTTGCCGAATTAAACGATATAGCCAAGATAGACATAATAATAAACCTTCTCAAAATTGAATACTTACGATAAAAATGAACCTCTCTAATTTCAATTCTTAACGTCTCCACTACCAAATTAATCTATACATATAATAAGACAGTAAAAAAACTGTGTCTGTACATTGAATATATTTAAAAAAAAAAAATTGAGGGGGGTTTAGAAACAGTAATAGAACACGAATCCAAAAAAAAAATTCTGTCTGTTTGTCTGTTTATCTGTTTGTCTGTTTGTCTGTTTGTCTGTTTGTCTGTTTGTTTGTACACGCTAATCTTCGGAATTACTAGACGGATTTGAAAGATTTTTTTTTTGTTGTATAGGTATTAAGTCTGGGCAACATATAGGCTATAATTTATCTTGGAAACTTGAACACCTGATGCAGAACCGCAATAGAATAGCTAAACTAAAAGAGATACAAAAATGGTACTTTAGCAAAAATTGTTCCACGTGATGAGCATTTTCTGCTGAGAGAATAAATTTGAAGATCTGGAACACCTGTTGTGGAACTCCAAGAGCCCAGCTACACCATAACACATATAGGAATGACGTCTTAGCAAACATTGTTCAATCTGATGAGCACTCTCTGTTGACTTATAAAATCGAAGATCTGGAACACCTGTTGTGGAACTCCAAGAGCCCAGCTACACCATAACACGTATAGGAATGACGTCTTAGCAAAAATTGTTCAATCTGATGACCACTCTCTGTTGATTTATAAAAATCGAAGATCTGGAACACCTGTTGTGGAACTCCAAGAGCCCAGCTATACCATAACACATATAGGAATGAAGTCTTAGCATAAATTGTTCAATCTGATGAGCACTCTCTGTTGATTTATAAAAATCGAAGATCTGGAACACCTGTTGTGGAACTCCAAGAGCCCAGCTATACCATAACACATATAGGAATGAAGTCTTAGCATAAATTGTTCAATCTGATGAGCACTCTCTGTTGACTTATAAAAATCGAAGATCTGGAACACCTGTTGTGGAACTCCAAGAGCCCAGCTACACCATAACACATATAGGAATGACGTCTTAGCAAAAGTTGTTCGGTCTGATGGGCATTTCCTCTTGACTTATAAAAATCGAAGATCAGAAACATCTGATGTGGAAATCAAAGCTATCACTAATTTCACTGTATAATTATATAATAACATAAGCTGGGAGTACCTCCACGCGGTGAAGGCGGTAACAGTTTAGGACTGATATTCGATGACGACGGTATATCATTGAAAATTTGACTCTACTGGACAAAACTCCTATTTATTCTTTTATTTTATCGAATAAATATGCCTTCGGGTTTATGTTATTTGAGTGTTTTAGACTTTTTCCACTTATCTTCGTGACACCGTAGCCTACCCGGTAACGCAGGGGAGCAGTCACTTAAATTTTAATTGATCAGGTATCTTCACAATAAAACTATAACCATGCCTAGAAAGAGGTCAAATCTTTCCCAATGTTCCAAAGGAGCTAAAAGATTGAAGATCATAAGATCCCAAGAATATACCGAAGAACGTCAGGAGAGACTTGATGCTGTTCGAGAACATCAGGCTGCAACTCGCTCCGTGGAAACCTCTTCCTCTCTTCTCTGCTCTTCCTCTTGGATAACGAAGCACGCCTGCGTTCTCAGCGTATTTACGCATCTACATCCAGGTCTCTAGAGAACTGTGAAGAATATGATGCGTGACTGACCGCTGATCGTGAACGTCATGCATTGTCTCGCGAATCGGAGACGTTCACGGATAGAGAATTACGCTCCAGTTCCAAGCGTATCTACGCATCGACTTCTAGGTCTGTAGAGACAAGTGGGGAACGTGATGCGCGACTGACCGCTGATCGTGAACGTCACGCATTGTCTCGCGAGTCGGAGACGTTCACAGATAGAGAATTACGCTTGAGTTCCAAGCGTATCTACGCATCGACTTCTGACTTACAAAAATGAAAGATATGGAACGTCTCGAATCGTCTCGCGCATCCCGTTGGTTTCCCGTCCCCGGGCTCTTAGAATTCGACATCAGACGTTTCAGATCTTCGATTTTGACGACCCCGTTGTCGCTGGCATAAGCAACAGGATCCGCGTACGAAGTCGCGGGCAGAAGCTAGTATAAAATAAAATGCCAATTTATATTGATGGCGTTTTATTTCGTATTATAAAGTTAAACAATAAAAACAATATAGAAAACCTGATATATGTAGGTAATATAGAACTTCTTTACGGTACGTTTTTGGTGCGTAGAAATTCTTTTCGCTAGGCTAAGCATACGCTATGTTCTAATTGTTTAATTACCATATTAATTACGAAGCATATCATACAGATAGTCATAAATACCCGAAAAGTCTGGTTATAAAAAATATTTATGTCTAAAACTACGCGGTTCGAAAATTTTATCGATAATTTTAACGTGCGCAACCACTACGAGGCAAAGAAAACATGGAACAGCCAAAAAAACAAACAGTAATTTTGGACGCCCACTGATACTAATTCCTGTAATAATGAATTAAATGATCTTTTGTTTCAGGTATTCGAGATTATTTAATTCCCTTTTATCGCCTGTCATGTTCTTTTACATGGTCATGTGTTCATTGATGCTATGTGCGAGCGCCTACCAATTAACAGTAAGTTTTCCCGGAAAACCTTTGAAATTCTAGTTTGACCTAAATTACGTACCTTAGTTAGGACCTAAGAAACTTATTCTAAAAGTTTTTATTATGGAAGCGGACAATGCCTGACATATTTAGGGGTTTTGTTGCGTCATAGATAAAGATGTTTTTTTTGTAAGGAGAAGGAGAAAGCAACATTCGTTCGAAACGCATATTAAGAGGAGTTCAGAGTTTCAGACACACTTAAATCTAGTACCTATTTCTTTTCAACAGTCCGCACAAAATGCCGCACAAAAGCTGTTAATGGCCGAGTATTTAATATTTGGAATCGCTCAACTTTTCATGTTCTGCTGGCACAGCAATGACGTTTTGATAAAAGTGAGTCACAATTTTCAATAACCATTTTTATAAAACCAGTTAAGAAAAATATACCGAACTCTAATGGCCGTCCCTTGAGCATTGATGAGCAATTCATTTGAGAAGTTCTTCGCTTAGACCTACTAAAACTCCGTCTTTTTTTTTCATAATTTCAGAGTGAAAATCTATCATCTGGGCCCTTTGAAAGTAACTGGTATAAGGCGAACTACCGACAAAGAAAATACGTTTTAACTCTAGCAGGACAGCTCTGTATTGAGAACATGTTCACTGCAGGGCCCTTCGCTAACCTTACTTTGCCGACCTTCATTAACGTGAGTTATCTTAGTGTGCATTCATATGTCACACAACCTTAACTACAGTTTATGCTACTTCTGCGAGCTCACCATCATCTTCGTCCATATTAAAATCCTAGTTTCTAATTGTTTTAAAAGTTAAGTTGTAGCGCAAATTAAACTTTATACGTGGGCTTAAAAAGTATTTTTTCCAAAATCACATCTTTGTCAAACTAAATTGTGAACGATGGATAGCAACTAGAACACAGTTTACTAGACTAACTATGCCTCTTCAGTTAGTTTGTTATTATTCCTAAAAATTATGCATTTCACATTCTTGTTTAAACTCTCATTAGGCCGCGAGAAGCTATCCAGGTAATTGTGGTTGATTTTTTTTTATTTCGCATCTGATAATCATACAGCCTTCCATTATTAATGTCGTATGAAGGCGTGACAACGCCGTAACTTGTTGCAACGGCTGTCTTCTTAAAATTGCATTGGGCTCGGGTAGAAAAATCAGGAAATATTTATGACATGACATGTTCCATAGATTTTATAATTTATTATGTATCTACTCTTTTCTTTGCAGATACTGAAAGGAGCTTACAGTTATTACACATTGCTGAGGAAATAAAATTATTTGTAGTTCAAGAAATTCGTCATTCTCATAGTTCTTGAAAAAGCTAGTAGTTCAGTTCTGTAGTGCATCTTAGTGTAGAATATCTATTGACATGTAAAATGAAACAAATTGTAGAAAATAAATATTGTAAAATATTTTTTATTTTTATCTGCCTTAGTTTAGACGTCGTTAGGAAAGTTTTTAGTATGAATGTTGATGGCTATAAAACTAAATCAAGACCAAAGAAACCATGCATGATCTGTAGTTTATATTTTTATGTCAATTTCATGATTTTGTTTTAAATGTCAAATTTCAACTAATTCATTTTAAGTACTTGTTTACCTAATTCCAATTTTAACTCTAGAATTTTGACTTAAATTGCTATAAATAAGGCGGAAAGGTGATCTGTACCTCAGTACCTTCCTACTTCAGAAGACTTTCTCTATTTAAGATTGTGCATATACCAGCGCCTGTAATTTCTGATATCGAGATAAATAAAGATTTATGATTATGACTGCGTGAATGATAACATGGAAAGAAGGAGGAGTCTGACGAGATGACGAGTAATAGAGAATTATAGAAGAAGAGGACATGCTGACCCGAATCCAAAGAAATTGAGGGGTACAAAAATTATGAATTATGAATAGTATCCCTTTACGTCAGCAGCTAGCCTAGTTGGTTAGCCTACTAATTACTAAAAATTGACACATTTACAACTTTAAGAAACCATGCTAAATCACTTCACCTGCGTGGTGGATGTTTAGATGAGTGACCGTCCATAGAATATATCAAGACCCCGCCGCCCGCGCCGTGCCTCAAAAAACACAGTCCCGATTGTGATTTTGTAGGTCTTCCTTCTTGGATATGAATCGTTCGTTTCGGGTCTTGGGGTAGTCAGAAGTTCAAAAATTTGACAATCAGTCTTACCCAGGGGAATTGTTGTTGTCACTTACTGGATTACAGAGATTAGATAGACAGTAGCTTCATGTAAAATAGTTTCCGGCTAAGCTGGAACCCGACCCCACCATACATTATTGAGAAAGACTTAGGCAGCTGATGATCACTATCTCAACCTATAAGCTTAGCAGATAGGTGAGAAAATCAGTTTGTTGCTATTACTAGTCCGAAAGGAGCTGTGTGCTAGTCAGTTTTAGAACACCATGTACTAAAGTAGTTTAGCTTGTGCATTTCTCTTGACCTACGCTGATTACCAGGTGACCAGACAATCATTTTGTACTAAGTATTTTAAATTATGATAAACGCTTCTAAAAAAATTAACTTTCACGCAGTCAGTGATCAAAGCGCCATCTAGCATTAAACTTTAAAACTAGAAGTTCAAAGTGCGGCAGTCTTAGGGTTAAATAAATTTATTTCAAACAGTATAACAAAAAATAATAAAACATAATCCCCGATTAAATTCATTTTTCTTTAAGGAAAATCAACTGATTCGAAGATAAAAATGTGACTTCTGCACTACTATTATTTTATGTTACGCTTTTTTTGTGCCGGTATAGCTTAGAAAGCTGGTAACCCGCCCAGATATTAAAAAAAAACAAAGGCTGTCTTTCTCTTTCACGGAAGCTCTTTCTTTTGATTTCTTTCTTTACACGAGCTTTGAGTTAACATTTATTAGTAGGAGCTTAATTAAAATAAACATATACACAAATAAACCTAGTATTGAGTGATCAAGTACAGTTTAGGAGTAAATATAACGCGACTGGTCGCGGCTAGAGTTCATTAAACTTCGATGTCGGGCAGGCCTGTTAGAAATGTCATTATTGGTTATTGGATTTTATTGTGAATGTTTTGTGATTGCACCGTAAATACCTACAAGAAGTGCTGGTGTTAAAAGTCGTGTTGCTATGGAAAACCAGAATCCTCCGGAGAGAGTGGTGCCGGTGCAATATGGAAGAGGTTCAAGAGCTTTTCGGCAATTTAAAAATCCTCCGCAGCCACACATGTGTATCCAGGACACTATAAAGGGTACTATGGAGAAGTTATACATAAATGTGTTGGGATGGCAGAAAATAGCAAATCCTAAACAGTATTCTGATCCTATTCCTTTGTATGGTGGAATGCAGGTTGGTTCTTTCATTTAGATATTTTCGACGATTCATCACTGCTTGTAATTACTTACTATCGGTTAAGTAGCACAATTTTTCCGCTCCAGTTTCTTAACGAGACTTGATAAGATATCTTAGACAGAGCAGAGTTTGCTTAATCTTAGTAAAAACATACTGTGGATATGAAGTATACAAACACTTACTTGTTGTAGTATGTGTAATAAATATAGATATTTATTACAGATGCGAGTTATACTTACTAAGTATAACTCGCATCTGTACTTGACTTCATGACTTATAAAAAAAAGTTGCCAAAACAACAAACATTTGATTGATTATATTTTATTTGCTCTAACTTAGAAAATAGTACAATAATCTCTCTCAAACAGTGTGACATGTTTGTAAGTTCATCCATTCAACCACCAAGTCCAACATATAAAGATGGATTTTTTGTCACTAAATTGTTAATACTGAATGGTTTATTTTCCAGGTGCCCCAGAACTATGGCCCGAACGCTGGCAGGCCTCCCATGATTGTGTTTGCTGTAATGGTCAACCCAGACATACTCAAAGCTAATGGAAAAAATGCTACCAGCCCAACAGTAATATAACTCACACTTTATTAGTAATATCATAAAAATAACACTGTTTTTTTGTAATCATGTACAAAGACTTGAAGTGCTCACTCTATTACACATAAGGGGCTGGTATCCGCAACTACACATCCAAAGCATCTATTTTGCATACAGTACCCATACAGATTAAATAAGTTTTTGTCAGCATGCTGTAAGTGATTAACCTGCGACTAAACTTTGAACTCTTATAAATAAGCCTGTAAATATAAGTAAAGCTATGTCAAACTAAAACCTCAAAAAATTTACGGTTACACCAGCAATCTATCAATTCAGCCAATCACCATCCACAGTTGGACATCAGCTTAACGTAACCTAGCTTTATCCTGGCCTTAACTCGGGGTTAATACTAGTGAAACTTTACGCAGTTTTATTATTAAGGACATGAGATAATTCAGGTTTAATATAATAATATGAAAGCCTGTGAAACAATTAATACAGTACTAAACTTAGCAGCTCGAAAAAAGGTTTATCATTGTATATTAGTATTGAATTGTTTATCTAGACAGCACATAGTGTTATCAAATGGAAAGTTGTTTGTTTTTGTTTTACAGTAGGATTTACGATTGATATGATTAGTTTTTATCATGTAGTGTAAACAATGTAGTATTGATCTGAAAATCAATTTTCATAAGCCTGTTTATTGGCTAATAAATTTTGCTTGTTGCTTTAGACCAAGGCTGGCCAAACCCAGGCCCGCGGGCCTCTATGTGGCTTGCCAATGTATTTGAGTAAGCCTGCTAAGTGCTAACAGCCATCATCTGATGACATGCTTTGGAAAACCAATGTTAGAGTTTCAAACCTGATCGAAGCAATATTTTGCTGGTTCTAAAGTCTAAACCCAGTCTCAACAAGCCAATATCCAGCTAGTAGTTACAGACATCCAAAAACCATCATTGATACAATTTTACTGAAATAGTGGCTTATTTTTAGCCTTAGGCAGGAGGGCCATGGGCCCCTGACAGTAGATTGAGAGGTGCTCATGCTGCTTTTCTTATTTTATAGCTTACTACCCTGTATTCACGTGATACAAGCACTCTTTAAGCCTGCCGTCCTGTACCTTAATTAATGTTCAAAAATAAATTCTAACATTTTCATGGCAAGGTGCTAAAAATTGACTACCTCACTCTTGCACTCTAATGTATCTTGTATATTGGTAAATTATTATTAAACTATGCGTAGGTTTAAGATTTGTTTTAAGGCAAGTTTTATTTTCTACATAGCCTGCCGGTTGACAAGGTATGAACATTTTGCCCACCTACAAAATGAGTTGAGCAGCCTTGCTTTAGACATATTCATAGCCTGGGAATAACCCATAGAAGTAGGGAAATGGAGCAGGCCAAAAAATCTCATGCCTATGTTAGAGTTATTTCAAACTTCAATGCAAATAGGTATGTTGTTAACATAATATTCTGCCAAACATTTTCTAATATTTGCATTTTGATATTACTTCAGGATCGTGAAGCCCTGGTGAGTCTTCTATGCGACTTCGTAGAAGCTATGAACCCAGGGCTATTGCTGGCAAGAAGTCCGGTTATCATGAAAGACAGAGACTTGGCTGGAGAACTGAAAGATGTGTGGCTCGCTGTCCAGAACAAGAGGGAAAGGGAGAAGGGAATGAACCAGGATGTTATGTATAAGGTTGGTGACCCGACCCTAAGATGACCCTCACTCTGACTGGTTTTTGACTTTAATCAGAATCATAAAACAATGCAAAAGGGCTTTAAATTATTTGGCCTGCCTAACTTCCGCCAGTTTATTTTCAAAATAGAAGCCTTGCATTAAACCTGAGAAAAATCTTCTAAAATGTCACATTTCCGAGATATAAGCCATCAAAATTACAATCATCCCTATCAAAATAAAAATCAAATCAAAACATTTATGTAACAAATCATACAATCCAATTTGTTAGCAATAATACATGATACACATCTTAAACACTAATTTTGTGTGCTAGAGTGTTGTGTGTGTGTGTTGTGTTTTATTTTATTTGTGGCCAATAAAATCCAAGTTGTACTGATTGTGCCAATGTTGAATAGATGCTACGAACTTTGATGCGTGACGCTTTAGAAGATTTTGTCTCAGACGAAACTAACGAAAATTCAGACATGAATTGATACCAGCTATTGATTAATCCGGGTTTTATGCGTGCCCCCTATTTTGTAAATAAAATAAAATTGTGGAAGTTAGGCAGGTCACGCTTCATACAAAAATCTACCTACCAACTCCTTGATATTTTTCCTCCTATTAGTAGACCTGCTCAACACAACAGAAATGGTAATGACACAGTTATTCAACTGCCTAATATAATGTTTTCAGGTTTACGACATTGACGGCATTGGTGAAGACAACATGAATGAAGATGATAGCAGTCAAATGAAGCAAGGTGGCTCCCCAAACAGAGGACAAGACAAGAAACCTGTCAAATCCTCCAAGCAAATACTTCTCAACGCTGGACAGAAGTCAGAGTTTGACTCAGGTATGAACAACTGTCAAATTAACCAGAGTCACTTAAACAGAGATAACAAAACTGGTATTACACCCGACACGACATACTGTACCCCTGTCTACGGACAGATAGTATCTACTCGAGAAAACCACAACCAAATCAATGACATCCAACAAAAGTTCTCCTCAAATGAAATGAAACCTTCAAGCTCCTTCAGGAAAGACTGGAACCCTATGCACGGCAAGACGACAGAGGGCTGGGATGAATTCTCAAAACGCAACATATCGACTATAAAAAACGACGAAAAAAAACGATGTATGAAAGATAAATCTAAGATTAGCAATGGTAAATCTCACTACGATTTCTTCCCGTATTTTGACAATAAAACGGTGAACGAAACGGAGGCATCCGAAGACGAAGACAGTATGAACAAAGAACAAAACTCGAACGAAGAAAATTCTAAAATAATTATAGACCCAATGCAGAAACTAGTTCTGCATTCGACTGATAAGAATATATGTGATAATAACACAAGTGCTCTCAGCTCAATAAGCTCATAAAATAAGCTTTTACAAACATTTTGTATGGCAGTTGATGTTGAATTATGTAATCGCTTGTATGTCTATGTCCCCTAGTATACGTGACAATCGCAATCAATTTCATTATGGCAGACTGACGGAGAACTTCTATAGTCAAGATGTCAGAAGAAAGCGATTGCGAGAGTGTCGCGTCAGGGCGAAATGTTAACGTAACAATAGCAATTTAGGCGGAGCAATATTATAATTATAATTTAACAATGTTTTAAAAGTATATGTTTTAGTATGAGATATGTATGCATGGCTTGCGTTTGATGAGTTTGTCTTGTTAGTTTTTAGATCACATCAATAACCAGTCCAGCCAAAATTGTCTGTCACACATTTGTATGGTAGTTAGTGTAAAAAGTTTTTTACAGAAAATCGCAACTAAAAGTGTGCATGGGAAATATGAATGAGTTTCCCCTTCGGCCTACATAGAAACTGCTGGTTCGTAACTAGTTGAGAAGGAGGACAAAATTTTCTTTGTTCGAAACCAGTTTCTACCCAAGAATTATATTTCTTTTTACGAAGCCACGGTTTCGTACAACGAATTTATTTTTATGGTTTCAATGAAGGAATCTTCGGCCGCCTACGAAACCTGTATTTCTGGTTTCATATTAAGTATCTGTGAGTGTTTAAAAAAATATTCAAAACAAGAATGTTATATTATATTCTAAATCCACATTAAACACCAATATCATACCTATTTAAAAAGAAAACGAAAATGGACAAATTATTTCTAAGCAATGGCCCATTGTAATTTTGTTATCTCTTAACTCCAGTATCGTTCGATCAATTTCTTCATCAATTTCGATGTATTTTGCAGCTTTTTTCGTACGCTTCTTGAAGATATCCGTAATTTTAGCCTCTTTTCTTCTTTTTTTTTTTTGGGATGGGTAATCATAAAATAACCCCCCCTCCAGACAATGTTTCTAATAAAATGGTGATATTTGGTTTGCTACGAACAATATAGCGATTAAGACGGTTATTGGTGGTTCGAATTATTTTTTTATCGCAATTGTAAAATCCGTTTTAGCATTCCATTGTTTACTGAAGTATGTGTTGAATTTATGTATATTGTCACCCGACGGGCTTTATTTCATTATGCAAGCGAGCTAACCCTGCACGTCGTGCCACGTGCCTCCTTTTCACTAGTGAGGTTATTTTCAACTGCTTCGCTTTGTGATGCAGGCTTAGCTACTGTATAGCTCGGTAAATGAAATAACGTTTTGGTTCGCACTTTATAGGTTTATTTACCATGTGTGGTATTTGTTACAGTACGCGAGTGACTGGCTCGTACCGGTTCCGTATAAAGAAAAATATTTTCTCCCTTGTATCTAGCTATACATTTTCGTAACCGTGACTTCGTAAAAAGAAGTATAGTTCTTGTGCCGAAACTGGTTTCAAACAAAGATCTTGTTTTCCTCCTTCTCAACTAGTTACGAATCAGCAGTTTCGATGGCGGCCGAAGGGGTTTTTTCAAATCTCTAAAATATTGTGTATTTGTGAGTCAGCTATGTTTGTGTCTTCCATTTCTGTATCAACATCGTAGCAACATCTGCTTTACTGCCGTTCCCCACGTAGAAGGCTAGTAGTAGTGATGATAAGTAATGGGCGGCACAGAGCATAGCATTTAGTTCATATTAGGGGCGAATCACACGACAATACAGCAATACAAAGTATACAACAAGCTTTCGAGTGTGAGTGCGTTTTATATGGTTGTGTGTTTATCTAATGTTGATCGAGTGTACGCTCGCGTTGCGTTCGTTCAAACTAGGCCAATTGATGTTACTGTCGTTACTAAATACTGATTTATCATTGGCCCAAACTATAGATTCGCTCCCTTACGTACTCTTTAAGCATCTTCTAGTAAATTAATCTTGAAAAAATATTTAGATTTAGTGCAAGAACAAAGTTATTTATACAGACATTAGCCTAATTTGAACAAACAAACAATTCTATATTATTAATAATTTTTATATAATGCTATATTTTTCATTGTTGCCAATTTTACTATATTTAAATCCTGAGCTTGTTACACGTACTTTACAATCACTGAAGGGGAATTATGAGTATTGTCTTGAATGGCATCTATCCCGCGGCCAACTATTTGTTGTTGTGAGCGAAGTGTCCCTAGGTGGCGTTAGTGAGCGTTGATGTCCCAAATGTACGAACAATGTATTTTTTAATGTTAAATCTCTTGTCTCACTAATGCTATTTAGAACGATAAGTTAATGGAGTGTTGGAATTCTAGAATGCAGTGGGTTATTATGTATTTTATCCTCTAAATTAAATATTGTAATGAGTGTTTGAATTTTGCTCATTATAAGTAAAGATTTAAATTCTCAAAGTGACCAATTACGAGTAAAAAAAATTGTTCAGCTCGTTTATCTCTTTGATAATGATCTCAGAATTTATTCATGCATTTTTTTCAATTTTAATGCCATCAGGCGTAACCAAACACTGCCAAATGATGCTTCATTGTCTTAACACTGACTAAATAAGTCACATCGACAGAGAAAAGTAACGAACGCGCATACGAAAATTTCTATCAATCCAGAAATAAGTACAGGTTTCAGCATTGTGTAAACTAGACATATTATTGAGGGGGCTTGTTTTGTCACATTGTAAAGAAGACTGATCTTTTGGAACCTTTGACGGGATTTGCTGTTGACTGCTATTAGGTATAATGTAGAGAAGCAGTGACGAGTATGTATCAGCCAGTTTATCAGATTTGATTGTTTATAACATTTATATCTGTAAGAGTAGATTGAGCAGGCCTCGATTTTTTTGAAGTACTAGAAACTAGATTGGTTGTACCCATCTATGCGCTGGTTCGTCTGAAGCTAACTAAACGGTCATTTTGTGAAACTCGATGTCACTTATGCAAGTCTTATTACTTTTTTACCTATACACGAACAACATTCGCGTTTTGAACATAAATCTAATAATGAAATCGCTAATAAAGTAGATTTTATATGGTTGGTTAGTCAGTAACATAACTCAGTCTGTAGGTACATAAGTCATAATCTTTGTGCAATCCTTTGGTTCTTTTATATTATTTAAGGTTATTATATTATGTAAACTTTTATTTACTGACCAGAGGTAAAGATCTGTTTTCCCCTCGCCACGCAGTTATAGATCTTATGTCATTTTAATATGTCTCAATGTTCTATAAAGCTTTACTGTTCGTAGATATGACTTCTTTACATATATTTGTGGTGGACGGTTGTTTCATTTGATCAGAGCATCAATTAAATTGTTGCTATTATGGTCGTCTAATCTATGCGAAGATCCCGTGGTTTCAGCAGTCCACCGCAAATTAAGTTATATTTCTAGGTACTTTTGATAAATGTTGAGAATTGCTGCCCAACGACTTGATGTAAGGGATGAGAAGTGGCGGGAGGTAGGTAAACCATAAACAGATCTGCCACTTATAATCTCATTCGTTGGGTTACCGCGTTGCAGTGGTCGAGATAAATAAATTGATGTTGTTGAATCCTCCACACACAGTTTATAAGACACCTATTTTATTTAACTGCTGAAATTGACTCGACATTTGTTTAAAGTTAAAACACTTCTGATCAATGAAATTGCATTTATTAATAAAAGATTTTCGTATATATTTTTGATGTGCTACATTTACATTTAGTTTGGTATGTTATAAAGTATTCATTTTAACATTATTCATAGTTTTTAGATAGGTACAATAATTGTAGTGTTTTTGTATGTGCCCTAGGTACGTAGTTATGCTATACCCAATGTTCCTTTGATATAAATTATATTAATTTGTATTAAATTGTATGATCAGACAACATGTATATTTTAATTGTAGTTGTATGATTATTTTGTTACGTTAATTTTATTTGTGTTATATGAAGTGAGCTTCACTTGTCAGTAATCATGGGGCATTTTGGAAAATTATATTATAGTTTAAAATTAATCATTTCATAGTCACATTCGTCAAGTAAGTAAGTACAAAGTATATAAGTAAAGGCGTATTGGATATTGATATTTTAAATAAATCTAAATGCAATCTAATATGTAGTAAGTACAAACTAAACGAGGTATTTTATATGCCTCATACCTTCCGTGACGCCAGTTTAGCTTTTCAGCAATAAACTTGACTTAAATTCCATCTCATAGTTTTAGCGAGTTTCTCATAAAAACCAAGACGCACAGAAATTATCAAATAAAAGTACCTGCCTATAGATGCTATAAGTGAAATTCACTTTATTTCACGTTTCTGGGTTGTAATAGTCTCAAAAATATCTTTAGAAGTAAAGCTGTTAAAATTCATGTTAAATATTCAGAACTAAGTGACGTTTTTAGTACGAAATAGAAGTATTTTTTGATTTTATAAAGTAAATCTGTGTGTAAGTTTATAAACATTGTACCTACCTAATATAATGGAATTAAATAACAGATCTCTTGTTTACAGTATTTAAAATTACATGTCATTTACAAGACTGGTTGAAGTTGTTTTTCATTTATTATTCTAGAACCATAACGCGCGCGTGTGCGCTCGCGTCACTATTGAAAAAATTGTATGAGCAGCGCTAAAACCCGCGGACATGTGCGACGGGTTTTCTAAGAGAGCGTGTCCATCTTCGACGCTCCTGCGTGCGATAGAACGCTTCTCACACTTTTAGGAGAATGAAATGGAACAAGAATTTGTGTGTACAACTAAAAAACCCGGCTAATGAATAAAATGTAGCCTTATCTTACCCTGGCTGTAATAACGAATTGATTGACACCTTATTCATGAAAATCTGATGGCTAGTTTAGGCGCTCCGGAGGAACATACGTAAATAGGTACAAACACAAAAATCATAGCTCTTCCTTTCGGCTTCGCCGTAGTCGGGTAAAAATGCGATTCCGTGCTGATAGATGTGGCGCAACCCTTTATCAGTTATGTAAGTAAACGATCGCCATGTTGACTTTTCTGAAAAGGCGCGACATTCGATGAAACTGGTATGAGTGTACCTTCGAGAAAACAAAAGGCATCCCAGGATTTGATATCATCGTTTACCTTGCAGTAAATATATCGAGTCCTCCATTCCGCCGCCTACAATTTGCGACGGACGCGGTTATCACATGTTGGGTGACTGGGTCTTTTCTATGCCTCTGCCAACCTCTTTGCTGAATCCAGGTGTAATGTTATTATTTGTGTAGGTATGCGAGTACAAGATTTGTTTTACTTAGGGAGCCTTGGTTAAGAGCTGTTCAAAGATGTGATTGAAAATACTGATATTTTTGCCATATTTTTTTATTTTATAATTTAAAAACAACTGTTACAAATTGGAATTTATAACAATAAGTTTTATTAACATTATTCAACAATTTAAATATTCTAGGGGGTAACTTTACATGATTAGCTTGAGAAGCCAACCTACTCAAACTTACCTAAATCAACTAGAAATCGTTTATGTTCTGTTACACTTTCATTCTTTACTAGAATGACGTTATTTCTATTCTAGAGCCAAAATCAACTTATCAAGATTTCTTTGTGATTAAAATAACAACTTTTTTACATTACACTTAAATATATCATAATAACTAGCCTTGACCACCTTTCAGATGATACCAACAAAAAAAACCGAATGCTAAAATAATGTTCATGCAGTGGCCAAGGTTCAATTTGCTAACAAGTTGATTGACTTTCAACATATATCTAAAACAAACACATTCAGAAACAGTAAGAACATTAACATTTTAAATGACTTGGGATATAGACACTAGTATTCTTGTGATGAACTATTGCTATTAGTGGTTGCTTGACTCTTCATAGTCTTCTTTGGTAAGAGCTTTTGTTCAATATGTGGTATCACTCCACCCTGTGATATGGTCACACCTTCTAGCATTTTGTTCAGCTCTTCATCGTTGCGGACAGCCAGCAGAATGTGCCGAGGTGAAATTCTAGGCAAAAATTTAAATAATTTAAAAGATTGCTGTATTGGTTTTACCACAAAGTTTGAAAATAATCTGCCTTTGCAAGCAAAGATCATAAAACAAATATCAAGAAAATTTGAAGGTAGTTGTAATAGAATTGAGTGTTTAGAAGTTTTCCAGGGTCCAGATACTGCATTGTTAAAATGGGGTCTTCAAGTCTCCAGTGAAGAGATTCCTTGACAATTGCTTTCGCTTCACCACAAATGATTAAATAGTTGCGTGGGTAGCTACGAGGTTCATCAAAAAGTGCCAACTCACCTGGTTCTGTGATTATCTTCAGCAGCCTTTGCAGACAATTCCAATATCTCAGCAGCTAAGTACTCTAGCACTGCAGCCATGTACACAGCAGCGCCTTCACCAATACGAGCTGCGTAGTTGCCGTTTTTGAGAATCCTATGGATTCTGCCCACAGGTAGTTTCAAACCTGCGCGAGCACTGCGAGTTTTGGTCTTCGCCCTCATCTTAACTGGGCTGTTGTCTATAAATAATAATAATGACTTAATTAAGTTTTCATAGCCATAGGAAAATGAAAGTAAGATTCAAATTGATTCCTAACTGAAATCTTGCACGTGAGCCACGAGACTAGATTTTTACTCACCACCTCTGTTCATTGGCTTCACAGGCATGTTATGATTATTGAACTTAAACAATTGGACTCAAAAAGAAGTTTGCAATGATTTTTAAGCACTCGATCGAAACAATTTAAAAAAGTTCGAGTTCAACGACCAACGATTTTCGGATTAACAAACAGTCTCAAAAAGAATGACGTCTGAAAGCAGTTCAATGTTGATCTATTCTATTTTGCAAAATCGCGGGAAAAACGCTCAATAAATTTATTTGTCTATGGGTAAATAAACTAAAAACTTTTGACACGGGCGTCACTCTTTCACCATAATAGTATCTCTTGACCAATGATATGTAAACTATGGATTAGAGGTTTGCACCGGTGCGAGATTTCAACAACCGATTGAATTCACCGGTGATTGGGCAATCTCCGGTGAAAAACCGGAGATCACCGGAGAATAAAGAAATTTTGTTTCTTTTTTTAATTTATACATTAAAGGTGAAGAAATAAGAATAATCAATTGATATACTTTATATAATCATTTATTTAAAAAAAAAGTTCATTAAAAACAACAAAATAATGCTGATTTTGATTTAAGAAACACAACATGTCAACAGCGTCATAGCGTACTTGTTTCTTCTACGATATTTTAGTGTTTGTCCTGTCGCCGAAAATACTCTCTGTGACCTTACAGAAGTAAAGCACAGGTAGGTATTTAAAGGCTATTTCGTCTAAAGGCTTTAAATGTGTGTCTTTTATTTGTGTAAATTTATTATATAAACAAAAAATAAGATGCGACGATCACCGGAGATCAATCGGTTAATTACCGATTATTTCAATCGAGTACTTTTACCGGTAAATCACCGGTTATTCTCCGGTACTCACTGCTCCGGTGCAAACCTCTACTATGGATACCTTGCCCGCGCTCTGTAGTGGCAACATGAATGCAAGGTAATTACCGGATCTCAATTTATTTGCGTACCAACTAGTGCCGCGGCTGTATGTGACATTAAAATAACTTGTGTGAATAACTTCCTCAAATAACAAAAAAAAAAATGCCGTCCTATGTTTTTAGGAAATGTAAAAATTATACTGCAACTGTGAAAGATAAAAAAGTATCATTTCATGCATGAGTATTAAGAAATTTTACGTTCATGGCTCTCTTTTGGTATTAGTATTCTACTCTTTGCTCTCTGGTATAATATCACCACGGCGTACACCACGGCAACACTGATGTCATGTCAATTTGACACATTTCATTTGATAGTTTATTTTATTAATTAACTGACATTTAATTTTGCAAACAACGTTTGTGTTTGCATTGCAATTTTCGACTCGCGTGTCGGTATTTGGATCTTGTAGAAATTGTAGAAAATAAAAACAAAAAGGAGCATTAGGTCAAAAGTTCTTTAATTTTAGCAGTATCTTATGTTGAATAAGTAAACGGTTAACTTTAACCAATAACATAATAGTGCACTCTAATGTTTATAGGTTAAGTACGTATTGATTGTAAGAGAAAATGAATAAAAACAGGCCATGGAACAGGGATAATCGTGATCGCAATATGCGAGGAGGCTTTAGAGGTGGCCGCGGAGGAAATAGAGGATGGTTAGGCAACCACAGAGGTTTTAAGGGCGGCCAATGGAATAATTTTGATGGCCCTAGTGGTGGCAACAAGTTCCAAAACAATTACTCTGGAAACAAGGGTCACTGGAAAAAGAGGGATACCCCAGGAAAGCGATTATCTGAAGACGATATTGGTGTAACAGAGTATGTAAGCAGTCATTTAGGATTTAATGGCATCATTAAATCAAGGTGAGCTGGCAATATTGTATCTATTTTCTACTAAAACAATATCATTCAATCAACCTCTGTGCATACATATACTATTCAGTTAACTTATAAGTGTAAATACTAACAGGAATAACCTAGAATACTTACAAGTATGCAAAAACTGGTGTGACAGAAATACGTGTTTATAAAGAAGAGAAGGCCTGTGTCCGAGCAGTGGAATTGTTATAGACTGTTACTATGCTATATTCTGGAGCCCTTCTGTGCCTTGGACAACTTTCTAGTTTAGGAAGTCTTGCAGTGTGCTGTTTCTAATATTACTGTTTTACTGAATTTCCAAATCAAATCTCCCCCAGATACTCGGATTTCCAAGTATCGGAAATAAACGAGCAGGGTGAGATAGCCAAGCTAACATGCCTTAAGCTACCGCATGCCCCTGAAGAGGATGCTGTCAGTGAGGATGAGGACCTCCTCCTCTCAAAGTATAACCTGGAAATACTGCCGATGGAGACTTGGGATAAAATCAATTCTTTGGCTGTGAGCAAAGATCCAGATACTGAGAGTGTTGAGGTAAAGTACTATGCACATGTGAACTGATTAGCTGACACTGGTATAACATCATAATAAATGTGAATAGTTTTAATAAAAGCAAACTGTGTTTGAAATAATGTACTTCCAATGTTTGAATCACATATTATTTCAATAAACGAGAGTAAGTATTGGAATAGACTTATACTGTTACTTATGGGATATCTTCTGTGATTGTTCATTATTTTGAGCTCTTGACACTGTTGCAAGCGCCATGGTGATGCTTCATAGCATTTGCACAGCGTCATACCTCAAAATAATGAACAATCACGGAGAATATCCCAAAAGTGACAGTATAAGTATAGTTGTAAACCGTGAAAACTTAATGTATTTACTTATGTATTTTACTGGTACAGTCCATAATTTTGAACTAATATGAATCTACAACTTTTAAAAATGAACATGGAGATAATTAATGTAGCTACAGCTTATTGTATTCCCCTATTTGTTACCTCAGTATTTTTTAAATTACAGATTGATATGGAAGGGGTAACAAAGGAGCAAAGAACTAAAATACATGATGCAGTCAAGAAAGCATTTGGTGACAGCATAGTCGGCAGCACTGTCAATATTGATGATAAGAAACTAATGCGCTTCCAGAAGTTTAAGAAAGGAGGTAGGGTGATGATGTTAGAAGCATTTTATAATTTTTCAAAGTAAATTTTTGCTATCTTTAACACTTTTGACAACAGTTCCCAGTAAATTTAAACATTCACTAAGGTTGAAACTATGTAACAGTTACATAGACAAATATACCTTGTTGTTTTATGATGTCAAGTGACATCCTTCGGTTGGGAAATCAATCACGAGGTTGGCTATACAATATAGTATCAGCCTATGTCCGGCAATGTTTTGTTTTAGTCTGGTGAACGGTGAGGCATTGGCTATATCATATCTGTTTAACACATGAGTGGACTCTCCACAACAATTGCCATCACGAAAGAGAAGAATGGGTGGCAAAAGATAAATGATTTTGGACACATATTGTGTTTTTTTCATGGTTTCTAAAGTGCGCATAGACAACAGAGTGAAGTGGACATGGCCAGGTGAATATGTGCATTTCATAGTGCACAAGGAGAACTGTGACACAATGGACGCAGCTGTACGCATCGCCGAACGAATAGGGATTCAGTGAGTTATAACATTCTTTTAATTTAATCCATCCTCCTGTAAGAAGGTGCTAAAAACGCGAGCCTTTGTGGCTCTGAGGTCTCTCTTGTCTTGTATTTCTCCCTGGCTCGCTCAACAGTTGTGTATGGAGTTATGGACCACTATGGAGGCTTGTAAGCGACCCCCGTGCTAGACCCGGTTCAATTCAGTGCCGTACCTGGTGTGGCCAGACTAGGCGGCGCACGGTCAAGTATGACAATTTATTAAATATAAAAAGAGATGCGAATCTCTTTTACTAGGTACATGTACTAGCTTTAGGCCAGCCCGGGTAAATACTAGTCGTGAACAAGAACCTTAGAAGGTTCATGCATGTAGTACAAACTCATAGCTGGGATGTTATTTAAAAGAAAAACTAACTTTTTGTGCTGTTTGATGATTCCAAATATAGCAAAACAAATGGATATCAGACCGAAAATATGATATTTTTACATATTTTTACACAAACCGTAATATCAATATGAACTAATTATGACGTATTCAAAATTTCAGAAATAAAATATGGCACATCTGTTTTGATCAAAGTTCAACTTTGTATATTGTCATCTCCCTCACTTATACTCGTGTGACAGTTTTCTAAAGGTTGCTAATAATTCCCAGGCCCAAGTAAATAAAATACCTATCTATTCCATACATTTCAATTTCTCCAGCGTGAAGCCCTCCATGCTAGGCTACGCGGGCACTAAGGATCGTCGCGCGAAGACCTCGCAGTGGTTCAGCGCGCGCCGCCTCGACCCGCGCCGCTTCGTCGCAGCCACGCGGTATCTGAAGGATATACACGTTGGGAACTTCAGCTTCAAGGACACTAACTTGAAACTTGGGATGTTGAAAGGGAACAGGTTAGTTTTACAGCCAGTTAGGATTTCTAGCATTGGTGTTAATATAAAGGGGACACTGTGAACTGGAGTGGAAGTAACAATAGAATTAGCATCAAACTTTAATCAGATGTGTTATGTGGAAAGTATTGTATTACCCTATTCTTTTTCCACTTATGTACTTTTGCAGTGGTTTGAAGTTCATCATCATTCTAAGCTCTTTCCCGCCTGTATTGGGGTCAGTCTGTCAGGTACTTCAGAAAATTCCATCAAATTGGAATGCCATGTTTGCCATTGTTTTGGACTTAACTCTTCTTACACCACGACTTGCGGTACTTTTGAAGAACCTAGTTTACACTGCTGGTTATAGGCCTCTCTTTACTTGTGCCATTTTCTTGTGACACTCCTTAATGTTAATAAATAAACGAATCTCCCCAGGTTCCGCATCGCCCTCCGCAACGTCACGGCCCCCGACGAGCTCATAGACGCGGCGTGCGCGCACCTGCAGGAGCGCGGCTTCATCAACTACTACGGGCTGCAGCGCTTCGGGTCGCGCATCGACACTCCCACATACAACATCGGCTTGAAGCTGCTGCAGGGGAACTTAAAAGAGGTATGTATATATTCTTTTTATATTTGACTAATTTTTATCCGCGGTTTTGTCAACGTGAAGGTGGGGGTCCCATGTGAACAAACTATCGGGATAAAAAGTCCTAAGATCTAACAGAGGCAATGGTTTATCTATCCATGTGCCAAACACCGAAGTCAGTTTGTGCTATTTGTAATATTTGGTATGCCTTTGTATAACCCTTTGGGTATTACTGGTGTGAGGTTATGTCATGTGTGATGTGAAAAGATAATATTAGCATATAATAAAGGGTGTAAAAAGACCCTTAACGAAAACGAAAACTACATATTCTGCCCATCATTGGGATCATTTTTTTCTTCTAGACAATACCTGGGAAACCACAGGTTCTGGAGATATTGAAGGCCAAAGTTCCAATTTTTTCACAAGTTTTTTTTTTAAAAACCACTTTTTAAGATTTTAACTTTACTTTAATTAACTCTATGACCCATTAACTATTCAAAGCATCTATCAGCACTAAATTTTGAGTGCGTAACATTGAGTTTGACCGTGAAACGTGATTTTTCACACCAAAAAAAAAGTCGTTTCCCAGCAATAATTTTTGCGTAGTGTTACTTAGTTTGATGTACAGAATGCTTAGTTGACGGCTTAGTGAAGGGTCTGTTTACACCATGTATATCTTAATAAAACCCTACTCGATCCGAAAGGGACATCTAGGTATACCAATGAAATTACCAAATAAAATACGAAACATAAAATATTCACCACACACAATCACACTATCTTCGACATTTGTCATAGGTCTTTATGGTCTAACTATGAAATTGCCGTTTTTTTCTCACATTTTGTTCTGTTTGTAACTTTGACGTATACTTATAGTTTTTCCTAATTCCATTTTTATTGGATTTCCTTTATTTATTTATCTGCACATTTTTTTACATTTCTAAATATTTCTTAAAAAAACCATAGAAAAAACATTCAAAAATATAAAAAATAGTGGTCCGCCGGTGTCGGGAGCTCCAAGCTACCGGTGGTTAGGGCTCCAGAGACAGGAACCTCCTCACAATACGAGCCGTATCGAGGAATACTGCCTGCTGAATCAGGCCCTTGATCAAACCGCCTAAGGAGAGCCTCGAAAGATGGTCGTGGAGGCTCTTGGCCATAAGGCCATTGGCCGTCATTATTGGATTAATTGTTAAATGACGTACCTTTTAATGGGTAATGTGTCAAAACACCTGTTTCAATGTGTCGTCGGTTTCACTACTTCAGTTAGGTATATACGGGGTGTAAACAGACCCTTCACCAAGCCGTCAACCAAGCATTCTGTACATCAAACTAAGTAACTTTACGCAAAAATTTTTGCTGGGAAACGAAATTTTTTTTTGGGGTCAAAAATCACTTTTTACGGTAAAACTCAATATAATGCGCTCAAAACGTATTGCTGATGGATGCTTTGAATAGTAAACGGACCATGGAGGTAATTGGAGTAAAGTTAGAACCTTAAAAAGTAGTATTTAAAAAAAAACTTGTGAAAAAATTGGAACTTTGACCCCCAATATCTCCGTAACTAGAAGGTTCCCAGGTATGGTCCAGAACAAAAAAATGATCACAATGACGAGGAGAACAAGTGCCTTTCGGCTTCGTTAAGGGTCTTTTTACACCCTTTATTTGTCATAGACTGTGTTTTGAGAATTTAAGATACGCAGCTTTTTTCACTCTAACTATTGCAATTGCATCATACATAACCGGTTCAGACGTTTCCAAGAAAAATAAAAACAATGTTAGTATGGAAACTTCACTTTTCATGAAATCGTCCATACAAATCGCCAATTTCATATTTTAACCCTTTATATGTTCGATCGTCAATTGTTTTTTATGACGCTACTATCCGAGTAGCGACCGGAGTGTCGCCATCCGTTTCCATGTTAGTTTCCTTATTTTAGTACTTACGTTATTTAATTTTTAATGAATTTTTTTACTTGTTATCCAAAAAGGATGACATAAATAGAATCTAACTAATATCGATACCTAATAATACCCTTACGGATCTGACAGGGTTTTTTTAACGTTGTGTAGGTACTTACTATAATAATATTAAATTACGATGTGTAGGTCTGTAATAATAGAGAAGAATTTTAACTCCGTTTTAAGTATCAATTGAAATTAAAATATGTATTCAGATGCTTGCCATAGCAATGTCAATTAAGTGCGAAATTGTAATATTATGCATCACAAGACAATGCCTTGTATAATCATTCGATCTCTGTTTTTTTTTGTTACAACTATCTATTTTAATGTTCATGTCTTATTAAAACATAATTCAAAAGTCATTTTAGAGTAGCTGATTCGAGCACCTATTCTATGAACGTAAATTACGTGTCAGAATTTGAGTGCCCGCACGGATGTTCTTCCTCAGGCTATCTCCATGATCCTGGAGTACCGCGAGGGCCCGCTGGAGCAGGCGCTGCTGGCCTACCGCCAGGCGGGCGCCGAGCCGGCCGCCAAGCTGCTCCCGCGCCGCACGGCCGCGCACAACGAGGCCAGACTCATACGCGCGCTGGCCGACGCACCCAACGACCTGCTGGGGGCGCTCGGGAAGGTGACTTTATAATCTACGATTTTCTTTCTGTAATCGGGTAGAAATCAAGCTGGCGACGACGGCTTACTTGAGTGGTCGTTTATGGACAAGTTTCAACAACTACAGTGTGCCGCTAGCCAGAGTCTTCGCATGTGATGCCATCTTATAGGCTGAGCTGCAATCATTTGTATAACTATAACTGCACTGCCACCGACACCGAAATGTTGCAATTCGTGTGGTCACTACCGCATCTTTTTACACAAGCTTGTATGCCAAAGGTTCATCGACCACTTATTTTATGCGCCGTTGCCGTGAAATTTCAAGAAATATTTTCAGACTAACTTTATCCATTTACAAACGAATACGTGTTAAAACGTGTCACATACATATGAATATTTGACGCAATTCGTGAAAATATTGCCATGGAAGAAAGTCGTTAGTGAATTCGTTCAGTGACAATAACCGTCTGCTCCGTACCCAGCTGGCCCGCAACACGCGCCTGCTGTACCTGCACTCGTACCAGTCGCTCGTGTGGAACCGCGCCGTCACCGAGCGCGTGCGGCGCAAGGGGCTGGTGCCCGTCGCGGGCGACCTGGTGCCGCTCGTGCAGATGGAGAAAGAAGGTATATATGTCTCTCAGTTCAGCATGCTTCTTGGCATAGATTT
This sequence comes from Noctua pronuba, assembly GCA_905220335.1. Lineage (NCBI taxonomy): Eukaryota > Metazoa > Arthropoda > Insecta > Lepidoptera > Noctuidae > Noctua > Noctua pronuba. The sequence continues at coordinate 18,411,991 of LR999896.1, forward strand.
ATTCTAGCTGTTTTGATTGAATTCTAAGGGCCCGCTATATTTTTTAAACCGTCCACCCGGACGACCGGGTCAGGAGACGTCTTACTGTTGCGATCTTGCGATAGCTCGATCACTAATTACTTGGGCAGAAATCTTATGTAAAACCGTAACAAAATAACCTACCAACTTAACTTACTCAAAAACATCTTTGACAGATGAATTCGAGGACGAAGATTCAGATTCAGAAGAGAATCAAACTGACGAGAACCAATCGGACAGCGAAGGTAAAGAACCTGTCCAAAAAGAAGTCGTTCAAATAGAACCTGAAGAGAAGCAGCAACAACCAGACCTGAGTAAAGAAGAGAAACCTAAAATACCTGTGAAGGTGTTAACTCAAGAAGACGTTGACAGTGGCAAATATACTATATTGGATATAGTGATGCCTCTACCGGGGTACTTGGTGGACTATCCGCCTAACATGAAGGAGTTTTATGAAGAGGAACTGACTAAGGTTGGACTTACGTTGGAGTTGAGGCATAAGGTCAAGTAAGTGATGCTCTTTTTAAAAGATGGTACTGAATATTGTTATGTGTTTTATGTTAGCTTATACTATAACACTTTGAGTATCGTATTGGGTATCGTATTACCCAGTACTAACTAGGTTGTGGGGGTCTGATAGGCAGTCGCTCCATGTAAAATACTGGTATTCAGCTGCATCCGGTTAAGACTGGAAGCCGACCCCAATATAGTTGGGAAAAGGCTAGGCAGATGATGATGATACTATAACACCTTGAATCACCAAGAAACCTTAGTTGCCTAATTGCATGTTCGCGGTATTATTGGTCAATGATCGCGACGATAGGTCGTGGTGGAGCAAAATAAAATGTGTAGTGGACTGTATACATCGTATACATGTATAAAAAAGGAAATAATATGATATTTGATGTATTATGGCAATACCAGTTGAGCTTGAGATTCTAACTGATTTGAAGTTTGTTTCATTTTAAGCCATTTCTAGGCCATTGTTTCAAAGGACCTACTATGCCCAAAGGGTCAAATGTTAAATGTTTGATATATAGTGTTATCATATGTGTGTAGGAGCTACAGCATGTCGGGCGCGTACCGGCACGTGGTGATCTGTCCGCGTGACGTCACGTGGCGCACGGTGCGCTACTCCGACCCCTTCGCCGACCTCATCCCCTCCGACCTCGACGAGCTCAACAACCACAAGATCACCGGCATCGTTGAAGGTACACACGCTTCATACTTATAGCTACCGTTGAACGAGGATAACGGCAGGAGCCTGGTCACACCGTATCCCTTTGACTACCGAACTACATACCAAACGTAATACAAGGTACTTAGTTAATATCCCGACTAGCCGTAGTCGGCACTTCTCCTCATTCCTCATTTATTATGCTCACAGACTAAGTATACAATATTCCCTTCCTCCTATAACCTGTCAATCTTCATAGTAAAAGTGAACTGGTATCTTCTGGGCTAGCTCGTTTCATCGTAGACTTCATCTATCGCTTTCCATCAGACGACATAAAGACCAAGAGCAGTAACATAATGCAACAACAAATAAATATAAAAAACAAAAAAGTTACGAGTTATGAAAGAGTTGCTATATGCACCATTACCTAACGTTTAAAAATACTTAATGATGGTATCACAATATTATATTGAGAGCATATCTGTAAAAAGATTCTAAACTTTACAATCAAATACTGTTTCGAGTCTTTAAAAGAATACGCTCATGATGTTGTTTGAAATCTGTATTTTCATAACTGTAAACTACCTCTATTAAAAAAAAACAACTAAAGTCTGTTATTTAATCTCGGAGACTAAATTGTCAAGTACAAATGGCAATCTGACATAAATTTCAGTGGCATTTTAGTCAGTTTTGACATTTTCACTTGTCAATTTAGTCTCCGAGATTAAAAAATAGACTATAAACTCCGAGTAACTTTTATGTAACTTATAATATTAACTAGCGGTTTGGGCTGTGCGTTGATATATCAGTCAATCAGTCAGTCAGTCAGGACTTTGAATTAACTACTTAAATTAAATTTTCATTTTCGCAGACGGAAAATACAAAGCCCTTCTCCTAAATATGACTCTGCCAGCAAGTTGCTACGCGACCATGGCATTACGAGAGCTCCTCAAAGTGGACACTTCCAGCGATAACCAAGCGTCGCAGAACAACTACCACAAAGTAAGAAAGTCTTCCACGGCAGAAGAGACCGAAAACGGAGAGAAAAAGAAGTCGGAAAGTGAGAGTTCAGAGAAATTGAAGTCGGAAAGTGAGAGTGCAGAGATACCAAATGCGGAAACTGAGAACTCAGAGAAACCGAAGTCGGATAATGAGAGTGGTGAGAAGCGGAAGATGGATAGCGAGACGGAAGAAAGTGTTAAGAAGCAGAAATTAGACGAATAAAAGATTTTATTGAAATATTTAAAGTTGTTTTATTTGTGTTTTCTGCGTTGATTTAAGTGTGCAGCGTTGATCTGAAATTGAAAGAAAAATGGGTTAATTCTGTTAATTTTACAGTTAGGTATTTAACTGTGACATAAACTGAGAGACGCGAATCAAGGTCATAACAATCATGTTATCTGTCCGTTGAGGCAAACATTTTATTTTAGGCCTGTATGTTAACAAATCATATATTGTGTTATTATAAAACACGGTCTGTGCGCCCTTTTTCATGCAACACATTATCCGTTTGTCACGGCATTTTGTGTTAGTTAGTGTTGTTTGTTACTGCAGATCTCGGCTCCATAACACCCGAGCTGTAAGCGAGGGTGTTAATTCCGCCTTGGCTCGGCTTCGCCTAACTAAGTTTCCCCATTTATATCAAAATGTATTCCCTACATTTGCAGAAGAAAGCGGTGACCCATTGGACACACCTTTCTTCTGCCACACTGCTGGGTATACCTAGTAGTGTGTGAATCCAGCTGAAATGATGATAATGAAACTTACGTATGCTCGTACTGCCTCGGTCTCCTGTGCGGTGTGTACAGCCAGCCGGCGCCGGCGCCGTGTGTCGCCGCGTGCGCGCGCAGCTCGCCGGGCGTCGGGAACGAGCGCGGGCACCACGTGCACTTGTGCGGCTTGTTCTGTGGAGGAAATGGGGAGATGTTAGAAGTAAATTGTGGGGGAAGATGCTGCTTGTCGTCGTGGTTATGGTCTTATATTACGAAACCCAGATTTCTCTTCGAGGCAGGTTTAAAACATTGTGCATTTTTATTTTATTTTGAACCTCATTCTGACATAGTTAAAATTCCTAATACAAACACTGCTTTAAGCTTTCACGGTTTAAAACTAAACTTATACTGTCACTTACGGGATATCTTCCGTGATTATTAATTATTTTGAGCTCCCGATATTTCGACGCTGTTGCAAGCGCTATGATCGCGGGGTGACTGGATAATTCGGATGGATGGAAAATAAATTGATAGGTGCAGACCAATCTATCTACCCTCTTTCAAAGTCTTTTGCTACGCGCTCTACTGGAACTCCACACTTAGTCACGGCAAAACACACTCACTGTATCACTAGGTTTTGTGGAGTCCTTATTACGATGCCGGCTGCTACTTTTGAGCATACTCAAAACTGGATTCCAAGTACTTGACAATTCCTCCTCTCGATTGAAATTTTTGTGTTTTCTTATTTCAATTGCTTCGCTTGTTTGCCTTGGTCAGTAATGTTTGTTGTTGGCAAAAGACGTGGCTTGTGAAATTCGATCTAGCGATTGGACTCATACTGCAGTAGATGTTCAGCTATGGCAGATTTTTGCTCATCATGGTTTTTCACAGCCTCAAGAAATACAAAGCTAGATTTTTAACCCAGGTCCATTGACCCCGACTCATTTTGATTCGAATTACAAAACTGAATGGTTTGGATCAAAGTAAGAACTTGCTTTGAAAAAAGACAGGCAATGTTTTGGTCCTTCGAGTTTGAGCAAGATTGGGTAGGGTGCATTAATTGGAAATGATGGATCTGATAGCATTGACGGCAACTTTGGTAGGTAGGTGAGTAGGTACTTAAACTGAAGGGATGTGGAAGTTGTAGTTGTTGTAGTTATTAGGAAATTATTCCCAACCATGAGTCTGTACCTACGGACTGTGTCCTGACTTGTATAAAAAAATGTGCAGGTACAGACAAACACATATCAGTGGTAAGTTTTCCAACTTAACACTTATACTAAGAAAATCATCCTTACTGTTCCTAAGGTGCCACCTCCGCGGGTGATAAAATCGCGTCGATACTAACGCCGTGCAAGCAAATTATAGCTGCGAATGCTGCGATCATATCCGTTCATAGTTTCTATTGAATTTGATGGCACTGCGAGCGTACCTGACGCTGAAATTCATTCGCACTTAAAATGCCAATGTAAATGCTTAAGATGCCTTAAAAAAGGCGTTGTCTCAGTCAATGTTAACTTGTTATTACATGTTAATCATCAGTGATGTGCGACAACTGCACTAGCTGAGTAGCTATATTTTTCATCTGTAGGTCAAAACTAGAACAACTTTTAGAAGCCGAAATGAGCTTTTGCCATTTTGTTTGGTGCTTGCAACAGCGCCGAAATATCGGGAACTCAAAACAAACAGTAGGTTAACATGGCAAATATCCCGATTCTAGTGTTAATGATAGATAATGTTAGTGACCATGACCATTTGAAAACATAATTATAACTTTTATAAGATTTATAGATAGGTAAGCATTTTTATAAAAATTGTTACCTTAGTATGGGTCATGCGATGATAGTACAAGTTGGAACTCGCGGTGAAACATTTTCCGCATTCAGGACATTTGTGCGGTTTTTCACCTGCGGAAAATATAACAGATTAGAAGTAAACTGAACAATCAATAGGCCAGTACAATTTTTGGTTTATGTTTATATCTGCAACATCATATTCCTTATAAAAAATTAAGTAAAAGCATTGGAAGAATTTCCGACGGTGAAAATGAGCTTAGTTTAACAAGACGCCCTGGGATCCGTATCCTAAACTTAGCTCATTTACATGAGTGAGAACAGCGTCATCATCATTATTTAGACTGTTTGGAATTATGTTGGGTCACTTGGGGTCGGCGTCCTGTCAGTTCAGTACCTATTAATAAAGTGATGAAGCAACTGCCTAGCTGATTTCCAAAATCCAATACCTGCGGTAACACGATGCTTGCTAAGGCTCGTTGTCAGAATCTACGAATAGCAGCAGGGACCAACTTCGGATCACTTCCTAAACCTAGATCATATCTACAGGAAGTCGTCGGAACCCATTATTATCGAAGAGCCAAACTCAAGAAGATAAATTCTACCGGCAGCAGGATATCCTCAGAATCTTCAATCGTAATTCGTCGGTAATACCTATGTTACCCTGTAACTTTGGTATTACCGACGAATTACGGTGATGTTGACGGTAGACCATTATCTGCCTAGCCTTTTCCCAACTATATTGGGGTCGGCTTCCAGTCTAACCGGATGCAGCTGAATACCCGTATTTTAAATGGAGCGACTGCCTATCTGACCTCCACAACCCAGTTAGTACTGGGTAATACGATACCCCTTGGTAAGACTGGTTGTCAGATTTTTGGGCCACTGACTACCTAACGACTGTCAAAGATCTACAAATGACACCCGGGACCAACAGCTTAACGGCATAACACAGACGGCACAACGGCAGACGGTAGACCCAGGCGATATATATATTTCACGGTTTGGTCCACCGAATCGCAAATATGAGTGGATAACCGAAAGGGAACTGAAGGGATGTCCTTCAGGGGCGACATTAGCCTAATTTTTGGTGATGTTCTTCAGGAAGGTCAGATAAGTAGTTGTCACAACCAGCACGCGAATAGGGCCAGATGTATAAACGTGGACGACGCAAAATGAATACCTCAGGATCGTAGCAGGTGGCATTTTGTAGTTTTTGCCTGCTTGTACGAAAATGGTGTGTGTTTACCACAAAGCTGCGTTTATAATTTTGCTGATCAAAACACCTCTGATGAAGTTTTTATTACTGTATGTGTGTATCCTGTTAGACTATAGGTAAAGGGTGTAAGGGACATCGACGCACAAACGGTTACCACGTATTCGGTAATTAAAAATAAAACCAGAATTTTCCTACAAAAGTGTACCTAATACCCACACGTACAAAATGTATGGAAGAGCTGATAAAAAATACCGATTAAAAATTTATGTGTGGAATGATATACTGAAGATGTGGTAATCGTTTGTGCGTCGATGTCCTTCCCACCCTAATAAAAGTCTTCGTCAAGCTGTCCAATAAATTGTTACCTAAAATACTGAATAATATCTTACTGAGGGAAGGCAGAGTATATGTACTTACCTGTGTGTATTCGTCGATGTGTATTCAGCGAGCTGGAGGTACTGAAACCTTTATTGCACACGTTGCATATGTGAGGCTTCTCGCCTGAAACAATGAAAATAAAATCATGCTGATGTTGTCGAGCCTAGTTAGATTTGTAATGGACCGATCTATCAGAATCTTCTTCTTCAATGATAACTATTCTGGAGCGTATACGGGACATTGAAAAGCAAAATGCTACAATTAAATCAGGTCTTGATTCTAGAAGATTAGATTTCCTATTGAATGTTGTAATTATTCGTTGATATTAAAAAAAATAAAATACTCTTTCACACAAAAGTGCAATAAGTTGAAATCATTCTAGTAAGGTCATTTAAGCAAATATTTTTATTCCCACTGCTGAGGCTAGGCAGACAATTATGTCAAACGAGTATTTCGGAAAAAACATAGAATCGCGTCAGCGAGCCATTAGTTACGTTGGATTTACTTTACAACTCATAACGCTGAACTTAGGCCGTGAGAGACATTGCTTTAGTTAGAGCCTAGCTATGCGAACTTTCCGCCCTCGTGGTAGATTATAACTCACTTCCTCTCGCGGAGAGCCTGTGTCCAGCTATGGGAACATTATAGCCTAATTATGCATTCGTTTTTGTTTCTAGTCACAAATTATTGGCAACGGCCCTCAATTTACCCGTATGAGTTCTCATATGCCTCTTCAACAGCGAAGGTCGGTCGAAGGTCTTCAAGCAGACCTGGCACGGCAGTATGTTCTTCATGTTAGTAGATTTCTGGGGTAGGCAGAAGCTGTCCTTGGCGCAGACCAGACTGGTCCTCTCGTATAACTTCACCAAGTGATTGTTCAGCCCCTCGAGGAACTTGAAGTCTATAATGTTCAGCATTTTGTTTGGTTTCTTGCCTTTCGTTGACAAGTCTAGAGGTTCTGTTTGCATTTCCATTTTGAATTTTGAGAATTAGAAGTTTTTGATGTAGCTTAAAAGATGGTGAGATATGAGTTTGTTGATGGCATCAGCTTGATGAGGTGTCCTGATGTTGTTGCCGTTCGACTATTTTTATAGGGACGTTTGAGGCCTAGTGACTAGAGAAAACTAAGTTTCTTTTCACCCTGAACTTCCTTCATATCACTTAGCTAATTAAAGTTTTAATAAGAACTTCTTCACAAACACAAATCAAACTGATTTCCACTCGAATTTTCACAGGTAACTGTCATAATTTCCCCTGGCTGGTCCTATAAATACGTGAAGGACTGAAGGGCTGACGTATACAAATGACAGGGTGATATTAGTGGATTAGATTGTATAACAGTTGTGTCGACGATCGTTCGGAGTATTGTGGTGTCGCCAACAATGTGTTTTGTAGAGCACGGGACACTAATCGACGTGATTTGACGGTTTTTTTTTGTGTTCAACCAGGAGGGAGGTGTCTGGTTGGATGTGGCATTTTTCGTTTCCTATGACAGTGAAAATGCCCTGGTCTGTATACCTACTAACCTTCACATGGTTGTTTTGCATCTTCTTGATTCCATTTTTGGTGCTAATTTTATTAGGTATGAAACACGTTTTCATCTTACATGTTAGAGAAAAATTGTCATTCATGATGGCTTTTCTTTCAGTTTCTTTAACATGTCACCCACAGTTCTCGCAATCCTTACTAGATTATCCATTCTTCTTCTCATCGTTAGGTATTATACCTACCTTCTGTTGTTACCCTGGTTTTGGGGAGAATTTCCTTCTACAAAGAATTTAAAAGTGATATAGGTTAGTTAGGGACTACTAAGACCAATCCTTTCAGTGAATTCATCTTACATTTGGGTAATCTAAGATACTGTTGAGTAGACAGGCTTAAAAGGTCAATCTCGTCAGCTTAACGACATGACATACACTTTTCGATGGCAGGAGAGCGACAGTGAAGTGTTAAGTAGGTCGCTAGTGGAAAACTGAATCCGTGTAAGAGTGGAAAAATGAAAACCAACTAAAGCTATTTTAATTATTGCCTTCTCAAATCTTTCCAACCTCATTGAAAAGTATTGAAGAAAACGTAATCGCCTATAAAGGTGACGCTGCGGAACTTTAGATTTCCACGCTTTGTGGACTAAACGCAAGGAAAGCGCGCCGTACAAATATTTACGATTCGTCGCATTGTGTCGTATGCTGTCACTCAGACCTTTGATACACTCAACAATGTGTTGGGATTTTTAGATCGGGATACCGCAGGGTAATCTGTATTCAAATATCAGATGGTACAATCGATCAGGTTCAAATTATAATAGTCGTAGTAGATATGTATTGATATATTTTTATTTCGTTTTTACAAGAATATTACAATATAAAGTTTTTTATTGAAATTAGGCGGACGATCAGCACTTTTTAACATTACTTAGGACAGTCCCCTAAAACGCAAGCCCTTCGCCAGTTATCAGTGGCTTAGCTGGGAAGAAGAAGTGTTGGAACAAATTCCCGAGCAACACATCTGACTATGTGGTTAGGAGAACGTTAATTTCACCAATAATACTGAAAGAGAATAACACATCTTTACTGAGCTCAAGAGATGCCTACCTATCAGTGTCAATATTCTACAACGATTATGACACAATTAAAACAGTTTGCTTAGTGTGAGTTTTTTTTACGCATCGAGCGCGTTAACGATTACGCAAATTAGTATGGCGCTGGGTAAGCGCCACCTAGCGTCATATATAGATAGTGACAATCGAGTGCCGCTGGAAAGTCAGGATCGTTTCGAGCATTTCGATTACGTTTGCACGTTTATCGCGAGTGTAAGTTACAATTTTGACAGTTGACAGCTCGAATAAGAAACGCCGTCACTTGCGAGGGCGTAAAGTTGTCACGTAAAATTTTGTGGTGAGAGCGTCGTGAGAGTAGTGAAATAACAAAGTAATATACTTTAATGTCGTATTGTGAATAAAAATAGATGAACAGTATTAAAATAACTAATACTAAGGTTGCAATACTTTTATTAACATAATTCTTTCTGGAAATTATGGTTCAAACCAGGAACTTTAAATATTAGATAACTATTTACACAATATAATTAATAGTAACAAGTTAAGAGTTCCAGACATGAGAAACACAAATAAATACGAAAACTTTTGTAAACACAAAATAAACGTCAATTTCGTAGTATAACCACCACTATTTGAATAGTCAGTCGCTTCTATTAAGAACACAAAATACGAATGTCAATTTATTTTGGCCGGTTACTCAATGTTCGTTCGGTTGCTCCTTTCGGTCGTTCACCAATCGTCACTTCATGTCGCGTAAACGTTAACGCGCTCGATCCGTAAAAAAAACTCGCACTAAGCATACAGATCGTTCAGTTGAAATCGTTTTCGATGAAACGCTGATCAAACGCATGGTAATATTTTTCCCGGAAAACTTAAAATGCTCTGAAAAGTAATCATTTTTCGGGGGTATAGAATTTTAGAACCTTACTGACAACGTACTGCTTTCGAGGCCATTAGCCACCATTGAAGCACACCAAACATTGGCACCACGCTGCCACCTAATTAGGCTAAATGCTTTCTTTATAATAGTAAAACCAATAGGTATCGATACCAATAGGTAACTGTCGGAAGTGACGCAGTGCTACTGGTCCTATTGTACGCGCCCCATAAGCCTTGTCGATTATATTAATAAGCTTCGCAACTGGGTTAGCGAGGAAGGGTAATGCGATTGATCGTTATATTGCTTTCTATTCACGCTCGCTGTTCATTATGTTAAGTTCAGTGGTTCGGTATTTGTACCTGAAATACAAGGAACTTGCCATGTCATGTTGATACCACAGTAGTACATATTCTATCGAGGAAAACACGCTTCGTTTCTTTTTATAAAAGATAGATAATGCCTGCCACATATTCAAAACTATCCCAAAAAAATATTACCGACCCATAACGAATAGTATTTTCGACGGTTATCTGTAATTATTGTGTTTCGGCTGATATTTCTTAAAATAACTCGTGTGTTTTCTACGAGTGACAAATGGCAACCACCGAAGCCAAGAGCCAAAGTCAAGCCGAAGCCAAGTCAAGAGCTTACTTTCATGATTTATGATCATATTTCCATAACCCAAGCATGTATTACGGGACCTGAAATCAAGATAAATGGATCTACCTTCATGCGCTAAAAAACATTCTCCCTAGATTCACTGCGAGATAAAGAACTCTATCGCAGTATACGCCTCGGAATTACGCTCAGAACAATCGAACGCTTTTATTTTCTTCTGTTGTTATTTTAGCAACAAAATTCTCGAAAGCTATTCAAATTCTGCTTTGCCTCTTATTCAAATACCCTCACAAATCGGATTTACTCGCAACTTGTTAAGACTGCCGTGTTTCAGTTCTACCTTTCTTTTTATTTATTTTTCATCTATGTGGAGGTAGGAGGAAACTTTTATTTGTCTCTGTATCTACGAGTACCTTTCTATAGGTATATATCGGGATATTTTTTGCTGAATTTGGGTCAGGACTTCGATTGTGTACGGGAAATTTACTGCGAATAAATGTATTTAGGTTATTTGTGGCCGTGTATCGCTGGTTCTGTGACGTGGGCACTTTTGTTAAGTTTCCAAGTAATACAAATGAGACGTTGATTGATTGTCGCAAGATGGTAGAAACATGGGTGCGTAAGATAAGCATAAGACAGCAGATTAAAATTGAAGGAAAAGATAGGCAGTTTAGGTTTATAATAAATTGATATGATGAGGTTCTAGATTCGATTTCCAGAACGGGGAAAGTCTTACTATGGATTTTCCTTTGATACGTTTTTAGTAGCAAGTCTGACAACCAGTCTTACCAAGGGGTATTATATTACCTAGTACTAACTGGGTTGTAGAGGTCATTTAGGCAGTCGCTCCATGAAAATACTGGTATTCAGCTGCATCCGGTTAGACTGGAAGCCGACCCCAATATTGTTGGGAAAAGGCTAGGAAGATGATGACGTTTTTAGTAGCAGCTCGGATCCGGATTTGTGCCCTGTTGATCACAATAGGCTCGCCCCTACTACATTGGGCTTTGAGTGTACAACAGGTAGTCCTCTGCCTAACCCCTTGCAAAATACAGGCGCGCTATGTTAGGTTTTTGATACCTATGGTGTCCTGCGTGGAAGGGTCTTGCTTGTCTTGATGCTATACTTCGAGATACCTTTCCAAAGTTTACTCCTGCGACCGGTCATTATAGACCATTCTAAAGAAGCATCAATATTTGGGAATGTGATTAACTTTGTGCTGTCCAAAAAATGTGTGAAATTTTTAAGTTCGATTTATCGATGACCATTACAGCATTACTTACATAGCATAACTTTAAAGACAATTATGTGCATTTAAATGGCTGAAAACTGTTACATCATCAGGATCATTGTCAGTATAGAAAAAGCAAAAACTTATTGTTTTCTAATTTATGTTATAGTATTTTGTACCTACCATTTTTTTGTTGTCTTTTTTGTTTCGAGTGTTTCAATTGTTTATCTGTGGAAACTTGTAAATGGCCTAAATTCGACCATTGCTTATATTAGCAGTAAGTTTCCCGAAAAGTATAAAATAAAATAAATAACTACCCATAAACCGAAAGAAGAGTGTGAGTGCAACGACCGGTTTAAGAAAAATGACCAAAAATTGTGCGAAATTTTCACCTCAATACCTTTCATTATACCACAACATTCCTCAAAGAAACTACCTCAAAGCTTCGCACTAAAATTGAGATATAATAAACCGTCCTTCACTACCCTCTTTTCAAATATAAAAGTAGCAAAGTAAGAAACAAAAGGTTCCCACAATATTTTCGTCAAATTACGCGCTGTATCGATCCTGGCGAGCGTCTGTTGCATAAATGCATTAGTCTGAAGATAGGCACCTCGCACTATTGAGTTGCAAGGCTTAAGCGGTAGCGGGGCGTGTAGCTGAGAGGTACCGGGGCGGAATAAAGTGGGTGATATTCTACAATCACTACGAAAGAAGAAGAAGAAGAAGAATTTGCCCTGGCGGTTGAGAGAATGTCATGCTCACTCAAATGTCTCGCTGATGGTGGCGGGTGTGTCGGATCATTTAGTTCCCTTCAAAATGGTTGAGTTGAATGGTGCTGATCCATGCGTCATGTTCGTGAACGGGCGCTGTCAGTTGGGACTGGTCATCTCTTAGCTGCCACGGTTTATTTTAACTACTTTGTTTTTAAATTGTTGATCTAATCTTTTACTCTGGACGCTCTTAATGTGCACGTCTGTCCACATCGTTCTCACATATATGTATTATCTCAACATGAATGATGTAACCAAGATATTGTAAAAATGTTTGATTGAAAAGAGTGTCCAAGGAGTTTCTTGCCCATTCTTCTCCATAGAGATCTACGCCTTGGAATGGGCAACTACAGTACTTTCATAAGTTATTATGTCTTATGTCTGGGACTGTAGGTTCGCCTTCTTTGTTTTTCTGACATTCAAAAGTGCCTGTAATGGTCTAATTGAAATAAATGCTTTGAGTTTGAGTTTTTGAGTTTGAAAGTTACTTACTATTGACCGTTGTTACATTAAACTTGCTACTTTGTCAATTTGACGGAGCGGTCGTAACACATAGTACTTGCGTCAACATTTTAGATGTAGCAATAGAATGCATCGTACATGAGATTTCAAGTTTTTCATAGGTCGATGGTAGGAAGACTAAAAGTATTTTGGAAAGTATTTATAAAGGGTGTAACAAGACCCTTAACGAAGCCGAAAGGCACTTGTTCTCCCTGTCATTGGGATTATTTTTTGTTCTAGACCATACCTGGGAACCTTCTAGTTACGGAGATATTGGGGGTCAAAGTTCCAACTTTTTCACTAGTACATTTTTTTTTTAATACAAATTTTGAATGTAAGATTTTTACTTTAAACACCTCCACGAACCCCGTAATATTCAATCCGTTCATCAGCACAATGTTTTGAGTGTGTTACATTGAGTCCTACCGTTAAACGTGATTTTGTTTCGTGGTTTGATTTTTCACACCAAAAAAAAAGTCGTTTCCCAGAAATAATTTTTGCGTAAAGTTACTTAGTTTGATGTACATAATGCTTGGTTGACGGCTTCGTGAAGGGACCATTTACACCCTGTATATTGTTTTGTGTGCTCTACAGGAAGGGAGTAGGTTATCCATTTTGCATAGGCAGTCAAATTTTAATAATCTCTTTAATGTTTCAGGTGAGTTTTGGTTATGGTTAGTTATAGTTGTTCTCCGTGATTTGAAAATAAGTTTTTAAAATTGTTTATAAATATGGAAACTTTTTCATCGTTTCTTGCCTGCCAATTTTCGCATTATATTATTCTCTTTAAAAACACTAAAAGATTTGACACGACTTCATTGAAAATACGGCGCGGCGTTTTAAAGATCAAATTATTAAGACAAATTTTCTTAGTCAGTTTATTTTTTCAGGTTATTTTTTCTTAACCGCTCATCTCTTCCCACTCGGACCAAGCATGGTCCTCTGCGTCCTCCCTAAATTTATTCTTAATAAAGCGCGGAGCGGCCGTCCGATGTATTTTTTGATATCTCTCGCTTTGCGATGAAAGCTCGCAATCTACCGTGTTTTTCTTTGGGGATTGAGTTTGTTCAACGTTTTGATCACGTACTATAGATGGACGATCCTAACGTATCGACTAAAGTAATTTTTTACTGCGTTTGAAGTTTATCTTTTGAAGTTGTTTGTTTTGGCGGTTCAAAGAGTTGGGTGTTTTTGTTTTAATATAGAACCACTAACTTTATACATTGGCCTTAGAAATTCTAAGGACCAATCTCCGGACTTGTGTAAAGATAAATTCAACAGTTTAAAATCTATTCGGGGGCCATAGAAATAAGTGCACGCAGGTTTTACGTTACCTAACTAAACTTACAATATTGCCATGCTTAATACTGCATACTGCATTTTCATTCGCACGAGTAAGACGTCTAACTGCTTCTTCTTTCGATTACAGGGTGATAGTTGGGTGTTTTGTTCCTAATCAATTATGTCTACATTAATGTCTTTTATTTTTCTTTGTCTTTATGTCGCTGGCTGGAATAAATATTGCTGGCGGAAGCCTTCGCCACTTCCACGGCTCCGCAGGTTTTGTCATGTTTTGCCATTATTTTTGGTTTGTTGTAAATTATGTTTCGTCACTTTGCATTTTAGAAATGGCTGATATTTGAGGGGCCAACTGGGGCGTTTGATTTGAATTACCAACACGTTTGACTCGCGAGACATAAAGTAACTTGTTAACATTATTGATGGCGTATATCACCAGACGGAGGATGTTTTGACACTTGATTGGTGTTAAGTACGCATGTATGTGTGTATATTACAGACTACACCCAAGTTTCGGACGAGGTCATCTGTTTCAGACCAAATAAGTAAGACTTCTGAGCATTGAGACAACCTGGCCTAAGTCTAAACCTAAACCAATTAGTCTGAAAATGTAACTTTAGAAGACAATATCAAGCGCAAATAAGAAGCGATTAAAGTGGAAATTGACGAAGCCACCATGGCTTTCCGACGGAGACATTATTCCTGTAGGTAGGTATGTATATTGTTTTGTGTAGATATGAGAATATGTTCCATTTTTTTGCAAATGTTTTAGAGATGGCGTATATCTTTAAGACAATCATGATGCTGCTACATCCATGATTCTTTCTGTGAAAATCCGACCTCGTTCTTTTCAAATGTTAAACGTTTAATGTTTGATCTTTGGAGACACATACGTGATCATAAACTAAATATTCTTTTAGTAAAGTCAACTCAATGTATTTCTTGAAGAAATAACTTTCAGTATATTTTTCTTCTCGTTATTTCTATTCAGCCAACTCTATTTCCAGACGAAAACTAACTCGAACTACCCATCATCTAGGACCAAAATCCTAGCAAGACAAACTCAACATTAACTACGCTGTGAAAGCAAACAACTTTTACAAAATACACCTTGCAGAGAGGCGATGTTAGCGGAAAACTAATTCAGGAGTATTCAGGACTAAGATAATTTTACTTAAAATATACAGAGCAAGTTCTGCGGTAAAAAGTGGAGGTTCCAAGATGGCGGGGCGTGGCGTGGCGCTGGGCGGGCGGATGGGCGGGGCCGCCCAACTGTGTCAAGAGTTTTCAGATGGATTATTTTTCTTTGATGGCTCTTACTGAGAAAGCTCTTCGTTGTAATGGAGTGGGCTATACTTGTGTAGATGTCTTGCTGGCTTTAATAATGGTAGTGTCTTTTATTAAAGTTGGTTTTAGCTGGATTGGAGGGGTTTATTTTGAGATGACTGGTTGGAACTGGGTGTGGCGCGTGTTTGTTATGTCTTGCAAGCTATGAGAGCCATGATGGTAGTTTTTGTTCACTCCGGTCATTACGTAGGTGAAGCTTATTAGCTTGCCCGGATGGTTTAGCCAGTTGACAATGTATGTACGGTAACGATGATCGAACAGTCAAAATATATTATACTAGCTTTTGCCCGCGGTTTCGCTCGCGTTAATTTAGAATTTGACAATGAATTCACACTACTAGTTTTTCTATAATAATATAATTCAATCATGATTCGAAAGACACGTGACGCCATCTATTATCATAAGGACGTTATTGTTGTTTTCCTCGGGAATAGTACTTTTTTGGGATGAAAGGTATCCTATCTCCGTTTCTGTGCACCTGATAACGTATATGCAAAATTTCAGGATGATCGGTACTGTGGTTTAGGCGTGAAAAGGTAAGAAACAAACAAACTTATTTTCGCATTTATAATATTGGTAAGGAAAGTAAGGACAAGGATAACAATGATCGAACAGTCAAAATTAATTATGTTATAGGATTTACAAAAGCTGCCGAAAAGTTTCTGTCAATCCTGTTGAACATCGCTGTAGGAATATGAAATGAGTAGAAAGCGATTGGTACTCGTCTAGGCTCTCGAGTGAGTAAAAATGTAAAAGAAACACCAAAAGCTGAAAATCTCTAATTACATAAATATCCTTGAAAATAGCTTTGTTAACAATTTCATCCACTATATTGTATTGGTATCTCCCATTGCCCAGAGCAATACTGCTCGGGAGTACGTACCTGTGAGAAAATAAAGTTAGCAAACAGCTGTTCCCCTCTTCATGTTTTGTGAAGTTACTTCTTCTTTTTAAAGTGCAGGATTGCTAAACAGGGTTCTTACTCTTTACTTTCGAGGCCATCGATCGATGGAAGAATGGATAAGTCGAAGTCGATCGACAGTATCTGCTACACCAATTGATCGATCGTCGTCATTTCTACTATCGATCGATTGGTGATCGGCGATCGATCGATTGGTGTGGTGACAAACCAGACTTAGGGTGTTATATCGATCAATTGGTGTAGTTACACCCTAAGTCTGATTTATGTGTAGTGGAGTGTCGAGTATATTGTCAGTTGTCTTGTATTAAGTACCTATCCTCCGTACAAGTTGAATCTCTCTGTTAAGTTGAATACTTATTTCCGCTACCCAAATGTGGAGCGAAGACTTATCATTTGACCAGGTTTTTTAATAAGATTTTATCAATAATCGCAAATTAATTATATGTTTTTTAAATCCACTATTATATCCACTGATCTACAGATTGTAACAGCCGTACTTTCGATATTATTAATGAATTCGAGTCAAACACAAAAACGACCAAAAATTACAAAAAAAGAAAATAAACGTAAGTACCTAGAGTAAGGAACTAATACAGAAACACATTTCATTTTCCCACCGTACGTTGTTAGACGGTATATCACACAATTTCTCGCGAACAAACCGCTCCCCGGCGTAATTCTTTCAATTTCATCATGTATATTTAAATGAGTTTGTATTACAGAACGTCTGTGAGAGCTCCGCGCTTTAATATGGACGGGGACACTCTTATTATCTTGCGAGGTGACTGTTTTCACTGTTACACGGTATTGTACCTGCTTTATGGGGTTGAAGGTACGTTATACGCAAAGTCTAGGTATGACAGTATATTTATCTACACATTCGTTCATTGATATATTCTTCCTCTTCTTTTGGTGCTTCTCTAATTATGTTCTAAAATTTGGCTTTAACTCCATATGTAGTATCCATACGTTATTTACTTTCTTCTTTTTTCGAGAAAAGGATCAAAATGTCTTGAAAATAATGCAAAACGATAAACGTTACCGTAAGAGTGCCTTGAGTGCCTTCAATAAAAGTTAAAAATATAATTCATTGACTAAGAAACAGCTTTGTTATAGATAGTAATTTCTCTTATTTTCATGACCTTTCAAAATGTTGAATACATGGGTGTATTCAACATTTTATAAATGTATAAATTCGAAAAAGGGTTTTATCATTTATCCTGGTTCTGATTATCAAGTATTCTCTTTTATCGTTTACTCTCAAGTTTTTCTCACTCATTCTTCACAGAAAAGGATTACTAGTAAAACTTAATGTTTTTAATTAAAGTCAATTATTAGACCCATGAATTATTCCCCCAGAATCCCGTGTCGTACGCGACCACGGACATGCCACCTCTCCCGTGTCGCTGTAGATTTTTTCCAATTTCGTCGCGTCGACGTGTCGGGAAAAATCCTCTTTTGATTTATATTTTAATTCACAGTCTCATTTCAATTTATAGGCAAGCCGATAGCTTTGTAAAGACATTTGTACCTGTCTAATGTCATATACATGCTAATGTTTTGCGTCTCTCTGATATATTTAAGTGAGACTCAAAGGAATTCTAAATTGGTATCGTAGCTACCAATTTTTTCGTGACTTGCTGTTTTGTAATTGAGTTATTTGATTGGTATTCGATTGATGTAGCTTACGCAGCCATACCTTTGGTTAATGAAATATTTTTATCGATGTTGTTGGTTTTTTTTTGTAGTAGTAAGATTTTCTAATAGTTAAAATGGTCTGTATGCTAATCATGGAAACGGGAGATTAGGTAAACTTTTGATTTGGATACTGGTATAACAATGAAGGGAGATGGTGGCGGAAGGTGCAGCTAAACGTGTTTGGTCCTGAGGTTCAAATAAATAAGCTATTGAAATGATGTATTCTATCCTAACACATTGACTGGGATTTTATGTCTACTCAAATTTAAAACGATTAAGGCTTTCTTATATTTCAGTAACTTCAGT
Organism: Noctua pronuba; assembly: GCA_905220335.1. Lineage (NCBI taxonomy): Eukaryota > Metazoa > Arthropoda > Insecta > Lepidoptera > Noctuidae > Noctua > Noctua pronuba. The sequence goes on from LR999896.1 coordinate 18,430,420, forward strand.
AACACGTTGGATTCCTTGATTATTAAACCTCATTTTGAATCAAACTATCTTTCCGTCGAAAATGATGTGTCTTATTAAAATCAAGCTTTGATAGTTCCTCATATTTTTTTATTGCCCATGAAACCTAATCTCTTTCTCACAAAACACGTCAAATTGAGTTTCCACTTCCAATCTCGGTACTGTCAAGAGTAGCAATAACACGATTGTCCCATCATAGTGAGCAGTATAAACAGCGTTGTCGCCGTTGTTGAAGGCACTAATATCGTCGCTAAGTGTCGCGCTAGGTTGGAGGCAGGCGGCCGGCCGGCTTTGATCCCGCGATATTGACTCTGGCCTGCATCTCATTGCCGCGGTGCGCACGGGGCGAGTTTCCTTTTTTGTGATAAGCATTTTTCCTGGAGATTTATTTTCCGCAGATGACAATGGAGATGTCTAGATACCGCGTAACGCATTTACAAGCGCTGTTACATTTATTTCGAAAAATTACTAAGATATTTTTCAAAATTGTTTGCCTAAAATATTCTAAACAACTGAAACTGCACAAAGCTAAATAGCGGTTAGGAATACGTCAGTTGGGTTCTAAAATAATGTTTATTTATAGTCCAGTCCAGAAAAAAATCCTATAAATTTTCCTGACTATTTATTTATTTAAATATACTTGCTGTACTTACAGTTTGCACCAAAACGTGCAGCAAGCCACAGCACAACATACTAACGAACTAAACTACTACTACTAAACAATTGTATGCAAAAATTAAACATAGCTTTACTGCTACTCGTAAATAATATAACATTTAATTATAACCGCATTGTTTCTATGCTTCTAGTTAAAGCAGAATACTTAGTATATCTTTTACCTGTCTATGCTAGCATACCATTTTTCATGATCAGTCTAGCTTTCTCTCTAGAAATTGAAACTACGTTTGTCTAAAAATAAAATTGTTTAAAAACCTCGCCTGCTGTGATCCGGCCCCGAGGAGGTACTCGAAACACCCCAATGTCCCTAGAAAATATTTAAATGAAGATCATCTGTTACTTGCGAAGCTTTTTGCTATCGCCATCTTGTCCCCTTTATAATGTTGTTGTAAAATAAAGTATTTCAAGTTATTTTAGGCTATAAAGTCGTGGCAATGGCGCTGTTGGGCAGGGATTAAGTTTTGTTTTATGCTGTACTTGCTAACGTTTATAGTAAGGGTCGTTGAATTTTACTCGTTATAAAAAAGTAAATGAATATTTTAGAACTGGATTAAAGGACATAAATGCTTAAAAATTGTTACATGACCTGTAAACTATGACGCATTAAGTTCATCTTTTTATTACCGTTACGGTACATGAAGTATAAATAAATAAATAAGGGCAGTAATCGACCAGATTATGCCTACATTTTTCCTATCCTCGTAAGTTTCGCTGATTATATTTCATTGTGTTTATGTGTAACCTACACACACGTGCATGGTTTCACTGTAACCTTGATCCTCTTGCAACTATTTATTTTATTCTATTCTAGGTATTATTCCAATCGAATCACGGTTAAGCTTCGATTGACTATGAGCTTGCTATACCATCATTTACCGCCTTCCAGTCTAAGCTAAGTAAGAGCGACTGCCTATCTAACCTCCGCAACCCAAGTACTGGTGATACGATTCCCTTTGGTAAGATTTGAGGTCAGTCTTTCGGGCTATACATTAACTTGTAATAGTCAGATAGGATACAATAAGCAATGAGTACATAAGCTGAGGAAGACTGAAAGTGGCCCTCGTGACTAATGTGCGATTGGTCGGTTGTCATGGTATGGGCATGTGATGCGGAGGAATGAGGTAAGTTTTGAGTAAGAATGTGCATGGCTGTAAAAGCAGTGGAAGCCCAAAGGATATGGCAAAATGGTGTAGAAATATTGATTTGCCTTTGTGTATTTTGTTAGCCTATGTGTGTAAAAGGATTAAGGAACAAAATATAACATAAAAATCCATCAAAACATTTTATTTATTCTGTAACAACATGTCAAGAGTATTCCGTCAACAAACTTTAACAAGATGTCTAGTGATACGGATGACGTTATAAGAAATCTTAAAAACTATAGTTCTGGTAAACAACAATATCAGTGGAACTAACAATTAACTAAAATTAATAAAAAAATAACAAAATTGGTTTCACCTGTAACTTAATGGACATTGCTGACTACGAAAGGAAAATGAAACTTATTTGTATATACACGATTTATATTATAACTCTCTAGGTTAGAATTACTTATATGTTTTCAACTTAGTAACGGAAAAGTGTTTGTGATATAGTGCCTGTACTTCTTCACAGGAACGGATGATATCAATGTACTATCTTATACACCACCACCGATTTAACTAACATTATAAATACTTTGATTATGTAAACACCTGGAACAAAAGAAAAACGGTATTAAACATGAGTACTTACATTTTGAATTAGGAAATGAATACAAAGCTGTCATATCCAAGGCATAGCATGAGCACGGAAATAAGATTGTGAAACTGGCTGTGGTTTTGCGTAAATACAGCTGAGAATTTTATTATAATAGGGCATTTAATGAGTATTATCCTTTAGAGTGCATAATGCACCATATGCTTAATATTACAAAGTATAAGTGCACAATAACATTAAGCCAAAGTGTGAGCCAATTGAGCATGTCAACATTGTGGAGGGTCAATGCAAACTGATAATATTTATGTTCATAGAACAATGTTCTACGATTGACAAGCAATGTAATGGAGTATTTATGTCGTAATTTTAGCAGGTGGCGTTCTGTAGATGTATGTAAACAAACCAGAAAACAATATAGAAATAGGCAGGAAGCAACAAGGAAAATAAGAAAACTCACCTTTTTATAAAGAAAGAAAAATAAAGAAAAATGGCGCGTTGTCACTACACGGGGCTCATCCAGAGCTGCGTGAGTCGCGCGTGCCAGTCGCGCGGGCGCCCGGCGTCTGCCAACAATGACGCCGCCGTCCGCGGCACCGGGCGCCTCGAGCCCTGCCGCGGTTGCCAGGACCGGTTGGTACGGCTCCTGCCTGAGGACATTGAAAAATATTAGTTAATCAGAATGTGGACATCATGGCCCACTCATTGCTACAGAGAGGAGGTATGTCCTGGAAGTGGGAAGGTTGTAAGCCGATGATGCTAGTTACATTCGACCACGTGTTTGAGAAATTATTAGAATAAGGAACGAAAATCGAAGGTTTCTGGCTGAAGTAACCCGAGCATTGATCGTCAGCGTATTCAGTCCATTGTTTGAGACTGAGTAGCTTTAGCGAAAGTTTCAAAAAAGAAAAGTCGCCATGGCATGGCTGGCATTGCCGCATGGTCGTATAGCTGGCATCGCCGCATGTCTAGCATGGTTGCATGGCTAGTATGGCTGCATGCCCGTTTGAAAGTTGCATACTATTTCCCCTGATAGTACTATAAAATTTCTATTGATCAAAACAGGCTTCTATTGAGAATCACGAAGTATCAGTCAGTATAAACGGATGCGGGCTTCCCTTTGTCCTGGTTAAATTTGCTTAGGTTATCTAACAAGAAAAGTTGGTGAACACGTGGCCGGACCGTGGCAAACTACTGCCAAGTGTTAGGTTTACAATTCAAAAGCCAAGCTTGTGTGCGATTGTTACACGTGGTGCCAATGTTATACCTTCGTTACTATGAAATTAGGGACATTGAAGGAACGAATCCGATTGTGTAATTGTTTACGTTAGTAGGGGGTTTCTTAGGCAATACATCCATGGAGGATAAGTGACAACACCTTAATTTACGTTGTATGTAAAATATTGTAAGCAACTTACCATACTGCCGCAGTTCTCGGTATATCTGCGGGTACCCTGGCTCACTGAAAAAGATAAAGACAATATTAATACAATCTTTTAAATGAGCACATGTCACTGGCAAAAAGATGCTGTAAATAATCTTAGCGCACACGTTGCTTTTGTTGGAAAAACAGGAAAAGTTCGGCAAACCACGTGGTTACAGTTTATCGAGGTTTTCAAAAAAAATGCGGCGTCAAATTAAGGATTTATAATACTGAAGTAAAACCATGTATTATCATTAAAACCTAAAAAATATCAATCACTGTAGCACGTGGGATCCATTACAAAATGGATGCCTTATGGATTAGAAAAGAAAAAGGCACTTATTTTCCCCGTAGAAATATCGACACACATAAATACAGATCAAGATAATGTCATAATGTTATGTAGCTAAGAAAAGACAATTTAAAGATTAATATTAAAAAAGAGAAATAAATAGTTTATCTAATTAGTTAGATAGTTAGTACTCACGTTCCGCTGCGACACCCGAATGCGACGAGTGCTTGCGCAAGCGGCCTTTTATAGTCCAAAATATGATGTCTATGCAAAGCCATACCATCGTTACTGAACAATGTGTATTTTTGCGAGTCGTGGCATCGCTTCTATGGCCCATTTAAGGATGATTTTTATACATCCCTCCTTAGGGCTTCCCTTCAATATAGAAAGAATTCATCTGCCTAGCCTTTTCCCAACTATGTTGGGGTCGGCTTCCAGTCTAACCGGATGCAGCTGAATACCAGTATTTTTCATGGAGCGACTGCCTATCTGACCTCCACAACGTAGTTAGTACTGGGTAATACGATACGCCTTGGTAAGATTGGTTGTCAGACTTTTTGGGCCACTGACTACTTGTAACGACTGTCAAAGATCTACTAATGTCAGCCAGGACCAACGGTTTTACGTGCTTTCCGAGGCATTCGGTAACGCGGTATGCAATTGGTGGTCACCCATCCACAGACTAACTTAAGCAAGCACGGCTTAACCTAAAGATCGACCCGAGCGGCTATTATTATTTAGCCACGAGCTCCTCAGTATAAAAGGAACTATTGTATAATATTCATGCTTCTAGACCAAGTAGTTAAGACTGTACATTGCCTGGCATTGAATGAAAGAATTTAATCATTGCAAAAAGTAAATTCACCAAATTATATTATAAACACAGAACATTGTCATTTATCGAATTTTCTTTTGGCGTTTCAAGTAGTTATTGTTTGAATTGAAATTTTATGCTGATGTTGACAGTCAAAGAAAAATAAGGAATGTTTCAGCTGTAAGCAGCTGCCATTTTGATGTGTTTCGGAATTGACAGCTGTTTGTTTTGCACTGACGAGTGATGATGGGTCGGTTATTATGATAAATAGTGCAGAAAACACGAACACAAACCTTGTTCATTCGTAAATAGGTTATATTCAATGAACTATATTCATTGAACATAACCTATTAGATAGGTGAGTTTTACTTACAATCAACTATCATTCCCATTATCTTTCTACATTTTCCGTTATTCATAACGAGTTTTTCATGTACTCTCGGAAAACGAGATTCAGTACTTAGGTATGTTTGAAACCGTCATATTATTATTGGAACCTGGGCTTATTGTAAAACAAAAGAAAAGATAATTAAGCAACTACTTCTTAATGAAAACTATTACTTAAGACACCCATTTGTTAGATGTTCGATGCTGATGATTCCTTTGGGTTTTTTGTCATCAAAAACTAATAATTCGAATTAAATATGTAAACTTTCAGCAAAGTAGGTATTCATAAAATGCAGTTGCATGGTTGTGATTAGAAGCTGTTCGAAACATTTTTTACCTAACACCCTCAAAATATTAATATTGATTTTCTAGAATATTCTATTGAAATATTGTACGATTTTAGATTTTGTCTTTCATTTGAGTACCCTACATGCCCTTGATATTATGGAAATTCTAGTTTTCGATGAATTTAACACAGTTATGGTATTACATACGTCTAAATTGTTAGGTAATAGATAGTATGAATAAAGGATAAGAGGAAATAGGATATTATATACGATAAGTCCCAGCATTTTAATACAATATTAGTGAATGTGCAATGTTTTACAAAGAAGATAGTGAAAGCTGCAAAACAATGAAATAAATAAAAAGGATAGGCTGTAAGTAATAATATCTACAGTTTCTTATATCGGTCGCTCGGTGGCCACGATCGTTGCAGCAGCACTGGCATTCTTTCATCTTTGTTATCTACGGTGCAAGCAACCTGGCACGTGGGACACTTCGACAAGTGGGACATGGCAATTTTTGCTAAGTTTAATTTTCCAAAAATAATATAATGTGATAACTAAGTCTTGAGAGATTTTGTCCCGAAATTGATTGAAAAATAATATGGCTAATCTTTATTTGATGTACCTAATTATCTCTGGACGTAAACGAGTAATTATAGAAATCAACTAAACACGATAAGGGACATCGCAAGTGGATATCTGGAGTCTAAGTAGACCCAGCTTTGAAACCTTTCCTCGGTTATGTAAAGAGTGTTGATGACGTAGTGGATCTGAATCTGTTTGTGTGACGATGTTACTTAACTCCATGACTCCATGTATGTAGGTACAACATGTCTTCGTATAATGTATGCTTTCAAAAAATAGTTTATCACAGGGGTAGCTTTTAGAACTACTCCTATTTGTTATTAATTTTCAGGATGAATTAATGATTGAGACAATATTACCTTGCTCCTGACCAATAAAGACAATAAGTTTAAATCAGTTTTAAAATGAAAAAACTTCAAATTGTTTTGATTATGCGCGTTCTTATGAGCTAAGTAGGTACTTTGGTAGAAAGACTGAACAAAGAAAAGGCGATCGATACGAACGAAAATGAACAAAGACAGAACCACCTCTGCCAGGCCACGACTAACTTTATCAAAACCTTCTCCAAATAAAACTCAGTACCACAGACCCATTCTTTACAGATAAAATATATTCTAAGAACTCCTACCTAAACCACTAAATCAAAGTACATAGCTTGCTATATATACATAAAGTACATAAATCGTCGGCCATGTTGGCTCGGTAAATTTAATAATCCTGGGAGCTCGTCCTTAGTAAAGACAAATGTCCACCCACCACCCTGGAGGGAAAATATTACATAAGTTTCCAGGAAAAACGGCTGGTGGGCGGGACTTCGGGGCGTGGCCGCACCACGCCTTGCTGAGGGGGAGGACCTTAGGAAAGCTATATGGATCCTCGGTTTGGTCTAAGATTTGGTCGTTTTATTAAATGAAGGTAAATAATTTGCTCTGAGTGCTGTACAGAAGTAATATTGTACGGAGTAATGAGTCTGTTTGTGAAACTTGTTGTCATGTACCTACCTACACAATTTAGTGGGAGTAGATACCTAAGTACTTGTGAAGAAATTGGGTTTTATTACGATACGCCTTCATAGATTTGCAAATTGGTACTTAAGTGTAGCCAAACTTAATTAGGTTCTTTCAAAGCATTGGGTTCCGCACACGATGACCCAATAACCCCTCGCCCTTTGATTGTAGATAAGATAGGTAATTAAGATGATTAGATTTATGCTTAATCAACTAGAACACTCTTTGTTCTTGATATTTATAAGCTTACTATGAAGATCCCACTTATAGCTAGGTTCCCTAGGTTGGAAAAAAGTATAAGTACTTACTTAATTTTATCTCATAGCGACTCGTCCCCGCTTCGCACGATTTGTACAACTTGAAAAAAATAAAGTTAAGTAGCAGTAGTAGAAAAAAGAAGAAGAAGAGAGGAGGAGGAGTGGCAGAAGTAGTAGTAGTGGTAGTAGTGGTATTGGTAGTAGTAGTAGTTAGTTATGTTTAAGTTTATGAATAATGCGACATATGAAACTGTCGGAAGAAGTTCATAATTATTGCGAATACATTATCAAAATCTATGGCGTAGTTTAAAAGAAAAACGTGGTTACACAAACAGACAAGAATATCCACATTATTTTATTAAATATAATAAAAATAAAAACTAACATAATATGTAATAGGCACGCACCTCAAAACAACAAAGTGAGAAAAACAAATATTTATTCATTGCTCTGGAATATTTTGAAGACAATAAGAACTTCTTCTTTTTTTAAATAAACATCACTCTCGTTAGTTATCTGATTCAGCTAGATTGTTATCATAATTTTTAATTTCATTAAAAATTATGACAACTAGACAGCAATGATTTTGTCATTAACACTAGAAACGTGATATTTAGCATGTTTACTGTAAACACAACAGCAGACAGTAAACATGGTAAAGATCCCATTTCTAGTGTTAATGATAATGTTAGTGACCATGACAGTTTAAAAACGTATATAGCAATGTTTTTGCTGTCTGAAAGAAACTTCTCTTCTCCAACATAAAATGCGCCATGAATATTGACTTATATTACTTGGCCATTGTAAACGTGTTAGGCAGCAGCCTAATTCTGCTGATGTAATATCAATAATTCTATCAGTCAGCTTTGAACAACGATTCATTACCAATGCGTCTCAGCACACTGGCTTCAATATTAATGTACTAAAATCATAAATAACCAATGCTAGCGTGGATTCTTATATTAAAACAATATGTTTCATTAGAACAGACAACAAAAAGGTTTTATCGTATTAATTAGATTAGCATAACTAAGCTATTTCCATTAGCACACTCTAAACAAAGCATGTTCTGAACAAAACGGACGCTTTAACCAAATTGCCCTAAAATGGGGAGAAAAATAAAAGAAAAACAACAAATTAATGAGCTCCGCTAACTTCCCCGGCGCGGGCACAAGCACCAGGGCGAAGGGACCACACAAATGCTAATTTTTCAACTACTAAACATTTTTCGGTACGATTTCCAAAAAGAATTTGGTACAGTTGCGGCGCGAATAAAGTGTACAGCGGAAAATCGGGAATAAAATAGGTTTTTTGGCCGAAATAAACGGTTAATAAAATAATAATAGAAAAGTTCGCTGAAAATCTTGTTTTGAACTGCAATTTATTAAATGGGATCTAGTCGGTTTTAACACAATACTCATTCATTAAATCATTAATAATCCCCGATTTAAAATGGTATGGCAATTTTATTGTTATATGTGTTACTAATTATTCACAATACTGATGGTTAATTTTTCAGTTTTCTTTTATAATTAGCTGATTAAAAACAATATAAGAATAACTACTGCCGGGGATAATATCTTTTTACGTATAGAAACTGGCGTCTTCACCGCATAAGTGAAACTAAATCATCATCTCAAGCAATTAGGTAAAATTCCTATCGATACTTCCATAAAATGAAAGTTCAGAAAAAAATAGTAATTCCAAACAATTTTCTAATAGGCTATCCATTTATCTGGCCGCCAGCATATTCCAGCTAGCCCCGCATCTGGCGCTCAATTTAAAAACAAAAAGGTAACACACAGGCCACAGGAACTGCGGGAAAAAGGACCATCTCCACCCACTTCCTGTTGTTTGTCTCTGGTACACACATATTTTTTAACTAAGTGCCTATTTTGAATAAAAATGCGTCTCCCTTAACCGTTAAAATGTACGGAGCGAGTCCTGAAGATTTATGTCGCTACGTTCTCTTTATTTGAGAGATAACGCTATTGTTCGTAATTTTGGTCGGTCGTGTATTTGTAGGGTATTGTGTGCGGGAAATGTCGGAGTAATTGAAAAGAATATGGAGTTTTACTGCTGATCTTACAGGTAGATGTGTGGTATGAATTTAAAATATTATGGTAATTTCGTATCTGCATGAATTATGATGATTATAATAATAAGGTACATCGCTACCTACTTACCCTACTCCTTCATGTAAACCAGACATTTTTCGAAAAATCACGAAGTTTTAAATGATTTCAAGCACAACATTTGTTATTTAGGACTAATATGACGTTACGACCCCCGATTTGGGATTCGTCATTCATCGGTCCGAAATGAGGATATTGCAATATACTCCATCAGCTACTTCAAGATTTCATATTTTAGAGAAAATGAACCACATTACATGAAATCAATTTATTATAAATTCCATCTACATCCTGAAATTGTCAACAAAATTCAACAATTTCATCTTAAAACAAAGCTTAAAAATTGCTTAAAAATTGTACAAGTCTTGTAAAAGAAATATTTCTAAAACGTTACTTCCACATAACTGCAGTATAGCGGTGGTTATGGTTCGATCATCGGCGCCCGCGCATCGCTTCGTGATCACCGATCTCTGCCGATCTTTACCGATCGCTACTCGATAATCGCGCGTACTGTGCAAACAGTCGCTTTCATGTTCACGAATTTTTGCAATCGATTGGTATACAGGTTGTTGTCTTGTGTGATGTTACTTCGCCTCTAGATCTTGGTCTTGAATTTATTGTGTAACACGGCATTTTTAACGGTTTACTTAAGAAAGTCCTAAGGAATCTAGACAATGCTAGAAAGGAAGTTATTTTATCGCAGTACATAAAAAATACTCGCTAATCTCTTTCTTTGCTCCCCGGCAGACAGAAGATATCTTCTTACTATGAAGAAAAGAGAAAAATTTGATCAAAATATTGATTACCAACACCCCAATTGCGTACCACAGTTTCAATCACAATCCGCACGATGTTCAAGGAATTCCTAATTCATTGCGTGATTTGTTGGAATGATTTGTCTCACAACGGAAAGAATGAACGAATGAACGTTGTTGATTGTTTAAATAAACATCATTGCGTTTGTAAGCGTCTCACAAATTTACCGCAGAGGTTGTTAAAAAATAAGATAATATGGTTTTTACAATCCGATACAAAGAAACGGGTTGGTTTTGAGAACTTTCCACACCGTCAATTTCAAAAGATTTCATGCCCAGCCTTTATCAACTATGTTGTGGTCTGTTTCTAGTCTGACCGGATGCAGTTGAAAACCACTATTTTACTGTCGGACTGGATCACTACCTAGCTGACCTCCACAACACAGTTACTGGGTAATACGATACCCTTTGGTAAGATTGTCAGACTTTCGGGCTTTTGACTACCCCAGATTTAAAAGATGTATCAAGTTTTATTACTTAAAATTTTTACCCGAGCGAAATGCGTCGAACTTGAAAGAACCCAAGTTAGGAATGCCAGTATCTTAAGTTTAGACTTGCCGTCACTGGTAGTAGTGTGACAAGTTACATTCGAGTTGTCAGACTCGTTTCAGTTGCTGTGTCGTTTATGTTTTCTTGATCAATCCGGTGAATAGTATTTTTTTATGTAGATCGTTTGCTACGTCGGTCGTAGACATTTGGCTAAGAATCTATCAATTGTAATTTCAGTCCTAACGAAGTGGAAGAATAACTATTAGATGCTTTAATTTATATCCGACCCGACGGAGAAGTAAGTGTTTTACTTAACATCGTAGAAGTAGTAGTGAGGTGTCCAGGACTGCATTCACCAATATCAAACGTAGCAAAAATGCTCATGCTCAATTCTAAGCTATCTTACAAGTACCTTAACGAATCAAAAATTACCTTAAATCACTTAACCGTTTGCGGGCCCAGGTTGGCCGCTGCAGAAATACTCTGGCTAAATGGGGTATCATCGACCCGTCCCAAACACAATGTCAGTGTGGAGCCCCTCTGCAGGATATGCCCCACCTACTTTCTTGCCCATCCTGCACAACCACCTGCACCTTCCAGGATTTAAACGAAGCAAACGACAGAGCTGTGCAGGTGGCAATATACTGGTCGGGTATTGTTTGAGTCTATCGACACGCAAAGAAGAAGAAGTACCTTAAACCACGAACTAATTAACTTGTTTAGATACCAGTAGCTCTAATTTCAGGACCTACCTACAAAATTGTAGTTATCGTTTCAGAACATGTTTACATACTAGGTATTAATTCAAGGATTTCTGAAGTCGATTATGAAGAAATCACTCTCAGCATTTGAGCCTGCTTATTTGTGAAGTGTGTGAATAATTTCAGAAGATTTTAAACATTGCTTAAAAAATCCTCGTCCTGTAAGTAAATGAGCGTGGGATCGCTTGGCTGCGCGTGCGACGGGCGGACGCCTCGGGCGCTGCGCACCGCAACCTTCTATTACCATGCCAGCTCTCACTGCACCGACTTAGATTCTGCAGTTATAGGGGTGGTAGACCTAGCTACATACTACATTTGAATGCAAACTAAAACACCAAACTGCTGGTTCTGTCTTCTAGAAATAGGAGATTGAAAGTAGGACTGATGCAAATAGGTGCAGTTAGACAAAGTAATGAATTAGTTTCAAGCCGCTGGTTAAGTCGTAGCTCTGTAAATTCCGGCAGGCGTACCTAAGAGGTCCGACACTTTTTAACGTATAAAAACCACTGTACTTGATCTGTTCACAGACGACCAAATACCCTCTAACACACATACCTACTGCTTCATCTAGCTAACTGGTTGTCCTTGATCCATATTATGTTTAATTGTTGAACAGAGTGCTTTCTTTCTTACATTGACTATAAAACCTGAAACCTGAGGGGCAATTCCTATATTTTTAACATCGTTTAAATTTAGAAATCGAATCTTTCAAAATTGTATTATTTGTAGGCTTTTACCTGTATTTGATGGTTACCAACCTGAAGATGAGTTACAAACTAGATTTTGAATGTATATGTTACGGCTAAAAGCCGAAGTAAGGTTATACCTGGTTGTAGCCGGCTGTACCTAGGTGCGGCTTTAAATTTGAAGGTTTGATGCAACCAATTTTGATGTAGCGCTCGCCGGCCGCTGCCGCGGCATCGCTCACTGTGCTCGCTCAGCTCGCGCGCGTTTGGTCACAGTTCTAACCTAACCTAATCCATTTGGTTGGTGTGTCTAAGTTTAACAAACTGCTACCGGCCGCACCTAGGTACAGCCGGCTAGAACCAGGTGTAACCTTACTTCGGCTTTTAGCCGTAACATATATATTACGAGAACAAAAGCCTTCAGTTACCTACCTCATCACATTTGATATTATTAAACACTTTCTACAATATGTTGCCAGCCCTACCACCGCAAATACTGAAGCTATGCGAATCGTTGGAATTGATGTGCTTACATCGGTCAGGGGTCAGGTCATGCTGCTCACTGATCTGTTGGGAGGTAAGTGAGCTAACTACACGAGGGGAACTGATCTTAATCGATGATGAGGTGGTCAGGAGAGAGGTGTTTCTTTGATTGCTTGTTTGTAAGGATCTTGGTGAATGGTAAGGCGCTATTTCTCTTGTCCTTAGGTTACTACGAAAATATAACCTACATATTTTAGCAGTAAAAAAATGTAAGTTGTTTTTCGTAATGTTGTTAGCATACGATGATTTTGTAAAATGATAAAGGCCCACTTACATCACAAAACGTGTTTAAAACATCACTGTGTCTATGTCTAACGCTTGGCTGAAAAACACCTATATTTTAGATTCGTTTAACGTTACATGTTAATGTTATTAGCGATTTCTGCTGCTAGTGGGGTTTAGATGCCTTTTTATTGGAGGTAACTCATAACTAACTTCAGGGAAGGCTAATTGATTACATCCAGTGCATGCAGACAGTTCAGGACAGCTCCAGATTGAAGATTAGTTTGCCCTGGGGCAGACCGTTACTAATTGCTGTCTAATCTAGACATGGCAGAAGATGAATGACTTATAACACAATAAATTACTGGCTAATGTCCTTATTTCTTCTTATACCTCCATAACAACTAGTACCTAATGAGCGAACCATTTCTTTTTCGTCTGTGGCGTTCGTGACCGACGCCGTTTCGACGAGGAATTGTAATTTGACGTGAATTATGACGTCACTTATTGCCTATGTCGTTAGCTGGTGTTGCTAGGTGGAAACAGAAAAACAGTATATTTAAGGAGGTTAACATTGATGTTATATCATATTGTTTGGTATATTACGCAGACCTTCCTCTTCGTCGCATGTTGGTAAATGTAGTCGCACCTATTCGTAGTCGAAAGATCCCAAAGTGTATTGAATCAACATCCACTCATCCCCTTATGGTTCATAAAATATACAGGTACGTTTTGTGCCTGAAGTCTAAGGTCCTTCAGATACGATTCTGAATACCTGTTATCTATCTGACAACGAAGTTGTTACTTAAAACTGAGAGTTGTATGTGAGAACACCAATATGTAAACACTTAACTACTTTGAAAAGTGTTTTTTTCCCACTGTTCTGATCAAAATTTCATGTTGTTACGAACATAGTATTCTGGAACTCATATTTTTATGAAAAAGATCCTATCTCCAAGTTACAATCGTCATTTCTCGCGAAAATTGCTTATTATATTTAGGAAAGTGTATACATATTGGTGCTCGTGACTTTACATTAGGATAATCAAATGAATAGATACCTAATCTAAGCCAGAGACTATGGCTACAATATTGCACTTTAATGCACCATTTGTTGCTAACAGGCAATAACAAGAAACATAAAACAAGTAGGTCGCAAGTCTAAGTATTAATCCCTTCTTTATAATTAGCTACATTGTTAATAACAGGTTCACTAAGAAAAAGTAACGTTCGTGTACCCTACACATTAATAATTGTAAAAACTATTAACACGATATTCGTGTGAATACCACTGTTTGTTATATTTTGTGTCAGACGTTTCAAATGTAAGGTAATGCCAGTTTCACTAGACTTGTTTCCGTTTTTGTCCGATAACATCAAATTAAGGACTTTTGAAGTATGAAGTAGTAAACTTAAAGTTTTAATTCATTTTTCTGTGTAAACCTAGTCCATACATAACACATACATAGGTTCACGCAAAGACATTCAAATATAACTAGCTATAGACGGGACAAGACCAAGAAACTGACAATTCTAAAACCTGTTACAAATTAGTAACAAGTCGATCAGTCCAGTGCGATACGTCGCCTTGTCAGGTCGCATTCATAGACACAAAAGACATTTAAATATTTCCGAGCTATAGACGGGTCATGACGAAGAAAATCGTAATCCAAAACTTGTTATTACTTAGTAACAATTCGTTCTGTCTAGTGTCATCTGTGTCATACGCCCGCTTGTCAGGTAGCAGACGTGTGTCAAAATCAAAAATATTCAGGATGAAAATTATTGTATGACAATATTCCCAATGTCCTCTCTATGTGTGTTTTAAATCTCTTTGGGTTCACGCCATTTTTCATGGAGGTTTTCAGAAACTACTTATTAAAAAGCCACCTGCTACAATCCTTAAAAACTACTACTGCTTCGTCCATGTTCATACGAGCCTCCCGAGGACCTGGTCATACAAGCAAGCCGGTTACGACTGCTAATCATCTACCTAACCTTTTTGTTTTTCTCCATAAGTTTCTAAAAACGATTTGCTAACAGACATATTGAAAGGTTGACACCTTTATGTAGTTATACAGAATGTCGTTTAGACTTTATTGTTTTAGAGCCAAAGAGATTTAAAACACATATAGAGAGGACATTGGGAATATTGTCATACAATAATTTTCATCCTGAATATTTTCGATTTTGACACATGAATGCTACCTGACAAGCGGGCGTATGACACAGATGACACTAGACAGAACGAATTGTTACTAAGTAGTAACAAGTTTTGGATTACGATTTTCTTCGTCATGACCCGTCTATAGCTCGGAAATATTTGAGTGTCTTTGTGTTATATGAATGCGACCTGACAAGGCGACGTATCGCATTAGACTGATCGACTTGTTACTAATTTGTAACAGGTTTTGGAATTGTCAGTTTCTTGGTCTTGTCCCGTCTATAGCTAGTTATATTTGAATGTCTTTGTTTAGAGCACAAAATCTCTTACGAATTCGGCGTTGTGATTCTGAATGACGTGCCTTTGGAAGACCCGAAACTTGAGGTACAAGATCGAAGAAGCTTTTCTTTTCAGAGATTCTTTTGTTTGCTTCACTTCTATGAAAAATAAATTCTGTTCAGTCTTCATATTATCTACCTACAGCTACAACTATTTACGAAGCTTTCAATATAAAACCAACATGCGTGTATCACACAGATTGGACACCGCGTCATGACCTGACATCAAGCTTGACAAACATAACACCATCCACACTAAAACATTCCAAAGCAAAATAAACCTTACGTCTCAGATATAAAGTTTCGTCGCGTAGGAAGGGGTGGTAATATAAAGTTGGTTTTGCATAACCCTATATTTGCGCGTGACATATCCAAATGTTGATGCACTAGTGCGGAAAATGACATGTCACCGTGCTCGCAGCCAGTGACGTCATATTAACACCTCGATGCTGACACGAGTGGTATTAGCTTTTAGCATTTTTATTCATACTTTTTGGTCTGACTGTGCTGTGGTGTAAAATTTGAATTCTGAACGAGTGAACATTTGAATTTGGGATGACATTCTATTGGCTATTTCATTTAATTTGATATGACAGCACGCAGTTAGACAATGATACACTGCTAACATTTTAAACCCGTACATAAATGTAGATGAATAAATATATCATCAACATTCTTCGTTAAAGGGGATGTCCATATAACTGTGTGATGATACTGCATTTACAGCAATATCACCGTGTTTTAAAAAACCCTTATTCAGACATTCAAAAGATTAAAACAAAGGTTCACATATTTTTTCAAACCCCAAACGGGGATTACAGGCGTGATGTTTATTTTTATATAACTAAATGTTAAAAAGATTTTGTTTACTTCATTGTACACCTAATAAAACGAATCATAAATCTAAACCGAACCCGCTACCCGTAAACCGTTGCCTGCCACAAGCGCGAGACATATTCACTACACCATTCATATTGTTTGCTGAATACATTTTGAGTAAGTATATCAACTATTCAGCCTATTTATGCGGATAAGACCGCATTTCATATAATTGTCCATACCAAAAAGTTACAAACTGAATACAATATCGTGACCACCTCACTTGGTGATATATTTAGAAACTGCACTAAACATTAAGCGTAACACAAAACAATCAATAGAAGCTTTAAATTGCTCAATACTTATTATTCTGAGATATTAACCCTCCAATGACTATATTTATTCAACTGTACTGCCCCTGTCAATCCACACGTCTCCGTAGAAAATAAGAAACCACTACAATAATTCAGAACCATCACGTTTATTTCCTTACTAAAACTGTCATAAAACTCTACAAAACAATCGTAAAATAATAAAATATTTGCAGATTCCATGCAAAAATATTCAAAGCAGTGAGTTAAGGCGGCCATATTATTTTGATACACAATGCGACACGCACGCCGCCTGGCGGTGGCTCGGTACTCACACGTTTGACAGCATCCCCAAGATGGCGGCCGGAGAAAGCGCGGGAAGACACAACTGCGCACCACAATGCAATAATAAACTGCATTCCACCACATTCACCACTAAACATCAACACTTTGAATACTTCGCAGAACACTTGCACAGACCGACGCCACAGGTCACCCCGGCTCACCCACAATGAGGGTCACTACACATGTCCAATCAAGTGACATATCACTAATTACGATGACGGAGCTATGCCTTCCCCGGCAGCGGATCGTCGAATGAAAACCTCCACCATGTTGTTACTGAATTTTATACTCCATCCCAGTCAGCAGAGCCTCCAAGTTTGCCTCCTTCAAATTCGTTATGCATACAGCACCAAGGGCTGTTGAATACCGTTCGCGTTTATTTATGAACAGGCAAACTTCTGGTGGCTGGTGGGACGTACGAAATACGTTATAGGCTCGCCTCCCCCGAGTGCCGGCCACCGGCGCCGCACACACCACCAACAATGCATGCGATCGCTGAAAAAGGGCTTTTTATGTATTCAACTTCACAACTCTGTAGCTCATCTGCAAGTCGTATTATGGACCTAATTAACAAGTTAATATGGGCGATCCGGGGCCGCCGCGTCTGCGCACACCGCCTGGAATCCATTCTGGATTTACAAATTTGAATGTCGAAGTCGGATTCAGGTTCTTTCGAATAGCGAGAAGCCTTTGTGATTTCGGAATACACGAAAATTTAAATTCACCTGCGCAGAAAATGTTTAAAACTTGTCCGGAGCATCCGCGTGCGTTTTGAAGCTCCCGCGATTGCGACTTTGCAATGGTAAGGAGCGTTCAGAAATTCCGCCCCGCCCGACACCCCCATCACAAAGTATAATGATATCGTCGCCGGCGTTATTATGGCAGTCGTCATAAATATTTCATAGATGTTGCGAGGGCAGTAATGACCGAGTGACCGCCGATCGCCGAGACTCGTCGCCATCTTAGATTGCACATTATGCCCCCGCTCTACGAGCAGATCCCCCCGTGAGCTCATTATACCGAGATGTTGTGATATCAACCAGTCATTGACTGTCTTAACTTTACGTTGTATCGGAATCGTATTGTATCGAGGAGCACTTCTACAGAGTCTTGTGAAAGTTCACATTCGTAAAAGCATGTTCTTTGAAACATAAAAGAAATGTATGGCTAACTTCGTCTTGGTTTAACATACATAAGCTGACAACTTAGAAGAAACTTTACTCGTACACTTTAAAACTCCCCTAAGCAGTCGGGACTTTGCTCATCCCTAAAGCAATGTCACTGCATGCCTCGGGATTTTCGAGTCTTGTATTCACGCTCATACATGGAAAGTTAAAGATCTGTCCGTCTGTCCAAATACTTGAGACTTCTTAACACCCTGAAGAGCCACATTCAGTTAGTCAACCAAAAAAACTAAATTTGAATCAGTAGGATAAATTCCAGAGATTTTTAATGAAACTTCCACATTTCCTCTCTAACTCTGTTAATCGTGGAGCAGGCAGGCAGGCACGTGCCGCCTCCAGACGGCGTGAAGGTGGCTAATTACCTCGTCCTCGGCCGGACACCGGCGTCCTTTGATCACCAGCCTTTGATCGGCCGGCGACACTACGTAAAGGTACGTCGCTTGGGAGCTGAGCGGACATTGGATCCTGTGAAAAAAAAAACCTCATACCGCACTTGCTCTGACGGATGTTTTAAGAATAATTCGGCATTTAAAAAGTCGCGCATTAGATGTGTACATTTGACTTGAAAAGTATTGCAAATAAAACTAAGTACCCTGTTAGTTGTTCCCTTCGACATTGCGCACACGATTGCGTTTTTATAAATATGTAGGTATATTGTAACCCCATTAAAATCTGATTTAAAAACTTCTTTTTTTTTTTAATCAGTTTTAAAAACTTCATTTTCATTTAATAAAGTCCTAAGTTGCCAGACGTCCGTTATACTCTCCAGCAAATCGCCCACCGAGTTCTACCGATCTCCTTTGACTGAAAACTTGTTAGAGGTCCGTATTAAAATTCAAAAACGACGTACGGAACTCAGTCCCGATTCCTGAAAACATTATTCAGGGGATTTGAATAATGATTTTGTTTTAGTCCGTACTCACACCTCTTGTTAATATATGCGAGAAGATTGGAGCCCCGAAAGTTCGTAACGCGATTTTTGGTTGGACTTAAATGGTTTTCAAACTTAATTTTGTGGGCACTCGGCTTTTTGTCGCAAAATGTGTTTATGCAGGAATCCCTTTATGAACAAAGTTTTTGTAATTTATTGCGTTTAAACTTGCAAAGTGTTAGAAGGATTGGACGCGAGACTTGTGTGACAAAGTGTACTTCATAATTGGATGTTTGAGGCGTCATATTTTAGAGCGAAGTTTAGTGTCTCGAGGAGGATAGACGATGAAATAAAAATTAACTTCACAAAGTATTGTTAAGCTCTGAAAAACTCTGCTCTGAACTTTAAACTCAAGAGTTCCTGCAATGGAAGGCGACAGTGTAA
Source organism: Noctua pronuba (assembly GCA_905220335.1). Classification (NCBI taxonomy): domain Eukaryota; kingdom Metazoa; phylum Arthropoda; class Insecta; order Lepidoptera; family Noctuidae; genus Noctua; species Noctua pronuba. The sequence goes on from LR999896.1 coordinate 18,449,990, forward strand.
AAAAAACCCATGGATTTTTGATTCGTAAATGTTGTTTGTTGATGAATATTGTTTTAAAACTCGGAGTCCCTCTAAAACATTAATTAATTTAAAATTCACCTGTACTGGCCAAACTTTTTTGTTACGACTTTATTCATAAAAGCTCCTCTGAATCCTCGTTAAAGACTGTCGTTCTCCAAACGAGCTCATAAGTGCTCTCACCAGTACGGGCGCGACTTCAGACAGCAACAGTCAAAGTAATCTAACAGAAAAAAAGAAGTCGCCATATTTTATTCAAATTCCGCGTCGCGAACAGTTGAAGCGGAAAAAATATGAATATGATTTCCTTACGCACTTTAGAGAAGTTGCCTCGCGCCAAATGAAGCATATTTCGAGCCATAACACTCGCATTATTCAAGAAAAAAACTCTGGGGAGGCTGCTATTCACGACGCGACTTCGACGCGAATTCGCACGAAGAACAAGAAAAGTAAATGTGAAATCAAGACTAGTCGTAGGAAAGTGTAGTTTGATGAAGTAGGTAAAGAAGTTTCAATTCTGTCATGAATTAATTTTTTGAGAAGCTATCAATGTTAGAAAGTCTAGTTGTTTTCTGTGATTAATAAAGTATTTCCAAAAGCTAAGACCTTTTCATTACTGCCACTTCGGAATTAGGAAAAGAAAAAGATACCTAACGATAATTATTATAACTAGACATCACCATTAGGAATCTTACTGAATTTCATGATAACTGATTTCTCAGATGATCACATAACAATGATCATCTGGAATTCAGTGTACGGAGTAATCTCCAAACACTGAATTTCAGAAATTTTAGTCGCAGAGCGAACAGGAAGCTTTATTCAAAGTAAGTCTTAAGAACAGTTGAAGAGGGAAGCGCCTTAACTTTTTATATACATTTTGTTCGCTAAATGAACTGAAACTGTATTTCGCAGATGCTAAACAAACTTACTTTTTGGGTTAAGTATTGCTGGAAAATGGACCGTTTGTTTACGCTGAAAGCTGCGACAAAAAATACGCGGGTTGTGTTTGTGATGGGCGAATATAATATTAGCAAGAATCGCTTTAAATGAGAGAAATAAAGAATAAAAAGAAATGAAAACATTATGATTTTAGAAAGCAAGTATGTATAGGAAACATTTACCTTAAATGGGTCACTTATAAATGTTCCATAGTTGATTAAATGATTTTCCTACTACAAGGACAAATAAGAACTGGAATTGAAGCTATGGAATAAATTTTCTTAAATTTTCAGAACAAGATATTTGATGTATTCGTAGACTTTATTTTCTTTATAGCTGCAGTGCTGCAGTATAAATGCAGTTCTTAAATTTCAAAATGTTTTATTTCTCTGGATTTATGTTAAGACATCGTTTTTATTATTTTCAGTATGAAATTCAACATCATTGGATAAAAGATTATTACCAACATAAATTCATATAGCCATAACACATCATCTACAAACGACTACAGAACCAATTTTTCAAATTAAACGAACAAACGCGTTGTTTTTCCTTCACCCTAGGACTTCATGTAAATTATATTCAGCGGGGAGAGTTCTGCTCACCCCGGTCCCCGCGATAGCTTAATGATGCTCCAAGATAACGTAAATGTTATGTTATTATTTATTGTAGTGTTATTGTAAACGGCGTGCTTTGTTTGTTTCCTTTTACACCTTGAGAAAGTCGTTAAAGTTTGTCGTGAAAACACTAGATCGGTAGTCACGATAGAATTAGTAGAAGTTTTATTATTTAGTATACGTTCTAGGTACGCTCATATTAGATCAAGAAGGGTCTTCGTTCTACCAAGGGGTGTCGTATAACCCAGTACTAACTGGAGGTCAGATAGGCAGTCGCACCATATATAGTTGGGGAAAGGCTAGGCAGCTGATTAAGTTCATATATGTTAAGCAGTCGTTAGGTAATAGGCTAAACTAACACCGATTCCTGAAAGCAAAAATTACCTAGCACACTGTAAAACTCATGTAGTTGTAACGGGCTGACTGAAATATGTTAAAACGGCCAATCATTCCGTTTCATTTTTATACGCACTCGTTCAGCTGTACCTACCTAACGCCAATAGAAAAAGAAGACCAATAGTAGCAGCAATTCGAATTCATGTGCTCGTGTGACATGCTCCGCGGAACCTGCCAACAAAAACAATGTAATTAAAAGAAAGAAAGAAGTGAAGCAAATGAAATTATTCAAAGACAAACCTGCCCTCATTTCAAATACAACGATCCCCCGTTTCTGTCAATGCTTGACTTTTTCGAGGCTCTCAAATCTGCAAGACAAACAACTGAATCTATGGAGTTAAACAAACGACGGTGTACTTAACGGAGAGACGAGGTATTGGATGGAAAGAAGATCGATTGAAATCTTAAGATGTTTTGCAGAAAATTCACGTCCTTTTGAGTCAAGTCAAATTATATTATATCTTTGACTTAAAAAACTACACAACTCATGATAATTTTAAAATATGGTTTTTATATGCCACCTTTTTGAAGTGTAAGTCATCATCAGCATCTGCCTAGCCTTTTCCCACCTATATTGGGGTCGGCTTCCAGTCTAACCGGGTGCAGCTGAATACCAAGTGAAAGTTACCTAGTATTAACAAAGTCCCTCGGTGATTTCAGCCAAAGAGCTCAATACGTCAATTAAAAAAGGAAAAACTTTTCAAAGGGTTAAATTACTTAATTGCACGTCGATTTTCCTTAACTATCGCATACGCGAACTAAAACTAAAAAAATGCAAAAGAAAATATTTTTCCAGTAAAAGTTTCTGATCCCGTGCCTCATTACCCTGAACAGTTTCCAAACATGTTTACTCCTCAAATTCTATTCGAGTTCACGTCTTACAAAATGCTCCACGTCCACACACCGTCGCCGATATCTGGCTCAATCAGTGAGACTTCGCCGCTGAATTTTTACACGTTTCTTATTCATGGACATTACTTATGCATGCAGCAAGCGAAAATATTACAGCATTTTAATGAAAGAAATATTAATTTTGAAGCAAAGTTTTCTTTGCGGTCGCGACGGGCGGAATTAAGTTTGGTCTGAGAGAGTTTGCGACCCCCCCACATTCTAAATATGCTTCGTTGAATCTTAGTTGGGGTTTTGAACCGTTCGTTAAGACCTACATTTTATTATTTGAGTAAATAAATTAAAGGGCCGAGGAAATGCGCCGTCTGGTAAATGTTTTCTAGAAAGCTGCGAGTTTAAATAAATTCTGTTTTGGAGACCGGAATGGAAATGAAGGAAATTCATCTTCTAATTTAATATTGCGGTCAGACTTATGAAATGTGTATGAAAAAGAGGGTTTGTCCCCCACTAAAACTGTAAAAACGCGTAGTGTATAAATAAAACTGATTCTCCGCGCTGTAAAATTAAATCAAGCATCAGAATCAAAACAAACGGTTGTTCACAGACACAATTATTTTGACTTTTCGAGTACTCATTACAATTCTCTAACAAAATTAAATACCACCACCAAACACATTGCTATAGAAAATGAAAGCTTGAGCAGTTGCATTAAGGGTGAGGCTTTTCGAGTTTGTGGTACAATTAAGTTGGTACACTTAGAGTAAGTGATTTCTCTCAGTTTAGTCATAAAAATGTTAATGTTGCAAAAACAAATAGCGCTTAATGTATGCCGAGGGGAAGTGAATTAATAGGGAGCAGACAACTCACTATCTAGTTACGTTTGTGCTGTTACTGCACGTGAACGAGGTTGATTCATAGGTTGAGGAACCTCTTCTGTTATGAAGCTCATTATTTTAATGGGTTTGATGAACTTTTTTGAACCTATGTTTAGTTACTGTAGAGAAAAGTATTCAACTTATTCTCGTAGCTTTGTTTTCACACACCTAAGGACTCACCTAGCTAGTGTGTGTCTTTCAAAGCACCTCTTATAACTGGTACCTTCTCGCCTGAACATGTCGTCCCTACATACATTTCAGTACGGTGGAATGCGTTGCCCAATAAATTGGTATTGCTTATCCATCTGTACATGTAAATTACTGTACTCAAATTAGATGCTCCAACGAAAATTATGAAATTTCACGATTATGATGTTGATATCATGGGGAAAGTGCTGATACACTCTGTAGAATATACTTTAGCCTTTAAGTGTATATTTCATCTAGGTATACCTACATATACCATCGTATGGTTCCCCCTCTCAGGGTAAACAAGTGGCCAAGGTAAAATATACTCATAAGTAGGTGGCTCGCTGAAATTGATTATCGTCGGCCGATAACAGGCTCACCGCATCCCCCAAACCGTTATTTTGGCGGGAAAATGATGGATGTTCCAGGAAAATATTGTGGCTAAATCTACTGGAAACAAATACACAACATCAGCAGTGTTTGGGCTACCGGCTATGTATCAGTGGACATAGTATATTATGTTTCGTATTTGTTTTACTTTGTAAAATATAATCCAATTTGGGTTGTTGAAGAAAATTTAAGTATTTGCCTATTTAATTTCAATAGTTTTCATGCTTTAATTTCCTGCATAACCTTTGTCTTCAAAAACTAGACAAAACTATTTAGTTATTTCTATAACATAATGTTGCGGCACTTATGAAAATAACTATTGTAGGAATATCTCTTTTCTCATCGAATTCTAGCAATATAATACAGAATTAATTGTTAGAAGTAAGTGGGTAGGTAATCGTAACTGAAACCCGAAAAAATATAATATTCCTCCTACCTAATTTCTTTAACAGGCTAACGAGCGCCATCTGCGATATGAACGCACCGCAAAAATGATGGATTCGCGTCAGAAAATACTCGCGGAAATTATTCAAATGAATGCGCCCACTACCCACCTACGTTGTTTTGTTTCCCGCGTTTTCGTTTTTCAAAACTGTATAATTTGCGCGGGCGTTTGGTTATCGAGAATTTTCGATTTTGTTTTTTTTAAATGCGTGCCTAAAAAATCTTGTTGAACTATGGTTTGAAAATGTTACTACTCCATCACTGAATTTACTACTGATAAACAGAGGTATGACGATTCTGACTTGCCAATTAAACTTATGATTTTATTTATTGACTAAGTATGATGTTTCTATTTATCTAAAATTGTAATGACACGTTTACCTAATTGACATAATGTATTTTAAATTGATTTTTTATTTTTAATGTAATCTATTGACATGCCACCTTAATTGTTATTGCTTGTTTATATTAATTTTGTACGCAATATATTGGCAAAAAAATAGTGCACATATTTTAGACAATATGCTATCTGTGACCATACCTATGTTTAACTAAATAAATGATTGATTGATTGATTGAAATTTGGTTGTTCACAAAATTATATCGGGTAACATTAAAAAAAAAATACAATTTTGTTTTTCCTAATATTTAATAATAAATACCATTTGCACTTAACGATCTATTTTCATATAAAAATCTTCGTTTACAACACAAAAAAGTCACACTACATAAGATTAGCCTCGGTAAAAATCAATTTAAAGTTAAACAAACAACCAGATTTTGACTTCACAAAAGGCGGAAAATACCCTTTATTTGTCGGAAAAATAAACAGTAAGTTAATAAAACAGAGCCCACTTTGAATCTATTATACCTTGGCATGAAGGGTTGTTTATTAATTCGGGAAAATATTCTTTTATAAAAGGGGTGTTTTTCATCAACTTGCACCTGCGGTCTTGTTTAGTTTTTTTTAAGGTCTGGTCTGGATGAAAGCTTATAATTAAGTGGGCAAATTGAATAAATGTGAGCTTGTTTTGGTTTCAGCGTGATAAAGGTTCAGAACCGGTATGAACAGATTGCGGATCGGCTGCGGACAATGAACGTGTCCTTCAGTGTTCAATCTGGTGTCTGGCTTAAATATAATTCTTCATAGACAGGCATTGTGGCTTGCTTATGTGCAGGTGTCCAATCCAGCAGTCAAAAGGCGGCAAAAGAAACCTGTTTTCATCAGATAGATCATGTATAGTCATAATAACCAATCTAATCTTTAGAAATCGAAGTATGACTATTTTTTCTTAGTAAATAGGATTTCGGTTTGCCAAAGAAATAGCTGCGCCTTCCTATGTGATTCGCAGTAAATAACATGTATCTACAAAGCCGACACTCCAGGCTTTTGTTCGTGACACGGTTTCCTTTCTTTATCGTCTCATGCCACAGAGTAACTAACAGAGATAGAGGAGAATATTTTGAACGAATCAAGATCTCATCTTAGAGTGCTAGAATTTATAGATTTTTGTCTTTATTTTTCCTTACGACGTGGAAGTCACCATAGCTAATGCATTGTGTAACGTGTATACGTGAATGTTGAACGGTGTGGAACTTAGGTGGGCTTAAAAGATGGTGCTATGACTTAATTGAAAAAATAAATAATTCACCTTTCAAGAAAATATTTGAAGAACAACAAATAAAAAAAGTGTGTCATCTTTTTTCTGTTCTACGTATCAGTGCTACCACATTATCCCTCGTCCCGCGTGTGACGGAGTGCCCTCGTGACGTAAGCTATGTGCATAAATTTCGTGGAGAGTTGTGACATGGCAACCCCGCCACCTTTGTGACGTCAAGGGCTTTCGTCTGACGGTTCTCGAGAGTGTTGCTAGATGCGATTTATTACTTTTTTATTTTGTTTTCGTGGTGTTTACGACTTAGAACGAATTAAGCCTTTGTTGTTTTCTTTTGTGCAAGAGACCTGGGGTCCAAAATGGCTGCTTTAGCAGAATTGTAATAGGATAATAATTCGCAAAAGTACTATTGTTTACACTATGTTACAAACTATGATCTTTATGATCTTGAGATGTATTTGGTAGTGCTTTAATTTAAATTTTGTGAGTGTTACTTGGCCATGGCATTCGGTTATGGACCTGTAATGATAGTTTAATTCATTTAAATAAATTAGTAAATGAATTACGTTACAATTCGTAAAATGGCCACAAAGTGACAATTTATTTTCATTTCATTTTCATTTTAAGAATTTTAATGTGATTCATATTACTATCCCATTATTATTCTGCTAAAGCGGCTATTTTAGCCTCCCTGAAATAAATTCAACATTGCCGTTTGTTTTTAGTTCATACTTTAATTATTTCATCAGTCATCATCATTAAGTACAGATTGTTCGTGGAATTCCAAAACCTTTTCATTCATTTTCACATTAGTCTAATCTTAAACATCACATTCAAATGTTCCTCTTTGTATTCCAAATGAAATTCTTGATTTTTTATGCCAAAGTTAGGAGCTAATCAAGAGTCAGTCGATAAACAACAGAACTCACAAAGATACGTTCTTTTCCAACTTGATTGACGTTTGTTCGAATTCGGAACGCGGGCAAAAAAGAAAAGTTTGTCACATCTCGGCCAGTGTTCCTCGTAAATCAAAGAGGTTTTATATAACGTTATTTTTCTCTTATTAAAGCGAAGGGAACGGGTTTAAGGGTGGTATAAAAAGTTTTTTTCTCACTTTTATGGCGTGAGAAAAAAGGGCAGGTGAATGTGGAGGCCGATATTAAAATGTTTCATGTAAATTTCAGTCGTTCAACGGGCTATATTTCAGGAGTTGTTCTGTCTGTCTGCGAATTTGGTATTCATAGACGGCTCTTAGTTTAATATTGGGGTTAAAGCGACTTCCTTGAGTGTATTTTTGTGAGTTTACTTTAATCTTTTTTAATTTGAATAAAGGGTCTTATTTTAAGCCCTCAGATTATTATCGAAAAAACGCAAGGATGTAAAAAAACAAGGAAGACATTACTATTTGTCACAGTTGTGTCATGAACGTTCAGTCAGAACAAAATGTTCAGAAAATTAAAGTTCATTGCATTGTCTGATCGGACTCCACAAAAGGAAGTGACTGGTAATTAAAAATCTGAAATGAATAAAATTGATTCAGTGATCTCTACACTTGGCTAGAAAAGTTTATAAATTGTCATTCTACCGATTGCTAATAGTAGTAGTGACAATTTGATTAAACTGTTATTTTAATTTTGTATCGAGTAGGAACTGTAAAGGTTCGAATTGTTATCTCGTTGCTCTTCATAATAAACACAAGAATTCTCTTTCAAGTACCGGAAAACGTACCTAACGGAAGCGATCAGCTTCATCCAATAATTTCCGTGGTATATAAAAGAAGCAAAAGATGAATAAATAAAGCTGAGAGGAGTATGAAAATGAGTTTACAGTTGAGATTAATAGGTGAGGTTTTTATTAATACCCAGCGGTTTACGAAACACCGAAGGGTCGGACTGCGGACGACGGGACAGGCACGGATTTAAATAGTGCATCTTTAGTGGCGATACGTTTTCATGTTGCAACTACGCAACACCCGTGATTATCGAAATTTCTGTAATTTTAGGTTTTAATTTGATTAAATACTAGATTATAACTTCCTGATACGGGGTGGCATACCTACCTACAATTATTTTATTGTAGTGGTAATTTTCTAAGCTCACCTAAATTTCTAAAAAAGATTCATCGCTTCATTATATACTTACATAACCACATAACACGCCTTATTCCTAGAAGGGCTAAACAGTGGTGTACCTACCTACACTATATAGTTCACACCTCACTCACCACATTTCGAAATTTTCGTAATTGAAAGGAAAATCTGTCTAACAGACAATTTCTAGAAGTAATCACAGTCTTCGAACTCAAAAGAAAAGTCTCTGAAAACATCTTCAAATCCATCCCTGCAAATTAAGCCGTTGAGCGGCCCTCAGTTTGTTTTGATTGTATTAATTAAAAGTAGATCCCTCAGAGTTTCAAGATTAACACCTCTCTTTTCTTCAGTTCGTCCATATTCATGTACCCCGGCTTCGTTAGGAACTGAGGGTTTTTCAAGCTATTTACATACCTTTGCGATTTGCTGAGGGAACATTCTTTTGGTGGAAGTGTGGAGAATTCTTTTGAGATGCAGTTGGGGTTCACTGTAAGCTGTAGCTGTACGTATGATTTCGTTCTGTTTGTTTTGTGGAGTCATAATTTGAGAACATGTAGGATTGTAGGTACATTTTTGGAAAGAAAATACTGTTTCATGAAATAATACAACACAAGATATGAATTCTGTCACAAATTCGGAACGTCAATTCCCGTAAGAACATTCTAATTATAATGATGACGATCTAGTACGTAAATTCGATGTATTTTGAGAGAAATTGAGAATGAGATCAGAATGCGAACCTTCTTAATAATACGGGGATTGCCACTATAATATTTTTGGAAGACAATTCTTCTTCAGTTATTTTTGACCGTATTGCAATATTGGTAATTTCGCAATCTACTCTTTTCCACAGAACCATTCAAAACAAAAGCACATCTATAGTAGGCTCGCTGGCCCTAATACCAACCCACAGAAGAAAGCCTTTATTTTCCCCATCTTCGTACTAAAATATCAATTGCCTTATCCCGCGCTTATGTATTCCGTTTCCATCCATTCGCACGCCATCATATTCCCATAGCCCGTACATAAAGACATAAACTGCGGGCCGGCTATAAAACCTTATTTTCTACACCTCCTTTGTATACAATTAAAGTGAGTACTTTCTTTTGTTATGTTTTCCATATATAAAAAACCCATCAACGCTGCTAACATATCTAAAGGGTGTAAAAAGACCCTTAACGAAGCCGAAAGGTACTTGTTCTCCCCGTCATTGCGATCATTTTTTTGTTCTAGACCATACCTGGGAACCTTCTAGTTACGGAGATATTGGGGGTCAAAGTTCCAACTTTTTCACAAGTTTTATTTTAAATACATGTTTCTAATGTATTTTTTTTACTTTAAACACCTGCACGACCCCCGTACTATTCAATCCATCCATCAGCACAATGTTTTGAGTGCGTTACATTGAGTTTTAACGTAAAACGTGATTTTTCACCCCAAAAAAAAAAGTCGTTTCCCAGCAATAATTTTTGCGTTAAGTTACTTAGTTTGATGTACAGAATGCTTGGTTGACGGCTTCGTGAAGGGTCTGTTTACACCCTGTATGTATATGGCTATTCTGAATTAAGCTGTGGATATTAGAATGGATAATATGTTGTATAGGTTATTTAGATCTTGTTTATTCGTTCTAGATTTAACTAGATCTCTATTTAGCTACATTTGGGTATGGAAAAGTAAGCAATTATCCTAGAGTATGGTTCCTGTAAGTGCTTAGGAGAAAACGACCTGTAAGAAGACCTATATACTCACTTAAAAATAAACAAACACATGTTTATGAAACAGCAGCGGGTTGTGGTTGTGGAGCTGTGTCACAAACTATGCTCCATCTCCTATCCTGCCGTCTTAGCCCAAAAACATGTAGCCCAAGTGACCTCTGCGCTGCCACCGACGACGCAGTGGAAGTGGCGAAGTTCTGGGCTAACAAAATATAAAAATTGTCGTGCCAGCGACACGAAGAAGAAGAAGACTTAAAAATGACTACATTCAAAAGTTATTTACAGAGTTTTCTTTAATACCTCAGTGTTAGATTGAAGTCAAGTTTATAGTTACTCTCACTGGCGCGTGCGGACTTCTATGGTAATATTACCGGTTAAGTTACTTACTTACCATTGCTTACCATAGACTTATGTGGGCAGTGGTGCTTTCTTTAGTGGGTGATGCGTGAGCTGGATGATCGATGGGGAAACGTTGCAAAGCCATGGAAAGTAAGGTTAAGGTTTCAGTTAAGGCATCAATCAATCAAACCTGTATTGTGCTGTGAAAATCTTTCTTTTATTTATTTTATGGTTTCCTTTCGGTTAGAAGGGTTAGGAACTCATTGGAAAATCCCAGGTTCTTGCTGTCATTATAAACTGCTGTATATAAATAAATATATCTTTCAATCTTTAGTTGTAAATGAGGCATCGTTTCGGGAATTATTAGATATCACTTGAACCCCACAGCGGTAGTGTAGCTACTTCACTTGATATGTCGTGTACTTTTTTTGGTTCTACAGAAAAATTATAGCCCGCCATTTATTTAATTTATCTCCATTGACAATCTTTATCATCGATCGCTGATTAACACAGAATGGTACCTCCCAGGAGATCATACTAATTCTTTTGCTCATGTCTCACAATTCCCATCCGCCGTCAGCCGCGGCTACTAAGAAACCTTATCTCAACAATCGAAAAACATCTGTCCGTATATTTTTACTCGACATACCTAAAACGAGGGTTCGAATAAAAACGGACCTCTTAAGGCCGAAAGAATATCACTCAATGCTTGCTATATTTTTCAAAGCTTCTCTTCACATTCTGTTTTTATCCTACTTGACTCTTAATGTGGTGAATTCATACATGAACAATCGCTATCTCGAGTGTTCTTGGGTTGTGGGGGTGGGGGGGTTAGAGGGGCGTTTTTCCTTCTTTTACAACATTTGGGGGTGGATGGTATGGATGGCCGTGGATGAGAAGGGAGGTGTCGGCTCCAGTCGACCCGCCCGGATATCTTTAAGGCGCGGTCATCCCGGGTAATGTTGCGTCAGGAGTTTATTTCAATGCGGTGACCGATTTAATTTGAGTGGAGGCGACTGGGGTTGTTTTAAGGGTTTTCGATGCTTTATTGCTTTTTGAGATGGACCGTGTTGTCCTACGAAGTATTTTATAACCTCATACCTTTCAGGCATCGCTAAGTTAAGTAAAGATCAAAACAAGTTCAACCCTATTGGAGTATAAAAAACAAAAATACTATTAAATTATGGGTTGTTCCTCAAAACATCTGGAAAACAATATTTAAACAGCCGCCCTGAAAATAATCTTTCAAATTCTCGAGTTTAACTTATTTTTGAACTCTTAAATAACAAAATCTAAATATTTCCTTTCAAACAGCCCTTACTCGGTTCGTACTTGACTGCTTCGAATCGTCGGGGAGAAACCGCCACGACTCCACGAGCCAAGAGCATTGTTCAAAGACTGACTCTTATTTACTAACGACCTCCTACCAAAAGAAGGATACTTTAGATCTTATAAAAAGCAGTATTATGGGAGCGACTGTCTCTATCTTTAAGTTCTTGCACATATTTGGAATATTACTTATGATAAATGAACACTTTGTGGGTAGATAGGCTGAAAAACAACAACAATTACTTTGTATCTCATAGTAAGTGAACCTATGTATTGTTCTTATGAGAATAAAATTCTTTAAACCGAAAAACAAAAATTATCCTACTCACAATAATAAACAGATCATTAAATCTGTTAGTCAGTTGCCTTTTGTACCAGAAACTTGATCAAGTTCTACTGACGATTCTTAAAAGTCATCTAACTTAGCCCAGTCTTGGCAGCCCTGTACAGACATAACTTATGTAGGTTCTATGTAGTAACTAACTAAACTTTGAGGTTTAAAGTAAGACCCATTGTATACAGCGGCAGCGAGACAGTTTAAACTGTAAGTCGTAAGTAAGTAGCCGCCTACTTACTGGTGTTCAGATACTGGGTTTTATTGCGGTTTCTCTTCTTTGTAATGTACAGGCTGTCTAGAATTTTGTGTAAATGTGATAGCTAAAACAAGATATTCACATGACTCTCCTTTTAATTTATTCATAATGGAAGAGTACATGTATTTACAAATTATTTTATTTCAAATAGTAATACGATAGGCTAATGGCCTGTAGCCTAGTGGTGTGACCGTCGGACTGCCAAGTCATAGGTCTCGAGTTCGAACCCAAGGCACGCACCTCATATGCGTATTGTACAATTATCGCTTGATTCGGTGAAGGAAAACATCGTGAGGTAACCAGCAAGCCTGAGATGTATTTCTTGACGGCATGTAAAGCCATGTCAGCCCATGGACCTCCATGGGCGGCATAAAAACTTCTACACCAGGTTAGGCTCTAACCACACGATAAAGCAGAAAACGACGACAGGCTGTTTGGTTTTTCTTTTCGAAAACTTTTACGACAGGCAGTTTCTTCATCATCTGTCGGGCCATTTCCAATTATATTGAGGTCGGCTTCCAGTCTAACAAGTTGCAGCGGAATACCAGTATTTTATATGGACACTGTGTCTTTTTCTATTGTCTTTCTCTTTTTGTGATTGTTTGCGAACATACATTCACCCTCAACCCTAGCAGATCCAAGTACTTCAGCCACATAATGTTTATGACTCTTCCCGACATTACTAAAATTAAACATCCAATCTTCAACCACAAGCATAATGTTTCAGCTACATTAACCACAACAACACAAGTATGTGACCATCAAATTAATTAACTAGAGTCCACTTGTTATCCGGAGTGACCGACCACGGCCCACGCTGGCCACGGGGGCCACGGGCCAATTACATTAACAGCCGATATAAAAGTGGAATGATAATGTGGGTGGAGTCTGTGATTTTCGAGAGGTCACCGCATCTAAATGAGATGGGGTGGCGCAAAGAAGAACGCGGTAGCTGGCATTGATGTTACAGGATATTATTTTAAGTAATAAGTTATATAATTGGACTGAAATACCCTTAGTTAAAATTGGACTTATAAGACTCTTAGAATCTAAAGAAAGCAGATGGGCGCGTCACACAATTTTTAGATTCCGAGTGTTGGGTGTTGTCTCTCGGAAAACCTTGGTGTGACTAAAAATGATTTTCACTTCATTTCAATGTCAGTGATTTCAGCAAAGTAACCATTAAGGGTAACCCTGACATAATCCTATTGTACGATACTAATACGCAATAAATATCAAGCGTTTAAATGTCTACATCACATGTCGTCTGTCTTTCTCCCAACGTTATATCCCTTCCTAAAAATGTTGTTTACCTTGTTCTCCTTCAACTGAATAGTAGTGTTTTCAGCGAGTACAGCGCTGGTAGCGGGTAGCGGGTAGTGGGTAGCGGGTAGCGGGTAGCGGGTAGCTGGTCTGGTAGGTAAGCCGGCGGCTAAGTGTCATGAATAGTCATGGAAAAACCGCGGCGTTTCATTACGGAGAGCGAAGCCAACGTTTATTTTAACTTTACGGTTTCACCAGAAATAGCTGAAGCCAGGAATGGTGCGATATTTGATTTTTGTCAAGGAATGATAATGAAGGTTTCTTTTGTTTTTATTTTGTTGTTTTATTCAACATTGATTATGGAAGGCTGTGAATATAATATAAATTCGGTTGTATCGAAATTTTGTTGTTTGATCTCTGTTAAATTTTTAAACGAGGTGTGCCATACATTCTGTGTATCTAGAATCTAGCTAAAATTAGTAAAAGTAGTACTAGTAAAAGTAGCGAATCTAGCTAGCATAAATGACAGGCAACCATCCGGCCAATTGAAAGAACCCTTACAGAGAAACTTAGGCTAACCCATGGAAAATTAGAATATACAAAATAAGAAAAATATAAGTTTAGAATTCTACTATTTTTTACGAACTTTTCTCTCTTTTTCCAAAGTAAACAACGTAGTTCGCACAACACATCAATCCTTCTGAAAATCACAAACTATTCCGCGTGGTCGACATTCGCAGCTGAACACGCTATTCAAATGGGGGGTGAAAATACAGGGGATGAAAGTACAGGGGATGAAAGTAGCAAAAACCCGAGACCCGCACCTCATTACCATAGTCTGTGGCAACTCCACGAGGGATGTTAGAAGCAAGACTTTGAAGAAAATTGCAAAATATAGTAATTTAAAATATAAAGTCTTTTAAAATCTTTACGCTTGGATCGGTTTTTAAGGTAAATAGCAATATTTTGGTGATCACAACAGGGGTGAGAGCACTTCGATGGGAATGCTATTAGCTTGGTGTAAATCTTGATTAATATTCTATAATATTATTTTATTTGGTTTTATTTACTTCGTTTTGGGGTGAATTAAAACATCTTTAAGTACTTTTCTTTCTGGAATTAACCTAGTATCTTACTACAGCACTTGATCATTGTGATGTAAAAAATATATTAAACCATTGCAGAACGATACCAAATTGCTTCGCCTATTGCCATTGCCGTACCTAGGTACATTTATAGAAAATCAACCCGCACCAGTAACATCTTCCCCTAAAAAGCCATTGCAACCAATGTCGCCTCCAAACTCCGTGTTATATACCTCCTTTCTCGTAGGTGCTCACAGCTCAGTAAAAAGCATCTTCAGCCGTCTGCCGGGGACAGGCCACTTGTCATAAACTAACTCCATGATAAATCGACACCAGCGCCATCTCGCGCCTGTTACTTATTGTTCCCTTACACACTGCTACCAACCTTATAATACCAACTTCCAAATTAAAGACAGGCGAAATTGAACTTAGGGTGGATGGAGTAACGCTGAGTGTTGTGTTTGGAAGTAGTCAGGGTTGTTGGTAAAATGTGCTACTTTAAGGGTGATCCTGTAGAGAATCCGCGGTAATGGCCGTGGTTATGTCATCGTTATGATAAATACAGTATTTAATTATGTCTGTTAGTAAGATGTTTTAAAGGAGCAGTGATAGCCTAGTGGTGTGACCGTCGGACTGTCAAGTCATAGGTCTTGAGTTCAAACCCAAGGCACGCACCTCTGATTTTTCGGATTCATGTGCGTATAGTATAATTATCACTTGCTTTTCGGTGAAGGAAAACATCGTGAGGAAACCAGCATGCCTGAGAGATATTTCTTGACGGCATGTAAAGCCAAGTCAGAGGCCCATGGGCGGCATAAAAACTCTGACACCAGGTTACGAACTAACCACACGATAAAGAAAGAAGAAGATGTTTTGGCTTATAGCGGTTCTTAGTTGAGGTTAAAACAACAGTCATAGGTACTGGGAGTTACAAGTTTGAACAAGAAGGGTCATATTTTGTTTGGCTAGTTGACATGCATAACCTGACAAAATTTTCCTGTAAAATGAGAATGATTCTGCAACGCCAAGTGATTTAAACAAAAATGTTATTAGATATGGTCCTATCTGCGTTCATTAAATGGTGTTTGCAAATCTACCTTTTGACACCCATATCTACCTATTTGTGTAAGTTCAGTATGAATTCAGTAGGTAATCCATCACTATAAGAACCATTAAAAACAGTATTTTAGCTAAATTGGCTGTTACCTCCTGCAGCCAGCAAGAAAGCAATATCATTTTAATCAATCTTCTCGTCCCAATATGGTTCCAACGATATTTTTTAGCCTATTTTAAATGAGCGTACCTAAATATTACTCAAAATAAAAACTAATTAAAACACTAATTATGAAATAAATCTTCCAATATCCTTAGCATTAATATGAATTTTATCCTAAAATGGGTGCACACCTTTTTGCTACCTACAAAATAAAACTCGAATGAACCCGATCCCAACTGATTACAATTCTGATCAGTATAATATTAATATCAAATAAACAAAAACGGAATCACAGCTCGAAACCATTCGTCACAGGCTCGCAGTAATCCATCTCCAATTCTCCGTACATTTTGCCCGACCATTATTTAGTTCCGCCGTACGCCGCGAGATGGCTCTTTACCTAATTTATTATGCATACTGATGACCTGCGGTAATGAGGCCCAGGCTTTATTCCAGAGGTTTTCCTAAAGAAAATTTGGCAACACAAGTTTGTTAGATTAAGCGAAAGAATGGCTTGATAAAAACGGATGGTTTCTGCGAAATGGTTTTGTTGGCGATTAAGTTTTACGTTTTAATTTGCTTTACCAGTTGAGGGTATCTTGAGATTTGTGTTTGGTTTTTTGTATTTGTAGAAATAACCTGCTCATTTTATCGGGAAGTTTCCTGCAGTAACTTATAACAGCGACTTGGCGCATTTTTAAGAGTTGTAGCAAAAAATGTAAATGAAAAGCTGGTCTTCAGATTTTTTTTTTAAATCATAGAAGTTATTATCGAATCGAAAATATGAATCAACTTCAAGCCAAAATTTTCCGCTCTTAAAACATGTCATAAGAAAATAAACGCCCGACGTATCCTATAAAAATGTAAATAAAACATCATTACCGTTCATGCGTTAACATTGAGTCTCTTTGACAAACGGCGGGGGATGTTGCCAGAGCAAACACTTGGCCGGACACGGGGTGGTCATAAATAAAAAAACAAAAATATTTACACGTCAATAGATACTGTTGGCTTAAAGTATTGCACCGATATCAATATTATACGGACCTTTTTACTTTTAGATGGTAATGACTCACGAGTGAACGGAATGATGTAAAGAAAACAAGGGGGGATAAAGGGAAATTTAAAATAGTTTACGGGTGCAGTATCGGTATTTATTTACTGCTGAAAATTGGATGTAATGTATGTACCTTTGAGAAAGAGATTCTTGTAGGAATAGATATGAGTATATGACTGTGAAGCTTTGACTGTGTGATATAGCTGCAAGTATGAATAGACAAATTATGTATTTTTTTCCTACAGGTCTGATATCAATATTCTCGGGTCTAGCTGTTTGTATATGTGAGTTTAAATGTTTGTAAATGCAGCCACTATACAGGAGAAATTCCTAGTGTGGGGCAACGCTTTTACAAAAAGAAAATATTCTGTTGTGTGTAATTAGTCTGGTCATTGCAGGTTTGGACCTCTTATCTATGGGGTGGAAGGAACATCGACGCACAAACGTATTCAGTACATGATTCCAAATCCCCCACATAGTAAATATTCTCAGTTATTAAAAAAAAGCTGTTTCCTACAAAATTGCAATACCTAAACGGTCAAAATGTTTGGAACTGCAGTAGTGGTGACCGTTTGCATCTGATGATTACCTAATAATCTGATAATTTGTTTGTTGCAAATGATTGTATTGTCTCTTTTATACAGTTTACTTTAGTTTAATAGATTATCCAACTAAACGTGATATTAAACGCTACCATATGTTACACAAAAACATAATTTATTTACCCTGACTTCTCCTGCTACATCCCAAATAACCAGAATAAAGAAAACCACAACAAATACAAGTCAATACTTGATAAATTACACGAATGCCCAGAGTCCGGAGCCAATCCATCTTGTTCCCAAATTAGAGAAACACTCAGTCCCCCGCGTTACGTATGCACCCTGCCAGTCCCGCCAGTCCCGCCAGTCCCGCCACTGGCCAGCGGCCAGGGTAAAGAAATAAAGGAAAATTTATACCAACCGTTATATTTTATTGTTATTACCTTATTCTTTTTATTTTATCAATTTTTCCTTCGGCCATTTATTGATAAAACTCGCCAGGGGATGAGGCGTCTATTCTGGGAATACAAAAGGGTTGGGATGTGTTTCATTTGCATGGATTACTTTCAAGTGGATGTATTGTTTCGGTAGTCGTGAAATATTGCTTTTAGATAAAAGTGCTTACTTAAAGAGATTAGCAGATGGGCATTTGTTTTTATCCGACGGAACTGGTAAAATAGTATGGATTGGATTTAGATCTGAAAAATATTTGCAACTTGCAGCATGAGTTTTGTCCAAACAATGATTACAAAACCATGGCTATTATAAAATATAGTACTTAATGTAATTTATTTCAATTATTTTTAACTTTTCTAACCATTTATTTAATCCCAAGCTGTACGCCTCCCAGACACCACCTACACTTGCTACATAAACCACCCACGGTAAGTATTGACAGCCAGTTAATTACCACCAATTAACAGTTCCCTGCTTCATTCATTCCCCTGGCGAGCCGCGACGGTCTGCTAATCCTATTTCTTATCTTTAACACGCTAATGTCTTACCATTTGCATTCCGTTACTTGCAAAATACTGGAGAAAATTTAAGGTTGTGTATGGTGTTGCTAGACTTTGGATATTACCGCGGATGTGGGGTAACGATTCGAGTATTTTGGTCTATTGTTTGATTGGGCCAAACTGTGATGCCAAGAATTGCTATTCGGACAGTTCGTTTTGTTCTTATTCGTTGAACCAAATATGTAGTTATTAAAAAATTATGCAACAGTTGAGGTGCTGGCTATCTTTTACTCTTTTAAGGTTACACAATTCTAAAATTATACTACAAAAACTGCGATCATGCAGGTCAGTCTACTGTGAGGATTTCTTTACTACAGGTGGCGGACATACCCGAAGCCAGCATGCCTGTCCCTGGTTGACTGGATTAGTTTAAAATGTGTATGTTTCTTTCAGGTAATGAAAAATGTATTTTACATATAATACAACTCTGAAAAGTATGCAAAAACCCTTTCTTTAAGTGGGCAACCCAGAAACAAATTAAGAGGATTTAACAAAAAAAGCTTACATTTGGCGGAAGCAAGCGATGCTAATTGCGGTGGGGCGCGACGTTGATATGGTAATGAACAGCGCCCTCTCTTAGCAAGTAGACGAACTAGTAATGCACTTTGATTTGTTTCACGCCAGATTATAAAGGATTGTCGAGTAATTTATGCTAGCTGTTTGTGATTTGAAAGATTGTACTAAAATGTGTTTTGTATATTCTTCGTTAGAATTTGATTGATGTAAAATGATATAGATTAAGATTACAATAATGCAGAAGGCATACAGAGAAGGAGATTTCACTAAAAAAGGTTTAACATTTGAGACACCACAAACCGAGATGATGGTCCTTATCGCAAAAGAAAAGAAGAAGTAATCCCAAACCGCGTCAGTATATCCAAAGCTATATGCAAAACACATTAGACATCACATTTTACGTTTAATTATTTCGGCCATTATTCAAATTAGAATACGTATCAATTCGCGCGCCGTAACTTTTCAATTTTGGGAACGTTACAGAATATATTACGGAGGCCTGAAGATGGAAATTAATAAATGGGAAAATTAAAAACAGACCAACCTGAGGGACGGACAAACAGAAAGTTTTTAAAAATTACTCTAATATATTCGAAAAATTAGAAAAAATCGCGGAGTGAACCGTCGGCTGCCAGTCAAGACTGAAGTTTGAGAAATGTTGAGGTTTCTAATTAAAGCGTGAAATTGAGTATAAGAATAAATATCGCAGTAACTTTTGCAGGTGTTATTGTTTTGGATATTAGAAGTAGTGTTAAAATAGTTCTTACCAATCTTTTTTTATTTATTTAAAGAGGATAA
Source organism: Noctua pronuba (assembly GCA_905220335.1). NCBI lineage: Eukaryota > Metazoa > Arthropoda > Insecta > Lepidoptera > Noctuidae > Noctua > Noctua pronuba. The sequence goes on from LR999896.1 coordinate 18,469,884, forward strand.
TATGCGCTTGATGTTAGGTGGAAGAAATCTTAATCTAGAGATAAATATTTAAAATATTTATTCACCCATAGCTGGAAAAGCAATCTCTGAGATAACTTTCACAAGAGGAACGTCTTTAGAGGGACCGGTCAATCTTCTATGGAAGACTAAGCTTTGAGATTACCTCAATCATTCTGTCTTCATCGTCATCATTCGCAAATATCTCTCCTCTTTTTTATTAACTTGCATAGAAGAGATCCGCTAGTTTCTCGGTAAGTAAATCTAAATTCAAAATCAGCTGTTCAAAAAATGATGCCAGTTAACAGACGTAAGACGTAAATCCAGCAAAGCGTGTCCGTAATAACGGACAGTCGAAACCAAACCGACTGTTTTATATTCACGGCGAGTGCGACCACTAAACTGGATGGCCATAACCGTAGATTAAGAATACTTAACCGTTTACTGTGCAATCGGGCGCTATTGTTTGGAATTCCTTCGCCTGTGTCCAGAATTACTGTGATTAGTGCGCTTTGAAACATACAATTGGGTTGCTTGGTTATTGATACAAAGGTTTGCGTACTTGCGTATGGACAAGTGTTTTGAAAGCTGTCTTCTTATTCTTTGTTGCCGTAATAGTCTGCAGACATCTTACCTTCTGGGATTGCTCACTTTAACTGTCTACAAACCCTTAATTTCTCCTTCTTTATGATTATTTATGGCAGCATGTAAGTTGTATATCTATGAGCTAAAGTTGCGTGACTATAAATGAATGATGTTGTTGTTGATTAACCCTAGGTTTGGGTATATCAAAAGCATTTATAGCATCTGTTGATGGCTTTATTTTAAATTAAATAAGTTTATAAAGGCCTAGTTAAGCTTTGTTGTGCTTTTTAGTAGTATTTTAATATCATGAAATACAACAAAAAAGCACTCAATTAAATACCATCAGAAATTTGACACGATACGCCGAATGGTCGTGTATCAGCTGACTCTTTAAGCCGAGACTGCAAGAAGCAGACAAGCTTTATAGTCGATGTCGACAGCATTGTCACCTAACACCAAGTGAAATAGTGGTCAAGTGTCAACTTTTACGCAAATTACACCAATTTAATTAATCACGACACCTCACTAGTGACCCTACTTAATTTCTTTTATTTTTTCATAAATATCATAACATTCAATTGTCAATCGTAGGCCGGTCCCACACGGGCTGCGCCTCACACCGGCCGTTCGCGCGGCGCATACATTTGCATATGATTTCATATCCAGTGAACAGGGGAATAAAATTAGACGCACATGGCAAGCTTTTTTAAAACCCTTGTTTTTACTTTTTTTCGTATCTGTTTCGCTTTCCAACGGTCGCTTGTGTTTTAGTTTTTGTTTTGAGCACTACTTTAGAAGTTTTTTTGTTTGTTTTTGCGATTAAGTCTAATCTTAAGTTAGGGTATCGATATTCCATAAATCATTAGTGTACTACGTATTTTTTATTAAAGCAAGCGACAAGCGATAGTCAACTCTATGTTATGTCTTTGATTTTATCCAGAATGTCAGTATATTAATTTATTTACCTATGCTCCGTGTGTGCTAATAGTTATGTATATGAAACGAATAATCACAAGTGCAACTGCTGAGCATGAGGTCGTGGGTTCGATTCCAGGTTATTAGGTTTTTCCATCAGGGTTTTTTCAGTAATAGTCAGGAGTCTGGATCTGTGCTCAGAGGATAGTAATTTTCTGGGTCCCTTTAATATGAGACCAATACATAACTGGCAAAATGAGGATGTACAGTAACCCCAACCCTTCGGAAATTATAGCGTTATGTTATGGTTAACGCTAAGTAAAAAGCAAGAATTATGATAGCCAAATAAATACCTAGACTTGATTGTACAGTTGTCGGTTTGTCCATTTATTAAATGGATATAAACATATCATAGTTAAGTGTTGCTATTCGACGGTAGATGGCGCTGAACATAATTTATTCATGAATTTTAATTTTCACTTTTTAAAGCACTATTGAAATATTTATTAACTTTTTTAATGGAACTTCATGTTAATTTTTCACATGCAGCCCAAATATAGTTCAATAATTACTCCACTTTGCTTTTATTAACAATTCAATTTGATTGAAAAGAAGTAAGCGCGGTGCTATTACTTTCCTTCATAAGAAGTCTTTCGCACCATCCAGTTTTGTTATTTTTTCTAGATTTTATTATTAACGGTTTTTTAGACCAATGTTTCAAACAAACTACCATCATCATCATTGATAGGTTAGATATTATCATCAAATTCAACCCTGTGGGGGTTGAATTTAACCTAATTCTCACATGAAGTCAACGTCAACATCTACAAACCATCGTTCGCATACCCATCTCCTCGCATTCCTCATCAACCGCGTATACCGCGTCACGATGACGTCACTACGATCGCGTGTACTTAAACAAATACCGTACAAACACAATGTTTAACACTCGCAGCTAATACAAGCAAATTTATTCGTCATACTACGCCACAGAATGAATAATTAATCTTGAGAAATTCTTATACGCTGCCATTGTTGAGCTTTGGAGCTTGTGGTCTGTGCTAGGCTCTGGGTTGTTACTGTTTGTTGAGGAAAATTAGAAGAAAGATTGCAGAGATGCAGCACTGGGATTTGTAAAAGTCGGTTTTTTCTTTTACAATTCAGCACAAACCTTAATTATCTTCTGGCTTGTTCAACGGATTACTTACTTAATAAAATGTATCTGCTGTTGAAGCAAGACTCCTAGAAGAAATCCTGGGAGTCATACCCTCTCATGCTTTCCGTATAATTTTTGGCAGAGTAGAGGGCTTTTTTTTTTTTTTTTTTTTTTTTTTTTTACGGATGGGAAATCATCAAATGACTTCTCCCGCTCTGGGTGGAGTGGGAGGGAGTGTCAGACTCTTACTGACTAAAACCCATCCATGTTCCTTCATTGCCCTTTGTGTTCCAGGGCCACGGTATCTCTTTCGAACAGTCCCGCAGCCCCGGCAGGCATCGGCCCTTGCGGGCCCCTTCTTGGTTGCTGACATCTCTTTGAGGCGCGCGTGGAACACGAACGCGCCGTCGACACGGCCTGTCGTCATAAGACGGACGGACGGTGAGCTAACCCATTACTCACCGTCCACAGGCCCGCGCCTACGGTGGCCGGGAGCCACCACGTGGCCCCCGACGCCCGGTGCTTCGCCCGCGGCGGCTGGGACGTGAGATTCTCTCCCTCTCACGTCCCGCCACCTCCTTCGCTAGCATGACTGCTTCGCAGAAGGAGGTGACGGCTTCCCATTCCCTCTCGCTCCGGACCATGGCCTGAACCAGGGCCGGGAGCGAGAGGTCGCCGCCGCCGATCGCCGCTACGAGGACACGGCGGAGCTCCGCCCAAGCGGGGCAGACCTCCACGGTGTGCGCCACCGTGTCCTCCGGACGATCCTCACAATGATAACACCCGGGCGTTTCCTCCCGCCCGATTCGGTGCAGGAACCTCCCGAAACAACCGTGTCCGGTGAGGACCTGCGTCAGGCGGAAGGTGAGGGCGCCGTGGCGCCTCTCTAGCCACTCCTCAAAGAGGGGACTTATCGCCACTATTGTGGCGTGCCCTAGAGTAGAGGGCTTCCAATTGCCTTTATAGTTTTTGCCCAATAAGTACTTATCTATTGTCGAAATCAGCAAACTACCACTAAGAGTCCACAATGTCTAGTCATGGTGACCGCGGAAAAATCCCCGTCGGTTCCCATCGACAGTCGACCACAGCATATGGGCATTTCGTTTCCTCATGCATATTTATACTCTGTGGCTGGCGACCCCTCGGCTCGATAGCTCGGTAACGAACGGACAAACGAACTAACGTTAGCTTTTGTTGATACGCGAGATATCGATATCTACTCGTATGCTGTGATTGCGATCTTTCGGTTGGTGTGGTAGTGCCGCTGGCGACTTGGGGAGATTTGGCTCGGTTGTAAATGAAGGTGGACATTTTGTCAGTATCTAGGTATCTGATCTAGATGGAGTAATAACAGGAATTAGAACAGTCAAACGCCTATGGTTACAATTTGATTGAGACAGCACGTAATTTGTTATTACTGATGTATAATAGACTGACTTGGAAATCTCTAAATAGACTTCGAACCCAAGTCGGCCGGAGCAAAGATACATCTCCAGAGATAGGGGCTCAGATCTTAAATGAGTATTTGGTGTCTTTCTACAGGCAATAGCCTAACTTCCATCATGCGCCGTATCCTGTCACCTGCGCACTGATGACTGGCGTCAGTGAGTGGGAGCGGGAGCACTGATTATGGACCTAACCTTGACATAAATTCGCTGATAAAGTTGAAAATTGGCTGAACGAGGCAGTGAAATCTACTATTACTACTTCTAGAAACCATGGAAAGTGTATTTTCCCACAATCTACCGAAATATACCCTATTGTGTGTTGTCGCCTGAAGGCAAGGCACAAGAAACTATTATATCTAATAATAGCAGTAGGTCGCCAGATATTTTTAACAACAGACCAAGATTTGTAGACAAAACTAAGTCCCTATTGAATGAGAAGACCTTGGAGATGACATACACTCGTATATGTGTCAATAGATCATGGTTCAAGCTATAGAAGCTGAATGCTGAACGGTTCAAGAATAAGTGATATAATCTTCAGCCTCGGGGAATAACCAACAATAATCCTACCAGTGTTAGGTGATCAGTCATTGGGTTATTGTCAAATGCGGATAAAGTACAAAGAAATAGTTACAGCTGGTATTGTTTGGTACCTTTGAACTTATTTCCGTCGTTTTGAGAATTTCTATGTTTGGAGATTTTGTCGCTGAATTGGGTAAAAGGAATGCCGAAGTACCAGATGAATATTGTATTGAGATAATAATGTGAAATTGACAAGATTCAATCTTATCACATATCTTTACAAAATATTCATTTTATTTATACTACAACAGTCATATTGTACCTTATGCTTAAAAGCTACATCCCAGTTCAAATTTACAAAATCCAGCACATTGACATGAAGTGTTTTCTTTGAAGCCACGAGAACTTTTGTGCAGTTTTTCTTGCAATGCATGCAGCGCTACTTACTGTAATTAGCACTAAAGAAATTACTTCTCACATTCGTAAAGAAAAATACAAAAAATATTAAACTACCACAACCTATTTATAAATGCAAAATACCGTCAAAAAACGTTACCAAAAACCTATGGCGTACGTAATAACCGTAATAGGAGGTGACCCATAAAGCATGGTATGGCGGCAAACACCGGTGATTATACGCCATTACGGTATTATAGAGTATATCGTGCTGGTACTCGTCACGCTGTTTAATTACCGACTTTTGTTCCAACTGGGACACCGGTGTCGCTGAAATGGGTTTTTGTTACAGGAAAAGCAATTTCTTGTAACCTGAAAATGTCACCCATGTTTTCAGGCTATTTACCTATGGCTCGTGTAGTGTCAACTAACGATACTTTTTTTTGCGTTAGAAAATAATCATAGATGTCCTAAATCCTAAATCATTTATTTGCATAATACATGGTAGACAATGGTGTTAAATAAAATTAGAATGGTTAAAACTTGTTCAGCTAAGATAAACCATAGCATGCAAAATTTCAGGGTTTAGCAAAATGTTGAAAGGAATCGCCATTTTTTATCCATAAATTCTTTTAAACCATGGGAATTACATTAATTTATCCACTTATGCAATTTAATCTTGAATTCAAACATATTGAAATGGGTTGGTATCTTGTTATGAATACGTACGCACATTGCTAGGCAGTTTTTGTTATATTTGGCAAGTCTTGGCAAATTATTTTTATTATCTCGTCTGTTCCGAGGATTTACATCGTTTGCTGTCTTAAATAGTTCTTTATTCTTAACTACGAACACACACATTTCATAAATGTACAAAGATAGCAACGGTAAAAAATCAAACTTATTGAACATTGGTCGTCTTGAGTCATCATTTGAGCGATGAGGCCTGCGAAGGGGATTTTCAGACTCTTTTTAGATGTCAAAAATCACACAGTGTTCTACAACTATAACGTGCTTATTTTGCTTTTTTTCGTTAATCTAACGTAAGGGTAAACTCATCAATGAGATCATCGTATAAGAACAAAAAATGATTAGTTAATCTCTGTCGACCAACAAAAAACCTATTAATCAGAACACTCTATTTAGTTCTAATTGTAATACAGTTATTCACAGTTTTACGCGCGGTCGCTTGCTACTTACAAATTCGGGTAATGTTTCAGTAAAATAGTTTCAGTGTTATACGTCCACATTTAACTGGCCGCTATTAACTTAATATCGGATGACGGTTTTCCGTGACGGAGCGGAATAATGTTGTAGTTTTTGTTAATAAGGTGGACGCCTAACTGCGTAGTGGGGGATAAAGGTTCTGACGTATACTGTTAACATTTTATGAAATAGAAGGTGTATTTGGCATTAGATCTACAGTTGGCAATGCCTGAAAGAATAGGCTGGTCTGGCTAAAATGAAGTAGATACTCATATTATACGTTATGTTAATACTGAAAAATGCTTCAATACGGCTGTTTATCTAAGGTAGACCGTATACTTGGATATCTTCAAAAAATGTCATTTAAAAATACAAAATTTCATAAAAAAAAGTTACATTCTAAAAACTCCAATTGGTCGCTATTAAACAGTTAAAACGACCACTACGCTACTCATAAAATGAAAATGAAATTACGCCCAGCAATTTCATAAGCACAAACATTAAAACCTTATAATAATATCTTAACCAACATAAGCTATCCAAACATAAACGATACAAACTAAGTATTCAAATAACATTCATGTAACACAAATCGCACTGCATTTAAATAGACACTCCTTGTACGAACCACTTCAACATAGGAACAGGTTGAAAACCCACCAGTTTTCCTATCGGCCTCGCACGAACTCGCTAAGGAAAGGTAACGTCAATTCTAACAACTGAAACATAAAGCAATAAAATACTCGCTTTGCACATAATTCATATTTATTTATCACTTTAGGCCAAGAAATAGGGGGCGAGATGGTCTGGACGCGCACTACGATGGCTGGTTCGAGATGGCGCATAAAAGGTGTAGGTACCTGGAAAGATATTGGAGAGGGCTTTACCCAGCTGTGGGACATCCTCGGCTACTATGAAAAAGGACTTTATTCATATGCATGGGTGACACTAATTGTGCTTGTCGCATTAAAAAAAAAATTCAGTAAAAAAGTGTGGCATTATCGGTTAAAAAATCCTTTGAATTTACTTTACGTTTTACTTCGCACGTTCGCGCTAGGACCTCTGAAACAAGGCCGCTTGTCAACTGTCAGGAGGTTAGCTATAAATATGAGCTCGATAGCTGTTAGGTAAAGGTATTGATAGTTTATTTATATGCTAATCTTTGTCGGTGAAAAGTGTTGGTAGTCGTGTGTTTTTCAATTTGAGATGGTTTGATGAGTTTTATTGGCAAAGGGTTTGACGGCCACAAGCACGAATTTCACCAAAGAAAATAAACGCGATCATAGCATCTAAACCTCGTTCAAGAACTGTTAGTGTCACTATTTGAGAGTAATGACAGGTCTTGAACACAGTTTAAATGTATTCTATTTGGAAATTCACCCTAAGTTAAGAATGTCACCATGTTGATGTTTTAAATACGCTTCAGAAAATATCATGCAAGGTTTTGATGTAATAAGCATAATTATAAAATCGTGGATTTATGAAGTGCTCAAAAAAAATTAAAACTATGAATTTCAACAAGCATTCATCAAATTATTATCTACCTTTAAAATAACCTTAAATTTTTTCGAGATAATATTATGTGCCTATCAATAACACAACATCAGAAATAAAGTTAGAAAATACAGTACACATGGCGACTTATAGTATCTGGTATAACATTAGTTACCTTACAAGAGCAAATTCTCAAGTAAAATCATCATAATAACCATACTTAGCATTAACCAACCGATTTATGATGTGTACTTACAAAATAATGTTCAATAGTAAACTCTATAATGAAAATCATAAAACGATTTTAAGTATTAAACAAAAACGTTAATTTACGATTAACAAACTTGTATAATACTTGTCTGATAGACTCTGTATTGTATTTCAAATCTCCTTGGTAATCTCCAAGTATTTTTACAGATATTTTTTTAACCAACTTTTTTAAAGTTATAATACTCAGACTAAACTTTGTTGTTTCTCCTAAATAACATTAAGCCTTTACGTATCCAATCAAAGAAGTATAATTTCCATGTTACTTGTACCCAATCACAGAAGTATAATTTCCATGTTACTTTCCGAGTGCCATCTAATCCGCAGTATATCTGTTATCTTATCACAAATAGTTTTATGGGGAATTTGTTCGTAATTAGTTCCATGTATATTAAGTAGGGACGTGATACGAATCTAAAGGGGCTGTTTTATATTGTCGTGTGTCTTCTAATTCTTAGGAAATAACTGTTGAAATAATAGGAGATACTTGTTCCTTACATAGTCAGAATGTTGCTTGTCTATGTACTACGAGGTATATAGTCCAATCTCTTAAACAGTGGTAGGTAAGTTGGCATAGTGTTCATGTGAAGAGGTTTGGCTGTTGTCTCCTTTTGTCAGCTTGCCTTTTCAATACTAGCACCTGTAAACAGTGATTAGTGTCTACTAATAGGTGTACCTAAACGTCCAGTTATCCTTTGGCTATTTATAGGACTAACGTTTACACACTGATATTGGAATGTTGAAGAAATCTCTTGCTTGTGTAGTCCGTAGACCAACTAGACATTGGATCACTTTCATTTTAAAACAAATGCTTTTATCGAGGACATAATACGAGTATCACCTAACTTCAAGTACCTAAGGTGGGACAGATGTCCTGATATCTAGGTCTCTAGTACTACCACCACCATTAAAAATATCGTTTCAACAGTAAGTGCAGTGTAACTATCTGTGTGTTATCATTGCGACAGGCGTCACATACGGTGCGCGCGCGCATAGCACGTCGGAAGGAAGTGCGTCCCCCGCGATCGAGCGATACATGCATTTGCATAGCATTTACATAAGTGCCAGCTAAGCGCCCACAGCTTTGGATATTTTTAACCGACTGTCTTTCGAAACGGTTACGTTACGGTTAGCCATGAACTCATTTTAGAATGAATGGTTGAAGGAATAACCCATTGAAGACTGTTTTGTGTCCCACTGTCCAGGTCAGAGAGATATTTTGAAATATTTTGTTCTTCGAAGGGCGACCGTTTTGAGACACTGTCTTATGTAATTTTTGACGATCGAAACGTGCTGATTTTCAGCCTAATTTCAATAAATGATGACTTTTGAGTTTAATTTGGCTTCAGCATCGTGTAGCTGAAATTACATTGCTTCTTATTTTGTTATACCAAAACTTCGTCACTTCCACAGCGTCATCGGTGGCAGCTCACTTTGACTTCATGTTGTGTCAGGATAGTAGTCAAGTTTTCGGTTCAAGCATTACCTATGCCTTGAGAAAAGGTATCACAGTTATCATTACTAATCACTTCTACCTAGCATCTCGCTGGCAACTAAGGGACTCCCTAGATTACCAGTGCTACAAGAAACAGCGATGATGTAGGGCTGTAATTTTCCATACAACTCCATAAAATAATAGGGAAATAGATCTAATACACAAATCTTTGGCGTCTGCTTGGTTTACACGTGGCTATAATTGAACCATTAGACATGATCATCACACCATATTATTGACTGAAAATAGCCATAACACACACTTAACATTCGCCCCGCCATGCGTAGGCGCACGACGTCCAAGATGGCGGCGCTAGCATCATTCTCAGGACTTCACACATGCCTTGAATTTGTTATTAACATGTGGGCTCCACCTTCGGAGTTTACCGTTTGATGTGACCACTCCAAATGTGTAGGTATGTCTTTTGAGGTGTATTGGACTGTTGGTCTGCCTTCCAAAGGCTTTTGTTTGGTAATAGGCTGAGTTTTACAGTTAAATACCATCGTCAAAAATATTTTACGAGAAAATCTTTTTTGGCCTTACCTATTGCAGAGTAAGGTAAGACGTAGTTTACCCCCGAAGGGAATACCTCTATAGCTTTTAGAGTAATTTAAGATAGCAGCAAGAAATTTTACTTTAACTGAATCAAGTAATTAATGAGTAATAGGTACATATTTGTGACTATCAGATCTACTGCTTTCAAGGGGCTCTATTCAGAGAGAATTATAAATCAATCAAATGATTTTTTCGTAAATTGAGGTAAACTGAGTGCCTTACTAACCGGCAAAGGAAACGCATCCAACCTGCGTACATTACCAAACGCAACGGAACAGCTCTTCCAGTGTTGCCACGCGTAATGCGTCGATTAGCTGTCTCATTAATATAGCAACACCGTTGGTGTCGTAAAACGCACTAGCATTAATATTGATGAATGTATTGGCGAATCTACCTACGTCTACTTGTTTTTTTAACTGAAATGTGGTTTTTAATTTGGAGGAAGCAGCCTAAAACGATTAGCGTTTATTTAATACCTAACTGAAACTCTTGCTAATGGAGATCAAAATCTTTCTGAGATATTTTAGGTTATAATATGTGTGAGACCTTTTGATTCATTTGAATTTTTATTCAGAATTGATAAGAATTGAGTTTCAAAGAATTTTTTTAGGTGAATAAAATTTATTTTTGTGATCGAGGGCTTATTTCTATCTACTCTACACAGATCCAAGCAAATATTAAATTTTACGCCATCTCCCCGCATAATTAACTGTTACTGCTGAATAACTATCGAAAATACGTACATATTTAATGAGTGTAAACATATACACAGTCGTGCATTGTTCACATCGATTTGCGAGCGTCGCCATGCGTGAAATGAACGAAAATAACCACCCATACGCACACTATCGTGCGGCGGGTAGTTATGTACCCGCTGTGTACCTATTATTGTACACCTATGTATAGTAGGTGTTGTGATATAGAGCTGTGACACTGTTCAGGAGTTTTTTTCGCTATTTATAGATTTTTTTCTTAAATAATTTTGAATAAATTCGTGTAGATTTTTCAGGTTAGATAAGATTTTCATTTATTTTTGCCTCTCTTCATGCGCCATTTTATTAACATATTTTCTTGTTCGGGTAGAGTATGTTATGTCAATAATACTTAGTGTAAAAGGGTAGCAACTGGTCAGATAGATATTCGCTCCTTGTAAAATACTGAGATTCAGGTTACACTGAAAGTAGTTGGAAAAACTAGGCAGATGATGAACACCTAGTGTTACAGCATAGCATGGTAACATCATTGACTTTTCACTTGGTTAAGTCACAATGTATTTGTAAATCTATTCCAATGTGCCGAATTCACATGACTAGCTCTGTATTCCGAATCCTCAACAGTGTACAACGAACTACACTAAACTACTGACCCCATAAACTCACATAGGTAAGTGTATGCACAGATGAGAAGTGCAGTGTCGTTTGTTGGTAAGTCGATGCGTGAAATGAGGAGACGGCGGCAGTCGCGGCCGACGGCGCACTGCCACCCCGCCGAGCTGAGGACGCCTTTATTATAGGGCATTACATGAAATTACTTAATATTATGACGCTTGTTTTGATCGTATCGGGATTATTTTGTTGTACCGAAGTGGCAGATTTGCAAGATAACTATTGGGGATGGTGAATTAATACAGTTTGGGTTTAGACAATTTATATCTATTTTAATTTCAATGGCTAATAACACATACACTGGTTAGGGAGAGGTAAAGCTATTACTAAGTCAGCTCTTTGGATGCTCTAGGTTCGTAGAACAGTCAAACATAACTTTACCTGCACAAGTGACTGCCAATAGTTAGTCCCTCAACTTATTTCCCCCAAACAGCCAACACCTGAAAGCCTGACACCCAACACCCTTACAGATCAAAAACCGACCAAAACAATGCAAATCAAACCTCTACTTTAAAAGCGGAATACGATTATTTTCCATCTATACGTATAATATAAGTATGTCAGTAATAAATCCGGGTGTTTCGGGGAATACAATTAAAACGATCCCGGCCAATCCGTGCTGCATCGCCGGCGAAATTATAAATTCCGTGGGAACGTCGGCAGGTGTCGCCGTAATCGCATGAAGCCTCCGAATCATACCGAACCGACCAGCGCCAACTATACGCAAAGAATATTTAGATATGCAGATGAGACAACGATTGGATGATTGTAATGCAATTACAACTGTTTATGATATCGCTCGTATGGTTATTGCGTGCCATATAGGTTCGTTGCTTACTATTTGTGACGAGCTATGTTTGTCAAGTTTCAAACCTTAGCGGTCTGATTCTACCTTGCTGCATATAAGCGAGAGATTTAGCTAGCTTTTCCTGAAAAAACTCTGTTGGGAAAGTACCTTATCTACTTACTAAGTACTTATCTTATTTATTTATTTCTTGGTACAGCAACAACAGAACATACAAAAACATTAATAAAAAACAATAACAAAATAACGGCGATGTTAGCTTCATTCTACTAGAAAGTATCTTATTTCAAACGGCAAGTAGAGTTTCAATTTAAAGAATGTAACTTAAAAAAGGAAACATATGCTCGTGTTATGAGGTTATACATGAATTGCCATTTTATGTCTATGGTTGACAACGCGACATTCGCGACGGCTATCAACTATATTCCATTGGAAAGGTCGTCAGCCTTTCGAAGTATCAACTTAGCTTATATCACGAACAGCCTCCCCCACCTACTGCCACATCTGTGCCCAAATTACTCTCTGCTATAAGTACGTACAATTGTGGTTGCTCGACTATTTGCACACCGCGCCGTGAAATAACACGCGCCCGATAGCACGACCCGCGAGCATACTATTGTTTTTGCTGCTCACTATTATTATATGAAGAAGGTGTACGACGTGCTCACTTACAGGTACTTGTAGAGGCTTTCATCAGTATGTGTGGACAGGAGAACGTAGTCATGGATGACTCTGACCTAAAACGAAGGGATACTTAATGCCGTTTCCAGCTTGTCCTGTTGTCTGCACGTTACATAAACTGATGGACGGTACTAAAGATATCAAGCTCGTCGCCAAGGGCTGTACCGATTCAGTTTAGATCGCCTTCTACAAGCTAAGGAGAAGAAGGACATAGCGAATTATCTAGTATGTCTGAAGTTCAGTGAATTATCAGACAAAGTAATAAAACTACTTGTTGGCCATTTCAGAACAGTAGACTTGTTTAATCAACAGACACAAGGTCCACGCTATTGACTTAAAAAGCACCAAACACATAAATTATTGATTTATTTTAAGTAAATAGCGTGAATGCTGCCACAACCGACTCGTGAACATTGGTTTCAGTCACTTTAGATATTAGGCGTGCAGACATACAGTTTATTCATTAAGTAATTAATGAAAACTGTTAATATTTACTAGCGGTCGACATGTTTCTATTGTTAATACGACATTCATAGCTTGAAACGTAATTGTTTTTATTTGGCACAAATACTACATATGTAACACGCGTGCTCAAAAGCAATAAAAACACTCTTAGGTACTTTGTGTTTTAATTTTTATAATTTTATTGCCTACATAGCTAATTAATTTCGCTACAAATTGCCGCCAGGGATCGCTGCTATCGAACTTGAGCTGATCGTCGTCAGGGGCCCTAAGCCCTATTACCCGTGCCTTTTAATTAATAAAAAATACTTTCCTTCTAATTGCCAAAATCACTTACTAGCCAACCATATCGTCCACCCCTGGGGTCACAATCAGATCGTGACACCACCCTGGTCCGCCACTTCCGGTCTACGCGGCCGCTGATTGGCCGGCCAAGTGACGCAACTTCCTGTCATATACAATGGGGTTATGACGATGAATTAGGTTCGATATTATTGTGGACATGGGAATTTTACGGGTTTTTTTATAATGGTAGTTGTAATTAACTGACATTATTTCCTTTATTTATTTTTTAACAAATGCATTACATTTTAAATTAATTAAAAAAAATATAACTAACATTAAAAATATATGAATTTTACGGGTTTTTTATACTGGTTGTTGTAATTAACTGACTTTTTAAATCCTTTATTCATTCTACATACATATTTTTGACATTTTTAAAAATTTCTTTAAGAAAATATACGTATATATAAAATCATTTAAAAATATAAAAAATAGTGGTCCGCCGGTGTCGGGAGCGGGGGCAAGCTATCGGTGGTTAGGGCTCCAGACAGAACCTCCTCACAATGCATTAAACTGACATTATTATTAGTTTTGTATTTCACGTTATAGTTCCAACCAAAAAAACTTTCGAAAAAAAATAGGCGTTGCGACGATGCATATTCTTTTTTCCTATCAAAGACTTATTGCTATCATAGAATTGTAATGAAAGATACATCTGTTATTTTCCGGAAAAATAAATCGTGTATCCAGAAACCGGTACACGCCTTTTTGTGAAACATAACAGTACTGATACACAAAAAATAAACAAGATACCACCATATCTTGAAATTCACCGGCTCACTTGGCATTACACAAAAAACAGTGAAACACAATCAAGTTATTCTACTATTTCTCAAAATCATAACGCATGTCGAATTAGTCTGCACTGTGCACTGTAACTATTTTTTCTAGTGTTTTCTTGATTGCGTTGTTTGCATAAAACGCGTGAAGATATAACTGGACTTACGTCTAGCTTAATTAAAGGTACATATGAAAAATACGCAAAGGCAATTTATTAGGCGTGCTTTCATAACTACTTACAATGTTTTTTTAAATGACCAATGACACATCAAGCCGAAATTACACAGACACCTTGACACACGTATTTACCGTCGTGTAATTATGGTTGGTGTGTCGCGCACCACCTAAAACTGTTTTAGTCAATTTCAGGTTGTGTTAATATTCAATCAAAGTATGAAAAATATTTGACAAGCGTGAAAACAATACAAAATAGTAATCGTAGTGTTTCGTCGTAGTATTTTTATTGTCATATAGAGAAGTGCTAAAACATTTTCTATTTCAGCGTAAGCACTGTTTGGGTACTAACTTAAGAACAATAAAAACGCATAAAATGAGATGAATTAGAGAATTATTTCTTTCTTTTTCTTTCTACTGTATTGTCACAATAGTTATAACATACTTAGACGTATACGTAGGTATTCCTTCTTTATTTTTTATGTTCACAAAATTAGTTTAGACATGGCAATGTTTTTCTTTTTCTTCGGGTTTCAGCTACTTTTTTTTTTAAGAGATCTCCATATAACTAATAAAAAGGACAACTTCTATAGATTTTGTCTGTGTGGGAAATTACACCATTTCTTAAAAATAGAATAAAAGTATGGTAAAAGAATAACATTAAGTACAAAGAAAAAGATCTAAACTAAGTAAGATAAAGCATTTATATAAAACTTCTCTAGCAGGTAAAATACTTATACATCTTAGCGGGAAGAAACAGGTGAAGTTTGAGCGCTGAAGTAAAATAAGTAAGTTGTGTTTAAGTAAGCAGTGAGCACGCGGCACCCAGTCGGATCACTCGCTCAGGGAGAATTTACGACGGTACTTACATATGAGTAACTTTAAGTTATGGTTAAGTAATGTTGTTTTTCTCCGGGATTTTCATTAAAATTGTAAGCTTTTTCTTTTTCATGACAAAGTAACGAAAAAGTCTCAACAAAAAAGAAAATGGTGTAATTTTTTTCAGGGCAAGTGCTAGAATACAATGAAAATGTATAATGTCATATAACCACAACACTAATAAGAATTCATGTTCACAATTCGTGAAGATTAAGCGCATTATGAAAACAAATGTTATTAGTGTGCTCGCACACAATATCAATGATTGATTACATTCCAATGTTATTAAGTGGTAATAACGATGAAAATATTCCAATAATTCATTTCAACGCAAATAAAGTATGAATAAATAAATGCTTAAACAAAAACTGCTTGCATCGTGTACTTAATTTGTAAATATATCAGTCTATCATCGTGATAAATGATACTAATCGACCATTTAGAATAATTACCGCGTATGAATGAAAGGCTAAGCATGCAACTGTGGGAACATCAGCACTAGCACCAATGAAAAAGCTGTTAAAACTTCAAACAATGATAATGTGCCTCATGTATTATTTATGGCACTCCGCATTAATGAACCAAGGTCATTTGAATTCATTTCCTTCGGTAATACAAACGTACGCTTTCACACTAACATTGTTACGTAATCGTAGTAACGTGTCTCATTTAATAAAATGCTTTATTTTACGTATTTACCGTTATTACCCCACTCGAGTTTTATGCGAACCATAACAGTTCCGCTACTCGGTAATAGATGGCGTTGGCGGTATCAAAGTTGGAACGAGGAAGTTCGGCAGTTGGGCGCTCGTTTTTACGCCGAACACGTAAAGCGGCTCGTAGACGTTTTAATAAAAGTTTGTTTCGTGTTTATTTTAGGCCGGCGCTTGTCTGGCGCATGGCGGGCAGACTTACAACACTTTTAAATTTAAATAATTATAATGCATTCGTTTATTGTGAATGAATCGGCACGGGAATGTTCGCGAGACGGGTTTATGTTTATTTGGATGTCGTCGCATATTACGATCGATTATTTAGTCGTAAACTTGTAATGTTCTGTAAACTGCTTTTGAGTTCTCTTTTTAGGTTTTATTCACGCCCCGTAAAAACTTGGAAGATCATAATATTTCAATAAGTGCCGTTGTAACACTAAAACGTCGTTCAAAAATGAGGACTTTATGTTGTAGATTGAGTTGTACTACGATAAGATTATTTATGCTGCTTTTTAACTCAAATTTTATTTACACATTTGTGTAGGAACTTTTCTTGCATGAAAACTGTAAAATATACTTCGATTTTATTATATTTTCTCGCTCACTTCATAAGTTCACGTCAGTTGGCTCTCTGATAGCACTAGGCCCCTTTATAATTTCTGATATTTTATATTACATAAGTGATTATATAACATAATAGCTTGATTACCGTAGCAGTGATCCGAGAAATAACTCCAGTGTTCAAACTTCCCCATCAATTAGAACTGACAAAACAATCTGCCTTCCCGAACTTCAAATAAGAACAAATTATCGAGCTGCTTATAGATGACTTAATTAATTATATAACGCCTCCATTGTGGCTTATTTACATGGTAGGAGTTGGATTTAATTAAAGTTGGAGGTCTCTATTTTATTTGCAAAAAAATAATTCGTACCCATATTACAGGAAACTGTAATAACAGGAATAATGTTCTCGGACAAACATTCACTAAAACACAAGTAAGGATTCAGGAAATCAAATTAAAACTTTTGAAAACTTTTATCAGACATTTAATCCAAATTTAAGTTAGTAAATAAGAACAAAACAACATTATTTACACCTCTAACTTGTGCCACCAAACTTCCTAATTTACATTTTACTCTACGTCAAAAGGAAAACTCGCTACAGGCCGTTTTTCTCACAATCTTGGAGCACAACTCCGTCGTTAAAAATAAAGTATTAACAGCCCTTAGAAAGACAGTGGATTCATATCTTGCATGACAAACGCTATCAGCCGGGTACCTACATTCATGCTACGAGCATTTCCCGTAACACACACATACCTTTACAAGACACACACAAACATAAACACACACAGTGGAAACTCGGGCTTGTGTGTGCAATTTCCCATCCTTACAGTGTTCGATTTTCCACAGTGTGAGTGATGTTTTCTCTCTCTTCCTCCTGTCTCTCTTTCTCTTTCCTCTTCTATAGTTATGTTGTCCCGTGTTCTCCGGCCCATTATTGTATGTTTAGTCTTTGCTTTTTGTAAATATTTATTACTTGTATCTGATTTACGTAGCTCTAAATGATTGGTTGGTGTTACAGTTTTATTGATTGAGATTGTTCCTACGGTGTTTGGTGTGTTCGGACTTTGTGAATGTAAAAGATGATATGAATGTTATACGGAGAACTGAAGTTAGTAAGTTAGAAGACTAATGTGATGCAGAGAAATACTTAAATCTATCCATTCAACTAATAAACTTGGATTGTTATTTGTACTACATTGAGCTTTTTCCTGAAAAGAAAAATTATCACAAACAAAACACAAATCTATAATTCAGCTATTTTTCAGTCATTTCTTATGACAACTTTATTATCACCTACAAACGTTATCAATATGCAATTTATTAATTAAAACGGGCCAACAATTAATTCGTTGATAAGCTGCAATTATAACAATTTCCATTTATCAATAGTTTATAATACATAAATAATTGCTGAACAATTATGAGCAATAAATATCAGTGTATGATCGGATAACTGAACATTTATCAAAGTGACCAATCAGACTGTTAACGTAGATGTATTCAATGAGCTCGTATTTAAATAATGTTGAATTTATTTAAATTAATTATGTGTTTAACTGTATTTAACTTTTGTAAGACCGGGTCATTGTCGAGTAGTTTGTTATGCCAATAATTCTGTTATATGTAATGCTTCAGTAACTATACTTATGAAAACCCAATTTTTGTTTACATTTTGAATTATATAAAAATCTACATTACTTAATGTAAACTAACTAACTTATTATAAACATTGTTGATGTAAGCATACATCAACAATGGTTACAATAAGTCACCCACAATTATAATAGTTACAATTATGTATGATAATACCCTAATGAACTAGTGTCAACAAACCCTACAAATCATCATCCATTGAGGACCGAGCCAACCCAACACTACGGAACCAGAAGTACGGGCAGAATAAGACATACAAATGTAAAAGGGAACCCATACTTAGCGACACCTATTAAAGAAAAAAGCTGAAACCGTGTTCGACTCGAAACGACTTATCTTCAATGACCAATCATACAGAATAGATTCACTTCCATACACTTAGTAGTGCTAAGTCTGGTCTAGGGTGGGGGGAGGGGGGCCGGTGGGCGGCGCCGCGCATGCGTCTCGTTGCCAAGACGACGGCACGTAGCCACTTGCATGTGTGCGTGCGCCGTATACGGACGCGCTCGTAGGACGCAGCGACGGATCGTATTTAATAATAGCTAAACAAGTAGAATTTCTATATTTGATTTTGTCAGTTCAGTTTTGTAGATGTGCCTTTTTAGACTGGAGTTCTGTTAGAGTTTGTTCAGATTTAGTTCGTTCCAACCTCTAACCTTGTTGTTTCAGGTTTTATTTCAGGGAGGTTATTGTCCCCGGTTCATTTCGACTCTTTAAAAAAAAAACAACTGTATTTAGGGTACACGATCCCTTTAGCCCCGTGGTTGTGGAGGCTGAGCTTCATTTTATTCTGATAAGCATGATACCTTTGTAATACTTACCTATTTATCTCGTACTTACGACAGAAAATCATTCGTAACGCATTTCGTAAACATCCTGTGACGTCACCAGCTTTTCATTTTATCGCGAACGCATCATACCGCCGTACTCCCGTGTACCGCATTCCACGCACACAGCCGCGCCGCGTGCGCCGGTGTGCGCGTGTCACGTCGCACGCACACTGTGAGCGCCTTCACCGCCCCGCACTACCTACTATATCTACAACTATGTTTGTACTTCCAACACTCTTTACTTCTACTCGAGAACTCCTTCGAGACCTGAAAAGGAATTTTACAAGGGCGCCTTTTTCTTTTGAACGCGAACCTTTGGCTGTAAAACGGGGGCTCTTAACCGTTATAAAGGGATGTATTGATAGTTAGTGGTTCCTTTGTAGTTGGCATCTCGCGGGACGCTCCCGTAATCGTAAAGATAAAAAAATCCATATAGTTGGTATACAGCCTAAGTGCGTACTTTATTTAAAGTGCCCGATTTTGGCGCGAAGTTTTTTGCTTGAATATTTTATGTGTGATAGTCATTAGACGGAATGTTAGGTACAACGGCAGCCTTGACCCAGTCTGCGTCTTTATATTCCGGAAAATCTGGTTCCATTATTCAGAACGGAGCCACTTTTCAATATTAGGTAGGTGCCATGAATAGTTGTTTACTTAAGATACAAACGGTGTCTTAGATTATCTGGGTATGCAGATTTTAGAGTGCGAAGGCTATCGGGTCCATAATCTGCATGTCACGGAAATTGCCAGAAATGTAAAGACTGAGACCCGATTGAATTTCAAATGTAAATGTCGATATAGCGTGATATGAAGTCACAGCCATCGAGGCAGTTATCTTCAGCAAAAAAAAACATGGTTATTTTCGTGTTGATAAGAATATTTTCCCACCAAACGACTATTGCGTGGTTCCTCGTTTTTTTGCTCTCGCGTAAGTAGGTAGTCATGCCATTTAAGTATGCCTTAATAAAGAGTCATCAGCAGCATTGCTTGGATTAAAGTGATAGCACTTTTTAAGCAGTTTGGTCCCATCAGTGGAAAACTTGGGGAAATTAATCCAGAATTTCTCAAATTTAAAACGATTTAAGAGTCAAATAAGAACGCCTGAAGTTCACGGTCACATTGATTTATTTCTGAAAAGTTTTGAAAGAAGTTTAAACTGTCCATAACTAAACCATTAGTGACTAAAAAACTATGACTACCTTAATATCGGTTTAGGAAATTTACACGAGTGTCCCGTGGTGTTAAAGCTTAAGCCATCTGAAAAATGAGCCAAAACTTCAGTTTGCCAAAAACAACGCACTTATTTCTGAAACTTTCAGCAAAATTATCGATTCAGGAACCACATTAGAGTCACTGAAGGTCATGGTTACGAACCTTCAGCTTACAACGAGACCAGTCGTCACTGTTCAGCCAAACGGAGATCCGCCAGCATCTGCCCAAAAAAATCGATCCATTTCCCAAAGATTCCTGCAAAAAATCGATTCAGGAACCAAATAAGAGGCACTGAAGGTCACGGCCCCATCGATCCGGCGTAGAAAGTGAGACTGGCTGCCACTACTAACACCGTCCCGTTGGCTATGCAGCCTGAATTAATCGCGCATATATTTGAATACATTTGGAGCGGCGCAGTTCGGGCCGCGGTGTCGTCGGCCTCTTAAGTTTTAGCGATTTTGTTTCGGGGGTGTATTGGTGGGGGTGCTTCGCGGAATTGGAGCTACACTCTACAGTTGTCATCAGTCTGTCAGTTGGGGATTGACGAGGTAATGATGGAGGTCTGGCTGGTCGGGTGGTTGGTGTAGCCACGCTGAATTGGTTACAATTTGAAATTGTCTAAGATGTACAGAAGAACAGGGTGTCGTAAATGCAGAAAATGTGATTGATCATTATGGTAATTATAGTCGTCATTGCTACATTGTTACATTTGTCGGTTATTTTGAGCATGTGTTGTTTAGCAGCTGCTATTATGCGAACTAAACTTAGCAAGACCCTGAATATTTTAATTTTGACCTTGTCCTCCTGGTATAAGCAGTGTTTGCGCTTGAGGCGCTTTTGAGTTAAAAGTTGGATTTTAAAATATCCTGTAGTAAAGAAGTTTAGTAGAAATTAACGTAATGCATATTATGTTGACGGCTGTAATTGTCTGTTGGATGCACACCATGCGTATAAGCTCGGTTCGGAACTTTTGAAATATGAGCCTATTAAAATTAATGGAACAAATGGTAACCGGCTAAGTGGATGTCTACTACAATTCAAGGATTTTGTCAAAAGAAAATGCACAACGATTGTTCTCATAATGACCTACGGCAACCGCTAATCGAAAGGTAGTGTTGATTGTCTCACAGCTTTTTCCTGTAACTTTCTTAAAATATATTGCTGAATATTTCTAGGAGAACAGAAGAAATTCTAAATAATTATAAATAAATAAATATTTTACGAGAAATAGAAGAAATTCTCAGAAGTGAAAGGTATTCAATTAATATTTCTTAACAGAAAATTATGGACGCAGAATTTTTAAAGCACACTTTTTACACCATTACCCGTGTCTGCTCTTCGTAAAACAAAAGTGTCTCCGTCTCAAGGTCCAGTATTTAGTCACGTTAAAGCTCAACAATTAGTTTAGTAACACTAACTGTATTAGTTTTAGTGCTGA
This sequence comes from Noctua pronuba, assembly GCA_905220335.1. Classification (NCBI taxonomy): domain Eukaryota; kingdom Metazoa; phylum Arthropoda; class Insecta; order Lepidoptera; family Noctuidae; genus Noctua; species Noctua pronuba. The sequence goes on from LR999896.1 coordinate 18,491,847, forward strand.
CAGCCGTCCGACAATGTTGTAGTTTACAATTAACTCGGACTTTACAATTAGTTCGGTTAGATCTATTCATATTTTAGGTGCGTGTAGTTGTTAGCTAGTCTTAACGGGTAGTCAGGCGCCCGAGAGTCTGATAAAACCAACCTTACCAAGTAATGTCGCAATATTCAAATATTTTATTTAACGTAAACCTACCTGAACACTAGGGAAACGTCCGAAGAACCTATCTTCGGAAATTCTTTAGTGTTCAGGTAGGTTATTGAGAAGAACTGGCAAGATACGCCGTGGTAGGTAACTCTTGTAACTGGGTTGTGGAGGTAAGATAGGCCTTCCCCCAATATGAGACACTGGTTTCCAGCTGCATCGGGTTAACTAGAAGCGAACTCTAACATCCTTCAGAAACGGCTAGGTAGATGACGTAGTTGTTTGCTAGTGTTGTATTTAAATCATAATCATAAGCATTCAGTAACATAGATTCCTCTTCTTTCGTTCTCTCGTGCTTCATCACTGTCATCAGTAGTTAAAGTATAAGTAGGATCTGCAGCTTAACAATACTGTTGCTTCTGGTACTTGCACTTGTGTAATCCATGAGCAATTTATCTACCTACTCCTCAGAAATATTTGATTTGAGAGCTTTCTTATGGTTTGTTTGCATTATATTGTCTGTCCATCCCCATGTATTAAGATAGCTTTACACATCTTTTCTTTATTCGAGTTTTTATAATCAGTTTTATTACATACTAAAATATTTTTTATTTATACTTAAGTTAAAAATAACATGTAGTTTCGTAAAGCAATAAGAAACACATTTCTGGTTTCTTCAAACAATGCTGTTTTATTACTTCAGATTATGTACCTTATTATAATTTGTTATTTTAGGGTCTATAAAAATAATTTGATGACCTTTGAAGAACATAATATAATTATGACTGTGTATTTTGGTAGAGTGGGTTTTGTTTTGAAAACTTTCAAACAAAGTCACATAACTTGGACGTACTGGGCATCTTATTACGAAGCTTCCTAACACAACACAAACTGACTAGCTTTCTTCAATCTAGTCAGATTCTTCTTTGATTCCAAGATCTTACGTGTGTATTACAGTCCCACCTTTTCCCTTGGGGGTGAAAGGCAGAAACTAGAGAACACCACCTGCAACGATCCCTACATAGGTACTACTCTTTTTACTTGTTCCACGTCATAGATATCAAATCAAGCTAAGCTTCAAGTCCTGGACGTCAACAAGGCCCCTTCGACGGTAAAATTTTTCTTCTCAGTAGAAACCCATCACCACATGACCGTTCCACCATAACACCATAACCTGGAAATAAAAAAAAAAGATAGCTTTTAATAAAAACAGCGGGAGGCAATACGCGTGTCCGGTGCGAAGCGGGTTATTGTGGGTCCTAAGGCATCCGTCGAATACGTAATGTAGATGGAAAGTCGAGCGATTGTCACAAGAGGCCTATTACTATGCCGGCGATGTCACACACGGGCAGATGTCCTGCACACACCCGTCCGACATTAGTGAGCGTACAGCATGGAGCACGAGGGAGGCGGAAAAAATGTGTATATGGTAATAAGTTTGGAGTTGTGTATTGAAGTAAATGACCGTGTTTAGTGGGCTTTAAACTGTTGTGTTTGTTATCGCGAGAAAGGATGAACTTTCGTACAACTTCAGTTTGTTGAAGATAAACTATTCGTCATGAGGACTCTTAAAATATTTATTCAGGGCGTTTGAGTAAATTATAACTTCAACTAATAGATTTTTTAACGTTATCAGTTACAATGATTTATGAAATGCCTTAATAAGATTTTTTCATTATCTTACTCAACATAGGTCGATGACCCTCATGGCCTTTTTATTTACAGGTTCAAGCCTTAAGCTTAAATGAGACTGAAGAATGGCTAGCCAGGTGGAGAATAGCCGCCAGCGTATCCAAGTCTGTGCACATCACATTTACTCTCTGCAAGAATGATTGTGACCCAGTCACCCTAAACTAAAAGGTATTTTCTGGCTCCTAGGAAGAAACTCAAAACAGGCGATAGACAAAAACTCCTCATATACAAGATTATACTAAAGCTAATCTGGACAATTATGGCATCCAACTTTGAGGATCAGCCAGTGCCTCCAACATAATGAAAGCGCAAAGGGCACAAAATCTTGTACTAAGACAAATAGCCAACGCACCATGGTTTATTAAGACAACAGAGATCCATGAAATCCTCAATATACCATTGGTCAACGAGGAGATAAATTCACATGGCGACAACTACAAATCCCGACTGCTAAAGCATTCAAATAAGCTTGCCCAGAAAGCATCCGTCGATTGGGACGGGACATTTTCGACCAGGACAGTCAGTGATGACTTCGGAAAGATAGGGCAGACTCTTCTGGGAGTAGCGCCCAACACGCCATCCGAACCATCTCATCTGCTCATAGTCTGAAAGACTGATCGCAAAATTAAACAAAGAAAAAAATAAAAAAGGTTCAAACCTTACACTTGGTTTTGTCGCCAAAAATCTGCCATACGTCATGAAAAACGTTTATGGCCTGAAAAGCGTTGACAAAGCGACATTTTCCACTGAAGGGACTGATTACCAGTTTCACCGAAGAAACATAAGTAGGTGAGGTTTACGAGGTAACTTAACTTTTGAATGGAATCCACACCAGGGTTTAATAGTGTTTGGTTGCGGCAGTAATGTAATAGTTTGAAAAGCGCCAATAACCATACAAAGGTTGTAAGAATAAGAAAGCCTTAACGAGTCATTTTCCTCAGTTAGTTCTTCGATTTTGTGATGGAAATTTCAGTATTATTTATAGTATTTGTATGTTTTTGTTTAGTTTACAACTTGACGGAGACGTTCTTAAAACTCACCGAAACTGTAAACTGTTGTTTTCATTTTACATTGTAATTTTTTTCCCTCATGTAATTTCTGATTTTAGTGCCCGTAGTTATCTTTTATGGTTTTTTTAGAGTATGACATGGTTCAATAATATATCTTTATCTAAACAATTCCGTCTAAGCTACCTAACTGTCATCTTAAGGATATATCAACGCAACTTCATCCAACTCTTCATCACCCACCCTCCACCACTAGCCGCCATAGTGTGTACGGGCACAGCGTTACGGCGGCCATTTCCACAGCCTACTTACGTGCCTACAGCCGAACTGTTCCGACGGCTATCGATGTTATCTCCTGATATTGCCTTTTTAGCCGCCACTCCGTTAGCCTCGTGCCATTACCAGGGATTAAAACGGCTTCTACCCTGAATGCAAGTTTTCGTCAATTTTCAGAGGTAAAGAGATAGAAGTTAATTTGAAACAGATCTTGGATCTAGGTTTCAGGAGATTTCCGGTTTTTGCGTTCGTGCTTCAGGAGGTTGTTTACCTGGAATGAGAAAATAGAAAATGTCAATACAAGTATGTTATTTTCACCCGGTGATTCATTTCAGGACATGATAAATAAGTCTTGTACGTTTACCACCGCTATGGGAAACTCCAAAAGGTGAAATATGTATTGGTAATTGTTTTGTTAGTAGGTACTTTCAGTTCTATACGTAGGTGTTCCATCTTAGAATTCCAGTATTGCTTTATTGATTTCACTGGTGAGCAAGCTTGCATTCATGGTATTTGTCGAGGCATCATGGTAGACTCCTAAGACACGATCTCGAGTAAATCCTCCAACAGTATAAACATAACAATTACTCCGTTCAAACACGCCAACATAATCACCTCAACGACACAACAATTCCACACGCGGTCCTCCCGTCCTCCGACCTCCAGCCAAAACAATTTCCACCATCTGAACTTTAATTCTTATATTTCAGGAGCAGTGTTGTGTCTGAGGTGAGAACAATACTGAAGGGGGGGTTACTGTACCTCCCCCCCCCCGACGCCCTCCTCTGTGCCCGTCCCCCCTCTAGCCGGGACGTCGACCTTGCTATTGCAATGCGCAACACGCGCAATACTTTTGTCGCTGCCTGAATAAGGTCACGGTATTCCGTCTCCAGGATATATGGGTTAGGTGGAACATATGATTGGTGTTCAAGGATAATCGAAGCTAAAGCAGGTTTAAATCTCAGGAATTTGTGGCAGAAAGGAGTGGAACAAGACTTGTTTGTTTTCTTAACGTAGCTCAGCAAATAAATAATCTGCCTACATGTTTAACGTCAGTTAGATCCAGTATTTTGTAAACTAAGCATCGACAAGATCTTAAGATTATATTTATTTGTAGGTTAATAGATATTCGGCTGTCAATGGTGGTGATTAATCTTTTACGCTTTAATTGCAGTATTGTGTGTAGGTGTTAGCAAATAATTCTCTATTACGAATTATTGCAGAAACAGCACTGGTTCGCTTCAATAAATAAATGGTTATTGAGAGACATGGATTTATTATCATTCTGCCTGTTCATTAATGGAGCCAAAGTAATCGATTATAATATATATAATATTTCGATAAACTAAAAAAAACAGAAATAGATACTTCATAATTCAGTCTTCCAATCAGAACACCGCAGCCCCTAAAGGTCTTAACAAAAACAAACGGTAAGTAATTTCCACAAAAATATTTCGTGACTCTTTCAGCTAAGTTTCACGGCCACGCAAAAACCAGCTTTCACCGAACATCTGTGCGTAGTGAGACAAACGCGAGACGCGACCCGAGCCTGTATGAAAGCGTATCTTATGCATTTTACATGAGCTGTGCCAGCCATCAGGCCCCTTACCTTAGCCTTCACACAGCCAAGCGCACGCACACACGCGCAGGCGCGCGGCCATTGTCGGCGAAACAAAAACACGCACACCACACTGCACTCCTTCTAATTAGTTGTTTGTAAACACATGTCACTGAGCTGTGCTTGTGTGTGTGTAGATGCGTGCGAGGTATCGTCCATGAATTATGTAATGCAAGTTTGTTGTCAAGTGATGAGGTGAGAAGAAGTCGACGTTTTTGGAGGGTATTGACACAGATGCTGGGTTATTAGTCTGTTGGCGGCCAGTGTAGACTGTGTAGATAAAGATGTGTTTCCCAAAACTGAGCTGTATTTTGGCGGCCATCTATTCGAAAAATATCAAATCTTAAGAGTAGGAGAAACATAGATCTCGTAAAGAACTACCAACTTTGCCCCTTAAGCTTTCCACAAAAACATTTTCCCAAGACCACAATAGACTAAGTAATATGTCTGGTACCTTTTAGCTGTACATAACAAATACATATGTACCAGTAGCATTGTCCGAGCGTCACTTAGCAGAGACAAACGATCTGGAGGAGTGCCAGCGACGGGAAATTAAGATTGGTGACTACGTACGGAGATATTTCAATGTATTACGCTTGGACGATGGATGGTTCAGTTTGTGCAAGATTGAGGTTGAAAAACAGTGAATGTCACCTCATGTCTAGAGGGTGGAGAGCATTGTCCGGTGTTCGGTCCGCAGCAGTAAATTGTATCACCCATTATAATTTTGATGATATCATTAATTGTGCCAAAGTTCATAAAATGATTAGTTGGTGAGAGTGCGCAGTCAAAGGTCAAAACCTAAAGAAACGAAATGCTCAATAAAACGTTTAACTCATTTTGCCAGCCATACAATATATCTAAGAAGCTATTCCTCTTTCATTGGCGTATGCAGCTGCTTTCATTCAGTCAACCTAGTGGTTGACTGAATAATTTTTTTTTCACGCGTGCAGAAATAAAAATTTCCACACATACATAACTAAACTTATACTAATTCCAAATGGGTTCAATGACTATAGTCGGGAGTGATTGTTTTTTTTTTAAATCCTGGCAAAGAGATATGCGTCTTTACGGTGTCAATATTTTTTGAGTATTTAAATTGTGTTTATAAAAGTTCATAGATAAATATGATTATTTAAAACAAATATTTACTTTAATGAACAAATTAACATTTATTTGTGTTCTAAATTCAAAAATATTTGGATTTTATATTTTTCATATTAGGATGTTTAGTGGCATCATACCTTTGCTTCTTCTTCAACCTGTCGAAAGCAAAGCGCGGAAAAAAGCAAATTAAATATAGTTTCATAATAATTCCTGCCAAATATACTTTCCGTTCTAATATTTTATTTCTTCAAAAGTGTATTGAAAAACGTCGTTTGATACGCGTGGGGATTTGTTACTGCAGTTCTCGGCTCCATAACAACATCGCCTAACAAAGTTTCCCCACTTATATCAAAATGTACCAATACCATCTTATGCTCAAGAAGACTACAAGCACAATCATAACTAAGGTTACCACAAAAAACAGATAGTCATGATCCTCTCCAAAAAAAAACTGTCTATTTTGCACCTCGTTCATTATATCCGTGTCCTAACGGGTATTGTTTTTACGCTGTAATGAAGTCTTGAAGTAAGCGACGCGTCGGTCGTTTGCATATTTTAAAATATTTTTGTTTGGGTGCTGGAGTCGCGAACTTTTCGACACGGTTGGGATAGATACGGGCTGTAGGGTGTCATTGATTCAGAACTGGTTGGAGTTATGGGAAGGTGTTTTGGAAGGGTTACTCTGTTTTGTTTGACATTTAACTTCAGGTCTGCTATTCTAAATATAATCAGGCATTCAGGCTTTGTGTTTAGGTAAAAAAGTTGTCGTTAGCTTCTAACAGGATTTCCATTTATCTCAGCGAAGGTCACAAAACCCACCTCATGCATGAATTTTAGAAATTTAATAACGGCTTCGTTGATTTATTATTTTGTCTAGCGACGTATTTCTATGCGATAGGTATGAACAAATAGCGAGTTTCTATTTTTACATAGCTCAACTGCAGTCTGACCACCACTAAACATAGACAACCCCTATTTATTTCATACATGAATCTCCCATTTAATAATCTAGTCATACTAGTTCCTCGGGGTAGCTGGATGTTCAAGGGGGTGGTGGGGGGTGCGGCCGGCGGGGTGAAGGGGGGCAGGTCGGTGGAGGGGGGGTACGGTTAATGAACCCGCAGGGATGCAACTCGGCGGACATTTCGCAATAATATTAGTTCAGCGCTGAAATGAAAGCCTCGCGGTGTTTGTGCGCCGAAAGATTTTGAATTTGCTGATGCAGCTGTAATTTAACTTGGGGCCTTTAGTGGAACAGTTGTGGGAACTAGGTAGATAGTCAAATCGGGCGATTTCTGATATTGCAACTGCTTGTTTGGGAGTCGGTCATGGCAACTTGATGAGAAGTCACCTAAAACATACCTACTTGTACCCATTGCAGTGGCTAAACCTTATGATGCTCAAACCTAGAATTATGGTAAGATCAGACATACAGTGGGCAGGTCATGCCCGGTTAGAATCTACCGTGGTCTCGCAGCAGATGAATTTTATGTAGAAATCGTGATTCGGGTAAACGAAGTGCACCGACTCGTACAGTTTATTTTATCGCTGCCAGACTCTAGGATACCTCATAATGTAAAATAATAATTTATTTCTCGTGCCTAAACACTTAAAATTTGAATAAAAATAAATCTAGATCATCATCCGCCTAAAGAACTTTATCCCCATGTTGGGGTCGGCTTCCAGCCTTAACCCGATGCAAAGACATTCAAATATAACTAGGTATAGACGGGACAAGACCAAGAAACTGACAATTCCAAAACCTGTTACAAATTAGTAACAAGTCGATCAGTCTAGTGCGATACGTCGCCTTGTCAGGTCGCATTCATATGACACAAAGACACTCAAATATTTCCGAGCTATAGACGGGTTATGACGAAGAAAATCGTAATCCAAAACTTGTTACTACTTAGTAACAATTCGTTCTGTCTAGTGTCATCTGTGTCATACGCCGGCTTGTCAGGTAGCATTCATGTGTCAAAATCGAAAATATTCAGGATGAAAATTATTGTATGACAATATTCCCAATGTCCTCTCTATATGAGTTTTAAATCTCTTTGACCCGATGCAGCTGAATGACAGCTTTGGTTAATCAAGTATTTGTTTTAAATGTTTTACAAATAATCAAGTATTGGCGTAGTGGTGGCCAGTGGTAACGGGCCCATCTTACTATCAGTCGAGGGTTCGTTGTGTGGTCAGGAACATACCTGTGCGTCATTTATTTTATCACCATTGCTCTCAAAACGTTAGTCTTTCAAACCAAAAAATTCACATTATTCACAACATGTCACAATGTCACATATGAACGTCGCATATGAACGTCACATATGAACGTCACATATGAACATCACATATGGATGTCACACTCACTCGCTCTTATACGAGAAAAGTGTGTCTCCCAGCAGTGGGAACGTGATAGATTGAGTTTGTAAGTACTGCGTTGACCAATTGGAATACTCACCCATGCAAAAGAAAAATGTTTTGCAAGAATTACGTTTTATCCAATTACGAATGGGAATATTTTCCGTAACGAATTAAAGGAAATCCAATTAACATAAAACGGAGTCAATAAAATCTCTCCTAAATTCCAATATGGCCTATAAATGTGTCTAAGTCGAATAGGAAAAATTGCAGCACTACTGTTACACGGTACGCGAATAGTGGAATCTTGAGAACGGGAAATGTAAGGAGGAAGTGGGCTTCTGGAACTATTGTAGTTTGGAGAAAAGTATGCACCGCCGATGGTGGTGATTACTGTTTGACTATTAGGGGATTATGCATTTAAATTTATGGTTTTATACATTTCGCGTAATCTAGATTTCTTTAAAACTTGACAGTCAGTAGAAATCAATGAAAATATTTATCAAGTATTTTCATTTTGCTCATCTATTATTTTTTTGCAAAATGGGCCCGCTCTTGACCTCGATCACGCCTGATGGAAACCGATCGATGAGGTTTATAGGGTTCTTGTTTATGGTCCTTTTTAAGAGTACAATATCCTCGTAATACTGAAACTCCTGTAACATTATCAGATTATCCATGGCTGTTCCTTAACCTAGGGGTGCACAACTCGCGAGCACGGTAACCTCGCCGGCGCCACGGCGCGCGCGGTCTGAAACCTTCGAGCTTCTAAAAACATTCTCCTTGAAATTCCCTCACATCGTACTGGTTTTATGTCCAATTCTTACGCTGTCTCAACAATAAAGCTCTGGAACGCGCTACCCCTTGGTATTAAAAAAGCTGAAAGCAAAATGGCTTTCAAAAGAACAGTACGGAAGTACTATTTGAAATCAGACTAAATTGCTCATAAGTTTGTCATTAGTAGTCATAGTAATTATTAGAATGTTTCTCGTATTTTGGACTATTTGTATGTATTATAATATATATTAGTTTATTTCATTTTATTTGTATATATATGTATTAGTATGTGCCTATTTATGTATTTCAATTTATGTTAGCATAATGATATTTTTCTTATTTATTTTTTTGTACTCTATCACTATGCTGTCCTATTTGACCCCAAGGTTGACTGGTAGAGAATGCCTTGTGGCATTAAGTCCGCCTATGTACCACTTTTGTACATGAAGTTTAAATAAATAAATAAATAAATAAATCTTAATGCCCATTAATCAGACATTGTGTGGAAGAATCCCCGTCAGTCCAAATGTGCGCTAATCGACGCATCAGGTTTGGTTCCCGGGTGATGCAATGAGGAGTTGCAGGTGTCTCCTATGGATGAGTTGACAACACTTTCTTAGCAGGAGTCTGTGTTTGAGCTGCTCCATTCAGTCTACAGATATCTTTGTATCTTCAGGAATTTGGCAAAACTAGTCGCACCTCTTGCTTAAAGTCAAAAGTTTTCTGAATTGCTTACAATAGTAGCTGAAACAAAGTATTCCTTACTCATGACGTGCGCGCTTACAAGTTCAGAAATTAAAGCCGTTTTAAGACCAAATCCCCTCGTGTGACAGGCCAGCAAAGCGAGCCACAGATTAACAAACGAGGCTAGTTGTCTCCTCTTAAAAACGTTAAAAAACCCCAATAATACCGATTATTCTATTCTCCCAACTATCGCTGAGATGAGCATACAATGCTTGCGCGGTGACGTTTCAATGGGCGGCCATACTGGAAATTTGTTCAATACTCGACGCCGGCGCATCGACGCGCGCGCAGTTTTGTCAATACTGTCCGCGATTGTACCGTTTAATCAGTTCTGCATTCAACTGTACCGCCTTTGACGAGTAATTGCTTCCACCGATTGAAATGTTATTCCTGAGTATTGCGGAGATTTTTATGTGTTTTAATGTGTGAGTCGGTATGCAGATGATTTGGAGCGAAGAAAAGTGGATGTTTTGAAACTTTTCAAGAACTTTGGTATTTTTAGTTAATTATTATCGCCAGTTCGTACTTATACTGGCAACACAGCTAGCGCTGTCTATATATATAGTAGGTAACAATTGAAAAAACACCAAGAAATTTAACCAAAAATAAACCCACGACTCCGACTGCAAAGATAGTAAAAATTAAAATACATAATGAGAATACCTACCATTGAAAACAAACGCTTAAATATACAAGTTGAACAAAAACACTGGAAACACTTCAATCAACAAGGCCCCGCAAAAACAGAGGAGATCCAGCCAGCAATTAAAATCGAAAATAATATCGAGAACTCGACGGACAATAACGAAGCTAGCCATTAAAATAAGAGGCGGAATAATAAATGAAGCTGTGCTGAAATTAAAAAAAGAATGAAAAAAAAAGAAAATTCCCGACGCGACGAATGCATAGAATATGGCGTAGGTACGGACCAATCAAAATTCTTCGTCAATTAAGTGGAGATCGTAGCAAAAGGAAAATTGAAGGAAAAACTGAGGGTGGCTTTCGTAGTGCTGGACTATGGTCGATTTGTGTCGATGGTAGATTAATTGATTAAGTTTTGTGCTTTTAAGGAAAGTTTGGTTTTATTCAGTGTGGTTTCTAACCAACGTGGTTTTAACTGTCTTTTGAAGTATAATTGTTAATGTTCTCAATGCTGTAAAGACGAGAATAACCGATTCATTGATTTAGTTTTTCTAAAGCATTAGCAAGCTATACCAAAGTATATTTTGTTGGTAAGTATAATCGTCATGGTTAAACTATGTTTACTATAGACTGAAATGCTTTCACTCATCGAGAGCTGCTGCCCTGTTACATTGCATGCTAAGTTTTTCATTCACCAAAAACTACGCTCTTTAAAATCATTAAAACGAGCACCTTTCAACGCCATAAAACATCGATATTTCCCCATCCCTGCCTCCCTAGATATGAAAGCAATGGAAATAAAGTTTGTTCGCTCCGCATTGTACAGGGTTCGTCGTAAATGGATTTTATCACTATATAAATATCCCCCTATCTTTACGTTACGACGCTAAGCTATGTCCCGTCACCGTGGATTTTCCTATAAGTATGTTGATACTACGTGATTTTTACTATAACTTTGTTTTTATGTCGAGTTTGCTCGGGTAATGTGCGGGAAAAGGGCGCGATGTACGAGTATTTAATGTAGGTATATGCTTCTATCGGAAGGCTTCTATGTATTAGGTTAGGGTCTTGAATTTGTTACACTTTCATTAGGCACTTATTTCTTATTCCAGAGACGAAAAATATCAAGTTTTACTGAACGAAACTTTTTCAGAACTTTATATATTAAAATGGTAACGGACCCAACTGTTAAACTAAAGTTATGTAATTTTATACTTTGGCACTTAGTTGATGCGTGTGACATAAGTGTAGCCATATGCGGGATTTATTTATACTAGGTACTTATAATTTTTAAACAGCCATAACATCTTTCCCGTCAACATTTTCTTGTTCGAGCAGCTCCGCTGCTAAAACATAAACAGGAAAGTCGACGTCGTTCATTGAACCCCATTATCCGGAACAGCGGGCTGAAACTATCGGATATTATATTTCATTTACCACGAGCGGTCAATAGAAAATCTACACCGGATCCATAAAGCCGAAACGGTTGATATTGCCGGTCCGGTTCCTGGCCGGTCGCAGGCCGGTCACCGGCGTCACCGTTTTACGACGAGCTCCGAGCCTGAATTATGCGCGAATGGCCCACGGCTCATTTGGTCTAAACGCTGCATCTTTGATGTAAGGGTTTCCTTGCCAAATTGTGTTAATAATACCCTCCCAGGATGTCCGAATATTTTTGCTAAGATTTTTTTTCAAAATACCAAATTGAGATAACGGGTCTTTGGTTTAGTCCTTTAGAAAGTCAAGAAGCTGGTCCTTAGAATCGAATGCTATTGCAATAGTTTGTTAAGGCTAACGATCAAGAGACCACTAGTTCTAATCTTGCTCAAAAATTGACATTCAAGTGACATATTACTCAAAAAACCCGAGGTTAAACTTCTTCAGATTTGCAGGAAGTTGGTTACGAGCATTAGACAACGCCAGTTTTCTTTAAAAGAAAAAACCGAACGAAATAATAAAACCCAGCTTGTCACGTAAAGGATAAATGACAAGAACGATACCTACATGCAAAGGAGGCACACCACTGCGAGCCCTAAAATATTAGTCCAGCTAAGTACAGAAATATGCTTTTGAAGACAAATATAGAGGAGAATATCTCTGCCTACGAAACTATAATTTTGAAGAGTAAGCTCAAAATATTCATGAATCCCAGAGACTTCGACAAAATCAAACTAGAGCCCTCAATCTGTGCACTCAAGTCATTAAAGCTACGACGAGTCCTTCGGTCCGTAAGTGATAAAAGCCATCCGTGTTTATGATATATTTGAAGGCTTCAGGAGCGCTGCGTTACGGCTTCCACCCCTTTCATGGCCGCAATCCTCTTAGCGGGTCCCGCATAAAAATAAAGCGCACTCCACCTGCCTGCCCTCCGTGACCTAACTGCCTTACGTATTTAGGCTGCAGCGGTGCAGCTCTAACAACCTCGTACTAAAACAGAATATCGATTACTTTCGCTACTATAATGTAATCCCCCGCCCACTTTTCGTTTTTTTAGCTGAGGATAATAATATAGTGGTCTCTGTCTAGCGCGCGGGATCCCGGGCGTCGCGGCGGTCCCCAGGGCCGGGGCGGCGGCCGTCCCGCGCCCCCACCCCCGCCGTATGTAAATGAACGTCTCATCGGTTATGTGTGCGAAAGCCTATAACAACACGCCACCAGCAACACACTGATAACTCGATGTTTGAGGTTTACTGCCCTGACAGCTTTTGTCCTATTTTAAATACGAATTTCGGATTGGATGCGTCCCGACATCCTTCATAGATCCGCTGGACTTTTCTTTGTTATTTACATATGATGTTGATATCGTAAACGGTTGCAGTGCACAGTCCTGGCTCCTGTCTTCTCGCAGAGGAACACGGCAGACATGCAAATGTTCACTAACTGATGACAAAGATAACAAAGCGGGGGCAGTTTGAGCATAAACAATTTTCAAATACGTTTAGTCTGGCAGGTCGTTTGCTGTTTACGGGAGTTTATGTTTTACAAGAATGTGTTTAGAGTTTGTTTCAGTGTGCGTGTTGTGGGTACGTGCGACGGTACGTCGTGCCGGTGACGTCACGTGTACGTCGAAAATGACACTTTTACGAGCAATAATTTACATTATTTCGGTGTTAAGCTTCGCGTGCCCGCCGATTGATTTTATGTCGGTCGCATCTCACATTTGCGTTCAGTTAAATCGAATCACTGGCTACACGACCGAGTTATTTTGTAATGGTGGTATCGCGTGAGCTTTTTTGACGTTTTTGTTTGTTATATTTTGTTTTGTTGATTTTTTCAGCGGTACGGAGGTTTGATTCAGAGTTTGTATCTTAAATCTTACAGTAATTGTCATCGTGTGCAGCGCTGACATGTTTATGTCGAGTCAAAGCATTTCTTTTAGTAAAATGACTTAAAAATATCGTTACAGCGGCTGCATTTTATACAAACCAAAACTTCTTCAACATTTTCAAGCTCGATCCAAAAGACCAAAAAATCATTTCATATTTTTCTGAAGTCAAATAGTAAACAATATGACAGGGTAGTTCTCCAATCATATAAACAGTAAAGTATGGAGCGTGGCGATAACGCCGGGACACACGCGCGCCACCCAATTAAGATCTTCATTAGGCGCCTTCCTCGAAGGCTGCGCCTGCGCCGCGCCGGTGTAGCACGCGGTTTTGTTGCCACACAATAAAATAAATAGATTACGGAGACTAAGCGTTTGGTCGAAAACTTGGTTTCTTATGACTGATGCCTATTGCTTCGATACTTAGACTATCTGTTTTTATACGTCCCCCAATTAGCCTCGTAAGCCGCTTGTAGTTAGTAGTACAGTAGAAGATAAAAACCTGAATCTGATGAACAGCTAATTCCCCAAACGACTAAGTAAAAGAATTACATTGGTAGACATTACTACCTGACGATACTGCCTGTGGTTATGCCTGGTTATAATAATAATAATTCATTTATTTATTCAAGTAACAAGAATTCATTAATACACACAAAAGATACATTAAACATACCAATACAACACGAAACAATAAACACACAAAAAATATATTTAAATTGACAGCCGATGACTGTAGTTGACGTGCAAGTCACAGCAGCGTCTGATGCATGGACAGTCGAACCTGTCGGCCATCACCATCAGCACGCTGTTGGAGCTGTTGCGAACCTTGCGCACCAGGGACGCGCTCCTCTTACGCATCGTTGCATAAAAGCAGTCATGACATAGGTACTACTTTAGCTACCTTGAGAGACACCCATAGTAACATTTAAAGCACTTCAATCCATATCGAACTAACAATCTAAACCTCCTCTATATTTCACTCTACTTGCTAAAACTTCATTTCAGTGGAAGATATAGAAACGGGAGCATCCTGTATATAGCACTAGCAGACAGCGGCTACAGGGTATGTGTTAAACTTACTGGATTCCTACAGATATGAGCTCTGTACCTGCCGCCTGTGTAAATCTCCACCTGGTACATGCGGCAACGGCGGTGTTTTGTGGATTTTGTTCAGATATTCTGAAAGCGACCTGCTAGTTGATTCTCGTAGTAGTCTATGTCTACTTTCTTCACATCTGACATCTTTTTTATTTAAAATAATGGTGATAAGATCGCGTTTGACCAGGACCTCATCTGAAGGTAATAACGATGTGGTCGATTTAACCCGGTAAAACCTCTACTGGTTTTAGGTCTCCTTGCCACTGCGTCCCTCATCCACGTGTTTTGCGCGACTTTGACAATATTAACATAAGCCAAAACGCTTTTGTACGTCTCTTATTTCTTAGGCCAAGGTTGGGTGTCCATCCATGATTTGGTCAAAAATTCACCATCATCCGAGTTATTCAGTTCCTACATTTAATAAAACTCATCATTTCCCTACAACCGAAACCACTTGTCTCCATACAAGTACACACATCGACTGATTTATCATATTGCAGCGCAGGTTGGAGCGACAATTGTAATGTAAAACCGGGGCCGGATTCCGAACTAACTCCGTGTCGCTAGCGGCGGTGACGTCACGTGCCTGTGACGTGCACGTTCACGTTACGTTTGCGTTACGTTACGTTTGCGTTTACGGGATGTAATGTACGCGCCGGAGATAGCGCGGTTTGCTTCGTGAAGTAATGAGATTTTGTTGTATAACTGCTGACTGTATTTTGATGTTTTAAGACTTGAAACTCTTCTGAGCAAATAATCTTAATGCCTGGTATGCATTAATGTAGTAAGTAATTGATTCTTTTCTAGGTTCAGTAATTGTTTTGCTTTTTCAGGTCTTAAGGTAAAGCGTGACTTTTTACCCAAGGCTGCCAAGGTTTGTTGAGAGTAAAGAGTTTTTGAGGCAAGACTAGTACCAGACAGTATTTATTTATATCTTTGGTATTAATTCTGATCTCACTTCACACTATTTAATTTGTTTAGGAACTGTACTTTAGTTTATCTTTCTGGACTTAATACTTCACAAGTTAATCATCATAAATTATAACCATTTTTGAGCAGTTACAAGAATGCTGACTAGATCACATTAATATTAACTACTTAATCAGTCATATCTCATATTTTTCTTAACAAGATACATCAATTTTGTGATAATAAGAATAAATCAGTCATTTTAGTGTCAGACATAAAAACTAATAAAGAAACTACTAACCTTAAACACATTCTGACTAAGACTATTCTAATTAATCTCCTACCCGATCAATCAACGAGAAATAACGAACCAATTTTTGTGCCTAGCCACAATCACGACTGTTCGCTTTCACACGAAACTAATGACTAAGGCTATGAAGTTAAAGGCTATATTAGCGTGGTAGTAAAGTGTCGTGTTGTTACAAGGCAGTCGCAGACAGGTATCGCAGCCAACAATGATGTACCTCAACCAGTCCGATTGCGAAGGGTTTTTTTAACCAGTATCCTCTGAGGGTTACGGAGAGCTAAGAGGAAAACTGGATCGGGCATTAATTTATTTTTATGGAAACTTAATAACGTTTGAAACTTTAATCATCGTGATTTTCTTTAATAGATACATCCCTAAACCTATGCACGCTTTTATCCCGTAGGGGTAGGCAGACACTATAGAATGCCATCTGCTACTCTTACCTTACTACTCGTATTCCTACTCCTTCCTTACATACTCTTTATGCTTCATACATTTGATTTTCTTTTAATGAACTGTAATTTTCCACTTTGGATGGAATTGTTTTCGTTATATTTAAGGTTTAACCAGGTTAGGCGCTAACCACACGATAAAGAAGAAGAAAGCAGATCCTATTTTTATTATCTATCTATTGGTTCTTATTTCCTCTTTGTTTTACAGTTCTGGTCCTTAGTTAACAGTAGGTATTAGACACCTTGTTTCACCTAATGTTTTCCAAGGGTAGTGAGAGCTTCTCCATACGCATAGATGATACTCAGCCGCTATAAATCAATTTTTACTTTTAATCCGCCATTACCCCACATATTGAACCCATTAACCACACCTAATCGAATTAAAATACCAAAACTATAATATATTATATGCGAAATTCAGTGAGTTACTAATTGATTTTGACAACTGCCTAATGTGCGTGAAATTTACATATCCTATATGATTTCTTTTAAATATTGATTTGGCTGTAAGGACCATAAATCAACAATTTATGGGGAAGTGTTATGGAAGCGAATATACAGCAAACTTGTCGGTTTTAGCAATCTCATTGGTATTCAGAGGTGCTGGGTTCCTCAACTTATCTGGTCCTGTGCCTTTAAAGGCACAATAAGGACGCGCAACGAATTTTTCCGTGGTCACATGTTGCACCCAAATTGAGGTTTCCGTGATTAATCGTTTTCGTTGATCGATGACGTAAAATTCTGACACATACATGCTGTTTTATGATTTGCTACATATACATAATATAGGGATGGTGTGATTGACTGCCACAGATTGTGGTGGATATTGAATCGTAACCTATAAGTGACACATATACGTAATGTTTGGAGAACTATTTGAATCTCATGACGAGGGGAAATTCAACAGTTTTCTTACTTGTATTTGCGGTAGTACAATAATGAAAAACAAGTTTCAAGAAATGGCCGATTTCGGCTTCAGTGCCACATCCACCGGCAGTGGTTGCATGTATTTGGAAGACAATGAGCGCGGGCCCACACCGCGTCACTCCGTAAACCTCTTCGCCTTATTTCACTAGCCTTCCTTTTGTTTCGAGGGCATTTCTTTATTTTGTTGTGCGATCTTATTATTTCGCTACCGTTGGCCGCATTGCAACGTTCTTATAGTTTTTGTTCGCATGCTCCGAGCCGTACAGGAGCTTCGAACGGAATGGAGTAATACTACCCAAGACTCCTCGGTATTGTGTATTTGTGTCTCTTTTTTTATTTTTCCTCAATGCCACGTCAAGTTTTTGCTCTGCAGCAGGTTTTATTCTATGTGTGTTATGTAACGTGAGCCATGTGATATGATCTTGAATGTGTATGTAATTATTTCTGCGTTCCAATTTGAGTTGGTATGATTGAAACGGCGGATGTGAGATAATTTGTCATTTTCGTTTGTGTTCTTGTTCAGCATTGGGAACGATTTGGTGATGATTTGCTTGATACCATTATGCGCTGGGAGATTAAGCTGTCAGATGGTTCGTTTCCTGCGTTTGTGGACTATTGTGTTGAGGCTTTGAGAGATGGTTTGAGTAAGACTGGCTGGTATTTACGCACTTGTCACCATTGCTGTCTCAATCCTGTTTATTATTTATCGGTCCTTGTGCTTTCTGGTCCCTCAGGTCCGATCTTTGATTTTGAACTCGCAGCTAAGAAATGACATCAACCTTTACGAACCCTATTTTCTCAGGCTCTATTTCTTTAAGCCAACCCGTAAATAAGGAGTAGCACCAAATTAAGTTTAATTACACATTTAGCGCGCTTGTAAACAATACTGCGCGGTGTGAGCTACACAAAATACCAACATGGTACCAACAAAACGAACGGTCGGAACACTGTCGTCTACTTAAGGCTAACTGAGATCTCCTTTTTAGGGAGGGGGGGTGTGAACACCGCATGTCTGTGGGCTAATTAACTGAAACATGCGCGCGCGCCGGCGCGTTAATCACAGCGCAGTGGCGCCCCCCGCCCCACTCCCCGCCCGCACCTCGCAACTACACCGAGTTGCTTTTAGTGTGAGATGTTGGCGTAATCTAAGGAATTTCAATTAATTATATTATTTCGTTAATGAGTTTTGGAAATGTTAGCCGGAGATTTAGTATTGTACGGATGCGGATGGCTTTATTTTATAAAAGGCTTTTGTTTTGAAATGTTTTGGTAATGAAATGTCTTTAATGGTTTATTGAAATTTACTGCTATTTAAAAGACATTCGTGCTGCTGGGACCCTTTTATTAAAGTATTTTATCTTAATGTTGTAACTTGTTTCCAAAGATGGTAGTTTTCCGTAAAGGTAGCCTTTAAAACTGCGTAGGATCTGAACTTATTACATGAACCTTTGACGAGAACGTGATTTATCGATATCTATTCCGAGCTACAACTTATGAAAGCAACATCTACGACCTGTAATCTAGACAGACTAAACAACAAACTCCAAGATTTATTAGCTCAACAACGTGTAATAAATCAGCATGAACCATCACCAGGTCCGATACCGAAAAACGCCAATATGAATCCAAGAAATAGCTAATAGTTGCAATTTATATTCAGCCTGGCTTGTCACGAAAAACTTTCAATCTAATTTAGTAAGAGAAGAAAAAAAATGGTTTGTGCCACGAAACTGTCACTGGTTGGTTGGCCTTTTTTCAGTGCATCGAACAATCGGTGGCGAGTTAGGAATTTATTGAGTCGTGTGCAAATAAATAAAAGGGAGTGTATCGTGGTATATGTAGGAGTCGGACCGGACCCGTCGCGCCAGCCCGGGAGCCGAGGATTGATCTTAGACATCAGCTGTCTGTAGCTGCGTCTCGGACCATCTACAGGGTGCTGCATTTCGCTGAGATTTAAGTTAAGTACATCTGAGTTTTGTTGGGAAGGAATCATCTTGAAGATTGTTATGAAATGTGTTTAATAAAGTTGTAAATATTGCAATACATAAAGTAGCCCACAGCAAGCTGAGAACAGTGTCAACATCTAAGCGGACCGACATTCAAGGTGCAAACTAAATAGAATCATTAGTATGATCACTCACGAATTTTAAATTCCATGAGTTCGAAGATTCGAAGTATATATATCCACTGATGAATCATTTAATTGTAGATTACAATGTAGTTGGTTATTTCACTGGTAAATTAATGCTTATTTTGTTACGTACCTAGTCTCGTTTCCGTATTTTGACAAATTTGCCCAGAGCTGTAAACATTTTATAAAGGGTTTACAAACTTTCTAGAGATTCCACAAGGCATACCAACATACAAAAGTTTGATGAAATTGATCATAATTTACATTTGAAAACTAATGTCAACTATTTCGTAGCACTCTGTATATCGGCACGGGATCACGCGAGCCAGTCAGCTTAATGGTATCAGAGGAACATAACTAACACATCCTGTCGCTGGAGCGCTGATGTGACTGCGCAAGAGTCGATACCGTAGCGAGTGCCAATAGCCACTACACTTATACTCGGAAATACAGCCCAGTGGCTAGACTAACATTTGAGAGTTTAATGTTTATAGGCAGAATTAAGGACCAGTACGGTACTGAGCGTCAATAGCCAATGTGCTTAAGCTCGGAAGCTGCAGTGGCTGGACTAACATCGACGAGTTTTATGTTGCACGGCAAAACGAAGGTGAAGAGCGTCACCATGTATAAAATGAGGGCCAATAGTCACAGCACTTATACTCGAAAATACAGGCCAGTGGAAAGACTATCTTTTAATAATTTAATGTAAAACAACAGAATTAAAAGTTTGAACCGTAGATGATACTGCACAGGGGCTAGTGTAGTGACTAGTGGGGTAGACATGTTCTTGAGTGGAGACCGCGAAACGGCAAGCGTAAGGTGGGACGCCCTTAGGCTCGGTGGTGCGACGACTTTCGCAGGGTGGCTGGTAGCAACTGGATGAAAGTTGCCGAAAATCGAGTTAAGTGGCTTGCGATTGAAGAGGCCTATGTCCAGCGTAATAAAGAAGAATTAAAGGAAAATACGTTTACGTTAGTTAAAACTGGCAAAAAGTCCTTTGTAAGATTGTTGCATCTACTCATTCTCTGTCAATATTTTTTTCTCCTTGTTTCAATTACGCAAGGAGACACCCACTATTCCCAACAACCAACACGTTTCTCATTCTGTCCTCAAATACAAAACCAAAGGACAAATCGTCCACAAACATTTCATCACATTTCCTCCTTTACCCATTATAATAGCGCATCTCTTCGGAGTATTTATACCAGCATAATGTATCGGCAGTCTATTTGAGGAGCCCCCAGAGCCCCGTAGGGCACCGCTTACTAAGGTCAGCGGCAACCAGGGGACCTCCCGGAGCAATCAACTTGTGTGATTGGAAACAGGTATTTATACACAACGTGGACTTTTTGGAGTGAGTGTCCCTGTTCATTAAGGAGTAGTTAATGAGTGTTTAGAATGCGCTATTGCATGATGTTGATGAAATTGTTGAGTTATTTTAATATGAGTAGGTGTTTCTGTTTTTCAGGAGCTCGTGGCTAAATAATAACAACCGCTCGGGTCGATCCTTAGGTTAAGCCGTGTTTGCCTAGGTTGGTCTGTGGATGGGTGACCATCTATTACATACAGAGTTTCCTCCGTGCCTCGGAAAGCACGTTACGCCGTTGGACCCGGGTGTCATTTGTAGATCTTTGACAATCGTTAGGTAGTCAGTGGCCCAAAAAGTCTGACAACCAGTCTTATCAAGGGTATCGTATTACCCAGTACTAACTGGGTTGTGGAAGTCAGATAGGCAGTAGCTCCATGTAAAATACTGGTATTTAGCTGCAACCGGTTAGATTGGAAGCCGACCCCAATATACATAGTTGGGAAAGGCAGATGATGACGTGTTTCTGTTTTTCCGCCCAACCGCAAGCTGATTATTTCCAAATCCTTCGTTGATATGTTTGGTCCCTCTACACTATAAGTAGATAGGTACAATGTGCTTATTATAGTCACAATGTGAGATGATCTTTAGATATGTAAAGTTGAGTATAAGAACAGTCTAAATTGGATTAGATATTTGTGTTCAATAGACCAATTTGAGTTTACTACTATACTATTGACAGAATTTCATCTGAACCTGTACCTAAATATGAAAGGCAACCAAACGTACACCTTCATCAGCATAAATAACTAAACACAGTCCAATTAACATTGCGAACCTCGCAAATAGTCCCAAACATTGGTCCCAACGTCTTTGCACCCTATTCTACGGAGCCGTCCCAAAGCAAATTGGCACTCATCCAAGTGTTAAGGGCTTGTGACACGCCTTTGCGAGGCAGGACGAAAGGTCATCGGGTAATTAAGAGTCCCTCAAGCAATCAGAATGTGAACGGCCTGTGATTGGTTGCAATTCCGTCCGCCTCGGCGGATCAAAGGCGATGTTGGTGTCACTTGTCAAATGGAATATTTTAGGGATCGACGTTTGATGTTCGCTCGTCGATCTCGGATGTATTTTTAATTTTGTAACGATTTTTTTGCATCATACATTATGTATGTCGTGTCGCACTCAAAGGTTGGGAGTGTTAATGTGTTCTGTTTTTAAATAGATTGGGGATGGACGAGATTCTGATGTGATAAGCGAAGATCTATATCAGGAGAACACCTAAAAATACCCCCTAAATAATATTAGACGAGTCTACTTAAATAGTTCAAAAGGAACTGTGAAAGCTCATCAAATGAACTATTGTGGTTTCAGTTTCAGAGAATTAGTTAGTAAAGAGTTGCCTACCGAGTTAACGAAATTAAGATGATAAATTAACTCAACCTTCAACGCAATCAACTAGTTAGAGGCCTATCCCAATATGAAACAGAGTAATTATGAAGCAATTGAATTCATGTGCTTCTTGGAATAACCGAACCTACTAACTACCGACACACCTCATCATCATTCATCAATGTTGTTCCTGCCTAACCTTCCCAACCCTTGAAATACCATCTCAAGAAATATTCACAATCTTCGAATAGTTATATACCAACTTATGTAGTGAATCAACCTTGATTCGTACTTCAGACGTAAGTATATAAGGCTCAGTGATATCTCAGGGTGTAAACAACCCTTTTAAATAGTTTACTGTCAGAGGGGCGCGCGGGGTGAAGGCGGCGGGGCGCGGGAGGGGCAAGGGACGGCTAAATATCTTTTAGTATCTGCAAAACGTCTAATTTAGTAGCAAGGCTTTGATGTTGTCTTTCGGATTTCGGATGGGGTGGAGTTGCGATGTGGCTAGAAATTTTGTGATAATTATTTTTTATTTTTATTTTTTATTTTTTTTAAAAACGTTGCCCCACACTAGGAATTTCTCCTGTATCGTGGGTGCGTTTACAAACATTTAAACTCACATACACAAACAGCCAGACCCGGAACAACTACCTGCAGATCATACAAATATTTGTTCCGTGCGGGGATCGAACCCGCGACACGCAGCGCAGCAGTCAATCGCTCAGCCACTGCGCCAACTGTGCCGTCTATATATATAACGGAATTTAAACAGGATGACCTTGGAAAGTAGACACTTTTCCTTTTACATACGCCAAGTACCTAACTATTTCGTTACAAAACAAACCTATTAAGATCTCTCCTATAACTATATCTTTAATCAACTTGGAAAATAAACAGGGATTGATGTATTCAAGACAACCCTACCCCCTTTCTGCCTAGCCCTTTGGGGAAATACAGGCGAGATGATGACGTCACGGATGTATATTCGAGAAGTGATACTTCAATAGACAACTTCAGAGTATGAAACTAAACCCTCAAAGGGAACTTTAATAAGATTTTTTTAAACTTCCTCAGTGAAGTCGACTCCACACCCATCCTTATTCTCCCGGTTGTGTAGACGGTCCCAGAGGAGCGTCCTCTCGCTTACTTATCCATCTCTATCTGATCAGCGTCCTCGACAGGAGAACCAATGTTACTACGTATAGGTAGCTGCTATACTTGTACAGGTATTCAGTGTTCACACTATGCCAGTTAATGGCGAGTAGGGGGCTGACTTTGAGGATGTATTTAAGATGGGTTATAATGGTGTGATTATTACGCATGTGGCTATGTGTTCAGCTGATGACGACACTGTTTACAATGTATCTTTAGTAAGAAGTACATGGACGGATTGTAGCAGATCAAGACCTATAAACGTCAGCATAAGGTCATTTTATCTACCTGTCTTAGGAACCTATTTTCATATATGAATCTAAGTAACATCTTATGATAATCCTTCAGAAACTATTGAGATTTCATCCCCTCAGAAATAATGATTGTAAAGGACTTGAAATCTCATGCTAACTGAAAACGTTTACGATTGAAAATGTTTTAAATTCACCGATAAGTGGCAATCTTTGTCAAACTGTTCGTATTTTCAACACAAACAGTCGAACTGAGATCCGCCAAATCTTTTAACTCTATACAGTTTCCGTATTATCTTCGTGTTTATCACTTGTTCCTCCCACTGTTCTTCTAGCCCGTAATCCCTGTTCCGCCATTAATTATTCCCACTAGCATGTAACCATAAATACAGTAATTAAGACGTCGGCAGGCGTTGCGGAGGATTGCGTATGTTGCGTGCGCTGCGGTGCGCTGCGGGTTGCCTCTGGTGCCAGTGGTTTCTGACTTCAGTTTAGGAGATTTGTGAATTGGGAACAAGGAAGTAAAAGGTTCTGAAATGCCGTTTGTGGTTTAGTTAAAGTGTAGTGTAGTCCGAAGCCCGAAAATCTGGCTACGAGTCATACCACAGGGTATCGTGTCATCCTGTAACAGTTTTGTGGAGGTGAGGTAGGCAATAGCTCCATTATAAAGTACTAGTATTCAATTATGTATGCATAATTCTGGATGCATAAGTCTAAAAATGCTAGGCAGATCATGATGACTATTAATTTAATGAACACCTCTGCTATTTCAGTCATATCCGTATATTTTGTTCTCAGTTATATTTGTAAAGTTAAATAGTATATTGTTCGTACCAGCTAGTATGGCAGCCGTGGAAATAGTGATGTTTCTTCAGCAAACATTAATGTTTTGCCACCGTTAGCGGCGTTTAGTTTGTTTGTGTGAAACTGTTGTTTTTAGGCGAAGTAACAGTTGTTTCAAATATGCTGCTGTTTTTGGGAATATAGGGCAAGTTTGAATTGTAAATGGCGTAGTATTTTTGGCACTGGAAGCAACTATAACGAAACTATATCATTGTACGAGTATTTTCGATATAAATACACCGCTGTGTTGAAATTGATTTGTTGAAAGACATCAGACATCACACAGATACTAATTACGAAAAGTCACTGTTTGTCAACTGATAAAGATGGTGATTTTTCGTAATACGACAGCGAAACGCATTATTCACATACCCCTTCGAAATACAGGCAAGATCCTATAGTTTCTACACATGATGTTAGATCATTTTAATGCACGTGGAACAGTCAGTCTATATCGCTATCATTTTTGCTACCACCTAATCTTTTCGAACTAAAATAAAAGTCCCCCAAACGTCTAATTTCTCGCATTTACAAAATATACTTAAACATTAAACAACATTTAAAGCGATATTCAAAACAGCCAGGTAATCCATCTGTCGTGGAACACAAGCGGCTACAGCAAACACTCACGCTCAATCCGATGTGTACCCAGCAGAGAGGTGCTCTCGAAGGGCGCCAGTTATTTGCACTTACCCTTGGTTCGCGCTGGCTCAGGAGTTTTGTTTGGTGGGTAAGGTGGCGTTCACAATATTATGGTGATTTTGTTGCTTTGATTTAGATGCTGTTAATGTCGAATATCACTGTACGATGGGTGACCTCTGTCTCTCTACATCACTATGTACTGCTCTAAGAACTATTGATGGATAAAAGCATTTTTAGCAATGTAGACTTTTATCATTATTTTTCACTGAGTGTAGTAGTTGTTCAGCAATCTGAGCTCTGAGTCAGCTCGAAACTTCCGGTTTCATATATACCATAGATACCAATCCTTTCGAATTAGAATCGTTTATATGTATCTGGCTGTGCAACATTCTCAGTGGGTTTTCCACTGAAAATTACCTGTGACTACAATAGACACGTGTAAGTGAGCACCATTAACGGGAGCATTAATGTGAAAAAGACACTGAAAGAAATCCTGGGAAGTCGGTGAACTACATAGATCTACATAAGTATACGTGAATTATGTCTTAAAACTTTGTGGTTCCCCGTAATAAACATGAAAACTTGTACGTTTGTTTCGTAATAACAAACAATAATAAGTTATAGGTCCATCGACTTAGTTGTTTCAGTACCTACTCTTACTTATAACAGTTCCTCTCTTAACATTATTTATGTCCGCGATTCCTAACTTCTTTCAACTCGTAGACTATGAAAATTATCGTTGTTCTAAAACAATGTCTCGGTTCCGACCGCGACCCAAACTTCCCTCTACACCGAGATTAAGAATTATTACCTCTTATCTCTGTCCTGAGTCGACGACTCGTCGGCTATTCGCGCGTACTGCCTCGCACCCGATATCTGAGTGAAATTATTTCGACAAACTTTACCTAACGGTTGAACACCCCTGGCAGGACTCCATCACTCAACACACCAAACTCATCTTTACACACACAATCATAAAGCTTAATTTACATTGGAAAATCACGACGCTTTCGAGACACGTGATTAACGAAAAGCGGGAAACTGGGAAATCATTTGTAAATTTCCGAAAGGGACAGGTGACGTGATATTATGCAAATTTCCGGCGAGTGCGAGCGAGATAGAAGCATTGCTGAAGTTCAGCCGAACAGACGCGTCTCCGGATAAAATTTATACGCGGATGAAACGATTTATTACAAAAGCGTTGAGTAGGTACTCGAAATTAATTACACTAAGTTTTGCTTTCATTTTGTACCATTGTGCGAGGTCCGGGGGATTTTCCTTGTCTTGTCGAGATATCGGCGGTTTTTATTACATCCTCGACAAAGGGGATTTTGGAGGTGGATATTTATGACAAGTTTGCAGCGCTTTATTTTCTTTATTTTTGTTTTTTTTTCTGTCTATGAAATATTTGTCGGATGCTCGATGCTTACGCTTGTTGACTCAGGCATTAAGTTATCTTATAGCTGCGACGTGATCGAGTTTGTTTGCTCGATATGTTTCAATATATTGCTGTTTTGTCGGCAATACATAAGGGGTTTTTTTATTTATATTTAGGAGTGAGTTTAGGTAATTGCTGTGCGCAACATGCTGGTCATGTAGACAATAAGTATACATATCATTAATCTTTTTCGCCGTAATGTATGTATATATTACTGTTTCTAATATCTCTGAGGTCCTGCCTGTAGTTGTAGGATTGAGCAAAGCTTTATTTATTTTTTCTTAAAACTCTCAACGGGGCACGTACTAAGTTGAAAAACGTCTACCACTTAGCCGATAGAAAACTGCTAACTTGGGATTAAATTGAAGCTGCGTTTCATCTGCGTACTATGAAGTTACTGCGATACAAATTGCGAGCATGCTAACACGAGCAGAGCAGACAGTGACTGTGCGCGGTGAGAATTGAGATCTGTATCTAAATGCTGCGGGTACTGTCGTGATGAATGGCTGGTACCTAGGGAATAGTGTGCGTTGAGCTAAACTGCTGAAAAATAACTGAACTCTTGCTTAGATTGCAGGGTAGGTCAGAGGAACTGTTCAGTGAGAACGTTTGAATTGTTTGTTCTGATTGCCTCATCGGTCTAGTGGTCGCAAAGCATTATCTGCTAACCGTGAGTTCCTGGATCGATTTTCAGGTCAGGCTAAGTATTTTTGGATTTTCATCAGGATTGCTCAGTTACAGCCCGAAATATGGATTTTTACCGGGCTGGTCGCAACAGGCTCTCCCCTATTACGGACTTTAACATGACTGGCGAATTGATGTAGTTAAACCACACACACACAAAACAGGCGTAATGGTATGTTGTTCTGATGCTTATTCCCTTGTGATCCAGATGTATGGGAAGAAAATTCGCTGTGCGGAAAAGGTCACTGCTAAATGGCATCGTATTAAGGTACCTTTATATAATAGCTCAATAATATCATCGGTCATTACCCCGGCCAGGCGGTATCGTGCGTTGTGGCGACGTCCGGTTCCGGCGTGCGGCGCCACGGTCCACTTCCGGTGTCCTCGGCCTCCGTGACGTCACTGCCGGTGCGCGTGTTACGCACTTCCGCCGCAAGTAGCTGTAAATAACAGGCTCAGTTTCAGGAATTTTCGAAAGATAATCTTATTTCGTGAAGCGTATGTGACTAATATGATTGCGAAACCATGATATCATGCTGAAAGGGGCGAGCAAACTTGTCTCAACCTACTGACTGTCACCGGACCGATTTTTTTACAATTGCAGAATGTTTTTAAATGTAATATTTAAACTGACATGGTCACTAACACTCAAAACAAATACTGAACATCCTAGTGTCTTTAAATGATTTCATCATCGTCATCACTGCCAGCCCTGTTCTACCCGCAGTTTGGTGAGGCCTCGTCCCTTTCGTGCCTGGCGTCCCTACCCTGTGCGAATCCTATGCAGGTCTTTCGCGCGCTCTATGTCAAGGGTTCTCCCTTTGTAAACAAATGATTTGAGTTTTTAGCATGTAACGTAGTTTCCATAAACCTTATTTTGTGTAAACTGGAGAATACAAGCTCACTAACACAAGGTAAAGTAAACACTGACAAACTCAATCAAACAATAATTAAAACCTATCTCAACAAAACATAGGCACGGAACAACATCAACACAGACGGTATAACAACACAAACATTCAGTTTCGTACACTACGTCCCTTTGAACAGAACTTTACACGAACGTACATTTATTACTCGCGCGGAGTTCCGCACTAACCCAATACTGGCCAATGCCGGGACCTGCCGTAAAAACGGCCGGAATTGGCAAAGCCGGGCGGCTCTCTTTGAGATTGATCTAATGGTTTTGAACGGCGGAAATTCGGGTTTGGAAAGTATCTGTTAGTCTTGTTTTAAAGAATAGATTGATTCTGTCAGTGATAGGTTCCCGTCCACGTTGACAGCAGAAGTAATGTTTACTAGAAAGAACTGAAATTTTCAGCATGTTTCAGTTCTCCTAATTCTAAAATACTCTGTTAGGCCCATTTTGTAGAGCTTTCGCTTTATAATTGCTTACTTTATTGCTTACTACAAATAATTGTACAATACTCATATTTCAGCACATGTAACTAACAGAATCAGATCTTCTTCAAAATTTAACCATGTTTTCTTGTTCTCGAGTGATTTAAATCCATCAAAGTACGAAGCGTTTTTCTTCATAAAAATGTCTTAGACTAGCGTTCATGCACGAGTGACTCCGACTGGAACTTATCTCACCCCAGGGAAAGATAAGACGAGGAAGAAACGCGATAGGGCATCATGTCGATATGACATCTGATAAAACATTAAATAATAACAGCCAATACGGTATGCAACCAACATGTGGATAAAAATTAATAGCACATCAATATCCAATAGCTTTAGGTTACGCCACCAAGACTTCCCTCACTATACCTAACTCCGCTCAAAGAAAATCTAAAATATTAATACATAAATCAAGCGGTTATGAAGCGGCGCTAGTTGCTGAGGTTTCAGTACACAGATCGCACAAATATCGCTACTACGTAAACGACTGTGCACGGAGAAAGTGTAACGGAGGGGTGGGTGCATCCGATGAATATGTATGAGGGGGGCAGAGGGTCGCCGGGAGGGCCGGGAGGGAGGGGACCGTCCGCGTGTAAATGGAAATTTCAAATAAAAATACCTCAAATATTAACATGAGCCCGATTCGTGTTGTTCCGCGTGTTTTTGCGCGGCCGGCCCGGACGGGACACGTATGATAACACGCCCGCAATAAAAGCAACGTTTTTAGCGGAGATTCGTTTTTTGAATTATTGTACCTACGCCTGATTCGTTGGGGCGGACTTTTGTAATGAGTTGACGTCAATGGCGTGGCGTGGGCTCACTGTGATTGTGATCACAGATTTTCAGGAGGCCGCTTTAAGTAATCAACCATTCAGTAATAGATTACGCTCATTACTACATTATCATAGAATAAAAGTACATCAAAGGAGTATTTGACATGCTTCAAGCTACAGCTTGTAGTAGCACCGGGTCAGTAACTCTGGGCCGCAGTCTGTCCGAACTCGACCCAATGTTTACAACTTTAGTTTTACTCAAATTATCTTAACGGGTGATTATACTGATCATTATGAATAAGTTTTACAATGAGACTAATCCTGAAACAGCGGAAAAAAAACGGTTTTTCCCTACCTTTGACGATTTATGTAAACACAAATGCAAGGGACATCTGATTTTCGTTTCAAAGTTTTTGTACCTAATGCAAACAATTAAAAACCACTCCCTAAAATGTATTCCTAAGACAACCTTTTCAAGGGTTTGCTTCGTACCTCAGTCCTCCGTACTGGGTCAGGAGAGCGCAGTAAGAACTGTTGATATCGCGAGCTTGTATGAATAACGCATTAGATGTGAACTTCGCCGGGCTGCCGGGCGGCCGGGCTGCCGGGCTGGCGGGCTTGCACACTCACAGGGGGCGGAGGTTGCTGCTTCTGTATACAAAATGTTCATCAGCCACCTGAATGTAATTTTCATTGAAGTGTTCCCAAAATTCTTTTACTAATTTTCAGGAGTGATACAGCAAATGTCCAAAGCAATAATGTCCTTTTTGTTGCCCAGCAGCATTACTGTGGTTCGGTGTGAAGACCATGAGGCATATAAAATTCATCTCTAAAGCTCGAGCTTTCTTTCAATATTTCCCTTAGTGGCACAAATCAACATTTTTACTTAATGGTTCAGGTCATATGTTCAAATTCTATGTGTCAATTTCGTCCTGAATCCATCCTTGTAGTAGGTCAGGAGCACAGACTCCCAGAGCAAGCAGCGTTGATACGCGCGCGAGTATGAATAAAGCATTAGATGTGAACCGCGATGGCGCACGGGGGACGAATCGTCGAGCCATCGCTTATGTGTATTATGTATGCGATTTTGTCATGTTTTCGAGTTTTGGAATACAGACCGATGATTCGTGTTTGATTTTGAATTGGATTGTATGAAGTACCTTTAACAGTTATTTGTTAGCCTGAAGGCATGGCATGGGTTTTAGGTCTTAAGATGGCAAGTGGCTAGCACTTGTTTAGCCGTCAATGGTAACCACTTGAGTATGTGTATCACTATCTAAGTGTTTCATAGTTCCGACTTTTCAATACATTTTCGTCTTGTCTATCACCATTATCGATGACGTAATGTCACTTTTTCTAAGCCCTCAGGTGTTTATTGCAGCACAAGTTTTATACCCACCAACCGACGTAATGTCTAGTATAATTATCCATGATTTAATGGATTCGTGGTACAACCCCAATTGATTCATATCCTACTCATTTTGTGATGCTATGAGTATAATCAATTGTGTATAGTATTTGAGAGTTTCAGTCTTTTGTTAGCAATTTTGTTGACCATACTTCTATATGAGTTCGTTTCATAAATAAACCATCTAAATAATTGCTATTAACAAAACAAAACAGTTGGTATTTTATAACTAAAAGCTAATTGTGTAGCGATACAATCAGCCAAATATTTTAACACATTACTTAGCTGTCGTGACGTCAATAGCCATTAAATACGTACTAATTATTTTGTTTTAACTATTTACTTTACTTTACCGAATAATTTATAGTAGGAATAACCAACAATTTGGATAAAAAATAGATTAAATTGTTTCAGCAGTACGTAACACGCTAAGTTTGTTTTAGTAAATCGTTATAATTTGTTACATTTTAATTAGGCTTACTTTATTCAGTAACTTGACTAATTTTCAATGGTTTGAAACTAACTGAAATTATTTGAAACACGCTGTATAAATAATAAAATAAACATGGAGTATTGCAGCTGTTCAGCTGGCTGGTAAAACATGAAAAATTTGCAAGATTTATTTTTAGATGTTCGTTTCGTCTTTGAAAAGTGGACATTTTCTTTGTAAATAGTTAATTGATCACAAAAGCTGACTTTCTCAAAGCTGTGCAACTTAGTTGTTGTGGTCCTCAGATACAACATAAGGACCCTCTCACATATGAATATATAATCCCAACTTCGTCTGTTTACCACAGACTACTTCAATTATCTACACAGACCACTCTCCTTCATACTAGACGCGACACTTTTTTACATGCGAGCGTGTGTTTTATTACCGGAACGGATCTCAAGTGCGCCTGTAAGCTATCGACCCTCGTCTGAAGGACTCTTCTAGCTGTTCTTTAGCCATGACGATTTTTTGTGGAAGAATTTTGTGATTAACGATTGGATGATGAGAATGAAGTTGAGCGAAGAAAGTACACTTGTGTTATTTGAGGATATTTGATGAATATAATAAAAGGGTTCTGTCTAGGAAGTTTTGCAAGATTTAGATGATTAGAAGAAGACCTACTAGATTTTCTATCCAACATATCGAATGAGAAGTATATCATCGCGCAATGTCGAAACATTTTTTTTTTTTAAGTAGGCTGCAAAACTTCCAGAGAGAAAAAAAATTAACTTTCAGATGTGGCCATAAATTAATTCACATATTAAGAGACTGTACCCAATAACTTTTTCATGTTAAGTTGATATACAATCGCATTACTTAGCATTGGATTACTCACTTATGAGTCGACCTTAGACTTAGAAACAAAAGCAAAGATCTAGGTACGCAAGTACCGTGGCTTGTTGCAGTCCTTATAGCCTAACCCCCATGGGACAATAGTATGATATTACGCATATATGTTCTACAGGAGAGTTTTAAGTCTCCCCACATTTCACCATAGATATTATCAAGGGACTTTTAATTTTGCAATTTGTTGCACTGACACCCTTGTGGCCGGGGACAGACAGACGGACAGATGGATGCTGTGACGTATGTAGATTTTATTTTAAGATAACGCGGAATAGAGTTGTCTATTGTGCAGGGGTGTGAAATTGTGGTGTCGGGGATTCACCACGTTTGGGTGATCACTGATCAACACAAGGAATTGAATTGGAGAGGAAATCGTTTTGTTAATTTGTTAGTGTGCAGTTCTTAAACTTTTCGTTTTACGTGTACCCAGTGTTTTTTTAAAGTAAATTATTGTTTCATATATTTATTTACCGCATTGGCAATAGTCATGCTAATTTTGGTTTAATCTTGTTGACCTGAGATTGAGAACCTAGGAATTGAAGATGAGTTACGTGTACTTTTGTCGGCAAAAAAGTCGACTAAGGCGAAAGTCAATTTATGTCCTTGGGAACTTGCTATTTACTGCAACTCTGATTTATTGCCAAAGTATATTCCCAACCAAAAATAATTCCCATTACACACCAATTCCCGTTCCTTTTACGAAGATCGTATTAACGAAAAACTCGCCAAAACCCATTAAGTACACACATAGGTAAACAAGCTTATGTAAATAAGGCCGGAGCCAATGCACGTTGCACAAAACACAAAGCAAGTAATCCTCGTTGAATTTATCTTTTTATCTACAATTAGGATTTTGTCACCTCCCCCAGAGAAGGGACCATCAAAGGCCGCTCTCATTATGCGAGGTTATTGAGTTATCAAACGCCACGGAGGGAGATTAGTTCATACTTCCATACACAAATCCTATCATACAAGCTGACGCCTCTGAGCAAGCTCATGACGGTCTACCGCAAAACATTTGTACTACGGAGACCTTCAATCTTAGTTGCACAACCTAAATTCAACTTTAAACTTTTGCAAGTAAAGTTCCGAATCACTTTTGCTGGAAAACTTATGTGACAATTTTCCAACTTAGCAAAACTCAACTTTATCGTTTTAGGTTAAGGGTGGTTTTTCTTTTAGTAGGGTTGTGTGAGTGTGTAGTTTTCCTCACACATAGATGGGTAACAAGGAAGTTGCCAGCCTGTTATTTGTCAGTGCAAAGGGATAATTTGGTCCCTTAGTTTAAAGCGACCGATAATGAGATGCGTATTCGATTATTTTTCCCGTTTTACTTTGTTACGCGATAGTTTATTGAGTT
Source organism: Noctua pronuba (assembly GCA_905220335.1). Classification (NCBI taxonomy): domain Eukaryota; kingdom Metazoa; phylum Arthropoda; class Insecta; order Lepidoptera; family Noctuidae; genus Noctua; species Noctua pronuba. The sequence goes on from LR999896.1 coordinate 18,525,359, forward strand.
TTGGTTAAAATTGGATTTTGGTTGTTGCTGTTGTTTACCTGTCTGATGTTTGTGTCATGAATATTTTGGTTGGAACTCAGATAGTTAGGCAGTTGTCGTTGTAGTGAGTTTAAATAGAAAGTAAAGTAACTTGAATGGAATGTTCAGAGTGATTTGAAATTACTTACATTAAAACTTTCTTTAACTGCAAAATAATATTGGATATAAACAAGAACAAGACACATTATTTGATCTCTTCAGAATTCCTTTTGCCAATAACTCTGTCTAAACTACAAAACCACCTTAAACAAACCCCAATTAATTACCCCTAAAAATCAATTAACAATCACAAAAGTACAAACGTAAATCATAACCCGTCAGAAACGCAATTAACACTAGCGCTGCGACCCTCCCTTTAGGAGGCCTCCATTGGACGCGGGGGCCTAACAGACCCCGTGCAAATTTCAAATTGAGATCCGTTCATATCCTACGCGTACCTAATACCTACGCAGTACCTACCTACACCGAGGGCGAATGATTCGTTAGGAGTCAGTCAACCGTTCATTCGTGAACAGGGTCGGGGTACATGCGTACCTGTTATGTGCTGAGATAGTAAATATTTGCATACATATCAATGTGGAGTGTTTAGGGTTTGACGTTATAAAGATGAATTGTATTGACGTTCTGTTTTTGATGAGTTGGCTCGTTCAGCTCTTTTGCATGATGGGGTTTTATTTGATTAAGTTTTTTGATGAATTTGATTGTTTTTTCAGGTGGTTGAACCGAAGCTACCTAAGTACTTAAGTAGTATGTAGTCTTTAACTTTCCAGACAAATACAAGGTCTTTAAAGGTAACATGTGTGTAAAATATAGAAGATATTCTGTGTTCCTATTTACAAGTGTGGTGAAAGCATGGGGTAGTAAAAAATATGATATTTCGTTAGATTTTGCGTGATAAGTAACACCCACCCCACTGAAACCCGATCCGCGAATTCTCTTGGTAATTAACTACCAATTTCATTTCTTGATGCATTTTTAAAAGCGTCCGACGGCTTTTTAATGGTTATTTTATGGTGACGGATCGCTTATTAAGTTTTTATGGCGGCCGTGCAGTGACAGATGGGATGTAGTTTGACACCAGACTTGAGGGTTACTTGGCAGTCGGGAAAGTGACGCCGAATGGTAGCTACCACTGCGGAATTGAGAATTAATGTTGTGATTTCAAATGTTGGATTGAAATGATTTACGGATACTGTTGGTTGGTTCTTGCGATGAAGTCGGAATCATCCGGCCAGGTATTACCTACGTAGTCAGTTGTAAAATATTATACTCTTTTGAAGCATTGTTTTGATGAGTACCTAACACATTAACATGTTGTATATAAATTTTGGTATTAAAACCCACGTGCTAGTGGATAGGATGTGGATCACTCCACATCGACTTATCCAGTCGATAAGGATGTGGATCACTCCACATCCTTATCGACTATTAAGAAAACAATCAGCATCCGATACGTCTCCATCACAATAATAAACGACGATATTAACCCAGCTATCCACATGTATAACGTTATCCGTCTCCCCAAGGACACTGAGAAAATTAAAACAGATGATCTAGCGGAACAGTCGACGCTGCGCCATAATTAAAAAGATAAGGAATATTTTCCTTTCGGAGCGTTATGGAGGAAAAACCCCTTCTGTGCCGGCGACCGGCGACCGGCGCCCGCGGAGGGACCGGTTAACCGGTTACTACCCCCCGGAGACCACACACCGAATCGGTTGCGCACAACGCTGATTAAGTAAACTAAGATAACATAGCCAATATAGTGAAACGTCAAAAGTCAACAAGGGCGCTGAATGTAGTAAGTAAGCTAAGTTGATTTGCTCGTATTCTCAAGGGTTGTAGGAGTATTGTTATCTCAGACGGTTACTGTTTGAGATGATTGGATTGGCTCTCGAGATGAGCGCTTCATTGTTTGACTCATTGTTTGTGTTGGACGGGTTATCTGTTCGTTCTAACATTGGCTTTCGATGTTCCGTCTCTTTTAGCTATTGACTGTCTAGAATCTAGATAGCTATGATACTTCAACAATCCCTTCCTATCTGTTGAGCGTCTCTTTGCTCATGAATTTCGAAACTAAACGAAGGGTTTAAACTTTCAAGTAATATATAAACTACAACCTCAAAATATGATTGTTATGAATAGATTCAGATTTTCTTTAAATTACTGTTTTTCAATATTTTTATATCCTGTTTTAATTTCCTAGTTCTAGAAACATATACACAAACTTTAAACTCCAAACCCACAAACACCCTCCTTACTCTTAACAACTGCACTTGCTTAATCCAAAAATTAGTAGCAAAACACGTCTCGTGAATATCGATGTGTAGCCGTAGGGTGGCTGCACCACGTGGTGGCTCCGGCAGACGCAGCAGTACCTGCCTCACTTAGTATGCAGCGCGGGTTCGGCCGCGTATTGATTGCCTACCCGGCTCCACTCGTAGGGCGGCCTTTTTCAAAACAATACGAACAAGTAATGATTTTTCCCGTACTCAGTTTTGTTTTTGATGCTCAAGACGTGCTGTAGACCGTTTAGATAAGTGGCGTTTTTGGAGAATCATTTTTCGACGATTGGAATCGGATTTGATTATTCGGTTCGATTGGCTTTTTACAAAAGTAAGAATATTCCTGCTTCTTTTTAGAAGCTATACAAACAACTATATCATTTTCTTAATGAGATCACCTCGTTTATTTAAGTTATTGGTTTATTTTTGTTGAAAATTATGAGGTAAAATTATATACCTAGTTATTAACAGATCAGTTCTCATATTTGAATTTGGTTGAGGTCTGCTATACGATATCAGATAATACAATATCCTATTTAGTTCGGACCTGCAAAATTATGGGACTTCTCTGTAGGTACTTGCGTTTGTTCAGGAAGTTTATGAGCTTTGACTGGATAAGATTATTAATGTTTGCATTCCATGTGATGATTGAGTTACTAGTTTGAAGCAAGTTATAGGTGGTTAGAATTTCTTTTGGTCTGAATGTTATCACTTCGTCTTTCAAAAGCGAACATCTGTTAAACTAACTTAACTAATCAAGAAGTAATTAAACTTGGCAATCTCTTACAAAGCTCATGGTATTGCATTATTTTAATGCTTATTCAGGGACAATTTTAAAGACCACTATATAATAGTCTTAACGTGCTCACACAAATTCACTTACAATTTCCAAACTAAACAAATAGCTCGTAAACTCGTAAGCCTCATGTGCATAATGTTGAACTGACAGCATTTTGTGAGTCCTTTAAATACAAGCTGAAGTATGTGCGGGAATAGAATAAGTTATTCAAAGTTGCGCCATCTAAAGCGTCGTTGTAAATTTTCTCAAAGACATTCCTTGATCTGATATTGTGAAGTGAAGGGGTCGCTTTGACCCGAGGCGGCATTTCAAGGGTTATACGACACTGCATAGTGTAGTGCTAATGTACTACGTGACTGGGGACACTGCCAAAGTACCAAAGTACCAACTATTTTGAGATTATATATCCTGATATAAATTGGCCCCAATTGCTGATCCAATTGAATTTTGAAATATTATTAGGTTGAGAACGAATTGCTGGTAGAAAATATTAACTCGCAGTCTTAAAATTATTTTAGAGAGGAAAGTCTAAAAGTTTGTTCAATTCGATCTTTGTGGAGCAATAACCGCATCGTACACCGGATAATGATACGATAAAATGTTTTCAAAGTTATCAGCGTACATTTGATATCTATGCACTTGTGTTCGTGCGGACTTCTATACCAGCTGAAAAAATCACACAACAAAGTCAGCCAATCGCAATACCAACTCGAAATACAAAACTCATCGATCGGGGATGATCTGGAGTTGTCCAGACGATATAATTCACTCGACAGTCGTATAAAGCCGTGAATTGACAATAACGTAATAATGCTGTGTGAACGATTATCTCCAGGCAGTAAACGTGTCGTAAAACGGCACAAGATTTGCGCCCACGCCTGGTGTGCAAGCCATGCCTGTAATGTATGTATTGGTTAGTTTAGCATGTTTGTTGTGACTAGGGCACGTCACGGCACATGTATTGATAATTTTTGTTCATTGAGGTATTCTCTTCACTGAACGTTTGTAGCGTCCTAGCTTTGGACGCACCAAAGCTAGATGGACCGACTTCCTCAACAAGATGGCTGGGTCAAACTGGATCCGGATGGTGCAGACAAGGGTAACTTAGGAGAGGCGAATACCCAGCGGTTGCACGCGACACCCAGGCCAAGAAAGCCATACTTTGGCATGCAAAGATTCATTTAGACGAAAAAAATACAATCATCTTAAATGATAAAATATGGACCAGGTTTTGCAAATAACATAAGAAGCCAACTTGCCTTGCCAACTGCTCGATAGGTAGTTTGAGTTCCAAACCTATTTACATTTCATTTCAAATCAGCTGCTAGAAACGAACTTTCAGAATATTGTTGTGAAAACGACCAAATTCTTTGATAAGTTTTTTTAGAAAACTTTAAACACAAAACAATATCTACATTATTTTAGGTCACACTGTGCTACAAGCAAAAAATAAATCGATAGCACATTACCACAATAGGGTGAAAGCCCAGATTAGCGGACCTTATCCCCAATTTTATCTAAATACTGGCTATAATCCCGACGCGTACAATGGTGACAAAAATAATAAATATGGCTCTGGTACCGCCCACTCCCGTAACCGGCGTAATAGTACCGGTTGTGTTTCAATATTTTCGTATTGGGGCTATTAATGAATAGGGGCCGAAAAAGCGAAATAAACTAACCCGCTATTGATATCACTAGGGTTATTGTTACGACGTCGTTCTTGTGTACTGTTTTATGATTTCTGCCATTGTGCGAGTGATGAATTGGCTATATTTTGGGGCTTATTCATAGTTCATAGTTCCTGTCTCTTGCAAAGTTAGTGTTTAGAAATGGCCCTACAGTTCATTCAGTTACTATTCTAGGCACGATCGCTGTTGTTGAAGGAAACCTAAACGTTTGTAACTTACGATTTGTGATAAATAAATTTATTTGCTAGTCTGGCTATTAATTAAAAGCTGAGATACCATCGACATAGTCGAATTCGTGAGAACTTATGAGAAACATGTCGACGCAGTGAGTTAGTCAATGGTAGGCGTAAGAAGTAAGTTATGCGAAAATTCAATTTTACTCGTGAATTGAAATTATCCAATAAATCTGAAATAATTGCACAGCCATTCTCACAATACCCACGGATGTAAATGAGACGGTTTGTTCTCAGACAGCGTTCATCATAACTCAGCCGAATGAAAACTATGCGTGCTTTTGGGAAAACCGTATTTCACCATCTGCCTATCCTTTTCTCAGCTTTGTTTGGATCGGCTTCCATTCGAATAGGATGCAGCTGAATACCATAACTAAACATGGATCGACTGCAATCTGACCACCCTTACTACCGTTACTGGGACGCACTATACCACTTCGTACGACTGGTTGTCAAACTTTCGAGATTCTAACTATCCGTAACAGCTGTCAAAGATCTACGAATGACAGCCGACAACCAACAACTGACAATATCTTTTTGTGAAAATCGTATTTAGGATAATAATAATAATCACAGTCACCACAACGGACGTTTAATAAAACATTCTAACAAAACGTATCGTCAAAATCAAAACGAAAACAAAAAGCGAGTCTCACACCTCCCCTCGACCCTCGCGCCTAATCTCCTAACAAAGCGTTGTTGGAACATTTTGGCGCGAAAATAATGAAGTGCACGTGTCTGCGGACCCTCGGGTCCCAAGTCTCGGAGACCAGGGCACAATAGACGCGTGTCGATCGCTATCAATGGACCAGCAGCTCCTGTGTGACGGGGCGACGGTCCAAACAAAACGCGCTTCGTAAAACATTACCGGATGAGTTATGGTGGTAGCACGATTAGGTTCTCATTGCCTTTATGGGACTGTGTTGTTAATTGTTGAAGGCGTGGTTGTGAATTTATGCAATAAAATTCGGTTGTTTGTGTTGGTGCATTTTTGTTTTGCATGTACTCATAGTTTGAGCGCGCCACAATCATATGAACGAAGCTAAACTTGACGACTCTTTGGGAAATTGTGGACACCGCACGCTTCAGAGCAAACTTCTTCCAATAGATGTTAAGGTTTCGAACTTACGAATTTTGCTTATGGGTGATAAATGCTATGCAAGGCAGAAAAGGGTCCCCTTAAAGACAACTACAATCGTCTCGTAACAAACTGTTCCTCTTTACGTCTAAACAATAATATAATGATTGCTTTAACAGACAAATGCAAGGACAGAACAAGCCCAAACAAAAAGGTACACACTAATGAAGGTAGTAACACTATATGAAAGTAGACGGGAAAGCTCGAACGCATAAACAACATCCTTGAATTATCCATATCATCGCAAAATATACGAGACGCCAGTAATTACAATTGCAAAGGTTGACGCGATGACAATGAACACTATTGCAGAATATAAAAACTATCGCTTCTCTCTTCACAATAAGGTGTAAAGTTAAACGGAGACATAAAACAGTCAGCACAAATCACAACTGACAATATAATACGTCCTACGCTTCTATAAAACAATGAGGGACGATCAAAAGTAAAAATGAAAGCAAAAGAAGTGAGACAGTGCACCCAAACATAAACGATCATGACTTGCATTCGAATCGCGAGCAATAAAATAATAATTATACACATGTGACTTATTAGCTGTACGTATTACAAATCATGTGAAAATAAAACATAGAGTTTATGAACCCAGCACCAAAGGAAAATTAACCTTGAGATCTACAGTTCAAAGTGCAAAATAGAGCTATGTAATTTGGATTTACGATGTTATACGATCACGCACGAGAAAGTACGAACAAAACAACAAAAGATTTAACAATAGAAGTACGTCGTATCATTTGTTAAACGTCCCTTTAGATGACGAACACTATTATTTTATGAATGATGCTGGGCTGGGGTGGTTTTGGGGAACTTAATACTGTATTTTGTTTGATGAATATTACTTTTAGATGGTAACTAAAACAGAAAACTGTAGGTTTTGAAAACTGGGCTATTTTTAGCTCCGTAATGGACAGGCTCAATAAACGGTGCCAACTTTAGCGAGAACTGTTTATTTTACTAATAGCAATCTGAGGAAGAATTTGGAGCAGTATAAAATTTGGAATTTTGTAGAAACAGTTTAGATATTGGTAAGTATGGAGTATTCGCATCCTTGGTCAACTAAAAATTAAATTAAATGTAGTAACAAAAATAAGAAGAATGTGGCATTAGTCGGCATTTTTATATATTTTTTGTCGTTTTATCAAAATGTAAAGGCGTTAAAAAAACAGTAACATTTTGACTAAAATGCAACAGGGAAGTTATCAAAAAAATCATAAAACAATTGGCGGAATTACTGAAATAATTTATTAAAGTAGGGCAATATCGTCACACGCCGACCCTATTCATAAAGATTTTTTATTCTAAGTAGCAACACATACAGCTTATACGATGCTTTTTGAATTAGCAAAAGAATGCTTTATCTGTAGTGCATTATGGTTGATTTTGTAATGTTAATGAACTTCGAATTAAGTTAGGGTGTTGAAAAGCAATGTCATTTGACTAAGGACACCTTAATGCTGAGTATTTAGTCAGAAGCGGAATGGTTTTATTGTGCGAGAGTAATGTATCGAAAAGTTTTAATTTTGGTTTATGGTTCGAGAGGAAAGCACCCTTCTTAGTGTGGCAACCCTTTGTGACTGGTTGCATTTTTAGTGGAAGCGTGGGTTAATTTGTCACTTCTAATAAAATGGTTACAATGAACGAAAAGGGACTAAATAAATATTTAACAATTTTCATAATTTATGAATAAGGCTACTTGTGCTGATATGAGCCAAGTGGGTTTTAGGACCACTACAAAGAGCATGATGATTTTCTTGTTTGTTTTCCTTGCTTTTGTTTATGGCATTCTGAACAAAGTGCCACCTTTCTGTTTCATTTTTTTGGTTACTGTGCAATATTTCTCTTTACTTGTTGAATAAGAAATACTAATAGAATACTACCTAAGGATTCTCCTGTTGAGCAAGCTAACTCCTCATCCGTCCTTTACAAATTAACCAGGATCTCCTCAACACGATTAACAGCAGGACCTAAAAAGCAATAAAGTCGACACCCTAGCCTACGAGATTAACAGTTCTTATACTATAACGAACGGCACCATCGCGAGAAACGCCGCGGGGCGTCTTTGTATGTTTCGTACCATTTTATTGGCGTCACTGGATCCCCGAGGTCTTGCATTGTTACAAGTGGCTCGGACGATTATTGCCCTCACCCACCCTAGCTGGTCTTGTATGAAATGATATGCCATATTTGTTAATAGTCGCACTGGGGAACGTCATTTGTCGTAATAACTGTTTAACGCCTTCGTTAAGTATCTATGTGTTTGGTACTGGTAAGCGATTGTGAGCGAAAAATGTTGAGCAAAATATGCTTTGGGAAAAGTTTTGGTGTTTGATAAGGTTTTGAAAAATTGTGTAAGTATTCAGAATATAACCATACATTGCAGATTATTTAAAGTAGGTAGTTACACTTTAAAAAACATACCTATAACACTAGAAAACTTTTTAACCTATGTACTATTTATGAATTTAGAAATAAATATGTTAATTTCATTAAAAGTTATACGGGTACACTTGAATCTTTAGAAAAATTGAAGTATCTATCACAACAATTTGTGCGGCATTCAGGTTCATTTTTCTGGAACTAAATAAAAGTGCCCTCCGGCTACTGACACCACTCTGCCCACCCCGTTCAGTTAAGTACACATCACTCTCGATTGAAATATTTTCAAGTGGTTTTAAAACACTTTAATGTTTAATGGTACTTGCAAAATTTCTTTTGTACAATTATTTTTTGGCAATTTAACATTTTAATCAAATCAAAAAAAATATGTTTTAATAAAATTATCTAATTCGTGCTATGTAAAATTGTACACAAATGCTGATAATTCAGTTTTTACCTCAAAATGAAAATTATAGATATTTGTCTGTAGATAAAACGTGTACCGCTATTTCAACACTACCGGCACGAAGCAGAGTGGCGCAGTGGAAGCGTGCTGGGCCCATAACCCAGAGGTCCGTGGATCGAAACCACGCTCTGCTATAAATCTCTTTTTGCATTTTCCACTATTTTTCTCTAACTTTCTGTATAATTTTAACAGTGGTTTTCGTGCTTGTTTTGTTGTTTCTACATCTATTACGGTGCTGTGAAGCCGTATCACAAAGTTTGGTTTAAAAACAAAGGGACAAACACAAACAGCGGTGGACTGTGAGCGCGTTTGTTTTATCATGGGATATTGATAATTTATAGCACGTGCTCTTCCTCCGTTCGTACCGCCAATGTTTTTTTAATTGTCCGCCGGCGGCTCTGCCGTTCTGTTGCCCTTTTATATTTTTAAAACAAGGTAAATAACATAGTTTTTCGGGTGGTTAGTGAACTGTGAAGAGAATGTTTTTGTACAGAAATGAGGAAACGTGTGTTTGTGTACAGCGCCATCTGTTGGCGTGAATAGGAACATCGACATTTTCCTTATCTTGTACTACAAGGATTCTTAGCTTTGTATAAGATGATGGATTGATTGTGATCTTTTTACAGGTTAATGACAGGTTTTCATGACTAACGTATATTTAATTAATTCAGCAATTATCTAAGCAGAGTCAGTTCTCATTCAGAGCACAATTTATAACCGTTCCAAACTATAACAGCGCTCTGTAAGTAGGTACACATTCCAAAGTAAAGCTAGGTATTTATAAGCACCTACTAGCGGGGCTGTAATGTAGCAGACACACACCTAAAGCAGCAATATGTAGTAAATAAGTTGCACATAACGTCAGGGCGCGAGACGAGACGATGAGTGACGTTGCGCACCCTCGCAACTTCATTACACTACCCTCGCGCGCATTATTATGTAGATTCCAATTTAAAACCACTTGTTATCTAGTTAGCGACGAAAAATACCTAACTCCAGCCCCCAAATTAGCCGCCGGCAGCCAACTACACCGTAAGTAATCAATAGCAATTGACAAACGAAGCATTCGACTGTCAAATTCTAGTTTTGACAGTAACAAAAGACTGGGCAAAGTTATTGGTGCGGTTGCGAAAATTGGGCTTGCGAACTCTTTGTTAGTGATTTTTGGGGTGTGGACAGCAAAGTTAAGGTGGTGGATGTATAGCCGTAGGTGCGTAATAGGGGTCTTGTTATGGTAATCGTGCCCCGAGGCTGAGGAGCAGTGAGCAGTGAGGGTACTGCAGGATTCAATATGGAGTGGTCATCGATTGGAGACCTAACGAACGTTGGATTGGGACACGTTCTTGAGTTCTGCATTATGGTTTCGAGTGTCACGTCGCATTTGATAGAAGGCAACTTGATTCGTCAGTTGTATTTCGCAATAATATATGAAACTTTTATTGGTAATTAAACTGTTTTTTCTTTCTGATTTTACAGTGCACCAATTTCCACTCCTGACACTTTCTATCCATACTCCAACCTGTGTAAACTTTACTTCAGCAGCGTTGAAAAGCAGATTAAAATAATTTCGTCATTAAGCTTAGGAACCCTCCTAGCTAGATACCCCGTTGTGGTAAAGAAAGGGTTGGTTATACTTAATGATACGAATGGAAGTAGATATGCAAGATCAAGACAAGTAAACAATGTGCCTTACTCATTGGCATCTGTGGCATTTCGAACCACCAGTTTGAAATGAACAAAGGTTACAAAGAGCTATACGTATCTATATAGACAACAATTTCAAAAATCCTAAACTGTTGCTTCATACATATGTTTGAAAAAACCTCTGCCCGACAACGTAAAAAGCGCCATAGATATTGTTGAACTATCAAAATGAAAGGCATTGTAAGGATGTTAGCAATATTATACCCCATGCACCCTTCTTTAAGAACTACCTGGAAACTAGAGATGGGAAAAAGACTGCGCAAGAACCTATTTCCGCATCTAAGGGAAAACAACCAAATCAATCCGTAACCCTTCATAAAACCGTTTGGTTCTCTCTTACATAACGCATTTCAATCATGTCTCCACTCAGCGCATTGCCGTTTAATTAACAGACAGTTCGCAATTTATTGCTTTTCATATAGTTGTGACGTTCATTTCAAACCATTCAGTGAAGGAATGCGGACGATTATTCTTCATTTTGGGGTTTGATAATTATGGAAACATGGCGACGAAATGATGACTGAAAGTTGTATCAATTTCATTATGGTTATTTTAGTTCTTCCCACTAGTTGTAATAGAAACGTTAATAAGGGGTCTGTTTGTTGATCCATCTCTAAGAACCACTTTTCAAAGGGTTCAGCAGTGGTAGGAACAGCAGTTTGGGTTATCAATGCTGATTTTTTCGTGATTTCATCCTTGATCCCTAGTAAATATTGTTCCTATAGATAGATACAAGGACTCTTTTTCAGGTTTTCAGTTACCTACATCTTGTCTACAACTAGGGATTCACATAGATTCCTATAAGTGGTTGTCTCAGTGTAGTCTGTGAGCTGTGAGTGGTTTGAAGTCCGTTACTAAACATTGAACTCGATGTAAACTGCTACTGTGTAGTGTGTAGGCGGATTATTATTTAACCAGTTCTAGTAAGACTGGTCTTAATTCCCGCTCGGCCTCGACAGATATCGACTGTATCCAATAAAAAACTGATGCTGCTGCTACGAACAGTTCGCTTCTTATGACACCCAGGGGACACAATGGGGTGGCGGGATGTAGTCTGAGGCATACGGCCTCAACTTTGTTTAAATTAATTATTTTTAAAGAATACACGCATTAAACACTTTTTCCAAGAACCTCGTAGTTTCAGTATTAGTTCTATCCTTTTTTCTCTGAGTTTACCGCTAGTAAAAGTGTCTTAAATAACATTAGATGTTATCGCACCCTATTAAAATAAATAGGTCTCCTTATAAAGTTATTTAAAAATATCAGAAGATAAGTGCGATATTAGGATATAATAAAGATATCGGAGCGCGAAGTGGGCCGGCGTCGTATCACGTCCTCCATGACGCATACCGAATGCCATTCCCGAGCCGTGATGAGCTCATTCTCTATGAGTTATCGCCTCTCGCTAAACACACATACCTCCGCTTTATTAAAATACCACAACACATCTAAATACTACCATTTTATGGAGACTAACCATCATCTCACTTAATAGGAGAAAGTGAGATTAGACCATCATTTAATTTAAATAATTTGATATAAACATTTTATATTTGGCTACGATTAAAATAATGAAAGCTTCTGCAACCGCTGTCGTTTTATTCCATGTATATATGCAATCGCGAGCCAAAGTCCAATTTAGTATCAAAGCTATTATAATTATTTACTTACGTTACGGAAAACGTAACATGCACGCGATCGCTCCGTCCCCCTCCGACGTTATCTTCTATCTCTTTCACATTTTGACAGATCGAAATATCAAGTGACACGACACTAGTTACCGCTTATCGTTTGCCGTCATATCAACCGAGCAGAAGCGGACCAATCGCAGTCCTGCATGTACGCGCGCTTTTTGACAGATCAAAATGTCACAGATTAAAAACAAACACGATTGCGCGCATTTTTGACAGTTCAAGTCACAGATTACCATAAAAACAATAGCACGTGTAAATAAAGCGGTTTTATACTGCGATTATGTATTTTTAAACGTTTTATTTGCGTGTTACGTTAGAGAAGCAGCGAGTTCGCTGAAAGACGTGGCCGCACTGGCTGAATGTCGGCTTACTCTCGCTCGTTCAACTAAATTTTCAATTCAAACAGGGTCTTTATAAGGGTAGTGACGCTGTACAAAATTTACATATCGACGTAATAAACCAAGCGGGTGTCTGATTTGAATTCGGATCGCGCTTTAAATGGGACTTTTTGTTGTGTTGTAAAGTTTTTAATTGTGCTGTTGTTTATACAAAAAAATATTAAACGGCATTCATACATGGGTTGGACAACAAAACAGATATTACCATTATTAAACACTGCTGCAATAATTAATTCAACCTTAAGTACTTCAATGATACACGATAACATCAACCCCTTCACACCAGAGAAGGCCACTATTCAAAGTAATTGTAATTGAGAAGCTTTTTCTATTTCAATGCATGGCAAAACTCCATTACTTGTAATTATTTAACATCATTTTTTAAGTGGCTTGTGAGAGATTGATTAACTCACGCGTTGAACGGTCACTCAATATTTATTTAAGCAAGCAAGTAGCCTCATTACACAAACATGTATGCTGGGGATTAGCATTTCGCTGCTTATTACGCGCCTTGGGCCGTGGTCACACGGTAACGGGGTAGCGGGATATGAGTATTTTGAACCTGACTAGAGTCTATGTTTCTTGTGCGTTTAATTTCATCTTAACCTATTATTGGGTGAAGAAGAACTTTATTTTTTTCCAATGTCCCCAATGACCCAATGTCAACTCAGTTTTCTCTTTTTGTAATGACAGCACATTCATTATATTGTACTGGAAGGTGACAAGCAACTCTCTACTTAGCTGATTATTCCAGGTCCTTTTAGAGTACTGGTCACCTCTCTTTTTTTTAATAAGTCAACATGGGACAGATTACAGTGACCAGAAATAAAAAAAAATGTTTTTTCCTTTTATCTTAGCTACAAAAATATAAAACTCACCTATCCTTGCACCTGAGAACCAGGGTAGGTGAGTTTTATATTTCTCGTAAGTATCACATTTCGACATTGGCATTCATGTATGTAATCAAGATTATGTATTTTTGCAAATGCAGTACGCGATGTGACAAAGGCAATTTTATAAAATACACATAGAAGTTAAACTGGCTTTCCGCTGTCAGTATTACCTGGGGTGTACCCACTTACAGTTGGCATGCGCGTACGCCGCTCGATCTTAATCACCGTTTCACACGTGTGACTATGAAAAATGATCCGGCGTTTAGTGAAAACTTTGCATATTTTATAATTAATAGAACCGTAACGTTATTTAATTTAATTTGCTACTACTGCACTTAATATCTAGACTAAACATAATTATACTGACGAATATTTTAATGAGTTGTATGAATGTTGAGTGATGAGAAATATCTACCTTGTTACTGGTACGCTTAGATACTATCTGGAGATTATTTAAGTATTTAAATAAATCATCATTATTGTGGTATTATAATATGACGTATTTATAAACTTGGTTTGAATTTAAATGAACTAAGTATGTGTGTGTGTTTGCTCGGAATATTTGGCAGGCTCTTGCTCTCCCTCTTACTCATTGTGTCTGATATTTTTCCCTTTACTTCTTACAAGCCTCTATTAAAATTGTGACAAATGTAATTGTAATGCATTCTCATTTTTTCTTTCAATTAAAAGTATTCTTCGCAAATTCTAGCATCGCCAACTTAATCATTAGGCACTAACTTTCCTTCACTGAGTAAGCTGTTGGAACAGCCTGTTCCAACAACTCTTTAATATGCCAACTAGACTGCATTACGCATACAGAATTAGCATATCTGATTGTCTAATGAAGTAATGATTAATAATTTACGTATCACCATGCGTCAGCTGTAACTTGTGATTAGCAGCCATTACTGACAATAGCTTGTTATTATTTTAATTATTTATTCAATATTCTGACGATCGATCACTTTTTGTATTGAAAGTGATAGCGTGTTTGTTTCCTTGTATTGTTAAGTAATTATATGTTTTATTGGTCTTGTGATGTGGCCTTGAATGTTGAGTTTTAAGTTTATTGACAAATTATTTATTTAAATAAGACCAGGCATTATTATAAGTTAAACATGGCACGTTTTGAAGGAATCGTTAAAGAGCTTCACTTTTGACAACTGCGTCCAGCTTATTCTATACAACACAGTGGCTTATCTTGCTGAAACTTTTCTTCACAAAATGAGTGGAGATCGTGTAGCTCGACAGAAACAAGAGATGAATGTGATCTACAGGTTAGACTGAGCGGTTTAGTTTGTCTACTAATTCTCTTTGTGATTATAGAAAATAAAGTTCTGCCGTTAGGTAGGTACTAGCCATACTGAACCAGAAGATCTTAATTGAGTTTTGCTCCATGATAGTAATAAAGTATTGAGTATAAATCAGTATCTGCCGGTGATACAGAAAACAGTAAATTAGTTGTATTTTAACCGTTGCATGTGTTCGTAGTTTCACTTATTAGCATATTAACCCACATCTTCTTGCTGATACAATGGAATTCCTATGTCGTTGCAAAGTATATGGATATTGTTTATGGTTAGCATTAAACTATACTGCAACATGAGTCTCACGAACTTTTTCCTTTTATGGTGTAACACTGTCTTTTGGGTGTCAAGTTTGCTACTTCGAATAGTTGTGGTAACGGTAGGGTAAAGCAATGCTATATCTAGGACGTCAAATCTATGATGTTTGTTTTGCAAGAACATTGACGTTTGGACAGTTTTCTGATTGATATTTGCAATATACGACGTCTTTCGAGAATTCTAGGCAACTAATGACTAAATCATCTTCAAAACATTCAAAATTTAAAATTGAGTCACAAATTACGCGAGACAAGCGGCGATGATCGGAGGCCTGCGTTCGTGGCCACTATCGATTTTTCCGTCCGCCCCCAACTTTGTTGACAAAGGCTGGTTCTTAAGCCAAATGAGATGCACCCCAAAGAATATTATGGGCAGACATCGCTCCACTATCGCTAGATATATTGTTGTGAGCGTAGATATCTCGGCGGGCTCATATCGTCTCTTTATTGATCTTTTAACCGTTCCGTGTACGGCTGTACCGGCGCTTTATTAAAATGTTGTGTTTGCTCATTGCGCGGTGGCTGGTATTTGTTGAACACCGCTGCAGCCTCTGAAACGGAAAACATTGTCAATGAACAACTTTTTTCTTCTTTTTTGATGCTTCAGAACACAGTTTAATAACAGGTAGACGAATACAGTACTCATTTGGACCAAAACGGATATCGTCATAACGGATAGCAATGGTAAAGTCGAAACTGTACTCTTCATGTTTCGCCGATCTTTGCAGAAAATGCCTTCGACGCAGAGATGTAAATGAGGTATTAACAAACTGACCGTGAAAACACAAGTAGAGAAGCAATGCGACTTAAACATTTCATGAAAAGTTTAGCTCAGCCATCAAGTCTACGGTCTCACATTTTCTTTTCATTCAAAAATCACTATTGCATCTTGATAGATAAGTCATTAAGGACGAATATTCCTAAATTCTGAAGTAAGTGTATGTAAAACATGTTTTACAGCCTTTTCGAAAATTATTACAAAATCGAACAGGTCAATTACCCTATCAACTACACGACTCGCTCAATTCCCACAACTAAATCTCACTGTTTATCATTATTTATTTACGTGTTGACGAATACATTGGCGCAATCCCCGCTGCCATGCCCGCGTATGCAAAACACAGGCCATGCAGTCTCTCACACTGCAATAACAAAGGGTACTAATGCTCTTAATGCCGACGCCATTAATATTTCAAAATAAACTAGATGAAAAACGAGGAAAGCCGTTGAGCAATCACTTCGGATGAGAACTTGCTGCGGATTACGGCTGCTGTACAAATGTTGTCATTTTAACGTGCAATGAGAGGTAAGTAGGTGATGTAGGAGTGTCTTGTATTCAAATGAAGCAAGGGATGCGGAAGAAAATAAGTGAATCTTGAATAGGTATAGCACGTGATTTTTGTATGATTTACGTCTCGTCTTGAGACTTTAATGCAAGATCAGTGAGAGTGGCTGAGGAAAGTTGGATGGGAAAATAAAGATGCACTGGTGAAGCTAATTTATGCTACTAACTTTACAAAGGCAGGTTTGATTCAAATACACATCTAGGTTCTCAAAGCAATCGTTACTTTTGTGATTGCAAGTAAACTATTCCAATAGATGATGACCCAGAATTATTTAGTAGATCACATCTCAGTATAGATCTTCAATCCTTTACTTTCCCACCATATCCATGGAACATAAACCACTAAAATGGTCACAGTCCCAGCAAAATGAAACCAAAAAATTAATGAAATCGCACACACAAGTCGTTGGCCGGCCGATTAAAATCTATTAGTGTGCGAGGGGAGCCTACATTATTATTCACATCACGCACGAATCATATACGCAAATGTGTAATCTTTTTATCGACGCGGCGGGCAGACGCGGGCGTGAGCGGACAATGACTATCGATACTCGATACTGAGTGACGCTCATCACTAGTCTGAACTTTGGTGAGCTGTGTTTTGTGGTTAATTCGTTGGTGAGGAGATTTTATTTCCAGGTACATTCATATTTCCGTATTTTCTACTCAATCAGTCGAACTTGGTGCCGGTGACTACATTCCGCTTGGCTGTGTGTCTGTTATTACGTTTTTCTCTAAGTTTTTCAGGTAGGGTACACTTTTGATTGAAGTTTCTTTTACATCTTCTTGACAGCAGCGTCTACAGTTAGTTCAGTTTCATTGAATTTTCTATTCAAGTCATATACCAGATTGTCATCTAGCCTAAGGAAGCAATCATGTTAGCAGACATCCGTTACCATCCTTATTCGGTGTCAAGTACATTCCTACGCAATTCTGAGCCGATACGCCATCACGTTGTCACCTCGGAGGCTCGGAGCCACGATCAAGATTACCGAACTTGGGCGGTGGGCGATCCAAATCCTTGGCCCGGATCCGTCTGTGCCTGTACCTGTACCTACACACCTACCGCTGATACTCGCACATAACCACTGTTATGATATAGTCAGGAATTTAGTTAAAGACGTTTACATTCCCGGAATGTTGGTCGGCTGTTTAAAGCATACGATTTGATGAATGCTATGGTTATTCAGCGATATGTGTTCACTTGTTTAGTGTTCATTGTAACTTAATTATATATCTTGCTTACTCAGCAATTAAGATAGCGTGGCTAATAAATAATAAATTTTAAAAACATATTAAACTACCAAGGAAAAAGTAGAAAAACTATGACGCAACCATTTTTGCTTTTGAACATCGAGCATTAGATTTCTTTGAGTACGACGTCCAGGTAAAAAATCCGTTTAAAAGAAAAGCATACTTCAAGCTCATGTGATTAAGTATTACCTAGACGATATCTTGCCTGTAATTTACGACAAATTGAAATCGTATCGTAAGCAGTAAAAGTCTTTTAACTTGTTCGCGGGTTTCAAACAGAATAACTTAGAACTGAAAACTCGATTAGTTTCAGCGACTCGACGCGTGTTTATGTACTGGGCTACATATCGGTATATATAGATATATTATGTACTACCTGATGAGGAAACTCTATATTTGGTCTATCGGTAAGGCAAACAATTATATGAAATTATATGTTTCAGTGATTTCAAAGTTTCACTTCGTAGCACTTGCTACGAACTTCACCGGCTTCCTTGCTACGAGGTACGAGGGACCTACAGTAGTACAGTGAGTGTTACGTACATGTTGTTGCAAAAACCAGATATTAACGTTTACCAGATACCTATTTCAATGTATTGAAGAGTTGAGTTTCGTTGTGGTTTGAATTAATTGCTATTGATTTTGTTTCGAGTTTTTATGTGACGCTGAGGAATGAGGAAAATGGCGTGAGGAAAGTTTTGAGTATGAATGTGGATGGGTATAAGAGTACAGGAAGACCTATAAACGATAGATGGACTCTGTGAAGGATGATATGGTACGAAAGGGGTGTCTGATGAGATGACGAGTAATAGAGAAGTATGGAAGAAGAAGACATGCTGCGCCGACCCCAAGATAACGTCAAGAGAATGATGATGATGATGATTTTGTTTCATAAACTCTTTAGAAAATGTTTACAAACTCAAAAAAATACTGAGATATATTTTTTTACTACTATTTTAAATGCGAAAGTTTGTGAGGATGGATGGATGAATGTTTGTTACTCTTTCACGCAAAAACTACAAAACGGATTTGGATGAAAGTTATCAGACAGATAGGTTATTACCTGGATTAACACATGGATACTTTTTATCCCGGTGGCATGATACCTTGGGACAATACCCAAACTTAACGCGGGCGAAGCTGCGGGCATAAGCTAGTTTTACAATAAATGGAAGCTGTAGCTACACAGACTGTAACTGGTGTGTACCACTGCATCCTGAATATTATGTGAAACATATTACGTCACATTACCAATCGATGCACAAAGATGAATTGACAGCTTCCATGTACGTATTAACTTCACAAAGTATGTGAAAAATCGCGGAAATGTGTACACTGTTATGTATTTCCACTTTTCAGCGATATCGAATTTATTTGAAATCAGTTTCGCAGTTTTTTGACGTTATTTTCACAGAATTGTCTCTTATCAATGACACAATTCATGACAAAGTTATGTGAACCACATTACATAACACAAACTAGGTCGTCCATCAAATTGCTTGAACCAGAAAAATTCCATTCTCATTTGTTACAGCCATCCGTTCTAAGGTTGACAACTCTTTTACAAAGTGAAAGCCTTACATCAAAAGGCACATTATCTTGATATACAAACGGAAGGCCATATGGGGTGGTCAGCGGCTGGGCGGGACGTCCCGCGCGTCCGGCGGAACCCGCCGGCTGCCGGACTGCCGGCCCCTTCCTTCCCTTGCTAGCCGTCTTTAATTTATGTACTATGTAAGGAAGCCAGTCGATTGTCCTGCTTTCATTCCTGAATTAACGATTTTGGAGGTTTGTGTGGGTTGGAAAATTGCGTGCGTAATTCTGTTATTTGTGCGTGTGTTGAGTTCTCTACTCAATTTCTACTCAAGAACGAAATACTCTCAAGTCTAAGTTCTGAAACTTCTGCCTACCCTACCTACCATGGGCATAAAGCATTATTATGTATGTGTGTGACGCAATGGGGTCATTCTTACCATTAAAAATCAAAGATAATTAGAGCATGAGATTTCAGTTGTACCATTTTTGAAAGATGATCATTACTTAACTGTCGAAGGTACACATAATGTTTCTTCAATGGTCCTATTAGTATTAAAGTAAAATTCGGTCGTGGATTCGAGTGTTCATCAGAATTATTTTGCCCATAAATAATTATTTTCAAAGGTTACACGTGGGTATATTGCCACGTGTAACGCGGTTTTTCACCTTCACAGAAATAACATTATTGTTGGTATCTTTTCATTTACAAAACCATGTAATTATACGTTTTTACTTTTCATTTGTATTTTATATTCGTGATTATTTTTATCGCATTGCTCGTAAATGTTTACAGTTCTGGCTCACTAGTAAGACCCGGATGTCACCGATGACGATACAACAGTATAAACTCTTTTGAAGTAAATATTTTCTTTCTATTGTATAATATTTATTATATACTTAAGGATTTCGCGTTTTATCTTAATATTTTTGTTTTTTTTTCTTACCTATTCACATCGTACGTATGAGAATCCGTTCACATCGATTCTTCTGTATATTTTTTTCCTGACAATATTTTACAAGTAAAATTAAATACTAAGCCCAGGTGACGTGATACAGATCTATTTAAATTCAACCGTATATTTCAGTTCGCCTACTATTTTATTTAAGTACTTCGCCACAAAAAAGGATGAAAATAATTTTAATCGTGAATCTATAAATTGGCCACTTCCGGTTTTAAACAATTAAGTTTCATGAAACTGATCCCACAGAAAAAATGTTTACTTTGTCCAAAAACCTTGTTATTACTTTTTGCATTGCACTTGACCTCACAATAACATTAGACATTATATTTAATAAGGTTTTTTTGAGTTCCGTATTTTCGTTTCGCGCCATGAATTTTTATGTGCGCCGAAACTGTTTTATTTATGTGCCTAATTATATGAATCTTTGAGTTATCGGATATCAAGATAAGGTTTTTTGATATTGCATAAAAAACACATCACATTGTGTAAGGTGTACCTAAATTAATTAAAACATTATTAAACCGTCAAGCTCGAGAGCATCCATCGGCAGGCCTCAAAGGGTTTTGTTCAGATGTAGGTAGGTAGGTTACCTACTGGGAAAATTATTTTCGTAAATCATGTTTTCACAAAAAACTTTTTTCTCAAACTCATTTAGGTTAGCTTCAAAGGTGTTTAATTACAATTTTCGGAGGAAAAATCACCGAGTTTTGATAATTTCATTACATGGGTACCTCATTAAAAAGTATAATTAATTACTATCTATAAACTAAGTTGTTAACTACGGTTAACAATACTAATGTTAACCAGAACTCGTAAAGATTATGGAAACTGCAAATTATACTGTTTTAACTACTTAGAAACAAAGACTTAATTTCATATAATAATGTAAAAAAAGAGCATTATTTGAATAGAAAACCTTTGGCCGTTAATGTTATTCTAACGCCTGTTCGTAAGATTACTAAAATAGAATTTTATGACCATTAACAAGCCATTTTACAGTTTTATACTTTTAGATAACAACTTGTTAGTTACTGATTTAAAAGGCGTGTTAGAGATCTTAACTTATTCATTGATTTATCAAAAGTCACTAGCAAGACAGGCCGTTTCAAAAAACAACTGAATTAAGTATAATATTATCTGTTCAAAGACAATTGAAATAACTGGGGAAAACTTCTACCTAGTTGAGAAAGTCTCTTAGGAAAAGTTGTTCATAATGATGAGTACCATAAGCAATTTTCCAGTTTTCAGTTATTTCAACTACAGATAGTATTAGCAGGTACTTACATACTAGGACCTGCATCAGATGTAATCTCTTTCAAGACAGCAGTTTTTTTTAGGTAAATAAGAACCGCTTGTAAAATTCCTATTACTGTAATTCTACTACTTTAATTTGTTTAGTTTGTATGTCTCTCCGGTTAGAATTTCGTAATCCATTTTCACGTGTATTTTCAGAAAGAGACACCATATTATCCTCGTATTCAAGTTCATCTGTGCGCCATCACTCCGCAGTTTCTCCCCTCGCAGGGGGCGTATGTCGGCGGTCAAGTGCTACGACAATATAGATTGATAACACGCCCCGGACTTACAAGCTTCCTCTTATCTCCTCCTGTGACGTCACTAGTCACTGCTCTCTCTTTATTTGCCGTTTGTCTACTTTTTCTTGAAGGGCAGAAGAGTGATGTCCTCGAACCCATTTTGTTGTAACTCTTTTCGAATTTAGTAAAGTTTTGCATGCTTTCAAGTTATCTGAGTACCAACTGTATGGAGAATATCCACCCGAAAAAGGTGTCAACTTGATTTGTTGCAAACTTCCGATCTATCGTTTTGAATACTTTTGCATTGGTATTTGGCCTAAACTTTTCTTGGTTGTGGAGATCAAATTGGCGGTGGTCCATGTAAAATACTAGAATTCCGTAGCATCCTGTTAGAGAGACACAGACCACAGGGATAAGGCTAGGCAGATGATGATTATTTTGTGTAACCGTTAAAGGCCTTTAAGAGAATCAAAACTAACATACTATCATCAATACTCAGTTACCAAACACCCTGTCTAAACACCTTGTGAACTTTCTCTCCATTGTGTTAAGTAGATGTCATTGCGTCATAAAGATCGGCACCCCTCGGCTGAGCACACACCTAACTGTTGGTCAAATACAGTGTCAATGTAATTTAGATTGATAAAGACGAACTATTGACACTGCCCTCGTGTAGTCTCTTGATAGTGTGGAACTTATTGATAGAAGTTACGAGTAAAATTTTGTTGTAGGTAATTCCGCATGAGAAAGATTTAAGAAAATGACGATGACTTTTTTTTCTGTGTCCATTACTTCACTGGTATCTGTCTTCTCATCTTTTCTATTCTGAGTTATGGCGAGTAATATCGATGATCACAATTCAGCGAATGTCACAGCAGTATAGTTTGCAAAGCAGCCTGAAATATGTATACAGCGGCAGTTTTCTTCTTTTAAGCTCTTTTATAAGCATCTACCACTTACAAACTCAATCCCAACCATTGAAGATTCCCTTTTAGATAATAATATGTAGGAGTAAGCTGTCATATAGCAATGTATTTAAAGACACTGGAACAACAATAATCCTGCCGTAAATACCTACCTAAGCCCATCGTCTCACACCACAGGCCAGCAAACAAAAGCTACACTCACCTTCTTAGGTCAATGGCAAATAAAAACTGTCCCCAAAATCCCATGTCCCCATTAACCAATAGGGCGGGGATCAGCAGAGCGCGCGTATTTAGCAGTGGCCTTGGTATCGCTCGACATATCGGCCCCGACGCCAGGCGCCGTTTACTGCCGTTTAAGTGCCTCCACTTACGTCCCTTAGATTTTCCCAACGGGTCAGTTTCATTTGGGACGAAGATTTGGTGTTATCTGGAAGGTTCTATAAAAAAATTCCGTTACTCGTTCGTAGGCTGGTTTCTGTGCTAAGTGCTTGGTGAACAACGTATGACTAATATGTCAGAAAAAAAAATGAAGTACTTCATGTTCAGGGGCATTCTAATAGTTATGAAACAGCTTGTCCCTAACAGAGCACCATTATCCTGTGCAACTATAACCCATTTAAAGCTTATTTTGCCATTCATAGTTTTCTCAACTTTCCGATTCAGGGCTGAAACCAAGTTTTTATTTGTTTTTTTTTTTAAATTAAGTCTCATTACCATTTTTAATCTGCAGCAGGCTCACTCCTGCCCTCCTGTCCTCCTGTCCTCTCGCACGGAAGGAAAACAGGACTACTTTTTTCCTCCGGGCCCCGGGCTCTTCAAACTTCTCAACGTAGCATATCCATTTAGCGTATCCAGTAACAGCTAATTCTCTATCGCATTTCCCAATGAGGGATTCCAGTGTCCACTAGAAAACTTACGCGTAAGACTCTCAAAGACTCACACGACGCAATAGACGTTTTATGAACCATCACCGTATCAGGGACGGCTGGCACGAGCCCGGCACACACTTGACGAGGCTTTTATTTGGAGCTAGGCAATTAGGTGCTGACGTAGCGGGAGATCGGAAGCGAGGGAAGTGCGTTGGATTCTTGAATTGTCGAGTGTTAGTTAACTTGACTGAGATTTGAGTTTAGTTTCAGATTTTAAGATACCTTTAAGGATACACTATATTTTTTGCTTTTGCTAGAGGTAGAGTAGGCTTCGGCCGCGTGGTGCTCGGAAGTTAACCCTCAATCGTATCGTTAACAGACTTTGAACGCACTACCGGGATAAAAAGAATCCTGGGTGCAATAGTAGTTAACAGCCTAGACAGCTACTTTCGCATTTAAAACATTAAAGTATACGTAGGAGGCATCTTCCTGTCCTCCTTGTACAAAACATGTTGCGACGTTATTCAGTGCAACAATGGTAATAGCTAGAGCTAGAGAGTTTGTTTGTTTTAAGATAATGCATATTTTGTGTAAAATCGACATTAAAAAAAAATGTATTATTTTAAAAATTTTATTTTTTTATTTTCTGGGTATATTTCCTTTAATAATAATTTTAAATGTATCTAACTGGAAAAATGCAAAAATGTGCCCGTGGCAAAAAGCACCTAAGTTAAGAAATAGTGCTCATTGACCTAAGTGGATGTAAAACGATTGTTTTCAAGCAATATAAATATTTTAATTAATAGAAGGCTCAGTCGTACTATTACTTATAATTTGGAATAAAAATCGGTTTAAAACAAGATAATATATTTTTTGTCATCCTGTATTGTCCCACTCCTGGGCAAAGGCCCCCCGTTCCTTCCGACCTTCGTTTACGTGATTTTATTATAAAAAAAATATTATAGGCACTACCTTTTTGAATCAAATTTTGTTACCAAGTTCAAGGGTTACAATTTTTTTACACGGAAACCTAATTTTTAAACAAAATAAAAGTACGCAGTTAGGCCTTATAATATCAGCTATCTGCCAGTAAAAGTCCCGTCACAGTCGGTTCTGCCGTTTCGGAGATTTTTTTAATTTTTATTTATTTTATTCGTATAGATAATCCGGTTTCTAGTGGTAGCTGTTCTGATAGGCATGATGTTTGCTGAACAGTCTTTAATTCATATACTGTCGTGGTTATAATTTGATTTTCATTCATTCATTTCATTTGACTAAATATCATCAACTTAAAATTTTATTATAAATCATCACTTTCCACGTCGAGTTCACACTACAATGTCACTATTACCGCCGTGGGTGCGTGTGCGCACAGTTACGCACTGCGCGCACAAATTAGTGTGCGTAATTACGTTACACGGCGTAAATTCAATTTCATGATTGAGGAAGTCGCTTTTGAGGTCTAATTGTCACCTCATTGCCGAAGGGATCGTCATGCTTGTGGACATCAAAGGGTCTGACGTAATTGATCAATTGATATTTAATTTTCTAAGTGCGACCTTTTACTGCTTAGGTCCACTGCTGGACATGAGCTTTCCGACTTTCCCCAAAATGTTGCTTCGGCGTCAGATCCTGCGCTTCTTGCATACAGCTTATTCACTACGGTCAAACTTAGGGTAAAAGCAAAACACAGATAAGTGTTGACGATGAAATTAAAAATACGTTTTGAAAGATATCTTGTTATGAGCCATCATTTTCAATTACAATGAACGGAAATTATGTTCATACTTTTTTCATTCAAAAGATCTTTCATTATGAAACTATTTTCAATAGTTTACGCGATACTTACGAGCAGTTAACAGTCGGTAAGTGATAACCCGATACATGCTAATTTCCTCTCTTACCTCATAACGATCCATTGAAAGAGAAACTGTGGAAAGCTGGGCCGAGTGAGTAATTCAGCTGTACTTAGGCGAAAGTGTTTCTGTGTTATATTTTGTTTACATTATAATAAATTAATATTTAAAAAGTGACATGATCGTACGAACGCTGCAAGACAAATGTCGGTAGCGTCTCGGTACACAGGTCTCTGTAAACTTTTCCAAACAAAACTTGTAAATCAAGTCCGTTTGAACAACTCAAAGCTACTACTCAACTCTTTTTAGGAGAGTATAGGTATTCAGGCTCCCGTGAAATGTGAATGCTTTGACTGAAACTCACAAGTGCTATTGAGTATATAGTCCCGTTGAGAAAAATAATTGGCAGAATGTGGGTGTACCTGCTAACAATACTTACACTTCTGCCTAACTCTTTGGAAATTACAGGCGTGGTGTTGATGTAAATAATAGTATTTTGCTTTGTTGTTAAAAAATTGGTGAGCATCATCTCCACTGTAGACGGCCCTGCCCCTAAGGTCAAACATAAAAACTAACCAAAACAACATTTGACGGCGTCTACGATAATTTAGGCATTGCACAGCACGTCCGTATTAAGATGCAATAAATCGGCGCGGGCGCAGTGTTGCGTATGCATCGATACTAGTCGCAGCGCTGCACGACTCGACTCGCGACCACATTAAACGCGCGAACAATCGCACACCACTCACAGAGGTGCCGATAACTTATAAAACCATACACGAGAGACCAACTAAAAAGACCTACTTTTGTTTTCCCTTTACGCGGCACATTTTGTCGTTATTCGTGGCACGTGGTCGCGAATATATAATGTTTTATTATTAGAGGTTACGACTTCACGCCTTTAGCGGCGCACTGCGACTGATAATACTTTCATTTGTTCCGAGAAGCAGTTATCTGCGTTGGTACGCGTGCTGTGTGCAGTTTCGTTTGTCCGCAACTTTACGGACGATAAACGTTGCATTGAAATAGTCGCGTAAACACGTCGCGGTGTCGCAACTCACTTTACTGCCTGCATTACATACGTGTCTGCTAATTGCTCGCTTGAATTACTCATTCTGATTTTATTCTTGCCTATTTCCTCAAAATAGTCTATAAATATCATCGTCCATACAAACTTTACATGCTGGCTATCCATCGCCTTTATTTAAAATGCAAGTCCAAAAAAAATTTCATCATTCAGCTCAACCTTCTTTTCTGTTTGCCATTTTCAATATTACCAAATAATCATTTCCCACAATGACCATAACGACGCGACAACGTTGTTCAAAAAATTTAATTTGAAACGTTTAATTTGGGCATTACACGCGGTTTTGTATGGAAAAGATTAGCATCAATCATTCGGCGTCATTCGGCTTCACTCGGCGTCATTCGTTTGTTGGGCGCAAGCGGAGCGCGGAGCAAATCATAGTGTTGGCGCGTCACATTGACACCCACATCCCGGTGCTGACGGACCCCTTACAGAGACGCGGAGACGGGACAGTAGGTAGGAACGAGGGGTCTGAGCCTCATAGAGGCTGTGACCATCCCGTCATTGTTGTAGTAGTACAGTAAGAACGTCTATCAAGGAAAAAGCCTCGAGTGGAGACCTGCTTTGCCTTTAGCAAAGCAATTATCAGAACTAAAAAGGCCGTATGGGTCAGTCCAGAATACGGTAAGAAAATTGTAACTATTTAAAAAAATTCTTTCTCAATAAGGTTCGCAAGTTATTATTGATCTAGTTTCTGTATAAGTCATTTTTAACAGAAATCAAATGTCATTTCTGTGTGCATATGATCAGTGGTTGCTGTGGTGCAAGTCAGTGTGTTGTGGGAGACGTCGACAATGCACAGGAAGTGTCGACCAAACGGAATCACACGCGGACATGCCACTAATTTTATATTTATACGCTCCCTTACCTATTGTTCCAACCACGTGAGGACTTGTCGTATTGTTTGCTCGCCCGACGGAAAATATGACAAATCGTGTCTGTGGCTCCACGAAGATAAAGAGATTGGTACGCCCTAGAAACAAGTCAATAATACCAAAGGACGCATTAAAATTTCAAATCCAAGCGTTTCGAGTTTCACACTTTCGTAAAACACAACTCGCAGCCATAACCAACGTTAAGAGCCCATCGCTTGCAGTGAAATCAGCCTGTAAATAATGCCATGAAATTCAAATACCCAACACCTCTCAATAACATTTATCTAGTCGTAAACAAATTCGATTATACAACATCATGAGAACATTATGGCGCACGTCACAGTGCAATATGTCCTGCCCACGTTTGAAAAGCAATTTCAGCACAAAACGAATTGCGTACAAAGGGACCAACGCTAGAAGTGGAGTGTTCTGCGAAGACAGCAGGCGCGCCTTATCGCGGCTGTAAATCAATATATGATTACAAATTTAATGCTACTGTTGGACCATAAATCAGAGATTTTAAATTACGAGGTACAAGCGACGTATCACGACGCGTGAGGCCCCCTAGTGCTGCGCCGTTGTGTCGACACTCGATAAATCCGGATCGCGGTGCTCGCGTGTTAGGGATGGACTTATAAATAGAATCCAGCCTGTTATAATTGTTTGATATTGATAAATCATTGGCCGCAAACTGGAGTGTTAAATTGAAAATGACTAAAATGTTTAAGAGTATTTTTATGGGAATATTTATATTGATTTATTTAAATGACCATCAGTTATAATTTGTCATCGTGTAATTTTAAAATACTTGCAAACATGATGGTCACACGCAAGCACCTTCAGAAGCTCACCCTTGAGGAAAATACATACACAATACGAACAAGACATAATTTACAAACATATAATTAAGGTTATTTTGAGCTTAATATGTTTTCAACCAAGCTTTATGAAATGTCCGTGATAAGTTTCAAGTCTAACACTGTCTTTATCAAGAAACGTATTCAGTAAAACTATCAAATTCTATCGATAAGTGATTGTCAGCCGCGACGCCCTGCCTGTCAGCAGTATTTGCGCGTCACGATGATGTAGTGCACAATATGCAGTGTTCGCGACTGTACCGTTTATGTGTCTACATGTTCTACGATACCATATATCTCCGTTTTATTGCTACGTCTACCACCGATCGGGAAACAGACGCGATTTCTGACCCACAAGACTTTTGTATTCAGAATAGGCGCTCGTGTAGATTTTTATGTTTAAAATGAACCAGATTTAATTTGTCACGTTAGAATCAAGCTTTGAAGTCTGGATGTTTCAGCACTGCATAAAAATAATTAATAAAGCTTTCTTAATTGATTGATTTATAAATGAGGTACACGGATTGAATGTACTTTATTCTTCACCAAAATCAATTCCTTGATGTGTTGACAATGTTGATTTTGTAAAAAACATTTGAATGTTGTGGCCGAAACTTGGCTTAAAATTTTGCATGCTATGTTTTATCCTAGCTAAACATGTTTGTGCCATAATTTGTATTTAACACCACTGTATACCATGTTTTAAGCAAATAAAATATTCTATTCTATTCTATTCTAAAAATGCAGTTAGTTGTTTATTATGGCTTCGAAATTTCGGTTCTAGGGTAGGTACGCATGTTTCCTCACGAAGTTTTCTCTAACAATATTGTGGTCTAAAATGCTTGTCCAGGTTCGAACTCACGAGCTATGACATGCAAGTGGACCGTTACCACTGCGTCACTGCTGCTCCCTATGATACCAATATAACTCATATTCTCAGTTACCACTATGCATTTGTCGAGCAGCAGATAAATAACTTGAAATATAAATATCTGTCAACAATGGGCAGCGTCGATAATTTACTGCACAGTACGCGGTATGCACCTCTGTTCGCGACTGTACCGTACATGTGGCTGGTGGCTAGCATGCCAGGACGATACGTTTTGGTTTTTTTTTTCTATTAGGTATCTGGTGAGGCTGCCGCCTTCAGTGAGGAGAAGAGTTCAATTCTCGGGAAACTTAACTTTTTACCCCTTAGAAAAGGCAGCTACATCCCGTTTGTCGTCAATTAAACAAAATACCGTAACAAATGTGCCGTTTGCTAACTACGAGTATATTGATTTTCATTCATTGAGTTTCGTTTGGCCAATTATTGAGTATGCGTGTAGTCCCGTTTGGTAAACTTTCTGTTCGGCAAGTAAAGTTAAGACGCAGGAGAACTAGTAAGAAATACCACAATGCCTATGCTATGACTTTTAAGGCCTAGACAAGAGTCAAGAGGTAGTAATCTCTGTGAAACCAAATGGTATTTCATAACGGTAAACCGTAACGAAAGCTTTTCCATAACTTATGTCAGTCCACGTTTTTGACCTTTCCATCATCGTCAGATATTCTGCCCGAAGCTGGCCGAAACCGAACCTACGGTCGTTCACTTTTCATCGTTATCGTCCGTTGTCTTGTCTAGGCCTCCGACACAGAATGTTCCCCGATCAGTCAGTGCTCTGTGCAGTATCCGCCTAACCAAGTGAACTTCTACGTTCAGGGGATACTTTACTATGTAAACATACAACTGACAGTGATCATTGCTCAAGTGCTGAAACTTATGAGTGATTCTAACTGAGTATTTAATAATAGTGTGTATTAGCATCATGTATATTTATTATTAACTGCCTCGTCCGTCAAGTGGTCACCAGTGCAACTGCTAAGCATGAGGTACTGGGTTCGATTCTCGGGTCATGCAAAGTGTTAGTTTGTGTTTCCACCAGGTATTTCTCAGC
This sequence comes from Noctua pronuba, assembly GCA_905220335.1. Taxonomy (NCBI): domain Eukaryota; kingdom Metazoa; phylum Arthropoda; class Insecta; order Lepidoptera; family Noctuidae; genus Noctua; species Noctua pronuba. The sequence goes on from LR999896.1 coordinate 18,555,756, forward strand.
AGCAGCGTGTAACCTGAATTCATGTACGGTTGATGACATTAATCTCACCCCTTCCTTGGTACATGTGACTTCACTGGTGTAATGTGGGTGTATTGTATGGTACACCTCTGTTTAACCCTTCTGGGATTACACGCGTGATGTTATGGTATATTAAACCTTCAGCACCTATCTATTACACGCTAGGCTACATGCCCTGACATTATTTGTAAAGTCAATTACACATATTAAACAAAGAGCAGCTAAGTGAGCCGTAAAATGATTGTTTTAACGTATTAACACAGTAGGGTAGGCAGCAATTACGGGCAGTTCATCACGGCTGACAGGCCAACGCTGTGGTTAAAGTAATACACTTAGCTGACCTCGGGCGGCAAGCGCACATGTAACCAGCTTAATTTCATGAGTCCTGTACTTTGTATTTAATTCAGGAAATGTTGGTAAAGTTGTCAATTAAATAACCATGCAAAAACAGTAAGCGTGCAATAAAACATATTCCATACAACATCTACAAGTATGCGCAAGACATTTTATCGTGTGGTTTTACATCGCAGGCTTCGAAAGATTGACTTGACTTGTACGCTTGTCATTCTCACGGTATATCAAACCTTTTCTTCATTAAACATATTATTTCTCAACACTCCCAGACTCGCAAAATGTCATCACGTCATTTCCTCATAACACGGCGCTTGCGCATCTGATCCCGATAACACCCGATAGTAGCCGACTGCTCCCGAAGATTGATACGAATGCCGCCGAATTAATTGGGCGAAAGGGATTCCTCTCCGAATATTAATTTGCTTGCGTTATAAGAATATTTATTTTGATTGAACACTCTTATTTCGTGTGTTGGTTGCTCGTTAAATGGCAATGTTGATAAACGAGACTTTTTCTTAAGATAAATTGGTAATGAAGCGCCTGTGGTATTTCGTAATTAACTAATTTGGTTCTTAGTGGCAGCTTATATTAAGACGAAGAAAGTTAGAGATGGATTAAACTACACTTTGGAATTACGAAACAGTTTTCGTGTTGTATATGCTTGATTGAAAACGCTTTAGGCTCCCCGTAAATCTCTGTGTGTAAACACTTCCACACTTCATTCTCCAGACGTATTCGTTGGAAAATTACGTTCTTATTCTACCTTTACCTGGCTAATAAGCTCTAGCGAGGGAAAAGCCGCGTCCATTGAAGTGATCTATAATGGACGCTAAATCTAATCCATCGGTGTTGGCCAGGGATGACGGGAAGCTAACAATGCCCCCGATTTGCGCGTCCAATGTAGCAAAAACACTTAAGTAGGGGCAAATTCGTCGTTAAATCATCGCTAGCCCGAGGCAGCGACAATTTGTCCGCGTCCTGCGCATTACAGCAACGGCTATTTATCCACAACCCACTTTCGGCGCGAATCAATCATTGCTTTAACACAAAATCATTGACATTTCCCCTGACGTACGAGCGTCGAGCACCAACGAGCGCGGACGAGCAGAACCGATGAACACATCGCAACGAGAAAGCAACATGAATTATATCAGATAATCGGCTGAAATTTCACAGGAGATTGAGAAAAGGTTAAGCTCAAATTAAATTTTGATTTATGAATGCCAATTTTCCCTTCAATACGGTTTCGGTAACGGTTGCAAGTACTGACGCTTGGAATCATCGGGACTTTATTGATAACTGCTCTCTCCGCAGTGCCTGGAACTTGGAGCGATCATTGTGGGTTTATCCCGAAAATGATTAACTGTTTTTGAAAGGTTATATTTATGGCAGTAAATCGTGTTGGTGGTTCTACGTACGCCTGTCATATATCACGAAACTTTAAGTAAAATCAGGCTGGTGAGGAAAGGTTTAAAAGGTTCGTGTAAGAATCGAATGGGATACCATTTGCTGACACACCATTCGAATGTTTGGACACAAAACATTGTGTACAACAAAACAAGGGCTGTCAAATAGGAACAATAAGATTTAAAAGCGAGAAACACGTCGCTGGCCCCGGCACCGCGCACAGGCACGGGCGCGGGCGGACCACACCACTAATGACTTAGCGAAACCAACCAGCTCCTTCCAAAATTAAACAAGGTAAAAAAGCGAACAAACGATCGATCACCGTTCCTCTCAAACAAAACACAGAAAAAACCACGTGAAACGATGTATGGAACAAATTAAAAGCTCAGCGTGAGGCGTCCTGCGGTCCTGGCCGGAGCCCCGGTGCCCGTGCCGGTGCCCCGCTACACGGCTCAGGGCAAATATTAAAGCTGTCAGTTTTGTGTAATTTGAAGGCTCGTTTTCGACTTATAAGTTATGTTATTGAATGTTTTGGGGGCAAGTGCGCGCGCGCCGTGTGAATCGCCTTCAACAATAATGAGCTTCGAGTAAACACGAGAAAGTCCCTTTATTTTTATTAGGAACTTGAAATAATATCGATCCAATCAGTGTCTTCTATGATACCCGACGACTCCTATAAATACCTCTAAGTAGCTCTCCAAACACGCATTGATATTCAATCCGTACTTAAGTATTTGTTCAACGTATCGGCTACAAACTGTGGTACGCAATAAAAATACCATCGGAACGAGCTGTCATATACTAAAATGCCATGCATTACGATAAAAACTGTTAGGTTGCTAATAAAACGTTGGAAATGATGGCGATGCATCGACAACTCCATTACTAGATAGGACGCTAATGACGGCCGTGCCGACTTGCTCCTCATTTCGCCAAATTGGGCTCAATTACTGAAGTGAAGTCTAAGATACTCGCAGATGGAGTGATAGCGCGGCGTCAGGTGGGTGTGCCGGTGCACTCGACTCACATTCGAACACTTTTTCAATTCAAAGGCAATAAAAAACCGCTAGTCACGCACTAAATGCCTCCCCGAGTCGACTCACGAGGCGTCGGCCAAAAGAAACAAACAGAATGGTTAGAAGCGCACACTCATGCACCCACAAAATTATTTTCGCTTCGTAACACGTGTCAAATTTCAATTTTACTAACGTCGAAATTAACAGTGGGCGTAAACAGATTATTGATATTGTAGACGATAAAAAAGTAATCGATGATCGCATAGAGCTCTCTTATTGTTACGAAAAAACTGCTATTGTTAGGTGTTTAGAGGAATGATTTTTTCTTGACTTCGATTAAATGGACGCTGTTTTGACGAAAAAAAATGACTTCATCAATCAGAGGCGGTGTTATTGGGTACAATGGTGTTTCTCGCAATCACCCCGTGGAATCTGCCGGTTCCTGGAACATGGCACAATTTTTCACTTTTTGAAATGAGATCAATTTTGTGACTTTTCAAATTGTACGATTATATTTTGATGCGATTCTATCAGTTTAAAAATTGGTGCCTATTGAATTTTGGACACATTCTAGTTGATGCGTTGATGAGATTATTCTCAGGATGTCCCAAATGGTCTGCGTGATATCAATAGCAGATAAGTGTGGATACATTTAATTTTTTATTTGAAAGCTCCTGGACCAGGACTGATATCTTTCCTGAATAGGTTGATAACAACATACCTACTTAAACGAATACACAACATGACGTCTCACATAAATTCCTAAAAATCGTACTCTGATTCAGATCTATTGTACTTGTATGTGTGTACATAATTAAGAATATTATATTCTTTTCTACTGAAAAAAGTTTTTTATTTTTCCATTTTTAGATTTAATATCCTATACAAATACTTGCTATGCATTTATTTTACATTTTTAACAATACATTACATGGTAATAGGCTTATCCCCAATAAAATGGAACTTAAAATACCTAACTGTCGAAATGTGGGTGTACTGTACACATCTGTGTACCCCGTCAGAGCATACAGGCGTGATGTTATGTTATGATGTTGGGTAAACAATAAAAATTCATTTGCAGCAATCACGACAGATTTCGGTTTCGGTTTAAATACATTTATTTCTCAAGAAACAAATTACAGTTCACTTAAAGAGAAACTTAACTAAATTAACAATAGGTTATAGTTTACATTACGACGTTCAAGCCATCCAAGAAACTAAAAACCCTAGTTTTATTTACAAAATAGAAAGTACAGTCGCATGAGCACCACTCTGTAAACACTAAACAACTTTTAAAAGTGTTTTTCTCTTACTGTTCTGATTAAGATTTCATGTTGTTACGAACATAGTATTTTTAACTCATATTTTTACGAAAAAAAATATATATATATCCCAGATTTGCTGTCTATTATTGAAGAGTTCCGTTCCATAAGGCCATAATCAGATCATGACAATATTTCTAGGGAACCAATTTGGAAGTATACTCTGTCAAACAAAAAAAGTTTTTTCCAAATCGGTTCAAACGTCCTTGAGTAAAAAAAAAATCGATGAATTGAGAACCTCTCCTCCTTTTATGATGTCGGTTAATAAAATGGAACTTAACGTACCTAACTGTCAAAATGTGGGTGTACTGTACACATCTGCGTAACCCTTTCTAGTAAACAGTGTTATGTTGTGTGATTGCGTAAACAATGCATATTTATGCGGTAACAGCAATCGCGGTTGATTTGTTATCATTTTCTGAAGAGTTCCATTGTCTGTCTAAGAAACACATCATCAGACCTATATGAAATTTAAATGGGACCATTTCGAATAAAAAAAGAATTTTGCAAATCCGTCTATATGTGACGGAGCATAAAATGCATAAAAAAACAAATAAACATCCGAATTGATAACCTCCTCCTTTTTGAAATCGGTTAAAAACAATAAACATTTAATAACAACGAATGCAAGATGAATGCGCAACTGTTGCGGACGCGACGTGCGTGCGACTCGGACGCAACACGACAATGTTCGCAAAACGTTATTAATTTTAATTAAAGCCTTCGTTAACTTTGATTAATTGAGGCGACGTCCAAGTACACAGGGCAAGCATGAGAACTTGTCTGCACACCTTTACAAATGTTTTCACTCTTGCTTTGTTGGACGACCGTGCAATCAATATCCATGATTGCCATTTTTTGTGCTTTTGGTAGATAGATGCCATTTAACTTTTCCAAAAAATACGAAAACAATCCTGACATCGCCAAAAAAATCTGCTGTTCCCTACATAATTGACGATATTTTATGTGAACACAAAGATCCGATTTAGGATAGGTTAGTAAAAGTTGTTAGGCTACAAAAACTAATGTTGCATTTAAGCGAACAACAAGCTTTTGGGATAATTTAATGGAATCAGTCACAATGATCTTCTACCCTGAGTTCTTTTAGAAAAGCCAAAGTAAAGAATCATCTTCGTCTACCGACCACTCGTGCCCTTTCTCTTAAAACAACGGTAACATAACGGCAAAACGATTAGGCATGCTGTTTAATCGATTAAAATGGAAGAACAAAAAGTGGTAGTTTTTATGCATCAACAGGTTTCCTAAAAGGACTCAGTTAGTTATCTTTACGGTTTAAAGTTACGCAAATAGTGACAAGGTACGGTTGTCAATTGCGGCTAATAACAGTTATTACGCTATCTTAGTTATTTGCATTCTTATCTAGTAGTAGACCAGACAAGCTCTGTGCCTTCATTTGAAGCTGATTGTCTGTATTTCTTCCAATCATCGGTAACTATGTATAACGAAAAGATACATTCTTAAATTGTTTGTCCTAGAATGACTTTCCGTGCCAAACAATTTATTTAAAAACTTCGTGACTAGTATAATTTATATATCTGCAAAACCTATAATTACAATTCCGCGGTTATTTCTTATAACAGACGCCCACAATATTTTCAAAATGTCGGTCAAATCATATTAAATGTTTGCTCAACGACAATACTTTATTTAAACACGAACTGCAGCGTTTTTTCGCCACAATTGTTCCCCTTCCGTAATAATGTTCTAATCATAGGTTTGACACCCCGATACCCTTACTCCTGAACCTTGGTACCATCAATAGAACAAAACACACAACCATTGCTACTTCAGTTTCTATAGCTTCATGAACCGTCTTTACATTGCGTGCAATGGATTGAGTTATTAGCGAAATAATGCAGTGGGAGTGAGGAATGCCTCAGGGCGTAGACCAGAAAGGCCAGTGTTGAAAGCCGAGGCTGCTAATACGAGGATTGTGGGGTAGGCAAGGGTAATTACAGCAAATGTGGCGCGTTTGTGTCGACAATACGACGCGGTTATCTCGAGCGTGCTGTTGTTACACGGAGAAAATAAGCTTCATTAGGAATAGCAGCTGTGAAATTTGTTTCGATTTTTGCTATATCACAGTGAAAGGAGGTTTTAAAATATTTTTCCGACACCTACGTGCGATCAACTTACCAAAACCATACTTATACATAGAACCTTCTCAATAATACGAAGATGGTGATGTCAAAAAGGTGATGCTTCAACGAATTTGTTTAATGCTACGAAGTTTAAACAGATCAATGTTTTGTTAAGGTGATTGTACGGTTCTATAAGTTCTAATAGGTCTTGCTTTTGGTCAAGAACATCCCTTTTAACTTTTAATAGGATTGCATCGTCAACCTTAAGGGACTGTCTCATAGTCGTTATTGTATAATGAGTTACAACTTGTCGTGTCTTCGTCTGTAGTTGTTCACATTGGTCACGTAAAGCACTATCTTATAACTATATCCGCCTCCTTTAGGTTCTTGCTCTTCATCATAAACTCCTCCAGACACCACTTCCTCTCTTCAATTATAATTCATACAAATTAATCTCCACAGCATTGCACCATCATCCTACCTGCGTATGTCATAACAATTGACAATTTTTTTCTCCGGCCCACTGACAGGATGCGCGCGCGCCGAGACAAAGGCATTAGCATACCGCACGGGGCGCGGGGTGTGGCTGTATTAATCACGTCGAGCTCGTGCCTTGCGTCTGCGCATGATTATGGATTTGTTTAAGGTATTGGTATATTTGTTTTATGTTTGTGCCTAAAGGATTTGTTCTTCTATGAGGACTTGGCTTTTAGAAAGTATGATTTTTCGCATCATCATACCATATCCTAGATTTAACGTGCTGTAAAACGACAAATAAAGTTTTCGATAAACTTAGAAGATGATTTCATCTCTAATGTCGTTTGAATTGTATTGCAACCTTAAGAACGACTTGATGACTGAATCTTGAAAGTGGTCATTTGTAGCAGGTTTCACAATCGCAGAGCGTACAATTTTCCGAATTAAACTAAAGTATCATTATTGTGGTTTGTGACAGCAAACTAATCGACCTATCTATTCTCTTCTATCCTTTTATTCTTTGACAGAACAATATGTACGTCGAGTCATTCGAAATATTATAGACTTAAATCAAATGTGGTCTGTACCACACATTATTTCCAATAACCATTTAAAAGTAGGCTCTTAAAGACCTAATAAATTATTGTAATAAATTGTTTAGTGCCCGTGCTTTTCCCTACATATTCTATAGGAAACATTGAATCTTAGATATCTTTGAATGGACAGCAGTTAGTATCTGATTCAATAAAAAACTAGTATAAAAGGCTTACACATGATGACGTGCGTTCATTATAGTAGGTACTTACCAATAATTTATGAATGAACGTCCATACATCGAATCTCTCATTCAAACATCAAATCAGTATCAAAGACATGAATGGTAAGGTTCGTGAATGGAGCACATGAAAGACTATTGATGTACGCATTATAAGCTACATTGCACTCACGGTTATTATTTGGAACTTGACTGAGGAACAGGCACACGAATTTCAACCTAATACTCAAATCAATACAGAATTATTTTTATTATTCCATCTGCATCATATATATTGGTTAACGCATCATTTGCAAACTCTTATACAACTGTAGCATACCAATATGATTCTTAACTGTATTGATATAGAGATTGATTAGGATGCAAAGTATGCAAGATCTGTAGATGTCAAATGTGTCAAGTCATCAAAATATGTACTGGGTGATGAAGATGATGTCTGATACGGACTTACAACGGTTACAATAGGCGTTTGGAATCGATTTGAGATCTCCTGATTAAAGAAAGTGTTATAGGATTGTATCGATTGAAATATTGGAATTATTACAAGCTCTTAAGCTGTTGAGGGGCAGGGATTTGATTGAATCAGACCCAAGTCTAGTTAGGTGATAAAGAGATTTTGATTCAGAAAGTTTTTACCATGTCATTCGCCATAGTTTCTGGTTGGTTACGTTCTCCATATGGTGTTATTATATTAAAAACTGACAAAGATTCTTCATAAAAGAACAAAGTAACGTCGTCTTTATAATAACAGAGTACAATTGCCGCAAAAATTTCGATCCTTTATAAGATCGGGCTGTCATTAAAAATAATTCCTGTGAGCCCTTTCATACCTTCACAAACCTCATTGTTTATCGATCTTGCGGGCGTTTATTAGTTAAATTTAAGGGCTATTATGTTATCGGCGCTTTCGTCGTCGACAGATCTTTGTTCCCGTAAGCACACAGGAACAATATGGCCGCGTCTTGTGCGGCCCGACTTTTTGCCTTTGTCTCACGTTCGCGCCGACCCGCGACCAGCCGGACACGATGCACGAATCCATGGATGTATGTGAGTCATAGGTTAATGTTTTAATTTCTGTGCTGGCTTTCTGTGTACTCAATGCTGGTGAATTGCTTGCTTATTGTTTGGTCTTTGATTTTTTAAATACTTTATTTTGTCATTTTATCAACTTCAATAGTGTTGATAGCTGCTTCCACACTTTTTTTATTGAATTCATCAGGTTTAAAATTGATTCCTTCGAAAATAAACTTACATATTTTTCTTCCAAAGTTGTACTACGAACTCATGTCCAAATTATACCAGTATCAAAAAATATTCATCCAAAAATCCTCTTCCATTCTTAGCTGAAAGTGTTGGCAACGTTTTGTGCGTTTGCAGGCGTGGCTGCGTTGTCGCGTCTCCGAACAAAGACGTTTAATTGTCGGTTATCCGCCGATAAATCCAGGCAACCTCTCATTATTCGACTATCGAAACGATGTTAATTGAAACTTTTGCTTTTTTATGTCCCGCGACGCGACGTGAGGGTGTCTTACGTCTGCTGGTATGGAGCATTGTTACATTTTGGCGGAATTTCGGATTGTTATTTGATAACTGATCGTTAAACATCGAAATGCAATTTTTGATTTATTTTATACTCAGGAATGAAGGCTGGGAGACGTAATTGAGGATGTGCGTAACTGTGGTCACTGTCTTGTTTCTTTTGTTCATTTTAATAATTCAATGAGAGAATTTTGCTTTAGGTGCACGATGCAGCCAAAGATTAATGAGCAAAAAACGTACACCTTCAAATCTAAAAAAATATTCTCCAAGATCTAAAACATAAACACTTTAGTCATAAAATCCAATTAAACCCCCACACACAGTGTTACATCACTCAACGGCACACACTCGACAAAAACTACAGAAATAGCAGCATATATCATTCTCACCTCCTCGCCAATCGGACATTGATTTATATAGATGCTTTATTTGATTCGATTGTATCATCAGATTGTCATAAATCGGGCCCCCGCGGTTCCCCTCCGATACCGATATATTTCCTCATACGGCTCAAGTTTTTCCTGATGTCATTATGTCTGTGTTGGTGATAACTGAATCTACCGTAGTATTAAGGAAGTATTCAGTTGTTGATATTTGATATCTGTTGATAGTGTTGTGTGTGGATTAGGATTAGGACAGATTTGGAGTGTTAGATTCACCAAAAGTTTATATTGAAGCTTTGTTTTTATGGGTCTTGTAGACAGTATCTTCGAAATGATAGGATAGGGCCAATTTGATGTTATTTAGAAACATGATTCTCACACAGGTTAATGTTAATCTTGACTATCTGCAAATATCGTGTCAGACAAACGGCGCTAATGGTTGCGTTTGTCACCACATTTATCAGGTCCATCATTCCTCACATTTGCAACCTGTCACACTGCGAATTTCTTGAAACAACAATATTGTAAAAACATCATTTAACAAAGGCAAACAACGATTTCTCTGAGTTAGTTCCAGCGGCGTGTTCCGCAATTCATCCCCATCTCGTCACGGCGTTCCCTGACCGCGGCCACATTTTTTCTTGTCCAAATAAATTAATACAGGCGTCTTGGGACCTCTCTTCTCTCTACCCGGCGACTTGTCAAATTAATTTCTTCTCGCAAGACAATTTGTCTGCCGCTTGAGGGCAACGGAAAAAACTTCGGTATCGATTGCTTGGCGATTAGTCAAGGGGCAGACCCTAGTCGAATTGGTTCTGGAGCAACTTGGAACACAATCGTTTTAAAAAGATTTATTTGTCGTTTCGGATCATTATTCATTGAAAATGTTTGTTATTTTTAATAATAATCCAAATAGAATTTGTCTTTCTCTACAAAAATAAATCTACAATCTTTGCCTAGATCATCCACGTTAAAAGATTTTTGACGCAACTACGCACGTAGACATTTCTCTCAATATCACCAATTCCTGTGAATGCCGCCCTCACAAATCTACTATCCCAAATTTTCTCAGTTCCGTAAAATTTGCATAAAAACTCCAACATCTATTTCGGAGGGCTGTCAACCTGAGACCTATCCTAGGAAGATCAGGAACTGAAACGTTCGAAGAGAACTGAGCTCGCAAAAACTTTTTATAGCTAATAAAATAAATAGGCGGTCGTCACGCACGGCCGCATCCAAGCCTCCATTGCCGCCCAAAATTAAAGTGCGCTTTTTTGAAAGCACAATCTCCTCGGTCACAGTCGATAAAACCGCTTCGTGCCGATTGCGGTCTTCCCGGGTTACGTGGAACTGACGCTTAGGCTTAGGACGGATGCTGCTGCTGTTTAGACAGGCGGTTTTATAGTTCAACGCTAAATGTTGTCAAAGTGTTTCAATTACAAATGAGAGTGAACCTAAATCCGTCAGTCAATTTTAGTATACAGAAGAACTTGCCATCACTCGATTAGATTTCAATAAGTCTGGATCATTGTTTCTAAACGCTGACACACCCACAATTTACTACACATTCCACCTGTTTTCAACTCTATCGGTTTTTCAACCCGTCGAACCGCAGCGTTTTCCCTCCCAATCCGACCGCATCCTTACTCCAGTTGGTATTGGGGATCGGTAGCGGCTCCCGGGACTGCGGCGCCTCACAATTAGCCGCGCTAATGGCTAAAGAGTTATCTCTCAGGACCAAGCATACAACACGAATAAGAATCTACTTACTGCAACTCTATCGTGTGCTGGAAATTGCTTTCTGTAATGAGAAATAATTTGCAAAAGAAAATAGTTTGTGGGTAAAACTTAATTGCCTATATGTAAATGTAAGTGTTGTAAGGAAAATGGGTACTTAATGTTATGATTTTCCTTTTTTATAAGCATACTTAATTGCAGAAGCTAGTGGCATAATTGTGGTCATAAAATGTTGAAGGAAAACACCTTCGAGTAATTACAGTCCATCAATTTTTTACCTTAGTAATGTTTTCGTGAGAAAATCAGAAGAAAAACTAATCACTAAGGAAATCTACGCTCCCTACCGACCTAAAACATAGAATCCAAGCAAGTTATTGAGAATAGTAAAAGATAAAAGAACGAGCGCTGTGTATAAATCAAAAAGCGTGTCTGACGTGAAATGTGACGCGACGCGACGTCAATACGAGCGGACGTCAGTTGGCGCTGACAGCCGATATGAGCGAGCGCGATATTGTGGCGTGTAGGCTGAAATGAGACTTTACAAACACTAGGATATTTTCTGGATGTTTCTGTGGTATTGGTTTTCTATTCTGTGAAAACGGTTTTTTATTTGCTTTAGTACAATTTTCTCGAATTGACTAGAGTTCAGTTTCAATGATTGTGTATAAAATTATAACCATTATGGATGCCGTTGAATGGTAAAATATATCATAATCATAATCGTTGTAGTTAATTTCAAGTTACTACTGCTGACTGCGGGGTCAATGGCTGCTGGTATTGTTGAAATAATGAGTTTATAAATGTTTTTTTTTTTTAAATTACGATATACATCACTTCTGGGGAGTTTAAAGAATGTATTTAATTAGAACCTGTTTAATACACGTACTCCAAAAACGGAACATCGACAAAAATGCAAACCAATTAACCCAAAATTGCATCAGTCAAATAAACAAAAGAGAGCAAAACTCGCTTCAACCAGAGTTAGCAGCAGAAGTTGAACACACATGAAAAACCGCGAAAGTCTCGTTACACACGTAACCGACCCCAAGCGGGGCTGAGCTGTACGTTGTGGGGGAAACTTCGCGACCGAAACACGGCGATTTGGACCACGGCATGACAATTAACTGTTTTGCTTGAATGATGCTGCTGAAGTTGTTCAACTGTTGTATAATTGTTAATTTTGGTGTTTTTGAATTGTTTTGGTGTTGAAACCCGACAAATATGTATTTTTTTAAACTTGGAAAAATACTCTACTTTTACCTTATCAATTCATCCGTAGCTTTCCATTCTAGCTGTTGGTAATTTATTTCTCTAATTTCAGTTCTTTGTCTAATAACTTCGATATTAATTTTTATTCATCAATATAAACTATTATATTATTAATAAATAATGCTTCCCACGATCATATTTTATTCACAAGAACTCCAAAACAATCTAAGCTATTATTCCTCCATCAAAGGCATTCCTAAAAGAATTGCATTTCTCCACGCCGCGGCCGAACATTAGTTCCATAAGTCCGTCCGTATGATCCATTCCGTCGCGTGCCACGTACTTTGTCCATCCATCACTCGGATCATCACCGAGTACGCGTCGTCCTCGCAGTTCGTGGTGTACTCGGAGCGTCGGACCCACCGGGCCATCCTCCCTATTGTCCCCTCCTTTATTTATAATTTGATTTCAACAAGCTGTCGCCGCTAGAGGTGCCTTTTGTGTGCTCTTTCATTTTAATCAAATTTCATTTTGGTTTTGCAATAGATGTTTGGTGTATTTCGGTTTTTGATTTGCTGATTTTGGAGGGTAAGAAACTATTTCTGCCTTTTACTGCTTAAGCAAATATTTGAAGTGAGCTAATTGAGCTAATTGTGGTTTCAGAGAGTTTTACAACTTCAATTTAACTTCATTCATCTTAACAAACTTGGGAAAAGCTACAAGGCAAAGTTTATTAGTAGCATTTAGTTATTATCACTTTACTTATCTCAGATAATACTTATCTAGTTCTACTAAGATTCTAGTCTGCGTAGTTCTAGACTTGCAATAACCAGACTTTTTTGCATCATACATGAGATCAATAAGTACACTCATTAATATTTATTTGTAACTCACGATTACAAAACTGACCGTAATATCACGCAGTAAGATAAATATGATTCTTCTCGTCAAAGACAACAGTATATTGATAATCTGCGCACAATAACCATCTTATTTCTTTGTTTTTTTTAAACTATTCTGCAGAACTAAAAATCAAATCGTGGAAGGATGCGCTCCAGCCGGCGAATCGTGTCCTCAATCAGCCAGGCTGCAGGGGAGCCACAACGAGTAAATTAATTAGCCACGGGCTCGAATCAAGGAAACAATAACCGCAAACAGAGGGCTGCGGCCTGCGGTCGCAACATTTGTGTCAATACCTTCAACCCTTATATTGTCAACGGGATGAAATTAGACAGCCCTGTTCAAGGGATATTGCGTTAGATATTGTACGTTATGTAACTTTGAAGAGCAGAACGGTTTATTGATGAATTGTGATGAGGTTTGACTGGAGCTTTCAGTCCAATGTTATTCCTACCTACGTCTGATTTTCGTCAACATTGGAAAAAATTAGGTATGCATTGTAGTGAAGGTTTTAAGAGTTTTGTAAGAGATTTTAAAAGAAAGGATAAGAATCCGTTTATTGACATTGAAAAGCGATATTATTTTCTGAAAATGGACTCTAGCTTCATGTGCTTTTTATTGAAATAATTACTTTTATTTGACACCACATCAACCACAGACACCTTGAACCACAGACGCAAAAACCCATCTGCCCTTTATTTTTTTCGAATATAATGGCCAATCTTATTTCCAAATGTCCGTAATAGAGGTCCTCGACCGTACCCTACGCGTTCTGTAAATTTTTCAAACATGTTCACATTATGGCCAGGATTACGGTTAATTCGGCGTGTCGACTTTAACGCGGTCTTATATTGGGCCCATATGGCGTACTTTCTCCCCTGCCTGCACCATAGCCCGATATTATTGGCGGATTAATTATTAATCCCTTACTGTATCGAAAATAAATCAACGGTGATTGGTCACATCGGGTACATTTTGGGAAATAATGGAAGATGGTTTCGTAACTGAACTGCTGTAAAAGCTTTTCGTAAAAAACTTAAGGGAATGGAAAGCTCATTTGGGAAATGCAATGTCAAGAGAAGTAAAATGTTTCAGCTCTATACATACATATAACCTCTGTCTGAGGATTTGATAGCATTAACTTACAGCAAAATCTCTGTAAAGGAACAAACTAAGCATTATCTACAGCTGTGTCCTTATAACCACGCATATTTACTGTAGGTACGATATACAGGGTGTAAACGGACCCTTCGCGAAGCCGTCAACCAAGCATTCTGTACATCAAACTAAGTAACTTTACGCAAAAAAATTTGCTGGGAAACGAATTTTTTTTTTGGGGTGAAAAATCACGTGATGCGGTAAAACTCAATGTTACGCACTCAGAACATTGTGCTGATGGATGGATTGAATGGTAGGGGGGTGATGGAGGTGTTTAAAGTAAAAATCTTACTTAAAAAAGTAGTATTTAAAAAAAAACTTGTGAAAAAATTGGAACTTTGACCCCCAATATCTCCGTAACTAGAAGGTTCCCAGGTATGGTCTAGAACAAAAAAATGATCGCAATGACGGGCAGAATAAGTGCCTTTCGGCTTCGTTAAGGGTCTTTTTAAACCCTTTAGGTAGGTGCCTATATCACTTTTGTTATTTGTGGTTGGGCTATTCGGTGAATAATTCTGTGCCCGATCACTAACTTATTATTTTTATTTACTCCAAGATGTTTCCTTTTACCAGAAAGAAGAACTTCATTGATCTCCGGTACAACAGACCTTCCTTAATACTCAACGTTTCAGTGAGAGTGACACGACACACAAATTCAAGAGCGCAAACTTTGCTCTCCGACCATTTTACAACATCCATCCTTCTAACCTTTATTCCTTTGCAATAAGGTATATTTTGAAGTTAAGAACTTCGGTTCAAGGTTGTAGAAACTCAGCAGTTTTTGAATACGTCACTTGACTGATGTTTCGCTGACTAAGTTTTAGTAAACTAAAAGGGTACGTATGAGCTTTTAAACACTACACGATGAAAGATTTTACCTTTCCAACTTAGTTCTGGACTGACTTTTATTGTAAGTCTTCTTTTTAACGTATCTATGGCAATCTAAATTGTGTTGGCCCAGAACTTAACTAAGAGTCATCGTGCCTTCAGAATAATGTACTTTGGTTCACAGCCCTGTCCAAAATCTTCTTCTAGATGTCCTAAGGAGGTGATTGTAAATCTATTGTGATATCTTTGGCTCCTTGCATCACTCATAGTATACCATTATTCCTCATAGACTGGTTTTCTTAATAGCAAAATAATCTGATGGCATTCTGAAACGTGACAATTATCGGTCTTTAATGTAAATAATGAAAACCAGTTGCTTCATATCTGCACATTAAATATTCATAATAAACTGACTAGAGCTGGCCCATAATAAATAACGAATTATAACTTATTCAACGATATTACTGCACGTGTTTCTATCACTACAATTAAATAAATAACGTCTTATAAGGTAACGCGATAAAAGCAGAAACGTTATTTTATCATACAGATAAAGATACTGGTCTGCAGTTTGATGTAATAGTACGACCCGTTCTATTAAGAAAAGTGGTACTTGCAAATTGTTGGGGATATTTTAAATCTTGATTATAAGAGTTAACTGGCCAGTTTTATTCTGTTTTAATCGACATCAGTTCGCATTTAGGGTAAAAAATACAAACGACAAAAAATATTCAAAATTAACTAAACATAAGTCCAAACACTCTACTCTAATATTCAAATGCGCTGTAAATATTGACCCATCTCACACAAAACCACTGACTTCGCAAAAGTTACAATGCACCAATTTGTTTACACTACAAACTAGTTATCCGTCTCCATTGTTGATTTAAAAAAATATATTTTACCCTCTGATATAAAGGGTGAAATTAAACTGGCGAACGAATTTTTTAGGACCACAGTGTAAATTATTCTAGCACAAACTTTTGAACATTGGTACAGTCTGCTAAGGTTTTGTTGGTATATTGTTAGGCTGTGGTGTCGTATGGGGTTGGTTAGAGACAAGCGTGACAAAATTGTACATGGGGTATGTGGTGATGCAACCCTTCAGCTTCGCACCGCGGTCTGCGGCCGCTGAGGGATGTTGTGTAGTAGGAGGTATGAGTGTTGATACTTTAGCGCGTGATTTCCCTACTGTTTTTTATCTGATGGAAAAATTTGGATTTCATGGAGGAAGTTAAGTAAATTTTCGTTTGTTTTGGTAATTTGATCTTAGTTTTCATATTCAGATACAGCGATCAAATTTTGTTTACAATTCTGTTGTCTTTTCTATAGCAACAAGCCTCTCGATTTGATGAACACATTCCAGTTACAAACTTATGTTAACTGCTGTGATTGACTGATGGAAATAAGTTAAGCCAATCCAATCTTTTAACATGAGTTACCTATCAGCTGAGTTTGTATACATCTGTTAGTTACATTTGGTTTGAAGCGTTTCAAAATCCAGGTGTTAAAGTCACTAATAGACAACACACACTTTAAATCACTCGATCTAGAAGCAGGAAATTTCCTAAACAGGAGTTCCTTTTGTAACGAAGATGCACTAAGGAAGATTATAAAAAAAACATTCTCTAAAGAGGCTATGCAGTGTGCAAGGGATGAATGTTGGTATCGAAGTTCGTATTTTTTTTTAATGAGGAATCCCATTTGTCTCACGGGTAAATCATATGATTCAGGAACTTAGTGGTTCATTACCCGCTTTTAATCAAGTATCAATTCTCCCGGTCGCGCTACATGCAACCCCATGTGGAAGCGTGAAATTCGTACAATAAATGCCTTTGTATTGCCGTCGCGGCACCCTGTTGACTTTTGGACACGCCGATACCGCTGTCACAATCAATATACGTGTGTACTAAAAAATATACCTATTTCGAGAATGCCAGACAAAATTCTAGGATATTCCTAGACTACTGTCAAAAAAATTGTGTACAGCATGACCGCATGAGACAAGTTTTATGGCACACATGTCTTGGTATCATTTTGTAAATGTAAAGGCTTTGCTAACGTCTAGTTCGGCAATCTGCAGGATAAATGAGATACTTAATTAGAATGATGAATATCGGTAAAAAAAAATTGTTATTATCAAATTAGTACACGAAATAGCTTTGAAAATAAAGATCTAACACATATTCAACAATACATATTATATAGATATGATAAGTTCAGTACACGCTAATAGGAAGTCCAACTATGTATTTTCATCTCACGACCCCACAGCAAACATCACAATATTTACAAAGCACGCAATTACAACTTGCTAGTTACACATGAATACAAAACGCATTAAGCACAAACTTACTGCGCGTGATTGTCATTTATTTAGCGCATAAATCTACGTTCAGCAACTTAGTTACATAGCTCGCTTAATGAGGAGTCCGCAAACTAGTTCCAGTACATAGCGCTTATTGCACTTATTTGTCGATATGTAAATAAGCCGTATTACTTATTGCCTGAGATTGATTTAGTTGCTGAATATTATTGCGTAGTAGCCCGTCTAATAACTATGAATTATATTGTTATTGTGTTAAGTATGAATAATTAGTTGCACTTTATGGTAAATTGTTGGTAGAGGCTCATATTTTGGTTTTGCTGTATTCTGTTCAGTGTTTGTATTCTAGTTAGAATTGCTTGTTTAAAATCTTGTTCTAAGTCGTCGTCAGGATTACCCGGGCTCAAGTGCGTTGTGTATTTTTAGTCTTATTTTTTTAGTCTTTAATTTAACTGTCTTTGTCTTTTAGTCGTCATCATTACATCTTTTTAATTAGGTAGGTTAGGATCATGCATATAAAAATGCCTATCAATTTCTGGCATTAGCCACTTATCAACACTTGTTTGCATAGTTTCTCATGATTATTCTAATATTTAGCTGAATGATTCGATTTAGTTTTAGTAGCTATCAAATAGAGACGTGGGCATAGCGCTGGCGGAGCGAGGGCGTAAATATGTACTATGTTTTGTAGCAGACGAGCGATTTTATGACGGTTAAAGTTCAGTAAAGCAGCCTAGTGCCATCTATAGTTTTACTTAGGTACTTAAACTGAACTGTTCGCGTATAATTTAACTAAAGTCGATAGGACGTAAAGCGGACGAATGATGTCCTTTTGCATGCGGGTGGGCTTACACGTAGCTACAACCTCTTCTTCTTTACATAATTCTTTTATATTTTTCTTAATATAACTTGTCAACAGTGCCAGAACTTAACAATTGACCAATACTTAAATTACTTACAAATTTTAGTAAAGATTCGACCGCAGCTGTGTTTTCAGATTGCGGACCGGCTGTGGACGCGGACACTGACAGTTACTTCGTACATAAGTCCGGTATCCGGAGCCGCGTAAACTAGTACGGACAAATTGCGGTGTCCGCACTAAGTAGTTTGATCTAACCTTTTCACGGACATTGGTACACCTCACATTGGACATTGTTATGCCTCGTCCCGCCCGCTCGTCTGCGAATATCCACAAACTCGCACAATTCGCTCCGCCAATCGTCAATGCTATAATTTCAATAACTTCGCTGCAGAATGCGACACAGTTCCGAACAGTTCCGAACATCGAGTGCCGATAATTACGCTTACTTAACTTACCGAGTTGATGTGACAACTCGATTTTATCAAACGCGCCTTTATATAGAAACCTGCCGGCAGGTGCTGGGTTCGGTGCCCGAGTCAGTATTATCGTTAGGTAATTGAACGAGGGATAATACGCCTGTTATTACGGCGAGTTAATTAAATTTTTCGATTGCGAAATGTATTGGTTTCTATTTTTATATTTTGTTGGTAGCTTTTATGTTGGGCAGGTAGGGCTTTCGGAAATTGTTTTAATGTAAAGAAGCTAGTACATTGATAAGTTTTGTTTGTTGTTATATTGATGTAGTTTGAATCTTGATATTAAAGATTTCGTCGGTTTTTATTGCCGATTGAAATATATTATTATTATTATTTCCTTTATTTATTTTCACGCATATTTTTTAAATTTTTAAATATTCTATACAAAAGATTATAAAAAAACATTTAAAAATATAAAAAATAGTAGGCCACCAGCACTGGGAACAGGGTCCGAGCCGCCGGTGGTCAGGGCTCTTGAGAGAGGAACCTCCGAACAATACGCGCCGTGTCCAGGAGTACGGCTTTCTGAATCAAGCCCTTGATCCAGCTGCCAAGCGCGAGCCTCTTCAGGTGTTGGTCGAGGCTCTTGGCAATTAAGCCATTGGCGGACACGACTATCGGCACAATGACTGCTGTATTCACGTCCCACATGTCAACAACCTCGTGAGCCAGATCTAGATATTTGAATTGTTTATCTTTCTCTGCTTTCACGAGGTTCTCGTCATGCGGGACCGTTATATCAACAATCATTGCGCGACGCTCCAATCGATCTATCACCACAATGTCAGGTTTATTGGCAACAATAGTCCTGTCAGTGATGATAGATCGATCCCAGTACAACGTGATATTACCATTATCGAGAACTGGGTCGGGCGCATACTTATAGTATGGCACTTCTGATTCCACAAGGTTGTACTTCAAAGCAAGTTGCTGGTGGATAATCCTGGCAACGAGGTTGTGTCTATGCAAGTACTCTCCGTTAGCCAGACGAGAACACCCAGAAATAATGTGTCGGATCGATTCTCCCGGACGGTGGCATGCCCGACATATGTCAACCGTGCCATCCTTCACAATGTATTTCCGGTAGTTATTCGTCATCATAACTTCGTCCATTATTGCACAGACAAAACCTTCGGTTTCCCCGAAGAGGTCACCAAAACGCAACCAGGATACGGACGCTAAGAAGTCTACATCAGGCCCATGTAGGGCCCGGTAAAAGCGTCCGTGAAGCTCCTTGCCCTGCCATACCTCCTTGCGATCATTCGTGTCTAATACTCTAGGTTTGCGCCAGTTCTCGTTAGCCAGGGAGAGTGGGGTGAGGCCCTTGTCCACTGAGACCACATCTCGGTGCATCCCCACGTCGGCTTCTAGGAAGTATTCCCTGAGACTGCATACCTCACGGTTGTGCAGGGTCTTAGCATTTAAGAAGCCACGACCCCCGCACTTCCGCGGGATATACAGTCTCATCACCGACGATCGTGGGTGATGCATCCGATTTGCGGTCAGCAGTGCACGGACCCTCCTATCCAGGGCATCAAGTTCCGTCTGAGTCCATTTGAGTATGCCGAAAGAATACATCAAAACCGGCATGACCCAACCGTTAAAGGCGCGCACCTTGTTTCCGCCTGACAAAAGACTACTTAGCACCTTATTCAGGCGGCCAAAGAAGCGCTCCCTCAACGATTGTTTCATGTCGGCAGTATTGATACCTAATGCTTCCGACATACCCAAATACTTGTATGTATCTGTTGAGGAGAGGGATCTAAGTTGTATGGAATCCGAGAGTTGCGTTCCCACGGATTCCATAATCTCCCCTCGCTTCACATGCATGACTGCACATTTGTCCACACCAAATTCCATCCTGATGGCGCTACTGAAAGTTTCCGTTACCTTCAGTAGCTTCATCAGTTGCAAATTGTTGGGGGCAAAGAGTTTCAGATCATCCATGTAAAGAAGGTGAGATATGACCTGACCACCTCTCCTCAACCGATAGCCTAGACCTGAACCCTCTAGCAACGTGCTAAGAGGGTTCAGGGCCAGACAAAACCACAATGGACTCAGACTATCGCCCTGGAATATACCGCGCTCGATCCTTATCGGTTCGCTATTCCCCTGGATCTGTCGACATCCTGGATAGTGAAGGACCGTTCTCCAGTGTCCCATACATGACATCAGGAAGGTACGCAGAGTTGCATCAACTTTATACAATTCCAGCACCCTCATGAGCCATGTATGAGGCACAGAATCATAGGCCTTCTTATAATCTATCCAACATGTAGACAGATTCTTTCGGGAGCGGCGAACCTGTTGGCTAATGGCCATATCAATGAGGAGCAGCTCCTTAGTACCACGGGACCCATTCCTACATCCATTCTGAGAGGCAGACATGATAGAATTACTATCAATATGATGATTGATTTTAGCTCTCAAAATGGATGTAAGAACTTTATAGACCGTTGGTAAACAATTATTATTATTATTATTATTTAAATATACATCTTTAATAGATTTTTTTTGCTACTGGTCCTTGAAGGCGCTTATGAAGGGCGACCTTCCTATCTCACTTAAGCGCAAGCTCGTCGACATGACATGTATCCTGCCTATCCTAACCTATGGCGCCTAGACTTGGTCTGACTGAGGTTCAGAAGTACAAACTCAAGGTTTTACAAAGAGCGATGGAGCGTAGAATTTTGAACATCAAAATCACCGTTCAAATACGCAACACCACAATACGCTCCAAGACAGGCATCGCTGATATTGGCGATAAGTCTGCGAGGTTAAAATGGGACTGGGCGGGTCACATTTCCAGGATAGGTCCACAGTGAGTGCCTGAAGACGGTCGCCGTCACTGAGGCAGGCCCAAGAAACGCTGGCGTGACGATTTGGACTCGTTCCTGACTGATTGGCCAGAGGAGGCAAAACACCAGGAGAGTTGGAAAGGAATGGGGGAGGCCTTTTTTTTTTACGGATGGGAAATCATCAAATGACTTCTCCCGCTCTGGGTGGAGTGGGAGGGAGTGTCAGACTCTTACTGACTAAAACCCATCCATGTTCCTTCTTTGCCCTTTGTGTTCCAGGGCCACGCTATCTCTTTCGAACAGTCCCACAGCCCCGGCAGGCATCGGCCCTTGCGGGCCCCTTCCTGGTTGCTGACATCTCTTTGAGGCGCGCGTGGAATACGAACGCGCCGTCGACACGGCCTGTCGTCATAAGACGGACGGACAGTGAGCTAACCCATTACTCACCGTCCACAGGCCCGCGCCTACGGTGGCCGGGAGCCACCACGTGGCCCCCGACGCCCGGTGCGTCCCTCGCGGCCTTTGGGGGAGGCCTTTGCCCAGCAGTGGGACATAATAGGCTAATTAAAAAAAAATGTTTTTTTATTCGCCAATGATACTTCTTTTATGGCTACTGCGTCAAGTTACAATGAGGCAGAGGAAAAACTTCAACTAGCTGTGAAAAAAGTGTGTGACTGGACATACAAGTGGAAGATCAAACTGAATGAGTCAAAATCAATTCACGTTGACTTCACTAATAAAAATAAACACTGTGATTACCACTCAGGCCTCATGCAGCCAAATAACTTGGCATAACTCTTGACGCCAAGCTACTTTGGAAATCACATGTAAAAATAAAAGACAGGAACTGTCCTTACGTTACAAAAATATGTATTGGTTGCTCGGAAGGAAGTCCTGTCTATGAATACACAATAAAATTATAATTATTAAGAATTTTCGTTTTTTTTTAATAGTAAGGGGAAAAAACCATCAACAACAAATCGATCGATTTACAAAAAGAGTAAGCTAGCAAATAAAATTAAATGAAACCTTTAATAACATTCTTGTAAGTTGTTTACATTGAGCGAATGCCTGTGGCATTGACTGTGTGCAACCAGCTTGAAGATGACTGAAGAACTATAGCAACCTTGTGATAATGTGCTGGCTTGACCCTTCTTTACGGTTGTTGTTACTACAGCCTTATACGACTAAGTAGGATTCTTTTACAACACCATAAGAAATGCACAAACAACTCGTAAAATTACCCGTTCATTTCTTAATTTGATCCGTTGAGCTCCGAGTGACAAACGGCTGGTGTTGCGAGCCTCAATAATTTGCGCCTCGCTCTCAGAGACTCACGGAATTCAGTCGTGATTAATCAACGCTGGCAACACTTCATCGCGCGATTATAAGCTTTTAAATATAGGCGGGGGTGCGCCCGGCCCTATATAAATTAGCTAGCGATGAAAACTCGCTGGGATAGTGATGGGAGAGGGTTAGATTGGCGTTATGTCGACTGTCTGTTGTTACAGGATCTTTTATAGTCCAGCCACTGACATTAAATGTATTTTTTTTTTAAAGTTAAGTTACTTACTTGAATAACAGTTATAGTTCAAAGAACTTTGACCGATTATTTATCCAAATGTAAGCATAGAGTCTCGTTAAATGTTGCATGAAAACCATGATACCTAACGCCTACCTACCTAAATTCTTCCTATTAAAAAAACAACTAGGTATATAACGTATTGTCGAAATCGTTTTTAAACCTTCCATGTCCATGAGATATTTGCAAGTCCGTCCGTCCGTCCTGTGGTCGGTTATCGTAATGCACTCAACAAAATTATCGACAAACGCATCTCCCATCACTATTCAACCCTTTCCCCAGCCAGCGGCCTGCAGCCCGGGGCGCAACGAAACAGTTAACTAAATTAAAGTGAGTGTGAAGACCGCTGCAGGGTTAACTATTCCATTTCGTTTATTGCGCACAACTCTGTTAACCCTTCAACCCGTTAATAAAGATATAGAGCCCTATTAGCTGGGACTTAAGTTTACTTTTATAATCATCCTTAATTCCTTATAGTTTCTTAATATCCGAAATATTATAATGAGATCGGATATTAATGCGGATATCAGAAGATTTCAACAACACTTAGTTTATCATGATTTATAGAACTAACGATTAAAGATAGTGATAATTAATGGAACACGTAATTAAAGGCGCGTGAAAGTTTATGCTTGAATTAAATAGTGCAACTGCTTATGGAACAGGACTTTACCCAATGTGTGGTTAGCTAAGCGTCTCAATAATACTAGGAGGTACCTATTTTTTTGCTAACTTAATTTGCCTCAGTACTGATGATAAGTGACTGTAAAAGTAACTAAAGCACAAGATGTTACTTTTATGTAATTACCCGGTTGATTATGTGCAAATTATAAAACGGAACGTTTTATTAAACAAAAAGGGTATTAGGCAGCTGATGACGCTACTTCTGCGGGTACTAAATATTTAAAAAAATTGCTTGTTAAACGCTACAGCTTTGCTTTCTACGAACTTATTAGTTTAGTACCGCTCTTTGCATAGACATATGGACAGCTGCTGAACCTGGACGCATAACCACGCAAATCTGCAAACATCAGGATAGGTTTCAACTCAATCCTTTAAAATTCATATGTTTTATGTATTAGTCTCAAAATATCTAAAATGGCACGTCACTGATGATATTGAAAGCTTCATTGGAATTGTTAATGTCAACACGGGCGGATCTGCGCGGATATTTTGTTTTTCGTTGGCCATCACTACGACCCGTAGAATTCGTACCTCGGACGCCATGATATCCGAATTGTCGGATATCGCGAGTAAGTGACGCGCAACGACGTCCGATAATGGATTTTGTTTTGATCGGTCATTTATTTACATAAATACATAAAACATCGTCATTTGCGGAATGGAACGTGTCATATCGATATGCCCATTACTCAGTCTAGCTGGCTAAAGTGTGTAATTTTAGAAATTGACAGAAATGTTTTAACCAATATTCTGATGGAGGTTCATCGAATAGTCAATTGATTCCAAAATATTCGTCTGCGTTCGTTCCAGAAATAGCTTATCCAAATGTAGAAATTAAGTAATAATTGAACTAAAAATGTTGGTAACATGAGTTTTTACGACACACTTTTTTACGACGTTTTCGTCTTAATCACCAATAACCTTAATCAGTAGCTAATACAATCTGGTGGTGCGTGGGTAGAGGCGGCTCTGAACGGCACTTATACAAGAAGCACCCGTTCACCTACATTACCATGTACTTAGGTGCTGGGACGATGTTCTAGCGGTCACACTCGTTGACCTTCGGAGGGTTAAGTGACTGTCGCCACTAAATCCGTTTATTATTTGCTTTCTACTAACCCTGTGATAAGACTGGGGGTATAAAATTTTATTACAACTGCTATGAAATAAGGTAATGTCGCGGTATGTGGCGGTGCTTTTGACATCGACGCCATCTTGGGTATTTTGCGGAATGAGCGGGAAATGTACATAGATTAGGATGATATTGCTTTCCAATGGAAACCGTTGTAGTAGTTAATACAAAGTGTTTTAATATAATATCACTAGATTTTGAGATATGGAATTCTGTTAAGCGAGTACGTAACGCTGGCAACAGCCGTTGTGAGGTATTAGTGCTTTCTTACAACACAACGTTTTATACTTGCGTCCTTTATGACCTACCTTGTCAGGAAAGGCTGCGAAAACTAAACTAAGTACCTAGTATAGTTAACGAACATAGGTAGTAGGTACTAGGAACAGGAGTCGCGCCTGAAGGTCAGCACGATTGCGGCAACATCGCCGTGCTAAGGTAAAGTTACTTGTATCTATCACCTATAGGACAACTCGGAATGTCATTTAAGAATAGTCATAATCTTATTTAATCGCGTTCTAAATACCACCTAGTCAACACAAATGGTCAATTTAATTTGATAGTTCTTTAAATGCCTTACATTTAGATATAATTTACGTGGAATACAGACAATACTTATCAAGCAAACTCAACTGACTTCACTTAACAAAGACTTAACATACAAATAGCCGTAGTGACCATTATCGATAGTTCAACTTTGTCTGATCCGTTATCAGTAGATCTACGGATAATAATGTGTGACCATATACGTAGGTGACCGGGTAACTGAATAGGGGACTGTATAGGTGTCTATAATTATGGACGTAATGATACTTGTATTGAATTATGACGTGGAGGGACGTGGCAGTTAGCTTGAGGTGTTCTCTATAAATTATTACGTATCTACTTTTAAACCGTCACTGGTAAGCTATAACCTGAACTATATCTAGAAATTCTCTTAATATATACATGTTTTGATGAACATTACAAGCCAATGGGACTCTACACCATTTGGAGGGCGTTTCTAAGACCGTTGTCATGACGAGGAAATTTCTTCAAATGGACTCGGGATATCAGTATATTGTATGTGTATCCTTCTGCCGGCCCTTCACAGGGATGATGTTATGTTACCTACTTTATTGGGTAGACAAAAATAAATAACAGCCAGGTCAGCTGACTTCTATGTTAGGGTTTTATTACAAACTTATTTCATCTTTGTTGGGTCTAAGTTCAAGACCTGGAGACATTAATACTCTTCAATAAGTTTGACACCAATTAAAAACGATAGCCCCTTATCCCCTCACAACAGGAAATACCTTGACACAGCACCGTTAACTGTTGCTGCACATCCAAGAAGTATCGATTCAACCCACTTCCATGACACGACAGACAGTGGCTGCCCCTCCCACGACACGACACGCCATCACAAAGACATGTTACTGGTGTCGCGGTAGCTGGACTACTTTGTAGGAAACATCGATAGTTCAACAACATACTTGGCCTAAAATGTCGCTGAAATCTCTAGCTTTGCTTTCGACGCTTCTTTGGAGCTGAAGATACAGGAGAAAAGAGCCTCGATAAGGATCCTAATTACCGGTAACTAAGGATTAAAATCAATAACTTTTTAATGAGGGTATTTGATGAAGGTTTTACATGGTAGTTAGACGGTCTTCTTTTTCCTTATAGAACGTGTGTTCTATTTACGTTGGATCGGTCTTTCTTACCCTTATTTTCCATTTAGCACGATTTAATGCGGTGTCAGCGTCGATTTGAGCTTCTTTCTTGGTGGTCAGAATTTATTTTTGGAGAAATACACCACCACCATTCAGGTTCTTCTCCAGGTCTCGGAATATATTGGTGGCGACCGAGTAAATTTCGAATTAATAATGTTACTAAGAAAGACCCGTAACCTGATGACTGTTCTGACCAAAGACCGTTGAACCGTTTGACTTGAAAACAGTCAATGCTCCTTCGTAACATTTTTAACAGTTCACAAACCTGTATAACCGAACATCAGCGTGCAGCGTCACCTTCCTGCGCCCACGCAAGGAGCGCACGCGCACGCGTCGCCGCAGTTTTTTCCCGGTAGTTAAAGGTTAATAGAAAGTTGGTAAAACAATAGTCGGCCACAATGGGCATTGTGTTGCGCGTTGAGTCACGAGAGCTGGCCCACGTTGGCCCACGTCGCGTTGGTGTCTGTTACTTGTCACTTGTATGTGCTTTTCATTTTTTGGGTGACAATGTTCTTGGATACTGTTAGGTGGAAATGGAAACATGTACAACACTAGCTGTGCTCTTAGCTTTTAACCTGCAGTTCAACCTTTGAAAGTCATAGTGATTTTGGGGCAACTAAACCGGGATACCTTTTTTTAAAAACTGTTTTCCAAGAACTTCTTTAGTTAGATAGACACGATTATGAAACTGATTCCATTCTTTTATCTCATGTGCCGAGACAGCTTAAAATTTTTTGGTAATTCAGAACGAAACCAATGAAATCCAGCTTCATCATCCTCTGCCTGCCCTTGTCCCATGTTACTTGGGGTCGGCGCAACACGTTTTTTTCTTACATTGCCCTTTGTTAACGGTCACGCTATCATTTACTTCAATCCAGCTTATTCAATCAAAAATAACATTCTTATTATGAAACCCCTAGCAACAGCAATCAACCGAATATGACCAATCGATCAACCATCAATACTCATCGTACGCCAGGTAGTAGGCACATTGTATAATGTTCTATAACCACCCACATATAACGAGTATTCGGTAGCCGTCGATCTATCACTTGTTTACACTATAAAAACGAGCAATTATTCACCCGTGATCAACTATCGATGATTGGATCGTCTTTAGAGGTTCTTTACACTGGCACGGTACATCAGATACAGGGCTATGAAAATACGAGCGTATTACTAACAGAAATGGTTGGGTTGCTAGAAACTACAATAATTCAGTTATTAAAATAACCAAGTGGCATTGAAGGTTTCATTCAATTCAACCAAAATTAAGATTTGAATAATATTAACAGTAATTCTAATTCTGTTTGACTTTACACCAGGTGTAGGTGATTTTATCCTTTTCTTAATGATCAGAAACCGCTGAATGAAATTGGCAACATCGATATAGTCACAAAACAAACATACATTTCTACTGAGTGTACACTCTGCTTTACAGATGAGTGGTGCCAGTCATGCCTCTGCCATGTTATTTAAAATGAATAACTGATAGATTGCTCATTGTTCGCGAGCCACCGGTGTCTGACCAGCAGCGGTCAGCTGGTCAGTCTGCCCATTTGTAGCCTTCATGTCGTTATCTGATAAGTGGTGTTAATTGAGCAGGAGAAAAAAATTAATAAGGTGTGAGCCCACTGTGAAAATAAAATGAGGTAATAAGGTGTAGACCTACAATTTGCTGCTGGTATTAAGTGTACATTACGGGGTTAAGCTATTGTAATTTACAAGTAAATGAAACTGTTAATATTATAATTTTGTAGAATTCTCCATTGATTACGATAAGACATTTGCAAGAAATACACTTAAAATATTGGACAAGATCTAACACATGTATAACACGGTAAGAAGTGGTGAAACGCTGGGTTATGGGGACTGTCCTAAATCATTATTCATTTAAAAAGAGCAAATTATTGTCAGGCTAATTTGAATAACAAATTTTTGATTTTGAATTATGAAAATAATATGATTATTTAAGAACATTAAACAAAAAACAATGGTGCTTTTCCACACCAGGCAATTTCACTTAAAAAGGACCTGTTAATAAACAATTTCTGAACAAGTAGATAGCCAGTGATCTTTGGAGCTCATAAAATAGGCTGTTATAATAATTTTACTGTAACAATAACGTATTTTTGTAATCTTCCTACGACTACGATGTCTGC
Organism: Noctua pronuba; assembly: GCA_905220335.1. Taxonomy (NCBI): domain Eukaryota; kingdom Metazoa; phylum Arthropoda; class Insecta; order Lepidoptera; family Noctuidae; genus Noctua; species Noctua pronuba. Next base: position 18,584,712 of record LR999896.1, read on the forward strand.
TCGAGCGGCGCTGGCAATGTTTATTGTTGGGCTCCAATCTAAACAGTATGTCCGCTGAATAACTAACTACGCTGTATTTTACGTTGATTTATTTAACGGTTTATTAATTACTTAGTTGTATTTTTTGGTATGTTTTTTTTTCTCTACTGACTCCTTAGCCTGTTAAGATTTTTAAACCAATCTTTTCTGCAGTTCAATTAAACATATAAAAAAGTTGAGGATAATCCTACAAATTAAAGCAATCAGCCCAGAATTTTTTTACATTAGTAAAATCTAACCAGTAGCAAAAACTAATTTATTAAAACAACTACAGCTCAGTTAATTACACACCATTAAACCGCTTATCACCGTTTCAAAATAAATAAATTATAAACAAATAGCATGTATATTCTCATTACGCCAAAGCGCATGCGTTGTCAGTCAATCATAGAGGTTTTTGTAGGCTCTGACCCTGGCTACAAGACACAGTAGCTGAACAGAAGGTTCACTCTGTACCTTCGACTTAGTTCCATTTGCAATTGATGGCAATCGAGAGGTATGCTACTACTACCGTTCGACGAGTACTTCTTGTTTGTCAGAAGTCTCCATATCCTACGGATGAACGGAACAACGTGTATTTGTCAGGATTATTACCTTTTGTAAGCCAAAGCTGGTAAACAAAACACACAAACACAGTGACAAATCCAGACAGTTTCGCCCACGTGAATGTCAGAAATGATCACACGGGAACATACTACCTAAAATTGTCCCATGTAGCATGTACTAATCCAGGTCACAGTCTACCTGTGCGGTGTACCTGTCATCAAAATACGCGTAAGACGAGAGAAGATGACATACAGATATACATACAGAGATAATTTCGCATTACAATGTTAGCAACATAAATTGATGAGGTTGGGCCTTCTGTAATTACGACTGTACATAGTGGTAGCTGCCAGAAGTCAGTGGCTATTGTAGCCCGTGTCGATCGATAGGTGCGAATACATAAATACAAACCTATTATGGACGAACGGATATTTGATCTACGTCCAATTCAATGGGCTGAACTGATCGCAATAAAAAGTAGCTCGATTGCAATTGTTTGTTAGATCATTATTAATGTTTGTTTGTCAGCATGGGAGCTAGTTAATTTTTTGTTGTACTCAAATATTATTGTGTGCTAAATTAGGCATGATCCAATATCATATTTCGCTGATTATAATAGCAGTCTGTAATTGATCCACTGTAAAACTCACCTACAAAAAAGCTCTGTCAGAAAACTAACCTCCTAGCAAGAGTGATCATCACTTATATTTGAAGCTCCAGGCTTGTAGGTAATCAACTATCAAGATATGACAATTTACAGGGTGGATTATTGAGATAGTATGAAAAAATATCGATTTGCAACATAAAAATAATGAGATTTGTCAATTGCCTAGCGGACTGTGTAAATCCAAAATCAATTAACAATTCCTCTAAAGAGAAACTGAAAAATCCAGCTTGAATTCTTGTAAAGTAAAAAGCCTTTTCTCAAAGTCTGCTTAGACAAATATTTCGTCTAGCTAGAACACATTACGTGTCAATAGACGTTACCCAGGGGTGATACATGAAGAATGGCCGGGGACGGTGACCACTGCTGGTAATTGTTTCCCAACAGCCGGGGCAGGCCGGTGCGGTGGCAGGATAAATCACTCTGAATCAGATAACATGGGAATAAAAATGTGAGACGGTGGGCTTTGCGGTTGCCGAGGGCGGCCACTAAGGAAGCTTTTACAAGATTGTGATTTGTTCTAAGAAAGAAGGGTAACATTTTGTTATAAATAATACATTCATCATTTGATTCTGATTATGTTAAGTGACAACTACCTACATATTAGTTTTTGTGTTATTGAACCAGAGAATCCTGTCTGCATCTATGTCCATCTCAATTCCGATAATCTAAGTACAGGGAGAAATTGTAATATTTGATTTTTTCGTAATAATGAACATGTAAACAATAATATCATTTGTAACAATCAATTTGTAAAGCCAAAATATCATTGAACGATTACCAAGGTCGTTTGGTTCGTGGCCACTAACGCATCAGGCGTAAGAAAGATGTCAAGGCGGGCGGACACTGGTTGCAAGACAAAAGGTGGGCGGATGTCGATTACTGACCACCGGCTAGTGTGGGGAGCACAGGGGATGATTGTGAGATGGATATTCTATTGTGACATCCGAAGTGAAAAGAAAACTGTGTTTAAAAATATTACTCTCTATGAGATGGCGAGCTAAATATAAATTATGATGAAAACAAGGAAATTACCAAGATCTCAGAGCAAAAACCGTATCAAAACTAAAGATTTCAGGAGTTTTTACTAACCATCAACCGTTTACACAAGGCCAGATTTAGCTGCTAAATTGAGACCCACCTTTCAGATGACTCTCGTTCTTATCGTTAAGTAAATAATGCTTATAAGCACGTGGTGATCGCATTAAGACCGCTAACAGCCGGCCCGGACCGGACGGCCGGTTCAAATCTCGTGGGTGGTTGAATTTGTGGCTGATTGGCGCTTTTTGCCAACACTTATTGAATGCGTTCCCCTATGGGATTACATGGGGATTTTATATCTACCATCGGTGTTTGCACGAGTTTTCTAAGAGGCAGTTTTCCTTGATTTTTGGGACTGGTTGCCTAATTAGAGAAATGCATCTTCATTCTTCTGTAACAGATCATGTTTATCTAAGCCACTGCTGACTGTTTCAAGATTACAGTAACTACATTGACTTAACAATTTTATTAAATTCTTTTCATCTTGACACTAGTTCCTCTAATCTCTTCGTATCACATTCTTCCACTACCATAATAATGAATTATTACGCCACACTCACAATATTAACTATTCAGAAGCAAGAAAATTCACTCCGTGCACCGACAGCCCACAACTCCACACGCCGCGTCCACTTCACTCTCACCCATCCTAAAAGCCTTAACTTTCCTAAACGGCCGCGGTTTAAGAGGACGTTGCAAAAAACAAATGAATCAATTACCGGCCGGCTGCCAACAAAAACGCGGGGCATTTCACCCGGCCACTAATGTAACCTCTAATTCCGCTCATTTGCAGGGCATTTGTAGCGCATTTGCAGGGCATTTGCCATCGATTTTGCGGCCGGCCGTTTTTTACGGCGCTCAATACGCCTGCGGTTTGAACGTGTGTCATTTGTATGTGTAGTTTGTGGTCACAACCTTTTTGCGGCTGTTGTGGTTTGTTCGACAAGTTTAGTTTTTAGAGCTTTTTGTTTGGTGTTGGTTTTTAATCGTGTTGTGAAAGTGATAGGCTCGATCGGGCTTCCATTATATTGTTAGAGTTTATATTTGATAGCTAGTTCTATGAGTACCTATCAGAATCACTAAGTTTTCCTTCTGATCTTACACGTGCACATACAACTACCGCACTCATTACACAAACAAAACATAATCAAAACACACACCATAAACAATACACGGCAAACAAACTAAATCCCGAGCAACACAATAAATATGAAACCGAGGTCCAACTTTAAACAGTGCCATAAATACGCGCGCTCGTAAAGAGGAACTAGACCTGAAAGTTTGTGCGGCCAGCGCATAAATCATACAATCTAACCCTCCAACGCTGAGGATTCTGGGGAGTGTATGAGACGCCCACTCCCCCATATGTCATTTCGGTCAAGCAGCCGCTATTTGTCTTGCAAAAATTCGGAGGAACATGTGAGGAATGTCTTGTCCCCTACGAGAGTCCGAGAGTGGAATGTGTAGGGTTAACCTTACCGATGTTGTGCCAAGATTAAAAGTTGGGTTATTGACGCGAGGACAGACAGGCGAATAGTTCAGAGAGTTTCAGCGGATGGGATAAATAAATGTTCGGGTATTGTTGCTTCCCATTCCGGGAGAGTGTTGACTGAGACATTTGGGAGTTTTGTAGATGAAGACGAAGAGAGGTATTTGTTGCCTTTTCATATTCTTTACCGAAGCTTTCATTCAAAGTCTCTAAAACGATTTACTTCATCTACTTCATGATATAAAACTGAATTTGAATAACCTATAAACTTTCGCCAGTCTAACATCCCAATCCAGTGAGTACCCAAAAATTTCCATTCCCTAACATTATTTTTCATTTTATACGAAACACAAATACTTCACAAATCAAAGTCCAAGACGCTGGGCTGAATAAATTGGCCCGCAGCCCAGCGCCCTGATTGCGGGCTACGTAAATATCGACAGAAAGTACGACAAACAGACAAACAGACCAAAACGGCTTTGTTTATACACTCCTTACGGGACGCTTTTCGGTGAAATCTTGCGAATACTTTCGGATACGGCTTGAAATTTTGAATATTGTTTGGTGGAAAGTTTTGTCGGAAAATGTTTCAGCCTGATCGATGTGACCTTCAGGTAATGTGGTCATGGCTTGCTTGCTTATGGCTGTTGTTGGGTGGAAGCGAGAGTTTGTGAAATCACCTGAGTCATCGCCAAATGCATGTGCGTTACCGCTTTCTGCCAAATATGCAGAATGAATAAGATTTCTTAAAGTACCACTAAACTTGTCAAATCTCGCATGAAAATATCGACCACTGCTACTACTTGCTTATCTAGTGCAACTTCAAGAAAAGGTTCGATCTTTAAGTTTAAAATTATAACCGTGCTTAATAAGCAAATCTTCACTAAGCACGTAAGGAACAACCCAAACATGACACAGAAGCTCGCTCAGTTAGCGGGCGCGGCGTGTGACCGCAAGTCGCGTCCCAACTAATGGGCCGCAAACGGGCCGCAGTTAGCACCCGCGAGGAACATCAACTGAGCTGCTTTATTATTATGTCTGTTTAGTTGCGATCTTGTAATACGGTGTTTACTTTCTTGGAAAATGTTAGGCATCAATTATTTTACGAAGCTAAGGAATATTTATCGGAAAACAAGTTGACTGAAATTGCCAAAACGCAAAGTAACATGGTGGAAGTTACATTGTGGTTAAAACCATACTTAGTCCATACTAAGTTTGGGTTTATCACCACCATGTAAGTTCAAATTATCTTACGGATGTGTACCTACTAAGATACCATTATCTCGGTAGGTACATGCCCGTAAGATAATTTGATAATTTGCGTTCTCCACGCGGATGATTCCGCAGGCGAGAGCTAGTGATTAATTAATCATTTCTAATCTTCGAGTCTAGTAGACATTGGTTTCCTCTGCTTGGATATTTTTATTTTCGCTTACGTTTGTCTGTTATTTTAATCGGCTCAACAATTTTCACTATCTCGCCACTAATAGTGCCGTTTTTAAAATCGGCTCAGCGCGCAGGTGGCGTGTCCGCTGTCCGTTCCGGTCCGGTGTCCGGTGTCCGGTACAATCCGATCGTATTTGCGTAAGCCGGCCGCCGTCCTAATCCGCTCCGGATTATTGACGAGACGTCCAGCGACTACGCTTATTAGTTGAGGGTTCGTGACATAAGAGTACAGCGGGTTTGAGCTTGTAAATGCAAGTCAAAGACCTTTGTTGACTGCACATGTTTTCTAGGATTCTACCAACACCATCATTTTTTGGTAATATTAGTGATTGCTTCAGTTTTCTTACGTCTGCAAGGTGTGGTCGGAAATTCGCGGCAAAAATATGCCTATTGCCCTGCTTCTAGAAAATTGTAAATCATTTTTTTCCAGCAGTGGATTGCTAACAGTATCTCAATTTCATCTCTATCTTCTGCATTTGCTTATTACATCTTGCAACCTCTCCCGCCTCCGTCTTGAGCCACCCTCGTCTAAGACGCTGGTACAGCCAACAAGCAAGGGTCAGCCGAGGCATGCCAATTTGCTTTGTCCTTACTCACCTCGGATAACGCTCTATTATACCGAGACCTTTGTGTCTGTAGTTTAGAGGCATTTTCATTGGCTTTCTCTAAATGCCCGTTGGCGATAGTTGTTCCTCAAATTGGGGCTTTGATGACTTGGGAGAAAGGGATGCATTAGGAAGACGTCTTCGAAGCATAATGTTAGTTCCTTTGTCACGCGATTGTCTCACAGGACGTGTAGGAAAATCCTGTATTAGACCGTTCTAGGTAGCAGTTCTGCAGACGCATTGGTTGAAGAAATGAAGACTAGCATCATGAGAGGAAGCTTCGCAATTTGTTAAACCAGGATGTTGATGCTCATTTTATTGACTTAGTCTTTAATCACCGTTTACTGCACTACTAAGGAACATGTGGCTTGATAATAATTAATTACCGACTCGACTCGTGTAGCAATTTGTGTCATAGACTAACACATAGTCGATATTTATGTATCCAGTTACATGACTCAAACATTTCGTAGGTAAGTAATTGTCATTTCCTGTTCTATGGTTTTTCTTATTGCATTCTATGGTCAGCTGTAATTAAAAGAATTCGCGGCCACATACTTGAGCTTCGTACCTACTTAACGTGTTTGAAACGTGCATCCGCTGTTAATATCCTTTTATTGCAATAACGTATAAGAAGTTGGTGTCTTTTTTGGTTTCTCACAGGCTCTTAGATAAATATATTAGTAGCACATGATCAATTACTAGCTGCTCCATCATATAGAAGCCATTTATGAACATATACTTACATGCATCCTGTATGGTATTAGACTTGGAAAGTCATTTTATTTATATGCATTAGCTATAAAAAACATTCTCCAATAAAACTGGACATTTCAGAAAATAGCCGTATTTTAAATGTCATCTTACCAAGTAAGAGTTTATTAAAAACATTCAGAAGGAAAAAAATTAAACGTAGAAAATCGAGTAGCTTCAGAAAGTAATGTGAAGGAACCCTTTCAAGGGGACCATAATGATGAACCGAACTCTTTGAGTCCAAAGTGTCAAGTAGCATGTCCATAGAGTGGTTAATTCGATGTAACAACTTGAATTCGTTGGCTACAATAATAATATTATAGGAGGTTCGCAATGTGAAACTACTTTCTCTCTTTGTTATTATTATCGGCAAGGTGCACAAACTAGCCCGGAGCCATAATTGCATTTCATTTTAACGTTTACAGTATCAATGTTGTTATCGTTTTACTCACTTTATAGTTGTCAACATAGCCTTTCCGGTAATAAAGTGGGTAATGGAAATAAATTAGCAAAAACGGAACTTTATTTAATTAGTAAGAGCCGACTTTTCGTCAGGCTGTTTAAATTAGGTACCTATCCTTTTTGGGAAAATTGGTAGTTTGCAATTCAAAAAGTATAATTATCATCGTACCTTTGTAGAGTCGAGCAACATAATGTTCTTGAGTTAAGTTACGTGATATTATCTTTTCACTCACCAAGAATTCTTAAGCTAAAACTTATAACTGAGTACATTAATTGTACCCATTTTTGTTTTAAATCCATTGTATCTGATTTACGGTTACAACAACTCTCTACACATCTATCGCGAAACTATCTCGTCTAAAAAATGCGCGATGTAGTAAGTGTGAAGCTGTGACATTTGACCCTTGGGCACCCGGCCCCTGTGTTGGGCCCCACTGCCATCTGTAGTATCTGATGACCGGGCCGGTGGTTATCAGGCCGTTTAGCGAGGATATTGCAGCACTGTTTATTGCCAAGTTTTAGTGGACTATCAAGAAGTTATTGCATCGTTGTCTTAGCTGAATGCCTGGTGTTTGTTGGTGTTTGTTGAAGGATTTAATGAACTCATTTCCATTTTAATCCACTACTCAATGAATATTATGGTATTAGAGACTTCCGTTACTGTGGTGGAACTGTAAGTGAGTCATTTGGAAGTAATCAGTTCAATTATTCCGCTGGCCCTTTTAGCCAATACCATCCTTTATCACACTCCACCTTTCGTTTTTGTGTTGAAAAGAGTTCAATTGACTCGATAGACACAATTTTTGTTTCTATAATGACTTGCTTATTATTACTGTCATGAGACTACCAGAGCCGCTGTTTTTGTAGAAGTCATACAAAAGTCTTCGCCTAAAAAGACTGTACTAAGACCGAGTTGAGTCACATTTCTACAAAACAAATTCGAATAAAAGAGTTGGAAGTCTCTCAAAAGTTCGGACACTTCACCCCCGCGGGGTCGTTTATAGCGATCGGTTGGTATCTGATAGTCGCCCTATCACCCTGTGTGCCTGCATGAACCCCTGAAGATGGGTTATCATTTTATTTAGGACTTTTAAAACGAGTAGTTTCGGTAGGGGTGAAATAAGGTGAACGGCACATTCATGCGTGTAACGGAATGGGTCTTTATTTTGTCTAGATTGATTAGAAAGTAATTATTTGTATCTAGTAATTACATAATTATGTGAAACTTTGTTCATTAAAGTCGACGAAATTCGTGTTGTTACTTAAGAGTGATAAAAGCTCTTAGTACTCTTTATTACAAGTAGACGAACATGTGTCTGTGTGGCTAGTCAGCTTTGAGAAGATAGATATGGCGTTTTTATTGAAATCTGTTATATTCATCATTACAACATTGGATTTTGAAATTATATAATTTCCTAAATCTGAATGAAAACAAACGACCCTTTACCCTCGCTTGCAGCGAAATGGTGACTGTTTAAACAACTAGTTATGATCTAGTTGTAAGCAGTCCCTCAGTGTCGAACTGTCGACATGTCCTCATCGGCCGCGCTCGGCTAACAAACGCATACTGAGTTAACTGCGTCGTAAACCTCACGGTTTGAACGTAGGTGGGCCGTAGAGCTCTGGCATGTGATGGGAACGTGCAGAAAACCCAGTCCTAGAACCTAGTTTTAAAAAGAGAATTTGCGAAATATTTAAACAACACCGACATTACGAAAATACTTTGAACTGAACTGTTGCTGTTGCACATTGTCTGAAGAGATAAAACACATTTTTGGAAAAAATACAAACGACTTCCAAGAAAAAACACGAAAAGGTGGAAAATAACTTTGGAAGTCGGTTAAAAAAAGTGTTAAATAAGGTTCACCCGGGGAACGTTTACTGTAATGAAATATCTTGTTCTGGTCTACCACTGACCGCAAATTCTATAAAGATATTAATTGATTTAGTAACACACATTTCAGTGACCGTCTTAACTGATTGAATACCGTAAACCTTCTGAAACTATTTCCTATTTCCCAGTAGATAAGCTAGTATTTTTCCGCGTCGCCATTTCTGAATGCTCCACAACGCTTTACAACTGCACTGTTCAACAGTTCACGTCGCTAATGCAATGTATCGGTTGGCGCTTTCCACATCGCACTTGTAGAAAACAATGACACGATGATTGTAGCTCAGGGATTACGAAGTTCTGTATTGCTAAACTAAGCGGTTGATGTAGTTTTCGGTGGAGGTTCTGTGTCTAAGGGTTAAGGCGACCATCACGAAGTCGTGGACAGATGTAAATGAAAATGTATCTGTGCAAATCTATTGCTCAATCACTTGTTTACGATTCTTATCTGGAGAATTAACAAAATTGTATCAAATTAGATCTCACCCATTTCTAGAAATGCACGCAATTACTAATCACGCTGTTTGTATGGGTCTGCGTAGACACTCAAAAGAAGGGTACGCGTGACCACGAGACGGATGGTAAAGAACACAACGAAGGATATTCCTACTCAAACATAAATACATCCTTACTTAATTACAGCTTTATCATTAGTGTCAGAGTTATTAATAACTAGCTGTTCCCGGCATGCGTTGCAATGCACCTTTTTCCTATCCTACCTACCTACCCTACCTACCCTGCCTACCTACTTACCAACCCTTCTCTACCTACCTACCTACTTACCTACTTACCTACCCTACCTACCCTACCTACCCTACCTACCCTACCTACCCTACCTACCCTACCTACCCTACCTACCCTACCTACCCTACCTACCCTACCTACCCTACCTACCCTACCTACCCTACCTACCCTACCTACCCTACCTACCCTACCTACCCTACCTACCCTACCTACCCTACCTACCCTACCTACCCTACCTACCCTACCTACCCTACCTACCCTACCTACCCTACCTACCTACCCTACCTACCCTACCTACCCTACCTACCCTACCTACCCTACCTATCCTACCTACCCTACTTACCCTACCTTGGCTGTATCTTGGTTGGCTGTTTTAAGGGCTTTTCCGGCAATTATTCGAATTTTTCTCGCCGTAAAAACCATCCTTGAACTCCAACGAACATTTAAAAAAAAAAATTGGCCAAATTGGTCCAGGCGTTGTTGAGTTATGCGCTTACCAACACATTTTGCGATTCATTTTTATATTATAGATTAGCTAATTGTCGGCGTAGTTATTTACAATTTAGCCGTTTGTTTAACTAACACTAGAATACTAAAGCGTTTAAAGTCGCCTATAAAATGATTGCAAGCATAGCACTCATAGTATAAATAATGTTCAGAAGGTTCGACCTCAACGGATAGCGATACTCTCTCTTGTGTGTCGAGTGTCCATGCACACTCGAAGTTGGCTGAATTGCAGTTTAACCAAGAAAGGAATATTATTTCAACTGTCACTGTGCAAGTTTAATCAATCCAATGACTTTTTGGTAAGTTTATTTTTTACAATACGAAGAAGTCAGAGCGACCGAGGTATTATTTAAAATTCATTTGTATTTTGTCATAAGATTTGCAATTTTAAGTGACTTTTTTCAGAGTACTAGAAGCACACCTAGATTAAGTGGTCCTTTAACCGGTAACTCCTGCAATTGATTAGCAATCCAGTCAAGATATTTCTGTCTGTTTTCTGCGGAATATTTGGAGTTGGATTTCTCTTACTCTTATAAACACAACATAGTAACAGGTGTGTAAGGCACGAAATGCGTTCGCGCATATGCGTAAACATGCAATTATCGACTGAGTAATAACACGCTCAATTTGATAAGAATTTATTCAACTGAATTCGTAGAAACTGCTTTTTAATTACAGTGCGCCTAATACTAATGAGTGTTTAGTTTGTTCATTTTGTCAACAGCTAAGATTACGGAGTAAAATTATGAAATAATCACCCAGAGACATTAGTACAAGTAGTTTCTTGAGCTTTTTTAGGTTCTACTTACGCCCGAATCTATCCATGAAAAATATTTAAGGTCTTTTAAAGATAGATATGCACTTAAATAATATTGCTGAGCTACTTAGGACAGATATCACGAATTAATCTGAACGCGATCAGGTTTAGATGTGCTAACGGCGTTCAGTTTTATTAGTGAAATTCGACTTTACCTAAAGCTATAATTAACCACTAAAGTAAACAAAGCACTTTCTATTCCGACGAAAAGAAGAGTATAACCGTTCTTGGGAATCCCACCTGCGATCAATCTGACTGCAGGTGGGATACACTTATACAAAAAAGCAACCATCGATCTCTACATCTATGGGCATTGGGCGACTATTATTTTTTGATTCGGTTATTACATGACTGACCTCTATATTCCGGAAAAAAAATGGCGAATACAGACTGGTTGTTATTAGGTACCAACGGACTACCACCTGCATTCGTACTGAGGAAATTGGGTTATCTTGGTGTTCATAGGGATCAATTTCATTTGGACTTTTGAAAACTAAAAACTATAAGCCAATCATGCGTAATCAGTCCATAAGCTGCATTGCTATAGGATACGGTTCTCCTCTTTGTGACAAGGTATAGCACAAATCTTTCATAGCTTAGCTTTAGTGATGAAACTGAAAAAGAAGATGTCATACATAGCTTAGACTTTTAATATTTTGACAGCCCATGATCAACCATGTCAGAGACTACTTACTAGGTCCCAATTAAGTCATCATCTTCCCCACCCATCAACGTTTTTTGCCACACAAAATTGAATAATCACCCCATTGGAACCCGGAAGCAGCTCATCACGGGCTATCTGTCAATAAATCTACTACGATTGTCAAGTGGAAAACTGTCACCGTTTCGTTCCACTAATCAGTTGGTTCCGTGGCCGCGCGGTATTATTACTGCCGCCGGGCGGGGAAGGTGCGCCAACGGTCGCCGCGCACCTTGCGACCGACCACCTTGCGTCTCGTATAACGTACTGTGTCCAGATACAACAAGATATCAATTAGCACTACTCATAAAACAGCATAAGAAATTAACTTTATGTTGGGGAAATTAGACTTTAAAGTTGCAACCGTAGGGTTGGAGCTCCAGTGGTGACACAAGTCAGGGGTGAAGGCGGAAAGATGTTACCACCCTACATGAAGATTAAGGTTATTTAGCTAAATATAAAGCGTGTTTTTTACTGCTCTATATTAGTGGACACGGCTGTCTAGTGAAATTAGTTGGATTCTAATTTTGTTGTTTAAAATCCGTTGAGATGGGCGATAACCCTGCGGCCGCCGTAGGGGTCAGTGAGACCGAAAGTGACTCAAATTGGTTTGTTTACTTCACGCTGTTGGTTTTCCTATTGTTCTACTGACGCGTGACGTGCGTATGAGGCAGATGTGTCGGTTGTTAATTAGCGCCGTACGCGTGTACAATATCAATGGTTCGTTATGATTCAATCTGACAGCAGCTTCTTCTTTTGTTTTATAATTGGTACTGTGTGATTGATACGGTTATATTTGATTTCATCATAATTATATTCTTGTGTGTATCATTCATTATTTACAATGTGTCACTAAGCAGTTGTGAAATGTGGATCCTGCTGACCTAGGCATAGGCTTTGTCTTCACTATTTTAGAGTGTTGCATAAGATTAGTTACATCTGTATAAAGAATCGGCAATATTTCGTACACGTCTACGATATAACCAATCAGCAATCACTATGCCAAATACACTTAAAAAACCACGTCAGCCAATCAACAGTAGAAATCTAACCACAGGTAGCTATTGAAGCTGCCAACCCTCAAAAACCTGCTGAAGCATCACCATCTGTGTGCCCAATCATACGTGGCGAAGTGACAGCATAATACGCGTGTTTAGTAACAAACTCGCACGCACTGTCCGGTGCTGGCGTGACGCAACCCGCGCGATTTGAATTGTGCCATTGTAACCAACCAGTGGCGAATGTGGCGATGTAACAAGATGATCCAGTGCGTAACTACTGGTATTGCGCATGGAAATTTTTGGCGCAAAAACTTGATGAGCTTTGTTTTTTTGTTGGAGCTGGAGAGGGTTAGGTGTGACCGAATAGTGGGTATTAATTTATTCCGTTTTTTTACATTGTTTAATAGAAAAATTGTTTTGTGATTTATTAGATTCTAATTGAAACTAGTTTAAAATTAGGTCGTTTTGTATTGTTGTTTGATGATGTTTTTAATATGTTATGCGAACTTAACGTTTAAGCGATTTGTGGTGCAAGTGTGCCTCGTTGTTCCACGACACCACTTTCCGCCTCGCTGCTTCTCTACCAGGTGGTAGGTTGTTGTTCGCCTCATCGTTGTCACTGTGGTGAAGTTGTCAACAGTCTCGGACACCACGGCCTGTCATGCAGCCGAAGTGCGGGCCGTTTTGCACGGCACGCGAACTAAAATGACACCATCCGACGAGCTCTTGTCACCGTCGGCGTTCCAGCTATATTAGAACCCAAGGGTTTTGCACGCGACGATGGCAAAAGACCGGACGGCATGTCTTTGTTTCCATGGAAGATGGGTAGGCCTTTAGTGGGGCACGCAACATGTGCCGATACTCTTGCGCCATCCTATCTTCCTAGCTCTTCGTGCTGTGGTGGGGCTGCCGCTACGGCTTCGGAGAACCTCAAGCGGTGTAAATACTCATAGTAATCTTATTGGAAACTATACTTTCGAGCCTTTGGGGTTGAAACTCTAGGACCGTGGGGTCCGAGTGATCACAGCCTTTTCAAGGAAATTTCAAAACGCTCAGTTGACACTTTTCGTGACCCAAAGGCTGGCCAAACAACGTGGCAACGCCTCCCGTGTCTTGGGTAAATTACCAGTTGATAGCTTGAGGAGGTGTTTTTGATGCCATTTTTTAAGTATATAGTAAAATAAAAAAATAATAATAAATATATATATATATATATATATATTAACCTATTGTTAAGTTGAGCCTTAGATGCTTGTTAAACGTTGAAGTTATTTTAGTATTATTTAACATCACTTGTGGTAAAGGCATGGAAGATTTTTTTTTAGAATAGAATAGAATAGAAATAATTTATTTGCATTGAATGTAGGTACATACATGAGTTGTTACAGTAGTAATTATTTGTTCCTGGTACATTCTACCATTATTTATTCGACCTTTTAAAATATTTATGTTGTAAGATAAAACTAATAGACTAAACTTTCCCGATCTCTTTATTAAAAAGTTACAACCGTGACTATTTCCATGCTTTGCAATATTTCCCGGTGCTTCAAACCACTTAAGGTAACAAATATAACATAGTATGCGAGTATGCAGGTAATGACTCGTTTTCCAAGGCTATCATCTACAGTAATCACCATAATTCAGCCATAAGCGTAATTAATATTGTAAGATATAAATCTATTGGTTTTGCATGTTTTGTTTACGCAGTCTTCGTTTTTACTCGCTTCATTTCATCGGCTAATAGGGATAAAGTCCCGGAATCTTGTGAATAAAAACATTAGCTATCTTCTACTTCTTCTACGTAATAGTTGTCTGCCAGAAAAAAAATGTGCTTCAAATGCTGTCAATTTGAAATTGAGTTAATTATCGAATACTTGATAGATGATAATTGGAGATGTAAAGCCAAGAACACAACCAGTAGTTGGTGTGTTTTCACGTTGCGAAGTTAAGAAAAACTTGTGGTAGAGGCTCACTTGATGTAATAATCCTTCATCCTGTGCGAGCATGCCGTTACTAAAATAATAAAAAACTCATCTAGTATCACGCGTCGATACTTCGTTAGTAAGAAAGTTTACAGCCAAATTAGGCATCACATAAACTTTTTATATCGTCCATTAGCAGCAACGGTGGTCATAGCAAAAAGTGCAGTAATCGCACTAATCGTACGCATGAGCGCACACGCATGACGCTAAAATATCGCGATAATTATCGTATACGTACGGTTAAAATATCGCGATGATTACCATATTTTACGCAACGATATCATCTGCGTATCGAGTACTCGATACATATAAATGTTTCAGATAGATCTCCCGATAGGTTGCTGAAGCGATGATTGGGTCCATTTGTTTCTTTGTAGTCTTGTTGTTATGTGCCTATCTAGTGTTTAGCATATCAATTAGATTATCTAATCGCTAGATATTACTGGTTCGAATCGTTGTATGTTAATTACTATTCATTGTATCGGTAGTGTCCAGTACAGTACAATACTTACAAGTACAATACTTTATATGTGATTTCTATTTCTAGTAAAATATGTACCTACCCATCTCAAGATTCCTTCTGAATAAACTCGGGCAGTTGGCAGAGAAGAGTTGAAAGTCGGACAAGACTGATCGTAAGAAATCGAAGTCAAGAATTAAAACAATAGAATTATTATGCCTGACAAATTGAATATACGGGGTGTAAACAGACCCTTCACCAAGCCGTGAACCAAGCATTCTGTACATCAAACTAAGTAACTTTACGCAAAAAAAATTGCTGGGAAACGACTTTTTTTTTTGGGGTCAAAAATCACGTTTGACGGTAGAACTCAATATAAGTCACTCAGACCATTTTGCTGATGGATGGATTGAATAGTAAGAGGGTCGTGGAGGTGTTTAAAGTAAAAATGTTACATTAAAAACATGAACTTAAAAAAAAACTTGTGAAAAAGTTGGAACTTTGACCCCCAATATCTCCGTAACTAGAAGGTTCCCAGGTATGGTCTAGAACAAAAAAATGATCGCATTGATGGGGAGAGCAAATGCCTTTCGGCTTCGTTAAGGGTCTTTTTACACCCTTTAGATACGTTTGCGTCTAATTAGGTTAGTTTTGTGACAGAGAGTCGGCAGTAATTGGCCATAAGTCAAACTACGTATTATATGCCTCTCTACCTTTTAGGGTATACATGCGCTATATGTACATAACACAAGAAATACCCTGATATTTAAGAGACACGCCGCGAATTAAAGTGTCCAACTAAAATTCGTTCTAGTTTGTCAAGCACAACCATTAAATGCTAACTCATGTGCCATATTCAGCAGAACGGCATTACCACGTGAACTGCCGTCATTAGTCCTAGCTGGAGCTGGTGAACACCATTATGTCCTGTACTCATAAACTATCAAGGAAAAAACGCCGTTAGTTTTATAGAATTTCACCTTTTTTGCAATCAAGTGTACTGTAGAGTGACGCAATTAGTTACACTTCAACCTTCGCACACTGGCGGCCAATTTAACTTATAACTTTTCTTCATTGTCCGTACACTTGGGGCCAGTTTAATGTTCACGCCGCGGGCTAAAGGTGCAAGCGCACATGTCCACCAGTATACAGCCGCGACATTTTGGCGAGATTACTTCCACGCACATCGAGTTGTGTCATTAACACGTTTAAATATTCAATTAATGGACGGTTGCACTTGTCAACGATTTGCACTGGGCTTAAGTATGTAATGATTTCCTGTCGTTATTCATCAAATTAATATAATTCGTTTATACTTTTGTTCGTACTGATCGAATGCTTATGACATGGTTGTAAAAAGTAATTGAGGTAAACAAATTACTTCATGTTCTGCTTATATTTGCGAATTGTTAATACATACTAAGTGCTAGTGAAGGCGTGCAGCATTTATCACTTTTTGACAGGTGGTGTGCCTCTCAAATTCAATATGTTTTAACTACGTAATCATTTAAAAGCAATTACATACTAGCTATTTTCATACCGGAATAGTTCTATAAAATAGCAGAAATAATGCACACCGGATAGACAAAATTATGATTATCGTTCAACAATGCCATTGTAATAAGGAAACTTGTAAAAAACGCTTACAGGATACGTATAGACATTTCAATTGCCACTTACCATCGCGACCGTGGCAGTACAGCGAAATTACTCGAGCAATATCGTAAAGCAATAGCAAAGCAATTACATAGAAATTCAAGTATATTTGCCACTTTAAACACCATATCACTATACAAAATCAACATAGCCCGTAAATTTTAATGCGCGTACGCTCACTATTTCACGGCTTAAAAAGTATTAAAATACGGTGACTTATGGTCACCGTATTTTAATACTGTCGGAATGTCGGAAGTGGGCCGTGGAGACACCGTTTAGCAGGACGGTCCTGCACATGGCGTCGTGGGGTCACCCCAAATGTCAACGGTCTCTTCGTGACATTTATTAACGGTTAGAAGGGTTGGCTAAAGAGAAATTCCTAAAGGCCATTTTCTTTTTCCCATTGAGGGTGTTTTTACTGGGATATGATCGAAGGAACGGTGAATAAAATCAGAAGTTTGTTGTCGAGTGGTTGTCGTGTTGTGTCGACCTCCATACTGTTCGTGTGGCTGTACCGTTTTCTTTTTGGAAACGGAGAAGCGCATTGCTCTGACGTATGCTACACTTTTGATAGAGCTTGAATTCAATTATTATTTCCCAATAGTTTTATTTCTCGATTTAAATGACAAACTTTCAATCTACTCAAAAGATTCACAACCAGTTTTAACTACATAGTTTCAGAAATCAAAGGTAAAAAAGTAAGACATTGTTTTATATGTGTTAACATGACTGTTTCTATTTCTTTCTAAGTCAAACAAAAATCGATGCATTCATTCTGTGTAAGACCTGAAACTGACTTTTATGAGTATGGTCCAGTGATTCCAGAAGATCTAAGATTAATCCTTCTCTACCACTCCCAGCTTTCCTAACCACCATCCGATAAAGCATAGCGTAATGGTCCGTGCAGGCGCCGCAGCACACAAGAAGTATCCCGTGGTTCCGCCCGTTGCACCACTTATTATCAGCTTCACATGTTACAGTTAAAACTGTTTAAAAGTTGAAAGTCGTTTTGACTGGTTTCAGTTAAACCGTTGTTAATTTCTCTATTAAAATTATGCTTTTGCAGAACGCCTTAGTTATAATTATCTGGAATTCGTGTAAGAAATAATTAAACGGTCACTATGCAGCATCCTACATCGCATTTGGCTTGCATCAAATCCGTTGACGCACACGTACATACATAGGTACTACCAGCTAAGCTACCAGCCTAATAAGTATAAATGTATGTATAAGTAGTAATTGTAACCGACAAAACGGTCAAAACAATTTTTGACTGTTTAACAGTTTTGACTGTGACATACACGTTTACGGCGCATCGAGTTAATTGTACACTCAGCCATTTGATGCTATCGCAGAGTTTCACACTGCTTTTTATATTATATTGGTTTGTAAATGTTTAGTGATGATGTGTGCTCTAAGTTTACGAACGAGAACGGTTGCTCTCGATGTCGCTGTGGCGGCAAATTGCAACGAAAAGAACCAGGAACTGAATCATAGTGGTTGATGCAAATAATATTAGCGACTAAAACAGATTTGAATCAGGTCAAAGGGATATAGATAAGTGGGAATCACTTCCAAAGCGTTTTATTTCTAAAACGACGTTCATCAGAGTTTTTCCCTTATCTCTTGCCCTCAGTAAAGATAGGTTCAGTAATGAAGCAGTGATTAATAAATGGAATCTATCTAGTCAGACTTCCAGAAAAATGTAGTTGTCCACAAAGAAACAAAGATCGAGTTAAAAGATATCGGAAGATTCTATAGGGGTATGAAGAACCTCCACCACCTCCACCTTCTATAAAAAAAATGGCGATTTTGGTCGAAAACATTACCTTTTTCACTAAATCGTGATTATTACAGGATAACTCTCTTCATAAAGACTTGCAAACGATCACATTTCTTTACTGCTCTGCTTAGCTCTGTGCTCTAAACTGGCCCAATAATAGTATACTACATGATAAACCCCGGGCGTCTGTTTACTAACCATAACCACTGCTTATTGTTTCATATTTTAACAATATACCTCCTACATGTTTTGCTTTTATATTTATTGTAGCATAAATAGATGGCCAGCTAAATCTTAATCACAGGAGTTTGTTAAAAGACTATAGCTTAGTAATGCAACTCAAGGTGAGCATAAGTGCACACCTTGAGTAGCAATCTTGATTACCTACTAGAGAAGACAACGTTTTCAGACTACATGGGTAGTTTAAAAAATGGTAGCTTTCAAAAATGCTTATGTCAAAAGACCGAATGGAGAAGGAAAAATGGTGATAGCTGACTATCTTGAAAATATTTCAGGCATTTTATCCAAGGAAGAAAACTTACTGATAGTTTCTTCCCTCCAAAAACTATGCTAATATTGTGTTAACAAAAGTTCCGGAGTATTTACCGAACAAACTATTTTACAAGATGGCCGACTATCACGACTCCTTTAATAGTTGTTTAAGAATTCTTTCACGACACTTTGATTTGTGCTCACCCCACTGTTAATGGTGGCTTTCATAATAAATTGCGAAGACATTTGAGTTGAACCATTTATCTTAGTTTGCGAGGCGAAATATTAGAAAACGACACGACATTTCTAAAGGTCAAGTGGTGTTTTGATATCTTGTTTCATAATTAATTACATATAGGTAAACAATTAATAGTCCTCATTAACATTTTCTGATTCACGGCCAACATGCGCACATTTTTACATTCAGAACTAGATTGATAGAACATGTTTGTATCCCCAAGCTCTACGAGAATCTAACCTAACATTATCACCATAAAAGGCAAGAAAATCGGCTGTAAATTAAACCTAATCAGACAAGTTTGTTTTTCGGTTCGTAAAATGTACTCGTTGCATGATAAGTGTTGTAAGTTTATACTGCGCTATCACTAATGCATAATTTAATTCAATTTATTCGTTTACCTAGTATCAGTCGACACGATAGCTAATCGCAGTTTAATTACAAGCCTTTAATCACGCGCCATCTTTGATCATGTGCGTAAAAAGTCGCGGATGTGCGCACGAGTCGATTTGACAGACGGTGTAATTGATCGTTTTGACGCCTCTGCTTCATAACTTTAATGCATTACCATTACCAATGCTCATTTACTCCACTTTTTGCCCACCGTTACTCTAACAAAGTTGTGTATCTTGCAGCAATTTGTTCAATTGTTTGTTCCAACAAAAACTGCAACACTGGCTGCCTTCGCCAACCTAACATAAACAGAATCCATAATTATACGTCAATACTACACACTCGTTAAGTTTTTTCGAAGGCAATTTTACGCGCAGTTTATCTCAAAGTAATGGTGGGCCGTCACGATAGGAAAATGCATTATTAAACCCCATAACCGCTTCCAATATCGTCGAGTAGAGAGGTAACACCATAATACCCTTTCGCGTTACAACAAAGCGATGGTGTAAATGACTGAGAGAGAGCGCCCTATTGTCCGGCCGCACCGGCCACTTTGAGGGTGACTTAAATCCGAAATTGGGTATTTCGAAAAATGTGCATGTGTCATTTATCACGACCCTCGCTTGCCGGAAAAAACCTAACCCTATTTAAAAAACTACCCCCCGTAATCCGGCGGCGGGACCGACGCGGCACACAAACAGTATTAAATTTTTCCACTATTAATACAAAGGCGTTAGCGGCGCGTCAATATTGGATGAATGCAGGAGCTCCGCAGTTAATCCTTATTAAGAGAGGTTAAACAACCCTCCGTGAGACAACGGGTTAATCAGTACTGTGTGTCAACTTAATGCATTCTTTATGTTTATTAATTTTAAATTAAAATTTTCCAGAGCTTTTCCAATGTCAGATAATGCGATGTTAGTCAACTCATATTTATTTATGCCTGTCCACTTATAAATAAACTCGGCAACTTCTTTTATTGGTACATATTTGATTGAACTAACTAACTGTTCAAAATGTGTTTGTGGCGAGTCGTGTCGACTTCAATACAATAACATTTACTTAAAAAAATATTCTTTATCATCCCTTCGTGCTATATGTCATCGGTCATCCCGCCATAGTCGTTCACTGTAGGTAATTCGATTACAATTTCTCACTTTAATTGATGAAATTAAGACAGTCACGTGTCACATTGAGCGGCTGGCGGCTGGCGGCGGCTGGCTGCCGTAGTGCCGTGGTACCCTGGCGCGGTACCCTGGCGCGGTACAATAGTGCGGTTAAACTTTTCAATATTTTGGTTGGCTCGCGAGCGCCGCACGTGCCGCCGCGTGCCTCGCTTTACCCCGCTCTACCCCCGAACGCTTTATTTTTTATTATTTTCATAATTCATATTTCACAATAACAACTGAGAAGGCGTTTCGCACGGTTAGCTTATGAAACCACTTTCGCGATTCCGCGTGGGGCGGCTGAGACTTGGGCTTACCGCAAGGGCCACTTATGGGCCCGTTTTTATTTATATTACAGCGTTGCGCTGCGTCGCGTTTTGTGATCCACTTTATCAAACGCTTTACAGAGATCGCGGCGTGCGGGGGTTCCAACCACTAGGATAATAATGTTGGTGGTATTCTTCTTGTGACGTCACGATATGGCTTATTGTGTTTTTTGGCGTAGGATTAGCGAGCCGCGGGCGGTGAGCCATAAAAAGCCTCTGTTTTCAACGGCATCCAACAATCACTAATCCTGGCCATTTTTGGTCGGCCATTGAGTCCTAATGCTTGCATTTATGTGATTTCGCAATCGCCTATCATTGCGGTATTCATTTGATTTATTGTGTGCTTTATCAAATAATTATTTTTTGGCAATTTATAAACATTTTTCGCTGTTTATTATAATCTTGCTAGTTACAATTCTATTTTCATTATTTTCTATTACCAAACACGGCTTACCCACTTACGGCGATCATAAAACAGAATACGGAACAGCGGTTAAGAATTGCAATTGCAAAAACTTCACCCCACAGGACTGACTCACGTAAAATGTAATGGGAAATTACTGTAAAATAAAAAAAGAGAAGTCTCCCTTAAAGTCGAACCCTTATTGTTACGGCAATTTAGGTAACACTCCCTCGCGGGGAACTAAGAATTCTTATAGCGAACTAGCAATATGCATGGCTTCCCCAAGTACAAGGTCATAAAACTTGAACGATTTTAATCGAAATGTTCCTCAAGAATTACTGTTTCGTTTACATTGTCTGTTCGAACGTGAGCAGGTTGCTGATCGGCCTTAACAATAGTTTCATGTTGATGTGCGTAATCGATTCTGATTATTCGAGTTTGATAAATATTTTTATCGATTTTGCTTAATCAATTAGGCGTAGGTATGTCAGTGTCATTAAACTGGAAGACAACGACGTCAACAGCTATTTGGCATTCAAAGTACCTTCATAGTTTATTTTCATCATCATTATGGTATGGGTTTAAGCCTACTAGAATGATTTCTGATCTATCTAGGTGGTGCTGCAATCCTTTTTATATTTCAAAGAAATAGTAATTAAGTGCAGACTCGTAAAGTTTAATGGCAACATTTTAGGCTCCTCAGTGTGATATCATCTTGGAGATTGCCTCACCAGACTTGGGAATTAATAACTGTTAGGTATATGTATGTGATTACAGGTGAGAAGATTACTGTCGTTAAGATCGACCGGAGATAGTTGAGTGGGTCAGTCTATTTCAATGACTTTGAATTTATTGATTTCATTTCCTCCTACGCCTATTCTATCAATTTCATCACTATCTTTTTCATGAACTTAGGTTTGTTCCCAAAAACATTCTAACACATTTTTTTATAGCCATCGCATACTGTCGAGGTAGGACAGGCAATGATGGCACGGAGTGTTTATTCGAAACTAGCACGATTCTTGATCACAGCCCAACTTTTATAGAATATTAGGATTAAATGAACCCACAATCATATCACTACATTGTATATTACTAATCTTCTTCAGATTTCATCAATCATCACACGGCAGCCACCTATCTGCAACTCCAACGATATCCCATACTCATCGCATCAGAAGCACCATAACAAAAAGTATTTCAAAACTTAATCCTTTAGCAATTATGTTTTTAATTGTATCGCCTGAGCTGCGCACACGCCGGTAGCCGCGCCCGCGCCGAACAAAAAAAATGTTGATTGAGATCGCTACGCGCTTCTGTTACTACTCAGTACTCGGATAGGTTTAATTGAATTTTTGTTGTGATGCAGATGATGGACTTCTTGGAGATGATAATGAGCTTCTTAATTGAGAATATGAGTGTATAAAGTTAGTTTATTGCTTTATGATAGAATGAAAGTACTTATCTTTGTAGGTTTAGATGAGTGAAATCAAAATGATAGACATCATTATAATTATCAGGAAGAGACATAATTTTTGATATAACATCTTCAAGTCTACAAATTCTATGGTTCTGGTAAAATTCGAAGAATAGTTTTATAGATTGTCACAAAACACAAATCCTTTCAATTCTACCGAAAAGTGCTATCCTCATTCACAACTCCACTCATGACTAGACATGATAGAACAGTCTTAACAATAAAATGTAATAAATATCTTTCGTGATAGTGAAACTACAAAACATATCTCCCGAGTCGCGAGGAGCCCTAGCGACGCGCGGCGCGTGTGGCTCCCTTGCGTACGTGCTACTAGGAAGTATTAAACTCGTACAACTTAACCCTACGGATGCCGAGGGATCTTTAAATACATCCGATAAAAAACTAAACGACACCCCTCGCAATGCAAAAAACATCCCCCAGAAAACGTCCATAAAGGAAAATTTATCCACAAATTAATTTGTAGCGGTACGAAATAAAATTAAAGTAAAGCGCGCGACTTAGTTTATTCGATTGATGGAGGATGCTTTTTTTCGTTTAAGTGAAGTCTCCCCAGGGGTACAGAAACACCATCTAAAAGATAAGCTAATAACCTAAACTTAAATTACGGTTTTTAATTTAACTTTTTAGTCTTACGCTCAAGTGAATCGACATCTTGAAGAAACATCGACGTCTTCAAGAATACCATTAGACAAGACAGTAGCAAGCTTAAGCTTAATAATTAATTGCAAGATCGCGAAGCAATTACAGGATTAACTTAAGTATAGTTTATCCGTAAATTTAATACAGTTTTTAATGTCGTAGGAGTTAAGACGACAGCCCCGACTCTCATCCTCGGAATAAACATGACACTAACAAAGAAATCGTTTTGACTCTCAAAGCGATGTGGAAATGTGCGAGTACCTTCGGAGTTAAATCGGACATAAAAGCTGCAATACATTGGCAATTTCAAATACACTGTCATAAAACGAAGCATGAATATTCACACCTATAGCTATTTTATCACCAATCTCTACTTTCATGCTTGTTGCGTCACCTTGTCTTACGCAAATGATGGCTCCCCAATCCCAGAAGCATCCACAATCTGTCATATCTCTATGACAGTCACATATTTACGTTCAAACAAAATCTTCTGTGGGAACGGTAAGTCGAAATAGTAGAATTTTCGCCATTAAATTCGGCCTCGACTGCCGTCTTATATCGTACACATTGAGTGATTTATTGTACACAAACGTACATTAGATTTTTATGTTCGTATCTTGTAGGTTGTAAATAACATCGGTGGTTGTTCCCCGACCCACTTGAAGATTATTACTGATTTATTTATTATTTAAACGGTGTGATGGATGGGCCCAGTCGGATTGTTACTTAGCTGGGTGAACTTTGCCATCCATAACATTTAGTTTGTGACCTTTAGAAATGATTATAAGAATGTAGGTTGTAACATTGTGACACGTTGTAATTGTTTCGTTTCTCAATGTCGGTTGTGTGTAATTAAACTAATTGTTTTAATTTGGTAACGATTTTAATTTTGGTAAAAGTATCGATGTGTTGATTGCATTGGTTCATTAGTGGTGAATTCATTCTTAGGACACCACGATCGTGTGAAAACATCTGAGGATTAAAATCTGTTGCGTTTTTTACACATAAATTTCATAACCGACGTCAACATTACATTTCAAGCCCCATCTCAGCCCAGCAGCACGGCACACTTGAATCACCCCCACAAGACTATTGAAACTCTAATCCAATTCTTTCATATAATTGCCTAATCTTTCCTCTCTAAAGAGGAGGTGCTTAATCTCGGCCGGTGCCCCAGCAAGGTGAACTAACCGAGCCTGAAATGGTTATTTTTTAACTTCCCCATTATAAGCTGGGAAGTGGAGCGGATTAAACAAGGGAGACTAGATTTAGGGCCAATTTGAACGCGTCCGTATTGATTGTAACGTTCATGCGTCGTTTGGCAGATCTACTGATGCTACGTATCTATAGGGAGGATCTGAGAATATTGATAACGATTAAGCTTAAGATTAATATTGAGGAAGAATCGACAGTTTCTATAATAATTACAGTCAAAAAGCGATAAAAGTCAATTTTGAGTTTCTCAATTTCACCAACAAAATAACACTTTGAGTTCTACCCTTACAATAGTAATAGTGGCACAGGCAGAGTAATATAATATTCCAGTGTTTCAATTAACCCTTTTCCCTGCGAAATCTACCAAAAGAAACTGTTAAACATGATCAGCTAGTTCCAAGTAAACCACACCAGTTAGCACGTGTCGTTTTAATCAACATTCCGATGTGGGAACAGTCGTTAAGTCCACTAGTGGAGTCATGGAGTTATGGCCGCGATCCGCATAATTAATACCTTTATGATCATATAGCGGTATTTATTTCGGGATTATTGCTGTTAGATTGTGGGTGATAGTGAAAAAGAACTTGTTAATGCTTTTATGACACTCAATGACCAGGCGCAGCGAAGATACTACGTTGCACTTGCATGACGTCTCATAAATCATATCAAAGGGATGAAATAAGGAACTTCATGCAAAGGTCCATGAATCACCGTAGGCGCGGGCCCACCGTAGGCGCGGGCCTGTGGACGGTGAGTAATGGGTTAGCTCACCGTCCGTCCGTCTTATGACGACAGGCCGTGTCGACGGCGCGTTCGTGTTCCACGCGCGCCTCAAAGAGATGTCAGCAACCAAGAAGGGGCCCGCAAGGGCCGATGCCTGCCGGGGCTGCGGGACTGTTCGAAAGAGATACCGTGGCCCTGGAACACAAAGGGCAATGAAGGAACATGGATGGGTTTTAGTCAGTAAGAGTCTGACACTCCCTCCCACTCCACCCAGAGCGGGAGAAGTCATTTGATGATTTCCCATACGTAAAAAAAAAAAAAAAAAAAAAAAAAAAAAAAAAAAAAAAAAAAAAGGGATGAAGAGGACAGGATTTAAGGAAGCTCTGTTAAAACATTGGAACTCCATAGTTAAGGTAAAGATCTAACATAAGGTACTAGTTACTAAATTTTGGGGATCTTAGATTCTACAAGGTGTTCAGGTTGTCTGGCGTGTCCTTATGAATAAAACTGCATTCGTAAACGAGCTCCATCAGTCAGATCTGTTACCGAAGCTACATAAGCAATTAGAAATCAGACACAATACCTTAAGACCTGTAAAATAAACTAACTATCACCTCATCTGCGATATCTCCATTTAAGACGCTATGTCCATCCACAGCGCTATCACATAGCAACGCACGTATCTTAAGTCCATGCGGTATCTGTGTCACATATCGCTATTGCCTTTCACCGTTCTATCTACGAGTATATCTCCAGATCTGGCCAATAAAAATAAATATCTCCGCGGTTATTTACGGGTATAGTTCGGAACATGTTGTTCTTCGCGCTATACCGTTGTTTGTCACTGTTAAAAACATGTTTATGGAAGAAATGATTTGTAGGATCGCTTCCCGGAATGTATGGGGAACCGTATGGGATTGAATTTGTAAGTGATTTCGAGATTTTGAATGGGTTTTTGGAGTTGTTTTTTATTTATTTTGTTGATAAACAGCAGTATAAGCCGTAACCATAGTGTACTCTCTGGAGTAATAGTTCCGATAAATTATTAAAGTCTATGATTTGACGATTACAAAGAGTTAGTTCTTATAGAAACAGCGTTGAGCTTCAAGGAACTCGTCCATCACGCCTTGCTTTTCCGTACCTTCAGCCCTTTTTCCGTCACAGGTATTTAGCGAAGGCAATGTGAAGTGTGTGTAAACGTAATGTGTTCAATGTATAAGAAACAGTCACGAACCCCGTGTTGCAAATGACCACAGGAATACCGCGATGTTTAAAATATTCCTACAGATGTATTCAGATTAATTTTTTGCATTTTAATAAATGATAAACTTTAAGTATATAATTAACACACATTCTCTCATGACAGAAGATAACAAAATTACTCATAAATCAATGTTTCTTGTAGTATTGGTTATAAAAGGCACGTTTTTGTATTGTAGCTGGGCCCAAGGCGTTTCGCGACCCCCTTACGAGTTAAAGGCCTATTTTGAAACTATGCCAGCTATCTTTAATTACATTCTTCTAAACAACTTTTGGGCAATATTTATGTACCAATATCAGAAAGAAACACGGTCCGCATTCGGTATAAGTTTTATTGTACAAAAAACGGCCTTAACCGACTTCCGATAGACTATTGGCTATAATTTCGCGGACATTAACATATTAGCATATAAATTGTCTACAATTAACTCTATACGCATGTAAAGGAGTTTAAGTAAATGTATGGCCAATGTTTGTGACAGCGATTAACCCGTCAACGTTGACGGCAATTACAGAATTATGGATACCAGTAATAGAGTACGTTTTCGAGTCACTCGCGAGTAGTATTCGGTACCAATATGTTGGAGGTTGGCGCGGAGTCAGGCGTCGCATTCCACAAGCCTACATTCCTGCGCTGACACGTGGTGTAGGAAGTGGGCGCTGGCGGGGCCTGACGGGGCCTGGCACCAACACACGCCCTACATTATGTGTGCTATCTACTGCGTCTATGTATTGTTGATAAATCATTCAACTTTATTGTTGTTTATCCCCATATTAGGGGTCTGACTAGTTTTGTATTAAACGTGAAGGTAGCATAGTTTCTTGGCGCCGAACAGCGGTAAATTTCCTATATCTACTTACCGAGCAAGATTCACGACTAAGAAAATTGTTGTTTACATTAATGATCACATTAATATCGGGAGGCTAACAGCTTTAATGGCGAGTTGTCCGAGTATCTGTAATTGCTCGCAAGGTGGATTTAACACAAAGTAAGTTTAATTAAATATCACCTCATTATTTACTTGTGGGTAAAATAATCTTACATACACATGCTCACGAGATAACTGTTATTATTAATGATACTAATCACCGATGCGACATAAACACATCGATGTTTGGAGCTAAAGATAGCGATATTGCATGATTAGTGTCAGCTGCGCGAGAGCATTAGTAGCTGTGACAAGGTTTTAAGGATTGCAAACTGTATTAAATGGAACAGGACGTCTTCTACGATTAATGGAACATTTTAGTTCTGTAATTGCGTGCAACTTCTGTAAAAAACGCCGACTTTTATATATGATTTTCATCATATTAAACATGAGAGTTGAGGATTATCATTTTTCATTTCTAACGACCAGTGCAGGCAGATCAATATTTCCAAGTTTATTACCTTCTCATTAGCCTATAGCCATCATAATGAGCAACAAACAAGCTCGCACCTATTTGCTGAACGTAAATACAATTGAAATACACATCCGTAATAAGTCAGCGGAGACCGATAGCAGCCGAGACCGATACCGGACGGGTACCACTTCGCGTTGGACGGGTTACAAATAACGTAATGCGATTTGTGTGGCGTCCTGTGGGTGTAGGTTATGACGCGTCTCGTTAAACAAGCTTTATTGTTTTTCTATATAAGTAAGTAAGGACGTATTTTTCCTTATTTTAATGGTAGTTGACGGCCGCGGGATTTTATTGGGGAGTGTTTGTTTATGAAGTTTTTGCCCTACAGCGACGTAGAGATTTAATTGAACCGCTAGCTAGGAACTTCGTTATTGCACATTCAAATACTGCTAGTAACATTCTAGTGGCGTGGAACACTCGTTTGTTAATGTACTCTCGCCCAACTTTTCCAACGGCTATATCAGATCAGTGTTAAATAATTCCATTGCAATAGTTTCATCCAGCTCCTCCCAACACACGCATAACATGCAGATAGTAAACAGTGGATTAGGGCGCTGGCACACCGGCGGCAATGCGTCAAACCGCGACGGGGCGCAGCTCGTACGTAGGAGTCCGTCAAACCGCCAGGTGTGGCTGCGGCCTTATTTATGGCGAGCCGTGGGCCCCGGGATTTATAACACCAGTGTGTTAGTACAGGAGATAGGATAATGTTTGGCAATGTGTTTGGTATTGGAAGCTGTTTCTTCGTCGTGTAAGTCTCTATTTAGGTGATCATTTTCAGATTTTGAGATGTCATATGAAAAAGGTCTTGTTGTTGTGCTGTCTGCTGTGAATTGACATTTTGAATGAAAAGCTTTCGCAAGTTTATGGCTTCCTTTTAAATTTGAAACAGCAAGTAATATCCTGAATTAGGCTTTCAAAAGATTCTTATGAAATATTTACTAAGATACAAGTCAAAGCAAACAAGTCAGTTAGCCATTCATTGATAAGGAAAACTTATTTTGAATAATTTCAGCAGATGATTTACACACGCGTCACTTATAATGTCAGGCATTATCTTTAATTAAAATCGCCACTATTTATCAAATCAATTTAAGATTTGCTTGATAGTATAAATAAGATGAATCTTCCTGTTTGCTATTTAATCATATAATAAAGTTTTAAATTTATAACTCAAATGACTTTTATTAATTTATAAACATTTTATCATACAAAAATTAAACCCGATATGAAAAACGTTGTTATACTTATTTTTCTACCGAATTTCCTAATGCCTCGAGATCACTTAAGTGTATAATTCAAAATGATTCACTCTATTATAATTTCCAATAGGGAAACTGGAATAAATTCTAGTACCTAGCAAAGTTTGACATTCAAAAGTACCTTTTAATAGCCTAATTGAAATAAATATCTTGACTTTGACTTTGATCCGACTCTAGCGATAGCTAGATTCTGGAGATGATAATCCTGAAACCATTTTACTGTCTGTCTCCCGGCCTACATCTCTCATCTTATTATAAATTAGTTGTTTGCGTACTTACAACGTGGAGAGCCAGTTACACTGATCTTTGTTTATTAAACTTAACTTTTGGAACCCCTTGTATGTGGTAGATACCGAGTTACAATAGGCATTATTATATATTCACTAACATTTAGCGACAATTTAAAGAGTGGAGATATTGGACCTTTGAACAGCGAACTCAACATTGCACTTTTATTAATGCATTAATTTAGGTGTCATCTTGTGGTAAGTTTAAACGAGCATTACGTGACTTTTATTTCTATCAATTATGAATGAAGGCTTCATGACACAATTATTTTTTAGCAAAACCTCTGAAAACTGTTCTGCATCGTGTAAAAAACTTTTCACATTACTTGGTACTTTATACTACTTCGTAGAAAATAGAGATACACATAATGTAACTGTCCATTTCTTATCAATCCTTATCATCACAGATTACCGAATATTATCTTATTCAGCGCCAGTCGTAAAAGTCGCCAGCCAATCGTAGGCGAGCAGATAGCTAATCTATGCCCCACTTGAGTCTTATCTACCTGATAAGATAAGTTAACAATAAGTAAGATTTTTACTGGTGGGTTTCGTATTCAAGTAAGTTATTGTTCCGAGAAAATGGCAAGCAGGTTTATTTACCAAAAATAAAAATGAAAATTACCATTTTCATCTCATCATCAGTCTGTGCACTGCCGGACGTAATCCTCTCGCATTTCATCATTCTCATCTTTGATTAGTCTACCATAATACCATCGTCATAAGGCGGGTGACTACCTACCCTATCATCACTGACCGCAGCCTATTTTTCTATGTAGGCTTTTCACTTTTCACCATCAACTGCAACTTTCACATTCAAGTCTTCTCCAAATGTCTTCTTTAATTCACCCGTTCCATCTTTAAAAGTCTAAATGACGTCACATAAAGATGCGCTTCATTACTTTCTAACAAAGATATTAGGTCCCGCGCGAATCCTGTAACCCTTCAGACTTAACCCTTCGCGGGTTCATTCGCCGCTCGTTACGGGGGAGTTAAGATTGAGCCCGGACTTATAACCCGATGCAGCCTGCAGCATTTTAAGCCGAATTAAAGGAAATTTACTTGGTGAGTTATTAAGCTTTTTAGAAGGGGTTTGAGAATGGTGATTTGATTTTCCTCGTTTACTGTTAACGATCATTTCATCAGGATTGGTTTATGTTTAGGTCATGTTTGTGTAGCAGCTTGCAGTTGACGATGAATGTTTCAGGTAGTTTATTGATCAGGCAGTAGACAGTTGCAATCTAATTTTGTTCAGGTGCTGTTCATATGAAAGCGTATATTATACACCGTGCACATAAATAACGCTTTATTAGGTTTTTCTATCAAGAATTAATCAGTAGTAGCCCAGAGCCTGCAATTGTGACAATACGCTCACCTCTTTTTCATGGGACTCAAGCAGGGCAAAATGTTTATGTACTATAGGTACTACAACAAACTATGGCTCACCTCCTATCATGCACTATGTGTGGTTCCACGTGCACTTTGAGGGACCTGTCCGAGGCCACCACCAACGCCGTCGAGGTGACAGAGTTTTGGATAAAACAAATTTAATTAAAGGGGAAATCATCGACACGACGAAGAAGAAGAACTACAACTCTGCTTAACTCTTCGAGGTTTACAAGCGAGGAAGTTACATATGCTGAGAAAAATATCCCTAGATGTTATCGTAGCAATAGTTCCTTCAGAATTATCGTACATAGCAATTTAATGACTATGTATAACCTGAACCCTGCCAAGTACATCGCTATCACTCTGCATATCAGATCAGGTGCACTATTAAGCCGCCCGGTGTACGTGACGCCGCGTATCTATCACCTATTAACGCGAACTCTTCCGTATTTGTGCAGAACCTTAGATCTAGCATGACAAACAGATCTTATCACACTTGTCTCATATTAGATCGATTAGATCAAGAGATCGCAATTAAGATAGCTTGTTTAGTACTTCCTCTTCTAAGGAATTGAATTGACTGCAGTGTTAGAATTGTATCAAGTTTTCTATAACCTGAAGGTCTATAGGATATTACCTTATTAGAAACAAGAGGTAATTCGACGTAAGCTGCCAGTTCCGAGAAAAGTATTGACCAGTATCATACCATATTGACTAAAGATAAAGGACCTTTGTATATCCTTAATCGGATGCACCTCAGACCGGTCTGCGTTTCAGATGAACTACGCCATTACAGCTTTTAGCTTATTTACCATTCGAATAGGAATAGAATGTAAATTTTCAAGATTTTACATGAAAACACCGACAAGCGTGTGATATGAAGAATCTAGGTCTATTTATTGATTCCAAAAGTGGATTCCAGAAGTGAATTAACTGCACAGTTTTGAGAATTTTCAATAACTGCCGTTCCCTGTATACTTACTATCTTAGATACTAATATTAGTAATAGGTAAAGTTTGCAATTTTGGATTTAGGTGGTCGATGAACTTCGGAACTACTGATCAGATTCCGAATTTCTGAAAATTCTTAGAGGAAGCTATATTATCACCGAGTGACAAAGGCTATATTAAAAACGTTCCCGTTGGGTAATTCCCGACCATAACGCAATTGGAGCCGCTGGCAAAAACTGGTATAGGAATAACGTTGGTACACCTAGTGATAAAGATGTGGCAACACACAGAAAGAAAAACACATAATAAAACCACAAACAACCAAAAGAGGCACTAATGACTTCATCTGACATATTAATACGTCTTAAATCTCAGTGGTTGTAGCCTCACAAATTACGATGTTTCGTTAATTGTGGTCGTGTGGCCTCAGACACTAAAAATACTTGAGCTTAGTAATAAAATCTTACTGGCTCGCAGCCGTTATCTTATATGTTCTTAGAGAACTGATAGATCAGGTGCTGTTGAGTAGATGTGACACTTGAGTGACAGCCATGATCCGACCAACGTTTTACTACAATGTTGATTTGCCGACATGATTTGTTTTGTATATTTTTTAAATGTTGCTACTGTTTTTTTGTGGTCAGAAAAAAATTTGGTTGGGAAAGCTGGATGTTTTGTTTTGTTTAATTGGTACCTAAGTAGGTATGATTGTTTATGTTATGGGCATGGATGATCATGCACATTATTTTAGGTAGGTGTATTATATAATTTCAGAAAGTCATCATCATCATTCTCCTGCCCTTATACCAACTTATGTGGGGTCGGCGCAACATGTCTTCTTCCTCCTATCTTAAGAATGGAATAGAATATTAATTTATTGTTACTATAAGTGGGAAATAAAAAGGTGGTTAGATTTAACAAAAGTATCTCTACAACATACACCTAGGATGTACATTAATGTACAATAATAGAAAGAAGTAAAATATACCTAAGGTCAGTTTTTTCAAGCGCAGCACTCTTCTTCTTCTTCTTTCTTTACAGAAGTCACGAAAAGTCGCCTCTCTACCTCACTAAAACTACACTTACTTCGCTTCTGAAGCTCAACAACCACATTCTACCTATTTCCTCCTTCTCATAATTAGAATATTCTTTGTCGTCATCCCGTAGTGACCGCCGCGGGCGCATGGCGCGGGCGGTCCAAATAATTTAATTAGCGTCATAATTACTGCGCACGAGCAGGTCACGTGGGCGCATGCGTAGTGCGCACACTGACGCTTTGATCGCCTTGTTCAGGCTTCGATGAGCTGGAGACAGGTGGAGGAAGAAGCTTTTTTGTTAACATATATTAGGCTCATAGAGGCTTCAAATGTTAGGTAGGTATGATTTTGATTGTTTTTGCTCCGTCACGTTGTAGGCAGGCTACATAGTTAGGTTTTAGACATGTAATTATGAGAGTGTCTTAAGGCTAAATATGATACACCTAACGGCCTACGTCCACACAAAGTGGCATTCTGTGATGGAAAAGTAAAAGATTTTTTGGATTGACATGAGCTACCGAAAACCTATGTATGTCAACTTTGATGAAATTTGTTCTAGAAGTACAAAACACCGTTGAAAAAGTGATTGTCACTTAGACAGGTGGCAATTACTTTTGGTGACCCTTCCTATCAATTTCAGCATGTAACTCCATAGCCACCACAACAAAATTTACCATAAGACTCCCTGTGTTGGATATGCCATCGTAAATACACAAATTACAAGTACAGTACTACGCAATTACTCATACAAACAATACTTCAAGTTCTGCCTACCCGATCACACAATAAAAGAACGAACATACAAAACAATGTACGCTGTAGGTACACATTAGCTGTTTACCATCCTACACAGTAAATTAGATCAGAACGGGTTACTGGGTGTAGGCGACAGACAGACCCGTACTACTGGTCGCCGATAATTGTACTGAATTTATTGTAGTCGTGTAACGATTGATGGCAGTAGAACACAGTCAGGAAAGGTAAAGTTCCCAAATTATGTGTTTCTTGTAGTGTGGGTACCTGGAGACGAAACCAACGACTTGTGCCACATTAGCCCTGGATTGAAAGAATTGGAAGTCATGGAGAGAGAGGCCTTTGCCCAGCAGTGAGGTGATGTAGGTAGGCTAACATTAGCTTAGGTACCTGGAGTAGTCTATCACATGTTCAAAGTTCACACTTTATGCTCAAGTTTTGCTGGATTAGTTCCCAAGTTATCGAAAACTAAGTTCCTTACACTTGACCACAAGTGGTCGAAGATGTCTGACGTCTCTTTTAGTCAATCTTAGCGACAGTGCACAATGTTGATCTTTAGCAATGATCCAATTTTGTAAACTAAGAGTTTAATCTATAAACTTCCTGTTTAGATCATACGGTGCAACTTGTTGATCATGATTTCAAAGTATTCTTTCGAGCACATGCTGATAGCTTAGCCTTTACTGTAAAAATCTTCTGGCTTTTCCAACTAACTTCAGTAATTACAAACTACTAATAAATAAACTACAAATCCACCTCACATTACTAGATGTTATCATTTAATGACAACAAACGTAAGCTAAACGCTGGTACAATAAGTGGTACTTGCAGGACGGCATTCTGCGCCATGTTAATTACCAGTACCTACCACCCTACCTACCTCCTTATCATGAGATATACGCGCATCAATCACCCGCCGCAGTCGGAGCCGCGTTTATTTCTAAACAACCTACTTACTGCATTCTGTGGGGACAGATCTACTGATTTACTTGGGGAACCTGTTCCTTCTGATTTGGACTGTTCGTTAGATGTGGTTTGTTAAGAGTTGTGTATCTTTAAATTAGTTCTTATCATTAGATAATATTTGATCAGAATGGTTAATAAACCGTATTCAAAACTAGACTATGTTAACTGTCGCACTCCTCACTTTCTCAGTCTAATATGCCCTTGATAATTATG
Organism: Noctua pronuba; assembly: GCA_905220335.1. Lineage (NCBI taxonomy): Eukaryota > Metazoa > Arthropoda > Insecta > Lepidoptera > Noctuidae > Noctua > Noctua pronuba. Next base: position 18,619,912 of record LR999896.1, read on the forward strand.
GCAGAGTCGATATGGGTTCGAGAAATATAGTTCTGACTGGGATATGCACAAGTGACGTTAGCGTAAAAGAGAAGTTCTGGTAAGACTGATCGAGTGATGGTGGATGTGCAAGAGAGTGAAGAAGTGTATGTGGGGGGTGATTTCAACGGGCATGTGGGAAGGAAGAATGAAGGATGGGTATGAGAGGGTGCATGGCGGTTGGGGGTACGGAGGCCGTAACACTGACGGTGAGACACTGCAGCAAGCTGCTGGCAACGCCGAGGAGTTCAGTGTGGCTGTAGGCTTGACCCCAAATAAGTTGGGATAAAGGCAGGAGAATGATGATGAGTCGATATGGGTTCGAGCCCAAGCAGACTTTGTTCTACTCATCTCATAGAGAGAAAGAAGGCCTGCTCCACTGCAGTTGGAAATTGTCAGAGTCATACAGTCAGTAGTAAACTGAAGTTGCACTTTAAAGGGTTGGTTTACAAAAAATTAGGTGCGCTATGCAAGAAATGTCGTTTTAATTTCATTCGTTGCAATGACTAAGTAAGCATAGATTTTGCAACTGAAGTGATAAAAGACGCACAGCAGTACTTCAAAGTTCGTTTGCGTGTTATTTAGAGCCTTAAATATTCGCTTTCAATGTATGGTCAGGAAAAAGCCATAACGCAGAGTTCAATCTCTGTTGACTTGCCATATTCAATCGATTTATTTGGTGGATGCACCTAAATGTGCGTAGTCAATAAATATGTGGTGCAATAATAATAAAGCACCGCGCATGTGGCACAAACAAATAAATTATTATTAACCAATGACGGACTGCTTTTGGGGACCTCGCAGAATTCAGTGTGATTAGAACTGGCGTCGTACAAATTGTTAATTTTCTTCTTAAATGCTATAACAAAACCCGGAATATCTTTTTATAGGAAAATTATTTTTCCTTACCCTTCTCGAAAACGGACTCTTATTGCATTACTATTAGGTTCAGAATGCAGCTTATTTCATAGTCGTGGTTTTTTTCATTTATTCCTACTAGTGTTTTATTTCCGCAGATATTATAAACTAACTCTAGAATGAAATTAACACCCGAGCCGAACGCCTCGGCTGCAATGACAATGTTTGCCCTCTTGTCTCAAAATGTACTATACTCTGGTAGACTCACAATAAAAAAAATACTACCTATTACGAAAGTGTAAATTACTCATATTCAAACAGTGTTAATATTCACGAATTCAAAAAAATAATAAACATGTCAATCAATCAATAAATTATTGGAATTATGAATCTTAATATTCATTGAAAACAATTAATTGACCGTTTATCAGTCGTCGACTAAATATTTATATCAATACACAAATTAGCACTTCAAGAACGTAAATTTTCATTTTATGCGAACATTTGAATTGGAACACTTACTCGATATGGTCACTAACACCATTCCAATAGAAAATTTACACCCACTGGGCCGAGGAAACGAATAGACCAGCGCAATTAACATTTTATAAAATAAACACGTCAGCATTGAAACAAAACAATAATGGGTTGGTTGTTGATTTGTTTTGACCCTCTATTTGTTTCTAGTGCTATGTTAAAGCCGTGTGTGGGGACGGACAGAGGTGTTATAGCCAGTCTAACGGCAGGATTAGGACACTAGTGGCGAAATTGATCTAGTAATGCAATAGCAACAATGTAACAGATTACTTTTTATTATTGTTTACGTTGTTTGTCCGCAGAAGACATTATCAGTATCAGGGTTGATTGTCGAATCCAGTTTATGAGGTAGCCATAGACAATAAACGAGAAATCTGGCATTTCTACGACAATATCAACAACATGGTTTTCATCAACAATATAAGCAGCACACACAAATTCCACACATACTCACAAAACTGAGGATTATCTCCACTCCTTCTGATACATTCTTCACTCAAATGATATGTTCACGACCCAATTCAGTAAGAGTATCGTGCGTCACTGTAACATAACTGTAACTCTGTAACATCGCATTACTATGCGCCGCGGCGTCCGCACATCAGAAATCACTAGGTTACCGACACCACTCGATACATCCAATAGATTTTTTCTTCTACAACTGCATGATATATATTATAGTCGTAAAAAGCGGCTAGAGTATCGGCGAGTCGTAAAAATAGATGTTGTACGTTACGCTTTCCGCATCAATAATTCAAGATTACGGAGGGTGCGTCTAGCGCTTACTGAGACCTGTGGTGCTGCTCAGCTCATAACTATTTATTTGTCAGCTCTTGTTTGTGGATTTGGGACAACTACTAACTGCGCAGTAGAAGAATGCAGTTTGTTTAATGCCTAACAGAGCCCCTAGCACGAGCGCGCCGTGTAAACGTTACGTAAATACGACGATTTTTTAATCGAAAATAGAAAATTATCCATAATTATAAAATTTTAGTTAACTGGTTTGCAAGAAGCACAATCAGTATCATTCATAGATTCTATAATTCTTAAAATTATGAGAATATTGAATGTGAGTATTTTTCATTTTTAAAATCGACGTATTTACGTTACGTGTACACCGGGCGCTCGTTCTAGGGCCTCAGAAGTTGAAAAGGCGCAAGTACTCGTGTAGCTTTAGCTAAGCTTCAAACGGAATGATTGACTAAAAACCCTCTGAAGTAGTCTTTACATGTCTACTGTGTTCTAAGACGGGTGATTAAATTCAAAGACATTATGTACTTGCCAAAGATGGGCCAAAAAGCGAAGAATATCGTAATCTTGCAAAAACCAATCAACCATCTAGTAGGTACAAGTATAATGTGTCAAATATGGAAATTACGTCACTGATAGTCTCTACATAAGTACATAGTACCTATCTTTTTCATTAAATTGAAAACAATTTTCGCGAATTCGGGTAAGTGGCAAGGCAATAAAGAAAATCACAGTCTAAATCACTTTAAAACTTTGTCAAGAGACTGCACGGCATCACTAGTACCAACAACACAAACCTCACCAAACTCCCCGACTGGAAGCACACCACAGCACAACAGAGCTCTGCTCACCCCAGAACCACGAGTCACGTACGCCTGACATTACTGTATATCTTTTTAAACGCGACGCGTTATTTTTGTGACAGCCCTAGCTCTGCCCCGCGCGGTTTTATCGCGTTTTATTGCTAAACATTCAAGCATAAGTACAGCTTGTCATAATGCTTCCGGATTTTGGATGAAGTTATCTTTGGTACGAGAAGACCTGGGCGGCAAGTTGGCCTGTTCTTAAAGTGTTATCAACCAACAAAAAAATTTGAAACTACACCTAACAATGCGGGTTCAATCCTGAAAAAAAAGATACTCGATACTTAATATATTTATTGCATGCCACATTGTGAACATAAGTGGTAGATTTCCAAGACATGTTCACTGTGGACCCTTTCGGGCCCAGCAAAGTCGATTGAAAGCAACTGAACTTATGAGATCATCTCTATTATTTTACCACCAGAGTTCACGTTGATCATCCAAACACTTTCAATGTACTCGAAAACTTCTCGAAGCTCTAGACTTATAGACATTGCACTTTCACGTTCTCTTGTCATAGTGATCAGACAATCGTTAGATTTAAAAACAAAACAATTAAACCATCTAGTTCGGCCACAAACGTCTCAGGACCAGGAAAAAACGCGTCGCTACCAGGATCCATTCAATTTCGCGTCTCTAGCAATAAAGCGTGATTGTCACGCACGTACACATTGCATAAAGCGGTATTACTGCCGACGGGCGGCCAGGGGACCAGCCAGGGGGATCCGGGAGGGGGGAGGGGGGAGGGGGCCACACTCCCCCCAGGGTGGCGTTTAACGCACGAAGGGATTTTTTCAAAATAACATTTTTTTGAGCGGTGAAGTTCTTGGTTTTGACTTTGACGGTTATGACCGAATTTCTTTTTGTTGGTGCATTTTCTTGGCCAGGGAACTGTTTTTCCTGTTACTGTTATGGATAAAAAATTGTTGGCTTAGTTGTAAAACTGTATATGCAAGGAGGTCTTAGAATTGATCTATTTATATTGATACTGGTAACACAGGTTTTCCTCAAAACCTACATCAGACACCAGCCTCTCACATAGGTGGAATACACCTTAGGCGTTTTTGAACACATTAACTTTAAGTCAGCTTTATGAAGAGAGGGCAAATGAAAAAGTCATATACACAGTAAGACTGGCTGACATGTCTGAAAAGTCTACAAAAAGCTAACTTTTTGAAATCTACTAGAAAACGACAGTTTTAGTGCCAGGACACAATAAATTATAATAAAATTGTAAGCCGTGCACAAAACATACAATTGCATTACTTTGATGGATTAAAGATAGATGTGACCTCTATTGTGGCTGGGTCGTATCATATGGAACTTCAATTCGACGTCGACATTTTATGTCCCTACGCTTAACGTCTACATTTTCTGCTCTTAAACTAAACTAAGTAAAGGTTTATAGCGTAAAAGGCTGAGTTTAAGACTGACCTGTCGCCCTAACCATTGCTGAACCATTCAATCTTTTATTTTAAATAGATTTTGGATCACAGTCAAAGATAAACCCAGATGTTTCCACACCCAAACTACAGGATGAATTTGATGAACGAGGTTTATATTCATCAATTAAAAATCTACAGTAAAAAGATAAGCAAAAAGAAGGCAGAATAATGACTTAGCTCATGTTTTGAATCTAGATCGTGCCTCACGTTTTGTGCCGGTTATCGGTTATGTGTTGCGAATCCGATCTGTTTGAGCTTCCTAGTTTAGATTATTGAAGTCCTGCAACATCTGGCGTGATGATAAATGTTATTACTCCACGAGATTATGTTTCGGTTTAAGATAATGACTCAGCTGTCCACCTTGTTCTTGCCAATAGTCGCTTGTCGGATATGCATCCGTAATTATATAATAATTAGCATGCGATTGCCCTTACTCCGGGGCAGGCTCCTTATCCTACAGACCCAATACACCATTCGTAGACTAGCTTTGTTGACCTTCAGCTTGTGAGTTAGACTTCCTCGTGTTTTAGCAAAACTTTTAGAAGTTACTTCAATTACCACACAGTATTTTCAGCCACATTGACGTATCAATTACATTACAACTCGCCCTTATTTATAGGTCAATAAGCGCCCTGTAGATGTTGTAATGAGTAGTACCCACCTACTAACTAGTTCGTATAGATATTCCATCTGGGTTTACCCGTATTCCGTATAGATAGAATATCTCAACGAACTAGTTGTAAGTAATTGATTTTCAATAACACAAGAGTGTTCATACGAAAGAAAGTCGAAAAAAGTAGTGTTATGCGCTTTCAAACTGGAGTAAATGATGAGTACGACGCTCGGTCTTCATCTTCTTGTTTGAAAATGATGATGTTAGTTTTACCAGATTAGTACCAATAACTACGCTCGTGGCTTAATAATTACAGCCGCTCGGGTCGATCTTTAGGTTAAGCCGTGCTTGCCTAGGTTGGTCCGTGGATGGGTGACCACCCATTACATACCGAGTTTCCTCCGTGCCTCGGAAAGCACGTTAAGCCGTTGGTCCCGGCTGTCATTTGTAGATCTTTGACAGTCGTTAGGTAGTCAGTAGCCCAAAAAGTCTGACAACCAGTCTCACCAAGGGGTATCGTATTACCCAGTACTAACTGGGTTGTGGAGGTCCGATAGGCAGTCGCTCCATGTAAAATACTGGTATTCAGCTGCATCCGGTTAGACTGGAAGCCGACCCCAACATAGTTGGGAAAAGGCTAGGCAGATGATGAGTACCAATAACTACAGCCAGTACAGTTCTAATTTTCTCCTCCAAGCATCCCTCAAGCAATTATAAATATTCGTCCATTTAAATACGTTCTGGGCTGCCGGCAAGTTCGGGCCTTGTCCCGCGTCCCGCCAGCCATCGATTGACCGAATCCGGCGCGGCGGGATCGCTGCGGGATCGCGCGTAATTCCTTGCGCGCTACGTGCCCCGCGTGCGTAAATACGCGCAATCGCTCACCCCATTACGTTACGATACGCTGGTAAGGTGGCCAAGGTAAGGGAGGTGGCGATTGATGACATGGGAAGGGATCTCTGAAAAGCCGCTTGTAAAACCAATAGTATTTAACACTGAAAGAAGTATCTAGAAAGTTGATTGACGGATTGTTATAAACACCATACGAGTTTTTAAATATGTAGACAAAAATCAAGTAAGTTTTGGAAGTTTTAATTTGTTCCAGTACTTTTAATAGGCCGTACGCGTGTGGTTAAGTTTATTTCCATGTCACACAGACATAAAATTATTTTTATCATACCTATACCAATTCACCCTATATGTAAATGCATTGTTCTAAAAAAAAAAACCTGTTTTGTTTTATTTCCGACAGAGTACCTTATGCTAAAAAGAAAATATTAATTGAAGTCAAGGTACCGTCATTACCTCATAGGTCGCTACCGCCTCTGACTTCCGCACCTCCTCAACGCATTACTCGGATCGATGTCGGATCGAAGGCAGCAATCAGCCTCCTTACAGCTGGAACAGCTTACTATCCCCATTGTTTCATCCCTGCCTCCCTTCCCTTCCTCCTGCAATATATCGCCAGCATTTCTCAAGCACGGCCATGTAACCTGCGCTAATGTATGAAGGTGGAGAGCAGTTGCTTGTTATTTCTTCTGCAATTAAGGAAAAAACGGTTTCGTCCAAGGATTCATGCCGGTTTTCGTCTTCACTTAAGAATATCTGGTGGTAAGTTCAATTTTTTAATGAATGATAGAAGAAAGCGCACTTAATATTCAGGAAAACTGGGTAAGCTTTATCGTCTACAACTCCTCAAATGCAACGTGTTGCAAACTTAAATCACTAAATAAGTGTAGTATATACTAGGTATTAGTGTTGTTGCGACATTTTTTTTACTTTTGAGTGAATTATCCGTCTTAGTCGGTTTTCTATAAGTACACTCTTTTTTGAATTCGTCAATAAAATCTTAGATTTGACATTGTCTTTGGCACAGATGCACATATTTGTGACGGCAGTCAGTGTTGACAAACAACATCTTGAAGGTTATTATTTCACAATCATTTAATATCTTGCTTGTCTACAACAGTCTTTAACATTCAGTTTGCAAAAACAACGCAATCATTTCTATTAGTGTTTATTTTTATAGCTTTGTTGTGCGCAGGAGTCGCGGGATCGTCTGCGGCCTTGACGCCGGCGCCTGCACCTCTCGCAACTGCGCAGTAGGTTAGTATACACGTTCCTACGTCATAAGAAGACGTGATGCCTTGTCTCCTTGGCATTCATCCAAGGAGTGTAGTGTCAGCGAGGTACCTCCTTTTTCCTGTTAATCTGTGGGAAAACTTTGTTTATTACTTTTAAGCTGTAATAACATTGTCATACTAAAACAAATGATGATAAATCTAACTCACGATAAATGGACCTTCCAGGCCATAGGCAACTGTATTGTATTTCTACAGTGATTTCCAACAGGTTTGACAAAAACCTTTCAGTAGGTGAGGCTAATACATTTTTGTCTATTGTTAAGATCACTGGTCGGACTGCCAAGTTCAAGTTCGAACCCCAGACAGACTTTGATTTTTGGATTCATGTGCGTTAGATTGTATAAATATCACTTGCTTCGGTGAAGGAAAACATCGTGAGGAAACCAGCATGCCTGAGAGATATTTCTCGACGGCATGTAAAGCCAAGTCAGAGGCCCATGGGCGGCATAAAAATTCTGACACTAGGTTAGGCAATAACGAAACGATAAAGAAGAGACGCAACCTCTGCCTTTATCTCAGTGGAGCATACTATAAATTGCAAAACGTCTCAGCAGCAATTGCTTGCAATAACAGGCAATGATAACGCAAGAGCTGGCAATAGAACTAGGTGTGGATAGTTTGCTTTACCTCGTATCCTGCTGAATCAAAATATTCCAAGAAAATAAACCTTAACACAAACCAACAGTACCTAAACAATTTATCAGGAACTGAGACACATTACATAAGTAACGTGACGTAGGTAAACCTAAGCACAATTACAAATGTCAATAAATCTCCGCTCTCGTGTCTGAGTCAGTGGCATGACTCGGTACATAAATATGTCAATAGGTAATATTGTTGAACTTGTGCGCTTATTATTATAATTCTGCGTAAAGTTGCTGTCCTTGCGATAATCTATTAACTTACGATGCGCTTGGCAACTAGCTTTATTGAGCTTAAAGCTGCTGAGGAACTACAATCCGACTTGGGCTGTTTTTATGTGTGGATTGGTTTCAATGCCATCGTCCTAATCAGATTATGGTTGAACATCAAGAACAGTGTAGTTCATACCTTATTGTTTTAATTGTTTCAGGTAAGATGGTTAAAATAAAACTGTACCCGATGATAATTCTGAGAGGTGGCGACATGGGGTGAGCCATCTATCTCCTGAAAATGTAAGATGACACGACGATTAATTAACTAATTACTTATGGCTAAGAATTAACTAAGTGCTTATTATACAATCTTAAATGATTAATATTACTAATGCAGCGATGACTAATTATCAGTAGTGCTAAGTTTTTGTTACAACTCTTCTAAATTACCTATCAAACAAACGTAAGTGATTACTACGTCAACACTCGATTGAAACGAATCATAATTGGCGTGTAACTTTAATATAAAACATTTAAATAATTGATAAATAGTCCGTATAATTTTTACTACTAATTATGAATAATTTTACATATAAAACATAAATTCGGAAGTACTTGTTACACAGTTATTTGTATTTTTATGTATAGTTGTACATTAATTGGATAGATTACCATTCGCCCGTGCTCCTGAATAGTAACAACGAATATGTTACCGATGTTGCCACGTGGATAGATCGCGAAACGAATTTGTCGAATAATTTATTAATGTATTCATATTTTTCATTTGAAATATGATTATTATAGGTTACACATGTAAATCGACAGTTGTAGAAACAAACAATATAAAAACAAGTCTTCATTGATGGATACTTTGCTTTGAATATTTAAATTAATTATAATAGAGCTATTTACAGAATAAAGTCGATGAACATTTATTTGAAGCGGAGACTTAAAGCTACTGGAAAGAGTTCGTCTGTGGAAGTAGTGACGACGAGTCACCACGATGCTTATTACTGCCAAGCACTGCTGCTGTCAATACCGGTGCGATTTTCTCGGATGCTGCAAGTTTTCGCTGGGTGGTTTTTAAACCTGTATCAGAAATAATCCTCATCTATCTAGAGATACAGTTACTCTTCTAAATCTCCAAAAGTTCTCTTCCTTCCTTAGATTTAATTATTAATTACAGGTTGGTTACCTATAATTAATAATTAAATCTAATAGATCGCGCCGAAATGTTGCCGTGTGGTGGCAGTCACGCGTCGTGGCACGCGGAAGAGATAGCGATCGCGTCATTAATCTGCGCGGATCACGCGCGGCGTGACTGTGCGCTACCGGCGCCGCCTGCCTGCCCGCCTGCGAGGATCCAGTGACGGACGGCAGTCGTGGGGTACTCCTAGGTGAGGCATGCTTGGGAACATTTTTAGAGTAGATCGATCGATTCAGGTGCTAACATCGATAGTCCGTCTTCTTGCAAATCCATACTGAGGGCCTAGAAAAGTGACAATTTATTACGAAGTGTTTTATATTTCTGCAATGGCTTGAAAAGGCTTTCGGTGGCTTATGTCAATCCAACTTATTTTTGACATTTCCATTAACGTTATCACTGTCAGAACGTCACTTTGTCTAGGCAGTAGCTGTGTATGGCTAATGCACTGTGAATAATAATTGGTGTCATTTTCATCTATGTTTATAGTATCATTGGCATCGATAATTTCGGTTGATAACCAGCCGAATCCTTTTTAAATATCCTGAAACAACCACACCAACACAGACAAGAGGTAGGAAAAATAACTGGTTATGCTAAAAACCTAACATCTTTACGTAGCTTCCGAAGTTAAAGTCCCTACACACTAGAAAAACTCGACTTAATGTGAGTATTCGACTAAACTACTACTCCTTACTTCGTTGTATCGTGTGTTGCTGGAAAGTTTTTCCGCCAGATCTTCTTTTACGCTAAAACACTAGGAAGCGGTAAGGCGTTTTTCAGTCGTTTAAAATTAACGGAAATGTATCGAATTCTGAGCCTACATAACGTGAATAAATGACATTTGATTAACAATAATCCTTAAAGCCTCTCTACCTCTAAGTTTTGATCTTTACATTAATTCTGATACAAGTATGACAGATAGCATCGTGTTAGATACTCGTCAGCGCGACTGGCTCAGTGGCGCCCGCACTCGCTGGTCTTGAAGTGTCGGCTGTTATTTATTTATTGTTATTATTTATTTAGCCGTTCCTTTTAATTGCATTTATCGTCTACTAACTGAGAATTGTTGCATTCCATCGTTCAGCAGGTTGTACTTGTATGTGGGAATAACGACAACTAGCAGTGTAGAACTTTACTTGAGCTTTTTAACGAGTAATTGGTTGACAACAGAATATGGCTGGCACAATAGCATTGATTTTATTTTTACAACAAAATCAATTGCCGTTTATTTCGAGATAGTTAAGATATTAGTTACTTGACAAAAACGTGACAATATAAACCACACATAAGCAAGAAAATATATAATTACAGGCCACAGACGAGTGCTACATCGTGCTAAGACCCATGATGTCATAAAGTTTACAACTGGTATTAGAATTATGTTATCTCTTCCTGCCATTGTATTGACATAAATCACATCTTATCTCTTAGTTAGCGATTTCTTGTAACAAATTAAATTATTATATGGAAAACGTAACCAAGGAACAGGATGCCCATCTATCATGCAACATACATTACGCTTATATCTTCTACTAGCCGACCCGCACTAGCTTGGCCCGGTGACATTTTATACAAAGTTTCACCGGGTTAGGGGTGAAATTCCCCAAAATCCTTTCTTAGCAGATGTATACGCTAAGATAGCTACATAGCGATTTAAACTTGTGTGCGCATTAAACTTGTGTTCATGGTAGTTTTTAGATCAGTTGTTTGGGTTTAATGTCCTTTGATATATATTTCGTCCCAACCGTCTTTCAAATCCCTCACAACGACTTAACATCTGGGCCCGGTCACCTTTACATCAAATACAACACGCAGACCCTCATGTCCCGATCTTGAGATCACCCTAATCCCGGTCAAATCGAACCCATTCAAAATTCCGTGCATTCTCGGAAATCACGTGAATATGTTCGTCGGAATAGTTATAAAGTACGGTAATGTTGTCCGGAGGCGGTCGCCTGTCCGCCCTGTCCGCTGTCCGGCTGTCCGTCCCTCACAGGTGCATGGGTTGCACGCACGGAATCGGAGATATGCGGATGAGCCGCACATATCTTTAGGTGATGGCAGCTTTGTGAAGTTAGACCACGAAAGCTTTGGAGCTTGAGACTGCACTTTTTTAAGGTTGATTTTTTGTAAAATGTTTCCTTTGCAGTGTTCTGCACAAATTGCAGGCATAGTCCTATTTCGACTTGAGATGAGATCTGAAAATCTTTTTTGATTTTGCTGTAGGTATGTGCACCTGTGTTTGCGCACACACTTACCTACGTACTATAACAACTCCCTCGCCGCTGGATAATCTCCGCTCAGATTAGCAACCAAGGCCGAAATTCAGTCAGGAATCAGGAAGTCTGCATTAGACAAGTCTTCTCTTTTTTTAATATAAAGTTTTCGGTACATTTAGTTTAGCTTGAGACAAGGCCTCCTAAACTTCGCCAGGTCCACGTTCCAAGCAATGGCACACGAAGTCCATCCGTTGCTAAGTCGTGTGCACACGCGACTGATCTGCGTTAACTCTCCCAATCGCATGTCGCCGCGCATCGCCGCAGGACTAGTGTTTTACATGCGATTATATTTGTGTTATTCTCTTTAATGACTTAAAATATTGCACGTCTCCCTTTTGGGATGGCTCTTCATTTTCAGATAAAAGTTTCTTGTCATGCTATACCAATTGATATGGTATGGCAAATACGGTTCTGGCTGTGTTGTACCAATGGTGTGGCTTAGAACGGGCACGTACTAGGGAGTTTCACCGGAGATTGGTCCTAGTGGTCCAACATTATGAGATGGCTGAGACATGTCACTGAAGATTTCTAGTTTAATTTTTAGTTTAAGTTTCTAGGATTCTCAAATGATCTCATTATGATTATCTATTCCCTTAATCACATTGCCTCGTATCTCTATTTACCGACATCTCCGCAGTGTTGTCACCCCCTTTTTATAGCTTTATCACCCAGTATAACTCATAAGTTCCTTAAGCGAATGGTGTACAGCGAATGGAAAAACTGAATCACGATCTGCTTTTGATCCAATTTGCTTACAAAGTTGCGTATCGCCAAAATTGTGACTTCGGGCATTTAAGATGTTCGTGTTTAAATTACAAGCTTTCCTGCGAGCATGGAGGATGGCGGATTGCGGGTTGATCTGTAAATGCGTATAAAATAGCGCGGGTTTAATATGTGGCGGCCCGGGGCGCGCGGTTTATGAGCGGGCGACATGCGACCGGCGCCCGCGCACCCGTAGGCGACGCAACTAAGAACCACGACACTTGCTAAACCAGGAATCATGCTTATCTTCGTAGATTATTCGGAATTTTGAGAAGATTTTGTAAAACTTAAGGGAAGTTTTACAAAATCTTCTCAAAATTCCGAATACTACACCAGAATGTATTTGAAAGTTGCTATGTTACGGTGTAAGTAGTGCACCGCTTAGTTCTCAGGGCGGTAAAGTTACTGGCGCTCACGAGACATTGCGACTTTTTTTGTATGGTTGACAGAACCCTTGGTGAGGCAGGTGTACCATACGCAATAATAACCACTTTTGATTAGTGGAAACGTATCAGCTAGTACAACAACAAACTATAACCTCGTAATTATTTTGGTTATTGGTTTTACAGACGAATGTAATTTATTACATCAAGAGCAACACCATTCACATAATATCATTCTCAATGTAAAGACTTAAAGACGAAATAATTAATTAAATTTCTAGTTAATACGCTTGTTGTACATGTTATTTTAACCTTTAAAAACCTCCCATCATCTATTAACGCATAATATATTGATGTAATAGACAGTCTTTCAACTTGATGTTATTTAAATTAATACGATTGGAAATATAACTGTTCGTGTTTTTGTTTAATCTACTGGCCACTCTTCAGTATAATTTCAATCTTGATAGATAACATATCAAACTCGTTTGAAATTAAAGAAAAATAAGAATAATATTGATATAAAGCTTTCAAACTAATTTACCTAAACATTGCATTGAACCAAGTACGTACAGATAACGATGACAGTAATCACACCGTAAACAACAACTAAACCATCGGAGAACTCTCACTAAAATAAAATATAACGTCTAAGCAAAGAATAATTCAAAACCGATAATTGAAAATCGAAAACCACTTTCAATAACCAATAAAGGTAAACTACCAAAACGGGTGAAGTCGCGGGCCGAGGCTTACCTCTCGCTGCCCAGCCTTCGGGCAACGTCGGTAAATCAAGAGGCGTCATGTGGACTCAAGTATTTATGCTCATACATCGCGATTAGACTTACGAAATCATATTTTATTGGCGCAGTGAGAACTCCGAAGGTTAAGACTCACTAATTGATTGTTTGATGCATTTCACAATGTTCAATATCGTGTTTTTTTCCGTGAGAAAATTTGTAATCAAATGTTTTTGGTGAGCACTTCTTCTTTTAGGACTTCTTCTTTTGATTGTGAAATAGCAAGTAAGATTTTAAGATTGTATTAACTTCTTACTCAGTGATGAAGTTCGTTGCAAAACATCTGAAATGAAGTCAGAAAATCAATAATAATACTTTTAGTAATGTTTTGATAACGTACCTTATGTGTTAAATCTAGCTCTAAAGTAAAAATCTAATCCCGTTTTGCTTCCTTCCATCCTTTGACTACGAGTGATTACACAATGTGAACAGCTTTAAGACTCTTGCAATATTTCCTTCAAAAGACCATTGGAACCCCTTCAGGCTACAATTCTTCCTTGATACACGTTCAACTTAACTCCTTTTCCGTTGTAATAATCAATACCTGTAGCTCCAAAACGAATGACCTACTTCGTGTATCGCGAAATCGATTAGTATGTGATGCCATAAGCCGGAAGGCATTAGTCGGCCTTCGAGGATCCTAGCCATTAATAGCGGAGTAATCCTCGTAGCGTGGCCATTGATTAGCCACGAGCTATAACTCGCTAACTGCGCCAAAAAACTGTGCCATCGTGAACGGAAACACACGTTTGTCTATCATTTGGATTGCGAAACTACATGTAATTGTGTGCAAGGAAATGAATACAATTTGATTGTTCATTTGTAAGTCGATGTTCTTTTTTTTGTGTCTACCTGCTTATTTTTGCGGATGAAGTTGGAGGCCTCACCAAACAAGGCGTTTTCTGTGAAATTTGTCTATCTCAATCATCATTTTGTTTAAATGGATGTTAGTCGATTTTCAGACCTATTCCGAAGTTCCTGAATTTCTAGGATTCATTTAAAATTACTTGAAACTATGAGATGTGCAACGAATTCGAGCGTCTTGAAAAATGGAAATCGTTTTAAAGCGTATTTCTACAACGGTTTTCAACATCCTTAAGGTACCGAGAAGCTTATGTCATTCGTATTCATTTTTAATTTTCCATTCATCCTCAAAGAATGTAATTTTATCCAGGCCCCGTGCTTCTTTCGTAAACCTGTGGGTTTTGCCTTAAACCATGTCAATGGGTTCATCAGTTCAGTAATACTAGTTTACGACTATCGATATCAGCATTGTGTTGTTATTCGCAATCAACTGATCGAATCCATCAGAGAACGTGGCAAAAAAACCAGTTAATCTCACTAAGATTGCTTCTTTATCACTATAACCGTATAGCAGTGGCTACAATGGGAGATGTTCAATTAGAAATAACGTTTAAAGTTCGATCTTGAGTGCTAATAGTCAATATATCACCGTTTGGCTGTAAAATGTACAGTTCGAACGTTTTTTTGTGGATATCAGGATGTTTAGACTGTGTAGGATAGGTGTAGCCCCGTTCTTTATTTTTGATATCAAAATTCTCAATGCATTTTTTTAACTTAAAAAATATATTGCTAGGAACTGCGGGCCTAACACGAATACTCACTGGGAGGAAACTTAATGCAAATTCGAACGATTCTAAAATTGAAAATACCTGACTCGTGCTTATGACTTTGTGTTTTTCTTATTCTTGTAAAAAGAACACATGGTGTCAATAGTAATCGCTATTTGAAAACGGCATTGTTACTTTTTATTTTCCGAGTGAATCACCACGTCCTGCGTTAGTCATGAGTTTCCAACGACTTATATTTAGTACTGAAGAAATAGTCTTTCTGTGTCATATTCCTAGCTATTTAGCCAACATTTCTATACGCAATGTTTTGGTGTTATTTCTCAACACAGAACGGTGTAACAGCGTAGTATTGTTGTTATTGTGCTGGCTGTCGCAGTAACATGTCGAACATGTCGCGCACTGAACGTGTTGTTCTTCGAAAGGCGCAGGTCTTGTGCGCAGCGGTTTTTGCAGGTTTTAGATTTTGTGGTTGCTACTGAATTGAAATGTATATAGATAATATAACATCACGCCTGTAATCCCCGAAAGGTTATGCAGAGATGTGCCTAATAATACACCCACATTTCGCCAGTCATGTTTTAAGTCCCATGTAATAAGCGGCGAGCCTATCGCCATCAAGATGAGGTCCAATAACACTTTTCCCGATATAGGAATCAAACCAAGGACCTCGTGCTCAGCAGTCGTGCTTGCGACCACAAAACCAACGAGGCAGTTAGTTCATATCATAGATGTGTTATTGAAATCTCACACAAATGTCCGATCAGACAAAGCTAATTCTTCTTTTGTCTCATTGTCGCAATTACAGTCTGCCATCGCGCCTCGATAGACTCGATAGGTGCATGGTTGGAAGGAGATTTCGAGTAAAACACCTTAAATGTAACGACTCAGCTTCTACTGACTACATAGTACCCATGGCCAGGTCAACAGATACAATAACAATAAACATAAAGTACTAAAAACATGGCTGTTATTAATATCTAAAAGGCGTATAAAGGCGACGCGCAGTGACAGCGATTCGGGAGATTTCCCCACTCGAGCCGAGTTTAATGCCGATGTGTTGAGGTAATGGGCAAAGTTACTTACCGTTGGTTATGATGACTAAGCTGAAGGTGATATTCCACTTAAAACTTGGCGACAAATTAGTGTGGGTAAAGATTACAGTGACACAGCCAGTATCTAAAGATTTCACATCTTTAGATAATCTGGAAAAGTACACGTTAGTATAGACATCCTAACAGAAATATATTAGAAACGAGGGTACAGAGAGAGGAAGGCAACAGAAAACAAGTGATTTCAATCTTTATCAATGGATTGTGTGACGAATGATTTGAAAGGAGGTAATGACAGCGTGACGGTTGACAGGGGAGAATGGAAGAAGAAAATGAGTTGCGCCGGCCCCAAGTAAATGGAGTAAGGGCAGAAAGATGATTGTTTAGGAAAATCCAAATTTATCAGCCTGGTTTTTGAAGCTATTATAATGGCAAACTATTTTACAAGCGAAGCGGAATGCTGCGAATTTAGTTTTTGAACAGTGAGACCACATCCTAAAATTGTGGCCAGCGAGAGTAGAGATGTGCGTTTGATTAAATAAATTCGGTATCTAAAGTAACGGGTACCGGTGCTAGATACCGGATACCGGCCGCTGGCAACTTTATGGGGCAATAAAACTTTGAGTCTGTGTCCCCGCGGTGAATCGCGGTGCCGTACCGATAGCAAGCGCGATTCATTATACTTTTTATGTTTGTGTAGCGAGTGTCCCGGGCCCACTTGTGGAACGTGTGAAAAACACGTCACTATTTACGGGTTAAAAGCTATAAAGAAGAAAAGTAATTACCGTGACCAACAATTAGCGGGCTTCAGATGGAGTAATTAAATAAAGAATGTATTGGGTTTAATTAGATATTTTTTTATTTCAAAAGAAATTGAAAAATTAAGAACATCATCATCATCTTCCTGCCCTTGTCCCATGTTACTTGGGCTTTGTCAAAAAAATAAAAATAAGAACAATCAGTATTATTTCAGGAGGTTGTCAAAATTTCTGAAAAATTGTTGTGATAAGTCTATTTTCCTTTTAATAAAGGAAATCGTACCTATGATCTTTAATTTTCTGAAAGTGTCCTTAAATTTTAGAATTAAAGACTTTAAATGGGCAACATAACATAAAATAATCTATGAAGAGTAAGGCAGAAGTGTACCTTACCTGGTATCCACATTTTGCTCAGTTCCTGCCTGATATAGGTACTAAAACATTAACGGATTTAACTAATATTTTTAGTAAAAAAAATCCAAACCATTTTTCTTATAATTTTCCACTTTCCATAACTCTCCACGTAATTAAACGGTATCCCAGTTGCGCTGCGTTCGGTACCGCTCGTTTCGTAAAGAGGACTATAAATTCAAGGTTATTTCGTTATTACAGTGAGATTGTACAACGTTTGTGGGTGATAAAACGTTATCACGGCACTAACTCCCCACAATAACTTCATACTTCACACGTTCACATCCGCACCTCATCATGACGTTACTTCATTCTAATTTTGCTGCTGATAACGCTAATTGTGCTGAAATATTGTTGGTTTAATAGGGTATCTGTGTAGGTATTTGATACTGATTCTACTAAAGTTTGTAACGGTAAATGGTACCCAAGAGATAGCAAAAGAAACAGGCAGACAAATCAAAAGATGGGAAGATGACCTCAAGAAAATAAGTGGTCCGGTATGGACAGGAATACGTAGAAATCTTTAGAGAAGGCCTTTGGCCACAGACAAGCTGTTCCACACAAAAATACAGTTGCCGAACACTCAAATGAAAGTTAGAATTGATTAAATCAATTAGTTTTTAGTAAGTAGGCATTTATTAATTGTAAGTAAAGAAACAGCAGTAAAGGCTATTTTATTTTATGACTTTTATTTTATATATACAGGGTCTAAACAGCACCTTCACAAGCCGACAACCAAGCATTCTGTACATCAAACTAAGTCACCCTACGCAAAAAATATTGCTGGGAAACGATTTTTTTGGGGGTGAAAAATTACATTTTGCGGTAAAACTCAATGTAGCACACTCAAAACATTGTGCTGATGGATGCTTTGAATAGTAAATGGGTCATGAAGTTTATGAAAGTAAAGTAATTACCTTAAAAACTAGTATTTAAAAAAAAATGGAACTTTGGCCTCTAATGTCTCCGTAACCAGAAGGTTCCCAGGTATGGTCGTCGTTCGAGATGACAAATATATATACAAATATTGCTCATTTTATAGATAAGACAATACTTATAAAGCTCAAAGGGATGTTATCAAAACAGGATAAACTATGTACGGAAAATTATATAAAATTTAAACGGCCTGGGAGGACACCTGCAGATAGCTAAGAGTCGGGTCGGGTGGTCGACTGGTCGCCAACCTGACCTCACAACACACATAAAAATACAAACTGTCTAATTTTTGTTATTCATATCACCATTCGTTGTTTTTTTAATTAGATTATGTCGCCAAACCGGTATCACAAATTCAAACACGGCAAAAAACTTTTACAATAATTGTCAAATTAAATCATAACTGTATCTGATTATTTTATTCGTTTCGACTAATAAATTGTATTTTCACAAAACAAAAATATGTTATTCCTGCTATAAATATGTCACTTGCGGCCATTAATACATTAATTATTCATTATAACGTATTTACAAGAGCGAATAAATACGTTTTTATGGTTTCTGGTATCGAGCCCGTGAGCCGCGAGTCTCGGCCCCGCTCTAATGAATGCTAGCGCAATGATTGTCATCGTAAAACGTTGGTGGGTTTATTGTACGCCATTAGAGACTCAACATGTCGCTCGACATGTTTCTTAAACTTGACATGGCGATCAATAAATAAAAGATCATCACTAAATAAGATAAAAATTAATTAACTTACGTTTATTTGCGTGATCGCATGGGAAAGGTAAAATACTGCAGTCATTTTCCATGATTTCGTAATTTTTATATTTAAGTGTCTGTCATAGTCAATAGAAATGTATGAGGTTTGTAGTGAACCCAGTGTGGTATGATCTGGAGAGTATGTAAGCACAGGTTTCAATTGCAGATCATAATAGGTAAGTGGGTACTTTGTTGTGTCCACCACTTGCCTCTTAGAGAGATTTGGATGAAGACCCAACACTCTCAATCATTGCAGCTCCTAAGGTCAGAATCAACAGCCGTGGACAACAGAAAATCGCCGAGGCAATGAAGCTCTAAGAGTCCCAAATGAAAAAAATCAACGAAATGATGTCTTGAAACCGTTCTGACCAGAAAGGAAGGGCGGGGTAGAAGTATCCACCATAGCTGTTGTTTTGCGATAGTATCTATTGGATAAGCGTATCTCGTACATATAGTTGTACAACAGCGTGGATCAGAAAGCTAGAAATGATATGCCCGCTGGACCGGCCGGCTATTTATAAATCCTTATCGTTGTCCACTTGAGTGTTACAACCAATAAAATGGATGCGTGAGGTACCACTGACATCGAAACTGTTGGAAAGTTCAGTGGTGACGGACGCGAGACAAGGTGTTGAAACACTCAGGATATGTATATGTGCTGAGAAATTTTCATGGAATTAGAATCTTTGTAAATATAGAGATGTCAAAAATTCGTAAATGAGAATAAACTAGAGCTACGACAATCTTGTGCCTACTTAAAGAAAGCGTCCTAAGCTTAGTTGTTACAATTATTTTGAGATCAATCTAGAATTCTCCTCACAGGCATGTGTAACATTTAACCTGTAGCAGAATTTTAATACCTTTTTAATAATCGTGTACATCCACATCTCCATCCTCCGTATAATTACAAAACTACACACTCCCATACAGTCGTCACCAGTTGCAATTACTGAACAATTTATAATTATAATTAGCGAACCTATCTCTAGTTCGTAATTAACGCAACATGTCCGTAATTATAACAAAATCTATTTTTATTCCATCGTGTAGCCGGTAGCGGGCCCTTGCCACGCAGATCGACTGCGGCCAGCAATGTAATTTATGTATATGTATGCAGAAATGTACAAAGTGGGCGCTCGTTTACGATCACGACATCGTAATCACCGGGAGGTGTTAACAGGAATTTAACGTCCCTAATTATATTGATTTACAAGCCAAATAGTACTTCACGCGTGCCAGGCTGCCTGGGCCAGCATCACTCTTTACTCTTTCATCTGAGGAACAGGAATTAGGATGTTCTTTGTTGCAGTGTTTAGAAATTCCTGCAAAGGCTTATCATTTTCATGATATTATTTCTGAAGGCGTTGAGTTGTTGATTCGACTTTAGTTATTATATTTAAGATGAACTTAATATGTAACATTCTACCTATCTAAACATCTTGCACAATTCAAAAAAGTTCTAATTAGAAGGAAGACGATTTGTAACAATATTGTATCCTTCGCACAAATAGATAATCAAGTTCAGTACTTGAACGCATAGATTGGATCACACACGAAGCTACCCTTCTTAGCAGAACCAGCTGCTTAGCGTTTATCTGCCAGTAATACGCGGATTATTCCATAATGAGAGATTACTCGGCTGTACGTAGCGCAAGTCACTGGTAGCAAGTTCACAACTCGGCCTATTATTAACTGTCACTGCTAAGCTCTGCCACTCAACTATCTTATCGGCTGCGACTCGTTCTATTGCCCTCAATGATTGAGTATCAATGGATTGTCATCGGTCAACTTGCTCATTGTCGGGTAACCGGTAGACCTATGCGATGCCCTCAATCCGATTTGACAGTTAAATGGCTATGCAGGTCTTCTTTCGCAAGTGTCTTGACCATGGTCACCTTCTGGTTTATGCGACAATATTACTTAAGTTCGACATTATCGCAAATAAGACATTGTTCAAATAATTAAGTCAACAAATGGCATGCGGCCAATAAAAGATCTTCAGTTGGAAGCCACTGATTACTTGAATAAGGTAGCAGCTTACTGGTGGCCGGTACTGGCATAAATAACATACCAGTAGCTCTTTAAACAAAGTCATCACTTTAACATGATGGTAGAAGTGGTAACAGAAGGAATTGGGAGATGGAATTTTTTCCTTTTGTATTTTTTTTTAAATTCAAAGTCCTAGTTGTTTTTGCGTCCAGCCAGGATGGTTTAGCGCAGGTTGTTTATTTCGCAAGTGAGTGGAGTAGTGGCTAGCGGCCAGTGCTGGCATCAAGCCGCTCTATTAGTCGCCATTCGACGGAGTGACCTGTCGCGAAGGAAGGTCGCCCGGTACTGATGTCTGACCAGTATGGCAACTTATTGAAACTGGCACGTTGGTTTCTATGTGGATGGGACTGTTTGTTTGTTGGTGATATGAGGAGGTTTTTTATTCAAGGTGGGTTTTAATCCCTAAAGCTGATAGAGTAGTTTTTGTTGTGTGTTTTGTGTTACTGGTTCCGCAAGTCATTTGTCTGATCTGTGACCAACAATCTGACTGTGGAACCCCTTGCCCTAGCCGTCTTCACTTATCATTTTGATTATTACTGCCGGTTACTACTGCCGGGGATTATTAAAGCTTAATTCTAAGGCTTTCTTGGTTATTTTTCGTACAAATTTTGCCAATTTAACTGTGCACAACATAATTCCTTTCTCAATGTACGCAAGTTGAAGCCCAGTAGCATATCCACATTAAGTTGATGTCGGCAGTATCTCACGTGCTCAACTATCTCTATCTAAAACGTAAACAATCTGGTTCGCGTCGATTTCAACAGCCACGTCGTCGGAATGTGTCCGCAAACAGGTAACATTACTGCTGGCTCGCCTAAAATATGTGTAGGCGAGTGAACGCGGCGGGAGCGAGCGCGTCAGAGAGCGCGGGAGCGGGGCCGAGTTGACATACTCGTACAAAGCAAATACAACGCAGAAAACAAAACAAATGCGGGAAGGAAATAAACGGGAAATAAAAAAACTATACTCTGCTGAGAGCACGAAATTAGGTTCGTACATTCATCCTGTGATTGGTCATGGGGTATTTGAGTATGTAATGTTATGTTCGTTCATGCGAGTCCCCTGTGATGATAGACAGCGGTGGACGCATAAGTAATCCGCTACCGCTCATCACTTTGACGGCTACCGAGACTAGTGATTTGGCGCGACCTCGGCCCGCCTTATCGTCAATAACGATTTGCCAGATACTTTATCCTTCTGCATCGTATCGGGTGTCGATTTAATATCATTTTAGAGTTATTCCGCCATCTTATTTCCTAACGTGTGGAAAGCATCATCTTTATTTTGAAACTATGATTTCGATATGGTGGCAATTTATTGTAGAAATCGATGATAGCCGACGACGATTGTGTGGAATCACTTTGCGGTCGATTTGCAATCTTTATGTTGGGTTTGTCCAAGTTTCTCAGTATCTATTTTTCATATCATAATTGTAGACAATTTATTACTCAAGTATCTTTATATTTTAACTTAACTTCATTTACACAATAAATGTGTTTTTAAAACGTGATTATTCTCAGTAGCCGCCAATATGTTCCTTAATGGTCTAATATCAATCATTATGGGGCATTTAAAACGTGTTCCAGCGCACGATCTAAATGTTCGCGTTTATTTAGCTGCGTCGGCGCACCACGTATGTAATTATACACTTTATGTATTGTGAGGATCGTTGCGAGTATAGTTATAGTCCTGCCTACCACTCGTCGTTACTTCACTTATTTATATGATTTTTATCTGTCAAAGGGTCAGTAGAATTCCAAGTTGTATCAATTAAAGATTCTTCTACCTTATTGGATTCTCTTATTGAATTTATGCGTGTATTGGAGATAGGTTTTGAACGGAGTTGAAATAGCCTATGAAACATATATTTCTTAGCTATGCAGGACGAGAACCAACGACGAATTATTACAATATCGAGGCCAAAATCAAACATTAATTAATCCCACGATTACATCATCTAATAACCCCTTAAGAAGGTTGTTTTTGGCGATTATAAATTATTACGCCAAGAAATTGGTCAAGTACCAGTAAAAGTAATTCAAGTTTTGTGTTGGCAAGGTCTCGAATGGAGCCGCGGGCGCGGGCTAGTCTCATGTGCCGTTCTCTATATGGAGATGGACCGGCTTGACCGATTACATCGATTATAGCTATTAACTACTTAAACGAATTGCTAAGTTTACATTTTTTTCTAACGCGTAATCGTTGGCGATTGAACGCATTCCGCTATTAGCTCGTAATCGGTAATCGGAGAGCGTTTAAAACAAATAACATTAGAGAATTCTCACTTCATTAAACACGTTGCATCGACAGCTGAAATGGCATCGATGACCAATGGTGGTATGCAATGTCAACCGGAGAAAAAGTTGAGACGAGTTAGAACTAAAAGTTACTTAGGTAGGCTCCTTGGTGTGACGTGAACCATATCAGTGGTAACAATTTGATATTGACGGCGTCTTTATGTCGTAGCTGTAAGGATCATTTTTGTAGCCTTAAGTGTTACCACTGCATTTTGGGTGATGTATGTAGGTATATATATCTACCTCCCAACTGTTCTTATAGTGTATTTTAAATCTTATTTCGTTTCTAGATTATAATCAGTAACACAAAAGTCATCATTTACATATTAATGGTCAGCTGAAATACAATAAAAATCTAATAAGTAGATAAAATAATTTTCGCCAACACACACATTGGATGAATATTGATCTGCGCTCGTTGAAATCTTTTATTCTCATCGATCGTACTCGTACAGTCCCTGAGTAAAAACACTGCGTTTCGTTACACGCGATCTTACCCACCAACCAGTTGAATTTCAGTTGAAATAACTTGTATGTTTTTGTGCAATGGAACGTTTGTCGATTGTTTTTTTGTTTATTTATGTTTATGAAGTTTATTGGTTGCAGAATGTTCAACGAGTATATGGCTACGTCAAGTTTTAAACTACCTACATATTTGATCATTTCTTTTTATAATTGCCTTTCAAACAATCAAATTGGGACGACAGAGAAACAAACAAACTAGTTCAATCCAGGAATAAATCTAAGTCCATTCCGAGGCGTTTACATTATAACATTATAAATCATTCATTCATCATACTTTAATCGAAAATAAGATCAAAAAGTGATCCTGTATGAGCTTCGATTATTGAATGAAACAGAGCGAGAAAGGGGATGTTTTCTTAAAGGAGTAAGAGAGACAGGAGCAAGATTACTGCGCCGTTCGATTTCAAGATCGATGCACAATAAATCTTGAATCGTTTTTTTGCTGTGTGTGTCAGGATAAGCGGTGTTGCGAGTGTGTGAGAGACAGTTCGCGGCTACCGGGTAGCGGGTTCGATTCTCGTGTTATTTTATTTAGTGCGCGTACGATTTATCGTCAACATTTACGGCGTCAATTGCTTTGAATGTATCGTATTAATATCAATGGAAGGATTTTAGTTTTATTTCGTAATGGAGACCTGTTCGCGCTAGTTGCTATATTTCTCTGGAATTGAAAAATGTTTGGTTTATTTCAGTCTTTTCGCTATTTCCATAAATGGCTCCATAAAATGGACTCTTGAACGGCATGATGTAGGCGCTCGCAGTAAAGGTCGGGGCGATAAAAGATAGATGGAAATATGATTAGAACAGGTTACCTTATGGGTTGTAAAAGAGACACGTGTATTTAATTAACTAATTAGTAAGTACTTTCTATAAAATCATACCACACACAGTAATACATTTCCAATAAAAACTTATTGAACCAAAGATACCTGTATATAGCTGAAACATGATAAACGAAAGTGCATTGTTAGATTTACGAGTACAAAGCTCGGCTCAGCGCTGATATAGGCATACGTTTAAGTGTCGGTTTAATGTGCATTTATACTAACGTGTCTTGTTTGGGTACCTACGTAACCCTAAAACTGTTACATGTATCACAGGAACACGCTCAGACCTCGACGTCTGATGATGGATGGCGTGGTTCCGTAGATACGCTGCACTCACTCTATCAGCCTTGCAGCTCGCCGGTGACAGACGAGCGTACAGGCTTGGGTAATTAAAACACCCATTAATCATACAGTGTTGAAATCTTTGGTCACTTTGGTGACTGAGGTTGGTTGTAACACTTGTAGTCAAGACGATAAA
This sequence comes from Noctua pronuba, assembly GCA_905220335.1. Taxonomy (NCBI): domain Eukaryota; kingdom Metazoa; phylum Arthropoda; class Insecta; order Lepidoptera; family Noctuidae; genus Noctua; species Noctua pronuba. The sequence continues at coordinate 18,645,109 of LR999896.1, forward strand.
CACGTGGGTTGATACGGATGATATTCACTTGACGACTCTTGGTAAATCAAATGGTGACAGTAGAACCTATGAACCTGTGTTAGTAAGCCAGCATTACATCTGTTTCCCCATTTGTCTCCCATTTCCTTTGTCAACTGTAAATCTCTGAAGACACAACTATTAAAAATAAAGTATCTTCGTACTGTAATGTAGCTCTTACTATCAACAAGTATCTATTTAAAAAAATATGTCTATTAGATCATGTTTGAAAGCTGGAAGCTGCAAGCTTTCTTTTTGAGATCAACTGTTGGTAGCGTTAATAATCTAAAATATCTTTATGTTAATTAACTTCTAATTTAATTCAAAACAAATATTGTAAACAAACATTATTTGAAGTGGATGTCCTCTTTTTTGTAAAGCCAGTCCACATGGTTAGCAAATTTATTTATTAATTAATCAAAACTTCTAACAGTAATAGGCATAAATCATAACATTACCATATCTATACAACTAACTATAAATACTTAACTTATGTATTCATTGACGACCGCGCCCTCTGAATGGTTAAAACTGAATTAGACCACACATAAAGAATAGTTTAACATAATCAGTTGGCAAAAAAGTGTTGAGATATATCAATATGGTGTTGATATTTTGTGCGAGTTATGATGAATGGTTCAATACATTTTTATGTAATTTTCATTTAAAAGTCTGATTTGGAATAACTGTCAGAGGTGTTGGAACTTTAATGTCCATACAGCGGAGGCTCGCACACCGTATTCGTCTACTACTGGCTATGGACACAGGTTACCTAATATACTGCGGTATCTGTACCATAGGCGCTGAAAAGCATTGACTAGAGATGTAGAAACAGAATGTCAGCCCGTCTGTATCAGGCTCCGTTCAAAACTTATACCTATCAGGTGAAAGATAATATAAAAATAACTACAAAAGGGTTAGTCATATCAATCTGTATCATACATACTTCAACTACGGGTACGAACCGTCTTCCCCAGAGCCAGTGTCCCACGACTTGTGACTCCGATCAAATTATTCAGTGTTCTCGTAAACCAAATGAAGAAGTATAAGGAGCCATACATTATGGTGTCATCTTCCAATAGTAAACCGCGGGAAAGTTAAAGGTCGTCCCATAACCCACACGTGGGAAGAGAAACGTAAACTCACTTTCACTAGAATTTAACTGTAATTTTATATTGACATTAAAAATATCACTTTGTGTCGTAAAAATGGGATTAGTTTAGAAACCAGCTGTTTTGTGTCAAATACTGATTTATACTAATCGATTTCACGAATTAGCTGATGTTTCCTTAATGGTTAACGGTTGATCACCAACCGACCAGATTATGATGATTGGAACATTTGTGGGAATTTCTTTTTATTATTTTATTGATTGTTTTGTTGGGTCTTTTATTGTTGGTAGAGGAAATTACTAAAAATACTTAACAAGACTATTAAAACTACTTTTCTTGAATTAATGACAGAATAACTGAATTGATTATTAAGTCGGTAAACATCCGAAGTTCTGGAGAGATATATCTTTTTCAGAAGCCTTTGTCTAACGGTTGTATGAAGACAATGACTTAGTGGCTAGGCCTCTAGAGACTACGGCTTTTCTTAACTGGGTTATAAGTTCAAATAACTGTTAAAGTGACCTTATGTCATGTGTTATGTTATGTCGGTGTCTGAAATTACTTACAGTTACTTGCATAGCCTAGTGCTTTGTGACAGTACACAGACGGACAGACAGATGGACATCGGAAATGTATGGTTCCGTTCCGTTACTTTAGTATCGGTACAATCTATAGAGAAACACATAGAGAACAGCTAAAACCGTGGTACAAAATAAGTGTGGTGATATCTGGGCTAATCGCCAAGCGTATTCTTAATTTTAATCTCCGTTCTTGGAGCTCTTTTGGTTTAGGCAGGTCATGTTTATGCTGCACAGCATTTCTTTTCTGAGACTTTGACATTTAATTTCCTACTTAATTGGGAAAACCTCATACACGAAGATTACGAATTTCGTCCTGATACGCGGCAACGCTCATCGGTGATTAAAGGTTAGTGGTAATTGCGAATTAAGATAATAACCGTCGCGGTTCAGCTGCGGTTCGTACCACCCGACACCGCCATTTATCGGGATCATCAATCATCCCAGATGCGCTTTCTTTGCGAATTTATAATATCAGACTGATTGGTAAAGGGTCATTTGCTCGAAATGATAAAGGAGGATACATGGAAGAAAGGTGTCTAGAAAGTAGCACTGTTTTTTTAGTCTTATAAGATTCTTATAAACAGGAAGCGGACTCAGTGTATAGATTTCGCCTATGATTGTGACTACACGCGTAGTTAGCTAGATAAGGCAACTGCATTTCATAAATTCTTATTTGAGAAATATATTTGTTTGGAAGGTCTCGTTAAGACTTTTTAGTGTTCCTTTGTCTACTTCCGTCATAAAATATTTTATCAGCATGGACGAAAATTCTTGTCGAACCAAATGTTTTTTTTATGCAATAGTTACTACTCAGCAACTACAATGTACTCGGCAAGTTAACAACATGTTTTTTGTATGAAGGTAATTTAACATATTCGATCGAAGCCACATTATTAAAGGATTTTTGAGTCAGTTTTTTGCGATGACTTACACGTGCCAAATTCGCGTGTTCAGTTATTATTGCGCGTGTTGCGCTATTTCCATTGATTACCGTAAATAGCTATAAATTCGCGTGGAGGAGTCTTCCCGAGTAAGCACATTATGTATGGCAGAAGCTCATAAATCGAATTTAGTCACAAACTAATGTTCTAGACTATTTGATGTATGGCTACTGATCTAGATTAGATTCAGAAGAAAAGTTGAAAAGTAAAGAAATTTACATATTTCGAACCGCTGCCTCGAGGCTGATATCAACGAATGTCAAAACATGTTGTATCCAATATTCCTAAAGCGATTTAACTGCAATGTTTAGAGTAGTTATCCTTTGATGAATTTTAATGGTTCACCGAACAACATAGAAGTTCCAATAACTACCCTCCATATAAGGAGAAACGTTAGTTAGTAACATGTCAAATACTGCACTGAGCTTCGCATAGAATAGCCCTCGTGCTCTAAGGAAAACTGTTCGGTAGGTAGTCGTAGATGGCCAGTAAGTAACCAGTCGCTAATTGCTACCTACACCAGGATTTATGACGATAAAGTATTGCTAATTATCACGCTGAGCATAAACTACCGCAATCTATGTGTGTCGGGTAACTAGCAGCTATAATGTTTGCTAAGTATCCAGATTAATTGTTTGGTAGTGACTATTTGTTTGTTTGTATCCTTGGTTCACTACCTGCACGTGTATTGCATAATACCATCCTGTATGGCTTAAGGAGCTTATATTTAACTACTCCTAGAATCCAATTTGTTTGATGTCCAAGAATGCGACGCTATTGATAATAATAATGCGATAGATACGCCGGATTAATTCACCTCTCCCCGGCTTATTGAACACATTAATCGTCCAACAAACCACAGTGCTCCACCAGTAATAATAAACAGTAATAAATGCTCCTCAGTTTCGCCTCTCAACGTTTATTATTAGCACTAGTCGCTTTCGGCCAGAGGCAGTACCAGGCGACCAGAACACGACAGAGCTACCGTATAATGCTATGCGAAATTACACCCAGCTACTGGCTTTCAGAAAATTGCCAGTCAGAGCAGAGTAAAAAGGCCGCACCTACGAGATATCGTAAATAAACTTCACAAAAAATATATAATAAGTCCATTTACGTCATATTCCAAATACCGAACACAAAGAAACGTGAATGAAACGACTTTGTCCACCATTGTATTGGTGGATTGTAGAAGTAAATTGGACTTTAATTTCTTGAAAGAAAGGTACAAATTGTATTGCGAGATGTAATTGACAGATGGACTAGGTAACATGCCATCTCAATAGCAACACAAACATAGCGAGGTGCATAAAAACAACACTCGAGGCTGGGTGTGCGGCTACCAGGCGCGCAGTGCGGCACGGAGGTGGCCGGTAGCCGGACGGCGACCGGTCGGGTAATGATACCACTGCCTTTTAGGGCGCGTGTTATGACGGCCCAGCGGCGAAGTATGGATACGACAGACAAATAACTGTAAACGGTCCCTGTACAAGTAACGGTAGCTTACTTTATGCCCTTTTGGGAAAAAATTGATGTAACTTAGACCGAAAATGTGTACTCAGATCATGGAATCAGACATCACAATATTTTCTCTTAGACTATGGCAGCCGTAAAATTGCGACCTGATCTCGAGTTAGACGTATTACTACAAGTAATGGGGCTTAAAAACTTAGCTATATGACTAAAACTCACTAGGCCTACAGTGATTGTGATATTATCCCACGACCCAATATAAAATAGTGTAAAGAAAAGAAATCTTTAAATAACAAAATTATTAGCAATATCAATTATTTATAATCCCCCAAGCACCTGAGATTTTGAGCATCTACGTAAACTACTCCTCCGCGTTCTCAAACAAGACGCAACTGTTATCACTTGATCGACTTTGTTTAACAAGTGGGTAAGGTGCTTCCTATTGTTTCATAATTATGAACATTCCCAGCGTCATCATCATAATCATCATCGTCAGCTCTGTCATTTGTTCCTAAAGTTGCAGTGTAAAGCATATGCAAAGAAATAAAGAGCGTATCCTCACAAATCGAATGCGAAGGCCCTTCGCCATCCAGTTTGTCGACTCTCATTAAGACCGCAGTTAGTACATCTGAGTTTTTCCATCAGTTGACAGCGCAACGAGAGCTCTTCGCGACTTCTGTAGTCCTGGTACACAAGCCTTATCTAGCCGATAGCTATGATCATAGATAACTGTATCTGCATCTATCTTTACAAAAAAAACTTAAGGCTTAAGAATATTTTTTCTGTATTTTTTACACATTCTCGATACTGGTATTATTGAAATTTATGTTCGTAGGGTTTAGCGGAATGGCAAGTAGAACAGGCCACCTGTTGACTCTCGGATTTAAAGATTGCATTGTGCAGTGAATAATAAAACTGGAACTTTGTTGCAATGAAAAAGGAACCATCTAGGAAACATGCTAATAGGACGGTCTTGAAGTTGAATCTTGAACTAGTTTTTCTGTCTTTTAACTTTATGAGTTTGAATTCTAGCAAGCCAAGGTTAATGTTAAGATTTATTGCTATGATTTTCCAGTTAATGTTTGAAATGGGTCCCAGAAACCTGATTACACTGCACCTCGATTGACGATTAGCATTGAAGGTAGTTGATATATTAATTACCTCACATCAGTTGCAGTCGCAGGAATTCAACAATAAAGCCCACGGCTACCATTGACTAAATTGTTTTATTATATCAATGGGCCAACAGCTGGTGCACAAACTACTTGATCAATGGCACTAATTATGGAGCAATAGATATAAACCTTCTTGCAAATATTTCAAGTCGCTAGTCTAAATATAAATAAAAAGGAATATTTTTTTATAAATCAGGTTCCATTGATTTAGCGAGGCATTTGAGTCGTTTCTCAGTGTAGAACAAAAGCACAGTTTTTCCTGTGCGACTGATGTTATGTGACAACGAGTTCTTATAAGGAAGATCGCGGGCATTTTAATGGTCATATTGGTATCCAGTGGACGGCGCTTGTTAGCACTATTCTTGTATATTCTTATTTTTAGTTTAGTATAAGAAGTCGAGCTTATTTTACTTGTGTTATCAATAATCGCGTCAACTGTGGTAGTCTCTCGTTCCTGTAGTTCTTTTAGTTTGTTGTTTTGTGATAAGATTTTGTTAGTGTTATTACTGTTCTTGAAGTTTGCATAAATGTTTTGATTAGATATCATAGACGTTCTTATTTATACACATACTTGTATCATTTTAGAATATTATATTATTGTAAGGTAGTCAATTCGATCAAGATACGGGCAACTGAAAGTCAAGTCTATTAGAAGAAGATTATCAGCTTCTCGTATCTAGATTAGCGGCAATCTAAACAATTTAACATCGCCGAGCAGATTAACTCCGAGTGCTGCCAGATCCAACAAAAGTTTATCTGTTGAAACTTTACTCTTCGCGATAAAATTTATTCAATTTATGATATTTTTCAGCTTCATTTATAATCTAGTGGTTGTGGTCTACTGATTATGTGGTTTTGCGGGGTCGTATTCCCATGTGACATTAACTGTTAGCTGAGTTTCAAAAGTATTCTGCAGCGTTTGTTTGAACTTCTCTTGCATGACCAGATCGAATGATCGACAACCTTGTTTGCTAGTGGCCAACAGACTGATCTAGAAGATAAATTTATCTAAAACGCTGAATCCTTTGTTTATCCACTAGGACAAATCACATATAACACAGTTCACAAATCACACGAAAGTCGACTTCAGCGACTTCCACCGCGGTTGATGAAAGTAAACTTATTCTGACTTTAATTGTGCATCCCTGTGCAAAACCTAGGAAAAAATTGTACATAGATAAGCTAGAAGAACCTTTTGAATCCTACCGCACTTGCAACACCGCACAAGTGCATTACGGTAACTCCCACACACCTGTTTATCTCCGCATCGCACAGATAACGCACCGTCCAAGCCCCGAGCCGATCAAATGCATTTCTCTTGTAGTCTAATAGGAACCGACCTTGAGCCATCGGGAATTCCTATTGAATTTATTGTAGAATGGCGCCCGTTTAAAATAGAAGCTGTGTTCGGCTGTGGGAAAGTGTTGCGTAAGCTTGAGTTTCTTCTAAATTGTGTTTGTTGAGTGTGGCTCTTGGTGTGTATGTAATCCTAGTACGAGTATCAGTCTTATTGGATTATTTTACCGTTGTGTGATCTTCGACTCTTTAAATGGAAAGTATTTCAAATATTGATCCCATACCAAAAGTTTCGTTTTCCTCTACAGGTAAGTAAATCCCACCCTTGAACAATAATGCTGTTGAACTTCTACCGGTTAGTTGATAACTGTAGCCCATTTCACTTTGCAATCAAAATTCAACATTCATTAATGACTTTCGGCATAACTCCTGAGCAATACCCTTTAATGAGCAGCCAACAAGTGGTAATAGTCGCGATAATAAGCGCAATCAGCGCGCAGTATTTCTCTACACCGCGGCACCACACCGGCTGTAATCGGACCGCACTGAAAGATTGTGAACAAATAACAGAATATGACTGAGGTTGCATTGCGCTTTTTGTCAACTTAACTTTTATGTGCAAGTATGTTGGATTCTAGCAAGATTCAACTAAATGGTTTGGGTACTGATGCAGCCCAAACAATTAGATCACGACAAATCACTTTATTTTTTTCTAAAACTGTCACTAGTTGATCGTTAATAACTTACTGGAGCTAGTTCATCCTTAATCAGTTTTGAATGCTGCTTGTGTGTGGATTCTAATCGGAATTATAAAACACGGGTTAGAAAACATCTCATTCTTCAAAGGGTAGCTTCACGATCAGACATCCCAATAAGCCCCAAATACACTTGGTAAAATAAAAATCGTGCATCTAAAATCTAAGAGCTTCAGTATCGCTCGGTGATCGTCGGGTCACGAGCGGACTTTGCCGAACGTCTCTATACGTTCGGGCAAGTTCGCGGGTAATTAGCAAGTGGCCTGCGCAGGCGCCGCGGGGGACGATCTCGCTGATAACCGAGCTATTTGCTGGACATTATGGGAGCTGAATTTTGTTTTTTATTAATAAGAGGTTTCTTTTGGAGTTATTGTTATCGTTCAGAGTTTGTACAGCTCAGCTATCGTATGTTCTTCTTTTTAGTGTGTCGATGGCAATCTGAATTGATCCAGCCTAAATTAAGCGACGAGTTTGGCACTTGGTATGTTCTGGAATATCTGTAGTTTGTCCAAAGACTGTAAAGCTGTTAGCTAAAATAATTGCTTCAACATGTTAAGCAGTTAAGCCGCAAAGTCTTCATAAATTAATTACTTATTAGCTTTATAGAGACTATCTAAGAATTCAGCCTGTCACTCGAATTCTAAAACAACATGTTGTTATCGCAATTAACTCACAATAAGCATTAAAACTACAATTTATCAGCTGCTTTATACCCTTGTCGCAAATTGTCAAATGATAGCAGCAACCAATTAACTGCCCAGCGATGCTCATGCGCTGTCTTGTCCTGGTCCAAACGACGCGACGCGTCCAACCACGTCTATGTAATGTGTCGCCGGTGGCTAGCTCAGGACCGACTCGGGCGCCACTGTCGATGTCGCTTGTAGGCAAAACGACAGCTTAATTATGATAATCTAGTTCTAAATTATATTGGAACTAGCGTTTTGCGATTATCGTTAAATAGTATTTTGTTACTTTAAATATAAGGATTAAAGTTGGTAATCTTAAGCTTTCCATCCATATTTTGAACACTTGAGTCTTTCTCACTTAAATTGAGCATTACGCAGCAGCTACAACAGTGACCCCCGTACAGAAGTCCCCGCAAGCGTGATCTTTACTCCCATGTTACACTTATCATCCACATATATTTCCGAGAACTCCGCTCACCCACTAATCAAAAAGACCAAAGAAACTAACACCTAAATAAGTATAAAATATATAAGTATCAGAGTCACGACCTATGGCCTCTGGGAACCGACCGTTAATTCCTATCGGAATTCACTCGGCCCAATAAACTGGGAATCTAACACATCCATAATTAATTCTCACACGTCTTATGACGAGTGGCTTGATGGACGGCGTCGTAAACGTCCGGACAGCCTGCCGGACAGCTGGACACTTGGACGTCATTAACAGTGCTGTAAAAAAGTTCTAGGCTGGTAAAGTTCAGGTTGTGGGAAACGGTGGAGGGCTTGGAGTAATGAGGTGGTGTTAGAGAGGACGATTGATCAATAACTTTATATGGAGGAGAAACCATTACTACCTGCATTTTCATTCCAACTGGAAGGTCTAAAATTAAATTTGTACTGTTGATAATGGATGATGGATTCATTCTCGTCGTCTGCGATCAAGAGGTGTTCATTCCGGTCGATACCAATTCTATGAACGATAAACTTTTCGTCAATCTATATAGATTCGAACCTACCATTACGAGTATAACAACTTATGAATATAATAACTACTTAAAATCAGAGTTCATTTGATCGTTGACTTCCATACAAAATGTCGGGTGTTTTATTAGCGGTTCGTTCGGTGGCGCGGGCGCGTGTAATTGAGCACATAAATCTCGCCCAGCGATTGATCCAAAGAAGGCGATTAAAAATTTTGTAGTTCAACACTTAAAGTGTGGACCGGGTTCTGTACGTTGGAACCGTGGAACAAGAATGAGGAAAATTAGGTTTGGGTATTTTGAAGAAGGAAGTAGAGATTCTTATTAGACAGAAGTCAAGTATAAAGGGATCTTGGAGTTTCTTTCCTATTAATGATAAAATTGTAAAAAAATGACTTGGAATGGAAAACCAAAATAACAATTTAAAGAAAACAAAAACCAGCTCTACGGTTTGGCCATTTACTGAGCAATTTAAACTATTTTTTTATTTTTTTACTTCAAGCCGCTCATTAATGTATCGCTTCCTGGATGATTATGTTAAAAATTGGCAGTTTTGATGATAGAATGAATAATTGTCCTTTGAAAAGAATATGGTTCTGATGTTTTGAGAGCAGTTAACTATAAAATAGTGACATGCAAGCGACAGTACACCCGTTTTATATCACATCTTTATGAACTTCTAATCTCCCAGATTCCACACCACGAACCCAACTCCTCCATATCGCAGAACACAGCTTTCTTCCATTAAAATTCATCAGCCGAGGTCCTCTAAGCCTGAGATAAGTGTATTCATACGTTTTTTATTTGCCGCCTCATCCTCAGGTTACATGCGACACGGAATAAATTAAGCTACCGGACTTTGATATTCTCATTCGGTAGTTGTGTCATCATTATATTTATTGGACTCTTTTGTTTGAGCTTTATCAGGTCCGTTCAATACTGTCATGGTAGCTATTCAGGATTTTGTATCAGATGTTGGATGATTAGTTGTGTTGCTTACTTTCTTTTAGAGTTGAATGCTTTGAATTCTCAGTTTAGAATACTTCACTTGTGGTTTCTAGTATAGTCTTGTTCAAATGTCTAACCGTTGTGGTCAGCAAAACTTCCTTCTCGACTGAAATATTATCGTCTAGTGTTCGCCTCTAATATAGTTTTAATTACTTAATCTAATCTTTTTATCTGACTTCAGGCTACTCACTATCGGCCCAGTCTTTCTACCAAGACATCGCGTGCCCATCCATCAATGATACCAACAAATCTTCTCCGCAACATAAAATTCACGCTTCCTAATCACTGGATCATAAAATACTCTATAAATCTCGTGGCTAGTACAGCACTTAGTTTTCAGTGTTAGCGGCGGTGCTAATGAAGAGGTTAATTAGGGCCTGTGAACATAAGTCCTCGGTCGTGGGCCGCTTATCTGAAGATAGCGATATCACGCACCGGCCGTATGGGAACGTATTATAACCAGCTAGGGAACAATCCCAATGTATGGCAGCTTTTAAGGGTGGTACTGGTGAGATGGCAATGCTACAAAGTAATCTAATCTTAATTGTGAGTTGATAGCTGTAGATCAAGTGCTCATTAAAACTGATGTTTAAGCCCGTCTAGATACGCAAGTAATTTAAATGATCTAATTACTACTTAATCCATCGATCCTGGAGGTCTAAGATGATCTCAACAACAGAAAACAGGTTGAAAAGCTAAAGCTTGAATACGGGTTCAAAAAATAAAAAACTATTTTTAAAACAGTGTACAGTTTCCACTTAATACATCTAACGGCTCCAAAATTCTCTCCACAAGAATTTTAATACACCTACTTCTAAACAAATGGAAAGCAAAGCAGAGCGTAACGTTAAGTTCTAATTAGATAAGTATCTGGACAATATATCGCTTCCCTGAGGTGATTGGTGGGCGATGAAAATTTCACGGTAGGCAGCAGGCTCTAGCCATCGAAATTATTTTATTGACGGAAGCCGGCACTCATTAAGGGGCTACCGGGCGAGCCGGTGCGCGGTGCCACTCACATAAACACCGCCTATCGGACCCAATACCACGGCTTGTTCACAGGGTGCGCTGATTGATGTCGTTTTGGGATCGATTGCTTTTTGAACATTTACATGAGTTTTTTAGAGCAGAACTGTAATTTTTGGACCATTTCACCATCGTGGAGGGCCGAGACTACTTGTCCAGAACTCTGTCTATCAGTGTTTTACTTTGAATTTACTAAATAAAGCATTCCTATTGGAATTTTTCTTGGTGTTCATTAGTACCTAAAAGTAAATATGCTTTGTTCTTACTTTCCAAACCAAAATCTAATAACAGCATAGACTTGAAACGTTGGTTCAAGTAACTAAGCATCACCCTGTGCATGCATCCGATCGGGCAGGGAGCGGGTGGCGGGTGGCGCGGGGGGCGGAGATGCGCGTACGCCGCGGATTGAGTTAAATGCCTCCTTATCTCGCCCCTAATGGCCCCGGGAACATGTCAATTCATCACACGCATGTCTCACACGCTCTTTTCTAAATCAACCTTTTTTCCACAGACGTATACTTTTTGTTGGGCGGCAGTCACGACGCTGATACCTCGGTGACACCGCTGACAACAAATGTCCGATTTTTATGTCTTCAGATAATAATATGTAAATTATCGTGTGTTTAGCGAAACAAACGACGCTGTAAAAAGGTGTCGGCGTGAGTTTATTCGGTCATAAAAAGATCCGCAAACTTATGCTAAATAAACACAACTGTGAAAATGTTTTAGTTTCACTTGGAGCCGCGCTGCACAGTCTTTTTATTATAAGTTCCTATTTGATATTTGTTCTCATTTACGTAGCAAAGTCGATGTTTAACTCTTAGCGGCTACAGTTTCCAACATTTTAAAACCTAGCAAAGCTTTTTGGTTGTGGTCGTTTTTCCTCGGAGGATATTTCCACTTTGGAGGCTCTTTATAAACTTCTGTGGCGTTTGTTTGTGACAGTGGTTTGTTTTATTGTTCAGTTTTAATATAAAAGGGATAAAAAGTGTCGGTGGCAGCGGAAGCCGCTACTAAGTCGCTCGATAAGTGTGAGAGCCGACAAAGGCACTAATACGTTTAGGAGGCATTATAAATCAGTGAGTCGAGTTATCACCGGCCGACAATTAAGATGTCGACCATCTGAGGGAACGGCCGGCCAGCACGCACTCCCCCGACCGAGCAGAGGCTTTTTGGAATATCCCGTCCATTGCCTTACTTGTCGGAAAGACATTTTAAGGAGCAGAGGAAAACTTGCTATGAAACGACAATTGCTTTGTTACTTTTTTGTTTGGGTCCAGCTCTCAGTAGCATCGAAATGATATGTGTATTAACGTATACTGTACTTATCGATGACGTTTATAATTATACATACACGACGGCTTAAAGCTTCATTTATCAAACAGTAACAAGCACTAAAACTTCATTTCTTTCTGAGTTATTAAAGTATAAGTCTTCTTTACCAATTGGATTCTGTTGACATCACGAGATCTCATATTTATGAGCGAATTTCAATTATTTTAATTAATGCGTACATGGAGACGTACTATTAACATGGCATGACATAAAGTTAGTAAGTAATCCGATTAAAAAGTTAACATTCCCAATCAGATTGTGAATAGTTAGGAGTTCGTAGTAACAGTTTGTAGCTGTGAAACCGAAAACTTTCCAAGTTGTTCGAGGCGACTATTTCGCAACAAAAAAAAACGAAACAAATAACACGAGTCTCGATAACAACACTCGGGAATCGATTTCGAGAGTAACCATTTAATTATTTTATCGATAATCTCGCATCGAGTGGCCAGCAACAAAATAAGAAGAGCGGAGAGTAATCGTCGCTTAGGCCGACGCCCAGTAGCCGGCGGCGGTTGCCGGCCGATTTTATCGTCTCATAACAGTCTCGATTTATAAGTATCGATTATATGTATCGATCCCTTGATACGATGCGTTCACGGTCATTTGGCGCGTTTTTTTCGCTCCGCTTGGGACGATACATGTTCTCTAAATAACAATTTTGTTCGATAAGTAATTAATAATGGTTCCTTTTTCGAAGCAACCTTTATTTATAAGAATAAATAAATTGCCTTGTAATTGTAATTGGTAAGTACTCGTGGATTCCAACAAGAAACTGTTGAACTCGAAAAAAATGTCGTGACAATGACAGTGTGTGTATCAGATATCTAATTAAATTCTATTGTTCTCTAAAGGTGACTTCTAATTCTGTTCGATTACATTATCGATCCCAGTTTTTAGTTGTTCCGTGTTGACTTGATAGAAGCTATTACATTTTCATAGCGATTGTATCACGAGAATTAGTAAAATGTTTTACTAACCGTAATTTGAAATTGGCCCTGGGCTGTTCGCAAAACTTTGCCCTACCATTAGGAGTAACTCAGTGAGGATAAAAATGGACTGGCCTTTTATGTGATGAATAAAGTCCATTGAACGAAATGTCACTGATAGCCATTGTTCGTGGGGACTAGACGATATTTTTATTTCTAAAAAAGATTGTGCATCTTGAACAGCTGTTTGTTAACAACTATTCCGTTCATACAGATTACCTTTTATTTACCTTTACTGAAACACTAAACGCGATCGTATCTAGCTATTTGATTAGTTTTTTAATGTTGGACCTGTTTAAAAAAATATTAAATGCATGCTTACTTCTACAATTATTGGGTATTTTAGAAGAGTATGTAATTTAGACAGCCGGACACCATTATTTGCCTAGCTTTTTCCCATGTTGGGGTCGGCTTCCAGTCTAACCAGATGCAGCTGAATATCAGTATTTTACATGGAACGACTGCCTGTCTGTTCTCCACAGCCCAGTTACTGGGTAATACAATACCCCTTGGTAAGACTGGTTGTCAGACTTTCAGGCTGCTGACTTTTTACAAAGTGATTTTATTGAAGATGTTCCTTCATGGTCGAAAATCAAAGGAATTTTCAGTTATCAGTTATAGCCCAACGCCTGTCATAAAATTCAATTGAGGTTAGAAGGGTGTTAAATTAGTAGACAGGTGATAGACACGCAAGCAGCCTATTTGTACAAAAGTTTAGTTGGTAGTCTAAGCAAATCATAATTATTATAATTAACACATCAGCAGCCATTAGTTAGATTTTATCAGCGTCGTGTCTTTTTTCAGTGACGGACTGCGCTCAACGTTGTACAAGAAAGTGATGCGCTGTTTTCCTTCGACCCAAGTTGCCTTTCTTAATCCATCATTAACTATTACAACATGTCCAGCATACCAACAACACCAAAACCATCGATTTATTAAAAAAATTAAGTAAACCATTACCCTTAATCGATTCTCACGATACGTTCACAGATTAGCTCCGTCGATCGAGACTCTCAAACTCAAGATCAATATGGGAATCAAAATTATACTGGAATAAGTTCGGTGCCTCGGTGCCTTAACCGCGGTAACTTGGCTTCGCGTTAAGAACATATTTAACGCGAGATTCAATTAAAATTTGACATGTATACGGTATAAAGTGGGCAGGTTATGTCTCGGTGGGATTATCTCGTCTGCCTCACGTCGTGTCGTGTCGTGCTGTGACGAGACGAGAACGTGACGAGTAACGACTGCTGCACAGTGTAGTGTTGTGTTTGAGTTCATAGATGTCTGTAGTGAGCTTATTGAGGAGATTATTTTAATTATGACAGCTATGGACCTTTTGAGCTCTTGAGAGGAAATAACATAATGAACTCGTTAAATTAGTATTCAATGGGGATTAATTTATAAGGTTGTTAATATGTGTAATTTATGCCTTAGAATCAGTTTCTAAATGTAATCCGTTTCAAAGTCCTTAGCTTGAAAAACTGAAGAGAAAACGTTTCAACGTAACTTATTATTTATTTACGAAATAACTTCAAGATTTAAATGCTAATAATAACACCGAACCAAAAATAATTTCCTGGAACCATTTGTTTGAATTAACAACAAAACTTTTGACAAATAAAAAAGCTTATTTTGGAAAGTACGGAGTTATAATAGGTAGGCTTGGGCAATCGGCTCCGGGCCAATTTGTAGGCAATTTGCATAACTTAACCCTTCAATGGTGGCTGTGACGAAACAGTACGTTTATTGGAGCAAAAACACAAAACACCCGACACGTTACTGTTTGCTGACGATTTCTTTACGAGGTTTCGTGAAAGGATGCAACTCAGAAAAAATGGTAGAAATTAGTGATACTAAACAGTGTGATGTATTTCTGGGATGCGATAGATTTGAGTTCAAGGACTCAAAAAACATTCCCAACATTGAATTTGACAACATTACACTGGTGTATATGATTTAAATATTATAGTTAAAGTACGAGCTGTCATCTTCCTTTATAATGTCACCCAAAGTGTAAAACCGTTTTATTATTCATGAATGGATTAGTGCAGTCATCTTCAGGTTGATTAGCAACAATGACAAGACCAAATTAACACCTGCTTACTGTTTAAGAAGCAGGATATTTTTTTTTTTAATTTCGCCCCGGTATAGCACACGATATAAACATGAATGATATTAACCAGAACAGTTAATTACAATAGAAAATATTCCCCATGCTCACCATTATTGAATCATGCCACTGCCGTAGTAATGGTAATGTGAATATTATGTAAAACTAACAAACCCAATTAGGTATAATGAGGTCGTTAAGTACATAATTTTGACAGCTGTAATGATGTGTTGGTGATTCCAGTTTAATTTGTTATCTCACTCTTGGAGGAATTAGTAAGTTTATAAGTAATTAACGCTACAGATTTTCTTTTCTTATTACCGACTAGCTGTTGCCCGCGACTTCGTTCGCGTGGTAATTTTGAGTTTGAAAAAAAAAGGTAGCCTATGTCCTTCCCTAGGATATAATCTCTCTGCTCGCCATATATATATATACATAAAAAACAACGAATGGATTGCCTTATTAGACATGTTATTACATTAAGTTAAGAATATTTAAAATTGCGACAGCCGTGAGGCTTGACCGATTTTATTTAGACTGCAGTGGCACTACAAAGAGTGTTAAGCAAAATAGAACAAAAAGTACTACAGCGCCATCTATGACACCAATGATGAACTAAACATCGAAATACAGATAAATCCTACATCGCTCAAGTAAACTTAAGAATAAGTAAGAAAAAACCCGACAACAACTGTCGGGCAGCAGCCCACCAGACATAACACCCGTCTGGTTGCAGGATCCTCCCTTTTCTATGGGGGATGAGAAACTTTACACCCTATTCTCTATACCCCCAAAAGACAACGTTATACCTTTGCCAAAGAGCGATGGAACGTATCATCTTAAACATCTAAATCACCGATCGAATACCACAATACGCTCCATGACCGGCATCGGCGAGGTTGGCGATAAGTGTGCGAGGTTCAAATGCGACTGGGTGGGTCACTTTTCCAGGATGGGTCAGGACAGATGGGCCAGAATCGTCACACAGTGGGTGCCTGAAAACGGTCGTCGTCACCGAGGCAGACCGAAGAAACGCTGCGTAAAGATTTAAGAAAGAAAGAAAGAAAGAAAAATATTTATTTGTCGCAGGGACATGACGTGCATCCGGTGCATCATACATTTAGACTTTTTCCTGCCTGATTGGCCAGAGAAGGCGAATCACTGGGAAAGTTGGAAAGGAACGGGGGAAGCTTTTGCCCAGCAGTGGGATAGAATAGAATAATTAAAAAACAAAAAAAAAACTTATACCGTCGTGTTTGTTATAAAATAATCTACCTGTTTTATAACACATTAATTTCGCCATAACTGCAAAACCAAACGTCCAATTTTAATCATTCAAAGACCAAATATTATCTACATAAACTGTACTTAGTGATGAAATAATTTATTTTGATAAGGATTATAGCATGAGTAAAATAAATAGTCCAAAAAAATTCAAGATAAAAAAATGGTTGTTGTGCCTCACTCGACATAGGTAGGTATAGTGTGTCGCGGACTTTTTTGTAGAAATTTATAAGATCTACAATTAATTAGAACATTTTATAGTTCTATCTTTTATAGTTTAGGCAGCGTACGCAAATAAGTAACTTTTCTGGTTGATTTTTACACCTTGTGTCCGAAAAACCCAAATATCTTACGGAACCCTATTTTTTCCAAAATAAAATTTAGCCTATGTTACTCGTGGATAATGTAGCTTTCGAATGGTGAAAGAATTTTTAAAATCGGTCCAGTAGTTTTTGAGCCTATTCATTACAAACAAACAAACAAACAAACAAACTTTTCCTCTTTATAATATTAGTGTAGACGTCCAAATATTTTTAGGAATTAGTATGCAATATAAATAAATATCTTGCATTGCAACATCGTTTGTAAGTAGTTGTGTCTGAGTATTAAGTTTATTTTGATACGAGTAGAAAATTTAATGAGTAGGAAAACCAACTATTAAAGTTGTGCTGATTCGTAAACTGAATCTATTCATATTATTTTAATTGTATTTGGCGCACAAAATAGCCACGTGTAACTGGTAACATCCTGTATAATCCGCAACACTTTAAGAGTAATTAAACTTTACGACACGACTTTTTGCCAACTCTTTCCCTTTGTCCGCCAGTCCGGGTGTTACGTCACAACTCACAACACCGATGCCGACAATATCGACGACCATTACACTATTTGTTTTGGTACAAACAAAAACTAGAGCAAAATGCTTTTCCGAAAAAACATGCCGCGGTCGTTGCGACCACTATTCACAAAAAAGGGTTACAATTTTGACATGTTTGCATAGGTAAAGCAATGTAACTGTTCATTTTTTATATTTTACTTGCAACAAGAGAAACGTTTTATTATCAATTTTGTAATATTTCGTTTTGTTAAATAAATATTAAATTATACTTAACTCAAAACTTTATTGACAGTAAAAATTAAAATTATCATAAATAATTTATGTTAAGAACTCTGTACTAAAACATTCTACTTGAATAAAAAATACGCACTTAATTTGAATGTTATTTCTTTATTATTCACTCGTAATTCTCGTTTATAGAACAATAAAGTCATACGCGTAGTACAAATAAAACAGCTATCTGACTTCATAAAAAAATAAAAAACATCATAAAAGACGCCAACGGTTACTTTAGACAAAACGTGGACAGTAGTCCAAGGAAAAAATTGTAACGGTCTCATTTTTTAACGTTCATTTTAAGAACCCTTTAACAAGAAATACCGTTATGACCAAACAAAGCATCCTAACGTCACGGCCACCGATAGATTATGCAAAAACCCCACAGGGTCTTCCTATTCAATGTATCAATTCCCAGGCACTATAAAAGGATCTCAACGGCAATCGATATTCAAGGAGATGACATCTTGTTTGAATATTCACATATTTCCCATGAACGCGACTGAACCGAAGCAAAGGGTTGCCTAGGGTGGATGCGTCTATAGGCAAATTCGATTATCTCCTAGCATTCTCACGCACATCCCGCGGCTCCACAATAAATCTTTGCATACAGAGCATAATAAAAAAACGCTATTAAAAAACGAACTATCTATGAGACGCTCCCTACCGAATATGCATAAGAAAGGACCCGTACACACCCAAATTATACGCCAAGGTGACAAGTGCTGGGATCCATCAAGTATCGCAGTAGCCTGGAACCCTTTGTGCGACAATCAATACGGAACTTTATGCGCGCGGGGTGCGCTTGCAATTTTTTTTCTATGCGTTCGCATACCTGTAACCCTCGCGTAGTTGTGGGGACAGTTTATTTGCATTTTTTTATATTATTCCTTTTCAAACAGTATCTTAACCCTATTCAGTAATGTCAGGGGTTAGGTTGCACTTAATATTCAAAAAGGGCAGGTACATTTCTCTTAATATTCTCGCATAAATTATAGTCAGGTACATTTTGGTCTATTGTGCATCGCGAAAGGGGGCCGCGAGCGAAAAGGTGCAACGCCAATTTTATCGATTTGCTATTCTGTTTTTTATGCCAACGATCTAAAGTATATTTTTATTAGATTGCATGTTCGAACTTTAATTTTTCATCCACCATGCAAGCGGATCTACGACATTTTACTTCCTGAATGGTTTAACCCGTTTCCTTTGTAAGAATTTATGCAAAAAAGTTTCTACCCATCCTATTTTTTTATTGAATAAAATTTAGGGGCTATGCACATTATGCAAATGCGCGCATAAATTTTAATGTTACACATGTGGGGTTGCTTTTGAAAAGCATCTCTTATGCCGTTGATTTAAGACATAGTATTGATCGTATTCATCTCGTTGTTTTTTAAGATTATAAGTAAGTATGCCATTTTTTTCGTATGCTCCTCCGTTAAGAAACGCGGTTCTTGATGATTTTTTTTCTCAGGACCGGTAAAGAAAGAGTCTACCGTTAGAAGGAGGTCGAATGTGTGTTACCTTTTTTATTGTGTAAGGAGTGACATATGAAGCGGGACCCTGAATTTGGATTAGAATATGTAATTACTTCCTTTACGGTTTTCGGAAACGGTTGTTTGGGCCGTTATTTAGTGTTGCCACCTTTGCCTCGAACGTGAGGGTCGCGACTCGCGGTTAGTGCATCGTCTTTATGTTATCATGGAAACGGATTTTGTATGCTAATCAGTTCGTTGGAAGTAGGTTTTGTTGTGTGTCATTCGATACGGAAATTGATTTTTGTAGCAATGGAGATTGATATCTTGTTCGACAGCATTTAATTAAAGTTGGTGCTGCACTTACTTAGAATCAAAATTGCCATGAACATACACTTTGTAATTGAACTACAAATAACAGCGGTGATGACATTACATTAGTTCTGAACTGAATATAGTTTATTTTATTTGACACACAGTTAACTTTTTGTAAATTATTATTTTCTCTTATTTTTATGGGGCAGTTCTACTTTTTATTATAAAAACCCATTACCAATAATATTAGCCGACAAAATAAACAAACCTCGGGCCCGTTATTAAAAAAAGCTCCTACTGAAGGGCGGTGCACTGATTGTTGTCGAAGGAACGCTTTTGCAAAAAACCACACATTTTTTTGGAAAAAAATAAGTTGGTCTCTTTTTGCGGCCGAGTCCATTGTCTCCACTCTATTGTCTTGGCGATTTGAAATATTTTTATGCTTTCCGGATGACGATAATGTTTTGGACTTATTTTTCGATAACTATTATTTAGCGAATTTATTGTTTGTGTGTCGCGGGTCGCGATGCCATTGTTTTTGTAACGAGCGGCAGGCAGTGGCAGTAGGCAGGAGGTAGGCGAGTATCAACATCGATTTTTATCGTTTAAGTAGCAATTTGTACACGGATGCCGCCGTCCGACGGCTTTCATAAAGTTGCTTAATTTCATGTTACGTTGACAGTTTTGTTATTTTCCAATTTGATGGCTGTCAGATAATTCCGTGTTGAACTATTTGTGTTGACAAAGTTTGTAACTGTACTGTTTTTTGTCAAATGAAAATTAGGAATGTTGATTACAGATAACGACCCGTGTGTTATTTAGTGTGTGACAAAAACTAACGGCACGCTAAACGATTGTTAATGTAAGCTTTTGTTTGAAAAAATGTGTTCTATTTTGTGAATGGAGATAATTTATTCCGTTCTATTTTACAGAATCATAGATTTAAATTTTAATCGGCTAATAAATCAAGATATCAAACAAACGATTCGATTCATATTTGCCTATTGCTAAAGACTAACGAAACCAAATATTATTACGACCATTACCTTCCGTAACGCAGTAAAAATTCGAGCAGCAGCGAACTATGTAAATCAATTCATAATATCATCCCAAATGTTTGATAGTAAAATTAGCATGATTGCGCCGGCGATGATTTATTTTGAAATTATTCAAATTGACGCTCATTGATACCAATCAATGTGTTTTTGTCCAAACGCGACGCATTAGCATGAGAATGGCAAAGGTGTTGCACATGTAAATATGTGATATATTGTTTATTGGAGATCGTTTAGCGACAGCTGCCGAACCACCTATATCCAATAATAATAGGCACACACGTCATCTAAAATATGTAATCTGTAGTTAATTTTATGTATCCTCCTATTAATTTTGCAAATTCGCAGAATCTTAGAATCTAATATGGATGTAACAGGTGGAACAGTTTTAGATTTTTAGGGTTCCGTAGTCAACAAGGAAAGGAACCCTTATAGTTTCGACATGTCCGTATGTCTATCCGCAGCTTAGCTCAAAGACTCTTAGTACTAGAAAGCTTTAGTTTGGCATGAATATACAGATTAGTTACGCAGAAAAAGCGTAACTCGTGTACCTACACGTAATATGGGGATTTTTTTTTCTCGCGTATCTCATTGTGAGGTATGTCTTTGGATGAGTCTTTAAATTACGAGTTTGTTCGAATAATTTTTCGATTAAGGGATTCGTTTGTGAAATGTTAAGCTTTAAAGTGCTAATTTTAGTTAGACTCAACTGTCCTCCCCCTCTACCAGCTAAACGGTTGTGTTTGGGTGTGTGAAAAAATTCACGGTGGTAGTATAAAGGGTGTTAAAAAGACCCTTAACGAAGTCGAAAGGCACTTGTTCTCCCCATCTTTGCGATATTTTTTTATTCTGAACCATACCGGGGAACCTTCTATTTACGGAGATATTGGAGGTCAAAGTTCCAATTTTTTCACAAGTTTTTTTTTAAATACCACTCTTAAAGGTTTTAATTTTACTTTAATTAACTCCATGACCCGTTTACTATTCAAAGCATCCATCAGCACTAAGTTTTGAGTGCGTTACATTGAGTTTTGCCGTAAAAAGTGATTTTTCACCCCAAAAAAAAAAGTCGTTTCCGTTTTATGTACTCTTTGGTTGAC
Source organism: Noctua pronuba (assembly GCA_905220335.1). Lineage (NCBI taxonomy): Eukaryota > Metazoa > Arthropoda > Insecta > Lepidoptera > Noctuidae > Noctua > Noctua pronuba. Next base: position 18,666,937 of record LR999896.1, read on the forward strand.
GGCTTCGTGAAGGGTCTGTTTACACCTTGTATATAAGAAAAGCCTACTTAGATCTTTTTTTTTTAAGACGACAAACTTATAAAATGTACTTGGATAACATATTTTCCTAAACATAATGTATGGGAGCACAGGTTCAACAACTGCAAATATAAGTTTTTTTATTAATACAATAAAAATCATCGTTCGGAGGCAATTCCAGATGAACAACTACGGAACCCTACATTGTGCGTGGGCCGACACGCACTTGGCCGGTTTTTATTAGAGTTGTGCCAGTTGTGTTTCTAGTGCAAATAAAAAGTAAAATTGTAAGCATATGCAAGTAGTTGTATTTTTAAGAATTATTTAAATAATTGTTTGTTTGTTAAAACAATAATGTTACAATAAAGCATGTCCCCACTTATGAAATGGATTAAAAAATGTTATTGGTTTTTATATAATTATTAATAAATATTCTAAAGTTTATTGACTATTACGTCTTAAGCAAAGATAATTGCTGTAATTGCTGTGGCAAGTTGATTAAGAGCCCCGCTGTCGCCTGGAAAAACCGAGCCGAGTGTGTACGAGCACTTTGTATGTACTGCGGAGGTATGTGTACGAGACAGTAATACATAAATCGCACTTTTTAATTAATCATTAGAAAAACGCATCGTCACACCTTTACCAGGTGCGCATTACCCGGACAATTTAACTGAAACCCGTAGCCCGTAACCCGGAGTATGCAAATATGTAACCCATAAATAAAGTCGCATTTAATGCCATCAATAGTTGAGAAACGCTTGTTATTTATATGTTAATAACGCGTAACCCCGCCGAGGGGTTACAGACTACCGACTACTTATTTGTGACATTGAAGGAATTCCAAGTGATTTGCAATGCAAAGCAGGCATCGTTTCCGTTCGCCCTGCTATTGACAATCGATGATTAACTGAATACGCTGCTTTTTGTTATTTTTGCCTTGTAACGTAACGTAACGGGGCAGATGTCGCCGAGTGTCTCTCTCGCGCCGCTAGATGACGCTACTTGTATGATTTTTCTTGACGATCGATACAATCTAAAAGTTGATGTTAAAGATTTATTTCTGATGGAAGTGTTTGGTTTAATTGATCATTTCAGATATTTGTTTATTTTAAGCTTTAATTTAATTTCTATTAAGTACTTATTAGAAAAAGAATAAAGTTGTGTGGATAAAAATGAAAAATGTAGGTATAGCAGCTTTTTACCATTAATTGTTTTATCATGAAAATTAAATTAAAAAACATTGAAAACATTCCAAAGACTCTTTATTTTTATTGCATTATTTTACTTGTTATTTTATCTGCAACAATAATTTTATGCTCGTTTTCCATATAATAAGAAAACGTCATTGATCGTGGCCAGTCGTTTAGCGCAGTTACTTATTTTTATTAAGTTTTTTTCCCCGGTAATAGGCGGAAGCGTTTATGTCAATTACCTGAGATAGCATTTACGTGGGCAAGTGGACATGCATCGTCGATATATTAATCAGCTTACTTTGTAACTAATTAAGTAATGACACAGAGCTTTTACGAAATCATTTATAAATATAGGCACCCAGGTACTGAAAAGGGTAAATATCATTATTAAAAGCTAAACAATTATGCAACATGATGTCTTTACTTTGAGATATTAATCAAGTTTTGTTAAAAGCAAGTACTCATTCAGTCATTTTAGTTTTCAGCTATAATTATTGTATATTTGTCAGGGTTGCCTAAAAAAGTTGTACATATTCATATTCGTTTATTGAATTCCATAATATTTAAAAGATGCTACAGAAGTTCTCTGGGTTGCTGGCCTAGGCTGACAGGCTATAGGATATTATTTGATACTTAGAAATATTACGTACTTACATAAAACACGTCTTATTCATTAAATACTATAAAAACCTTACAAAAATAAACTCTTGATGTGTTTTCCTGATGATTATTCTGTTAAAAAATCTTGTACATCCTCTTCTGTTTGGCATTACAGATCTCGATTACTTGGGTCTCTAACCATAAAGTTCTGAGCTCGCCTCCTCAAGATGTACTGCCTACATTCCGCCTACAGCCCGACAGCAACATGGCCCAGTGTGTACAGATACATGGGCCAGTGTGTACAGGGCACGCACCACTGTGTACGGCAGTGGTAGTGGATGATTAGTCATACACACGCAGCGTTATGTCAGCCGCTCGTGTACTATTGTCACCGGTTGCGCCGCGCCGGCGCAGCGTATGTGCGTGGATGTTCAAGCGTACTGGGAATATCTAACGCTGCGTTTGGACATATTATTGTGTTTTTTTAACATCTTATAACATGCACACTCAGCCTGTAATGTTCCCACTGCACTGGTTAGACTAAAGCCTCCTCTTTGTGGGAGAGAGAGGGCCATATCTGCTACGGCAAAATGAGCTGCCAATCATTTTGTCGCAGATAATGCTGATAAAGCTTCTGCATAGGTTTGCTAATTTTTGTATTATCACAAGTAACCACCTGTGCAGCACAAACCTGCAGACACAGATCACAAAAACTATGTCAAGTGTCTTCACACCTGAATGTTTAATTTTGCAAAACCTGATTTAAATCTTACAAACGCTGTATTAATTACACCCATCACCCTTTTCATTCACACATTAATTTATTGTAATTTTTTTCATGTTCCTTTGTGAAACCGCGGCGTTTTTTCGTGCGCATGCGTCCAAACGCACGAGACATGTTATTTTTGTCACATTGTCATTACACCGGTGTTCCGGCCAAATTGCAACGCCGCGATGCCACCATGCATATTCATCGCTGTTATTGTCTCATGCCATATTGTGCCCACCTTAGACATGTGCCAACTTAACCGGACCCCTCGAAAGACACACACTACCTTCCCTTATACCTGCAGGGTCTTTGGTAAAGGGAAGGGAATAAGGTCTCGGTAGAGTGGTCTTCTGACACAAAGCGTTCATAAAATGTCAAGAGACCTGGTCTGAAAGAGTGAGGCAAAAGGGAAGGCAGGAGTTGTTAAGTTAATCGCAGTTGTTTTGAAAGTGAACAACTTGGGGGTCAATAGCACTGAGCTTGTTTGGGGTAAACTTTTACTGAAAGTAGAACGGAAGCGTCTCTCACCGGAAAAAAAAAACAACTTTTTTGCATTTAATTTAATGAAAACATCTTCATTTCTACGTATAGCTAAAAATGATGTCCTTTCGCACAGCTAAAATAAATAACCTAACATTCTAAAAGAAATAGATACTTTCGAACTCTATAATGGAGTCAACACTCTATCTTAAATCTTTATTAGCTTGTTTAAAAAAGCCATTTAGACTTTCTTAACAAACACAAAACTAGGCAGTTTGGCCCAGACCTAAGACAGCTAAAGTCCTTAATCACTGCTAATCTCTTCTAATCTAGTCCAATAACCCGCACATTAACATGCGTGCGAGATAAACGATGTTATTGATAGCGATGAGCCGCCAGCTCTCTCCAGCTTTCGCAAAAAAAAAAAATAATATCACCGACCGGCCTGACCCGCGACCTCTTGCTTTTGGAAACCTGTTTACAGTTTGCGATACGATTTGTCGGACGGTAATAAATAAGTATTCTTATCTACTCTGTTTAATAGGGCTGACTTAGTTAACGCTCCAAGCGCGTCTTTTAAAACTATAAAAGATTCTGAAACTTAACGATGACAAGAAATAAAAATATGTATTTTTTTAAAGGGGTAGAAATGTAATTTGAGACTGACTGTTTGGATTTTAATAAAAAATATGATATATATGTGGTTATTTACAATAATGCTAATTATTAAGATAAAAACACATTATTATAAATAAATTAACGCCATGAAGACCACTCGTTCAGCCATTCCCTCAAAAATCCACCAATCGTAAGCTCTAAATAGCTTTATCACAAAAGTCCGCATAATTTTTAATAAATTGAATTAAATGATATGTATATATTTCTTGTAACTGTATTATATCTAATGACGTGTCACGACTCACATGCTTGACCATTTATACCGATGTCTTGCGTGATGATGTTGTACACCACCATCATACACTATCACGCAATTTTAGACTTTACGGCGCATTAGAAAGAGGATTTCAGTTATGATAATTGCTTGGTCTTATTGAGAAAGTTAAATAAAGAGATCAAAGTTACAAATGATTGGGTTTGGTGAATTATAGTGTGTGATATGGGTTAGTCGTGTAATGTATGAGTATGATCGAGAAAAGTTGCGGCAGTCTCGTATTGACAGAGTTTCTATGTATCATTTATCAGCACCTCTCTAAGACACAACCTTTTATGAAACCTAGGTTGAGTCCGCGTCAAGAGCACCGCTTGGTAAAAACACCCTTATGAAAAGGCAGTTCCTAAATCAATCAATCGCAATCATCACACTGGATGGTTAAGCGACTTTGAAGCCAAATTCTTAGAATGAATAAAACTCATAAATGGTTGCAAAAGTAAATGCTTACTTTTTAGTTTTTCGGTGGAAGTTTCTACGAAAACTCACACGTAAGTTGTAGGGGGACTCGATAGTTATAACAATGTTGCATGTCTCCTGCGCGGTGAACCAGTGAAACCCATTCCAGGCTAACTGGATCTTCTGAAGAAAAAATGTAGTTGCGTGGTAACATCCATGTACTCACATACCCCTTTTTGTTGTAGCCTTCCTTGGTTTTAACGCTTCACTTCATATCGATTGTATTTCTTTGAAATTAGTTTCCAATGTAGTAAGCAGGTACTTTATTTTTATGATCTGGGAATTGTGTAAAAAGTGTGCCTGTCTGTCTGTCTGCTGTGTTTTGTTGGAATCTGACACGGAATGTGATGATGTATATAGCACGTACAATGAGCAGTTATCTTATAATTAATAGGCAATCGTTATCACTTCATTTGTTTTGTGATTTAGTGAGCAATTTATCTGAGAAGCGGATTACTAATAACTACGCTCCGTGGTATTGTATTTTAAGTTAAAAGATAGCATGGCACGCTACGATGTCCTGGTGAATTCACTTCATAGTCATATTCATCCCAGGACAAATTTAAGGGAATAAAGTTATAGTGTAGTTGACTTATACTCGTAGGTATACCTAGACATAAAAGACGCAAAGAAATCGATGTTTAAATAATTTGACGAATGACACCATCTTTATGAAAAAAGATAGTTGCTGATTGTTGACCCGGGGACCGCGTAGAAAAAGTGCAATAGTGTTTGTAATAAGCAGGCCCACTGAGCGTCACTGAGTTATACCAAACTAATTGTTGTGAGTGTATGTGTGTGTAATTATCTTGATGAAGAGGCGCGGGCGCAGGTAGTGTCGCTGTACGTAAATACGAGGTGTCATTAACGCTATATTTCTTTGGGCTGCTGTTTGGTGGGGGCTTTATAGCGGCTAGAGATTGGACACATCTTATTAAGGAAGAGACATCCCCTCTTGCTTCGCGTGGAAACCATTCTTCGTTGCTGTAAGCCTCGTTTCGGTGGTCGATACTAAATCTGCTGGATATCAATCTTCTGCAAAGCTTTAACAGTGAAGTAATGCCTGCAACAACAACCATTCGGAACGTAACTAATACAACCTTTCAGTACAAAAACACGCTAATAACAGCCCTTTTTCATAGAGCTTTTTTCCCGATCCTCTACTTCAGCAATCGCAAACATTTTTTTAGGCGTGTGAAACCTGCCGGTGTGTCGTGGCTGACCACGAGTAGCCACATCGCAGTTCCGTGCGCCGGCGCAGCAGCGGCAAAAACTTCGTCACGCCACACCGAATTGCGACGAACGTTTTTGTTAGGGCCACTTTCGTTAACTATTGTCTAGGATAGTGGAACCTGATGATTGTAGCTGCACTGGAAATTGGCGGTTACGAAGACATTGAATAGCATCACTCCTAAGGCTTCGACAAAATGATAGTTGCTTTCATCGCGTTCACTATTTTTACAACGAATTTCAACAGGATTCACTTACTAAGATTTTTGGTCGCTTTTGTCAATTTAAGACATTTTGGACGTTTCCAAGAATTCGCCTCATTTTGATAGAATGTCACTTTTTCCAGGTTCTCTTATTTCGAAGCGAGATTACGTCATTTTTTCAGCCAAGCCCAAAAGGAATCAGTGAAACTTGATAACTTTTTACTGATAGTCTGTTTTATCTTGTTATCTTAGACATTCAAACTGAAGGACTAGAGGGATTATGACTCCTGATGTTGTTATGGCCAAGGCATGTCACAATGGAAATTTCCCAGCAGGAAACGTGATTACCACACTCGTACGCTATGGAAATATAATGCTAACATTACGCAAGGCGTCAATAAATTTCAAAACAATTGAAAGCGACAGCCACCACAACCGAATGTCCTTATCCAACGTTGCCAAATGGGAACAGCACTACGTGACACGCTATGGCACGTATGGCCAATCAATCACTTGGCAATGGTGAACGACCTCACTATCCTGGCAACAATGCCAGGGCCGGTGACGTCACGGCGGCCATAGCAGCGGATTCAATACCGCGCTAATATGGCGAGGCTGGGACAAAGGAGGAACGTATGAATTTTAAAGGAGCGCCTAAATGATCTGCTGGTACAAATATTTTGTTGAGTGCACGCCTTTATATGTGGCTCCGGTAATGTCGCAAGGGTTTGCATGAGTTTGTTATTACGACTTCGGTTTGACTTGGAATACTTCTAAACTTAAGCTCGATGGATGAACAAAAACAAGTTGGACTTTCTTAGTCAACCGCTACAGCCACGCAAGATTAGTACGACGTCTCATTTTATTATTTTATCCATTTCAGAAACGTCGCAACTTTAACCCAATGGGTCCTACATACAGACAATAATAGTTTAAATTTTTTGATTTTTGACGATTTTCCACCGTCTATTCTCAATAATTTTAGCCATTAGCTCACAACACCTAAGCCTAGTCATACTCTACACTTTTTTCTTTCATTCAGCATGTTGCAGCTCAGCCGAAGTGAAACGTCGCAACACAAAGTGAATCAAAGTAAACTTATGTAGAAACAGAAATGAACTCAAGAGAAGCATCTGCTATCAGTTTTAATGACAGTGTGCACTGTCGTCACTTGTCGCTTTGATTTCATTTTCTCTGTTGGCCACTGCGGTGCACAAAAACCCGCCATTCTATGTGCTCACTGACAATTATGTGCACTTGTATCGAGTGATTGACGCACTAATGGCGGCAATTATCAACAACGCGATAATTGTTATCGACACTCGCCCGTCACTGCACGATACTTTCTAAGAGCTGACATTGATCGCCAGGAAATCTAGCGGTCTAGATTGTCTACAACAATCTGAATCTACACTTTCAGATTGAAGACCGCATAGAGGAAAGCAGCTTTTAACACATGTTCTTAAAAGTCACTGAAAATGTTCGATTACTTATTTACCTATAAACGCCTATAATTGCCCAATGCAGCAATCGAGGATAAATTTATGGCCCTTATCGGAGAAGCAAGCAGCTGTGAGCTTCAATAACTTAATTAGTAAGAGCATTACAAAAGTTCAGAGCTTAAAACTTATCTAAGAGACGCGTGTTATCAAGGTGATGACTGGATGAGCTTACAACACTAAAACAAGCAACGAGCACTTATCTGTAATGTTGACAATATTCTGCTCCTACAGTACTAGCTAGTACTAGTTTAGTGCCATTAGCGTAATAATTTCTCTCTAGTACGTTATCCCATTTTATTTCATTACCACGTTTAACGGCCTTTTTTATCTCGTTCACTTTTGTTGCTAACTGTACCCGAGGCCTCGTAATGAGCCGCCAAGATAACGATTTTACACTGGACAAAGACATTTAGAAACTTTAAACGAACAATTTAATTTAAATATAGAGAAATAGAAATATATTATATGACGGTATATTCGGGAGTGTGGTAGATGCGCGTAGATTAGCGCACAGCGACCCACATGCGCACGCGCAGAACATGCGCGCGTCATGGCGATCACACAGAAATACAAGTTCCATTGTGGAAATTTTAAGAAATTAATTACAGAAACTATTAGAAAAAAGTTATGAGTTTTGGGCCTACTACTTTCTAATTGTTCTTTCAGTCATCAATCTGAAGTAACGAACCTTAAAAACAGCAAGTTAATTATAATTCTCAAGTTAGTCACAGATGGGTTAGCTCGCGACGGGTTAACTATTTTAACGAAACATCGGAGTTGTACTACTTGCGCACTTGCTCACTGGTAACAAACATTCACAACTTTTTACACGGCTCTTGCGTCTACGGCGGCCATTTTAATTACTTAAAAGCGTTCTCTTTTTCGGTTTGTAACGGCGAACCATAGTTTTACAGTTTTAATTGTAGTTTAATGGTAACTTACAGATAGCACATCAAAAAAAGTAGCGAAACAGTGATGAGACGGCGCAAGAAAAATAAAATGAAAAAATAATCCTCTATGGAGTGGAAAGCGGATCATAGTACTCCGTTCGAGTTGCTAGTTCCACGCCGATAGCTACCACTCTGTTATTACACACACTTGACGGCGAATCTGGATCCCACATCAAGTTTTTAACAACAAACTTCTTTTATTTAATACTTAGGTATTATATCCACACCGCTGTTATAATATTTCTTCCTTTTGTGTCACTGGCATACAACACACTATTGTTTCAGAATAACATAAAGGCAAACAAACGATTTGATTAGTTTTAATTCATGCAAAAACATAAGCGAGCAGCACTCAACACGTTTACGTAATGTTTAATACGATAATTACAACTTGCCGTACATAATGAATATAAATGAGTACTGCTGCTTTTGATTTGCTGCCAGAGTGTTACATTGCTGCATTTGTACCTGTTTGATTCATTGCTACCCGTAGCTAGCACTCAATGCATGGCGTACATTTGCGATACGTTGAGATAATTTGTATGTTTATTCAGCACGCTAGTTGTGTATGCGTTCGATTCCTTTAATTGCGTTATGTAATTGCTGGTAAGAATTTATTTATCTGCGGAGATCATTTTCATTTTAATGAACGATGAAAACAATTAATAGGCCGGACCCTTGTCTTGGGTAAGAAGTAATAACTACTAAATGTACTATAAAACACTTTAATGGTATCCATGGAATTTGAAGGTAGGAGCTAAATAGTTGTAGGCTAGTTTTTTGCAAAGTGCTAAGTATCTAAATTAAGTTGTGTACCCAAAAGTTGTAAAAAATTATTCGGTATCTAATTGGCTACGAATCTATTCGCAATTTAAGAACTCAGTCCATTGTCGTGGTCTAACGGAATTCGTGATCGAAAATCAATTATATTTGGTCGATAAATAAGTGCAGGACAGTTGGCAACCTTTACTGGGCGATATAATATCGCGTTTGATAGGTTTAAAGTTATAAATCAGATACAGTTAGCTGGCCTGTCCATTGTAAGGTGACGGATTCTGGTCACAATGCAGGCAGGTTGAAAGTTTCAACTGACAAGCGGAATAAATCTTGAGATAGACGTGGACGTGTATATATGTACATGGTTGGAGACTGGATTATCTAGATATAAGGTCATCTTAATGTACAGAAACATCTAGCAATGAAAAGGTCCATGTTTTTATTCGTGATTTTAATAGGAAATTTTTATAGGATCGCTCGTGTCAGTGTGTCTGTCCATCTCTCTGCCTGTCTTAGCCAATTTGCTGCTACAATTTCGTACACATGTGAACTTTGCAAACACGGAAGCGTGTCAGAAACTAATGAATTTTGAATATGAGAGTCAGTCTTGGGCGGAAAACAGTTCTCCTACATTTGCAACTGGAATGAATGGGAGAACCATATTTTTCAAGTAAAGTGTTAAGTTTATTCTTGGGATTTACAATAACGCACCAGAATGCCGAGACTGGAAAAAACGTTCTTTGGTGCTTTACATTCACCAGTTGGGGAGCATAACCAAAGGTTCTCCGCAAAACCTGCCTATGTCTTTCTTTTTCTGATGGAGAGTTCGCATGCCCAGTGTGGCAACGATCCGCCCTCGCTAAACACACTTTTGTTTTTTTTTTTTTAACGCTGTACGATACCTGTCTTTATAAGATACAGAACTTTTCTTTACTTAAGACCAACCGCTCTTGCGATGTTGTATCCGTTGGCAGGTGTAGCTTCACCCAACTTTGAGCGCGAAATAGCTAGTCGCATCGAAAAGGGAAAACAGAAACGAGACAGCCGGCACCCGTTGTATGGGCATCAACCACCAGCTTCACGCTATAAAAGCTTTTTGAAATATACGACGTCCTTGGAAGACGGTGGGTCAGCCGAAAGATGCGAACTGTGGAGGAGCCAAAATACCATCCCTCCCCACTTCATCAACCCAGCTGAACATCTGCCGCCTGGATACGAACTACAATTGTCAATCTGGAAATCTACATAACCGATTGAGGGCCCAGGTTGGCCGCTGTAGATACAATATGTCCAAATGGGCTATATTCGATCGATCCCAAATACAATGCCAGTGTGGAGCCCCTTTGCAGGATTTGCCCTTTTCTGCCCATCCAGCGCAACCACCTGCTCCTTTCAGTATTCAAATGCCATTGATAGTGCTGTGCTGGTCTGACAAAATTTGAGTGTAATCGACACAGAAGAAGATTAAATTATTCATCTCGACTACGGAACCCTTCACTTTGCGTGTCCCGACACGCTCTTAACCTGTTTATTTTCCCCTTCTCCGGCCAACTTGGTAAGAACAAATTCAGATCTCCATGCCAGCATTTCATGCGCCTGCGTTTTCCTTCTTTTACTGTAGTTATCTTAACTGTTTAAACTAACTTGCGCGCAGTTATCGTCTGTTACATTTTTCCACGATTTCCGTCTTGTACTGGAACTATTGGAAGCTTACTGGGCGTAAATATTGTCAGTTAAATAGCGCGTGCGCAGGGAGCACGGTTTGTCACGTGCACGCTCGCTGACAGATAACTGTAGACCTTAGAAATATTGTAAAGTAGGAAACATTGTCGGACTTCATTTTAATTACATTCATTTAAAATGACACGGATCACTACTTAGAAACGGCACACCGTCCAGATTTTCCATAACTAATCCTAGAATAGAAATCCTTTGCAAGTTTGCAGATGTTTCAGGGTCCGTAATTACGGTTACGTATTCTTCTTCTTTCTCGTTTCCTCATGGCTTAGGGTCGTGACCACATGACGTACATGGTTACGTATTTACATTTAGTTAATAACGGTGTAGTAGCGACTGTGAACCAATATCTGAAAATGATTTTTATGCATCCCTATAAAAACGGTTCGTGTATCAACGTCGTAGTCGCTAAAACAAAATTGAATAAACCATACCAACAAAATAAAACAAAATCGTAAATCAAGAATATCCTACCACATAATAAATAGAGCATAAACGCAAATAATACCAGTACCAAGCATAAATAAATAATTGCATCGCTGACAGTATTCAATTAAAGGTAATTTCTCCATCTAATAGTTTCGTAGGGCTAGCGAACTGCGAAGGTACCTTGAGGCCCTGGGCGCGCGATATTTCACCTCTTGAAGTCTCAATGCTAACCGGCGCGCGGTACAGACCCGCTACCGTACCGCGCCGAGCCAGCGACAACCTCACAGTTGTTTACCTATTAACTGGTTAATATTATGTTCAAGTCAATATTATTTAACCTATTAATAATATGTAAGGTTGGAAGTTGTGTTTGTTCTCACCTTAAAACCTTATTATTAAAGGCTCATGTTTATTTCGCGATAGGCAATATAATTTAAATACTTGGTTGATATTAGTTAATTGCCCTTAAAGAAAAAGTTACCTTCTTCACTACTTACCTATTTTCATCTTTTTTGTTTCGTAATATCCTGGAGTTTGGATTTGTGCCTGGATTATAGGACCTGGCGAAATGCGGGTTGCACACCTCTACCTAACCCTTCGCAGATTAAAGACCAGATGATATTTTATGTTATGTTTTTAATTCTTATGAAAAAAAAAAATAACTTAGATCTCTAAGCACTGGTAGTCGGATCTCCGTTCATTAGACATCAACGCGGTGCCAGCACCTAATATAGCACACGTGCCGAAAAATTGCGTGCGATTAATAACTTTAATCGCACATGCGAATAAGCGCTATTATTTGACTATTAATGTTATTTTATCTAATCACAATGAATTATAGTTTCATTAAAATTGATTTTCCAATCAATTGAAAGAGTAGGTAGTCGGTGTAATTACTGTTATGCTAATTTTATTTACAATTTAATTTAATTCTTAGTTTTGTAGGGCATGTTTATAATGACCGTAAAATTTACTTTAAACGAATATATCTAATATTTAACACCAGATTACGAGCGGCTACTTATAATTCAATTACATTCGACAGAGGTAAATTTAATCTTTCTTAACTTTTAGTGTCGTCTAATAACAATAAAGTTAGTAACTATAATTTGGTATACAGGCTTGTGTGTTTCTGGGTTGTTTGGATTCATAAAATGTTTGATACATTGCGTATGTATAGTCATGGCTGCACTTTGAACCGAGACGGCATCAAGTGCCGAGAGGACGTGTTAAGTGACGTTTTAAAGTGTGTAGCGTAATGTAATATAATACTATTATATACACTTACTACTGAGAGACTCTAAACACGTATCTACTTTAAGTAAAATATTTTATTTATGTTCATTACCCCTTTAAGGCTTCTTTCCAGCTTGGACTGAAGCAATAGATACGGTGTTCTTTTTTAAGCATTAAAATATCTCAATCTCAGATGGGATTTTTTTCTCGTTCTATATTCATAATTAAACAAATCCTACAAGCCTAATTCTACAAAATCCCGGAGTCATTCACCATCTATATTAATTCAAGTGCTGGCGACATTCTCAACCTATAGGTAGAGGTGCGCGTACGCAGCGTCAAGGCGACCTGCAACAACATAAACAAACGATCGGGACCTGTTCGACCGATTGAGCACTAAATAACCAGACACTGGTGATTAGCACTAAATAACTACACACCGGTGATTAGCGATGGTGACTTCAAGTATTTAATACCTACTAATATTCAGATTAAGCTGGGTACACTAGAAGTCCACATCATAGTGAGGACAAGGGTAATCAAATCTTAAAATAAGAAGAATAGATCAGGAAATGGATTGATGATGTAGAAAATAACATAACTAAAGAATTTATTAATTGGCTAAGGAGAGGCGAAAGAAGAAGAAATAAGTGAATTGATTATTTGTATGACTTGTCATTAGTAAATAATTAAAGTAATGAATTCTCTCATACATGGTCGAACGAAGCAACGCATACGCTTCGTTCGTTAGTATTTGAATTCACGTATGACCTTTTCGGTAATTCTAAGTAACCCTACAAAGACTTGACCTTTCTGGATAGGCCACTTTTTAGGTCGTTCGCTTAACTGCTAAATACAGCGGCCTCAAGCTCAGCGGGTTAAGTTTTAGTTAGTAAAATAAGCAAGAAGTGAATATATTTTAATAACAGACTCATCATCGTCACCTCATCATCATTTTAAACGAAAGACATCTCATCACTGCTGGTCATATGTCCCACAAGCTTCGTTACGCCGACCGATGCTATGGTTAACTCAGTAATAACAGATTAAAAGGAACATATAGTTTCCCGACATGTCAACTAGAAACCAGTTGCTCATACGTACCTACAAAGGTTTCAACTTCCGTGTATAACTCTCACAGCCTGCTTGAGGACAAGCGGCCATCACACGACGTTTCCCTTTCGTTTCCGACCAGATAGCTATCTTAGGACAAATACAGGTACTCGTAAGTACTAGTGCTAATCCTCGGCACAAACAGGTTCATACAGACTAAGATTTACATTTACCAATTATAAGATTATAAACTAAACACCCAGACGTTCTGTAAGGGGCGTCGCACATAAACTAGACGGACGGGCATTTTTGAGAGGACCCCATTTTTTTGGCATGATTTTCTGACTTGGCCAACGTGGGCCACGTTAATACGCAAATAAATGACCAATTGACTGCTATTAACCAACATTGCCTTAGTTTCTGAGGACTTTAGTAAACTTCATCGTACGTTTCACAATAGTACCTAACTATTACTGAAGCAATATTGTCGCTGGCCCAATTGATGACTACAAGGTGGTCTAGGTATACTTTGCTGCTCTTTTAGGAAGATATTTTTAGACTTGTGTCAACAGTAACGTGCAGCAGCTTCATCAGTAATTCGCAGCCCTTGCAGGTGCGATGTCACCAATATGACAGGTCTTTAACAATCAGCTGATATGCGTGTACGGGCACAATAAATAATAATAACTTAATTTATTTCGCGACGGCTCTCGTGAGGCGACGCCGCGCCGTGACGTCAGCTCTATGTGATGTCAGTAACTTAGTACGGATGTTAGGCAAACCCTCAGGTATTCATAAGACACGCTGGTGTTTTTCATTGCGTTTGGAAACTGCACTTATTTTGTACTTTTTGTCTATCCTTCTTGTTATTTGTCATAATTATTCGTGACCCTTTGCTATAGTTTTCTCTATATTATTCCTGGCTCCCACCACCCTAACATTTTTATGGATGTTGTTATTGTTTCAAGACTGCCCATTTGAAGAAGGGCTGTCTGTTAATCATCCACTTCGCAAGCATCATCAGAAAATCTTTAGCTTGTCTTATTGATTCGCACTGTAACTATGCTTCGTAGTGTTTAGTTCGTTTATGTCGTATAATAACATCGCATTAACCCATTAAGGTTTTATAGGCGACGCCTCTATGCTCGTAAATAAGTGGTGATGCAATACGATAATAGATACCTACCCAAATATCTGATGCTGCGTGCCTTTGTTTATCGTCCTTGGAGATTTCATTTTTATTATAGATAGGTTAAACGTATGCTCAAAAACAATAAAGATTATAACGGTTTTTTCTTGTCGAAAGTAGACAAAATTTTCCGCAGATATAATTGCCGTGTCTTGATGATTGAGAAACTTGGACCCTTTTATATTCGGCTCGTAACCATTTAACGAAGTCAGCACATCAGTTGTGTATGTGTCTACTTATGATCTTATTCTATTACAGAATCACAAAAATCTTCTAAAGGACATCGAATCCGCACAAAAAAACTAGACATCACATAACCCACCTGACGCAAGAATCAAACCCCAGGCCGCTAGCAACCAGTTCCATCGCTCCACTTTGTGAGCAGCCAGGTGTTCTGATAACAAGTGCGTTATGACGTATCGTATAGTTGTCGTGTCGTAATCATTTGTTTCTTTACAAGCTGATGGCTGATTGTAGTCGCTATGATAAGGTTATTGAGGCCTAGATTTGGTGACAGTTGGCCGTTATAATTAGCGTGTTGACCTTTAAATTGTGAAAAGAAACTCGATTGTCGATTAATTAATTAATTATTGACAATGGTTTCCTTTTTTTTGATTGTTTTTATTAGCTGTAAGTCCTCCATGTACTAAAATAAATAAAACGTAAGAAAGTGTTGTGTAACACAAGCTTATATTTTTATTTCTTGTGAAACTGTTGACGTCTCCATTGGCGTAGATAATGACGCACATGTCTATAGTGTTACTGTTAGCTAGATCTCTCTTACGGAGCAGTGAAACAGAAATCTGTTCAAATCACATTAACGCTACTATAGCATGATCATTATGTTAGTGTTGACACCAGTCCTAGTTTTATCGAATTATGTCACAGTTAACACCAAACTGTTACGGCACAACTGCAAAATCCTGCATTTCAACAATGTCTGACGCGTAGGTCCGAGGCACACGAGGCGCCTTTCTAAAGCGCGACCTTGCGCAGTCATCGCGCGCCGGATTAATGTCCGAGCGACAGATCGACGCGATAAGGCGGCCCACTTCCATCAGTGTGGCTGCGTTGCACGTTGCACGTTGCCAACAACCAGAAGAATGCGAGATAAACTCGTGCTGTGACAACTTGTAATAAATAGCGAATATTTATAATGAATGGTAGCCGTGAGGTCTATCATAAATAAAAAAATGACAAACTGGTGTCTTCCCGTGAAGGTCTTGGAAATAACTTGTAATCTACCTCATAAGATATTTGCCGCAGATCTTGTAAAGCTAAAGATGAGAGATTTGACACAATAGTGAGAGTACCAAAGAGCGGCTACTGCTAGGTCGCCAAGACGAAAGTGGAGGAATAACATTAAGTCTGCTCTGAAATCTAGTCTGTCCAAACCTGTGTTTTGACACACTGTTGCAAGATTGTTTCTAAATAATTAGCGAAAACGAAGATTCACATTCTATTTGAAGTCAGGAACTGCTTTTAAAGGGCAACACTACCAACATACCGTACTGCAAATTGAAATATTAAACCACAAATCCTAGTCAATTCTAGCCATCAGTGCAACAGCTCAGTCGCCACACCTGGACTGGTCTCCCTTTAACGTGACGTTGAGCTGTTGTGCCCAATTACAGCAAGTCCCACGTATCACGGCACTGGCAGGTATTCGGCGTTTGCACGTTATTGAAGTATGCGCGGAATTCCGGACAATGTCCGAATTAACTGGTCCGCGTATTAGTAAGGTGCGGTCGTTGATTTGTGGGACTCGTATATGGCATGACAGAATATCTTGCTTGCTTGTATTTTATTATTTTTAAGCACTAATCTTTATATACGGAAGATGATTTTTGGGCAATTAATCACACAAAAAAGGATATTTTGGTAATTGTTAATAGTTTTATAAGAGGTCCAGATATGGTGCTTTAATTACACGACGTTAACGAATACCGTTTTTGTTGTCATTCTAAAGTCGATTTTATAAAATTCTTCTAAAGGTTTCATACCTTATAGTATGGTACAAAACAACTGACCAGTCGACCATTACAGTGACTTCTTTTGGAAACGAACACGCTTGCAAGGATAAGGTTAAAAGTGAAAGCTGCAATGATTAGTTCTAGTTCAATCGATAGAGCAAGCCTACTCTTTACCCACACGGATTCTGCCCAGAGTGTAAATGTGGTGCTTTTCCACAAACGATGGTGCACTTAATATCGTGTCCTGCGTGTCCCGTTAATTGTTCGTAGGAACTGATGGATTCTACTAAAGGTGCGAATTTGTAGTAAAATTCTGGCTCGTCTCAATTTAAATTGTCATCAATTCGCTAAGAAGAAAACGCACTATCTTCACAGCAACGCCACCCAATCAGTCATATTTATCTGCACCCTGCCACCTCCCCGTGATCGCACCACTGTACCGCTGGGCTCGCCATCAATCACCACAAAGCCGCCTCGACAGCTGAACGTCAGTGCGCACAATAGCACCAAGTCTGCTCACCCCCAGATCAAAGGGGATGCAGTTATTAGATTTTAATTATGCCTTTATGAGATTGTGGTTTACAATGATTTCTCATTAAAGACTTATATCGCGTTCAAGAGATGACAGGGTCAACCTTGAACTACAATGATGTATCTGGCAGCTCTTCAACACGGTTACTTTGCGGATTTAGATGAAGAACAGCTTCATATTTTCAAAGGCATTTTGCACTCTTAGTGAATGTCCAAATTGTTTTAAGAAATTTACTTCTGTTTGTAAAAAATGCATATTTACATAACGCTGAAAAGTTTACGATGTTCCACTTAGTTATGCGTTTTAATCATTGGTTGAGAAATTGCAATTCATCTTTCTAGTTTCATATCGGTATTTTGACCTCAGATCTTTGAGCAATGACGCCTGGCCGTTCATTCTACTGTCTTGCACACATAACTCTTTTCTGATTGAAAGATACAGTTTTGAACCCGCCATTTAAATTAAGCCATTATCCCAGTACAGTTTGATATAAACTGCAGTTCAAATCCCCATCCCCACGTGTGTCGGGGTGTGGGCAACTGGGCAGATTCATCAGCGCTGATCGATCATGTTATGACAGCGGCGTCCGCGCCTACAGCGCTTTGTTGTAGCGCTGTAAGGGTTCAACTACCAACTGACTATGGAACATTCAATATAGAAGGATAAATGTGACAATTTAGAAAGAAAAAATATAACATTCTTAAAAAATAAACTACGTCAAAAAAAATTGCTTTTTGCTGTACATGACTAGCTTTTGCCCGCAGCTTCGCCAGCGTAATAGTCAAAAATTATCCCTTGTCAACATACAACTAGGATAAAAAATATCTTTCGTCATAACCCAGGTGACAGATCTATCCACAGGCCAAATTTTATCCATAACGTCGTTTTGCCGAAAACGTAACAGACGGACAGAGTAAGAGTCGCATTTAATATAATATTATTTATTTGGTATGGAATTTCTGTTTCTACTTGTATACCATAACATAATCGACCGATTAAAACTACTGCATTGATTCACATTTAAAATCAATTTAATCGCTATCATTAAAACGACGCAAACAGTAGAGCAATAAAAACAAAATATTCTACTGTTAAGTAGTAAAGTGCAATAAAACATAACGACGTCTCGTGGAGCAGAGGTCAGCAGTGTGCTACCACAACTTGTTATAATTCGCATCATCCGCTGTTCAATAAACTCATCAGTTAGTTAAACATTAAAATGTATGTAGTGTTATGATTATGATGTAGTTGAGATGAGTGGTCCGATGTTGTTTTATATCGCATATTATATGCGTCACAGACTTATTGCCATAACGTAAGACAGAAACTTGGAGTGTGATGTCTAAGTGCGACAATTCATGGATTCTTTCTCCATTTCCTTCATCCAAATTTATTCTCAACCACGCTATAGTGGTAGGAACATACTTAACGGTAACAGATATGTTTTTTTTACTTTAAGTGACAAGCTAAAAGGATAATTAGTATATCAGGTTCTCATGCACATTTTCAGACTAGTCGAGAGTTCTAAAGCAGACACTTATCCTGGATCCTTGTAGGAACAGTTAACAAGGAGGAGTATTATTATTTAGTCCAAGAACATTATTTTCATTATTTTTAATGATAGCTTCATCATTAAAAATCAAGCAGAACAAGTTCCTTCAGGAAAGTAAGAGTAATGAGCTTTACATTACCTGAACGGGTTCATAAACAAGTTGTATGAATGGCGACATAATAGCCCTGTAACAGAGCCGCTCTCGTCAGCAGTCAGAGGTCAGCTCGTCTGGACAGCGTATGAATCATAACTCAACTCAACTTGGTGAAGAAACTATGGGCAGAAGGACCACTCCTCAAGAGGACTAGATACTGGCGCATATTATGAGCCGTAATATAAACAAGTAGTACTTACATACCTAGTATCTGAGACTGCGGCGTTTCTCGATGAGTTGTTATGTTCAAGTGTACAAAATGTTACGTTTCTCTTTGTTGGGTTGTCTATCGGCATTATGAGGCCATGGACAGTAGCATCGTCCTGTGACCTGAGTCACTTGTGCTAGTCTCTCTTTAAGACCATGCGTTTCTAAGAATTTGTTGAGAGTTGAGCAATAGAATTGATGGAAACAGCCTGACACTCTTCACCAAAACATGTGTTACAGACGTTTAACGTTGGTAAACGGTGCAATTGTATCGATGAAGATAATTATATTAGTCCTGCTAACATATTACAAGTTTATAAGACTGAACCTTCTTTATTTATATGTTTGTGCGTTCACTTGATTCATCAGTTCATTATGCCAACTAAGGCTTGAAACACTCTTGTAATTAATTCTATGACGCTTAATAGATTGTTTGACTGTTCATCTGTATAATTCCTAACTGATTGGTTTATCTCGTGATTTATAAAAAAATCGTTGTATGCAAACATTTCTAAAAGATGAGGTAACGGTTTAACAAGTTTATTATTTTTCCTCGTGCAGTTTGTTTGATAGATTTATTGCTATCCCACGCATGATGTATTAATACTTGATTCTAGCGATTTCGAAGAATCTAAGAGACTTCATGACATAGAAATATCATTTGGTTCTTTGAAAAATAATATAAGGATCTTCGACACGCGACAACAATTTATTCTCATGGAATCTTCCTACAGTAATAATTTACTCCGGAAAAGAAAGTTGCATGAGTTATTAGCCTTATTTCATTTAAATATAATAAAAAGCTTTCAGTTATTCACATTTTAATCTACTGCCACACAAATGCCAAATGTGCTTTATGGCTCTGTCGCTTCCACATCTAATCAAGATTTATCAGTTAGTAATATTAATTTAATTATTTTCTTTTAATTTTATGAGCCACATCCATACATTTCTGTGCTCCTAGTCACCAGTGTTGTGCAGTAGGGCAAAGCCTCCAAAAGAGGGATACGGCTATTGTACGACAGATCCGCGGACGATTGATGACCGGATCACTGATAACGCCTTATTTAATTCTGATATCGCCCACTAGCTCTGAGGAGCTGGCACTCTTTCAAAGGGTGGAAGGGGATATGTTTTATTACTACACGATGGCCACACTATTGAAATGAATGAGCATTTATCATCAGACACATAAAACTACGTATCAAAAATAAAATTTCAACAAGAACAATACAATAATATAAAATGGAACAATGAAACGTAACATTAAATTGCTCTATATCTGTTCCTAATTACACTATTGAGACACGAACGAAACTCAAGCGCTTTTTGTGACCCGTTTCACGAGTAGTGCAGTAATTAAACATCCGATGTGCACAAAAAACACCGGAAATATAAAAAATCCACTTGTTAGTTATTAAAATAACGAAACAATTTATAATTGCACGTAAACGCATCGTGAGGTACTTATAAAACATATAAATGATAGAATGGCATTCGATTTTGGCTAATTGTTGAGTGCCCCGGGGTCGCGGGTCGGTGCGTTTGATTGGACCATAATAGTTCCGTTTTTAGAAAGTTCTTCATGTTTGTTTTGAAACTCGTAATTGGTGTTTATTATGTGTATGGCTCGTGCTTTACTCGCTACAATCAAAGTTTTATTTCATGGTAACACCGCAGAGGTCAGACTCAAAGAGTCTCAATGACTTGTGGCACTATTTGTAAAACAGTTCTGAGTTCCTGTACACACAGCACAGGGGGCGCGTAGGGGGCCTATACAAGACTCAATCGTTTTCCAAGCTTCCGTATTTCAACAACTGTTCTACTTTCAACATAACCTTCTCCGTAGCATATTATGTCAGTCTCACACATTTTTAACTCTTTCATCATCGTTATAGCTCATAGAATGTGGCGTTGCCTAGCCCTCGATCGGCCATCGATTCCTGTACCGCAACCAATCCTTCCCCTTTCATAGCTGAGGTATCGGGTGTCATAGTCCGACTAAATTACGTTTTGTTTGCCTTTGTCACCTATGCCATCATTATTAGGCCTAACTAGTGTTCTTATTGGTTCGTTTCCCTGGTTGACTGCTTCCAGGTCAAGGCAATCATTAACTAAGCCCTTATCACTCCGCTCTTTTTCATTACCATCAAGTTCATTACCGACTCAATGCAAAGCAGCTGTGGCGATAATAATGACATAATAAAACAATTAATGCGTATTTTAAACATTTTCCCAGGTTTAGTGTCAGCAACAATAAATAATAAATTGTGGTGACCTTCACCACAATGCGTGGTGTTATTTTCTCTGGGAAGTTTATTTAAAGTGAACATTTCTTACTATCGGCGTTCACACGACGCTACGCGTCCTCCGGCGTCGTGACGTCACGTCAAGGTGTTTCCTCAGTGCTCGCGCGCAGCAACAAAGGATACGCCACGATATGCGCGTGCGCCTGATACCAGCCGCTTCCGTGTTTTATATTTGTTTGGTATTTTTCCTATTAAAGTGAAGGAAAACTTGATGGGCTAAGGATTTCACGTTCTTGTCAGGATGTTGTCTTTAACTGCCGCAGGTAGCGTGGTGGTAGGCGTGTGTTAGTGTTTTATGTGCTACTGTCAGGGAAATGTTACGTTTAGCTGATTGATTGACCATGTTTTTCCTTGTTGTTGTCATTCCATACGATTGACAAAAAGGCCAATATTGTAACCGCTTCGAATAGACTTATGTATGCCCCACCCAACATAGCACTGTGAAGCTGTACGATTATATTGATTAACATTAGGTCATAATTAGTCAAGTGCCAATTTTGTCTAATTTCACTCAGCATTCCTTTCAACAATTTCAATAATAACAGCTATCCCTTTACTAAAGCGTGAAATAAACTTATCAATCTTGATCAGGCTGCTATCAGCTGATCTGAGGTCATTACTACGCTCGGAGCCGAGAGCACGTGGGAAATTATACATTCAAACAATGGCCACTACGATGTTATGTGTAGATAGCCGCCGGCGATACTAGCAGGAGCCACTCACACTTGCCGCTGACTATCTTACTGATGCTGACCACACTTTTGTGGTCTAGAATAAATATGCAGCTTACATCATTCAGTAAATGGTGGACAGTACAATAGTTATGCGAAGAAGCGAGGGCGTAAACTTTGCGGTTATTCTGTGTAGTTGTTGTAAAAACCACAGAATTGTGGTTAATATTTTACAAAAAAAGAAATGAATATAATATGACAAGGATCAATATTAAGTTCTAATAGTTCTTAAAACCGATGAATTTGTGTAAAAAATAAAGTCTGAAAAATGAATACACAATTTTGAAACCCATCTTAAAAATAAAACTGCCACACATTTTTAACCACAAAGGCCACATTTTAGTGGTCACGTTAGGTTTTGGTTGAAACCACAATCTAAAAAACTACTTTCGTGATCACATAAGTATAGAAAAAGGACAGTGTGAGTTTTACTTTATAGCGCCATGGCTACTAATTCTGATGTTTGTGATATTTTATCATTTCGTTTCAATGATATCTCGCAAATAATTAGTTATACAGGCTCAAAAGTAATTCTGGTTCATTCAAGACCCGACTTCTTTCTTTGTTGCTTTTATTTAAATTCTTTAAGATCCATTTTACATTCAAAGTCGTGTTTTACGCATTTGTGACAAACCGATAAAACTATAAGAATGTGTATTTTATTTGGAATCGTAAACACCAGACAAAGAATATCTACCAGAATCTCAGTTTAAACACTTTTCCATGGCACCTGTTTCATTTCCGTGTATGGAAAGCAGTTAACACGTTATCCACCGATCAGAATGTCGCGTCGGAACAGTTCGGCCATCTCCGCCGGTGTTCGGTGCGCGGCCGCATAAAACTTTTAATTGCCACAATTATGTAAGAGAATTTATTTGGTGGCGTTACAAAGAGCATTGTGGCGGCGTCCCACGGTTTGGGACACGTTCCCTCGCATCTCGTCTGATCCTTATCTCTCGTCAGCTCTTGACCTTGCCTCGGGCGTGACCTTTTCGGCTTTTCTCACAATATATTCGAGCTATCTGACTTCCGAATCGCTGGCATTATTGATACTTCCGCACAAACTTGGATGATTTTGATCGTCGTATGTGAGGTAGCACAAACAATGGACTGTGAATGCAATGTAGATGTCAGGCCTTGATATAAAGGCAGTGCTTCGCTTCATGGTAAGTCTATGAAATGGAATATGCAATGCACGCTCAAAATTGAGTTAGATTCTAGACCACCACTCCTTAACCTAGTTTCTTGATTGAAATCTTTAAGATATCTGTAGTATCAACTCGGATATTGACCAGATTCGCTATGCAAATAAGGTTAACCTACAAATCTGTGCTGTGTACCGTAAAGGCAAGCTTAATTTACGAGGCATACTTATTGACACTGCCTAAAATTATGTCTGTAGCGCTGTCAATTGAGCGAGTTGTTTATTCTCTAACAAAATCATTCAAGAGATACAGTCACCACTAAATTCTGTCAAATCTACTAGTTTCCATATCTCGTCGATCATTCCGAGAATATCTGGTATCGGGCTATAATCATCTCACCTCTGTATCTGTCGCGTTCGGGAGGCAGCGCGCAATAAACTAATGCATTTAAGGTACATTGTCGCACGCCCGATACACCGAGCATTGACGACGAATCGAGAATTATCCTATCTCGCCTAATCGGGTCTTAGTACCTACACAATTCCGGATTTCGAACACCACAAGAGATTTCAAACCTTAGTTCTTGGTGATACGGTCGCTGGTGGGTGTGTTGTTATGTTAGGGTTGTCGTGTGTGACAAAAGGATTTGTCTGCAGCGTTTAGAAATAAACGATACGTGGATTGCGTTATGTAAGTTGACGGTTGTAGTTTTGTGTGTTGTCATGTTGTGGGATTACTGAGCTAAGCTTTTTTATTTACTTTTGCGATACAAAGGAGACAATCGATGTTCGAGTGCATTTGTTTGGTTCGGAGATGTCTGATTAAGATATTGCGAAAGATCGTTTGTTGTGGGTTTAACCTTGGTAAATCTATTAAGGTATCCATTTTTAAACTCTTTTTCTTACTAGTTAAATGTCCTTGTTAACCATTTCTGCTCAACAATGTTTAGGTGACTGACACTCCATATCTTTCAACTGATGAAGAATGAAAACCTTTTCCGACCATCTCCATCATTTCGCCTCACTTGGCTCCAGCAATAAACCAGCAGACTCTTGCGCAGTAAACACATAAAGATGTTTATCGAGTGCGATATTTTAAGGCTGCTATCTTAACACGACTCATTGTGCGACAATTTGTTCGCTGCTGATTGGTCTCTTCGAGATTTAGTGTCGTATTAACTTGTATACTTAATTTTGTTAATCGTTTGTGGCAGGCTTGAGGAAAACTTTGTGAAATTATGTAAAACTGAAATGTTAATAGCCTAAATGCTAGGATGTTGACAAGCAAAGGTCATGGCTTGCTATACAGACTACTAACTGCTGTTCTGTGGATACCACTATGTGCCTCTCTTTCTACCTGTGTCTCGTCCTGCCTAGCAAACGGTTACAATCGTCCCATTTCTTATCACTTGCCTTGCCAAAAACATTGACATCATTATTGTCATTCACAAATCTTCTTCTTTTCACTGTTATATAAAGGCCCTTCTATTTGTGCCATTATCCTTCCTCCACGTTTAAGCACTTTTTATTGTCTCATCGACATCGACACCAATAACGGCATACATCCACCAGCAGTAGCCGAGATGTTCCACACAAACAATACTAATAAACAAACGTTAGTTTTTATACAAAGTCTGTACACGTCGGTCGGGGCGTCACTCCTAATACGGCAGCACAAAAACGTAGGATAATATCGAGCAACGCTTTGTGAGGCACGTTCGCTGTATCCTTCCCTTTGTCGTTACTGGGATCAGCAGTGATCCAGGGAATATTAATATGTTTAATGTGTTTAGTTATAGTTGGGGGTGACCCTTTATAGTTGTACTTTAACCCTCTCGCTTGTGTGAAAGTTGAGTTTTGTGACAGTGTGCCTGCCACGGTGTGTGCAGCAGGAAGCTGCTGGTTTTTAGGGAAATAGGCCAAATTACCATGGATGTCGTAAGATGAATAAGTTGTTAACGCTTTTATGGGATATACTCTCATGTCTAGTACTGTTTGTTCCATGAGGAACGTTGTTTGTTGGAGTCGTTTGTAAGGAAATTGAACCTGGATTTAGCAGTGGATATTTACGAGCTGCAAAATGATTCAAGGAAGAGAATGTCAACAGAGTCTATTGAGTAAAAATAAAGACTTTGCTATACTTTTGCTGTTTTTGTAAAACGTAGAGTAGTAAACACATTAACTGCTACGCAAGGTTGTTCCTACATTAAATGTAAGTCGTAGCGATAAAACTGTGTGAATAATAAACATGTGTAATTTAAGCGTATACTGCGCTCATCGAGATACACATCACATAACCGTCAATGAATGCTGCGTTTTTATGAATGTGCGCCCGCGCCTCCGCCCTTCAGCCCGCACCCCGCACCCCAGTCGTACAGCTCCCCGCCCGCACGTCACGGGCATCATGCACACAGACACGCACACATCAACACTATTCAAACGAAAATTTAATTAAATCACAAACGTCTTCGGAAATGTCAATTACAGCGCGTCCTTATCAAGATCCAACATCAGTATTTACAACTAAATAATAATATTCAAATAACTATAACGTTATTAAACAGTACAAAAAACGGTATGACGTTTCCGATAAGCTAATTGGTAACAACAAGCATCAACAGATCGAGATGTGATCAGCAGTCGACTCGGCGCTAACGAGCGCTATCAGCGATCTATTCAAATCGCCGGCGATTCTATAAATATTAATAATATGAAGCGTTGAGCAGCATTACGTATTCACGAATTTGTTTAATGGAAACACAACGATTGTTGTCTTGTTTTTATTGTGAGGAGAATGTGCGCGTGTGATCTCGCCTCGGGTCATGAGAATTGTCAGCACAGGGTGCTCTCAATTTGTGCAATGTGCGATACCCGAATATGGATTCACAAGAGGCCTAACATAAAGCACTAAGTGACTGTGGCTACGGATTTAATATTGGTTTGATTGAGCGTAGAATCAGCTGACCTCGTAATGCAACTTATCGAGTTAAAGCTTTTTAGATTCCTCATTAACATCAAGTCCAGAAACAAGTTCGAGAAATTACAAGTGAACAAACTAGTTTCACAAGCTGTCTCGTTATCGAGTGTCACCATACTTGATAGCCGATAAACCGATATTAATCGCAGCCGAGACAATTCGAATAAATATTGAATAGAAAATTCGAATTGTCAACACGAGGTCAAAACTGCGACCCGAGTTACGAATAAAATGGTAGTTGTGTCGTTTGAAATGTCATTGCCGCCCGCTCGAGATAGCGCTCCCAAGGAAACGCCTAAGAGTATGCAACCGATAGAGATGTTAGTGGTTACGTAATGGCGTTTCGATAGGCAGATAGCAAGCATTGTTCTGTATCCCAGATAGCGACTCACTAACTGACGTAAGCTTGGCGCAGGGCTAGCGCGATGAGCTGTGAGTGAAAAATTCTCATGTCGCAATTATTTCGGTTATCTGCAATTTTTGACCGACGTTATGAGTCTGTCTAGTCGATTTGTCCACTTCTAGATATTGACCTCTCCCAAAACTCTTTACACCTCCTGGCCACTACCTCCTCCTATCCATGTTCAGAAGGATCTTATCATTTGATCTCGAGCTGTGCTCTTTAAATCCTTAAAGCATTTTATATTTTGCCTGACGTTTAGAAATGATGAAACCTGGAAGGCTAAACTATTGATATTTCTTAAATTCCATATTCATGGTCAATAAAATTCAAAATTAATGATAGCACTTTGATCTCATTTTAATAAAAATACTGAATTTGTTTCTTAAAAATTTCTAAAACTCGGGCACCATTAGCCAGATTATGGCCAAACTGTTGAGTTGTTGCTGCGTTAGCGGTTACGTAATGCTCGAGTAGCTGTTTGCTGCAGGTTTGGCAACCCTACGCGTTTGGGACATGCGTGGGCGCAGGCAGCCCGCGACTCAGCCAACACAACCCCGCTCACCTTGAACGTTTAACGCTAAACCTACCGGAGCTCGGCGTAAAAATATCACCTCCGCATCTAACCATATTATAATACTATCCACTGATGAATAATATTGCTGCGACGGAGTGCCGACCGCGGCAACAGTCCCGACACCTGCAGGTAGGAGCGCTGCTCGCTGCCGGCTAGCGGCTGCACAAGTGCACACCCCCGAAGCGCGCACAAACGGCAACAGCCTGTATTACTACGCCGTACGAGTATTTGTTTTAGTAATGAACATACCGAGTTTTAAATAATAAAATTTATTCATAAGCCGGCACTTACCATATTTGAGTGTGCGAACCGCCGTCCATATGTATGAGTGGTTAAGATATTCTTATTTATGGGTCTATGTCAAGGTCGTTTGCGGCGTTTAACTGTGGTATCATCACTTAGCATAATATCAAATTATTTATTCGCGCCGCGCTAAAACTGTCTGGTGTATGTTCAATTTGTAATTCAAATAAATTCTTAGCATTATTCCCGAGGCGAGCGGCTGTCATAATTGTAACGTGCGAGATTTTTTCCTCTCGCTTATTTGAATAACTCGCGATCAATTAGCATGCGCGCGCGCCGCTTATTGTCATTATTAATTATTTGATGCAAGCGCACCGACAAGGGGTGGATGCCAAGTTTGGAGTGTTTCCATTATTTTGCATAAGTATTCGTTCAATCATTCATGGTGTGCGGTAGGTTAGTTTTCGTTTATGTTAATGAGCTGTTAAACAAGATCGTATGGTAATGCACTTGACTTATACATACTTGGTTATAACAGGTGTTGCCGTTTTTTGTTGTTTCCAGTGCATTCCAAATGTTTACTAATCCTCAATTACTTGGCCTCCCTTCTACTTCTCATGCTTCTGCTGATCCATCTGAACCATCTCCAACACCTTAAGTAAGTCCTGTACATTTCCTTTCTCTTTGTTCCGTCCACCATTGCTATATAAGTAAGACGTCGTCGCGTGCACGCCGCGTCGCCGTGGCGTCGCCGTCGTCACGTGACCGCGTGCCTAACGCTAATTTAGCCTAATGAAAACGTCAAATGGACATAATTCGCTCGTTTAACATATGCCCGTGCAATTTCATAAATAATTTCGTGTGCCTTGTGAATAATTACAATTGCTTTACTTATGTCACAGTTAAAGCAAATAGCCTGCTTGTGTTTATTATTTCAGGTATTTTGGAGATATATTACTGGGTAGCAGTTTAATTTTGCCAGTCAATTATGTTCTGATGCTTTTTCTAAAGCATTTTGGCTGAAAATCCCTGAAGGCTTGAAGTCAGTGGTAATGCTATATTTTACTCTTATTAGAGTCTATCTTGTTCGTTACGAGAAACTTGTGTTGAGAAAGTGAAAACAGAACTTACTAATCGAAGTCTAAAACAGTAAGTAAAGCCAGTAGCAAGAGCAGCGGTAAGGAAAATAAACCACCAGGCAGTTTAGAGTCGGAACGTTGTTTCTGTAAGTGGGCCCATAACCTACGTCCTACATAGCTAGGCCGTCTAAATAACACGAGTAGCAAATTCGTACATTGAACAGTAAATTTTCGCTCTCAGATAGTGGCAGGTCGAGTGCGCCGGAGTCGTTGAAGCGTGCTTCCTTGAGCCAATTAAAACAAGTCCGACATGCCTTGCCCCCCTCCCCCTGCCGATGCCGTGCGCAGACGTCGCTGCTGCTCCCCTCCCCCTCTGAGCCCGCGAACTCGCCGCTGCGACGCGCAAAAACACTGATAACACACTTGATATGTACTGTGTGCAGTGATACAAGAATTGGTGGATTCTGATGTACTGTTTGAAAAGATTAAGATGCAAAAAATAACTTCAGCTTTTCCTACTTACTGGTATTTTTTATTTTTCTGAAAATCGAGTCAATAAACTGGTTTTATTCTTGTAAGCATTTAATATTCAAACGTGTCATAAACTGATCGTAGGAATCGTGAAAACTATGAACCATGGTTGCCACAAATATACTGACGTAATGTTCGAGTCACCGCATTTTCTTCGCCAAAAGTGGCCTCAACTTTTGCGTCGGGTTACCATCAACACCTAGTGTTTACACGTGGGAAAATAATAGTTAGGACGAGCAATGACAAAACGCATAACGTCATTATCGACGAGCGTTACATAAATTAGCGGCCTACGTGTATTGTCATACTGGTAACACATTAGGCGGTATGGTTCAGGCCCATTCACACCGCAGAACTGAATGGAAGCCTTACTGTAACACAGTTTTCCGTTGAAAGCCTTTCAAAGAGTAACAGTTAGATCAGCAAAAATTTCTTTGAGGTGACAATGGCAGCCGGCCAACCTGTTTGTACATTTGCCTTCAAGCGCAGTTCATCATAACGGCTGGTCTGGTGGTATTGTTTACTGGAGGTCTCACATTTCCATAACTATAGCCATCTTAATTTGTGCGGCCCACAGGTAATGTAATCTTTCCTGTTCTCATTACAATTCACATCTCATCGCAAATTACGAGCTATTAATTTGTATCAGACGATGCTTTTGGAAAAAATATGTGAAATGTCATTGAGGCGGTGTCATTAAAAACACGGAGCATTCAGCCACGGCCGGCTAGTTTTTTTTTAAATATATTTTTTATCTCGTAGGCAATAGTCGTGGCGGCGTACAGCCATCAACATTTTAGGTTTATCTGCGTAACGGGTACATAAAGATGTGGTTTTCATTGGTGTCGCGATACAGCGCGGTAATTATGTCCGGGCCAGTCCGGGGCGGTGCACGCGGGCGTTTTCTCTTCATAAATTTGACATGTTTACGAGACGATATGGCGGCGGTTTTCGCCACCACTAATGTTGTTCTGTGCGTACAAACGAGCGGTTGAAACGCCAGTAGACAGGACTAAAGGCATCTGTAATGATAAAAGAGCAATTTCTTATCGTAGATTTGGGACTTTGTGTACATTAAGGATATAAGAAGTGCGTAAGCAGTCTTTATAATCCTCGTAGGTGCTCGACGTCTTGCCTGGAATCTAAATCGTAGTGTATCCATCTAGTAGACATCTAGAATTTCAAATTTATATTTTTTCTGCAACTGCATAATCTGGATTGTATCAATATCCATCGGTCTTCAGCCATCAACCATTTAGTATCATCAGGAAATAGCTTGTAACCCTTTCATCTGGTGCCAAGAGAAATAGACAATTTACTTCAATGTAACATGCATTATTTCATGTGATGGTTCAAACACAGAGCGTCATAAAAACCGCTGCGTTTGTTCTGCCATCGTTAGTCTGCACAGACCACACAACCTGCACGTATTGTGCAATCTATATGTAGCACTACGGATCTTTGCGATACGCACCATGTTTATTGTCGCGCACGGACCGCGCTCGGACCACGTGCTAACCGCCCGTCTGCACTGACCGCTGACCAATAGGTACCGCAGTATCTAGTGCGTAGGATCACTTGCGATACACCGTGTTTATTGCCAGCGTTCAATAGCTGCCTACGAGCTACAGTTAGAAAAATTGTGAAACTGACCCGTCTACCCGTAGTGCTCATAGAAGGCCATTGAGTAAAGGAAATTTATGTTGCCGTGGGCCGAGAGCAGTGGACTAAAGTAACGTTTTGTTGAATTTAATGCACTTCTTTGAACGTATTTCGATGTCATTGTCGTAGAGTGAAAAGTGAATGTTTTAGTGGGAACATGATAAAATATTGCTTAAAACGCCCAGCACCGAGCGTTTTATGTTTTTTTTCTATCGTTCATTCATCTTGTCGTTTATCGTTCACAGTAAAACTTTATGGAACGCTAACCTAATAATTTGCTTGTAAACTAGTAACGCTCAGAATGTCCCAAGAGCCGCCATTCCCGACATAGCCATTCCCACTAACTGAAAACAAAAACTCTCTCCTAGACCAGTTTAAATTATTACATTTTCGAAAAACTGAGACCAAACTGAATAATTTAAAAAGCGATTCCGCATTCTTCAATCACTAAAAACTGTGAAAAGAGAGAGGTGCCTGATAAAAATGTCTCCCCCACAGATTTTTATCTTGAAAGTAGAAATAATTTCTAAAATGAAATCAACCTGGTTCTAACGCTAGATCTACTTTATATTGACGGCAATAAAACATCAGCCGCTATTATGTTAATTTCATTGATCTTAGCTACTTAATTAGCGATATTCGGCACACTGATTTATTTTTTTAAATAATGAAACTACATTTGTAATTTGTATGTAAAATTAAATATTGACAGAACACGCGATTTATCAAAACAAAAATAGCAGATTAATAAGAATTTTTCTTGATCTGGTTTTATTAAATTACGAATAAGTTACCTCTGCCTAACCCTTCGATGAAAGTAGGCATGGTGAGACGATACTGAAAAGTTCCAAATGCTGTAACATTACAGGCACACAGGACTTTGCCGAGTGAAAAGCTCCTAGGCTTTACCGATCACCAAGCTGGGAACAATTAATACACAAAATGTTTCTGACTATTTCTTAGTGGCGGAAAACTAATTGGCAAAAATCAAGTAATATTAAAATCCACTTCCGCACACAAATTTAATTATGTACAGACGAAACAATTTAAATACGATCAGAAACAAACGGCGAAATTACGCCCCTTCATTACCGACTTTTCAATATTCATAGATGGGCTCGCGTGTTAGATAATTTATATGAGTACGTCATAGCTTGCGCTTTTTGTTAGTGGTGCAGCGGATAATTGTAACGAAATCGGGTAATGCGTGCGTCGATATGCATAAGTATCGGGCGCGAGGAGGAAGCGGTAGCGGGCGGCGTGGGTAGCGTGGAGGAACCTCTTCTGCATAACATCCTCTAAGCCTCCTCACTCTAAAATCCTCACTGCTGGGACACAGGCCTCGACTCTAAGAGAGGTAATGGGCCGTAATCTCACATGTAGGCCCAGAATGAGTCCTTGGATGTCACATTTCTTCGAATTTTTCAGATTTAGTACTGATTTTGGATTCAGAAATAGAAACGGATAGATTAACTATGACTAGGTAGGTAGGTAGTAGATCAGTGGTTATGAGTAGCGTTTGCACCGGATACGGAAATAACTAAGGTAGAGCAATCAATAAAATCGCTAAATGAACTCGACGAATGACTCGGAACTGGACAAGAGTCAAGGGCACATTTACTTAATTACTCCACTAGATACATGTGTTTCGCGTTATAGATGAGAGTATTTTCTTTATGTTCACTCATATTAATAGTAACATATCACTTTGACTAGGGAGAGAGTTATCTAAACCATTAAATTTTAATTTAGTAACTACCGCTACGTACATCACCTGTTACAGACACGAATAAACTCAAGTATAATGTTAATTTCTACAGTTATCTATCCTCCCACACGAGTTCAGAAACAATTTAGTGAGTGCTTTCAACTTGTGCTTACACCACCGTGACATTGCTATCGTATTAAAAAGATTAACACAAAAAATGTAGCTCAAACATAAAACAGGTTCGAGTAATGCGCCAAATAGAGAAAAAATGTTTTAGTTCTCCACGTAATAAGTTTTAGAATCATGACTGACAATTGTTTGTTATTTATGAGAAAGTGAAGCGATAAAGCAATCATACCCTGCTTATTATTACCAGTCTTCCAAAATCCACGTCAGGCAGACCAGGATAGGCAGGCGGTCCACATTTGTATCTATTCAGCAGCATCAAGTTTGACTGGAAGCCGACGCCAAGATAGCTGGGAAAAGTCTAGGCATAATGATGAGTCTGTCAAATTCGGTGCCTTAGCAGCATCTGGTCAAACCGATCTATATTACTATCTCCGTGTTAGAGGATATTTTGGGATTATTTTCTCAAAGAATCGCTACCAGCTTCTACCTGGATCGTACGATGTACAGTCGACATCGTTTTTGTGCTCGCAATTACACTGAATCGATCGATATTCATTTATCGAGTGTGTGCAGAATCTCGCGCCGCGCCGTACAGCGTGTAGCGCTCAGCTGATCCACACATATACAGGGGGCTGCTAATATTCTAGACACATTACTTTGTAGTCGGTTTCATAGTGTTTGTGAAGTTTCCTGCCTTTCTTCAATAATAGTGTTCAGATCAGAGCACGAATAAAATTTAGGACTATGTCGAAGCTGAGACTTTTCGAGAGCAAAATGAAAATTTATTTTCGAGTTGTGCCCAGTTCTACTTCTGGCAGGGAGGCAGGAGTAATTGTGAAGCTTTTAAACATTTCTAGGAGCAGTGAGACGAGCAACAGAGGGAATTCAATTGTGCGACACATCCTGTTTCTGTAGGAATGTAATTAATACAATGTATTGAGTTTTGTTAGAATTAGCGCTCAAGGCAAGGTGTGAAGGAGCAGGTCTTTGACCGGGCGCGGGAGGCTCCCAGCGCTCGGCGTCCATATACGGCTTGCCGAGGGTGCTGTATAATTATATAAGGCGTTCAATATTTTCGCAGCATTTCCCAGCCCGCTGTAGCGCACCCGCCGGTCCGGAACCACTACAAAAACACACAGCGCATCACGGTCAAATGAAGATGTGTAATTACTTGTTTTTTATTAAACCTATCGGTATTTTTTACGGCCATATATGGCGGTGGCCGCAAGCCAACGCCCGTTTACGTTGGCTGGTCTTCAAAATAATAACTTGGCGTGAACTCATGGCTGCGAGAGAGCCCGCACACATAAATACTAGTTTTTATTTTCAACATTTCTATTATCTGGTCTGAGTCGCAGTGCTCGCAGCGGCTCCGCGCTCCGCTAACGAGCCTCCATAACATATGCGTATATTATAACTCGCCGCCGATAAGACCTCTTATAATTACTTTTAATTCTCAAGCGTCCTATCGAAAGAGTCCGCTGCGATTAACTTTACTCATAAGTAGTGCGCACACTCGTAAACAAGCCGCATACACGTCTATAAATGGTATCGACCGAATCGAAGCAGATATTCGCAACGATGCGAATTAAACGCCGCATCGCGACGGCATATTATATTTTACAACAAAATACCAATTTTCCTTCAAATCGGCAATAAATTATTTCGCCCGGAGGTGCGCCCGCGCCGCCGACCGAGACGCGCCGCGTGTTAATGGCGGACGAGACGAAAAAAACGTTGTTAAATGAAAACGGCGAACAATTATTATATAAGCCGGTCCGACGTTTAGGGACCCCCGCGGCGGCGCCCGCGCATCTAAATAAAACGGATGTCAGCGGACGACCCGCGGCCCCTGGGCTCCGCTCGCCGCGCATGCGCACACCGCTATTATTAAGAGCTGTAATTGCGTCTTAGATAACTGATATTTTACTGGATTTTATTAAAGTTTTTTTCTGCGACGACTGCGCATAACTGTACCCATACCAATAACAAGGTCCCTCGTACCACGAGCACCGGAACACTTCGCATCGCCTCTCGCTCACCTCACCACAGTGCCAACGTTGAGTTATTAACCGATTTATTATAATTGCTAAAACATCACTCATGATGTAATTAAAATCAATGTCTGTCTGTCCGGGGCAGGACTATATTCAACTAAAGTTAAATTAAATGATTTCAAAACTAATATTATTAAGGTAGGTCCGCTCATAAAACTGATTAGCAGCAACATTATTAAAACTGGTTATAATATGTAATTTCAGGGTATAACATTCGTCATTGACATCACAAAAAATCTGGGCTTTGATTCCGTAACAGATACAAAAACAAAATATTATTATATATTGTTTGTCTCTGTTCTTTTTTAAAGGGATATGGGACATGAGCAGTTTCGTAGCCCCCGTAGTCTACGAACGCTACGAGCTCACTACGGCTGCGGACCTTACGGATAAAAACTTGTAACAAACTCTTTTAATTAAAAACGCCACTCTTTGACTATTGGACTTATTAATTATACTCGTAAGCTATTAATGCCGATGCTACGAATTGCTGAATTCTCCTTAGCAGCCACGGAGTCTGTCTGGGTTTGTTTGTTTTTGTTGATGGCAATAGGCTCGCCGCCTATTACATGGGACTTTAACACAACTGGCGTTTAATGAACATTTACCAATAACAAATGCTGACTTGCAAATAGAAGGTGGTCATGCATCCACATGTTGACACTTGTATATTTATCAGAATTGTTTGTCATTTTGCATCGAGCCAAGCAAATAATAGAGAATAAGGATCTTTCCTACTGCATGTGGTCCCAAAATTCACTACGCTCATAGCTCACAAAATGAATCCCAATCAACTGGTCATTAAACCGTGATATACTATATTCCTCAACAAAGCCGCCTCATAGTCAATCAGAGCTTGTGCTTTACAAGCGATATAAATAAAATGATCTGGAACCAAGAGCGAGTAGAAATTGTTAGAAGTGGTTCCATTACGGCACGTAACGCGGGAGCATGCTGCGAGCGTATTAGCATAGGCCCGGAGCGGACTAGCGGCCCTACCGTGGGTGCGAGACGAAGGTTGCTGGTGCGAGGTGACTCGCTATCGAACAGAACAGGAAAGATAGGTGATTATTGAAGCAAGGAAGGCAGGAATCCAGTATTCCCATAATAAACGTCAAAAAACTATTGAGGTTTTTGTGATGTTTCTGTTTATATTTTGTTTTGCTCTTTAATTAATAAACAATGAAAAAAATGGGTTTATATTTTTGGTACTTCAAAAGATACCATAATGTCACGTGAAAGGACGAAAAATAAAGCGGTGGAATAAGTGGAATAAGGTCGAATTCAATTTTCGCTTTTGTAAAATATTTTGTGTTGTCTATGGTAGCGGTGGCAGTTCGATTAAGTCTAGATAATAAATATTTGTATCGATCACAGGTTCGTGCGGACACCTCGCGACCCGCGCTTTGAATAATCAAATCAAAGTCCAGCATCCGCGTCACCCGGACCCGGCCGTATCTGCTCGGTATCATCTGACACATAGTCGTGCCTATAAACTTACTATTCCGTACAAAAAATATTCACGCATACCGTAAAAGTAATATCAATAAATTAAACTAGTCGTTTTCGGTCAAGTATCCCCATGAGCCAGATTTAAACACATTATTAATATTATAAATAGTAGAATTGTGAACTCACTGTTCAGAATCAGCATTAAGTGGAATGGCACCATATGTTTCTACATTTTATTTCTTTTATAGAATGGCTAACGGCCGTGCCACGGTGCCACCTACCTGTCGGTATGTGGACTAATCATTTCGTAGTCATCGGCGACCTTCGCGTTGAGATTTCATAAAGATACTGCGGCCCGTGAGGTGAAGCTACTGCCATTTGTTTCATAATTTACCTTATAGAGGAAACGATGTTATACTTTGGACTGATTATGACTTATGACTGTCTGCAACAGATTCACAAAAAATACCAGGTGTGTATTACGAAATTATAGCATAGGTGTGACAACGTTGTCGACATGTCACAGAACTTGACACTGCGGATCGCAAACATGCGCACTCGGCAGTCTGTCGACAGCAGACCACAGTCGCCGCAGGAGCGCTAACTAATCCAACACAAATGTAAACATTCACACAACTCGTAAAAACGTGAAGCACAAAGCAATGAGTCGCGGGCGTGGGCGGGGGCCGACAACATTCAATTATACGCCTTTAACACTTATAAACCGACAAATTAACATGTCATGAATATTATTTAACTTTTTCTCAATTATGTTAATACGAGTGCAATTCGTAAAGTTATGTTGCCCTAGTATTAAGTGGAGAGCAAAAACCTCGAGCGGATCTTTAGCAAAAATTTGCATACATTACAATACTTAATTCGTACTCACCGACTTGTGTGCACCGAGAAAAAATATACATAGAGACAGACGCACACCCGGAAAGGCGCGTGCGCTTGCGACGTGGTGCCCAGACGCCCAGTGACACTCTCAATATTTGAATATTGAGAATAGCCCACTTATTACCATTTTAAAACAGTGAATCATTTTATGATGTCAAAAAAAACAAGGTGTTTTATTATCTTATTTGTTATGAATAACGGAAGATTTATTCTAAAAGGATTTTAATTCGTGTTTTTGTTGCTACGCGTTATTATTTTTTGTTGTGGAGCGGTTACGCGGTAATCGCTGATCGGAACCGGTGCGTGCTCGTGAGTCGTGTGCTAGTGTGTGGTGTGGCCGTGTGGCGGGAGCGATACTATATGTTAAACACTCATATGTTTTAGTGGATTGATTACGAATGATGATTGACGATCTTTATATTCAAATGATGAAATTATTGTCCAGCACGTATTATCATATTAAAACAATGAATCAATTTTAAACGCTAAGTAATACATTTAATAGTTTTACGATCGTTCTTATTTACTGTTCGAATCAAATTGAGATTTATGGCTGAATTTTAATGTAAAGTCTATTATCATAGAAATTACGCAAACAGAATTTAGGTTTTGTAAGATACACTTCGTAATGGACACCCTATTTGCTTCAAGACTTAACTTCAATGACAAAAACCATGCCATTAATTTTAATCGCCTAATTAAATAAATCATCCTTTAATGAACTACGTTAGGAAATATTTCTGTGATCACATCTAAACTGACACTTTAAAAGCTTCTCATAAATCACTCGTATTTAAAGGTTTACGTGGCGCTGGCCATGCGTAACTCTTGCGCAACTCAAAGTACATTATTTATTTTCGCGTCAACGTCATCGTAGAAATCATAAATCTATGATATTATAAGTTTCGGTAAGCCTGACTCAAGAACGAATTTTTTTGTTGGTACTAAATAAAAATTATTGTCCGTTTGGTCTAGAAGCTTGGCACAAAAGTTCTTTCTATAACAAAGGGGAGTAATAATAGTAACAAGGGTCTTAAATAGGGGATAGTGTAGAAGTTCGTCATTTTTGCCGACGGGCAAGCTGCTGTAGTACCTACATCTAAGACTAGACCGTCTTCGATTTTTCAGAAGCAGCGAAGAAATATATATGTAGATAAACGGATCCACAAGTCCTAAGCAGTAAGTGCCCAACCAGAATCATCGACAACAATGGCTTATGAAGAAACTAATGCGCTAGACGACATCTCTTGGCCATTCGATATGTACAAGTTATGTTGTAATGGGCAATCTGACCACACAAAATGGCGAGCCGATCAGTTTACGCTTGATATATGGCGCCGTGTGCTCGCGAACAGGTTCGTAATTTGTCGCCATCATTAGCGCACGTGACTGGCGCTGCTGCTGCTCCTTCCTCGTGGGTGTGGCAGACGATCTCCTTGAACGCGTGCCAACCGCGGAACCACCTATGTGCGTAGTTACAACAAAAGATCCACTTCGGGTAGACTGCGATATTGAGCTCACGCATGTCAGCACACAGGCCAAAAAGATCCAAAGGAAGAGTGGGAATCCAGTTGCTTCAGAGGCCAAATTTCATTACTCGTTCCTCCTTTCCTTCCTTATACGTTCCTCCGGCTTATTAAGTTACCAAATATGTTACGAGCTTATTGAACACTGCATTAGGTGTTTATGTAACACAAGTAATTAAAGTGACCTCTTTTGAGTATTTTAAGATTGCACGTCGGATTTCACCTCAGGTGTCGATGAAAACGAGCTAAGAGCTCATTTCCGTCATCACCTCTGTGACAGAACGATAGAGACCGATAAGATATCTAACAATAGTGGATCTTCTGTATTGTCTATTCGGTGACACCGTTGTCCATTAAATAGATGTGTGCGTAAGTTTGTGTGTGTTGGATTCTGTATATTTAATTCGATATTAGATTTAGCCGAGATATTAAAATCTTTTATTACCTTATGTATTTGTTTTATACTTGTAAATTGATAAGAAGATCCTTGACATTTTGTTACTAAATAAACCATTTGTTTCTTAGAACGATAAAACAAACCAGCTAACGAATGTCAGCAAGTTCGCGTCCAGCAACTTATTTAGCGATTACCATGATGAAAATTTAAAAAAATTGCACTGATTAATAAGTTCAGCCTCTCTAGTCAGATCCTATACTATCAACCAATCATCTCCATTTGACTATTATCTTCTTTCTCTTCTATTATAATCTTTGTCTATTTTGGATTCTTCGTATTCTATAGTTCCTAAAACAAGTGTAGGTATTTCTCTAACTGTTGAAACCTCGCACCGCACTTAAGTATTGCAATGCTGGACGACCTCGACTTGTTGATGTAATAATGGCACTGGACTAGTTGTGAGATCCAGATTATCAGCGACCACCATTTGTGATTTCCCCTATTTAGTTACGGAGATAGTTACTAGCTTACCTTACTTGTAGATAACTTGGCTTTAAAAATAATATTAAGGTTTGATATTGTGGAAGCTTCCATTCTGCTGAAGTTTAAATTTTATTGCCATTCGGGGAGGTTGTTTAACTCATTTATACATTGTTTTCCATTCATTAAAGATGTGCTTTATCTTAGTTCGTGCTTTCTTGCATCAATCATGTTGCAATTACAAACACCATCATCATAAACATTAACCAAATAAGAACTGATTTCAGACCTTCAGTCTATTTGCATCAACAGCATATCACTAATTCACGGTCGTCGAGCGTAGGTGTGCAAAGATAAGTGACTGCAGCAAGCATTCCTGACGGCTCGTGTCAAACTGCCTCTATTGAAAGTGCCCCGGTGTAGCACTCGATAAGTAGCGATGGACTGGCTAATGCGACGTCATTATGTACTGATCTACTATCGGTCGGAAATTGAATGATGACGGCTGGATTAACAGATCTATACACCGTCATCACCACCACTACTACCTCCATCATCATCTGTTTATTTGATGTTAATTACGAAAAGCTCTGATATTTGATGATGATAAAGCAGTGTAACAGCCATTCTATTGTGGAGCCCCATTTCTAATGGCCAAAATCCAACCTTGTTGAGAAAAACCTTTTAACATCATTGGCATTGGCCTTTCTGCCTTTCAATTTTTCCATAATGTTGATGGCCGATTTTTTTAATATGAAGATACATGGTATGCGCACGTAGACCCGACAGACTTCTAACATTTACCGCGCACCGCGCACCGGTTCAAGTGTACATTTGCTTGAAACTCGGGTAATTAAAAACATAGCCGTTACGCCAATTAATTTCTCAAAGTCAAAAGTTGTTTGGGTGTTTTCCAACTACATTATTTGGTAACAGTGTGTGGGTATAAGTTAGCAGGTGCAGTGGGCACAGTGTGGCACAGTTGGGCACAGTGATGCGTCTGTTTTTAGATAGGCAGTGCGTTTTGGAGACTCGATACGGTTTGGAGAGTTTATTGCCGGTGCTGGGAAGCGACGGTCAATTAATTCTGACCGAGTAACAAGCTTAGATTTACTGTATGGCGTACTGAATGGCGGTTTCTCTCCGACTCGACGATTGACGCGATTATTGTCTAATTGGCGCGCTAATGTGATGAGGAAGCGTTCTGACGCTCATAGGTGCAACGCGTACACGGGTGCTATACGCTAGATTTTTTGTAGAGATCTTTTCAAGATAATAGCAGGTATAATTGCTGCCAAAAAGAGGTTCCTAATTAAGACTTCGAGCCGAAACTTTATGACTGTATTTGCCTGTTCATAAAAGCTAATTGCACTCGTGATAATTTTAAGAGTTATAAAACTTATAACCTAAACTCAGTCCCCAATGGGAACCGCGAATATCGTTACTGTGACGCTTTCTCAGTACATTTGCTCTCGGTTACAACGAGTAGCACTGATTCCAGGGCGCGCTGCTCATCAATCGCTCTGATCAGCACATTTTCAGCGCAGCGCGCTATGACGCTTGTGATGCGATGCCGCTTGCATGTTGCTTCTAATTAATTTAGCTCGCGGCGGCACAGCGGCACGGCGCGCGGCGGCACGCGGTATTGCTGCTATATCGATGCGGTATAAATTACTTGTCCTCACGAGAAGGGCTACTGTACGCGTATGATCGCTTGCTAAGATTTATGCCGACTCACATGTGCTACTGTGCAGATATATCGCGATCACCAATACTATGTAGGTGTAGAAGTTTGGATTTCATTCAATTTTCATTCTTCTATACCGGTTTGTTCGCTCACTCAGTGCCTGTGATATCCAAGGAAATTATTGAAACGAAGCTTACTTACAGCAGTTTTAATGAAGGCTCCCTAAACATTGTTTCTAACTTTGGATACACTAAAACATAGTATACACATAGACACTTACATCGAGCTTGAAGATTCGAAAAACCTAAACACATGTAAGAAAGAACATAAGTATGTGTTACAAGTTTTGAGTTCAATGGAATACCATTACAGTTATTCCGTATTTTGAAACAGCATGTGATCGTATCTATGGGAGTTCTATTGGCAAGTCGGGCTCGTGTGGGCGACGCGCGTCGCAGGCACACGTTGAGCAGCTCATACGCGTCATAAATGCGTCGCACACCATTTGCTTTGAAACTTTAGATTCAACTGTATTTCTTAGAACATTATCACCTACATGGAGAATACTAATAACATTTAATCATCACCGCCAGTGGTTTTGGTAATTATTTGTTTGAAATTTGTATGATGGAATGCGGTAGTAACCGTACCACTAAATGCCCACAGAGGTCCGTGTGAGTTAGCTTCACCTCACGATATCGAGAGGAAATAATAATTCTGTTCGTAATATTATTAATTTGTAATGATTAAAATATCTACAAAACCATTATGTTCCACACAAATAGGTGTCTAAAATGTTGAAGCAGTTTTAACAACTTGTTTGTAAAGCACCTGCTTCCTTCATCATAATTTATAGTCGGTGGACTCGTTCGTAATGTTTGCCTACTATAAATATTGTTCGACTTTTATTTATTCTATATTTTTTACAACTAGTATTCTGGTTGCTGCGAGTTAGCGTTATTTTACGACGAGTCTAATGGGTAACACCTACTTTGATTGAAATTGATTGAATGTGTAATTATCGTCAATCAGCTGACCGGCTCTCTCTACTTAGAGTGATCATAAAAATATCTAATAAGGAATCCAAAAGAAAGTTGGAGACCCGCGCCTAGAGGCTCGGTGATTTTTATTTTAATAATAAAGTTAATCCGAACATTAAGCAAGGCAGAAGGCGTGACAAGCGAAATCGTAATTAACGGCTCATATCTGTGTGTAAACATGCGCGCTGGTTTGGGCGCGCGGGCGCAGGCCGCCGACCCCGGACTGGCGCGGGCACAGAGCGGGCACGGCGGGCATAGCATGGGCACGGTGCAGGCACGAGCGGGCACTGTGCAGCCGACGGATTTCACTCCACTTGGCCGGATTTTGGATGACACTTGAAAGGGCACACCGAACATGTTCGACGATGATGTGCTTTTCGCGGTACTGTTAATTGTTCTTGAAAAGGTGTTTGTTTGACGATAAGGTCTCATCATAATTGATTCTAAGAATCAAGTTCACTTTAATATCTATGTGAAATGTACAGAGTGCCTGAAACTAAACTTGTTGCATACGGAGACACGCTACAAGACCATTGTCTGCCTTCAGTACTTAACTCCTACGGTGATCACACAAAGCTATAGCTCGTGTAGGCACAGTTCTATTGTACTACCAGAACGACGTTTATTCAATTAATCTATTCTAACATGCAAACAACTAATGCAATTTCCATAAAGTCTACGTCAGTGATGTGATGACTTCCAACTACGTATTTTGAAATACTGATTGCATTTATTCTATTGTCTTGACAAAGAATTTTAGCACAGACTATCACGTGATTTAGCTAAACTTTTGTCAAACGTTTTACTTATAAAAGCCCAATATTTAATGTAACGTATGTATACCTCTCTAACACTTCACATTGCTCATATCTACCAAAACTCAAAGGGAGTACGTACCACAGCCGGACAAAGCCGCACCGTGACGGATCGCCATAAAATCTCCCGTTCACCAACATTATAACAAATGCTAAACTGTGTGTGGAGGCATTCGTCACTGGTCGTATAAATCAGTCGGATTGCGCCCATTACGGCGGTGGAAGTAGTGGATAGGCCGCATTAAACCGTCGCGATGATTAAACAATATGGCGCTGTAAACCACGAGGAAACTGCGCTAACTAACCTTCGTCTGGAATTTTTATAGAAAAATTGTTCAAGTGCTTCAAAGTTTGTGGTGAGAACTTTGGTTTAAGTCAATAATTTCGACCACAATCTACACCGGTTTTAGTCGAAACTATTTGCTTAATGTATGCC
Organism: Noctua pronuba; assembly: GCA_905220335.1. Classification (NCBI taxonomy): domain Eukaryota; kingdom Metazoa; phylum Arthropoda; class Insecta; order Lepidoptera; family Noctuidae; genus Noctua; species Noctua pronuba. The sequence continues at coordinate 18,710,409 of LR999896.1, forward strand.
ACTGTTTGGATAGATGCCAATCCCCTTAATTAATGGGTAGGTTTATAATAAGGCAATCATAGCAAATTGTTCATGTTAATCTTTTTAAACATCTACATTGATTCCTTTGGTGAGTACTCCAAAATGTTAAACCTGTCCAAAATGTCCTCGATGTGTGTTTTATCATTCATTTAAATGTCAAACCTAATTGATACTAATTCAATCGTACCTAACCCTGTGTCTTCTAACATGACCGTCTCAAAACATGCGCAGCCGCATCTCAGACAATACTCGCCAGAGACACTTCTAATCCAGATCAGCGATAACCTCGGACAGGGCTGCCACCGCCGCGCACTCGGGCAGGATAGGCAGCGATCAGTGATCGCTATCGCTAATATCTCCGCGATAAAGCCCTGTTCCACTACCTGTCAGCCTTTGTCACCGCTCACCGGCGCTAACGACTCTTAATATTTTTAACATGTAGCTCTTGTTAATTGCAATCTTAATATCGAGGGTTAATTTTATAAAGAATTTCTTGATTATTTTAGTTAAGATCTCTCAGATGGGATGCTGTGACATGAACACGCAAAGGTACCGCTAACCACTTAAACTTTTGAATTCATATCTACAGAAGCTGTGGAACATATATTTTAGCACATTATCTACATGTTGTACTATTGTAGCGCTACACTCCCGCTCTTCAAAATATAATATTACTTTGATAACCAGTCGAGGTCGCCTTCGTTTTTTTTTATAAATGTATGGAAATTTCCTATCCGAGAACCTACTAGTATTTAAAGCTCTTTCTGTGTTCGAGTTATCTCTCAAGTGTATATTATACGTGAACACCGCCCATAGACAGACTATCTCCAGCGTAACGGTGTAAGTTTTCTTGTAATCTCCACTTCTTTGGTGGCGTCACTTCTAGATAATCGTCTTCAGCGTAAAATATTAGTGATTTTGAGAAAACTTTTATCTTAATTCTTCAAGATTTATCTTAATTGTTTCAAACTTTTATCATTTCTTCAATTAAAGTGTATTTTAGTTCTGAGAGCTGTCGAGTACAGTTTTTATTTACTTTCCTCGGTTTCCAATCACCAACGGTTATGACCCAAATCGAAAGTATCAATTACACACGAGTTTCTAATTTGTAAACGGCAACAAATTACACATCGCTGGTGTACGTCGTACCCGTGCGGGCTTCACTCTAGCCGAGAGCCGTGACGCAAACATCGCATGGAACTACTATACTAGAGGTAGAGAGAAAAAAAACACAAACCTGTAGCTGGCTGTGGGCTGTTTCGTCAGCATGGTGTTGTGGTGTTAGTGTCAACGGGCCGCAGTCGCCGCAGACCGCATTGCTCAGTAATGAACCAGCATCGGGAATAAATAATACAACACGTGACGACGCCATGTAAGTTATGTTAATACATGAACAGTTGACGCAAGTACACGAACACGTGGCACACGTTGCAGCTACCTACACATGGACTATTAACTTGCAAATCGATACGACATTCCAAAAACTATACATAAAAACCCTTCAAACATTTATTACACAAATCAAAGCAGAAAACCGATTTCAAGATTAAAAACACTCAAGTGCACATAAAAACAAACAGTGGGAGCTTGAATGGGCTATCAGTTTACCTTTTATTATTAGAAATAATCCGAAAATCACGTCTAACATGGAAACAGTGAAAACAATAAAACGAAAGTCAATGAGTTCTACATATGACAATATCGTAAAATCTAACTATGTCATTGTTTTACGATCAAAAATAGAGACATCAACTGGTTATTGATAATTTTGTTTTAAAATATGCGTGGTTGCATGAGGCCCTCCTTACCTTGCCGGACAGGCGGACAGTCGGACAGCCGGCCCGTGTCAGACGCCGGCTCTGACGTGACCGTCACCACAGAACTCATGTACATACTTGGATAATATAAATAGCGATCAAAGAACCAATCAAATGAATTACGGTATACGCACTTACGTTAAAACAGCATAAAAATCCAATGTCCGCAAAAATACAAAATTGCGAACACGGATACGTTTCACAGACAAGATTTATATTTAAATCGATAATAAACTAAATCTATAACGACCTGAAGATAAGACCAAAACCAATGAAACTACTTTTAGAAATGTGCACCGAAATATTTATTTATCTCAACCAGTTTAAATAACAGTGCCTGCACTCAAGTAGTGAACTTAATGTATAGCCTAGAGTTGTTTACCTACATTCTGCTTGATAGTGACCACACACTTGACAGAACAGCAGATATAAAAGCCACTCAGCTCCTAACTGTTCAATGAAACGCTATTAGTATGCAGCCTGTTTCAAATATTGACATTGCTAATATTACGATGAAGTTTGACGAGTTTGTAATCTACACTAATACTATTATTGGGAAATGCGCGATTTAAAAAATCACTTGGCACGGAAGTGAATTTGAAAACGGAACATTAAAAGTAAACTTGACAGCGAAATAATTGCCTCTAAAATATTCAGAAGGAATTATTAATAATCAGGGTCCTGTGACTCCTAGTGAAAACGAATGGGACGTCCTTGCCGACGTTCTATCTCGACTGGATGCAGTATACAGCATGCGAGGCAGCTCAGTAGCCGTTGTTCAATATTTTCATAATCTGTGGTGTCGAGTGCTCGCTGCTCGGCTACCAGCTGCGCCCGCGCACCTCGTGGACGCAGCGTAAACATCGCTTGTGTGCGCATTGTATTGTTGAGGCATGTTTGCTCGATCGTCGCCAGTTTACCTTTTTCTGGAGCCCGACCCTTGAAACCTTGGCACCGTCACCGACAACACGACCTCGCACACTCGCCCTATCATTTCAACAGAATTTAATACTCCAAATGGCTAATTAATTATACGTTATCGATTGTCTAACGCTCATTAATTTGCCAAAATACCAGAGACAAAATCGTAAAATTTAATGTCCCCCCGCCTCATGGACGAGGTTATAACAATTTTTAACTATCGAATGATTTATTTTATGGCCGCTCTAATGGAATCGTTGGACGTTAATAGTAAATATTTAATTGGTTAATGTTACCGGTTTTTGGCGATGTCTCTCTAACCCTAAGATTCCTTATGTAACCTTTGCGTGATATCGCAATGACGTCACTGCCAGAGGATAGTATGTCACAAGAGTGTGCTGGCTCGGTGACTATGTTCCGTGTCGATAATCAACAAAAATCGATAAAAATTATTGAAAGAATGCAGATACAATTTATAATGAAGACCTTAACAGCAGTCTTAAACATGCTCCAACATTTCTGCAACGGTAACAGAAATTACTAGTAGAGGCCCTGAAAGCTCTGAATGTGATGGAGCTTTAAAGCTTACGACATCCTACTACAAGTTTTAAACTGGCTCAACTATTTACAATAATGCTTCATACATATAATGGGTGTAAAAAGGCCCTCAACGAAGCCGAAAGGCACTTGTTCTCCCCGTCATTGCGAGCAAAATTTTGTTTTTGACCATACCTGGGAACCCTGTATTCTATTACGGAGTAAGTTAAAAAAACACTTTTTGATGTTTGAACTTTACTTTAAATACCTCCATCACCACTGTACTAATCAATGCATCCCTCAATACAATGTTTAGAGGGCGGTACATTGTGTCCTACCATTAACGGTGAATTTTCACCCAAAAAAAAACAGTTGTTTTACAGCAATAATGGTCGCATAGAGTTAGTTACTTAGTTTGATGTACAGAATGCTTCGTTGATGGCTTTGTGAAGGGTCCGTTTACACTTCACACCTTGTATAAATGCTAAATATCTACAAAGTTTGCAAACAAACTAGTCGAGGTGTCTCATACATACATAACATAAGATTGTCACACACAATAAAACCGTTTTAGCAACCTTACCAACCGTAATATAATCTGTTGTTAAAAAAAAAGTTCGCGTTTCGACCATCAATGAATATCAAGGAAACCAATAAACACCAGCAAAGTGATGTTATCAACAAAATTATTCACACCATAATATTATCATTTTTATTCGAGCACATTATAATAATTCCTGGTACAGCAAACTCGAACAATCAACATCTGATACCAGATTGACACGAAGATATCACAGAGAATAGAGATATAGAAACACAAATACACGAGAAACAACAAGTATTTGAAACAATAAAAGAGTATCATTTAAATAGTTCCGTAGTCTCATACATAAATACATGCTATCGGTAAACATTTTATTTCTTCATAAAAACGTATTGATGCTACATAAATCACATGTGATAAATATTTAACACTTGTATAAAAACTTGCATTTTACGCAACAACATTATATTTTTTGTTTGTTTGTAGTTTTAAAACTGCATCAAGATAACTAACCGTTTTATTATAATTTGCATTTCTAATCTTAGTTTCAGACTTTTGGAAAAGTTTGACGTCATTCCGAACCTACTTTTAGATATTGTCGGAATGTGAATGCTAATGACATTAATGTTATTTTTCTTAAAACTTAAACTTAGAACTAGACTTTTGAGCTATAAAAATGATATAAAAATAAAATATAAGGATTTCAGATACGCATTTGCAATAAATTCTCAATTTGGTAACAGTTTGAATCGTGTCACCATGCCACGAATAGGTTAAGATCATTTCTGATATTCACCTACTAATCGTAATATAAAATAAGATATTGATATTACGATCCGTATCGCTTCTTTACCAGAACACTGACACCATATTCATAAACTGATCTACTTCTTCTGGATTGGACCTCTCACTCGATGATCCGTTTAATAAATCCGTCATGTGGAGTCTCGGGAGGTGATCACTTAGCACTACTCGCTCTTCCGAACTGCAGAATCTTACGAGTCAGCTGTCAGATCAACAAGGCAATGGTAAATGCAAACAACCTGATTGTCACATAGTCCACCAGACGTTCTGTTATTAAAAGTCGTCAATGGTGGCAATTGTCAAAGCATACAGAGAACCTTTGCAACCGCTTCAACAAACCTGTCGTCTGTTGCCGTCAGTTTCACTAATGACACCACCAAACAGTTTAGTAGATCGAGTGACTGGCAGCTTTCACAGTAGCCTGCTCATCATCACACCGATGTTATTATCCAGTAATATGGCGGATGTTAGTTCATTGCACCTTGTCGTGTTTGTGAGCGTAATGGCGCGCGCCACACGGATGTGCGTACGCAAATATTAGTAGTGGCTTCACAAGGTCGGGGCAAATAGATAACGAGGAATGCTCTTTGCTGTGTACCCACTCAAAGAGCATTCCATTTGGCAGATATCATACTTATTTTTGGTGTTTGCTTAGGTTTTTACTAAGGGCCCTTCGAGGTAAAAGAATCAAGAATACATTCATAGATTTTAAAATACGTTTTCCTTGGTTGGACATCCAGGACAGTTCTGATGTTATGGCTTTACAATGTGTAAAATATGGTGACTCAAATGGAGGCTTGAATTTGAAAAGAAAAAACACAGAACTCATGTATCATCCAATGTTGTTATAGTTGTTCCCACTTCACCAGACGAACCTAAGTAAAGGACAGGCACACAGTTGCCGCCAACGATATATCACACTCTATTTATTTATATTCGCATTATCTACAATCACACTTTTCTTTGGACGAGTCTGATGAAGTTCTCGGCAGATAATATCGCGTCACCGTTGAATAAATAAAACGCTTTATATCGCGTAATTCGGTGCGACCGTGCAACGCGACTCTGCGTACGCGGTGCGACAACGCATGTATAAATATCGCGTTATCGCGGAACGTCGCGACCACTTATTACTCGCCCTTTATCCGATTTCATGAGTTAATCTCTACACCATGAGGAGACTGTGGATATGGCATACCCTGGCGAAAATTACTAATCTAGAATGACAAAATAATTTCATTATTGTGCCAGACTTTGACTGTAGTATAACGACCGAAGCGACCAGACTTTACCATAAAATTGAGAGAATTCCTCTTAATCAAAATAATTTTAAAGGTAGAAAGTATCGTCACCCATCGTTATCAATTCCAACATTCGGACATTGTGGCATTTAGTCTAATCCCAGGGAAGAGATCAAATAACCCTCTTGAGCTTCCACGTAAGACAGGTCCACACGAATCGTGCGGTAATATGATTGAAAGTAAGAACAGATCAGATTAAGGCGCGTACGTCCCAAACAAAACAACAGAGGTCCACACGTCACCGCTCCTGGCCGTGACCTCCACCACTTTAACAAATGTTAACAATATAACAACAAAATTATTGATTAGTAGTTTGAATAGCACTTGTTCGAATTTACTTAGAACACAGATTCTACATTAAGGTACAATTTTATCAATTTCTTTACCGTATTACTTCCCTTCTTATAAAAATAGGTAAAACGGAGATCTTTCTGTTATCAGATCTGTGTTCAGGGAGTCTTGATGGAAGTTTTCGGTATTACAATGTGGAACATAGACTAAGGACAATGCTTTTGGATAGTCCGTTGTCACCATCTGATTCAAAAAATCTGATCTGATACAAAAATAGGCCGACATGCTCCTTAATGTTACTCGCCAAAACTTAAATATTTGTTCGTCAACCTGTGTGCACGAAATCATTCAATAATTCTTTCATAATGCTCGTCATTCATCAGTTTACCGCGTTGATTAGCGTTCCTCCTTTGTTTGCCTACAAGTGAACCGATATTACGTCAGGTAACACTGTACTGTCATACCGCCTGGCCCGAAATTACACACGATAATCACCTTTGAGCCTATAGAGGTAAGGAACATAAATGTGTTTGAATATGGTGTTGTCAGTGCAAACATTCGGCCGCTGCGTGCTGCGCCTGCGCCCGCGCCGCCGTTCGCACCAAACACTGTTTTGTCTTTGAGCTGCCGTGGTTCCTGTCATAGATTATGAATGTAGATCACGAATGGTGTATCCGTAATTTCATCAAACAGGCGAAAGCTTACCTTGTGAAAAAGGTGGATATATGAAATTAAATTCCCTTGTCCCTGGATGGTTTTCTTTCGCCACCTTCACTTTTCGTTTTCAGTTTAGCACATACATAGGTGTACACATCGAGAGGAACTTTCTAATACATCAACCTGGGCAGCACACTTTGCTCTGATATAATATATTTTAATTTGATGATCTGCCTACGACCTGTCAGCAACAACCCCTATTATGACCTCAGGGAAAACAATATAGTTTTCTCAGACCAAAGACACTATCGTCTGTCAGAGTAGACGCATTCAAGGTGTCCAGTTCGAAGTGCGTCATCTGCACCTAGCTAGTCTCTCACTCTGTCAGTTGTCTGTCCACGTAAGACAAAGCGTGTTTAATTAGCCGCGTGTTGACTGTCGCCTACTGCCTGTATTGGTTCTCAGAATACTCGCACTCGGCGAGGTTTGCTCGCACCGCTCTTCGACAGTTACTGTTAACCAAACTGATTGTGGGAAACGAAAGTTTGGAACTATTGTTTATGAGGTGGAGATGGGTAAGCTGTTGAATTAGTGCTTTGGAGAATTGAAAAACTTTGGATGATCAACATGTTAATGAAGATAATAGTTAGCATTTCGGATCGCGATCTTAAATTAGAAATACTTCGCTTTGAATTTAAAAAAACAATGTTAACGTTTTGAGTATCATGTGACTGTCAATACTTGAAATAGTGCCTTCGTCTGAATCGTTTTTCTTGGCTGTTTCTTGCATTGTATGTACGGCACCTGATATGCTCATGTTTTTTTCATGGTTATCACGTAAGTTCGGTATGGAGATACATGAAGGAAATAGCCAGCGATGTGTTATTTATTACAAAATCGAATGGTGGTCAAAGCGTGGCGGATAAATTTTCCGAGTGCAAGGGGCCCCCGTCTCACATGTATTTATTACTTCCTGACCGACGACAAACGTCGGTAATTGAGCGATCACGACGAGACCATAACTCCTATCAGACTATCGAATTACACGAGCAACCCTATCGCTGACCGTTCACCAGGCCTCTCATTCTTTAGCGCCTTCTTTTAGATAGAATCGCCTCGTCCCCCTCGCGCTCATTGTTACAGCGCGGACGAGAAAGGGATAAGGGATCGAGTGACCATAATCGGTACGCAGGTGGAAATAGTGACCACCGGTCACTAGGGTTATCAAATTACAGATGATGTGATGTGAAATTTATCGATACAACGCACGCGTGTAGCGGGTAACGCGGTGAATTTATAAAAAGAATTATATATCGGACGAAAGTGACCGTTGTCCGCCAAATCGGGTACATTGTCGAGCGTGTGAATAGTGTTCATTTGAAATTGTAATCGATCGGTTCGTGAATTAAGTAGGAGACTCTGAGGTCAGTGCGAAGGGCAAGACGTACGACTTCCAACAAGCATTGTTTTTGCTGAGTCTTCCTGGATCGTATTCTATAAGGTCGACAACAAGTTCAACTGTTTACCCGATGCCTGATGACTGGGAAAATTTATTCATTCAAAAGCAATTAAGGGATAAAGTCAGTTTTTCTAACGTGCCTACCAGCAAAGCGTGTGGAAAAATATTTCGCACAATTCACATTATACTTGCAATTGCTTCCATTACCAACTGATGTTTAAAAGATGTGAAACTGAAAGTTCTGGGTAACAATTCTGCAAATACTGTTCTACGCAACGTGACACCGTGTAGTGTAAGTATAACTTGGGAGGAGTTCGAGCTAAGCGTGACATTGGCCTACATGAATCTATTGACACCAATCAAGCAACCGAAACTTTAAAGAATGAGCACTCTGTCTGAACCAACAGAAAGTACATCAGTATTAAACATTCACACCACAGATTCACTACACCAAACCCTATTTAGGTTTATGATACCGAACTCTTTGAGAAGGCTGAAACCGCGCCTTCTCAAAGAGTTCGGTATCATAAATCGGTGCGTTATTTGATCAATCTACTGGAGAGTTACATACTATTTCAAAGCCTCTCCACAGCAAACTCAAATAAACCCGAATTCGAATGACATAACAGTTGAATTATCGAGTATAGTTAATTGAAGGCATACGTACGTGTGTCGCAACGGACCGCTGCGACCGATACCAACATGGAGTAAGCAGGAATGGAGAGCTAGCATGCAGGTAGAGTTGTTTGCCTTAGCTGAAAACATAGCACAGCTCGCCATACTAACAAAGCAAATCCTTACATGATCGGCGGAAGCAGGGTGCTATTTGTTTATTATGGACTCACAGTATGACACATTTCTTTCATGGGATTATTTCAAGAGTAACACCTTATAGTGCACTTAAATCCGGTCAGTGGGAATTTGCTCAATTAACTGATTATTCAGCCAATAAAAAAACGACCTAGTGCATTAGCACAGAAAACCATTCAATGTTTAGAAGGGTTTATAATTTATAATGTAGTCTAGTTGCTCTGTAAGCTACTTGACTGAATGTGCATTCTAGTCACTCCTTTCTTGTGTTATCTTTGTTGATGTGGGACTTGGACAGCGGACGACGGCGACGCGCGGCTAATTCGGCGTGCCCGATCTCCGTCATAAATTGTACTAGAGCCGCGCAGCGTGATGCCGGCTCGTCTTACCGCCGACCACACTTAATTGACCCAACTTAGATATTTATATTAGGGTTTTAAATATTTCATCTTATTTTAAAGCATGGATTTGTGCGATTGTGGGAATTTCCTTGATCAGGAATCAACGTTTCTTGTGACTGATCGAGAGAGCAGATTCAGAGTTTTGACCGAGTTCAATGACCCCATCATATCTACCGCTGAGCATGGGTTTTCCCTATATCAAGCTTTATTTGACAGATAGACCGTGAAGTAAGCTAACAAATTGGTGATCGCAAAGTTATGATAATGGTATCATAAAAATAGAAGTCTAATTTGTTGTAGCTGATCTTGAAAATACATGAAACATTGTAGCAGAAGCTGAACGGAGGATAGGGAGGTATAAGGGAGTCACACACATTTTAATGGTACTGGTTCAGGTTAGTCTTCCTATGACTGTGAAACATTTTGTATTACTAAAGCGTAGAGGCAACCAACTACTGGGTGTTTCACCTTACAAGTGTAGTGTGCACTAGGGTTTTTATATGACTGTCCACAGAAGTGTCGAAATCTGTTAACTTACGAGACTTCTTACCCCCCTGCTATTCCTTGATAAGATTTCGTTTACGTCGCTTGCACCTAATGATAAATGATTAGTTAGTAAGTTACCAGTTACGCATTGGTAACAGTAATCATAAATTAAGCTCCCTAGTTCCTGACCTACAGGTTACACCAGCGAACAGCTATCTAATCACAGGCGTGACTACTGCCAATGTTCGCCCATTTATGTTCAGTTTACTGGCAGAAACAATTACTAAGCTTTCCTAAAGTTAACAGTTAGAAATCTATAAATCACAGCTCAACAAGAGCCCGAGTATTCAAAGCAGTATTTAAGTGAAGGGAACATTTGTAATATATCGTAAATTATCGATTAAAATCGGTTTGAGTGCGCGTGAGACAAAGTTATGTACGCAGCCAACACTACATCAATCCTGCGTGTAGGCAGCTCGAATATAATAACAGACATGTTTATGCAAATACTATTTAAAGGTTCTATCGCTTAATATCGACGACGACGAAATTTAGAAACGGTCGAGTCAGCAGCGTGGACTAGTCCCGTACCATCCGTGGCAAACGATCAATAAGTTAGAATCAACAGTAACAGTAGCCAAATAACTGGCTCTAATCCGAGTCGAATCGCTGGATATTTTTCAATAACGCACAGAATCGATGATCGGAATAGTTAGTGAGGAGTCGGGACTGGATCGCTCGCTCGGCTCGTTTTTTTGTGTGGGAACATTTCGTTTTTCAATCACAAGCTAACCTTTTTACGGTGCTGGTGTACGTCGAAGGCGATAAATATCGAAGCTTATGGCCGCGGTCGGCTTTGAACTGCGCGTTTTATCCAGATTGCTACACAATTTTTTGGGTGTTCATATATTGTGGATAGCAGCGAGTCCGGCGCGTGGGCACCAACCGTACATTTGTTCTTCACGACACAAACTCGCTAAAAACTTGGAACATGATAATCACCACTGTATTATACCCACTTGTCTGCTTGCACCGGAGTATACCTACCCTTACATGTTAACATGAACACAAACTGCTTGCAATTTTCTCTCTTGCATACAAATATTAAAAGTTATCTCAGTGATCCTGTTGGTGACATTAAGTTTGCAGTAAAACATCGGAGCTGATCATCGTAAACGCGATTGGCATTAAATATGTTGAAACCAGACACGTGTCTTATCAATATTCTCAAGATCTTAATAGTTTTGTGGAACGACTTGCGTAAAACAAATACGCATAAAGCTTATAATAATCTGCCAAAATGTGTTCCGCGTCTACTTATAGAGCCTTGCGCAAACATGGGTGTCAGACATCCTCCGTGTTGGTCGACTCACGAGCATCCAGCGTAGACCACTCAGAGGTCACCAAGACTTACATAAACAATTATAATATATTCGCACCGAATCGCCAGCATTTCAATATTGAGAGAATAAAGTGAGGTGACGTTATAACAAGATTTGTGCAAACAGATAAACATAATACATTATTAATGAACGATCACTCGTGTTTCGCGAGCGATTATCGATGTTTCACGATTCGGAAATCGGTTTTATGAGTCAGGAAGTGCACTATGTTTGTACCGGTTCATGTTAATATTAACTTTTGTAGTCCTAAATACGTTAAATTTTGATATTGTGAACATTATCGAAATTCGAAGGATATAGTTTCTTGATAATTTAATTAACATAATATTGTCATAGCAGTAGGTCCTGCAACCATAAGTAATATCCTCGATAATGATAATGTTTATCCGGTTATATTCCAGATCGGCGCATACCGATCGGTTCAGGAACTAGCGCAACCACATTACAGTCCTGCTTATGACTGGTCCCTCGTTAATTAGGTTGTTCCCGAGCAAGGACCGGACAAACATGCTCCTTTAACTTCCTCTGAATAGCCATGTCAAAAACTTTCAAAAAGCCAGGAATTTGTGTGCTTCTGGCCTGATGTTCCTGATAGCGTCATGATTTGCACGAATTTTCTGCAACTATGCAATGGAATTTGATGACTTTTCTAGCACAATCGGTTTCTCAAGTATAGTCAGGTGTCTCAACTATGCCCAGCGCTGGGCAAGGCGTGTGGGGCGTGCGGGGCGTAAGCGGCGTGGGCGTGTGTTGCGCAGACGCAGCCACGCGCCCGGTTTCACCGCAACAAAAGACACACGGGTGACTTTTGACTTTAGCCGTGCGGTTAAGCTTCATAATATAATTGAGCTCGAACAAAATCCGGCCGGGTATTACCATACAATGGGCCAGTCAGTTCCGTCGAGCCCGCCAGGTCGCCGAGGGCAAAAAAACACTACCACTTGCCATCCAGCGCTGACGACAACGACGCAAGGCCATCGCGGCTGCGATCAAATTCATACTCAATTGTCCCAGAATTAGATTTTAATTTAGATTGCTTGTTGGTGAGCTCAAGGCGTTGTTGCTTTCAGGGGGAGGTTGGCAGGCGTCCATCGAAGGCAGCCCATCATGAGCCCGACGACTGTTTGACGAGTGACAAGAGTCTAAAAAACGCACAGTGTAAGTTACCTACTGGCCGAGCGGGTCGGGATGTTCGCAGTTTTGAGTTATTGCCTGGGAGCAGTGGTTTTTGCGCGCGTCACCGTGTCCCGCGTCCTCTGTTGCACTGAATGCTTCTGATTGATGCGTTTTGTTTACTTTTCTGTCTCGGACGACGAGCGTTGAGCTTTTTGACGTTTCCAGTTTGTTTTTTTTACGTTTTTGGGACGTCGCGCGCATCTTTAGCAGAGTTTACATACAGTATTGTGGAGTAATTGATTGTTGGAATAGTTGAGGAGAGCGCTCGTGTGGGATGTGGGATGCCGGCCAGGTGGTCTGCTCGTAGGTGACAATACACAATTGTGACGTCTTTGAACGCATTTACAGCTATCACTGGAGTATCGGTAGTTGTAAAAACGTCAAGTTTATTTTACTTTTTGGATGGGTGCAACGTTTTCGATAGTTTGTGTTTTTTTTTTACATTTTCAAGTTTCGTCTGTGTAGAAATCGCTTTCTATTAGGCTTTTAATTAGCGTTTATTAGCTGTATCAAAGATTTGATGGATAAATTGAGGCAGTTTTGGTTTTTTTGAACGTTTTAGACGCCACCTTGAGGTTTTTATCGATATTATCCAATACAAACATTAGATTTCCAATCCCTAACCACCAACGAACAACTAGACACCTCACAATAGCAGTACCTGCATATAGCTCCAGTGACACATGTGTGCGTAACTTTCTACGCGCGTCACCGCACACGTACGCACACGTCCGCAAGTGGCCGCATCCGGGTAACGCATTGTTTGTGCGATTGTTTGTTTCACTTACAACACGTGACAGAAACTTACCTAAGTTTTTTTGGAAGTAGAAAATATGCGACAGTTCTGAGTTGCATAAAACTTTGTGAGTAAGGTCGGAGAATAAAATATCAGCCATGTCAATATAATACTTTCTGCAAGAAAATATTTATCAAATTATATGTAGGTACCAACAAATGTAGTGGTGTGTCGGTCAACTTGCATTTTGCGAAGCATTTATTTCCCGGACTTGAAAGCGATCGCTCTTGAACGGGGTTTAGATGAGCTGATCGAGTTCAGTTTCAATAGTGACACGGTGAGTCTAAAAGTGAAAGCATTTTCAGGTGTCATAGTGGTACCTGCTTAAGAAAATAATGGTATTAAGAACTTCTTGATCCTTCTAACTGAACTATAGTACCTACAAACAAACGAACATAAAACCTTAGCTGCAACTTCATACGTCTAAACATGTTGTTAGTTTTATCCGTCGCTCCATCACGACTATGTTAATTGTAATCCTGATTGCTGTGCCTACCTACCTACGTACTGTCAGTGCAAGTTATGTCGCTAATTCCACATTATTGTTGAGTTACGAAGGAAATTAATTGTGTTCTAAAACATCTGTATTAAGTATACTGTTAGAAAAGTAGGTAGGTTAGTTGGCCGATGCAGACATAGAGTTTAAAATTGGGACAGATGGCTTTTCGTTTAAGCTTTAAAATGTGGAGAGCGTTTAACTAAACTAAGAGCACAGCAACAGAACACTACAGGGCCTCGGCAACGTGATATTCAAAGATAACGAAAATGGAACAGTCAAATGTATACGCACTGTCATAAGCTAGTCAGAAGCATCCGAAAAGTTTTTGCCAATCCAGTTGACAGTCGTTGCGATAACACCCGCTTCAAATGACCTTGGTAAAACCCCAAGGCAGGTCATACTGCTGCGCCATTACAAGCTTGTTATAGACATTTGCACACTAAAGACTGATTTGCATTTGCATTCGTTAAATAGCGAGTTAAATCAGCCATTAGTCCTCGTGCTGCTGATGACTTGACAGTTGTCGCGAGTACATGCTGAAGGCGGCCGGCAAGTGTCGGGAGTATCTCGTTGACCGCAAGACCTTCTCCTTATCGAGACGATGGCAACCAACACTGAGTCGGCCTAGAACATAGTTTTCATTTTAGGGGTTTCACTAACGTCCATCAATTGTATGCAGGCCTTGGTCCACGCATTGGATGAACCCGGTAATTGCTTATCTTTGTTGTACCTTGAATACTCGGCTCTCATAGTCATACAATTTCTAGCGTCTTCTGATTCACCTTAGTAAATCCCCATGCACCCTTACAACCAGTACTTACATACCATGTTTGCGTCTGTGTGTGTGTCCGCGTAAAGTCCGGTAGCTAGATATAGTTGTGATTACTTACGCGGCGCGACGTGACCGCCGTACTAACGAGCCGCCATCGATCGCCTTCTTATATTATACCTAATTATAAGGAAATATCCTGTGTACAACCTTCAGTGCTGCTTCGAAATATCCTCTTAGTGACTACAAGTTCTTAGTAAAGAATTTGGCGGTGGGTAAATAAGACATTGTCCCTGACACTGGTTCTATGCGATGATAGTGAATAGGCCGAATGGCCTTGTAAGATGCTGTATTGAACTAAGTAAGAAAAAAATGGAAAGTAACAAATTCATTAAAAAGCCAAATACTAGCAATGCCTTCGCAAAAAGATGGATCCCCAGTCATGACCAACATGTCACCAGAACGATACTAAATAACTCGATATTGTCATATCGTGTCGTACGAACAATTTTAGAGAAACTTTAACAATAAATAAAACAGGTAATAATATGCAGACAGTTTCGCGTAAGTGCCGCTGCCCACTGAGGCGTAGCGTCATAGATTCGTGGACTCGCCACAAAAACGACGCATCGAAGCATGGGTTGACAAACGCTCGTCGCTCCGCGTCAATACCGCACGCGCGAATATCTATGATGACACGCATCAGTGGACTGTATGCCTAATACACCATTTCGAAAGAGGCTGTAAACATTTTTTGTGCGAGTATTTTAACATGCTTCAGTGATGAATGAACTAACTTGAAGCACTAATCGATCGAGCGCACTAAGCGATCACATTGAAGCGCCTGCCTTGTATAAACTTGCTCCAACAGTTAACACAGATGCACTACTTACAGCTTACCATGGTCTTGTAGCATCTGTACTTAGAGATGGTATTATATTCTGGGGTAACTCGACAAATAGAGAAACTGCTGCGGCTCTGATCGATCGCTTTAGCTCTTTAAAAGTAAAGCGCTAAAGCGGTCGATCAGAGCCATGTTTAGATTACAAGTAACGGAAAGTTGTGAACCATTTTTCAAAAAATGCAAAGTTTTAACACTACCGTCTCTGTACATCTATGAAACTGCCTTATTTGTTGAGTCAAATCCACACCTGTTTCCTAACTTGTCAGATACTGTTAAACGTAACAGGCGGTATGATATGCTACGCGGACGTAGAGCCAAAACGGTTTTAATGTGGAAAAGCATATTCTGTATAGCCCTGCAAGTCTTTAACAAAATCCCAAGACAAATAAAAGACTTTAATTTAAATGTGTTTAAAAAAAGAATTAAAAGACTTATTATGTAAAAAATGTTATTATAATTTAAACGACTATTTGAATGATACTGACATGCTAATTGAATTGTAATCTTATTAACTTTGACATATCTCTGTCCTATTCGGACAATATTTTTATCTGACATATCACAAAATGTTATTTTAATTCGTACCAACCTAATATTTTGTCCTGTAAAAATTATATTTATGTACCTCATATTTGCACGCGTGGTAGAATGTGATGAGACCACTGATTAAACTTAAGACCATAAATCATGTACCATACTCTAACAAAAAAAAAATGAATTTGAATTTGAATCTAACTGTTGAAAGTTTATTATGTTACTAAGCTTCCTACAAATTCAAGAGTATTTGTAGCAAAACATTGTAGAATGTAAAATAATAATTCCTCGCAATCTAAAAATAGAAGAGCCAAAGTTTTTTTTATGTACAACAATTATTATTTTAATTGAGCACTCGAAATAGCAATGAACTCAACAGCTGTGTTGGCGCTAACCTCGTGGCTAGCCATCTACATTCCTTTTGAAATTAAATCATTACAAAGGTCTCTAATTCAACATATCAAATACTAATATCATAAAAAGCTTAGCATACTTAATACATCTTTCAACCGGAAGATACGAATATTAATGCTAATAACATTTTTTTAGCAATATTTGGAATATTAATTACGCACAGTGCGTATGCCATAATTCAAAACATAATAGGTATCATTAAATCTAAGTGTTTTTTAGAAACTTCTATGGTAACGTCAATGGTTAAGGCGAAATATACTTATGTAAACATACACGTACTACATACAAACATAACACAGAACTTGTGCTGGGATCAGCTAAGTGTTGCAACTAAACCGTGAAGGACGATAATAATTGGAAGTATTTCAGTTCTGCTTTACTGCATAGAGCAAAAAACACATTTTAGTGTAAATAATAATTATAATAAGAACAAAGACGGACGCGCTACTACAATAAATCAAAGAAAACTTAGTTATACGCCTACACAAAGAGATAGGTCGCAAGCTTGGAGGGAACCTTCGGAACATGGAGAACCTGCTAAACTTTTGCCGAGGGTTTGAAAACCTTGGTGGTTGTGAACTTGTAACTTCCAGTATACCAAATGTGGTTGATTATCAGGATTTTAGACAAAGTGCGAGTGCCATCTGACGTCTAAATTCTGGTCCTTATGCAACTGATCATAATCTAAAACTGTAAAATTTGCAATTTTCACGAACCTGCGTCATGTCTACAGACACATGACGTAGGTAAGTGAATGTGCACACATAACATAGAAAGTCATTTAGTAGAGTGGTAGAAGACGATGGACCAACGGCCTGTCGTCGTACTTTATTAGCAAGTCTATTAAAAAAGCCTCGAAATGCGATTCCACTCACGAATCATAATTATGTATGCCTATAAACCTTGTGATAATTATTACACATTCATTTCGGTGACAAAGTGATAAATTTGTGGAGAAAGTCTCTCTGGGTGGCGGTATATTGGTATGGCGGTGACGCAGGGGACATGTATATGATCGTGTCAAAGCTCTAAATTATTATGAATTGGGAGCTTATCTTACATTCAGATTGATTGAATGCTTGAAAACCAGCTATCGAGAAAGTATCTTTTAGTATATACGCAAGTAACCGCTTAGATTCACCTCAGAACTATATGAAAAGCCTACTTAACTACACTGCCGGCCAAAAGTTTGAGACCACCTACATCAAAGAAGTAAAATGAAATAAAACTCTAAATAGAAAGCAAGAGGTTTAATTATTAATTAAAATACTTATTTACTAATACAAATACATCAAGAAGAAAAAGAAAAAAAAAGAAAAATATCAACCATATACATTAAAATGCCGCTCAAATTTTAAACAGATTTTTCGTCAAAAAACCCTACCTTGCATTTTATTACTTTTTTCACTAGTCTCGGCATGCGATCAATCAATTTGTCGATTGTATCTTGTGAAATATTGTTCCAGCTTTCTTGAAAAGCCTTCCACATGTCTTCTTGCGAGGAGGGACAACAACTGCGCACATTTCTATCAAGCTCTTCTCACAAAAGCTCAGTTGGGTTGAGATACGGACTCTGAGGTGGCCACACCATGTTTTTTAACACCACTTCTGTCTTTTTATGTTCTAAATAACCCCTGCATAATTTTGAACTGTGTTTTGGATCATTATCTTGTTGGAAAAAAAATACATTTCCAATTAATCTTAAACCTGACGGAACGGCATTTTGCTGTAGTATTCATTTATGCTGCTCCTTTTTCATGATTCCTTCGACTCGTACCAAATCTCCGGTTCCATGGCCCGAGAAACATCCCCAGACCATAATGGAACCGCCACTATGCTTAACTGTTGGCACCACACAGTCTGGCATCATCTTTTCCTCGGCGCTACGTCGAACAAAAATTCGTCGTTTTGATCCAAATAATTCAAATATGGATTCACCTAACCAAACAATTTTTTTAAAGTCTTCTTCAGTCCAGTCTCGATGGGTAAGGGCCCACTGGATCCGTCTCTTTTTATTTTGTGGCCTTAGTAGTGGTTTTCGAACGGCGACGCGGCCAAATAACTTAGCATCTCTCAATCGTCTTTTTACTGCAGTCAATGTCAAGGTTTAGACCGGGATTTTTTCACTTCTGCGTGGATTTCTGGTGCTGTTAGGCGTCTATTCTGCTTGCTAGTAACGACAATGAAATTATCCTCGCTAGAAGTGGTAGCTCGTGGCCTTCCCGATCGCAAACGGTCTTGATTACTACCAGTCTCCCTGTATCGGGTTATTGTGTTATGAACACAAGTCTTCGACAACTTAAGTTGAGAGGCAATCGCACGTTCAGATTTGCCTTCGTTGTGCAAAACGAATACGGCAGAACGATTTTCACTGCTAATTTAGCGCACTTTTCCCATTTTAACATGTCTTACTGTAACAACGACGAGCTCAGACTAAGATAGAGAAAAATTTTACTCCATGAAAATTCAGGTAATAATCATGTTTTAGGAAGCTAAAATAATACTGAATTTCGGTTAACGCGAAACAAAACCAAAATAATTAGTAATGAGTAGCACATAAAGTTATTACAATGACTCTACCACCTGGTCCTTGCGCTGCATTCATTGATGTTTTGAAATAATAGACCTTTATAGGATGATAACTTAAAAATATACAGAAATAATGTCTTTTAGAAATTCTTTAATAACAATAGAATACCTAGGTGTTCAAATTAGCTCTTTATCATGTGTACTTTTAAAATATTTTGTTGGTGACAAAGATTTTTACAAGTGGTCTCAAACTTTTGGCCGGCAGTGTACATGTGAAGCATGAAGCTATTTTGTAATTACATAATGGAAATCTAAACTAAGTTAGATGTAATAACTTAATTTAAATTTCCATTTGATAAGACAGTGTTTAGTATTCGGTTATTACACTTTCTCGGTTCTAGAGATTACAAAATTATTTGTAAAACTTTTTATTTGTTTTATTGATTACTTATTGACATATTTATAATTGCTTGTTGTGAATTTGTGTGTGGCAATGGGTGATAATTACCTGAAAATAAATGAATTTATTGCCTTTTTATCTTCAGAATACGTTCTCGTATGAACGAAATAAATAGATTCACTCTATTTATATCACAAACAAATTTACAGGCGACAAAACTCCCAAAATAGCTCGTAGAACAGCCCAAAAACATAGTAGAGTTGTGTGAGGATTTGTTTGGTATCGATTGAAGCGTTAGCCTTCGGCGCGATTAGTATGCCGTGCGCGCGCGCGCCCGCTCCGCAAGCGGCTCTACTTGGGACGCCCTATAAGCCCGGCCGGACGTCTGGCGACGGCGACGGTACGATACGGCGACGTGCTGCATCCCGCGCAGCCGACACGGCGCACGCCATGCCCAAACATGCACAACAATGATTTACTTCCAACTCCCAAAAATATAGGACAATAGACTACCTCCCCATATTCGAAGATGCGCGTTCATAAAGATCGCGATGGCTGCCTGTCAACACTTGTGACTCGTCCTAAACTCATTTTAATACGTCTAAATTGACGTGATTTGCATAATAAATCTTACAAGACCTCCCTGAAAATTAAGAAATATTGTTTATAATGCAACATTTACTGAAGTAATAAATTCTTATTAATTTATCACTTTATTTATGACTCTAATGACCTGTTGCATGTCAAATATAATGTGAAATATATTTGCTACATCGACAGGCGTCTCTTAGATTTAAATTAGTATTTACGCAATAGGTTAGACT
Source organism: Noctua pronuba (assembly GCA_905220335.1). Taxonomy (NCBI): domain Eukaryota; kingdom Metazoa; phylum Arthropoda; class Insecta; order Lepidoptera; family Noctuidae; genus Noctua; species Noctua pronuba. The sequence continues at coordinate 18,730,706 of LR999896.1, forward strand.
TGTTTTTATAACAGGTTGTAAAAAATCGCAAGAGATACGCAACATTGACAAGCGAGAAATTTATCATTGATATGAACGACTATTTAAAAGCCTGAATTAATTATGTCCTAAGCTCTAACTGGAAATGACACTTAGATCTAGTTCTGATCAAGTAGATAAACTTATTTCCATTACATAATTAATTACTACGCCCAGTGACTTTCCACTTTCATTAACGACTCTCACTCTCCAAATTAGCTTATCAAAAATACAGATGCATAAGTGATTTGCATAGTGAAAAGTAACTCACAGTGTCACAAACTTTGTGAAAATGTACGAGTTACTAAGTAGAGCCCGGTTCTCGGCGTAGCGTCACAAACAGGAGGAAAGGTTTTCTCTGACACGGTTTCCCGCAAGGTCGACGGCCGCGCCACGGTCGTGCCCCGCCAGTGATGGGCGCACAGGAACATGTCACAGCTCAGATCTACCTGTAACTTAGGTATAATGGTATACGAACTACGAACCAAGTAACCAATATGATTAAGGAGATACTTGGGCTGCAAGCTCGATGCCTGATGTATTGCCGATTATTAGAAACTTAAGGGTCGTAATCCTATAAATTCACATAGTATAGATGTAGTTTATGTATTGTCACTGATGATTATCTGTGATTACAGACTGAATTGTCTGTTTTCTGTATCTTACTCTCGCAGCTTTTTAGAAAATCTATTCGTGCACTGAAAAACGTACGCACGGACCAAAGTTAATGTCATCTGAACAATGATTGAACTGAGCTAAGACATGTGTTTTACGATTGTAATTCAAATTCAATCCATTTAAGTTCATATGCATACATTTGAAATAAAAATTAACAATTATAAAAATTAAAATTTCAATCACAATTAGTAAATTAAAAAATAAGAATTAAATAATACAAATAAAACTTCTAAAATTACAATGCTAATGACTAATAATACGCCTGCCTCTGAGTCATTTGTTTGTTTGTCATAACATTAATCAAATAACAACGGTTAATGTACTGACAATCAAACCTATTCGCAAATACGCTCAGGATGGTGTTGGAGGTGGTACGGATCCTGCGCGCCAGAGAAGTGCACCGCTACCGCATCGTCGTTTAGAAACAGTCGACACGGGCGTCGGCGAACATTCACGATGCAGTGCCGGGACAACCCCAACAGCACCCTGAACGCATTGTTATACTGAACATGGAGAGCGTTGGACTGCTTCTGGGTATATGACCCCCACAGGCTAGCTGTGTACAGGGACGTACAAAACGCTCTGAAAAGAGTTATTTTGACGGCCCCCGAGCAATGACCAAACCTGCGGGCGATCATATTGGCCCTCACAGTCAACGCTCTCTGCTCCCTATAGATGTCCGTATCGTCCCTCAGGTCACGATATGCCCGAGATATTTAAACTGTTGAATTTTTTTTTAACTTGACACCGTTCAATCTGCAATAAAAAAGGAATATTTATAATGTTATCTACGTATCACTAGTCCGTAGCAACGACAGAGGCTCCTGAGTGTTCCCGTATCGTCGCCGCACGCACGGCTGTACGCACGTGACGCATGACGCATGACTTGCGACGCTTTACGTCAACCGTGATGCCAGCTCCCTATACTGTATGTAGGCATACATTATACCTGTGAGACTACCTTCGTAGAAATATGTAGTTTTACGGCTATCGGCGTGACTACTAAGTTCACCTGCAACTGATAACCGAGAAACTGAAAATGGTAGAAGTGCAAAGCAAGAAAGCGCAAGATAAGCCAGGGGAAGGTAGAAGGCACAAGGAATATTTTGTACCGAAATATTACTTAAAGGTAGCGTTAAGTTATGTTATAAAACTTTCAACTTACTTATAATTCTCTACTATGTCTGAACTATCTAGGAATCAACATTCAATTATCGAAATAAACAAAGCAATCGTTCAAGTCTTATACAACTCATTTCGGCCCATTACTAACACCATTTTCAACTTTCTGACGCAGACGGCATACAGCATAGTCCCCGAGTACGATCCTCCAAGAGTAGAAACAAATCGTCGCCACATGACAGCTAAAGCCTCCACCATTAACCCTCCGCATTATGCGGCCAGCGACCAACGACCAGCAGGCGCGACCGACGACCGACGACCAGGTGTCTCGCACCCATGTGTCCCGCAGTTTATAGTCACGCCGCGGTATTGAGATAGCAAAAGAAGCTGAGTGCAGATAAGCGAATCAGTCCCAATAAACATAAAGTGTGTATGTTACGCCGTCAGAGACTACGGGATCTTAGATAAATGGACGACTGTGTCACACGTTTTATTGACTTAGTCACTCATAATTTGTGATTTCCAACTTGTAACAAAAGCGTAGCAACTGCTACGGTTTTCGTAGACGTTCGGGTTACGACAATCGCTCTTGTGAAATAAGTTATTTGATATCCCGTATAACATTGGCATAGAATCTTACTTAAGAATTATTTACTTATTTATTGATTAATTATTAAAGTCCTTGAAAACATTGCAAGTTGTTAAGCCAAAGTTCGCCAGAAAAACAAACAAATTGGAAGGCATTAAAGAAGCGGCCTCACCGGATAGGGCAAGGTTCGCAGTGCAGTGCGCCGCCGCCGCACCGCCAGGCCGCTCCGGAGACATCCTCGATACGATACGTATCGTAACACTTGCGCTGCACGTCCAGTCGTCCACCTTGCAATACGCGACTCTAAAAATGTCAACGAGTTTTATAATGTAAGGTAATCGATACACCGCGACTAGATAAACGGGCGATCGGCCGAGAGCCGAGGAAAATTACGAGAAACCTGCTCGCGCCTGACTTATAGAGAGGTCGACGAGGACCTTCAGTTGCTGATCAATTTGTGGAGACAACCAGTGGAATGTAGCACATGGGTTCAGCAGAGCTTAAAGGTACTGGAATCAGATTAAATAGAAACACCAGAACTTGAAACAAACAAAGTATTGCTCTATTCATCTCAAAACCTCAAAACTTAAACCTAGTGATTACCCACATTATTAATGGCTTATGGTATACTAAATGTAATAAAGAAATAATAATAAATTGTTCTTTGTTATTTATTTATTTATTTCCACAAAGATTCTATAGCAAATAGATCGGTAAGTAACAGGTTTGTGCTATTGCGAAGCATCATACCTACATCTGTTTTCCTTGTTTGAGTCATACAGTCGGCGCGGGAGCGTAACGACAAACACATAGCAGATCTTTTACTATTAAATGTGCCAGACAAACAACAATACAGAATAACATACGCGAAACTAAACTTATACCTACCTTTTGTTCACTAGATACTCCTCCTGCACGGCCGAAACTCCTTTCAAACAATAACCAAGATCAAATATTTCAAGATGTTCAGGATTACTGAAGTTATTTCTATGATTTATTTTATTAAATATATATTTAATAAAATAAATAAAAATGTACATTTCAATTACATAATGCTTTAGCACATAATTATGATTTGGAGATCACCAAGCAAGGAGACGCTTGTGTAAGGTGACTCCGCTCTTCACGTAACATTACACAGTGTATGCAATTGAAAAAGAAAATACAAAAAGGAGCGCGCTTGTGTGATGTATGTGGGTGTAGCAGTGATCTTCAGCATTTGGTAACGTTAGGTTTAGAGACAGTTTCGCATTATAATATCAACCTGATTACGATCTAGGGATAACAGAACATCCAATTATAGATAACCGTATAATTGGAACAATACATTGTGGTTTGACCTTTTCAGAATGATTAACTAACGATGAGTTTTCCCGATATTACTGCCACCGTGTTTAGCGCTGAGTTGTCCCATTCGTCTGAACTGCCACAAGCTGACGTGTAGCTGGAATTGCCTTTAAAAACTGCAGAGTGCGGGTATCAGAGGACAATCATAATATATTCCCAGGTGCAGTCGGGAGGCAGGCAGGGTGACACGTCGGGCTGGCCTGCGACGACGGCGCATGCGGGCGGTAATTACGTAATTACTGCATGCTGGCCGATGTGTATCTATGATGACGGAAAACTATTAGTTTTTTTCAGTGCCTGAAATACGTATGGAATCATTGTATTCATATTCATTTGAAGCTTCATCTTATTATATTTGTATAAATACACTATTCTAAGCTTTGACCATAACCGAGGCCCTATTCCTATCGGTACGCACTTTACTCAATACATTCGCGGACTAACAGTGTTCAAAATTATTCAGAGATTAGCCAAACAATATTAATATTCTACAAATATTCTCGATGTGACGTTTGAGTCAACAGATCGGTTTTCGATCGGCCATTAATACACGGCTCATAATTTATCTCAATTATAGTGAGGTCAATATTCAAATGTAACAAGCGCAGGAGTCGTAAAGTTTTCATGTCACCTCATTAAGCGAGCCGCGTTAAGGCCGATCATTTGCGAAATCCTCTACTTCAGAATGCCAAAGATCATGATCTGTTCGAATGTTTTTTCTAATGATTGGAGGTCGTCGGAGCAGCGGTACCGCCACTAAATTGTCACCAAGTCACGCTACATTTACATATTGATAGTGGTATAAGTTCGCTATATTCGGCTAACGAGCCGCTCACTAAAAAACTAATATCAGTATATCACACTCATCCGCGTTTTGGACACAACCACATTCAATGAAAACTCTAAAATGGTCACAGCAAGTGCGTTGGAGTCGCCATTATATATTTAAATATTTATTTTTAAACTAATTGAGTTGTTCAGAAAATTTAATACAGTAAACTGCATAATTATATTAATTACCTGCCTCTTAAATTAACGAAACGTGAAATAATTTGGATCAGAAAAAAAAACTCATTTACTATTCAGAACACAATCTTGTATTTACTGCGCTTCCATAATATGACTATATCCGTCTTTTACGAGCAAAAACGCTACGATATTGGAATGGTCATTGAGCACATTAGCGTGTACGTTAATACTGTCAAAATGTCATATATCATTAGAAAAAATTAATCGTGTCTTTTATTTGCTCTGAAATTGCAAACTTGTGTGTTGGTGCATGGAGAGTTGCGTTGTATTAGCATAAGATAGGGTTGGTTTTGTTAAAGTGCGCGTGTTTACGGGAATGTAAGCATGTTCTCCATATATGGTAATAAGCGAGCTTGTGCATGAAAAGTTGGTTGTTTTTGTGGTGCGTGGTGGATGGTAACATCTATAACTGCGAACACAATCAACCGGATCGTTCCGTGCCACTGGACGCCGCCATTATTTGGTCTTGCGATGTTCGCGACCACGATGTTTTCCTACTGAAGGCGTTAGACGCTGAATACATGCTGTAATTGGATGATGCAATATTACTATGATTTGCAACATCTGTACAAAACAATAGCTGGTCAAGTACAAACTTAAGAAGGGAACAGATTAAATTAATCATAGAAAAGGATATTACATTACCTCCATGTATTGTATGCTAGAAAGAACCAGTAGGTAGAAAGTCTACTTTCAAAATATAACAAGAAATGCAGTTTAAAAAACATTGTACAAACAAAAATTGCGAATACATTTATACCTTTCAAGGACAAACTAAGTTACTCTAAAACTTTCTTCGTAACACTCGAAGATTAACTGAAATTATGTTTAAAATCTTATATTCGGTGAACACTAAGCTTTACCTACAATCCGTGTACACGCGACGACTCCACCGCCGGCCGTAGCCAACAAAAACCTGTTCTACTCATTATGAAACACGAAACTATGATATTTGAAGTGGGCTCGCTCTCCGCAGCCGTCCGCACCGGTCCGCAGCCGTCCGCACAGCTCCGTGCGACAGCCGACTAGCGACAACGCGACACATCAATATACCGTACTGTTATCTAGCAAGCCTTCAGTTGGGAGCAACCGGTATCGAGGCGAAACTATTCTAATAAAAATGAACCAAAACCAGTCCAAATTAATGATAACATGTTGGAAAATGGTGTTTTATAGTATAGTATAGTACAGAGCAGGCCGTCAGCGTCAGCGTCGAGCGTAGGATGAGCCCGATCTAGTCGCCGCGATATCTGTCTGTTTACTAATAACTTATCAAACTTAATTGTCCCAGCTCTTCCTCCGCTCTTCGTACAAAACCCAACAAATTAACATCGATCTTTTGAAATCTCAATTTGAAACTGAATTTATGTGTATGCTAAATAAAAGTATATAACCGTAATAAAAGTGTAATAGAGTAGGATTAAGCAATTAAATAAAACTGTAATTCAAATAGGAATCTTTCTGATTTGTGAATAATATTGAGTATGTCGTTAATGATCATACTGGAATACTTTCTACGGCAATCCTGCATTAATGTGTCTAGACTAGTAGGTAACACAATTTTGAAAACATTTCTATAAACGTAAATTAAATTTTAGTGCTAGCATGTCACCTTGTGAGTGATATAATTGGCGTATGCTCGGTGGAACAATGGTGGTGCGCGTGATCAGTTGATCACTCGGTGACCGCTGACAGCCGCAATTTGTTCCTGATATATCGCGCCTACCGATTAATCGCTTCTTTGTAAAATGATTGATACGTTACGACCATTCCGGTTATTATGGCCATTGTGTGGCTACCAAACGGCCACTATCACCCATTATCATAACATTTTAATACATTATAGTTTTACGACTCCGACACCCGAGCTGTGTTTAGTGGTGATCGTGAACAAATATCATCATCTCATCAATATTATATTTCACAGATATTTTAATAAAAATAAATAGCGTAATGCTAGGTTTATTGGTGTTTGATGAAATTGAAACTTTAATAGTAAGTGGATGATGAAATTGTAGGTAATGTTGCTTGAAACTTGACTTCTGACGATATTTTCTACGAACATCACGGTATATTGGATCGATTTGATCGGATTTTTGTGTAAATACATGATAGTAAATAAGTATGGTGTAGGCAGGGAAATTTTTATATTATAAATTCCATACAGTGGCGCTTGCATATCGTATGCACCTTCTGTAGTAATCGACACATAATGTTAGGAGAAAATTGGTAATCTTATACTTTTGAAACTTCAAAAGAATCTTTTTGTTGGTATGTCTCACACCTACACAATCATAACAGAACGAACCTAAGTTAACCAACCATCTGACGTACTTAATCAACAAAACATACGTTATCAAGACCTGCCATCACCAGCCCATCTAAACACTTGTCAACATCACCAGCAGAACATTATCATAACTCGTGATGATCACTACGGCCATCAAACCGATCAAGCCTGGGCCATAAAAAGCGGCCACATAAATAGTGCGGCCATAGAGATGGCCGACTCTATGATACTACTAATTAGTGGCCACCTAACTGTTCGTGGCTTTACAACATTTTTAATCAGTCTAGATGGGTGCCGTTTTAACACTCCACATATATCTTAGTAATTGAGCTGAATCAGTGGAGTCAAGATCATTTCTTTTTTTACAGTTCGATCCTCCGGCAAAGTTTTATTGGGGTTTTTTTTAATAGAAACCCAGTAGCAACATGGAGCCTGAACTCGTGCACGATTGATGGTAATATGCTCGCCCTCTAAAGTGAGGTGTAAAGTAGTATTGTTGCTAAACAATACACCGACCATTTTCAGACTAAGCTCTACTCAGGCTGGAACTTCATTTAAAGATATAACTAACTTGATCAACATGTTGAAACGCTGTATGTTCCTGCCTACCCCCGTAATGCCAATCTATCAATGTTACACGTACTAATTGCTCTTTGAAGTTTTATTTAAATATTTTTTGTACGTTCTTGTTTTGTATCAATTTGAGCAGTAATTGACTTCATTTCTCAAAGTCACAGCAAGTAAAGTTATAACTGCGAACTGAACATAAAAGAGCCCGAAAATATAATACATTCGATCTAATATGTTATGCGAATTGTAATTGCGTTAGAATTATTTTATTTAAAATATTAATCGAGTAATTAACTCGTTTGCTACATTGGATTTATCAACTAAACCGGTACGGACGTTGACTGATATTATTCCTCAGGCATCGCGCAGTTTGTCCGTTCCGGTATGAACGAACCTCTACGCAGGCTCATAAGAACCGGGAAAGCATTTTCATTTTCATGTAGTTGACGTTGTCTAGAACACAATTACAGCGAAAATAGAACAAAATCATAAACATGGTGTTTACCTCACAATTACTAAGTAAAGAGGTGAGTAAAGTGGTCGTGTCGTAGGCGCGGGCGCAACAGATAGGTAGGCTAACTGCTTGTCAGTGCGTGAGCCTTCCTGTCCTGTGGGTGTACCGCAACTTGTTGTACCACATTTAGAAGTAGCAATTACTTAAACCTATTCTGTGTTATTTTTAGAAAATAATAGATATTCGGCTTTTCGACTCTACGCTGGAAGAGGGATGAGCAGCATTCTCACAATTTTTCTTTAATTATAAACTTTACTGTGTGTTAGGCTTACCTACATTTATGACGGTAAAAGTAAAGCTTTCAGGATACGCCACCTAGTGCAGAATTTGAGCGTTAGATTCGTTTAAACCAAAATTCTTTGTAAACACTGAGTTTACACTCCTGGCAATCAGTTAGGAACGCAAAAATGTACACACTCTTACAGAAATGGGCCCCAAAATGTAAATAAAAGCCGTGAAGGGTGTCAGAAGCAACTCATCCGACTGCTTAACGTTATCCTCCACAGGTGTATCACTTTCCCGGCAGGCGAAGGCAGGTAGGTTAGTAATACCGGATTGATGCGGAGGTATTAGCTTTCCATCTCTGACAACCTGCGAGAAAACTGGGATACGTGAACAGCTGATTCTAGATAGCAATAAATCCGACATATTTCGTCGTTGGCCTAGTGGTCGCAAGAGTAACTGCAGAGCTTGGGGTCCTGGGTTCAATCCTAGGGATAGTAAAATTTCCATAAAACGTTCAGTAGTTTGCTGGAATCTGGAATTGTGGCCACGTTTTGACTCGCCGGTTTCATGAGACTTACATAAAAATTACAACATGTGGTATATACAATACACCTCTGCTTACCGCTTCGCTATCTATCGCTTAAATAATACTTACTACATTGTTAATCTCTGGCAATGTTGGCACTGGCATGTGCACATAGATCCTTGTGTATGCCATCAACCATTTACACGTGTGGCCTGAAATAAAAAAAAAACCAAAACCTTGTTTTGAAAAACGAAAACCTTTAATAGTAGGTACTAATTAAAACCAGTTATTGAGTTTTTTTTAAACGAGTATTGTTTATGTTAATAAGGCACAGAGCTAACCAGAGACTATGGCTCGTGTAGCGATAACGCGGCACAACGAACGCGGCTAGCTGTAAGTCGTCAACAACTGATGCTATTTCCTACTTATTAATCTAAAGTAGGTACAGGTTTGGCCTACAGGCTTCATGAAAAATACCTTTACAATACACGCAAAAAAAAACAATTAATTGTATCGCCGCTATAAGTACTTACTATCTCAACAGGTTTCCTTCTAAATAAGACCCAAAAAATAATAGTCAATTACAATTATAGCATAAGGGAGTTATGCCCTCTGTTCCGTCTCGTCACTGTCCCGACTCGTCACTGTCCCGACTCGTCACTGTTCCGTCTCGTCACTGTTCCGACTCGTCACTGTTCCGTCTCGTCACTGTTCCGACTCGTCACTGTTCCGTCTCGTCACTGTTCCGACTCGTCACTTTTCCAATTCGTCATCAAAAAACAAAAGATCACGATTTACAACTGTTTCAAATATTTTTGTTTTCATAGTACCGATTCGTCATGATGCTAAAGTATCGTCAAATGGACAAACTATACAATTCATTTTTATTATACGGTAGGTAGGAAAGGAACCTTTACACAAGTTTTGTAAACGGGATAATATATTATTATGCTCATCCCCAACGACGACACTACCAAAATTGATGTAAACATATGTACATTTCACTCCTATTTTTTTAAATGTGATGCTTGATTGTCTTTTTTCATGCGACAAAACTTGTTACATTTACTAAATAATCACAAGAAACTCATAACAACATTCATAGAGTTACAGTCAAGTGTCGTTGACTGTACCCCAGCAGCATCGCCAAACTGTTACTACTTCAACATTAAGACGCTATTAAAGTCAAATTCCTCGTAAGTCCAGTGATAGCAAACGCGACTGCTGACCGTGAGGTCCTGGGTGCGATTCCCAGGCCGGGCAATTTTTTTTCAAGTTTTTCCATCAGAAATTTCATGGAGTCTGGGTTGTGTCCAGTCAATAGCAATAGGATCGCCCCTAATAAATGGGACGAAAACATCACTGGCAAAATGTGGGTGTACTAGTAGCTACACCTCAACCTAACCCTTCGGGGATTACAGTACAAGCGTGATGTTCTGTAGATCTGTAGTTGAGTGTACAATATTCCACAAAGTCAGCTCATTACTTGTAATCGTCTCAATTACAGAACAATGAATTGCAGCGAGCTTGCTCCGCATGATACCGCTCATTATCACATAGCACACACTTAACAATACATACCGCGACGTCATGGAGCCATGTATCGTCCTGAGAGGGTGAGCAGGACTGTACTGATGCAGCAAGCGAGCCTCTAACAATTTAAACTGAAGATTTGGTTGTGCTTTTATCGTTAGTCTATGAAGAACCCTCTGCTTTTGTCAAAGATTTATAGAGTAGGATGTGCCTTCTCGATACTACTGGGGAGCGAAATTAATGATTTTATTTTTTGGCCCTAGGAGAATACCAGTTCAGAATTCTTCCCGACTTCTAACTACGAATGGAAAAATGTTCAGACATTTTTGTTATGTTGTTCATTCCGTCTGTCATTTTGAATGCTCTTCAGTACATTTCTATGTTGAGACAACATAGTACAACATAGCTACGAGCAAAGTAAGGCGTCTCTAAAGACATCTATAACTCCAGGTAACGGTGACACACAACGCGTTGCCCGAGATACGTGTCGTCTTTATTGAGACCGATATCATGCAGTCCCATTCAGTCCGTAATAAAACGGATGCAACAAAGTATTACATTGACTTTACAATCGGAACTATGCAGGTCGTACCTTTAACGGCTACATCCGAGGGAAGTCGTCAAAACATATCCAACCGCCGCCATATTAATCTAGCTGTCGCATAAAAACCATAAATAACCTGATTTGGAGATAAAAATAATTGAAGTGCAGCTTACTGCATGTTCCCTTCGCAGGAACCCGTCACGAGCGCCGCAAACGAAAAACTATCATCTCCCACAACCGTAAATACAGATTAGGACTCATATCCACTCGTGCATCGATTTGCAGCGCCATCAAATATTGACGCGTCCCGCACCGCGGCGCCCGTACTGCTCGCCGGGGATGCATAATTCTGTGAATATGGTTTACGACCCCCCCCCCCCCGCCCGGCGCGCCCCTGCATAGCCTGTATCCTGCAGGAGACTGTGCCCCCCCGTACTGCCCTACATCTTCATAAAGTATGAATCCTCGCGTCAGGTGCGATCGGTTACAGCCGCGATTTATTATCGCTCCGATATGTACCGTTACGCATCTCTCCCCGTTTTATTTGGAACGTATTATTGAATTATTGAGATGTTATGCGTTAGTGTTACAGATATATTTCAGAGTAGTTCACGGTCGACGAATCTCGTTTTGCGTAACTTTTAATGTGTCCAGTGGCATCTTTGTTTTTGTTTAACATATTTCTAAATCGACATTTGTGTGCAGCGTGATGTGTTCTGAAGCTCGTTCAAATGTCATCAATATCATTAATTTCATCAAGAGTTTCTCAACCTCGTGGTATCTGCGTCATTAGGCTTTCAGCAACACGTTGCAAGGTCTGCGTCGTCCGCCTACTGCTGTACAACGTTCACTGCTTACATCCGTTCGTTTATCAAACTGTACGATAAGTGAAGCCTCGTTTCGGTTGTCGTCAGGTGTTAGTACACGTTTACCTAGTCGCGCCCACATTCCGTTAGCCGTCGACCAGTCTGGTGGCATCCTCACCATATTTCCCAACACTCGCCGCCGTTCAATATGCCACTACTAATGTCCAGAGCGTAAATTAAAATATAATGTCGAAATAAATGTCACCGTTTCTAATGGTGTTCGACGATTTGCGATATTTTATTGCAAAATTTCTAGATCATTAAAATTATCTTAAAATAACAGTTTAGAATACAAGATACCTCGTTTAGAAATCTGCGCATTTGAATATTTTTTTGAAATACATTTTATCTAGCTTCTTCATGGACAGCAACAATTAGTGTGCAGAAGTACAAGTTTATTTTTCATAATAAGAAGTTATATTTATGTTGTCTTTAGGGATTCTAAAAGAGTGATAGAATATTCGTATTAGGCTGTCGTGGGACTCTCCTTTTAGATTTTTGGATAAAATAAAAGCTGACTTTACTGTCTACAGGGGAACACCAGGTAACAACTTCTTTATTTGTTCCACACGATGTTAGAAAATGTATGAATATGTCCAAATCAAAATATGCAAGATCTTGAGTTCAAACTGTTTTCTGCACGCATAATATTTACAAAGTCGCTGCTAACTGGTGCTTCTGCTAACGCCTCAGTAACGTCATAGCCTAGCTCCATAAACTACAGCTACAGGCACATTATACGCGAGACCGTGATATACTGTAATAATCAGGAGGATTTCGTTTTTATATATCGTTATTTTGGTTTTACAAAACTGTCAAATAAATTAGGAAAAAGCTACACCTATTAAATTCTAGGCAATTATTCCTGGAATTTCAACGACACATCAGTGCAAATACTTGCGCTCTTACTGCTATATCATAACAATGTGCTGCGTCCGGCAATACCAACGACGCAGCTTTATGTGTCCCGGCTAAATCACACTACGAAGATTGAGGAGATCGTGGAGTATGTCCGAGCGAAGACCAGCTGAACCTTGAGGGTTGAGAAGTTGGAGTCGTTTGTGGTGCGAATTTCGACTCATCATATTGAGAGCTTCCTCAAGGAAGAGTTTTGCCCGAAGGGTGTCATGTATCGGCGTTTTCGCGGACGGCTACGCGACACCACGCAGCGCAGTCTATATTTTCTGGTTTTTTATAAATATGTATGATAGTCTATAAGGTTATATATGTTATGGGTCTTTGTTACCATCAATAAATGATGTATTACTATTATTATATAAAGGTGCTGCCAATGTCAAATTGTTACTATTCATGAGCGGCTGACAGAGTCAAAGAATAAATAAGGAACTACTGACTTTCCATATCCATAATAAATAATTTTTCATAATTTTTGCCTAATTTGGCCACACCCATAGAGCTTGATGGTGGTCTACAAACACCTGAGACCACACGCCATTAACAATAAATCTTTAATTAATTTCACACAAACGAATTAATGAATAATAACAAATTAAAATAACACATTAATCTCATTTTGACTTGCGCCAAATTATCACGCCATATGAATCATAAGCGACAGTTTAGTGGCACCGTTACTTATGCGATTACCAATTTTAATGTTTTTCTTGCAAACGTCTAGTCAAATATAGTGAAAATGTAATTAAATTATCATTATAATAGAAGCTTATATGATTATGATAATTAATTTCTAAACGGTCCGCTGTAAGTGCGCGCTCGTCTTCTTTGGCACTTCCATAATGACTGGAAAAATATCGAACGTGTACACAGGTTTGTTACAGCGATCCGATGTAACCATTATAAGAACTGATATATCACCTGTGGCAAACAATAAATGAATTTGAATTTGATTCTAACACCCCCACGTAAACAAAAGCCTGTCAAAGTACCTGAGCTGCGGTAAAAGATAATTCTAGAGATGTAAATAATATTTGGTGTTTGTGTCAAGTTTCAACTATTTGTATCTATTTATTTTTCCGCATATTCCGTAAAGGAATGTAAATGTCAGTCGTAGCTTTAATGTACTATATCGTATAGTTCCGCCTGCCCATTTTGGCTTTTGCCATTTTGATGAGTTCTTTATTGAAATAGTCCATTATTATATTTAAAAAGATATTCTGCTTATGTATCAATAAAGAAACAAATGCGATAAATATTTATAAATGCTCACCAGTAGCGTTCGACGGTGTTTTATATTAATAATATTAATTTTCGACATTAATTTGTGCAACCCGACATATTGCTAACTGGTTGGTCTGATCAATTCGCAATATTTTATATTTATCTTCGGATTAATACAAGTATTGCCTGTGACGTTCGTTAATCACAGAAATAACCTAACCTGAAACTGCAATAATGACTGTAAGAAATAACAGTGACCCGTCCGTCTCCTATGACGACGTTGCAACCTTCTCGCCTTTTAGTTTTCCAAAAATTACCATGACGTCTAAGCCACTTTCTTTTTAGGATTTCATCTGTCACATGATATCACTAACAATTTCTAAGATAATATAAATTAGTCTTCCAATCTTTGACGTCATTATTTTCTTTAAAAAATAAAACGGCTGAAATAAAAGTAGTAACACACACGTGGCGATACGAATGTTACTATATCGTCTCGTATATTCAGATCTTCTCTTTGCGTATTATGTTATGACAGGTGAATCGGCGGGTGATTCATTTCGCTGTTTATTCTGTTTTATTGTTCGTACGAGCGCCGCGGATTATGGTGACAAATGTTTTAAATGTTGCTAACTCACAGTTTTACTTCAGAAAACTAAAGATATCTTCTATCGTTGAAAGTTTTTTGAAGGAAAAAGTGATGAGCGAGGAGGTGTTATAAAACTGTTAGGTAGCATTGAGAAAGAAGGCTATCGACTAGGTAAATGTCAAGTGACAGAGTGTTGCATAATTTTCGTAAAATTAGGAATGTAAATGTTAATACTTAATTTATAGTGATTGTAACAGAATTTAAGATATATGTAGTATCTTTGTTTATTCTATAAAAAAATACAGGCCAGTTTATAAAATACCTCTTAAATATATTTTTTAATTTCATAGCCGTTTCGTAAAGTGACCGAAGGCGAATGGCGCATTATTAATAAAGGCGTAGCTGCACTCTAATAAGAGTTGCTCGTAAATCGTTCTCAACAACAGATCCCGAATTACGACCGAACTGTTGTTACTTTTTATATTTCACTTTCCACTTTTTACACGTACGCCGCACTGGGGACGCATAGAGCTAGGTAAGGATTAGACGGGGCACTCCTGAAAGAAATAATACCTAAAGAAACAAAAGTATTTGCAAGTTTCAGGATTAAATAGAGTTACCTAAGTTCAAAAAGTTCTTTAACGAAAGTTTTAGTTTTTAGGGTTCCGTACCCGAAGGGTAACCAACGGAACCCTATTACTAACCCCCCGCTGTCCGTCCGACCATCCGTCCGTCTGTCAGCGGGCTGTATCTCATGATCCGTAATAGGTAGACAGTTGAAATTTTCCAAAATACGTGTTTCTGTTGCCGCTAAAACAACAAAAAATAAATTAAAGCTTAAAGGAGCTACTACGATAGTACGGAACCCTTCATGCGCGAGCCATACAGTTGGCCGATTTTTTAGATATAATAATGCCGATGCATTGCATATTATAGTAATATTCTTCATTGTTTTTCAGAAACGCACTTTGTTAATGTATATTATAAAAAATCTGTAATAAGTAGGTGCCCTTAATGGTAGACGTCTAAATACATTGTGACGACAGCCGCGCGGTGCCCTTTCTAACAATACGTGCGTCTACAAACTAAACCCTTTTGCGCGGTCTGCGCCAATAATGAAATCTGGGGTGTGAAATAAAAAGAAAAAAC
Organism: Noctua pronuba; assembly: GCA_905220335.1. Classification (NCBI taxonomy): domain Eukaryota; kingdom Metazoa; phylum Arthropoda; class Insecta; order Lepidoptera; family Noctuidae; genus Noctua; species Noctua pronuba. Next base: position 18,746,434 of record LR999896.1, read on the forward strand.
TCTCTTAATTAAATTTTCTTTTAGCAAAATTTAATAAACGTAGGGGCGAGTGTGCCGCCCGCCCGCGCCCGCGCCGGTGCCGCCACCTACCGACCAGCTGAGCCGACCGTAACTACCTAACTGTATTTATTTGGAAAGTGGGACTCGTATTTTTGGAAAATGTTTTCAGAAGAATTTTGTTCTGTTTTTTTTAAATAGTAATTTTATTTCGAAATAAAAAAAAATTAAAAATTTCTTTGCAGTGAAGATAAACAATTTTCCTATTATTTATCAGATTTTCAGGAAGTTGATCCATGTGGAGTTTTCGCATGAATTGCATGCACATAGCATTACAAACTAGCTTGTTGTAAAGAAGAAGAATTCAACGAAGTGAGTTTCAGAGGAAAATATTCAGAAGTATGCAAGGATTTTAAATGCCTTCAAAAGCAGAGTCGAGGGTCTAAGTTGGTATTCTATTTTATGCTCAGTGGGCTAACGGTCATTAGTAGCAAATCCATGAGATAGGCGTCCAGCGCTAGATGCTCGACAGGTAGCGGAGGCGCGGCGCGGCGCGGTTCTGGAGCGATATTTAAATAAACACTTAGCAACAATAAGCGATAAGTGCCGCCCCGCTCAAACTCGCGGCAGATACCGACCGACATACGCACGGTACTGACTGCACAACAAGTACATTGGCTTTTCGACAAACTGAAAAGATGATTAGAAAAAATCTTTTTATGTTTGTAGCAATTCGCTGAAAGAAAGGTTCTGTCAGGCATCTCTCTAAAAACCTTGACGAATCTACTCAATATCACGTTTAATTTATGACCAAAGTATGTACTTTACTTGGTCCTACATACTTATTACTTCTTTCATTCGTAGACATTAGTAAGAATAGCTAAAGAAAAGCAACTCCATTTAATTATCAAGTTAGCTGCGAGTACAAAGCAACAATTTTCTTATTTGCGAGTGACACAAAAAGCCACACCATCACGTATCGCGTGTAACTAATACTTCACATTAATAATTACAAATACCTATATAATTGCAATGGCCGCTCAGCGCTCGCGTCGGCACAGCGCGCAGCGGCACAGCGCGCTGTTTCTTCATAAATAACTACCAATGTATGGATTCCTCTCAAATTATTTAGCAGTATATAATGCTCATTTAGCTGATGCGAGCTCGTAAGCTCGCTCCCGTCACATTACCGTTGCACCGCGGAATGATTGAGATCTATGGTGGAAACATTCAGCTGCATTGTTGCTGTTCCACCTTTCTATTCTTAATTATCAAAGAAATTGTTGATAAATCAAGTGTCTGTAATTTTATTGTGATTTATATATTTTTTGTTGAGTTCTACTCAATTTTTTGCAGTGATTATGTTTGATGCAGTTTTAAATCAACAGACATTAATTGCTTCCCACATCTTTATTTCTAATATTAAACAATATTTTACACAAAATAAGACTCCACAAAAAATAAATAAAAAATCAGTGTGTGTGTGTGTTGTGCTGACGGTACGGGGTGAACCTTACTCCACGTATCATAGCCTCATGAATAATGCACGCCGCTCCAAATAATATACGATTACACTGTAGTCTGTAGGAAAATGCACTTTCTTTGTCTCGTCTGTTTGTCCGCCGAATTCGGGTAATGACCGCGACCAACGCAATGCCTTCCACTGACTAGTGAAGATGTTGGCTATCTAGACTTTGAGACTTGATATTTTGGTTTTCAAGATAGAGCAATTTAATTCATGTTTGATTTTATTTATGGTTAGGTGATGACTTGTATTGTGATCAATTTATTGTCTTTATATGCATGACTTGCTTTAATGCTGTATTACGGGTTGTTAATAAAATGTTTTCCTGCCAATAGGAAGAGTTTTCAGTTCTTTCTCCATAATGAAACATTGAAAACAACGTGAACTGTTGCACGAGCAACGTCTCTACGTCACCGTGACATCAGATAGCAGCGCCTGGCTCGGTAAAATCGTAACCTTCCTAATCGCCGCTAAACTAATCTACGTTATTTTATTTATTGCTCTAATTGTTGTTTTTCTGCCATCGCGTCTGGTTCCAAGTTAATCAGTGCGAAGTAGCCGGTGTTCGTATTTTATTGTTTTTAAACTACTACCATTTACGTCATTTAGACGAGTCGCTCTGTGTGCGTTATAATTTGTCTGAGAATCCTAATTTATGGCCGGAGTCCCACTGAGTGATTTATTTTATTCAGCATTATGTTGCTTTTCCATTTGAGTTGAAAAAGCAATCATAAAATTAAAGATACAAAAACAAATCAAAGATACTTTCAACTCTTTTTTTTTAAGATCAGCAAGTATTACACGAATCGTTTGATCTCCTCATTGTTATCGAGCAAAATCATGAGAAAAGTCATAGTTAGTGAAGTGATTGTGTAGTAAACAGTTACGCCCATCCGGCGGGCGTCGATATTGTTAGCCTTTGTTGTTCAGACGCGCCACGCTCGTGCCGGATCGCTGTTATTAGCGTATCTGTTAATTGCGCAATTTGCAGCTGCTCCGCGGGCTTGCCACGCCACAGCACGGGCCAGCACGCGCAGTATCACCACTCACGAACATAGCTCTATTGAGTACCTGAAAATTGCATATAAGACTTTCCAACAAAGGGCACTAAACTAAAGATATTTCGCTTTTTAAGTAACCAATCTCTTGCTTTTCTATTCTGACTTATCTCTCATGGATGTTAGCCCCAGACTGAACCCACTGCAATCACAGTGTCAGTGTCATTGTAATGTAAAATCGCTGTGAATAATTTATTTGCGTGATCAGTCCAAGGACCGAACGTGGGACAGTGATCGCTTCCCAGAAGCGATAGCACAGCATCTATTACGCGACACGCCTTACTGTGGGAACGTTCGAACCTAGCTGAGTAGCTGATAACCTAGTCATAGTGTAATAGTAGTAGTCAATGCCTAATGCGAAGAGAGTGAATATTTGTGCCAAGTTTATAACAAGAATTTGTGTATTTGTACGCCTACACTACACTACCCTGTGATGAAATAAAATAGCATAAAATAACATTTCACCCTATTTCGTAACACGTATTTCAGATTATCCCACTTTCTTCTAAATTACAACGCAAAAGTCAAATCTGTCTCTCAGGTCCAGGATGCTGCGTGTCTTACGTTTGATTCCCGGATCTACATATTCATATTATTAAAGTCTGAAGTTCGTAATGTTAAATTGCTTGAATGCTGAAACAGAAAATGAGAAATGATGTCAAAATAAATAGTTGATAATATCGATCAGTCTATACGCATTATTGCAATAATGTACAAATATTTAATTGCCATAATTAATAATTAATGAGTACCGTGTCGTCGAACGATACCAAAGGTTAACAGACGACACTGAACACTAGACAACAGAATTACTCGTCGTAATGTGGAGGTGTTATTTTATAACGACGTCGGATGTGTAGGGAAGTGCAAAAAACTATGAAATGCCTTCTCGTAATACCGAGAACTGTAAACAGGAACTTACGGAGAGGGGGACACAAGTAAGGAGTTGTAGATAACCTGTATAAATATACATATTGTGTTGGTAAATAGATATACTGTCCACCTGGTGGAAAGTGGTTATTGGCGCCAAAGGAGACACCTGCAACATCAGTTTTTGAAGTGCTTAATTATGAAGTTTAACATTGAGCCTGACATCGTCACACCGGTAGCTAGGTACTTAAGCTTGCATTGCTAGATGAAGTAGTAAGATAGTATGACTGGATGTCAAACTGCCAGAGGTTGATCCATAAAACTACTACTACAGTTAGTAGTAGGCTACTAGAAGTGCCACACGCACGAACCAACTTGCTCAGCAAAGCGCCACTGCAGCGTGCCTTCCACGCACTGAATGACACTGCTGACAGGATCGATTTATTTTTCTACTCTTCGAATGACTTCACAAAAATAATAAAACATAAATTAAATAGGTATGTGTTATGTTATTTAAGATAGTTATAAAAGATATTTTAATTAAGGACCACGCTACCACATTAGGCAGTTCCTGTAATGATACAAATGTTTGTGATAAATAAAATAGAGTGTGCAGGTAAGACGGAATGCACATAGAACGGCATGAAGGGGAGGAGACCTAAGGTATACGCAGGAGCGAGTGGAACAAGGCTGCCAATAATTATGCTGATGGTGGTTGTACTTTCCCAGGCAAGCGGGTCCACTGTATTTTTGTATTTAAAAAAGACAAACCGACGACATGTTTCTTTACGCAAGATTGTTCCCTTTCCACAAAGGAGCAGTGGTCAAAGAAGTGGTATTCAAAAAGTAATAATGCAGCTGTCGAAACGCGTACGAGACGATTGAAACCTAAACGTTTGTCTTCAACAGTGAGATATGAGTCGTTACAATACAAACAGTAGAGTGTAGTCACCTCTGAGGGTAAGGAAGGTATTCCAGAAGGCACACTTCATTCAAACAGCAAACACAACTGACCATAGATGGTAAAAGAAACAGATACCGAATACCGATAGAGTCTGGGCTGCACGCTCTGGTGTTTGTGGATGTTGTTCCGATCAACTTTTGTTAAAAAGAACGTGGGCTATGGGGGATACAAGACATGGCCTTCTTCAACCTGACTTTGTTTAATGAAAGTCTCTGAAAGATGATAATTACTATTATATAAATAAATAACACTTTATCCAGAATTCGAAATGACCGTTCATTGCTAGGGTTTTCGTTGCACTCCTAAGCAGTGCTTTTCTCTTGAGACAAGCCGCTGCCTTTAGCACTGTGAAAGAATATCTAAGATTTTGGTTTACTTTCATGCGTAACCACTGGCTCTTCTGTATGTAGTTCCTGTCGCGAGTACGTGTCGTATGCTCGTCACGCGCGCACATCTCGCCGCGCCGCGACGTCGCCGCGCGTAGTAGCGCGTGTGTGGGGGGCCTAACGTAGGATTCTCATCGCACGGGTATTTTTAGACGCCGCCACTTGGTTACAAGTATACAGCCATGTTGAGGTAATGCAACCTATTAAACTTATCTTCATTCAACTTAGTTTGAGTTATGTAAACACGCAGAAACATAAAAGTGACCATTTCGTTTCAATTTCCATTCGGGTAGATATTGTAATTGGATTTTCTCTAAGCTCTTTGCAAGGAGTTGAAAATGACCAACGTACGTGGCAATAGGGAACATCGTTTTATATGGGCCTTAATTTACAGTGCACTAATTGTAGGTAAGTATTACCAATTTTAAATAGATTCAAATTCAAATTCTCGGTAGATACATATCTACCGAGGTCTTACCAAATACCTTTAAGCACGTAAACCTTCTCATAGCTTTTTTATTGCATTCGTGATTGTACATCAGTTTTGTGAATTAAATTAAAAAAATATCATTTTATGTAAGTGATTGATTGTGAGTTTCAATCGCTATGAACAAACATTAAGGATACAATCTTCATACATTACGATAGCGCCCTTTGAAACATGTAGTCAAGAGTTGCGTCAGGCGCACTTCCCGGCGCTGTGTACCACCAGGCAGGCAGGCGCAGGTAGGAAGTGATAGTTTACCGCAACAACACCTGTTATTGGTCAAGCATAAATAACACCTTTATGCCCTAATGATTTACTATGCACGACACTGTCCGCATCACTTTGCTATCCATTGCCTTCTCGCTACAGCGCAGACATCGATGTCTCCTAAGTCAAACAGCAATGAATTCGAAATAGGAAAGTGCCAGGCTACGGGAGTACTCACACTTGTCAGTATCAATCAAGCACTTCGGCAGAACTGTGATTTTGTTTAAGTTATTGCTGATTGATAATGATAAGTGTAGTTAGACCTCACCTGCCTACTTTAAACTGAATACTCTTTAACTTTTCGCATAGTTAAGTAGACAAGATGCATGGCCAGGCGTGTCATATGATACCACAAACATGTCCTCGATGGCTATCGAACGTCTATTTGTAAAGACAATAATTATAATCTCGACATTGTAGAGAAACTAAACATTAAATACATTATTTATTCATGGCAAGGAAAACAACAATATAATGGGAATGTGATAGAAATATGAGCTTGAGCATTCGATGAAGGTAGAGTTTCTGCGTGGTGCAAAGGTAGGAAGGCAAGGCAGTGGGAAGATATCTATTAGCACACAGAAGTGGCAACTGAAGCACATATATATCTGTCTAGTGTCTGAACCCCAGCTATAACATTGTCATTAATCAATGTTGGTGTCGTGTCAGCACGCCATGACAAGATGTGTTCATAATTCGATTCAACCCATGTTCGCCTGATAGTCGTTTACAAAACGTGATGCATCCCACAAACGTCTTCCGTGGTATACGCTCGAGGGCGACATGTGAACGGCCGCTAAGTCAAAGCTCTCGCCCTTGAAATAAAAGGTCCGCAGCGAAAAGTATATTAATATTCAGTGTATCTTGAGGGAAGTTAAATAGCCGTGTATTTGTATTCATTATCCTCCGAGTCTAACCGCTTACGTGTGAGCCGAATAGTTGAGCGACGCGACCGGGCGCCGTGTCCGTTGTCGCACGATACGACAAGTGAAACAGGGTCTACAACGTATATAGTATCGTGAAGATATGACTGAGGAACTACTCAATTACACCTATAGATAGATTTAAGAATTCGCTCTAAGCTCTATCCTCAACACTCCTCAATCAAGTTTTTGTACTGCAAGAACGAGCAGCCAGATCTTTCGAAGCATGCTTCAGGTTCTGCAAAAGTTGCAATCAATAGAAAGGTTTTGGTTGTTTGCGACCTGTAAGTATGCTATATATCACAAACATAGCAATGACAAAATGTACGATTATATCAGAATTTGGCTTCTACGTATAAACGTAAAACCTAAATTGACACACTAATTGGTGATTTCCTGAATGACCTGATACTGTGAACAACGTAGCCGAGCACTAACAGTTTTGTCTGGTGTCAGTGTGGCGGCGGCGGCGGCGGCGGCGCGGTGTGCGGGTAGCATTAGTCCGCATTAGCCACGCCGCTGCCGCTACGTGTCCTATTGTACGTCTACCTCAGCTCTCCGGTAGGTGACCATCGGCAACAATACGTCGCGACGCAACTGACGCGGGTGGAACATTGATGCCACACGTCGCAGGAGCCTTTGTTTCTAGTGAGTCGTTACCACGTCTCATCCTTGTTGCTACATCATTGTCGTGTTAGTTTTAGAAGTGAAAGAAATGGATGCATCATCGGGAATAAAAGAACATTGTAAAGAGTAGTCCGGGATGATTAGAATCTAATCGAAACATAATGCATTCTCTATTCAAAGTGTACTAAGTAGTAGTGGGTAGTGTTTAGGTACCTACTAGTGTTGACAATGGCTCGAGCCGTTCTGTTGACCCTATAAAGGACAACTATCAAGAATTTACGCATTGCTAATAGTAGACAACCTTGAACACCGCCAACTTAGCAATAAACAATGAGATTTTACTCCAACTACTAATAAATTCCAATGCTACATAAACTTACGAGTGCAGCACTGACCACGACTTCGTGTCTCTAATCGCCGCCAGCCCAAACTCGGCTCGCCATCCATAATGTTAGAGCAGCTATCTAACAAAGAACAATATTTTAATATTCCCCAATAGAAAAGGCAGTATAATCCTCGTCTCACTAAATAGGTATACTTAATCAATGAGAATCTAAGCATTAAATCCCCCACGCCGCCGATACGTATCGAATCGGGATGACGTCTCATTCGTCCGATTTATAGCGCGTGCACACTGCGATCGATAGACGTGCTCGACCACCCATATACAAAAAAATATTTGAATAAAGCAAACGGCAAAACGGTAGTGCAAAAATTAGTCTGTACTGAGTGTTTGTAGCATGTGGCATTACAGAGTCTCGTAGCAGGCGTAGTATGAACGTAGCGTGACGCAACATTTTGCATGGCGTTCGATTCCCGCGCGGCTATAAATCATGCCGTCCGACAAGCGAACAAAGCCGGGTAACGCGCCGTGTCTTTGTGGATTTTGAGCGATTTCGGTTTATAATCATTTTTCATCCCGCTACGCCGCGTGCCGTGCCGGAATTTTACGCTGATCACCGGAATATAATATAAGAGCTTTGTTAGTATTGTGAACGACTTCACTTTATTTGTGGCCCATTAACTTCTTGTAAAGTCAAAGTCCTGATCATTTCATTATATTTAATCAGTTTTTACAATACATTAGAGCAGGTAGGTCATTGTTGATAAAATAGATCTACAGAATTATAATAATTTACAAAGTTGCACGTTGCATGTTTGAGGTCGCAAAACATTCGTTACTACTGATCACCCTTTTAAAAGGTCAAAAAATTCTCAATACAATTACAGATTAACTTTTTTCTAAGCAATTCTCGTCACAACTTTTTGTCACCGATGATACTGCATTGAGATGTCACCGGTGAGGTGACCGAGGGGGGTGGGGGATGGGGGGTGAGGGGGTAGAGCGCCCAGTTCCCATAGAGCACGTCTCTAATTAATCATAATAGCGGTTTTTATACCAACGTAATGAGGCAATAAATTTTTGTCAATTGTTTGTAGCTGCACGTCTTAGTGCTGACCCGCTACCCGTTGGCGTGCGCCGCGCGGTGCGCCTTGACCGGCTGAGGCTCGCGTGTCACTAATAGCTAAGCCCAAGGTTCATATGAGAGATTCGACATCAATATGGGCGTGTTAGATAATGTATTGTTTGTTTCTTCAGATTCGGGTCGAAGATGGATGGCTAGTACGTTGCTACTTGTGCTGGCTACGTATCACTGTCGTAGCTCTGCCGTAGACAGTATAAAATGACTCATCTCACAACCACCTATCTAAGGCACATGAAATTGTAGAAGTTTCAGAGAGTTGTTTAGTGCCAAATAAGAAAGTAGAGGGTGTACCTAAAGTTCTACTTTTAGCTAAAGGCTCCTAAATCCGGAGCAACTTTCACCAAATTTGATTTTTGATCGTCGTCCTTACCAGCTTTGTTCCAGCTACTGATGAAGGCTTCTGCCTTTTATGCCATCCTTCCGTTTAAGTTTTTTTATCCTACCTTCTAATCATATTGGGATATCTCCTAACCGAGCTACAGTTGCTTGCGTTCAGGGACGCATCGCCGTCGTGGCAGTTAATAGCATGTCGCGTCTGAGCGCAGTTTAGTGTCGGCATGTAAAACAAACGCGACGCGACAGCTACGTGCGCGCGTCGCTGATTAATTGTACGAGCGCTCCTTTAGAGCTGCGTCATTATTCCGAAGCTACTACTACTATGAAGTTCATTTATTGTTTTAAAAATTAGGAAAATGCGTGAATAAAGCTCGGCCTACAACATCCTAATGTAACACCATGAGGCAGAGGCAAGCGATGGCTCGTTAATTACCTGCTACCAACTCTTTTTACTTTATTTCAACAGGGCAAGGACTGCTTCGTTGGTTACAAGAGCTACTGTTGAGCATGACGTCCAGGTTTCGATTCCCAGGTCGGACAGTGTTATTAGTTATTGTTTTCCATCAGGAATGTCACAGTAGCTGTCCAGATTGTAGATTCGTGCCCGATTATTGGCGACATGTACCTCTGCACCTCTGTCTGCCTAATCATTTGACAATTACATGACGTATTATATGTGCAGAACAGTGTTTGTTCTATTTCGCACTACATAACAAACTAAATTAAAGTCTAAACATACAATAAAAACATCTAGTTAGTACATAGTGAACTAAAGCTGTGTTCACGATGACAGCACGATTATCGCGACAAAACGCAGTTTAGCCGGCCGTCTGCGCAGGGACTAATGCGCGCGGCTGATTAATGCGCGGTGTGAGCGATGCCTAATGATACGCGCGCAATTATTTACACCTTTACTGCTCAAGTCGTTGTACGTGAAACCTTTAATGATCCAGTAATTAGTACTTGCCTTAAGATATTGGCATGTCCGCAAGCACTGTTAAGCGAGGTGTTTTTTGCCAGGCTACTTCTAAATAAATTTGTATAAACGTAAATGTTAAAACCATTTTAAAGTTTACATTCGATTTATAAAAAGAAGAAAAAGATTCGATTTGTGAAACAACTGGTGATATTTTGTTAAATCAATATTGTACATACGTATATACCTACGTTATATTAATAATCTATAAAAAAACGTTTTGCACAAACCACTTTTATTATTAACAATTCGTCCTTTTAACAAAACAAACTCGTACAATGAGATATCCCCTTCGGACAAACAACAACCCTTGCGTCGGTACGGTCGGCCACGCAAACTAGTTGCTGTTTTACAAAATAGATGCAGTAACGTCTTAACTTGTTAAAATAACCTTGTAATTCCTGCTAATAAAGTTTCATATTTTTTAACCAAGCTACGACTACTACTACTTGGAGTGGGCAGTAAATATTAGTTTTTCAGTAATTTATTTCATTTGATTTATTGCTGACTACGTGACCACAAAGTTGAATATCTCAATATGTTGTGTACATTAAATAACTTGTAAGTGTATATTAAAATATGTAAATTACACTAAGGGGATAAGAAACCCAAAAAACTGTGTCACATTGTAACGGTTTTTTTCCTAAGCCACAAGATGAATGCAGAATTGACTACAATTTTATTATTCAAATATCCACTTGCACTCAGCGTCTTATGGGAATTTATTTAAAAATTAGTGTACTTGTACAGAACCTGTTCTAGACGATAAGGGGTGTTTGATTGTCTCCCCTCGCATGTACCGGTCAGCCTCCGGACCCGGTGCAACGTGCACCAACAGCCAACACCCGGCACTACTAACAACAATGCGTTAGAAATAAAATATGTATTATAAAGATAATATTCGACCGAAAAAAAAACTTAAAATTTAAAGATTTCAAAATTTCAAAATTCGAAAAGTTAATGCTGTATCTGAGAATATTTACCCACTGCCTAATACAAATATAAATGTATGTTTGCGAAAGAACAAATATTTTCCTCTTATAAACCAACTCTGTTACGAAGTAAACTATAATTTAGTTTGGATGACAAAATTAATGTAAAAAACTTGGATGAAGCAGCGATAACAATTTATGTGCCGTTACAATCGTATGCAACAATCGTCCTTGGACCGTTCGCCATTAGCGATGCGTAATTAATTTAAATATATTCAAGGTGGGTTCACTTTCGAACTATTCATAATATATGATTTTTACAAAACCATACGGAAATTAAGCACAAAAATGCGCGTGTGTTGATTGTGTTAGAGCGCAGGCGCAGGTGGATGATCTTTTTATTTTGTGCTGACTGTACTTAATCTAGATCATACAACAAATATTTGATTGGCAGATTTGCGGTTGGTGCTGACGATTTCAGATAAAACCTTTGATCTTCGCTCACACTTCTAGCACATTCATTCAGGGACTCATATGAACAGAATTGTTCATAAAGAAAAGTTTCCCAATTGTTGATATATTGTCGTCAATTTTCCATTCTTTCTTTTTCGTATGGTTAGTGCCTAACCTGGTGTCAAAGTTTTCCATTGGCAGATATTTAAATTGTAAATCGTTCGTACGTCACTCAGCAGTATTATACCTACTCATATTATATCAGTTCAGTTTTTGTACGTCATTGTTGTTTTGATCTTTCCCCTGTATCTACTATAGCAATCGTGACTTTGTCGTGAACCCTGTCGACAGTCGCATCACGCGTACAACTATTTTCAGTTTGACGTTTGAGTATTCTGACAATGAAACAAGCAAAAGCTGTATCTATGTAAATAAATAAATACGATTTTCCGTTTGCTTGCAAATAACTGGTATGGTGACGTGTTGTCAAAACATAGAGAATTATGTGCTATATCTGATTTAAAATTTAATTAATCGCACACATAAATTCTTTAAATTTTAATAATGGAAAAAAATCAAAATCCATGCATATCGTTGAAGAACTAAGCGGTCACACAAACAAACACACGCAAAAGCAACTTAGTTTTATACTGTGTAAAGTAGAGCTTAGTCCTCGCACGTTATCAACTCTGTCTGAAAACACTGCAGATGAAGATAGCCCAGTAGCTGAATGTAACAGGATGCTGCAGCGCGACGCGCGGCGCATGCGCGAATGACGTATGCGGCGCGCGCGCATTGTCATGGTAATCCGCATGACGACACTCACTTAACACATGCAAATCGTTTATTGATAAACAAATAATGGTATTATAAGTTTTATTGCGCATTGTCGGCCCTCGGCAGTCGGCTGGTACGCGGTGTCGCTGACCGCTCACTCCAACAGATTTGAATTTATAATGTTTTTTTATTGTTTCGCCTCCATTGTATAATATTTGTGTTACTATTATAGTGGCTTGTGGTTGTATCGTTTACACTGAGCTGTCATAACTTTATAATCGACCACTTGTGTTAAGTATTGTTGACTTTCTTTTTCACGTTAAATGTGAAACAGAAATATCGTGCGATTAAAATAAATTCAAAGCGTCTCATAGCACATCTTGGCGTAGCATGTTGTAGCGTAACGTGTCTTCACGTAGCATGTCGTAGCGTAACGTGTCTTCACGTAGCATGTCGTAGCGTAAACATGTCATGGCGTAGCATGTCGTAGCGTAAACATGTCATGGTGTAGCATGTCGTAGCGTAACGAATGACTGTAATTGCGGGACGAATCCGTCATTATATACTGAACACGACTGTAACTGAATTCTACGAATGATAATATCTAATTATAGATAGTTTTCTTTACTTTATCGAAATCGGTCGTCCAGTCGGTGTTCAATAAAAAGATAAGCTATTTTTCTATTCCAATAAGTAAACATTCTTTAGCCATTCGATGACTGGGCAACTGGTTCTGAAGTAACAATCTTAGGAGCGTACTAGTGTAGCTAATTATCTTGCGACGTGTCAATTAACCGCCTCGCCGATGACAACTGACTGACATTTACACAACTGTGCAACGTTCTGTTCCAAGTGTATTGTGAGGCCGCCATACTCGCTACATTCAAATAATATAATATTTGCACGCGTTTGTTCCAACTATTGTAAATTCTATATTTTGACAAGTGGACGCGAATTGGTAAGAATTTGGCAACAAGACTGTCCTTGAAACGCGCGAAATCGATTTGTATTTCGGATTTCCTTTCCACATGGCACCCGTTTACCTACATAAACTGAAATGATTAATGTGCTGGTTCAAAATGTTATACAGAAGTTAATTGTACCAGGTAACTGGATGAAATGCTTCCGGGAAATACAGGCGTTAAACATACAAATAAATCAAGCCTATAACATGACAATGTCTTTCATTGGTAGTGTCTGTAGCAATAAGTTTCAGATTTGTTACACTTTTAGAGAGCCCACATATCGCGTCTTTGTTACAAGACAATGGTTTAACCGGTGCTTACGCTATCGATTCTCAAATCTCATTCTATGATCTTAAGTCAAGTACTTGTCTACAAGAGCTACTTAGTTAATAACGCAAATTGTCTGAATTTCGAGGTGTTAATAATGTTCCTACTTATCTTTCGGATCGGGCACATAACAGTAAAGAGCAAAGTGTGTCTAATAGCCGAGTCCTTCCACGCCGGCTGGCTCTGCTGAGAAACAGGTTGATTGCTGGTTGCTGTTGGTTGGTGACGCAACCGAACAACCTGTGATCACTACCACAAGGGTGTTGCGAAAGTTATTCATTTCACTACAAACAATGCGCTCTGTACGGTTATAATATCATTGGTAAATGTGCCAGCTGCTCTTGCGATTCTTCTTGATCGACAAGCTTGTCAGTGGCTTACGTCAATCGAATACCTCTTAGCCGTTTCCATCATCGTTACGCACTTTGTCTCGGCCAGTAGGTGCTCGGCAATTGTATATCTATGAAGATAGTGTATGAACGCTTTTTCTTAATGTAGTCAATAAAAGAATAGGAAAGTTATTGATATTGAATGATCGAGTCCTCTTATCAAATACCTGACTCAAACGGCGATTTAAAATCTATGAGAAGGTAAGATGTTATTAAAAGAGTGCGTTTTTTTGTGGTTGTTTAAAGAATAGCTCATCAGCTGCGGTCGCGGAGGGTCTGTCTGCGGAGCGTGGTGCGCGGTGCGTGGAACAGTAACGTCATTACCGGCCACAGTAACCAGCTAACTGGATTACTGCCAGCCGCATAGGGACGGGGGGCTACGAGTGCCCACTGATTTGTTGAGATACTGTCTTAATAATAAACTTGTAAATAGATTTGATTTAATTTAGAATATTTATTTATTAACAAGATGCCCATTATTTTATATTGTCCGGTATTTTAGCATGTTCTATCACTTGTTTGATCCAGGATAGTCGTCGATAAGCTGAAACTTACCAAGTCCTCTGCTGGACAAAGGTCTCTCTTAACGTGCGCCACCTGCTCTCAGTACTATAGATGTCACTTTAATAGAATTATCAATCGTAAGAACTAAACCAACACGCATCGCATAGTAGATCGTACTGTACCTTTCCAGTAATATGCAATGGGCCCGGATCACAAACTGCACACGTGAACCAATATTTGCTAACGCACATCTTCTTATCAGATAACTGCTCTTTTCCTGTCTTCTTCTTGATTTCATTTGGACGTGACATCCATAATATTATAAAGTTTAGGCCCAGTAAGTGGCCACGTCTATGTACCTTCTCACAATACTCTGTGGATACAGTAGGAGTAACTCTGAGCTACCGAGAAATCCCTAACGAAAAAATCGAACAACACTTTCCTTGCCCTGAGGTTTGAATCCAGAACCGCTACCGACCACTAGACCACTACCGACCACTAGACCAAAGAGATGGTCGTAAACGTTTAAAGGCTTTTCCAGCTGACTGGTGTCCGTATAAGGAGTCAGTTCATAAAGGGTACTTAATATTAATTACGCGTCCTTCATGGCGCGTCGCGGGGTGGGTAGAGCTCGGACTGATTCGATTACTGGCGTACAGATGGGCGGCTTGTCGCTAAATATTCATAAAACTATTACTTACGCTTTTGATCTGTAGTAGTCTGACTGAGTGATCGAATCGTATCTACAAATTTAAATGATGTTTTAAAAATGTTGAATTGCAACTTTATTTAAATTTAATTTGGCATAAGTAACGAAAGTAGTTATCTAATTACGAATTTGATGCAAGCTTTTTCATAAAAATTGTTCGTTCCTTCTTCTAACTTAACCGCAGGGCAATCATTTCACACAGCATAAGTAGATATGAGAAAAAATAAATTTCGTCAGCTCTACTTTTTATAATTTCCTTCGCAGCATCAAAAGTAACGGACATTCGTGAAACAAATTAGATTCTCTAACGGGACCAAATGCTAATAAGTAAAACATTTAAATGCATAAATTAACCGATTGAACCACAAAATAATGAGATTACCCCTAACATCCTAATAACATTATCTTCCACGCAATAAGCCACACTCGACCACAAATCTACGAAATGCGACTTATGAATATGACTTACCTACCATTCTTCCACATGAACACACACCAACAGACAAACGCAATAAACGCAGGGCCAAATCATTGCGTTCGTGCAAGTGTGGGGTCTGACCGGGCAGCACACCGTGCAGTCTGCCCCGCCCGGGTACTGTGCACACAGCACGGTGATCAATCAGCCAGCAACTATGTGCTGTGGTACAAATGACGCGTTTTGTTCACAATCATGTGGTTTGGGGAGATAACGACTTCTAATGTTCAGATTGTCTATTGTTAATTTGGTAAAAGTGATTGAGAACCGTGTGTGGAGTTGAAAACATGTGCTATTCACATTTGTAGACAAGTTGTTTGGGTCATTTAGTGTTAATGTATTGCAAAAATAGGGTTCGACTTAAACCACCAACTTTTTACAACTGGTAACGCCTACATTGTATGCGGATAAATGATTCTTTGTTCTTGACTTCCTCAGTCGATACGTATAATATGCTAAGTTATCTCACCGTCGAGTATTTTTTCTCGATTCTCATATACAACCAGACTAAGAAAAAATACCTATTGAACGGATGATTGTAGGAATCGAACCATGCATGAGTACACAGACAGCAAGCTTGTACCCAATGCACCGAAACTACTCAATAACATACGGAAATCGAATAATTATCATTTGGAAATTGAAGGAATGATAATGATCGACTTAATACAATGTTATGAGACAATCAACATGATCAGTGTAATTAGCGCTGTGTCATGTGTTTGTACAAGTGTCACGAAGATGTTTGTGATCGGAGACTGTGCACAGTGCGAGCTGCGCGGAGAATTGAAGAACTGATGTTAAGGAAAGACACGTGTACAGCTAATTATAAACACGAACTAGGGAGAGGAAGAGGTTGGTTGTGGTAGCCTCTCCTCAATGTTCAATGACATGTACATAAATCATCGTACACCGCTACCGAAACTTCACATAAAACCTCAATATCGCTGTAACTGGAACAGGAGTCAATACATTAACTACTCACACATATCAACTGGAGAGCTCATATCGATAACTACAAAATTAATCGAAGTTATATTAACTAGCGTTCACCGCGGGTCCGCTCGTCCATCAGCGCGATACCATCGCCTGTCAATAACATCCTCGCGTTTCATATCACTTTTATTAAACTACAACAATTTCGGTTTTGTAAAACTACCCACACAGCCGCGGACCTTGGGTCGCTAGAACCGCGGAAACTATCCAAACTAAAACGAAATAACCGCAACAACTACACTCGCCAATTTCAACTCTGAAGTTCGCAAATTAGGTTCAATTCACTTTGGCAACCGTTTCATATGTGTGTTGTATTAGACATGTTTCTGATATTTTGGAGTATGGTAACATCTGCCTTTATTTACGTTTTGGCTGGAAACAGCAGCACAATAGGTGCGGCGAATCGGACGGCTCTACAACAGCCGTCAGGCCGTCAGGTCGCGAGGGGGCGCCACTTACACCGCACGCTTCTTATGAACAAATAGATGTCCTTCTGTTTAGGAGATTCGCCATTTACTGTTTGATGCAGTTCGTGAAAACTATGTTTCAAGCATTACTTTACCATTTCCTTGTGGAGTCGTATGCTGAAAACAAATATTACTGCGACTGCAACCTCATTAACAACTACTTATGTACATGCGATGAAGAAAAAAATTGACTTGCAAATTGATTAAAAATGATAGGTCTTTTACCTGAAATTAGAATTGCCTAAGCAACCTAACTAATTGATTGCCTTGTGTACCTACGTATTACCTAATGGATCAGGTACCTTTCTACTGTTTCGCTAGGGTTAATGACCAGCTCTTGAACTTTATAGCTCATGTGCCATCGCCTTGTAAGGCGGCTGTGGCCCGTGAGTCGGGAGGAGGAAGCCATAGCAATACAAAGTCAAGTGATCTAGCGCGTCATGTCGCCTCCCCAAACAAGACATAATGGAACAATTAAAATAAACGTGCTCGCCGCAGTTACGAGTGAACCGCGCTCCACGAGTCAAAACCGCGACATATGGCGTCCCGCGCGTGCGACGCCCTCCGCGCGACAAATTACTGTTTAACAGATTGCCATCAATACGAGAAGTACAAACTGTCCGATCCATTAGGAACAAATGGCGATATTTAGCGTAGCCGGCACTCCGACAGTCCAGCAGGCACCGGCACAGTCGACAGACACTGCCACGCGCTGACTTACGGCTGCGCGCTAATCGAAGATCATTATCAACCGCGATTCAATCAGAAACATGATTAAAAACGATTTAGTGCATCATATCTCATCCGATACGTTCACTTTCGCGACGCGCCTCGCCGTTTTATTGGAAGCCTCTTAATATCAGTGTGTCAATCGTATTCTAACTCGGAATTAGAGACGGCATGGTAGCCAACCCGACGCAGATAACTCACCTATGAAGAGAAAAACATCGCTCCTCTCGGACCACTTCATTACAAATAGATCTTCGTTGATAAATGACAAATTTGAGAACCTGCGTGATATAGTCCCACCTAGTCCATAAAAAACCTCGTGTTTAGCCTGTCAGAGGAAACATAAATCATTTGATTCAAAACCTTTACAAACGCGATGTCAAGTAGATAATGAATGGCGTCCTATAACTATGAGAACGAGTGTTACAAAGAGATTGGCCGATTTGTGGTAGATTATTGAAAAGCACAAATGGAACTAAATGAATATACCTCAAGAGAGGACTCGAGTTTTTTAGTCTTTTGACTCTTTGTAAAAAACACAATCCACGCATTGTGTACCCAAACACGATAAGGGCCAACAATCGCACAAACCCTACGCCCTCGCCCCCGCGCCCTCTCGGCCCCGCGCAGACAAATGAATTAACATAATATGATATCGGCGCGGTGCAGATGCGACACCGGCGCGTCTGCCGCAAGACTTTTACTTTTCTCGTCTCGTTCAACTTTCACCTCCACAATAATGTGATTTACATGTGTTTGGTGTTCGTCTGACGAGCACACGTGTCTACTAGATGCGATGCGATCGTCGCGGATCGATCTCCTGCGATTGTGCTGCGCGACAATGCGACACAAAGCGCGTGGGCGCAGCGCATTGTGGCGTCGCTAAATGCGCTCACGCACGCTCTCGAGGGCTCCTTTGTCCATTGTCTGCGCGCCCGAGGGTGGCACTGTGACACATTTATTTTAGGCCAGTTTTTTACAGCACCCATTGTATTGGAAATTAGACATCGGCGCAGAGTTCACGAAACACGATATTATCTCAGCCCTCAGTGCCGCGCATCCTCCGACGATTTCTCCCGCAGCCATTGTATCTCCAGTTACAACGGATATTCCTAAACGCTCATAACCAGCCCATCTTAAAACGAGAAGACTCATGCGTTATTGAAATTAAAAAAAACTGGTTAGCTTTCCATTTCTATGAGAGTGAATCGAAAAAATTCGTTAGACAAAGCGGTTAGGGAGTAGGACTAGTCGATCGGATAATTGATCTCGGTTGGACCGTTAGTGTTGTAGAACGGGTACTATCAGCTGATTATACGGATTCCTTTCATCTGCGCGTGATGAATGACAAGCGAGCGTCGTTATGAAAGGGTCAGTCGTCGGCCAGCGCTAGAGATTACATAAAGAAGTGTAGGGCTGCTTATAGTGTTTGTGACCGTTTTATCGATGGCCGGGAGACGCAGCATCCGGTTTTGTGCATTAATCTGGACAATGTGGCTCTATGTGAAGGTCCGTTTGGTCACAAACTAGTTTGGGTAACGTTTCCCTAGGCGCGCTCTAACGCGCCCTCCGCGGTGCATAGTAATCGAATTCTTTTCATTACAACATCTTCGCTATTGAAATGTCAAGTTTTACATGTAACGGCATCCAAATCAACTATTTATTCTGTAACGATTCCCACGACTTATTATCTAAGTTCATGTGGTTCTCATCTAGTACTCCACTCGTCTACATTCCTCTCCTAGTTAATTAACTGACAAATATCGTTTATTAATCAGTCGACTGATTACGTGTCATCACTCGATCAGTCAACATTATTGCTGAGATTTGTTATTATGTTGCTAATACCTTTTTTATGATGCGCTATAAATTATACTTTCTATAATTCGGTTCCAATAATTCACTTGATCGCCGTAAGTACGAGATCGATTTCTAGGCGGACATTAGGTATGTTTTCAAGTTAAAGCATTCGAATGTAAACTAGGAGGCACGCCATAAACCAAATAATTTACATAAAGCCACTAACGGATCTCACGAGAACCGGTCGCGAGCATATTAATGTTTGTGATATATTAGAAAATCGGCAACAACACGCACCAAACGGATACTCGTGTTTCTTTTTGTAGCGTCTCTTTTTTATTCTAATTTCTTTCCCATTACGTGGGCCATTCTTCCAAGAATGTTCCCCACAACAAGCACTTCGTACATTTGCATATGATAGCAGGGAGCGGTACTTCTACTGGCTAGTTCTCACTCGGCTTGTATTGTCTGCGAACATTCAAGATTTCTATTTATTACTACCGCAGTTTATGACATATCTTATAATTTCAGTTTCTGCAAGGATAGGGTGATGTTTGCACAACCAGCGACATTCGAGATCAATAAAGTCATCGATCATAAACCAACCTGATAAACAATAGCACTCATCCTCAGCAGGTTGCCTTGTTGATTGTACATAAATTAGTATACGTGTAAATATTTTCATAAGTTTATTGTAACAGAATAATAAAAATTGGAACAGCTTCAATACAAGCGCAGTAGATCGCCTTACTATTGTGTGGCAATACTAGTTGTTGCGCATTATCTGCGCGGGAGCATTCCCAGGATTCCGTTAGCGGTTCACATGGAGCGCATCCCTTTCGCGCGAGTCAAGTGATGAGCCACAATGGACCAGCTGCCGACCCCTGGCGACCAGGTGACACCACACGCCGACCTGCCAAACAAAACAAAACCTTAATAAAGCTAGCACACAATCTACAATTCAACGGACCAAAAACTGGATTGAAGATACTCAAGTCCCTTCTGAGAAGGTTAAATTTAAACTTAGTGCGGTTGCACTAGCGTTGGTTTTAGTATAAAAGAATATTGATGGTGAGATGATTGCAATAGATAACAAAGCGCTCAGTGATCTGTAACTAGTTCGACAAATAAAAATAATTACGTAAGACTCCACGGACTTGTATGGTTCTAAGAGAGGCGGAGTAAATGCATTGACTGATAATTGAACATTTTCAAGGAAACGGTATATTCATCTTTTTCCAAGAACGACATTTACGGTTGACCCCTTAAATAACAATGGCAGGTCAGAAGAAATCCTTTCATCTCGGGAACAATTGCGAAAATGATAATTTATGCAAAGGGGAAGTGGAAGCAAAAAATACAAATAAAGCTTATGCACCTGAGCGTCACATGCGCCGCGACAGAAGCGCAGGTATCCGTCACTCTTACAATTAATTATACAAACATAACGGCAGTCGGCACGCGCTCGAGAGACGTTTAGTGCATCCTCTACATCTTTCCGCGACTTACATTGAACTTTGTCCAGAACAGCTGCTACTACTGAAGAAGGAAACCCAATTACAAAACGTGACTGGATTTTTCTCGAGGGTGACAAATTGTGGTCGCAAAAACTTTTCTGCCCGATAATTACTGTTCATCGACACGTAAACACGAGCTTCCCTATTTGCAAGTGAATGGGGAGTTCGATCGAGGATTTTACTCAAAAAATAATAGACCTGAACAAAGGCTAATTATACTTTGATAAAAGCTGAGCCACAATGGGTGGCGTCGGAACAATCGCGCCTGGAGCACAGGAGGGCGGCAGTGGCGATGGCGACGTGTTAATTAGCGGATTTTCTCACCTTTCGACAATGATTATTTTTTGTAGTGCACAGTAACAGTAAGGTGACTGATGTTTTTTTTTGTAATTTTTTGCAGTTATGCTTTCTTTTGACGTTCGTTTTTGTAACGAACTTTTAAAACGGCCGTTGTATATTGAAACCACAACAAAAAAAATCATTACTAATGAATTTTTTTTTCCATCCAGCTTAATTTTTTCCCGATTACTTTTAGAAGCCTCATAGAATGCAGTAAATTAATATACGAGAGCAACTTTTGAACATATTTAAAAGAAAGGGAATAAAGGCAAAGTTTTAAATAAAATTGCTGAATGATGTAAACAATTTATTAGCTTCTGTAATGAATTAATAAAGAGCCCTGCACAGTGCAGTGATATCGATGCGCGCACAATGATGGCGGCAGGTGTCGCAAGCGCGGTCGCCTGACCTCCACCTCTGCGCCGCATTGTTACCGCCGCCACTACCTACACCTGAACAATATGTACTTCAACTAGAGGTAATTACGAATTAGTTGTTTATAAAACGCGGGTAACTTACTCAGTCACTCATAAAAATGGTAGTTCATGGTCAAGCGCTGAAGTAAATCTGTGATTTAATGCCCTCCAATGAATGGAGAGAGAAGTGTCAGTTGGGCAGACGACGTTGCCCTCGCGGGCTGCACACGAGCGCGGGGATCGGTATAAGCAAAGAGAATACCAAGCAGCGGGTGAAATCGAGCTGTGGATGATGTGAAATGGTTATTGGCATCACATTTCACAGAATAACAGTTTAATTTTGAACTCTACACCTTGATTAAGAATAAGGTGCCACTCTGAACAAGTAGAACCAAGTAGTTTCACCGTATATCTTTCTGTATTTTGAAATTGTGCTTGAAACTGTAATTAAATTAACGAAAGCAGCAACAGTATAACGCATTGTTGTAATGCATATTCATGATCAAACTGTAGCCGAACGGTCACTTCGACATTCAATAAAATAAAAGTAAGTCAATATATTTTGGCAATAGACCTTTGTAATCACATTGTATTGTCATCGTATCCATCGAAAGGTAACAATCATGACATGACGCAGGTCGTCTCAAGGTAATGCAAAACTTTGAACGCCCAAACCTGGTGGAGACTGATCCAAACCAAAAGATAACATCAACCGAGGTAAATGTACCTACTGAAGTACTGAGCATACATTTTTGTACGAGCTCAATGGAAAATCTCGACCCAGACACGGGTCAAAGGGCAACTTGAAATTCGTAGGTACCCAACTAAAACAATCTATTGTGAAATAAATCACAATGAAAGCAGTTATCGTCAAGTCTCAGGATCAAAGACCGCTTCCAATGAGAGTTTGGAGCTGAACATTTTGACTTTTATTTTTAATGCTTATGATAATTTTCATGTTATTTTTCAGGTATTTCACGCATATTTGAAGACATGTGTTCTTCGCATGGGTCACAATGGTGCCGTGTGTCACGGCGATGTCACCGGGGACTGGTGATAGTGACACCGTCACCTCTGGCCCTCGACCCGCTTTGTGTGCGAGCTATGAGGGAACTCTCGGGCAAAAAATGTATGTCTTGTACTGAACTCTATTGTAACGCGGTCTCAATATCGAACATCACAAATTTTAAGGAATTTCTAAGTATATTGCTAGATCCACACAACGATGTTATCACCTTAAGAGTCATCTAAGATACAAATAAATAAAATTTAATTGCTTGTATTTTCAAAATTTTTATGCTTTTTACTGAATTCATATGAAAGTATAGGGTACTTTAACAAAAAAAAAATTGGTCTGTCTGTTTTTTCCGGCTAATCCCCGAAAAGGCTGGACCGATTTTGACGAAACTTTTACTGGCAGATACTTTGATTTCAGAAGGATACTTCGATTTTAGAAATTAAAACCCATGAAATACAATTTCATGGGTTTTAATTTCTAAAATCAAAATTCGATTCAAATAAGACAGTAATATTTTTTAATAATAAGACGAGGACGAAGGTCGCGTATAACAGCTAGGATGCAATGAGACTAATCGACATTCGTACTAACTTCTTGATTCCTGATAAAATGTATCTGTCACTAAAATGCAGCATAACTCAGTTTACGAAAACAAGTGCATCACGGTTTATTTTAACTACTTTGTTTTTAAATTGTTGATCTAATCTTTTACTCTGGACGCTCTTAATGTGCACGTCAGTCTACATCGTTCTCACATATATGTATTATCTCAACATGAATGATGTAACCAAGATCTTGTAAAAATGTTTGATTGAAAAGAGTGTCCATGGAGTTTCTTGCCCATTCTTCTCCATAGAGATCTACGCCTTGGAAGGGGCAACTACAGTACTTTCATAAGTTATTATGTCTTATGTCTGGGACTGTAGCTTCGCCTTCTTTGTTTTTTTTTGACATTCAAAAGTGCCTGTAATGGTCTAATTGAAATAAATGCTTTGAGTTTGAGTTTGAGTGTGAATGCTTCCTAGACACTTTCGTGCAGTTATACAGACAGTTCAGAGATCGAAGATCATACCCCATTAATAACACCGGGAGCAACTTGTAAAGTAGTGAGACATACAGACTGCTGAACAGATCGTGACAACTAAACGTTTTCAATGCGCTCTGTCCTCTAATATGACTGTGGGTGTGTGTTTTCGCCTAAAGCTGATTTCATTTATCGTTAACTGCACATTATCAAGCGGGACCATAACAAATAGTTTTTTGAGGACGTCCTCATTCGATTGGCATTATTGTGTCCCCAAAACTAGTGACATGTCGACAATAGCGCGGTGGAGGTACAACCAACAAAACCAAACCAAATTGAAACCGGATTTCCAAAATCCCGTTTCGTCGCATCGGCAAGAAGCTCTGTTTTCGATTTCTATTCCGATTGTTTGTTTTTTAGATCCATTGTTGGGTCTGTCGGGGCTGCGACACGCGTACCCATTTTTGCAAAGTCTATTCCATTGTGTTAGCGAGAGGAATGACGTTTGACGGACGCGCGGGAGTGACGCGCCCTGCACCGCGCCGCTCCTGTGAGGTCAGATATTTTAACAGTCCTCACCGAGCGTCGTTAGCGCAGTGACAAAAAGGAAGATATGATCTCCACCCGAAGCTTGCCTCTACAACATTTGGCCGAGCACCGCGGGCTACGCAACGGGATTCCTGTTATCATATTGGGTGCCGTCATCATGGCCTAAATTACTTTTTGTGTGGCAGTGTGGTGTAAAAGGAACGAAACGTTTCGTCGGTCAACCATCGCTCGGAGCAACACTCGACCGATTTTTGTTTTAAGGGTCTCGCGTACCACTTTTCTTACCTGCACCTCAGGATGTCTTTCGTATTCATTTTTAGCTGTTATTGTTCCTTTATTTAGATTACGTCATTGAGTTTAACCTTAAAACCACTGCTTTTAGTAGCAGCGTATTCATCGTAATGACCATATTAACAGAGTATTACAAAGTGTCTTTGCATTCATTGAATTCATTCATCGCCTCTGAAGTTAGGTCACGGCGAACTTTTTAATTTTTTTGAAACGTTGGTTTTTATGTTTCTCAATTATCAGTACACCTACACAGCGTGTGGGTAATGTTCCTCCTATGGTGACAAACTGTCCATTAATGCCCACTTTCGGACAACGGAATGTATTATATGTTCGCGTCTACGTTTGGACTATTACGTTTAGAGAAGCTCAGTAGGTTGTCTATGTGTTTGCTGTGTTATCAATAGAGCGTGGTCTTGATTCCGTTACAAAGGGACGGTTATCAAACGGCGACTCGTCTCGTTCGCAAAAAGCGCTCGCTCCTGCGCGTCCGGCGCGCCAATTATGCCGCGCGCACGCGCCTCCAAAAAAACAGTCGCAGACCATCTCAACCATTTTTTAAAAGCCCCAACTTAAATAATAATGCAGTAACACGCGAGAGTATTCGCAAAATGCGATCCGCGAATTTCGTTTCCAAATTCCACCGGCTCGCGGCTCCGGGGTTGGACGTCGTTTTTTGGCGGTACTATTGTCCGTGTGTCTTTAGATTTGTGTTCTGCTGTTCTCGGAGCTTTGTCAGTGTAGCTGCAACGTCGTTTTCAGATTTCCGTCCGTTCTCTTATTGCTGTTGAGATTTAAATTTTATAAAACTGGTTGGTTAATTGGTTCCTGTCCTATATCGTCCTCGGCGCTGTCAAAGTTCCCCGCGTGCGCTCCACTCACCGTAAAGGAATGCAAAATCAACTGTCTGCAGCCCGGCCATCGCGTCGTCCCGAGCGGGCTTTAATAATGCACACGTATAGCTATAATGAAGTGCCCAAAGTTTTTTGTGTCGGCCCACGATTAGTCCCTCCCGGCGATCTGGTCGCGTACTCTGGCCCTATCATTACTAAAAACGATCCTAATAATATAATAGTCCTGTCACATCCCTTCGAGGGATCGAGTTTTTAAAGGACAATTTCCTTAATAGGCGACGAAATTTAGCAGTCGTTTAGAAAATTTGATAGTTTAAACTGTCCTTCCTTTGAAAATATTTGTTGCTCGATCGTTCGTTATATAATTTGAAATTGTTTTTGTGGGTTCATGATAATGACGTACGTTTCCGTCTGCCTCGAGGGCTTTAACGATTTCAATAAACCTTGTCGCTGTAAATTTTGCCAAACTTAAAATATGCCATTAAATGATTTCAATAAGTTGTAGTGGACCGGTTGAGACGTGCCACATGGACTTCAACAAATCGTCAACAGTTTTATTATCCACAATCCTGAGATGGATACGACAGATTGCCTGCACTTAAACGTTTATTTATTGCGCTGGAGTTAAATTATGAGTTTATAGATTCAGTAGCGAATACAAGGCTGTAAATCATGGTTGATATCTAGCATTAGCTATGGATGCAGGTATGTATACCTGTGCGTGGAGGAGTGTTGTGGAGGGTGTCGAGCTCGGCGGGGCTCGGTGGGGCTCGGCGGGGCTCGGCGGGGCCGGCAAATGGCACATTTATATTGTTCATTACGGGGCCCCGAGGTGAGAGATGTTGGCGCTGTCGCCGCGCCGGGGGGCCGCTGCAGGGCTGACGCCACCACCACTCCGTGCTTCACCTTGCATCTGGGAAACATACAACCAACCAATTGTAATACCTCTAATTTATTTTATCTTCTACATTGCAGATTGGTGTCGGGTAGGTTAGGTGTAGAAGTAAAGATAAACAAAGAAATCCTTTATCATAAATAATTTCCTATCAAAGCCGAATAAAAGATACGATTCTCTATCCTGGTTACCTTCTGCTTCCCCTCGAACCCTCGAGTATGTATAACATCACGTAGCCCGAGCTTGGCACTGCTGCCGGAGCTGCGACGGGCAGCCCTGGCAGCGCGCCTGCCACCGGGGGTCCGGTGCGCGCACGTCCGATCGCGTTGATTTGTGCTCGGACTCCCGCCGACAGTATTTGTACAGGGCACGCGTGGGCCGCGCCGCGCCGCGCCGACCCGCGACGCGCGACACGCGACATCGCGCGACGTGACGCGCTCGCGACACTGACCGTCTTGTTCAACCACATCTCCAACGATGTAACTAAATAATTTACGTCACACTTCTCTCTACCAGAAATAGGTCGAACATAACGCTGAAATTGTTTAGTTTGTCACTCCTATCTTGGCTTGAATTAAGCAACGAACTCAAACATGCCCTAAGCCACGAACCCAGACAATAAATTACCTAGAGTCCTGCATATTGAACTAGGATCAATATGCTCTTCATATAAATCTGAGGTTTACGTATTTTATGTCGGCGTAAATCAATTTATAGACATTTGTAAAGGATGCGGCGTCAGTCAGCAATATCCAAAAGCACGGGGAATATTCGAACTAATCGTAATCGTTAAATGGACATGTTTATGCGAAAGGTGGAAGTTACTTTCAATACCATAAGGTGGTTAATGGATGACTTACCAGCAGCGACAGACAATGATCGGTAGAATCTTAATGCGGGCGACGCGCGACGGCGAGTGCTACGTGAGTGAAAACATATTATGGCTCCGATCTCACCCGGCTGAGTTTCATTTCGAATATCTTTGTCGACGTATTTTCCAATCTAAACGAGCCGAAATTAGAAGGCTAAGACAACTTTGAAACCGGTCAACATAAAATTGGAAACCAACTGTAGTCTCCGAGTTGCGCAAGAGTCGATCGACCAGTTTGGCGCGGGCTCGCCGGCGCGTGGGATCTATGGGTCTGCGGCTGCGCGGTGCGACGCGGGACCAAACGTCGCGCATGCGCACCACCTGCACTTACAACGTTTCACGCCGACACACAAATTATTTCGTCTGTCACTTTATTGCCACGGATTAAGAATCTCGCTGACATAAATTATGTATACAGCGCTTAAAATGTGGCGAGTAACTGAAACATTAACCGCAGCACGAATATGTGCGTGAGTGCAGCACGACGCGCGACCCTGCAAGCTTGCAGCACATTACTCGCCACCATTTGTTACCGTTCGGCTTGTTCGCTTGAAAATATCGTGTCCAAGTTCAGTATGAATGATTCCAACCTTAGTATCGACACTCTGTCTATTAGTATCGGATTCGATTTCCAGGTTCAAGCGAAACATGTTTCAGATTGTGCAATCAGATCTAGCGTCCTTGATCACCGACATATTGTCGGCAGCGTCGTGATTACGCCAACATCTTCTCTAAATTTCGTCAATTCCAAATGGATATGCTTCTCAACGCGAAACATTAATGGCCAGCTAGAGTGTTACGTTGCCGCGTTGGGTGGAACAGAGAAAGAAAGTGGCACATTGGCAGATACTGAGCTCTAAGTTTCAACAAGTAGTTATCTCGTATTCATTTGCCTCCACTAAAGTAGGCATTGGTCGCGTTATCGCTGGATAACTTCATCAGAGCCTAAGTGCGGCTGCCGGGCCCGTCAGACTTGTCACGTCGGTCGGGTGCGGGTGACTGGTGACGCAGTGCGTTATGTGGCTCTTATCAATCACGAATCGCTCGCCGCTAACGCATCACATTTCTAAAGCCAATTAAGGACTAAGATATCTAAACGAGTTTTAGTAAAATTTTATTTCGAAACAAACAGTCGCCGCGCTGCTCGCCGCCCGCCAATCCGCGCTCAATATATCGTACGTTATACGTTTTATAAGATACCTTTCGCGTATTTAGAACTTAATTCGGAATCAAATTGGTGTCGACGCCATAAACTGTCAACTATATCAGGATTATTGACTATTCCAAATTTTTCACAACGACCTTTCGCTTAACCAATAGACAGCTACCATTTCGGATGAGCTATTAAAATAACTCGTAAATCGTATTTATAGTTATTAGTTTATTTATCTGCAATAAGATATTGTTTTATGCAAATTCCCAAATGGACAGATGCCGAAATTTCACGCTTGAAATTACCGTTCGCTTAATCTTTGAGGGGAATCTCCGTCGGTCTATCAGAGATATAAAAACTGTTGTCGTGGACGTGCTGGGTGCTCAACTGGTCATACCTGACCCGCTAAGAAGTGTTCCGGATAAACCGTCGTGACCACGATTACGGTTTTTTATTCCGACCATGGAAGGGTGTGAGGCGCTCTGCTATATTGATGGCGTATATTTATCATAGACAATTTAGGAACACCTGCTGTTAGTTCGGATGAGCGGTATATGTCAAATTAATACTCTCCTCGGAGAGGGTTTATAGTTTGTTGGCTTTTGACGCGGCTAATGTTTTATTTGTTCTGCCCGGTGCCCGAGACCGATTGATGGCTCTCAAATAGATTCCAGGACGAGCCTTTTTTATTTTCTTGCGTATTTTATCTTTTTATGGTTGGGAGAAGATAATCGATGTCTATTGTTTGCTAATTGTTGCTTTAGAAATTACTCCTTTGTGTCTATTATCTTTTCATTTGTATGATAATTTCAACCCTTTCTTTATGTTAATATTGTGACACTAAAAAATTATAACCTAATAAGATTTAAGCAATATAATCGTTTCCGGTTGCTGGAACATCGTCGCAACTATTGATGTTTTGGTTGGTTTTTCGGGTTACCTATTTTTTGTTCCTCGGTATCGTTGAACATAAAAAGTTTACGCAACAGTGACTGCCATTCAACCTTCGTAACTCTGTCGATTTAGTGCTGATTGGAAATTGCCACAACCCATAGCTTTCATTCACATGATTTTCCATTCCATAGAGTATATTTGTGGTCGGCTTCAGTGACGACAGTTTCCTTATGGCGCGCTGGCGTCGTCATTGGCGGGTAAAAATAGCAGCGTGGTAGCGGGCGGCCTTGCCCCGCGCCGTGGGCCGCGCAGCGCGCATGCGCCACCCCCCGCAACCTCGCCCGCGCACCGCACCCCGCCCGCTGCCCGTGCGCATCGTGCCGCACTCACTTGTTGCAGCAACTGAACAATTTAGTATGTGTTTCTGCCGTGCGGGGACAACGAGAAAACTGTCAATTGCAGTGTTTCCATAATTATAATAACCGCTTCCTTTATTGCGGTTATCCTACTGAGAAGCAACTGAAGCTTCTTAAAAACTATGGCTACCATCGGGGCACCTTATCTTCTACTAGAATGGCGTTAGGAATACCTAAAGTAGTCGGGAAAACCAAGGTATCATGGGCTTTAAAATCACCAAGTTGTTTGCATTAGTCATCGGTACCAAGAGAGTTCTAAAATTCGCACCTTTTTCATACCTAATAATGTTGAGCGATCTATTCAATTAATTGGCACTCAGTCACAAACATTTTGATTCATACCACCTTTGTAAGGAACCGCGGCCGTCAGCGGCAGATGCGTGCGCGCAGGTGACCGTGCACCTTATCGCGCACAAAAACGCCGTATCGGTTGCAACGCCTACCATACCTACATACGACGTTAATTCGTGACGTTATATAAATTATATGCGACTTCACTAATGAAATTACTTAACGTAAAGTAATGCTTAATATAGTACTTTCGATCAACAGGGAACACTGATTGTGATAAGGGAGGAGGCGCAACGCTCTGAAGTGCATAAGAGGGAAATGAAACAATTTTGAAAGTGTCCTTTGTGGTTCAAAAGTCTTACCTTAAAAAGCATGACATGTTGGAAGTTCGGAAGTAATCTTTCACAAACTCACAGAGAGTTATAAGTTATTGATCAGTAGTTCAACTGCTGCGCCTATTGACCCGGCGAGATTTGAGGAAAGTTCCAGGTCCCCACATGTCATTCTTCTGAACAAAGCCAGTGAACAGGACGGTGATAACTTTAGCACTTATCATACTTCTCTAAAAAAAGCTCTCGTCAAGCTTAAAACAAAGTCTTAGAATGTGATACTTTTTGTTTGAAGTCGGGCATGCGTGAAGCTAATGGGGAGTGAGAAACTTTTCACTTCTTGAATAACTGCCTTATCTAACACGTTTTTTAGCAGCGTTCTGTAAATTAACGAAATATGTAGACCAAACACTATGGTGTATTTTATGAGCAGATATCATATTAAGATATGCATCGTCAGTGTATCAGTAGTCCAATACTGTTCATCTGTATTCAGATTTCTAATTTTCGGGTAGGTGCAATAACCTAAGTTCTTCAAAATAAGTAAACTGGCGCCTTCTTTACACCGACGGACCCTAACTGATTGCTTGCTGAAGCCTCGTAGCTTCGCAAGGAGTTGTTACGAAGGTACCAAAAACTCAAAAGAATAATGCTTATTAGACCGGTGTTTCGGCAAATTCTGTACGTTTCCAACTTTTTGCTTGCATCGCATCCTTAAATCGCAAATTACTGTGGTTGCGCGCACGCAGCTCGCGTCTGCGCCCGCGCCGGTGCGACCGCGTGCCTCGTGCATGCGCGCAACTGTTTACGCAAATTCACGCTCATTTAAACGCTGTCAGTTGCCGAACGCTCACGTGTTTGTTTTGCGCTCATGTAAGTGTTCAGCGAGCGTTTTGCAGTAATTGCTTTTTTAAACTTCATATAATTACAAGCCGAGACTGCTTCTGTGCTGTCTGAACTTGTAACGTTTTTCTGACGAACATAATCTTTGAGAGTCCACACACGAGACAAATGAACATTTCTTCGTTTTAAAATAAAGAAATTGCAATTTACTGATAATTGAAAATATAAATAGACATTCTTATTACATACATGCTATTCTTATAGAAACATTTAAAGTAAAATTAAATCAAGCGTCAGCTCATTTGTGTGGTAGCCCGAGGTGGGTGTGCGCCGGGCGGCATGTGCTTTCAATATCGGTTACTGATGCCGCGGGCGCAAGATTTATCGCCAATATTTATATGAAGCCGGTGCAATCCGCCGCTCCTCTGATCTGCGCACATTTGTCCGGCGTGCGTCAGGGAGCCAAGCGCTAACACTCTGATTACACTCATTATCTGTGGTAAACGAACTTCATCATCATCTGCCTAGCCTTTTCCCAATCATGTTGAGGTCGGCTTCCAGTCTTACAGGATGCAGCTGAGTACCAGTATTTTACATGTAGCGACTGAAATGCCTATCATCTGAAATCCACAACCCAGTTAGTACTGGGTAATACGATACCCCTTGGTAAGACTAGTTGTCAGACTTTGGAGTCACTGGCTAACAGTAACGACTGTCAAAGATCTACAAATGACAGCCGGGAGTCTACTGCTCAACGTGAGTTCGTGGGCTCAAAGCGCGAGTCGGGCAGTGTTGTTGGGATGTTCCATTAGGAGCTATAGCAGGCCGGAGTCTGGATTAGAGTCCGGATGATGGCAATAGGCTCGCTTCCTATGACATACAAATCTGCACTATTAGTGTCCGGATGATGGCAATGGGCTCGCCTCCTATGACATGCACATCTGCACTATTAGTGTCCGGATGATGGCAACAATAGGCTCGCCTCCTATGACATGCACATCTGCACTATTAGTGTCCGGATGATGGCAATAGGCTCGCTTCCTATGACATGCACATCTGCACTATTAGTGTCCGGATGATGGCAATAGGCTTGCTTCCTATGACATGCACATCTGCACTATTAGTGTCCGGATGATGGCAATAGGCTTGCTTCCTATGACATGCACATCTGCACTATTAGTGTCCGGATGATGGCAATAGGCTTGCTTCCTATGACATGCACATCTGCACTATTAGTATCCGGATGGTGGCAATAGGCTCGCCTCCGATGACATGCACATCTGTATTATTAGTGTCCGGATGATGGCAATAGGCTCACCTCCTATGACATGCACATCTGCACTATTTTTAGGGTTTCGTACCTCAGTCGGCAAAAACGGAACCCTTGTGGAACTATCGCTTCGTTGTCTGTCAGTGCGGCTCTCAAGATCCTTTTCCCAAGAACGAGTGAAGGTATCAAGCTGAAATTAATATCAAATACCTACTGCTATCCTTAAAAAGTCATAAAACCAAACTTGTAAGTCAACGCGATCAAAAGAAATGACCGTTTAAGTCGCATATTTTGCGATTTCACAAGGGAACCTAAACCTATAGGGTACTTCCTGTTGACAATCATGAAATTTGGCAAGAAGCAATGTCTTGAGATTATAAGAATTTTTTTTTCTAATAAGAAATTATTTAAAAAAATAAACATTATAATGTCTTACAGCACATGTAAAGGAAAAAACTGAAAACCGTAATAATTATGTAGTTTAATAAGAAAATACCTACATGTTTATACAGAACCCTCGGTGCGCGAGTTAAACTCGCACTTGGCTGGTTTTTTTGTGTGCATCCTCATGTATAGATTTTTACGAAAAAAGAATTAATTACACAGTGCACACAAGTAAGTGATAAAAATAGTCTAGAGGCCACTAACTAACAACTTAAACAAACAATTACATTACTTAAATTACTTTTTGAACTGACACAGCACGGTAACATGTAATTTCATATTGAGAGGAACTTACAGCACTCTATCGTGACTCCATTAAAATATCAATGAATTAGTCTGTTTTGCTATAAATCTACAGCTACTGTACTACTAAAGGCATGATACACTTACCTGTAGCACTTACCTCTGACACGTCTCGTCAGCGCATCGTGTCCCTCTGGTGGTAAGGCCCCCAGCCTTGCCACTATTGGAGAAGCAACAGAAGACCAACTTTCGAAGCCCTCCGTCGTCCATTCCTCAGTGTTGATGATCGTGACTCCTTCTCATTAACTAGTCCTAAATGTGAGATCAAGCTTAATAGCTAGTTTCGTTTCCCAGTAAGTGCTATATATAAGATAATGAGGGTGAATTGCAAAGTGATGCATCTTTAAAAAATTCCCCATCAAGTAGAAATCACACAAACTGGCTGCTTGAGCAGTGGTGATGTATATCCCTATAGCATTTTTGATAAGATTGGAGCGATAAGAGCAGTAAGTATGTTTTGCATAGTTTTGAGTTCTTGGCGTGCAAAGTTTTTGTTACAATTTTGTTTTTCCGGACTTCTTTTTTCAAGTTATATTAATGGTGATGATTGAAACGTGTAGCCCAAATAAAGCGCTTTTATATTCTTCACTGAATAAAATTGTATACATATTAGATTCGTTTTAAATGACGAAAATCCTTTTATACCTAGTATTAGTTGAAGCAACTGAATCTGATTCTTAACGAAATTTACCAGTTCCCGATAAGCTATTAAAACAGCTGTCAGCACATCTAGTTCAGCTCGTTGCGCTGATTCAGGATCAATATTTAACTCATTTTGTCAAAAATTGCGCTTACTACGGATATCGCTAGCGCGGCAGTATTGGAGTGGAACTTCTGCGTCGCTCAACTCAGTAAGGTGCGCAGACGCAGGTGCTCAGCGAGATCTCGCCTACACGTGCCGATCTCTGCCCACCATCACTTAGTACCCTGCCAACTACCAACACTCTGCTTATATAAGCATCAGTCACTCGGAGAGCCCATGTGGCCTCACCATCACCACCGCTCTAGGCGGTGGTGAAGGAAAACCAGAATGTTCTAGAAACTCGAAGACACGTGACATCTATCAACCTGCACTAGACCCGCGTGGTGGGATACTGCCCACTCCCTCGCAACGAGGGAAGGCCTGTGTCTGTGCAGAGGCAGCGTTAAAGACTGATTGTGTCATCTTAAAGGAACCGATTGCAGCTATCAGAAGCGGCCTGAAGGTTTACGTTATAGGAAGTATGTAAATGTTAATGTAAAGTTAACCTGATAAGGCTTTACTTGTGTGCTTTTCAAAACATTATTTCCCTACAAATAAAGTTCACAGCTTAGTTTTACTTGACATAGCAATGAATATCGAAACAAGTTTGAAAGGAGCTCAACGATCATACGCTAAGCCGGACCGGAACAATAATTTTGATGTCAACAGGAACAAATGAGCGCGTAGGCCGCGCAGGCGCAGCTACACGCGCAACTGTCGCGCGGCTGTCGCCCGCGTGTCGCGCGCATGCCGCCCCGCGCCGGCAGGAAGGTGCTGCGACACTGTAGTTCCGCCTCGGTTATTTATTATTGGCGACTGGTTCCGAAGGCTCTGCGCCCGATAAGCTCTTCCTTCACGTCAGACGCTTAGTTACCTACGACTACCTATATACAGCCACGCTCGTTGCCAATTCCTGTTGTCCTCGAACACGTTTTCCGTTCGATGGAAATAAGTTTTCACAGTTTTTGTTTAATTTGGAAAACCTTCCTACAAAAATATTGTATTAACTTGAAGTCTACCACAGCATAAACAAATACAGGGTTACTAAAAAGATTCGTACAAACAGCACCCGAGAACTATACAGTTTCTCGAGTGCTGCCTGTTTTTACGAATTTACTACAAGATTTTCTTAAATTCAAATTAAATAGGTACTTTAAGAGACTTGCCAAGAAAAGTAATTTGAATTGAATACCTGAATATGTTGTAACTATTTATCTGGGTGAGCTGAGGTATAAAAACGTAAAATATTTCGGCTTATCAGTCGAAGTACCTATTTCCTGGTTGTAACTAAACGGCTATAAACAAAAGTGTGACGCGAAGGACATGTCGCATGTCGTCAAACTTAAGGGCCGTGACAGGTCCGCGTTATCGCGATCGCACGCGCACAGTCGCACACACTCGCACCTGCCGGCTGCCGGCTAGTCGCCGACAATGATGTAATGCCTTTATTCAATTTTATGCCTTTTTGTTATTGATATTGTCTTCTCCCCTTTGTGTTTGTTTACAGGGAACTCGTTAGGGGCATTCTTCACGGATATTTTTGATGAATAACGCGGAACACGTCCTAATTAGGTTCTAAAAGTAACTGCTAGCAACAATCATTAATTAATCACTTACTTTCTGATGAAAACATCTTCTCAGCAAAAAATATTAACTACCTACTCGCTGACATTATAGAATTTGTTAAACATACATACAAAACAGAAGGTTCCTTCCATTCGAATTAGCGACGTGGTAAATTATACTGAGCGTGTATTATTTTAAACGTAAAGGGAAAAGCAATCAAAACCTTTTCTAATGAAAAAGTCATTATACAAATAATGTTCCACAAAAACACAAAAGAAGTTAATACAGAGTTCTGTGAAACGGCACATAGTGGCGGTGACATTAGGTGTAATGTGGCACGAACATGAAACAAAGGAAGTGGCCACGTGACCTCCACTCATGTACACGGTGGCCACACATCGGCCATGGCTCGCCGTCCGCGTCGCCACCGACCCTAGGCCATACATCACGCATATCTGCCTTCAGCTACTTCTTTCGTGCTCTCTAATGTAAAACCTACACTCGTGAAATTTCTTCATAATTCAACAGTAATAATTTTGTTTCCTTAGGTAAGCTTATTAATCTCGACAACTTATTTATTTGCGTCAATTGCTATAACTAATAGAGATAAAAAATCCTTTGTGCGTATTAAATCTCATCGTGAGCTTTTAGTGAACTTAATGTTTTATCTAGTCAATGCGTTAACCAGGAGTAGTTCCACTTCCACGTAACATCGTAAGCGTGGCCGAAGGCGAAGGCTGTCGCCTGCGGAAACGGAAACACTGTCGAGTGTCGCCTCACTACAACTGACAATAGTGTCACTGCATGTGTTCACGCATCACATGTACATTTTCTTTATACTGGTCTATCCCGCTACTTATTACAACTAAATTCTTCTATGATTTTTCCAACAATGGTTTGCCTTGACGGATGCACAATCAATCATCTTTCAATGCATATACATACGTAGCTCCCTGAATAAGAGGGTCAAATGTCTCTTATACTTACTCTTTTGCAGGTTTTCCAGGCACATTATCTCTTCTGGTTCAGGTCGTGTCGCCGCCGTGTCGTCAGTTCGAAGGCGCCTCAAAAAAATCGTTGAGATTGAAAAAACGCCAGCCAGTAATTAATAGTCGTCACTACAACGTTGTAACTTTTCAGCCGAAGTAATTCCCTTCGTGTGCGACACACATTACTTACTCTCGCTAATATTTGTAATACTAATGTATGAGTGTGACCCATATATTTGTGGTGTGCGCAAATTGCGAGCCAACCGCGACCCATTGCGGGGCTCCGCCTTGTAGCTGAGAAAAGTTACGTGTACAGAAGACTCACTTTCACAAACAAATAATAAGAAAATCATAAAAGAACGAAATGTAATGTAGAAAGGTAATGCAAGTCTTAAACCATTACAATCACAGGTATAAACATGCCATGTACATGTGTTCGGCGACAGAACACTCACGAACATAGTTAAGTTCTGGTCTCCGTACAAACGAACACAGAACTTTACTATGTCCGTGAGTGTTCTGTCGCCGAAGTGGGTCTTCTGAACTTTATTTATGGAAAATCCTTCAGCTTGTCTTTTGTACAAACGTTTGAACAAAATACAGCAATAAAGAGCCAGTGTTATCGCCAACGTTACGTGGCCAACAGTCGGCCGCGACGTGTGTTTGAGTAAGTTTGTTACGTTTTAGTAATTACTTATTATACCTACTGCGGGTAATTAAGTCGTTTTCATTCATTTATGGAGATTTTATTGAAGTTATTATTTTATACATTATTGTTGATAGCTGCAGTGTTAAGGAAATTGCTGGAAAGCTGTTGTAGAAGGAAGTGTTGGCGCGCGCGTTGGAGGAAGTTCGACCAGGTCGCGCGGTTGAAAGCTCGGAACAGACAATATTTCTAACAGAGTAGTGAAACTCGACAACGGAGGAAATTGGACGTCGAATCAACTTGTACGGCTCATAAATATACGTAACTTTCCCCAAAGATAAGAAAATGGAGAATTAGTTGCAAGCCAATGTTACCGACGTGCACGTGAAGGTACAGACTAAACAAAGGGCCAGTCAGTAGATCCGGACTGAATCTGACAAAATTAAATAGATCGTTTGAATAATATTAATGTTACAGCATGCTAAACTGGAATTAAAGATGATTTTCCTTCATCAAAGGTCGAAGAAATGAGATAATTATGTGTTAATAAGGTAGCTTCGAAACCTAGATAGAGCATGGTAAGTAAGTATTTGCAACGACATCATAGAAAAGCCACAAGAATATTTTATTTGTTCCTTTTGTACCGTAAAAGTGTTAAAAAAGACACTTTATCAGTGAATCAAACAACCATAACAAATTGTTCATTACAATGTCGTACTGAAATACAGAAGGTGGGCCATATGGACGTAAAACGTCCTATCGTGTGGGATATAGCGCGAAGGAGTCCGTGGTAATTTTGAAGTTGTTCTTCAAAGTACCCGTAAGTACATACCGAAGTATGCAACAGTTTGCCTGCGGGATGTTTACTACTGCTCACTTCGTCAGATCCTTCCAGCTTTCTAACCTGCTGCAGCCGAAACTATGGTTATAAGTGTGGCAGCTATGCTCGAGGTTTTGGATTCAATGCCAGCGGTACCGAGGTGGTCGTAAACAAACAGGTGTGTTGTCGTGTTCCACATACGGGGTGTAAACAGACCCTTCACCAAGCCGTCAACCAGGCATTCTGTACATCAAACTAAGTAACTTTACGCAAAAATTATTGCTGGGAAACGACTTTTTTTTTTAGGGTGAAAAATCACGTTTCACGGTAAAACTTAATGTAACGTATTCAAAACATTGTGCTGATGGATGGATTGAATAGTAAGAGGGTCGTGAAGGTGTTTAAAGTAAAAATCTTACATTAGAAACATGTATTTTAAAAAAAACTTGTGAAAAAGTTGGAACTTTGACCCCCCATATCTCCGAAACTAGAAGGTTCCCAGGTATGGTCTAGAACAAAAAAATGATCGCAATGACGGGGAGAACAAGTACCGTTCGGCTTCGTTAAGGGTCTTTTTACACCCTTTATAGTGAGGAAATGATAGTCCGTGCGTTTCGGCATTGAGTAGGAGTCAATTAAGAGAACCGGTCGGTACTCCTTCCGCGTCCGGAGTTAAAGATAAAAACAAGAAAATGCGTTCATATTTAATGATTATTAAAAAAAATACTACCTATAACCCAATATCAGTCGTATGAAAAGGTCTAACATAATGTGTCAATCTCCGCAATGCCCTGACTGAACATTGCCAAATGCAGCACTATTCACAAAAAGTAAAAAGCTTATGTCGTGTAGGTGTGCAAATAAATGTAAGATAGCAAAGATTTTGTGTCACGTGCAACCTTACCACCTAACCCATTATAGTTATTAATCATTGCACCAGCTGTGTTTTTTTTGACGCTTTTAATTAGGAGATAACTTTAAATTGATGCATTAACTTATTTTGAAGTAAGTAGACTTTTAGGTAACCTTATCTCATCATTCTCTTGCCCTTATCCCAATTCATTTGGGGTCCGCGCAGCATGTCTTCTTCTTCCACTCTTCCCTATTACTAGTCATCTCATCAGACACCTCTTTTCTTGCCATATCATTCTTTACACAGGCCGTCCATTAGTTACCCTATCTGATTGTATTAATTTATCGTAGATCAAGGAAATGGAAAATAGGTGTTAATTATTTTAGAGATTGAAACTGAAGATATAACTGAAAATATTTAAAAAAAAATTTAGGCTTTCATTTCAACCAGAAAACCTTATCAATGAAGACCAGACTACAATATAGCGCTCAGCAATTTACATAAGTGAAAAAACTGACATGATCTCTATGCCGCAGTAATTAGATGCATAATTAGAATAACTTGTATTATGTTCTATTTCCGTCACATGAATGGCACCTTCAGACGCACACATATAGACGGACGTGCTTGTGATAATATTCATGCACTATGTGTGTATGTGATATCTATGTGCTACAGTATCTGTGGCCCACACACACACGCACACATACACAAGTTTGGTCACGACAGCCGCGAATATCGATCACGTAATTAATCGATGAGTGACGGGCGCTCGACAATATATCATAAGTGTTGAATTTAATAAATTAATTATGTTAATGCCGCGCCAATGTTTACATTAGGAGGTCGTCACAACATCCAACAATCAAATAATGAACAGCATTCGTGGCTAATGCTCACAACTTACAACATATTAATATTTATAACAAATTCGCATAATATCCGTGGGATGGGCAGCTCTATTTGTTATAATGAATGCAAATTATGATTAATATGATGCTCAGTGTGTCAGTAGGTATGAAAACGTATTAAACATACTTAGTGTGTTTACATAGCGCTCGTTATTAGTCGAATTTAAATACCGCGATTATAGTGAACAGTGAACACACGTGGACGTTAAGTACCGCAACCTATCAGCAAATATCGAGCTTGATTGATTCGAATAGAATTTACAACTTCCTACGACATTACAGTTTGATGCATCGCAATCGATGCGACTGGAGCCGATCCAATTACCGTCCGGCTGCGTTACCGATACACAATAAGAAGCTCCCCGCCCCCGGCCCCCCGGCCCCCCGGCCCCCGCACCCCACACACCCCGCGACTCACGAGGAAGTCGTAACACACAGCTAGTTTATTTGCATCCACTAACAATGTCATTATGTTAATCATACGCGAGCGACTCAATCGAGACCGAGAGTGAATCGAGATCGACGTATGATCGGTTAATTACTATCCGATTCTGTATAGACTCGGCACTCGGCACTCGGCACGGTCGGTAATCGTTTGGTGTGGTATTAAAGTAATGGTTTATATTAATTGGCGCGGCGGCCGGTAGCGCGGTCGGTAATACTTAATAGTTGCTCGTCATTATAGTGTAATTGTGGGCTGCGCTGTATTTGTTTAGAACGCCGCCAATGGAATCTGTTCTACCATGTTATAATATAGGCGAAATTTAGACAACAATATTAAACGATTTGAAAACGAGAGAACAGAGATAAATGTAGGCTAAAGCACAATGCCGTCTACAAAAACAATACGAACCTATAAACATGTGATAGACGCACTGTGATAGATTCTTAAGGAGTCCACAACTCTTCAAAGTGACAGGAATCAGTGACCAGGAAACATATCAGCTGAATTTGGAAATCAAAGTGACTGCTGACAGTTGCATAGCACCGCACTTGATAGCTACAAATTCGCTTGACACTTTAATTTGTCTAATATTGCCGTGCTACAAAGTGCATGAAAACCGTCCCCCCCCCCCCCCTGGGCAGCAGACGTGGTTAGACGTCGCTAGACGGTCAGTCGTGTCGCGCGTCGTCTAGACGCTCTCAATTGCAGGATGCGTCTGCCGGACGCCGCCGCCAGAGCAGGACGGCTGCTGGCGACTATCAATCACAATCACACCAGCTATCCTATTAATTGGAGACCCATGTCTAGATGTCCACGACCTTCTTGGACCTATTGAACTGTTACGGATATTGTAATAATAACTTGAAAGGTCCCCCCACTGCTTTCGCGGATTGAAAAAAAGGAAATATTCTGCTGAAAATTGTTGAAACACCACTTTTCACAACTATGATACTATGATCATGCACGGGGAGGTCAATGGTGTCAACAAATAAGTTACTTGATTATTAGGCAGTTATTATGAACTAGCGTATGCCTGCGGCTTCGCCCGAGTGTAGTTCGATAATTGTCCCACGGGATCATAATACCGGGATAGAAAGGATCCTATGTGTTAATCCAGGTTATAAACTATCCGTGTGCTAAATGTCATCTAAATCCGTTCAGTAGTTTTTTCGTGAAAGAGTAACAAACATCCATCCATCCATCCACACAAACTTTCGCAGTTATAATATTATAGTGATTAGTAATAAGATTATAAAACTTTCGTAAACAATGTGCCTCACCGTTCAATTTAACGTTTCTCTTTCAAAATTTAACTATTCAGTAACTGGTAATCAGTTCGGTATATTCGTATTCAATCTGCTCGTTACTGCCCTACCTCTTCCGATCCTAGAACAGGATCTTTCAACGGTTTACTCCTGCCGTGGACCCTGTTACTTCTACCTCGTCACTAATGTTATCAAACCTAACGAAACCTGTCGGATGTCACTCACACACACACAATAACAATACATCCGACAGACTTCATTATGACAACCAGAACTGTTTTATACAAAATAATATGAAATAATTTTAATTATTTCATCAACATCATTATTAAATAATTGCCAGCGAGTTTTAATTTAATAAAACATTTACGTATAATTATACAATCGCTTATCAGCGGCTGAAGATCAGCCTCATGAAAATACCAGCCGTGGGTATCTTTTACGTTTACTTTATATCTTTTATATAAAGATGTTGTTAATTATTCTCGAAAATACCAACTTGAAGTATTAACAACAATAGATATTTATATGAGAGATAACATCGTAGCAACGAGTGATGATGTGAGCGAAGTCGCAGCACATCACAGGCGTAGCTAATTAAGTGCCGCCAGAAGTGCGTCCTCAGTTTATCAGCAGGACCATCTGTTGCTATGTACATAATGTGCTCTGTGGCGCGGAGGCCGAGCTAAATCGAGATAATGAATTAGCGCCCGCTAATTAACTAAAAACTGTTCATAGAGTGGTTCCATACACTCGGCACGCAGTAGCCATGTCCCTGTTATACTTTGTATTATTTTATATTTAATGAACTAGGATCTCCTTTCGCAGGTATGCTGGAAGAGATTTCTTTAGAAATAAGCATCACCTTTGTACTATTTTCTGTTCCTTTCTTCTTTTCTGTATTTAGTGTGTACATAAATTGTTTTGTTGTTGTTGTACTCTTTGTTTAACAAAAACAAACCTTTGACAATAAAAATATTATATTTTAGACTTCATTTTCATTATTTGATAAGTCTGTGGTCTTATCAACTAATTGAAATGTAAAAGGACCGTAATAGACACATGAATAGCAAGTAATTAACTCAATTATAACATAATTCTAATATTTAGTTTTGAATAAACATTGGATTACCAACTGGAATGGTTTCTGATAATGTTCCGATTAGATATGTTAATTCTTGCTTGTTATTATTGCTTAAGTATAGTTTTATCGACAACTAAATAACTATATTATTATTCAATCGCAACTAGGTAATAACATGCGAAATCGTTTTAATCAGTAATTATCTATGTAAGTCAATAGCTGTAATAGCCGATGTGATATTCATGATCTCGTTCAATAGCTCCATTTTCATCAAATATTTACTAGGTAATGTTGTCCAAAGTACTTACATCGATACTATAAACCTATCTGCTTTAAAAAGGCAGTTAGCTGAATGTTACTAGCGTCGAACCTGAAATTTCACATGTCAGCCATTCATAACGGGGATTGTAAAGATAATTATTATAGTAACAATGTTGTGTTTGTCTCGACAACTCTCCGGTGCGGTGGGTGGCTTGTTTCAGGACGTCATACACTGCGGGCTGGCAGCATACAGTTGACTGGTGGGAAATAAAGAGGCGCACGTCAGCGAACAGATCGAAGGAGTCGTGGCTCGCGGCTGTAACGTTCAGCGTGTAATATGACGTGTACTTGTGTAGCTAGTGATATTTTGTGAGATATGTATTTCAGCGGTGATTGGTCGGCGGGCGGAGGCGCGGGGG
The DNA here is from genome assembly GCA_905220335.1 of Noctua pronuba. Lineage (NCBI taxonomy): Eukaryota > Metazoa > Arthropoda > Insecta > Lepidoptera > Noctuidae > Noctua > Noctua pronuba. The sequence continues at coordinate 18,789,575 of LR999896.1, forward strand.
GGGGGGGGGTGGCGCCGCCGGGGGAGGGGTGGTGGTGCGAGGGTGGCGGCTCCATCTAGCGACGCCCGCGGGAAGCACGGCCATCTGTTGTAATGGCTCCCGAGCTATGATACGTCGCGCCGGATTTGTTCCAACTTGTTATGTTTCTGTGGTGTACTCCAATGTACGGCAAGTAATCACTTCTGCTTGAATTATCTCAGCAGGTACGTTCGAAGCATGACAATAGTTTGCTACTTCTAAACGCTTAGCTTTCTAAAAGTTTCAGGCGGAGACAGGTGCTTTTTAGGAGCCACTAATGAAGTAAATATGTGTTCTCCACCGACACAACAAGAAAATAGTTTTTTAGTAATTAGTTTAGCAACCGAAATACCTCTGAAGGCTTTTCCTGTAGTATCAAGTATGATAAATTGTGCCATTTACAGACAACACTAGCCACTAGCACGTGTTGGCCTTGAGCACAGATATCAGTCCCGATGACAGATAGCATGAGAACCGATTCTATTGGAAATTCTACAAATTGTACGATAGTGCGGCTGTAGTACTGACGTCAAACGAAACAATCAATTATCTGCTAGACATAATTCAACTGCTCTTCTGGGGCAACAATTTGACATTGATAGCGCCATTTGTTTAATTATTATAGCAAGGCAACAAGGGTGGTTTTTTTAGTAGTTCTGACGTGTTATTGACCATTCACACACTTACGAGTAATAATATGTTGAAAGGTATTGCATCGATAATAAGTGTTTATTAACTTAATAAATATTCATTTTCCGCTTCATAATCCTCAAATTGTTATAAAAGATTTGCCAGAAATATTTGTAATAAAAAGGTGTCAATCAATTAACTACACGATCGTTAATTAGATAATTATGTTTAAAACAGTCGTTTAGAAGTACGAGCGTGTTGCATGACGCACTGAAACTCCAATATTTCTAGATAACGAGAAAAAGTACTAATACCTGCATTTAGTAAAGTACCCTGTGGAAGTAACCGTCTCCTTACATAGGTATAATTCTTTTCACCATCTGCCAAATGCCACGCGCACTGTAAGATAACCCAGCCCTGTTGTCCCCCCACACCCTAACAGAAAAACAAACAACTCTTAGCCACCTGTTGCTCAAGCTAGGAATCGAACCCTGAACCGCACGACCCTAAGCTATATGACCGTTGCGTTGGTACAGTGATCGCGCAGCTTAGTTTCGTCACTCCACAATAACTAGTAAGGTGAGCATTTGAAGGAGTGTTGCCATCATCAGTCAGGCTTTCCGCAAGGCTATGCTGACAGTAAGTAATGCGTGGTGTGGCAACAGTCGCCTGTCGCCTGCTGTCGCGGTGGTAAGCGTTATTGATGGCGGATCGCCGGTCAAGGATGCTGGTAACACAACGATGATAGGCTGGCACAAGTACGGTAGTTGTCATACAGTATATACATTCATATACATCAAAAAAGTATCGGGAATGGATGATTTGTTTATGGTTCCAAATTATTTTTTTTATTTTTTTTTTTAGATTGGCACAACTGTTTTCCATTTTGTCCCATCTGTTATTTAGTTTAAATACAATGCTGTTTTTAGTTAAATAATATCTAGGGTGTATTACGAATATCATAATGGACAAAAACATCGAACAAAGATTTTGTCTTAAATTTTGCATCGCCAATGGAATTTCGTGTTCGGAGTCCCTGAAAATGTTACAGAAAGATTACGGTGAATCGACTGTATCAAAAACACGTGCTTATGAGTGGTACAAAGCGGTTGACATGTGATGGGAGATTTGCCTCGCTCTGGTAGCGTTGAAGACGTTGATATCTTCAACAGAAGTTAACATCGCAAAAGTGAAAATCCTCATTCAAGTTTGAGAGAGATCGCCGCTGAACTTTCTGTGTCTCACGAGTCGATCCGTACCATTTTAAATAATCACTTGGGTATGAAACATGTTGCCGCTCGGCTAGTCCCAAAAAACCTGAATTTTCTCCAAAAACTCAATTGCATAAGAGTCGCTGAGTCAATTCCGACCCAACATTCATGAAACTCATTGTTACTGGTGACGAGACTTGGGTTTACGAGTTTGACATGCAAACTAGTCAACAAGCTTCGGAGTGGCGGCTTCCAACCGAAAAACCCATGCTAAAGTCGATCAAAAGTCAAAGTCATGTTGACCGTTTTCTCTGACTATCGCGGTGTTGTGCACTCGGAATTCTTGCCGGAAGATCAAACAGTAAATAAAGAATATTATTTGACCGGTATGCTGCGTTTAAGAGAGCAAATTCAATGAAAAAGGCCAGATTTGTGGAAAGAAAATTCTTGGATTTTGCACCCCGATAATGCGCCTTCGTACAAGGCCATCACAGTGAACGATTTTTTGACCAAAAACTTTAATACTTATTCACCAGATATGGCTCCAGCCGACTTCGATTGGAAATCTATTATATACTTTGTAATATCTACTTTTCCTAGGAAATCTATACATTTCCTAAATAGCAATCTGAAATGTATAACATTCTTGATATTATTAAGTACAGCGGGGATAGCGGTGCGAGGGGCGACTACACAAAGTCGAGAGCGTCTATCGTACTCCTATTCTGTATGTTACCTTAATACACTACACAAAACACCAACATAAACAAGCATTGTGGCAAGGAAAACTTAGGATGCAAGAGCGAGCGCAGCGAGCTCAGGACTTGGGGCACCCCGACTCCGGACAGGTTAGGTTCGAAGGGGATGGGTTCACTTCGCTCGCTCCAATCCGACCGGGGTCTTGAGAGCGAGCGAAGCAAGCGAACTAAGACCCCGCCAACCCCTTCGTATCAGGTTACTTTTAACCCGGCAGTCCGAAATACCGGGCCACGCGTAGCGGGGCTACGTCGACTACGCCTTATTACAACATTTAGTGTTTGTTTTGTTGATTTTATACGTGTTTTATTTATTTCATTCACTGAGAGCGTTTTTATATATTTCCTTGTATCATCTCGGAGTTGCACACAATTCCTAGGAAATACATAAATTTCACAGAAGAGATAATGTGTGTACTAAAGAATCTTTGAAACATTATTTTACAATTGGTTCTGAATTGTATAAATATATTTTTTTTATTGTTCATATTAATGTACATGTACATTTCCGGTAAAATATACATAAGATGTGTGCGTATATCTACTCATAGTTAGGTATTCCTCTAGTCAGCAATCGAATGATTTTAAGTTTCATAGCAAGTGGTTATCTTGCAAATTAACTCGTTAGACTGTTCCTATAGTTACGCTACAGATCTATTAAAATCAAATTGAAAACTTTTGGTAAAGTTTGAAGCTACTGTTTCAACTCGTTGAACTTTTCACCAATAATAGCGCAACGTATCGCTTTCTAAATGTCAGAAACAAGTGCGATAATGTTTAATAGTAGCAATGTATCATAACGCTATGTAACATCGGTTATTATTCGCTGGGAGAGTATGCTATGGGTATGAATGGGCCCCACCATTCATGCTCGCACTCAACGCAAAAAATATGAAATTATGATCATTTGTCGGCTCCGTTCTACTGCGCCTTGAATATATGAATGGAACACTTTGCGTTTTGTTCGCTATTTGTATATTATGATAACCTTTTTTACCCGACTGTGGCGAAGCCCAAAAGGAGGGTTATTATATGATTAGGCCGGCCTCACGCTCGTGCTTTTCAAGGGTAAACATGTTTCTATCTATTGCTACCAACAGATGTTAGATTAACGAAGTTAATATAAGAGGTAAAATAAACATTTCAGTTGACAACGATGTGATAATTTCAGTGTAGATCTACTCAGCAAATCAAAGAATGAAATATCAATAACAGCGTTGTCAATAACAACGCTGTTATGATTCCTACTGCAATGTCCGAATTTCACGTAGGCACCTTTGTTGGACAAAGCTTACCTCAGTAATTTATTGGAAACACTCATTTCACAGTCAATAAATGTCGTTTAAAGCGCAACAATGCTTTTCTCACAGTACCGTCGTGTCTCAAGAATATTGTCTCGTAATTAACTAATAGAAATAAGTCTATAATGATGATAGCGTGACACGTCACAGGCGTCACAGACGGACAGGCAGGCGAGCGTCACGCGCCCGCCGCGCGCCCCTACCGCCGGCAACCGTCACGGCACTGACCCGTGGGGGGACATAGGAGTACCTTCGTGTGAGTACTTAGGTATATAGAACCACTACAGGAAACGAACGGTATTACCTACTACTTATGATAAAGGACGCTAATGCTACGATAACTTATAAGTAGTTTGTCAAACGATGCAAGAGTAGGTATGAATGACTGCTTATTAAAAGTGTGTAATATTTGTTATTGCGATAAACAGAGTATTTCCCTAAGTTACAATAATATCTAGAAAAACACATAACCTTTGCAGTTCGCGGCAATTCATGAAATGAGAAATTCAACAACTTTGCTACGCCGAATTTCGTAGCACTACTCGTAGCAACGACATTCAGTGCAGCCTTTTGGTCGTCCACATTCAACTTATATCTGGACAAACTTCTCAAGTGTACATAATATTAGTAGATAGGCACTATTAGTAGGGATTCGTCCGTCACGCATGGCCATGCGGTTTTTCTTCGGATAACTTTTTTCTCTGCCTGCCCCAGCGCCGCCGAGCGTGAAAAACGCGCATTACATTCTGCTACTAGTAAGAACTTTATTTGTGTGTTGAATGTCACGGGGCAAGCGAGGCTTGTTGCTGATACCGTCATTAGAGACAGTCAGCGGCCAGTGCTAACACGAGGGTCCAACTCGTGTGCTGGTATGAGTTACTGCGGGATATTTATTATAGAGCGACGTGAATCGGTAAGAGTGGTGAGCAGTTGGCAGGAGGTGTTAATACTAGTAACAGAACTAAGCAGAACTGCGTAAGTATATGTAATATATATGAGTACTTACTATATTAATCACCTTTATAAAGGCATCGCCAATAGAACATTTGTTTTACTTACAATTAGAAAACTAATTGCGTCATTCGTAGAACATTGTCAGCGACTTTTGTACGAACGTAAAGCGCCTAGTAACCAAACAAATGGTCGAATGGCTCGAATAGTAAAACATACATTCGCTTATCTAACTTCTATGAAGTGTGAGAAAGAATACAACCAAAGTACCTAGAGCTAATTCTTAAATTCTCAAAAGTACCTACATGAATAAACAATGCTATATTAAAACTGAACTTGACACCCGCCTCATGAAATAAATTCCACATAAGGAGGCTATGTGAAGCCAATAAACATAAATAAGTGGTTCAACGACCCCCAGTTAGCGCTCAGGCAGACTCCTCGGCGGATCGCTCCCGACCCGCGAGCTACACTACTGGCAGGTCACATCTCATGCGAACTGGACAAACGAACGATTTCTATTCACTGATCACTTGTAGAACGAGTTTTAATTACTGCTTGATATTACTGTGATTTGGATTTTTATGATATTCTCAATGAAAGCGGTAAAATGGCGAAAGTACCGTTGATACAGTTTTGTCAATTACCGAAAGATTTATTTGATTCAAAAGTGTGTTGAAGAAATGAGAGAAACACTCATTAGATACAGGATTATTTTGATAGACATTAATGATCAGACATACTTTAACAAACTTTTGAATACTAGTACCTGCTCAACAAAGTTATATAGAAAGTGTTATTTCGAGTTTTGTAATTAAACATTCATTAGCCGTCGGCAAAGATATTGTAAAAGAATTATCTTGTATTAGAAAGAAAATTTATAGAGTACGCTTGACTGAACAAACCTGAGTTTCTTATCCTACCCACTGCAACGCATAAACTTGCATTGTGTGTCCACACGAGATACTGGAGATGCTAGGACTTGCCGAACAGTCATGAATTCTTTAGTCGTGGAATGCTCTAACTAACTAAGAATCTCAATGGCTAATACAATTGTTTGATGAACATATTCGTATTCGATCAGCGCTGGTGGGTCACGGGGTCAGTCCGGGTGCCCCGGGGTCGGCGCGGCCCACTGACCGACACCACTAATTACCGCTCAATTGACCGACACTTGACCGACACAATCACTGACATCTGACTAGTACACATTTTTGTTTGATATTCTATTAAAAAGGATGAATGTTGTACGTTGGGCTCTGGGTGGGTGCGTGTGTGACTAAGTCAGCGCTAAACTGAGAAAGGCTCAAACTAAGTAAATCCTGTATCAACGACATCTGATGAGGTGACAAAGACAGGTTGGTGCAACGCAATTTTTAGGATACGTGAGTTATAAACTTAGGCGTTATCAATGTTCAGTGTAGTGTAGACGGTATTAAGCGTGACTGACGAAATGTGGATGTTATATGAATGCAGGCGAGATGCTATGCCGTTTGCTAAAACATTCTTAGTAATCAGGCACTCTCTAGCGTTTGAGATTACACCATTATAGGGCAAATCGTTTGCACATGCCCACATAAAATCACGCATTGGTGTTGCATACGAAACAGGAATCTTCACGATCATGAGAGAAGGACGGTTGCAGACAAAAGAAGATGGACTGACCAGGTAGCATAAAAGGTCTCAAGGTGCTCACTGAGAGTAAGCCTGCGAGGTCCGCAGTAGGAAAGTCATAGGCTGATGATGCTAAGGTGCTCTCAGTTTAAATTTTGCCTAATTTTATGATGTGTTTCCCCTATCTGTTGACAAAAATAGCCTGAAGGTTTGTTGGATACGTCATCCAGTTCCATTAGTATCAGCCTGTAGGCATGTACCTACTACGGGTAAGCGGTACATGCGGGTATGTTATCCTGTAGATAATGCTCTTAGTGATGTTACTCGCGGAATCATTGTGGCTTTGAGTGTTTCAGGGTGTTACCACACCAATCGATCGATCGTCGATCGAGGCCATCGATCGAGGCCATCGATCGATGGTAGAATGGATAAGTCGACGTCGATCAACAGTTTCTACTTCACCAATTGATCGATCGTCGTCATTTCTACCATCGATCGATTGATCGGCGATCGATCGATTGGTGTGGTAACATCCTCAGTGACATTTGTTTTACACTGGATTTATTTTATATGACTTAGATATTAATTTCAAGTTGAAGTTATTGAATGGATCTGAATTGACACTGATTGGTTGGTGGTTGGATATAAAATTGGAATCTGTAAAGTCTGGTTAGTTACCTAAGTAAGATAAAGTATTCCTATCCTTAGTTATGTCAGTATTTGTCGTTTTACAACTATCACCTGTCTATTGATTATACATAGTTGCAATCACGCTTCTATAATAGCAGTATTTTGTTCAGGTGCAAGTGCGGCCTAACAACACCTCACTCCACACTGAACATAAAATGCACTATACATTATAAGAACACAAGTAATTGTGTTGAACGAACACATAATGATATATTATCATATAAATGTATACGCATACAAATTAATTAGTAAAACACTAACTTACTGTAGCCAATCAAAAGGTAGTAAATCATCCGCAGTAAAAAGTTATGAATAACTGACTGAAAGTGAAATATTATATAGAACTGGTCGGTGCTGTGGCTGTACGTATTTATTTTAATAAATTATACATTGATTGGGAACTCATGATGAGCACTGAGTGGATGTGTGAGATTCTACTAAGTAGGTATATCTAACTAATCATTAGTGAGATGCGGATCTACGTGATCCGCTTTGCTTTTGGAAATATTAAAAATCTGCGGTTAAAATAGAAATCTTTGGCTAAGGCATTGAATTAAAATAATTCGAAACGTATAAATATTTTAAAACTGTACAAGCAAAGATGGTTAAATGTGTAGAGTGAGTTATTCATAACAAGCTATTGCAGTCCACTACTACCTTAAATAGAGAAGTAATTAGATAACCTAACCTGAACCTTGGTAATTAAAGATTTAATTAATTATAACAATTTATAGATTAACGCCCACTCATTCATATCAACTGTTTTTATATTTAACCTACATTGCATATCACTGTGATCAACTTTTTTTAACTTAAAAGAAAAACTTTTAATTTTCCGAGCTGTTGGCACTCACGTCTGCGTAAAGGATAAAACTATAAACTATAGCAAATAAACGATTACAATATGCTTTTCATATAAATCATAGTGCCTGCCGACCCGGTAACGAGCATGCACCGTGAAGGACCAAAGCTTATCACTAGTAGCTATAATAATATCTGTCTCATATCGTCACGCCTGTAGTCTCCCAAGGTTTAGGCAGAGCTGTACAGTACGACCACATAGCTATGAACTTTAGTAAGAATCATGCCGACAATTGTACACTCCGCCCGGAATCAAACTTCAAGCTGTTGGTACAGTACTATTATTTGTTCTATGCTGTCGGTTAGGAGCAACCTGAGCGTATGCAAAATATGATAATGCTGTAACGTTCATTAATTATTATCTGCTTAGTATAACAATATGTAGGCGAACGACATGGTTTTCTTTAAGTGATCATTGGAAAAGTGGAAAGTATTCTAAAAATAACTCGGCTAGCGTTTATTTCAATAAATCATCGCTAATTCCGGAGAGTTTTCTAAATGGAAACGGAATAATTTTAAAATATCGACTCGACAGTATTTTCTCCGTAATCTCACTGCCACCTCGGTTGCACAACCACTGGTGTTAGAAATTAACCAGAAGTGCCGACCGAGCAACCGGAGGGACCCGTACCGCCACCGACAACCAAGAATTTCCTTACATTTTTGTGGTTTACTAGTACTTTGTCTTTCTTTTTAAGTATAGATAGATAGATATATATATAACACAAAATAAAACATGTAACGATTTAGCAAAAACTTTCGATTACACAAAAACTGTACCTACCCTCCATTCTATATCTTGGGCTCATGTGTTGGCACAGAAATCAGCACAAATACATGAATGACTGTAAAAGCAAATTATAGAATCGTTTAAGATTTTATCATTTTATTAGTCAAAATGTATTTTGTTTAATTAAGAAAAGTAATATGCCATATTGAACACAGATTTACGACTGGCCAGCAAAACTCCAACTTTCTCTAATTATGGTCGTCGTATTAAAACCACGGGTATTATAAAATGCAAATTGATAACATTTTAAGTATGTACAGTCTTAACTACGCAGTCTCTCACTGTTCTAGGTTTGTCTGTCTGTTTATGAAACAAGTGCTACAAACAAGCTTCTTTTGTGGTGGCTGCAGCGGACGCTTTTGTCCGCACATCTGACTGTTCTTATAAGATAGAGAGATAGTGCCGGGGTCACGTGCCGCTGCTAATGAGAGCGTCGGGTGTTACTTCGACACCAGCCGCCCGTCGCTCGCGGTGCGCCTACGCTCCTACGCTCATACGCGGCTACGAGCTACGCGGAAAAAATACACGAAGGGCGAGATAGCGGCGCGGGACCGCTCGCGGCGCTACCAAAACCGAGGCGACTATAAATTGAGTAGAACATGGCCGCTGATAAAGGTGGCCTCGCCGCCACGCCGCCGCACCTGCCATGGACCCGCCGTTTTTTAAATACATATTTTACGACAAAACGCAGAAAAACTGACAGGTAAGTTGGTACGAGCGCTCGTTTGCGCGACAATGTCGCCGCGCGCAGTTTTTGTCGCCAGACATTCTGACACTATTGAAATACAGATGTGAACTCACATATTAATAGCCACCTTAAACAACTCTTTTATTCAAGTTATTCTTTGTTTTAGATTCGAACGGGAACATGCCTACATTTGCTGAATTTAAAAAAGTATACAACCCATTAACTTAATTAATTGTTTGATTTGATCAATCTAGATAATTAATTACGCATCTAGAAACATTCAAGTTTAGCATGAAGCAGTGTTTATAATTGGGAATGAATTAATGTAAAAATTTTGTACAAAAAGGCCTTTTAAGTAGAGTAGAAAAAAAATACGTAAGTAGGCGCATGTAATTAATGACATTCATAAATCGGTTTCAGTAAGTTGTCGGTATCGCACACGGGTACTACGTCGGCTGCACGATGACAGTAGCTGCATTATCATTTTAGTTTCCATAGTTTTTGCCATTCGCCTATTTGACATTAGTCAACACCTTCAACTGTTACGTCAGTACGTACAACGACAGTTGACTGTGTGCAATCTACTACAAAGTCCATGAAAAAATGCCTTTTGTTTGTAATATTTCTGGTGTTGGCTGAAATACATAGGTATCATTCATTTAAAATGGAAAGTACGTCCTGAAGACCGTCACTTATTAACAAAGAGGATTGTGTTACACAAGATGAGTTACAAATGTCGGGGAGCGTACGTGTAGGTACCTACGTGTGTGAGATAGCGGCGTATTCTGGTGCTGATGTAAGTAGGTACCGACTACCGACTACCGGTGTGCAGACAAGTGAACAGATCGAAGTGGGTTAATGTAGGAGCCGACATGTTGCGTTTCAGCGCTCGGCGCGTTAGTGCCGCTCGTGTAGGATTGTGAGCGAAGGCCGAACACCTCGATACGTATTTATGTCGCGGTGACGACGGCGACGAGCACCGAGAGCCGACAGCCGAGCCTTGAGCAGCTAACAACCAGAACGTCTTGCCACAACTACACATCCTGCACTAAACACTATTGTTATAATTCAACAAAACAAAAACTTGCTCAAACGTTTGTCAAAAAATACTTAAGTCATAATAAATAAGATTTGTTTCCTCTCTACATTCCCATAAATTATAAAATTATAATTATTTATTTGAGTAGATACTACATTCCTTAAATTAATATTTGTGCTAATTAGCCCCCCTCTGATGCAGAATAGCTAGATAAAGATTGCAATCGTTATGATTTAAAAAACCGTTTTTTATGGATGGCAAAACGTAAATTCATCCGAGATAATATAAAGACCGATTGATAGATTAATTTGACCTAAACATTGGGGAGACGTCTATTGATGTTAGATAGTATTAATTAGCACATGACTAAGTAACAAAAATAAATACCATTGAAAATATTCTAACATAAAATACGCGTGTCCTAGCACAGAGAAGGTCGCGACGCGGCTTTTCTAACAATAATTTGACAATGGCTGGACTGGCGCGGTTTTTTGCACAACATTCTTGTTCGACGTCGTGCAAAACGTTTGGGGTTAACAGGCGGAAACAAACGAGCGATTGTCGATTTAATTTTGAAAATAATCGCCAACAGGGACACAAAAAGTTATACAGAGTGAGCGTAAAAACTGTCTCGCCCCAGGTCGCGCGTATGTGTGCGTCTGCGTGGCTAGACCACCTTTACATGATTCATTTTTATTTTTGCTAAACGCTAAGCAAAGACCACGTTGCAGGTCTAGTTTAATTAATGACGTTTACTATTGGGCGTAAACAATAACAAAAATCGTTGTATATCTATCTATACAAACAATGGAATCTACACAAATGATGGAATGTGTCGTCAAACCTGCTAGTGGTCTTCAAAAATGTCAACCTAATACGTACCTACAGTAGTTATTTTTTAAATACTTGCCGCTCTTTTAGACTCGGAAAAAAATCTAAGCAAAACTGTGTACTTATTTGGTTAACCTATGCTTAATCCTCTACTAAATTTTAAAAGTAAAAACAGGTTTATTAAATTTCGCCGAACCCAGAACATAGGTAACTGTCAATACAGAATGTATCGGTGAAGTTTCCTGAAACGTTAATGTGTGTTGGTGTTAGTTAGATATTTTTTCAGCGGAGGAGGTTTCACTACGGCTGATATGCTTCATTAGCCAGACGGAATGTCATTTGGTCTAGTGTGGAGCGAGCAAGTTGCAACCGCGGGTAGATACACACGTGAAGTTTTTGCTACGGCCGCGTCAGCCGCGCACCGTCGTGAGTCTCGCGACAACCGTCAACATCCACTCCTTTACATTTTTTATGCACGTCACTTTTGACAGGAGAAAGCTATCAAACACACTCGTTAAAGTGAAAAAGTTTTTTTATTCGCCTTCGGCTACAGAAACAATTTTAGTTTAATTGCACAACAAAGTTCGGCAGATATACTTGTTTAAGGAGAAACCTGTCCAGCGCTGTCATTATTCATTAGAGTGTAATTAAATTAAGTTTAGATTGAAGCAGTTAAATGCTTAAGCATTCTTTTAAACATTGTTTTCTATTTAAAATAAATATAACTGTAAAGAAACATTCACAAATGCAGTTACCATGAGCAATGAATGCCGATCAATACTAAATAATTATTTCAGTGATTTATGTTTTAAGTAGATAATTATTTATTTAAAACATATCAATTTACGAAATATATAAAACATATCTTTAAATGGTTATTAAAGACAAGGAACACTAAAAAGTAAAGAATAAAAATAAAAATAAATAAAAATGTTATATAACACAAGGTGCAGTTGTTAACTGGCCAAACTATGATGTTATTAGATCAACCAGATGATCAGTTCAGATAGGAAGTATCATAGAGCATGTGTAAACACTTGAATCACTCAGTGAAGGTGATATATTGTATAATGTGAAGTTACGAGTATGTGTGTGCATGGCAAGTGTGCGATCAATTGATATGGTGTTTAAACTTGAAATTATTGCAAATAGGGATTGATATTATTCAAAACGATTGAATTCTCTTGAACAACAATAAAACAATGAATTGGCCAAATGTAACAGTAAATGTCACTCAGTTTAATTCATCTAACAAATAAATTAGAAACGTCATGCGATAACACCAGCTGCAGTCAACTTATATGTTCACAGAACCAAGTGCACTAACTTATAGAGCGGACAATAACGTACAAAGGCAATCTTTATGAAATATAAAAATAATGTGCGATGTGTTTAAGTACACGATAGGATCTGCGTGTAGTTTGTCAAATGTGTTGTGCTGAGCCGGCGGCGGCGGCGCGGGTTGTGACGACCCACTACCCACTACCTGCCCCGCTGCTTGTACCCTCATAAATAAAACAAACAACACTAAGCCGACTCACAACATTTTTTTCACATTATAATTATGACCTACTGACCGGGATTTATCAATAATACTCTTTAGTAAAATATTTACTCTGTTTTATTAAATACTTAGACGATAATATAAAATATCATATCACTAAGTAATATTTACTTGCTATGTAGACTTGCATACCTAACTCCATCGTGATGCGATTACTTATTTACATGATTCATCTAGTTCAACTTTAGCAAAACATTTCACAAGTGTTACTGAGCGTCTCTTCGATAATAGTACAACTATGCAAACAATCCTCCCTAAAACTAAACATTCGTTGGTGTCTGACACTGACACGGCACGCGCTACACTCATACACTGGTGTCCGAGACCTGTCATGCCACTAATATAACTAATAACATAAACTATCCTTACGGAAACAAACAAAATGTCTGTCGAGGCAGAGAGATAATCAGGACATGTTTCAATAAAAGTCATTTCCATATTTCAATTTCTATAAAGAACTTTTTTAATATATATCATCATATACGTCGTAGGTACATTATTTTATATAGAAAAAATACCTATTTTTACAAGTATTAAGTACCAAGGTTGGCCACAAATACATACAAACGAAAAAAACAACAAAACAAGTAAAAAACAGGAATAAAACCATTTTGGCATCGTGTCTGCATCCTTTTAATAATAATTTTTAATAAATTATGTAGTGGGAGCTAGGTGTGCGTCGAGTGCGTGTCGGCGCTTGTCGCGCGGAGACGCGGCGCGGCGCGGCGGCGCGCTCACAACACCAACAGAGCGCGCCGCCGCGCCAGCCGCGGGCATGACTTACTACGTACATGATTGCTCTCACATTCGGATCGTTTCATTAAACACTTAAAATAAAAATTGCACCTATTGACTCACTCGTATTCCCTTACAAAACGAAGCTTCGACCCGATTCATATTTTTTACTCTCGTCCTCGTCACTAATCATAAATTTACAGTAATAGCAACAATTTAAATTTATTCCACACCACAATGACTCCCTACTGACAGGTAGGCATGTATGAACATCGTTAATTTGTAATATCTATAAATAAATTCGATGAAATCGTCCTTTACAAAACTGAATGGTGCTACGCACTCCTCGCCGGAGCGGCCGCTCGCTCGCGCGACTCGCAGGTCGCGACGACGTGCGTCAAGTACGCGAGAACGCGTGAGGTGTGGTACGAGCGTTACTGTGCTACTGAGTGTGTAATGTCGCCGTACTTACCGCACGACGTCTGATGCGGCCGCGGCCGCCGGCGAGGCGCGAGCGACGCCGGGATCCACCTCCGATTTAAGCTCTTATTTATCAATTAGACTATCTAGCTAAACGTATCGGCGATCACTCCGAACCTCGGTGTTTCGATAAAGTATAAACGATTACTGGCTTCGATCTTAACATTACTCACATAATTAATCAATGACTTCACTGAAATTATAAAGAACAACTTAAACGTAGCGTTCGGTCCTTGCGGGGCTCGCGATATGTACAGAGGCGCGGGCCCCGCTCACTACGCCGCACGCACGTCCGGGCGGCGGCGCTATGTACACGTATCCCGCGGGCGCGGCGCTAGTCGGCGCTAGTGAGGCTCCGAATAGTAGGGCCGCGGCGGCGCCCACGGGGCGAACTGTTAGTGCGCGGCCAGCGTGTGGCCGGGCGCGAGGTGCTGCGGCGACAGGCCGGGCGGCGAGTGCGAGTGCTGCAGCGGCGAGCCGTGCACCTCACCGTGCCCGTAGTGCCCGTGGCCCATGCCCTCCATCATCTCGTTGCCCAGCGTGTTGGGTGGCGTCATGCGCTTCTCCTTCTGCCGCCGGTTGCAGAACCACACTCGCACTACCTCCTTCTCCAGCTGTAGGCTGTCGGCCAGCGACGTGATCTCCTGCGCCGACGGCTTCGGTTGCTTGTGAAAGTGCTGCTCGAGCGCGCCCTTCACTGACACTTCTATCGACGTGCGCTTCTTTCTTTTCCTTCCTTGTGCGGCTATTTTGTCGATGCTTGTGGGGCTCCCCGTGGTGGAGTCTGCCTCCTCGAGCCACTTCTGCAGTAACGGTTTCAACTTGCACATGTTTTTAAAACTGAGCTGTAGCGCCTCGAACCTGCAGATGGTGGTCTGCGAGAACACATTGCCGTAGAGCGTGCCGAGCGCCAGGCCCACGTCGGCCTGCGTGAAGCCCAGCTTGATTCGGCGCTGCTTGAACTGCTTGGCGAAAGCCTCGAGGTCGTCGCTGGTGGGCGTGTCCTCCTCGGGCGGCTCGCGCTCCATGGCGTGGTGGTGCAGCGCGTGCGGGGAGGGCTGGATGTCGCGCAGCATGTGGTGCTGGTGCATGGGCATGGGGTAGCCGCCGTGCAGCCCCACGGGCGAGCCGGCGCCGTAGTGCGGGGACACCACGGGTGCGTGCCAGCCGCCGTGCTGCAGGTGGCGGTGCTCGTGCGGCGCGGGCGGCGGCTTCACGTCGGGCTGGTGCGCGTGCGCGTGGTGCCCGTGCATGGCCCAGGGGTCTGCGGGCGGCAACGACGTCCAGGGGTTAAGCACGGGCGCGCCCGGGGACGGCGAACCGCCCGCGTGCAGTGAGTGCCCGTACTTCATGTCAGCGGGCTCGGCACTGCGCGGCGACGCGGCGTACCCACCGATGTTGCCCAGGTCCATGTCGGTGGGCATGTACGTGGTCGCCGCCATGGCGCCGTACCTCAGATCCACGGTGGACGGCGTCTTGCCGGCTCGAAGGCTCTCGAGCCTTCAACTGGCTTACTAAGTCGCGAAACAAGCGCGGTAGTCGCGCGGCGCTGCGGCAGCGGCGGGGGCCACCTCACATCACCGGAATACACAGCGAGCGACATGCGCGTGCGTGCGCGACGGCAGCACGGAGCGGACTGGAGCGCTTGACGGCGCTGCGCGCGCCCGCAGAGGTAGAGGGGCGGCCCCGCCCAGACGCCGCCCGCTAATGACGATGTAATTACTGCGCCCCGCCCCCCGCGCACCCCCCTCGCCCCGCGCGCCGCACCCCGCGCCCCGCGCTCCTCGCTCGCACACAATATTGTGCGTCGCGTCGCTACACTCCGCGACCGCTCTCCCGTCGCCGACGGACACTCTACTAACATAGAGATCACGTTTATGCCTTATTGAATGATACCAGTGATAGAGACGATTAATTATATTATAATATATCTTAATACTTTAAATTAAGTTGATCTTCATTTTCATTCTTCATATGTGCAATTCAAAGACAGAACACTTAATTTAAAAAGTTATTAATTGATCAACTTTTATACTTTTTTTGCCAATTTCTATGTCTCCACATAATTAATAGATTTTTTTGCACTTGTAGTTTTGTGTTAATGAAAATAATAAATGGCTTCTGTGTGAACACCGACAGTTCTGTTATTAACTGGTACTGCTGCGACAACTGTATAAACATGCACTAAGCTACTATGATGCAATTATAACAAAAAAATTGTTATATTTATAATAAATACAAATTATGTCATTTTTATATTAATTGGCTTCTAACAAATGTTAATACATTAAACATAATGTTCAAGTGTTTTCTATTAAGTAATTAATGAGCGTTGTAACACGGGCTCTATTATTAGAATTATGATCAGGTTTTTTTTGTACCTTTCAAAGTAAAATGTTTGTTAACACAGTAGATGTTTGGGTTTAGCAAAGCTAGAAGTAACAGGCGAATATATTAGATTTAGTATGTTGTAAACGTTGCCTTGAGCGGACTAGAGGCATAAACACCTTCTTATAAATTACTTAAATTATACAAAATATTTACAAGTTGTTCAACACTGACTCAATAGTTTAAGTTAAATAGATTACTTATTGCGTAAACTAAGTCTGTCGTGAATGCCATGATCATTCAAGATTTTTATTTTATTTTAGTTACTTTCTTTTGTAGAATATGTTTCGCATTAGAACGAGACGTGACTCTGCACTTACCAATTATTATTACAATTTATTAAAATATTTACTGATGTGTAATAATTTCACAAATTAACTTTATAGTCGGTAAGTAGGGTTCTTTGTGGAACCTTGTGTAGTGTGCTGTCATTGATAGGTAAATTTAAAAATGTTTTTTTAAGAGTTATAATTATTATCCAAAATAAAAAGGCTTCGTTTTTATTACTTCTGATATGTTTCTACTGTAATTTTAAAAAAGCTTATTTTCTGTGGTCCCTGGTCTTAGAAAAAATCTTAATCAAATTAGGATATATTGTAAAAGAGCTGAAATGAAACATACAAACAACAAATAAAATCAGGTAACTTAATTAATTGAAACAATAATTATAAATCACTATAATTGTAGAATCGAATCCAATTAGTTTCTTTTTCTAATAATTAAAAATCATCAAAAGTTCCATTCTATAAAACACTTAGCTTATACCGAGCGGGTGACCTGACGGGCACCGAGTCGCGACCGATTGCGACTACTAGCGCCATCTGTTGTCGAATAGTGAGACTAAACGTGAACTCACTCAACTAACGAAGCTTTTAGAAATGGTTCAATTTAGTTTTGTACGTATTCGTTTTTGTTATACGTATGTTGCTTGTAAAAATAAATTTTCTTATTAATACTGCTGGGGTGCACGTAGAGCTTATTCAAAAGTTAGACAAAACGTAAATTGAAAAGCTGTTTCTTTGAACAGGGTTTACTACTACTATTTTTGCATTGGTACCTACTTAATATTAAGAAAAAATTGTTTAAAAGTGTTGGCTTACTTATAAAACCCTTCAGTAGATTTTTAGACATACATAATTGCAAAAAAAAACAAGAGGAGAGCTATCTAGCGGCGGGTAGCAGAACTACCAGCTACCCTCTGACAGGAGGGTTGTAATTGTAACTAGTGAGGGCGCTGTATTTCCCAGAGGGATATCTTGACTGAGTGGCGCTTTACTATATTTAGTAAAATTACAAATCAGGAGCTTAAACTTAAAGGTTTGAGCATTTAGATCTTCCACTTTCAGTAAATTTAGCGATAGTTCCTTTTGTAACGAAAGTGAACATTGACGAAGGATATTTGAACATTCAACCTCTCTGCATACGGGTATGGGGGGGGGGGATCATAGGGGATATCTTTTCTTCAGGAAGTTGGTCACGTTTGAAGTTAGAAACGTGGAAGTTGGTACTTATTAAGACTTCTGATTAAGTGAAGTTGTACTTGTTATAATTTTTTGAGCCCCAAGAGAAGTCGCCGATGGGAAATCTCATCGGACACGCGTTTGTTAAGTAATTTTGCTCTTTTCTTATTCCTAATTTAGTTTATTGGTGAAAGTAAGTATTTGATTGGATACTTCGTCCTACTGTGACGTATAAACAATCAAGTACCTAGTAGTCATGTGATAGAAAATGCCTCAGGCATTCAGTCCGCCTTTGTACAGTATTTTTTAATTCTTGCATATAGTTTTAATAAAAAAAATAAAACTTTTTAACAAGTGAAAGGCCTGTAAAATGATTGTTACTGTAGATTTTAGCGCTCGCTTGGTTTAGCTCTAAATCCTGGGTTGGTTGATATTTGGTTAACAGGTTATGGTTTGGTTGTCGGTTTATGACCACGGGTTAAATCATATGGTTTAAAGATTATATTGAGACTGGTTATAAAATGGCAAATCTGAACTAAATTAGCACTAAGATGAAAAAACGTAACTTATAGGTATTAGCTTATGCATATTCAGTACGTGCCATATTATTAATAATATCTAAGTGGGTAATAAGTAACAATTAATAATTTATTTACTAGTTTTACAACACAAACTAAGGAGTATCGTTTAATTACTCCGTTATTTTTTGTATAAAAAGACCATTAACGAAGCCGAAAGGCACTTGTTCGACCCGTCATTGCGATCATTTTTTTGTTCTAGACCATACCTGAGAACCTTCTATTTACGGAGATATTGGGGGTCAAAGATCCAACTTTTCAATCCATCCATCAGCACAATGTTTTGAGTACGTTACATTGAACCCTACCGTAAAACGTGACTTTTTACCCCAAAAAAAAAAGTCGTTTCCCAGCAATAATTTTTGCGTAAAGTTATTTAGTTTGATGTGCAGAATGCTTGGTTGACGGCTTCGTGAAGGGTCTGTTTACACCCCGTATACCTACTCATTAATAATTCATTTTCTTTTCAAGTAATTGTGACGTTCTACTCTTTCAATAATTTGCATGAATTGCTTCTTTTTGCAACTTGACTAAAAAGTGACGCTTTAAATGACATGTTGATCACATTCTGTAGGTACGTCCTAATTGTCATGACAACATTATTGTCACAATTACAATTGGACCATACTAGAGAATAATCTTGTTTTTGGTAAAAGTTTTCATAAGAATTTATATTTGAGGTTCAAAATTCTAATCACATAATTGATCAATAGCCAATCGGTTATAGTGAAATTCAATAGGTATAATAGTATTTCCTGGCTAAAACTTCTTGCATGGTATAATTTGACATTATCGAGCAGATTTGTATTCAATTAATGTATGTCTTTAAGTTACCGCGAGGTTGATTTGTTTATTCAACTTACTTCTTGACCAAAACTTTATTAAAATATTCTGGTTATCTTGACATACAATAGTAACAATATAACTAAATCTTTAAATTTGCCAGACACCGTGGGCAAACCTTAAGTAGGTACTTCTTAAATTCTCACTAACAAAGTACACGAGATTCTTATGAGCCACCTACAATCACATTAAAAGCATCAGCAGGCTACTGATATTCTTACAAGAGTGCGCGGCAAACAGGGGTCGCAAACATATTAGTTGTGCAACTGAGGCTCAGCAAACACGGGGCGGGGGCGCTCAACTATTGACTCAACACTTGACGAACTGATATTGTGACTGACGACTATGTTACTGATATCACACCTAGTCTGATTGTAACGTGTAGTTTTCGTTGATATTTTTATTGTTTTAGAAAAATAAACTTAAAGCATGAGCAAAACCGTGTGTTTGGTAACTGCCGACGATATAGATAAAGTCGATCAGTAGGTAAGGACTTGGAATCGATCGATCATACAACTATGTACTTAAGTGAACCCTATCCTGGTGACGGTACACATGCGCCTCACAGATTGAGTATCAACACCAGAAGTCATACATTCTCTTTCATTTGTTTCAACTATACGAGTAGGTAACCCAGGTATTTTATTCAAGTCGTTGATCCCGAGGACTGTCCATCTGACCCACAGATCTGACAACGAGCCACAGCGCTTGGAAACAGTTTAGGTACATTTAGCAGCTTGGATTCAGTTTATTTCATCGCTTCTGTCTAATTAATTAATTAATCTTCTTGCAGATATATGTGAATACAATTGCTATCATAAAACTCTTACTTCGTAGAAGAAGAAAAGATCTAAGCAACCGTTTCCATCACTACACAAAGTAAATTATGTATTACATTCTTATAAGACTAGCTTTTCCCCGCGGATTCGCTCGTATGGAAGGTAGCTACTTATTCAACATCAACAACAATGACTGAACACGTAACACGACACTCACGACTGACACGTATTTAATTCACGTGGTACCATTCTCGCGTCGGTGTCCCTTCCACCCTGCTTATAAATTTTGTATCGTTTAATAGGATAGGATATGAACATGCAATATACGTTTTCAAACTGTCACGGTCACTAACATTATCATTAACACTAGAAACAGGATATTTGCCATGTAACAGTAAACATGGCAAATATCCCGTTTCTAGAGTTAATGATTATGGACATGCGATCATTAAGGTTAACCCATCTTGAAAAACTGCCAAAACATCAGATTTTTTAAATCTTCCTATAATAAACGTTTTACTTACTGGCAACATAGCCGTTATGCACATGAGTATAATTCTAGTTTTACAACGCCTGTTACCTATTGACGAGTATTTATTAAAGTAAGTAGGAACCTAGCTAACGACTTTAACAGGAACATTAGATATCTTCTCTTTATTCACAAGGCCTTCGACTAAAGGATGAAGTTTCTAAGAAAAATAAAGAGCTACTACTTAATTTTTACAAAAACTTCAAATAAGATTCAGTATCAAAAATATACCTATAATGAGTATGGATCCCGGCTGCGATCAGCGACGCAACTGGGATCCGCAGAGGAAATCGCCCGAGGGCATCACCAAAATGCAATCTTGCACAATTTTAATCTGCCTATAATAGAATCAAGTTTTAGTTATTTTTTCTGAATTGTTCTTATACTTGAATTGGAATTGTATTGGACACCTCCGCTAAGTTATAGGCGTCATCGTAGTAACGAATAAAGTAATCTCTGCTCACATGCAGCGCTAGGCCAATAAACAGCCTTATAAAAAGCAATAATTACAGACACCAGTAACAGTGGTAACAGTGGTACAGCACCCACCGCCTGATACACACCGTGAGACATATTCACTATATTACCGTGACGCTGATTAGTATGATAATGATGATGAGTAATGAAGTTCAGTTGCACTATTCAATTTATGTTTATTGTCAACAAACTTAATCTGCGTTTACATAGGGATTTTATTATCTATTACGTCACTCCAAATGTGCTACAGTTACAGACATGTAATAAGAATCAATCACTCGACTACTTACCCTAAGGCAGTGCCTATATCATAATCTTAAGAGTTTAGATTACTACTCGAAGGGTGATTAGTCAGTTAGTCAACGGGGATAATAAGTTTATTGAGGTCCTACATTTAAGTTAATTTTGAAGTATAAAAATAAAACTAAATGTTGGTTTCAGAAATAGGAATTAAATTTAACTAAAATTAAATTAAATTAAATTAAATTACTTCCTTCAGGCGAAATACGTGAGTGTGGTACTTTAGCGGGAGGGTGGTTGTGCAAGATATTTTCAATTTGCTTGAGGTGCGCGGGCGCGGGCGCGTCGGATCGATCCGTTCCGTCGCCGCCGCGCGCGCAGATTACATCAGACATCGGATCGCTCACACATTTTTACTAAATCGACCCTTTTGCCTCTTAAATATTGTTTAAAACTCGAAATTACTATAATCTACGTCGAGGAACTTTTGTTATAGTGAGTTCCAGGAAATTAATTCTTGCCGCGGGTGCCATTTTTCAAAATAAAACCTCTGATTGACAGATGATGGTTTATTTGTCACTGCTGGTAGAGGTACCACTGAGATACACTTATAGAGGTACCACTGAGATACACTTACGGGATATCTTCCGTGATTATTATTTATTTACAAACCAAACGTTACGTTACGTTTAGTGTTTTTTAAACTGTGAAAGCTTTGCAGTGTTTGGCACTGCATACAAGAAGTTCAAATTAGACTTCATCAGCTGACATCGTCACAAAAGTCGGAGCTTTGCAAAGTAAATACCATCGTTACTTGCAGCTACTAGTAGCACACACCTGCCTGCCTGCACTGTTGTTCGTAGTATTTATATTACTAAATTGATCATGATCGACGAGCCAACATTTACATTATAATCAGTGTTGTCTGCCGGAGACAACTATTAAAATAAAAAGGTATTACTACTCGAGTGCCCGTTATGAAGAGCATGAAACCCCTTGACTAACATTAGAATGAATGAATGTATTTGAATATGCGGCCAGGAAACTTTAGATATACTCAATCGTTGTTGTATTTGCAGTTGCGGTAATGACCGTTCTTCAAAATGCTTTTTTTTTCTTTGATTTAACAAAATAGAGCCTTGCTCTTAATTGCTATAAATACAGAAGTTTCATGGCGTTGAGTTTAAGTTAATGCTTTACGGTTTTCAATTTTCTTAACGTTATGTTATGCTGCTACGGCGTAGCACCAATAAACTTTGTCAAACGGTGTGTGAAACAAAAATCTAGAGGTGATCTGCAAGTTTGTAATAGCAATGATGTCACCGTATTATTATCTTATTAGGTATCGGTGTACCTTGCAGGCAGGTCGGGCCGGCCGCGACGCCGCGAGCGATGCGCGAATCAATTTCATGAGGATACTACGAATTGAACCCGCGACTAATATGGACATACGGCGAATACGGTCTTTGAATATTTTCGTACGTGTGATCATGCACATTGCTATGACGTGTTCTGTCTGCAAGGCGACATTTCTGCCAAAAGAACAGTTTTCAAAACTACAATCTTACTGTAGTTATCTGTATAGTTAATGTTCTGCGGATAGAACCGTCCCTTTTCCTTTAAGTGGGACGCAGTTAGTTGACGGCATGGTTGGCGCAGTGGCTGACCGATCAGCTGCTGCGCTGTGTGTCGCGTGTTTGAATCCCGCACAGAACAAATATTCGACGGCCTACAGGTTGTTGTTCCGGGTCTGGCTGTTAGTGTAAATATTTGTGAACGCACTCTCGATACAGGAGAAATTCGTAGAGTGGGGCAAAGTTAAAAAAAAAAGAATTTGATGATTCACTATCTATCTCATAAGTAGATAATTATCATCGTCGTCTTCCTGCCCCTTAGAAGTTAATATACTAAATAATTATTCAGACGAACGGCTCTCAATACCACAGCAGTTTATAACATCAGTATAGAGGTTTATTGGCTGAACCAGGGGTAACTTTATCGTCGTCAGAATGATGTTTTTATGGTTTCTGACTTACCCAGTGCCACGGCAAGTACTCCCAGTTTTTAATTCACATCACTTTGGTAAGTCAGAGCACCGCGCAGAGCTCGCGGCGACGTGACCACACACGAGGCCGTGTGGAACTTCGCTGCTAGTTGCTATTAAGTACTAACTCGTTGGTTTAGCGGTCACAATTGCTAATCATGCATGCGGTCCGATTCCCAGGTCGGGCAGTTAAAGTGATTTCCCTTCAGGAGTTTCTCGGTAGCAGCCCGAAGTCAGGATTTTCCTCCGGTTGATGGCAATAAGCTGGACCTCTATTACACGGAGGGACTTAAACAATAAGCTGAACCCCTGTTACATGGAGGGACTTAAACAATAATCTGGACCCTGTTACATGGAGGGACTTAAACAATAAGCTGGACCCCTGAACCATGGAGGGACTTAAACAATAAGCTGGACCCCTGAACCACGGAGGGACTTAAACAATAAGCTGGACCCCTATTACACGGAGGGATTCAAACATAACGGTCGAAATGTCGGTTCAATATAGAAGGTACCGAGATAATACAGCTCTGGCAAATCTTCGGAGATTGCAGGTGATGTTATGCTATGTTGCTGCTAAGTACGTTTAGGTTAAGTTTACATCATCTATAAGTCCAAGTCTCTCGATATTTCAATTCACACACGCGGTCACCGCGGCCGGGCCGGGGTCTGGGGTCGCGAATCAATTCGCGCGAGTGCATAGTGTAGCGGTGCCGCGGTACTCGCTCGCGGCGATCTGACCTCACACGAAGTGTTCACGTGTTACTAGCACCTTTAGTGTACGTTGCTAAATGTTGTGTTACATCAGCTAAAGCTTAGTGCAGCGGGTATTTAGGCACGAGTGTTGTTCCAAGGTATTCTAATACCGGATCGCCTTGAATTAGTACTTGCAAAAACACATAAATTCAAACATTAAGGCATTGAACCTTCTTTTCAAGTGCATGAGCTATACGAGAGTAACGCAGGCCGCGCTAAAAACTAAGCAGTCAGTATGGGTATGAGCGCCAAGTGCAAGATTTTGCGGCCTATGAACGCCTCGAGTGACGAGAGAGATCGCCACTCGTAAAGGCGACATAATTATTTATTTATAAACTAGCTGCGCCCGCGGTGCCACCCGCGGTGAAAAAGTTAGCACACGTAAACTGCAACTTGGGAAAAATAATGAAATCAAATTTTCAAATTTTTATTTTTTAACATTTTTTTTTCAAGTTCTTGATAATTTGATGCTAAAAGCTGGTAAAAGTAAGCTGTGCCCTCGTTGCGTTGCAATGCACCTATCCAATGCACTTTTCCTACCTACTACCTCCGTATACTTTTTTCTACTCTAACCTATCCACCATACCCTACCCTACCTACCTAACTTCCTGCCTATCTCTACCTAACGTACCTACCCTACCTACCTAACGTACCTACCCTACCTGCCTACTTACTTACCTACCTCGTTTGAATAAACAGCACCTTGAATTTATGCTGACCTAGTACTTCTGGTCGCCAAAAACACGATTTTAGTCAAATTCCGGAAAAAAAATATTGAGTTGTTTGATCATCCCACGGGAACATCGTATTTTTCCGGGATCAAAAGTAGCCTATGTGTTTGTTAATCCAGCATACAAGCTATCTTGATAGCAAGTTTGATCCAAATCCGTTAAGCCGTTTGAGCGTGAAGGAGTAACAAACATAACATAACATACAAACTTTCGCCTTTATATTAGTGTGATAGGAGAACCAACAGCTGCAATAGGTCGTAATCTTTACATATAAAATTCAAAGTCCTGACTGACTGACTGAATTATTATCAACGCACAGCCCAATCCGCTGGTCCTAGAGACATGAAATTAGGAGGGAAATTACATTAATTAATTTTTTTTTTTGGGAATAGTAGCTTCCACTAAGAAATGGTTTTTCGAAATTCCACCCCTAAGAGGGTGAAATGGGGGGTTGAATTTTGTGTGAAACTTTTTATCAGGGTCGATTCATCGGAAAATTTGTGTACATACTCTTCACTAAAAATTTTGAGAAACGTGCATCACAGTATAAAATTCAAAGTCCTGACTGACTGATATACCAACGCACAGCCTAAACCGCTGGTCTTGAAGACATGAAATTTGAAGAATGTATTCTTTGTGACCAGTAAGTATCCACTAAGAAAGGATTTTTCGAAATACCACCCCTAAAGGGACGTTGAATTTTCTATGAAACTTTAAATTCTCTGGATCGATTGACTCGAAAATTGGTGTACACACTCTTCAATTAAAATTCTGAGACGCATGTATCACAGTTTTTCCAAAATCATCCCCCAACAGACTCAAATAGGGCTTCAAAACTGAAGTAACGGGCGCATGGCGCGCAGTGTCGATTGTCTCCAAAATTGGTAATGTTACGGGCAATTTGATAAGTCCGGGCACTATTCATAATGGCCAGTCTCTATTCATAATGCCCGACTCAATTGGGCAATGTGATTAAAACAACATGATTAATCACTTTTCCCGGCCATTATGAATAATGCCCACCCTATCTTGGGCAAAGTAATAAAATAGGTGAACTATTAGGATAAATCACGTTTCTACTAAATATCATTTAATTACAATACAGTCGACGAAGCCCCGCTGCGCGGGGCTCCTATTTCTGTCTGCAGGGTTTAAAGGAACCTAACTAACCGAACCTCGGGGTGCCCCTGACGTCGACCGTCTAGGGTTAGGGTTTCTGTCAGCATCTGTGTTTGTTTGGGGGGTTTATGCTTATAGAAAACAAAATTCATTTATTTTCTCTTTTTTTAGAAAAGTCCAGAGCAATTATGCTAAAAATTATGAATTGTTTGTCAAATAATACGTTATTAAATAAAAGTTTATCGGATAATTATTTTGCTAAGTGAAATATTTGGTAAACTTGTTGTTGTAGAATGATTTAATGACAAATAATGTTTTTGCCAATCGTTGCTTGTAAAGTAAAAAAAAATGAATTAATGTTTGGTGAACTGACTGGTCACCAGGGAATTATTCATACTGCCCGGTCCAAGTGATAAATTCAAGCTATCTCAAACACTGACTTATTACATGGACCACGAGCCGTCGGGTATTATTAATAATGGCCGGTCAAGGTGATAAATTAATCACTTTGCCCGACGTTCTTGGGCATTATTAATAATGGCCGGTCCTTATTAATAATGCCCAGTTAATCACGTTGCCCGTAACATATACATACTCTTAAATTAAAATGATGAAAATCATCTATTACCTTTTAGGGTTCCGTACCCGAAGGGTAACCAACGGGACCCATACTACTAAGCCTCCGCTGTCCGTCCATCTGTCAGACAGCAGGCTGTATCTCATGATCCATATAGGCAGACAGTTGAAATTTTCACAGACTGTGTATTTCTGTGGCCGTTTTAACAACAAATCTTACTAAATAATATTATAATATGCAAAAGTTTGTGAGGATGGATGGACAGATTTTTAATACTCTTTCCCATAATAACGAATGAACGGATTTGGATTAAATAGGATTATTTTTATCCCGGGAGTATGATCCCGTGGGACAATTATCGAACTCCACGCGGTCGAAACCGCGGGCATAGGCAAGTAATTGTATATGTAACACAGAACCAATTACAGATTCTCACGAGTAAAAACAGAAAAAATTATAGAAATCTTAGGATTACTAACAAGTACGATAAAAAATAAAAATAAAAGCAATAAAAATAATATCAATAAGTTTATGATGGTTCATGCATGCATGCAGTTGCACACTGCATAACAGATCGAGCCTGAAACATAGAGACGTAAAGCTTTTCAGAGACCTCAAATGATGAAAATATAGACTAATTATATTAATTCTATTTTTTTTTCAAATAGTAGTTCTATTTCAGCACACTGTTGCTCTTACGAGGGTGCTGCTTCTTGTTATCTATGAGGCTGAAGTCAAAAACAAAAAAAAACAACCTTGGTCCCAAAGATAACCTAGATAGGTACCTACGAGTAATTCAATTTAAATAAATTTAAGATATTTCGAAACGCCTAGTTGACACTTCCCGTGACCCAAAGTCTGGCTTTTACCTTGGCCAAAGGCTTAGTCAGCGTTGCCATACAGTTGAGAGCGTTGAGGAAGAGTTTTGTGACGCCATTTTTTAAGTTTATCGTTAAGTTTTTTTTTTAAATTCAAGTTAAGTTGTTAAGTTTTTAGTTTAGGTGATTTTAATTTATAAATAATAAATAAATAATAAAAGTTTATTTCGGAACAAAAACACAAGACTAAGTACAATAAGTAAAACGATGGTAGCTGCAAAAGTATAAACTGTAGCTCAGCTAACAACGCCCTTCCCCAAATACAGATTGGAATGGTGTTCCATAAGTTAATTTAGATTTAGTTAATTAATAATAAAAAAATAAAAAAGATAAAACAAGAATAACAAAATAAACAGTACAGGACATATGATTTGGGATGTATATTGACGCTGAGCTAATGTGGTGAATGGGGACACACCCATTACACCCACACCCCTACAGGGAGAGTGTTAATGAGGTATGCGTGGGGTGTTTGTGGCAATTGTGTTGAATGCGGTTTTGTTGGGGTGTGTGAGGGTGTGATGAGTGTTTTACAGTTCCGCGAGGTTCTCTGTTTCTTCATAATTTTGTGATTTTAACCAGGAGTCAAGTTTCATTTTGCATTTGATCTATGATGTATATAATATTTAGATAATAAAGATATAAATAAGACATAATATCTTGAGCTTTGTTCATTCAAACGTTTCCGTATCGTCTTTTATCGTGATAGCTTCTGAAGGTTTAAATTCTGATTCTGATCTCCAAACTTCTGCATTTACTATTATTTCGTCTGTTAATGATGGCTGAGTGCTCAGTGCTCAGTACGCGTAGTGCGCGGACATGATGCGCTTGACACGCGGCGACGAGCCGGCGGCGCGCGCGCAGGGGCGGGGCTGGCGCCGCCCACGCGCCATCCATCTTGCGATTGTGTCGCGCACCCACTGCCTCATGCCATCCACCACGTCCACGCTATCTGCACTATGTCAGTGCAGATACCTAGATAACCAATATTTCTATATTTCATCTTGCCGCTGTCACAGAGTTAGATCGTTTTTTTATAATTCTGGCACACAAACCAAATGTTGTGGCAGTTGTTTATTATGATTTCCTTCCCAACGGTAATATCATATTTTATTAATGGGACAAGCCCGCTACTCTATTCCCGAACTACTGCAACTCCTGAAAGCCAGAATCAGTGGCAACCACCAGAAAATCGCCGAGACAATGAGACTCGACGAAGTCCCAGAAAAATAATAAAACTTTTTTAGATCCCGCAAACTAATCAAAAAAGTATAGCGGAGGAGCAGGAAAGTAATAGTTAATATCATATGATAATGATAGATTTTTAATGGCGAATTTATAAAGAGCTTTTCGTCTCGAAATTCCTTAAGTTTTGTGTTGGACTTGACAGTCTTCCAACTAACTTAACTAAAAATATTGATATCCATAATGAAAGAAGGCTCTTTTAAATGTTCTAGAATAGAGAACCCGTAATCAAGAACTTCCAGATATTAGTAAGGGAGTTCTCCATTATGTAGGTAAAGACAAATCCATCAAAACCGGAGTCTAAACTCTAGGTTATCATATAATTTAGGCGTATTAAATTCAGTACAACTGGGAATAGATGGTCCTTCAAGCGATAGAGAATCGAGAATGCTCTTCATCCTGCATGAACTCAAGGTTGGTGAACTAATTTCAACTGAGCGTGCTAAACTATATCACATAACTCCCATATTAATGTTCCACGTATCAGCAAAGTCGTGCATCTAAGTATAGCTGGCAAGTTTAGTACCGAGCTATACTTAGCTGCGCCGGCGCCGAAGCCGTGTTGTCGTAGCAGTACAAGTCACCTCTCTGCGTCCGCGCCTGGCTCTGCTCGCGACACATACTCGTATAAGAACACTCGCCTTGCCTACGACAGCCGTGCAACTGGCATTTCCTTTAAGCTCTATTCGTAAGATGTATGAGCTGTCAACACACTCGTTGTCATGGTTACGATTGAAAGTGATACGCCTTGCGCGGAGTCGGCGACAAGTACAAGTAACCCCGGGGAAGTGGACATCTGAAATGAGAGCTAACATTTAAGGATATAACAGGTACGTATAATTTTACTAGTAGAAAACAGAAAGAGGTTTGTGTAAAGTAAATTAGAATTGCATCCCTGTGTGAAGGAACCCCGTGGAACACGCCAGGGCAAGGGAGCAGACCGGTGCTGTGCAATCATGACCGAGTTGATAGAAGATCAGTTGTGACATTTGCGACAAGATTATTGTGAAACTATTCATTTACACGATATTTTTTATCAAAAACTAGTCTTAAATCGTGCAGGTGTATGCTTAGGTATATGTGAGGTAGTTAGGTACTCAGGTAGGATGTTATAAAAACGTGGTACGGCATAGTTGCAGTTCAAATCCACGTCGTTTAGCGTTTATGTCTCATGAACCGCAGTCCAGCTGTTTCTTTCGACATTTGAAAAAGCATAGTTGTTGCAACCAGGAATGTCGTCACCGCCGCAGATTATATTTGTATCATAACCAGAGGCGGTCGCACTGATCTTATCGTACGAAGATTTTCTTCATCGTAATTGCGCGGAGGCATGCGGTCCATGTCGCATGTTGCGTCTGCGCGTAATTAAACGAGCGCTGTGGAGTGGCCCCCGTGCCCGCGCCATTAGCGACCTCTAATCAGTCGCTCGCTGTAATCATGACGACTGTGCAGTGTGCGTTGTGCCTTCCACTGATACAACTACAATGATTTATGTTCGACAGCCACTTCGTTAGACGAGCGGCCGACCATGTCAGAGCTATAACATTGCCTGTGATAGATTAACTTGATGATTAGTAGCTGTTCACATGTTCACAGCGCGTCCTACCAAACAAAATAATCTCTCGCATAAAATTGAAGCCAAAAATAGCACATAACGAGAGTAAATCGTCCCACCAAGTCTGCCAACGGTAAAGCGAGAATGCAAAACATGTTTTTTGCATCCGACAAGTTTATTTTAAGAAAAAATCGATTGACAGGGTCGTGACGCAATCGTTTTCCGCCGAGACATTTCCAACAATTTGTACCCGCAACAGTTGTCGCGTGCAACACTAGAATTATAAATGAACGAGAAATAATCTTACATTCCTGACGGAGACTCGTACTTATGGCTATTATTATATCTTTGATGTGTTTCTCAATAACTACAATTGTCCCAAAGGCGTGCTCACTAATAGAATGCCAACACAAGTCGCGGTGAGATCGGGTCCCTAATTTGACGCAATTTTGTCACCTAACGCCGACGAATGAGCGCTAATTGCTAGAGGTTAACGTTTAATGTTCAACATCGACAGTTTTATAGAAGACTGAACGAAATCTAATTTGTTTGCGACTGCAAGTAGAATTGTTGAATGATAGCTACGTGGAAAACATAAACATGATGAATGTTCTGGTGCAGTCCGTTGTGTAAGCTACCATAAGTGATAACTGTCGAAGCATGACATTACATCGATGCCTGTTCAGCGACATACATTACTGTCCGCACTTATAATGTTAATTTTCAGTTTTTGCATCGCATGAATGTATTGTACGAAGCTTGCTAGTTTTTCTCATTTGGCGACAAAACAATGTTTAATGTTATTTGCGAATATTGTGACGTGGTCGGTGACAGCTGTCGCGTGAGTATCTGAAATAGCAACAACTATAGTATCAACTATAAGTTATAATGACCATTCGCTGCACTTTTTGTGCAGTTTGAATGTGGTTCCAAGCTTGTTCTAATAGCTATTTCCTTCGTAAACACTTTTATGATCTGCAATTATAACGTAGATTAATTACTTACGTATCTCATATATTATCCTCCGGTTAAGTTGTTTCCATCTAAAACAACCTTTTCCCAAAAATATTCCGGTAAATCAACAACTTGTCTTCTTTATCGTTTGGTTAGTTTTTATGCCATCCATGGGCCTCTGACTTGGCTTTACTTGCCGTCGAGAAATATCTCTCAGGCATGTTGGTTTCCTCACGATGTTTTCCTTCACCGAAGCAAGTAATAATTATGCAATATGCACATGAATCCGAAAAATCAGAGGTCTTGGGTTCAAACTTGAGACCCATGACTTGGAAGTCCGACGGTCACACCACTAGGCTATCACTGCTTCAATCAACAACTGAATTCAGATTTTTTGGATTCTAGATTCTGATCAAGGCGAGCTATGACATTGACAATACACTAATTAATACATGAATAACACAGTATATTGAGTCATTAGGACCCGAGTGATTATTATTTCCATCAGGTGGACATTGTTTTACACCCCGCGTATTAATCGCTCACATATTATTGTAAAATTAAGACTGGTAATGAGCAGAGGAGGCGACAGTTATTACTTTGACTTCTCCTGCCAGACCACGTAGATACTTGTACCTGAATTCATTGTTTGAGGACCTCCATTTTCACATTTTATTGTTTTACGTTAGTTGAATGTTTTACAATGTCTTGGCATCGATAGCAGTTCTATCAAAAACGACTAAAATGGTCATTGTCAGCAGCCATCTGATTTAATGTTTTTCGTGTCGTTATGCTTAACTCTTGTGACTTACAAACGAAGTTTGCAGCTAATTCAGTTCGTAGTTTACCGAACTATTTACGAAAAAGATCAGAGCGGCATGAAATGTTGTACCCTCATGTTCTGCAACCGTCGCGTGTCGTATCTCATCCGAGCACCCGGGCACCTGGAGACCAGGGAACCGCGCGAGCTGCAACAATTTCTGGTATTTCCATGTGTGCCTATTTAATTAATAAGAATCGGTTCACGTCCAACATCTCGCGCTATAATTAACATTAACGCTGCCATGAGGTTTACATTAACATTTTATTTGCATCCACATTGAGTAGCCACTTCTAAATGCAACATGGTATTCGTATTAACACTGCCTACCTCCCACCAAACACTAACTACCTACGTTGCCCGTCTTTGAATGATCCTCTCAAATGAACCAATGAAGTACCTATAGTTTAAATATACATCAACCAACAACATCATGGAAACTTGAATAGCTATACTATTGCAAGGTAATATCAATGAGTTTTTTTAACTTTGATACAGTTACGGACCGCACGAGTCATGAACTGACTGATAAAAGTGAAAAAAAAAACGAAGATTATAATCTTTACAGTAATCTTTAGAAAAAGCAAGACATAATTACCAAGCAAGCTAGGTTTATGTTTAACTAGGCTAATCCATGTCCAGTTTAAGGACAATCCTTTTACTGGGCTCTCACAAAGGCTTGTTAAGAAAGAACAAGTTCTCGTATACAAGTATCGCCTTGAGCAGCACTCAATAAATTGAGCTCCACACTATTACCTCACGCGTCCCTGCTGATGAGTGTCGTCCTGGGAGGCGGGGCCGGCCGCATGACTGAGCGGATTCGGATCGCTTTCCAACTAGCGACACACTGCTGCCAAGCCAACACATTGTAGTTCCAACTCTTGACACAATGAGACACTGTGTTGCAGTGTATAAGGAGGTGGACATAAGATCTGGTATCAGATGGAGCGGCTAATGCAATACATATTGGGCATTAATATCGCGCATCGACGCGTTACGATTAATGGCCGCCATTTTGCAGTGTCGAATCGTGAGCTGTACAGTGTACGGTAGCCGGGAACACTTGATGTATTTCATACACATGCGTAGCTAAATAATAACAGCCGCACGGGTCGATCTGTATCTTAAGCCGTGCTTGCTTAGGATGGTCCGTGGTGGATGACCACCCATTAAGCCGTTGGTCCCGGCTGTCATTTGTAGACAGTCGTTACAGGTGGTCAGAGGCCCGAAAGTCTGACAACCAGTCTTACCTTATTACTAACTGGGCTCTGGAGGTCAGAAAGGCAATTACTCCACGTCTTCTTCTTCTTCGTATCGCTGACATGACAAATTTTGACCCCGTAGGAAGATGCTCACTTGGTGGTAAATAGTCAGTAGGAGGGGGACAGCTATTTTCCCACAGCTTACATCGGGCGTCAGCCAGGTTTCCTGATAAGGACGCTGCAGCTTTTAAAAAACGGTGCCTTCTTTTGCTTTGGCAGTTGGGCGCCGTGTCACGACCGTGGCCGTGTGACGGGACACGTGTAGTGTGTGTCTGGTGTCCGACACACCAGACACCAGACACACACTACACGTGTCCCGTGTCCTGTTTGTATTTCTCCACTGCGCTGGCGACTTCTCTTCGGAAATTATTCCATGTAAAATTCACACTTAGTCTGTCCACGTTGATCCATCAGCAAGATCTATTTGTGCATTACGTGAGGTAGTTGCATCACGTTGTCATGTTCTTAATCCTCCTCGTATACAAGGTGAAGGGACATCGACAAACGATTACCACGTATTCAGAACATCATTTTGAACTTAAAAAGGTCGTATACAGAATTTAGAGAAATTTTTAATCGTTCACGTATTCTGTACATTGTTCTGAACCCACATTTTTCAAGGGTAATTTAATAAACTGCTGTGTCATGTATTTTGACCATGTAGGTATTGCACTTTTGTAGGAAACAGCAGATTTCTATGTTCGGGGTTCGGAATGTTGTAATGATAATGAATACGTGGTATGTATCTATGATAAGCTGCACTTTCAAGTCTACAACCGGTCCCGTGTTCCTCCTCCGCATACCCATCCTAACAGCGCAGTGATTACAATGATTACGAGCAGCTCGGGTAGCCCCACGAGTAGCTGCTGCTGTATTACGGACGATCATGTTCTAATGGAACACTTCTCTGGAATCCGTCTGCGCCTCTCGTTACACAGCTACCGTATCAGCTCGAACCGACGACGATAAATTCTTGTTACAAAACTGCAACTCAAAATACGCTCTACTTCTGAACCTCAACGTGGGTATTTGCTTGTCTGTCGAGGCAAGTTATGACATTTTGATTGGGAGCGTGTTTGAGTTAAATGCAGAGTTTATTTCATAAGAATATAATTAGTGGGTGGAGTTCAATCAAATAGTTGTTGTTCGGCTGCCGACCGCGAAATAAATCGACTCCCGCGCCGACGGGATGCGAGTCTCTGCGCGGGCGCAACCACACACACACGATTTATAGTACTAAATTAGGTTTTTGTTGTTAGTCACAAAAATAATATGAGTGAAATAAAATATTTGATGTTTATTTGTCTGAGCTTTATAAACAGTCTGAGAGGGTAATCCACAATGTAGAGCTACTTTCTAAATTAAAATTTACATTATTATATAGATTGTAATTAGGTAGGTACTGTTTTTCTGTTGCTATGCAGTGATCTAGTATATTTTAGTAGATTTAGTTCACCTCCAAGTGTGAGGTGTTCTTTGATCGATTAACTACGGTAGTAATAAATCACGCAGGTATCAATTATCGCAGTATGCAGTTAACAGAACACAGTAATTGGGTACCTACGCGGATAATGAAACAAACTGACATATACATGCTGCTACTAGAATACCTAGAACAGTCCTACGCATTGGCATACCTTGCCAATGTTATTGAAGATACGGGAGCATGCAACGTGAGATCTGCGAGTATCTATATTAAGTTAATGGTACATATATCGATGATTAATTAAAATCGCTCCATTTATCCTCTTAGAAGCAGCCAGCAGGCCGTACAGCGGTACAGCGGGTGCGAGGGCAGAGGGACGGGGGGCGGGGAGGGCGAGGGACGGAGGATACGACAGGAGGTAATCGGCGGTTCATTACGGCGCCGGTCGCGAGCATGTCGCGCTAAATTGGCCCGCTACCCGTCTTACCCGCACTATGATTTAGGAATATTAAGGCTCATCCCACGCGCTACGTAATTGCGACGCGACACGACTCCGCCACGACTGCGACACCGCTGGTCGCCGTCGCGTCGCCGTGTTTAGACGTTACGCGTTTTTGTTGCGAATCATTATCTATCATTTGTAATGAAACTGTATGAACAATGGAATGAATGGCTCATTACTGTGTGCTGTATCCGGCGGCCGGCCGGGAGGTTTTTGTTAATGGCAGACGAGCAATAAAACATCCGACACTCGTATATGTTACTATAGCGCGGGAGAAGGTCGTGATAACCTTGAAAATATTGTTTATGCGAAATCATTTTGCTGACATAGTGGCTTATTTTTACCTACTCGTGTGTTTATACGAGTAGGTAGACTTAAGCATTTCTCAACAAATCACACTAGCCATCATGAGAATAGAACGCCTCTATAAAACACTACGCGCTGGCAACACTCAGGTACAGATCTCCCTTTTTATCACACCTTATCACCGTTAGTTCGACATTTGTATTCCGCCAGTTTACACAACGTATCTCGTCCACTTAATTACCTGTCCCTAGTATTTAGGTACTCACACTATGGTATTTTAAAAATCGAAGTTTTCAACTTGTTTGCCCATATGTGCCCGCAGACGCCCAAAGCGCCGGTACCTACAGCCTACATACTTGTCTGCCATAGATCAGCTCCCAGCCCAGTACATGGCTGTTATCTACGGCGTGTAAAAAACCTCGCAGTGTAAGCTATGTCCCGCATGCACTCGCAGCATGCGCTCACTTCGCTGATGGAATTCGGCGCACCAGTGTTACCACACACCACATGTAGCAAGTGTAGGGATGTCGAACTAATAACTATCGCTAAACTTACCTATTAGGAAACTCTAGAAGCCTCTATGCAACATGTGTTTTGACATATTCAGGTGAATTCATTGACATTGACAAAACCAGAATAAGACTTAAAGTTTTCTTATTCGGCAGTTTTATATCTCTTTGATCAAAAATAGTTTCATGTAGTTCGGAAACCTCCAAAACGACTGACATATGGATACGTTTGCACCAGTCTAAGAAAAACGAGAGCCATATTGGCGCGCCGGACGCGCCTGCGCCGCAGGTCGCACAACGTCCACCGGACGATGTATTACTTTATCCATTCTTGATCATACTTCATTCTGTGATTAGGTACAACATGGTGTGTGTACGTGGCGCCGCTCCCACCAGGCAGATGGACCTACCAAGTGGAGACAGTGAAGCACCTATTGTCAGATGCTTTTCTGACGGTCCTTGTTTCTGATACCGAGATGCCTTACCACTACCTTGCCCACATTGCTCAAATTTCTTTTATGATATGAATTACATAGTTTGGTCATGTTGTACAACTGCGGTTACGTAGATATTATTATATCAATTATGCCTGATCTAATATGGCAGTAGCTAAGTACCTTTGAGATGATTTCGTATGGATGTACTCAACTCGAAAATGTTAAGGTTAAACCCTATCTCATGGAACACAATTCGCATCACCAGCAATTCAACTCCACTGGGCTATGCAGAGAAGACGCAAATAAGTAACGAGAATCTTTGCAAGATTGTGTATAATGGATGAACGATGGTGGTCCAGGTTCGCCTTGTTTTTGTTTTTTTTTCCAAAATCCCTAATCTCCCTGAAACCACTACGTTCCTACGGGAGCACAAGAATTACAATATAACGACATCATGACGTGGCACAATTTAGTAGTCTGTGTCCGCTCCCGATCGCTCCCAATCGCTCCTATTACGGGCTCGCTCCGCAAATTGATAGGAATTATAAAATGGCGGAGCGGAATGCAGCCGCGATTAGCGATATCTTGCTGAATTAGGACGAACAGACGGTCGTAACAAGTACCTACCCTCACAAGAATCCCTAAACATCACACATTAACATGTCTACATAATTATGTGTTGGTCTCTCTTTGAGGATCTGAAATAATAACGTTGACCTTATCTTCATAACATTGGTGTTACACATACATTCAGTCAAAAAAGTATCGGGAATGGATGATTTGTTTATGGTTCCAAATTCAATTTTTTGTTTTTTTTTTTGTTAGATTGGCACTGCTGTTTTCCATTTTGGCGCGGATTTTGAGTTGCATCTGTTATTTAAATTAAATACAGTGCTGTTTTTAGTTAGATCATATCTAGTAGCAGAGTGCAATTGGACAAAAAATCCTCAAAAGGTGGAACGAAGTTTATAGTGGTCGGATTTTCATTTTTTAATTGAGTTCCTAGAGGTGTAGAGCAGAAAGTTAAAAAAAAAAATTCGCCGCTCTCAAGTTCTTTTTTTTTAATTTCCTTTGTTATATTGTTTTTTCTTTTATGAATAACTTGAAATTCGACGAATTTATATTAAGGCAAAATAGAAAGACCAGTGTGTGATCCATTAAACGCCAATTTGGTCTGTTTATTTGTTCAATGTTCATATTTCAAGTTTTTTTTTTAAATATCCTTTTTACCTGTTACCGAATTTAAGACTAAGATTTCTTTGAAAAATTGATAACAAATACATTTTTACAGATAACTGAACAGTTACAACAGTGTTACTAACAGTGACATGAGTTTAGTGACTTAAAATTCATTCGCAAAAATCAGAAAATCGTCTATGTTAATGAAGGTATTTTTTTCTATGTAACTCAATGTTCAAATTATTCTCCAAAACCTCATTTTAGTAGCTATATAATAAGGTATAATAACTAAAAAAATATTCAAGGATACTTGTTGAATATCAGTTACTGCTGAGAAAGTAAAACATGACAAAAGGGATCTATCGCTAAGAATTGGGAGCGGTATCGGAATCGGTATTAATATTAAATGGAGCACAGAGACCCAAGCTTGTAACTAATTCTAAATAGAAATTATGAGAAATGGTAACGTTACAATTACGAAAATTTTTGTGAGTTTAACAGCGGCCTCATTCCACCTTCGTCTGCAATAATCAACATTTGTCAAGAACCGCCGATTTTTTTTTTTGGGTTCTTTGTGAATAGCTGATATAATAAGGATATTTTCAGGATAATATTTACGTTGACCGCCATAGAAACATTTTGAGAAAAATGGCCTTCTTTAAGTTAACATAGACGATTTCCTGATATTTGCGAATTAATTTTTAGTCACTTCACTCGTCAATATGGATTTCTTGAACATTTTTACGTCCAGTTATCTGTGAAAAAGTATCAGTTACCAATGACAAAAGAAATCTTTGTGTTAAAACTCGGTATTTTAGAAATACTTGAAAAAATAGGAAAAGAGGCCGGCGAAATTGGACCCAAAGAATTTAAAAGTAACGAAGTTCCAATCAAGTGTAAATATAAAATAATTATAACTACAATTTTATGAGATATTTATTTAAAAAATATTGAATTTTTAGGACTCGGGAATCAAAAGTTATAAATATTTTCAATTTACTCAAAATTAAGTAGGTAATCGTGCAATTACAAAACGCAACTTTTTCCGATTACGTTCCAATCCAATGACATGTGTTTTTGCTCAAGTTTTTTCTTATTATAAATGGCTCTTTCCCTTCGTTTTTATACATTCTATAATATTAAATACTTTTAAACAACAAGTAAACTTGATACTAAAACGCCAATTAACAGGGCAAAGCATCTAATAAAAATGAAACTAATGATTTTGTAGTATATCTTATAAAGGAACGTTATCAATAGTGATCGATTGAGTCCCGTCACTACTGTCACTGTCAGATCTGTCATGATCCATTCCAGTATTTTTTTAAAGTGTGGGTCGCGACCCTCTGGGGGGTTGCGAAGCCTCTGTAGGGGTCGCAAGAGGTCGCGAAAAATACCTCAGTAAAAAAACAATAAAGTTTAAAAAGATAGGCTTATTAAGAAAATGTTAACTTAATGATATAAACATTTGGGCTGCGGGACTGTTCGAAAGAGAACACAAAGGGCAAAGAAGGAACATGGATGGGTTTTAGTCAGTAAAAGTTTGACACTCCCTCCCACTCCGCCCAGAGCGGGGGGTTATTTGATGATTTTCCATCCAAAAAAAAAGAAAAAAAAAGGATATAAACATTTTGTATGTTAATACAAATTAACAAAAAAAATTAAACCTATGAGAATAATCCATCTCAATGCGAAGGTTGCGCTTGTTGTTCATTAACCATCATGGATCCGTTTTCATCATCTGTTCTTTCAGTCTGGCAGTAAATCCACTGTCCGCAATAATCATGGCTTTTACTCCGTCACTACTAATAGCAATGCATTTATTTGCCCAGTTGATTCTCGTATTCATA
Source organism: Noctua pronuba (assembly GCA_905220335.1). NCBI lineage: Eukaryota > Metazoa > Arthropoda > Insecta > Lepidoptera > Noctuidae > Noctua > Noctua pronuba. The sequence continues at coordinate 18,829,177 of LR999896.1, forward strand.
TCTTGCGTAGCTTCAAGGAACATGTTATGCAACCAACAATACTACAATTGGTAGGAAGTGCGCTGCAAAATAGTATTTCTTCCATTTATTAATTCAAAACGCATAAAAGCTACAAACTGCGCACAACCCGCAATAACCGTAAATTAATCAAATTGCAATGACACAAAAGTAACTTTCTTTTATTTTTTTTTATGTCTCGCTTATTCTGCGTTAAATGGTATTGTCAGAGAGAGGCATACTTTTGAGCTTTTCGACCTCTTGTTTGCAAAACATAATATCTGCTAAATCTAAGCTGCTGGTAAAATCTAATTTGCGGCAATAGTGTGAGGTTGTCGAATTGGCAATGTATTGGTGGTAAAAAAATGTGTTAATTTTGTATTTACCCGAATCCTAATTATGCAAATACATAAAACTGTTGTAAGGATTGAATATTATATTTAGTATGTTACCATAATAGAATACATGGAAAAAAGCGAAGGGTAGGGGGTCGCAAAATATTTTTTCTTACTGTGGGGGTCGTTTCATGAAAAAGGTTGAAAAACACTGACTATTCCATTGTTTGATACGTTTGATTTTGCGAGGAATTTTATGTTTGTTATTGCGATTTTGTGAATTCTCAACGACTTGGGCTTTACATCTTGAACTGACGATACTGCACCCTAAATTGGACTACGGCATTCTTCTTTGGAAAACGAGTTGCTTTTGCTATTTACGACTTGCACGCCTACGGAGGCATCGTCTCTCTGATGAAAGTGATGAAGATGTTAAAAAGTGCATAGATGGGTGCATCCACGTGATATAAGTATATTCGTAAAAAAACATTTATTTATATCATAAGTTAAGAACTTATTTAAGAAATCTATTTAAACAACCAACTGAGAATCGCTCAGCTTTTATATGTACACATGTTACGAGAACTAGGTGAAACCTTACTTCGGCTTTTAGCTGTAACACTACATACCAGGGTTGTTGCTGATGCATATTTTTTTCACATCAGCGGATGCTGATGCTGATGCTGATCTTTTATCATTGACATCAGCGGATGCTGATGCTGATGCTGATTTTAATTATTTTCTTAAAAAAACAGGGAAAAAGTAAAATCAGTCCGTATTAGTACGCTCTTTGCGTGAATAATCCTTTTTACATAAGTTGCAGTTTACAGTTTCTTGATTCCTTAATTTAAAATACGTCCATATTCCACTTTTCAACGATAACACTCGACAGTTTATGGAAAAAAAAAACAAAAACTTTCACGCGTTATGACGAATTAACGTAATGAGACAAGTTTGTGTTTGTTTTCAATCACAATCCCCGCAGACGATCTTTTAATTGGTCAAAGTCGCAGGCAAAAACTACACGTCGTGTGATATAATCCTCTCTGCGGTCATGTCACGACTCGAACTTCAGCATTAATAATCAGCATCGATCAATGCGGATGCTGATGCTGATGCTGATGTTGAAAATGATGCTGAAGATCAGCGGATGCTGATGCTGATGCTGATGTTCGCAACAACCCTGCTACATACATACTGTTGTAATCTTATGTTAGGCTCATTGTTACTGTTGCCCTTTACTTTATCTGACTAAAATAGTATGAAGTAAAAGACTGGCCGAGGTAACAGTAGTAGTAGTGTATGTTACTGAGATCTTTCAGACATCAAAATGGAAGATTGGTGACTGTCTTGTTTTCTCTTGACATATTATAAGGGATAGCCCCTCCAGAGGTTTGAGAGGTCGGGTGGGGACCTGGAGACCTGCGAGTCGGACACTTTTCTTACGTATGTACCACTTTATCCTGTACCTGTAACACTTTATATTTATTTAAACTAAAGGTGAATTTACTTATTTTGAATTAATTAATTATTTCCAGGTAACCGAAGACGACTATATTTATGACTTATGTTGGGAGCTGATAAGCCCCGATCCTGAAAATGAAATCCGACAACAACTTGGCCATAGTAACGTCTGTATTGCATGTGGGCGATCCATTTTAAGAATCAGACGCAGGCTGGTGCTAAGAACAGAGATGTCTGAAAGAGAAACTCAAGTGGAAAACATTATTTCAGGATGGATCAGGCCCCGAAATACATCCTGTACCCATTTATTTTATGTGCCAGGAAGTAAGTCCTACTATACATATATCGCAGTAGATAGAGAAGGCTACAGGAGCGAAGTGCTGTATTAGGCTATTATTGCCACTGTCCTGTTGCGACACGGACAGTGGGTTGTTGCTCTCATGTCATGAGCATATTGTGGTATCTGGGCTTTGCCAGACACCAGAGCTATACCGCTGCACCAGTTTCCTTTTTAGATAATCTTTTAATAAGAAAATATTTTTTTGTATAACAGAAGATATATTGTTACTTAAATTATAACAGCCAGAGCTCACTTGTACAGCTATTGAAAATAGCTGTACATAGCTAGTGCCAGGTTAGGTTAGGTTAGGTTTAGGTTAGTTTAGGTTTGTTTCAATAATGATCGGTAAGTTTCGACTCGAAATAAAAAGAGAACCCTGGGACAGAATTTGATGCGCTTTGGTACAGAGAAACATGGCTGTGATACCTTCCAAATAAAAGTAGTCTAAGCTGTGGCGGACGTGGGTATATTTTGCCCACGGTCCATTTGCATCGCCAATAGAATTTCGTGTTTGGGGTCCCTGAAAATGTTACAGAAGGCGTACGGTGAATCAACTTTATCAAAAACACGTGCTTATGACTGGTACAAAGCGTTCATAAGAGGTCGAGATGTGATGGATGATTTGCCTCGCTCTGGTAGGCCATCAACGTCTTAAATCACTAAACTCATCTAAAGTCATCAATAAACGTTAACATCGCAAAAGTGACGGAAACAGTGACTGAAAATACTCATTCAAAGAGAGCGATAGCCGCTGAACTTTCTGTGTCTCACGCAGCGAGCCCAACTGATTGCTCATGGTAATCGGTGCTGGTTTTTGTGAGATGCGAGATCGACGAATATCAAGAGATTTGAGCTTAGTAATCCAATGACCGTGTGCTTCACGTCATTACTAATTGTGGAACACTTGAGCTTGAATTGAAGAATGCCAGACAAATTAATGACAGCAGATTTCAATTAATGTAGAATATGATCAGTAGCGCAAGGAGATTCTTAGTTCTGGAATCTTGATGAAAGCTTTTAAGTACCTATTATCTTCTTGACAAAGTTCCTTAAAACGTCCATACCTTGTAGAAGGAACTTAGAACATCGAGTGTTTCGTGCATAGAACTTTTTCTAGGTAATTTTGGCAGGAAAAATTATGACTTAGAAAGGGATAGCCAATGCTACTAGAGAGGGACAAACTCACAGCTGAAACCACAGACAATCGTGATGCGTCGGCGTCGTCCATACATAGATATGTATGTACCTAGGTAGATAGTGTACATTTGGTACATGGGTACCGGTGAAGTGCCACAACAGCCAGTCGTCACGTATCGCATACATCACTGCTGTCAAATTAAACGGATTCCGGCTACCGTTCAACCGTTGTAACCACGGACACAACCATGGTGGAGCGTCATCGTGGACGAAGTTGCCTACTACAATGTTTAATTAAAATATTAACAGAAAACAGTTCCTTATGTCTTTGGTTTTTGTGTCAGTTTGTAAGCGGTTCGAACCAACGTTTACAGCATTGCAAGTAGAAGATACGAAGCTCTGGTAAGAGGGATCCTAGTTAAGCGGCCACAAACACGGCACAGAATGAAAGTCAGAGGATGGAAAAGAAACTGGAACATTCGGGCTGGCTCTAAGTGTACTGACTGGAAAGATTCGTACTGCATCTTAGACTAAAATGGCAGTTGGTTTGGAAGAACATAAAAATTATATGGTTAAGGAACTTGTGAGATTTCATCTGTTTTGTATTTTCACATATTTATAGCAATAAAAGTAGATACGTTAGGTACAATTTTTGTTACGTGGATCTCTTTTGATTCAAATGGGATTTAAGACGAGAAGAGATTTAAAGATTGAGTGAGAGCGAGTCAGATGGTCGCTTAGTACTTGTGCAGAGTAACTCTGCGCCGCCCCCGGCGCTATGCGCTTGCCCCGCGGCTCCTGCGCTCGCAACGGTCATTACGTTATTAAAAAAATCATATTTTCCTACTCTTTGTTTTGGTGCGGCCGGCCCGCCATGCCAGTACACTTTTTTATTTATTATTTATGAACTTAATTAACGGTTGACCGTACCGACACAACATGGAACACAATTTATGAGTTGCGGATAAACGTCGCAAGTGCCCGCCCGTGTGACCAAGCAGCTCTCGTTAAAGTCCACGCAATTGAAAAGCTTAAACTAAACATTATAATAATTTGAAATCACTTTGAACAACATTGACCTGAATGCTCAAAAGCCAGAGATTACTAAGAACAATCAAATTAACGAGCTTGTAATCTCATCAGATGCAATTGGGGCAGCAGTTGTGCCGCATTTACTGCGCGCAAGCGGCGCGGCGGCGGCGAGCGTTCGCGAGCGAAACGAGCGAGCAATATTATACAGCGCGATACATATCGAGCGAATGCTACCGGCGACGCCGCCGACACCGCGGGCGCAACAGAACGTCGCCTCGCCGAACTGCAGGCGGAGTACATGCGACCTTCTGCTGCGGAGCTACTACAATAATTTAATTCGAGCTGGCCCGTTAATCTGGCGGATCACGGAGAAATGCGCCGGCGCTCGCCGCACGCGAATTTATTGTTTATGAAATTGTTTTTGCATGTTCCAGATTAGCCCAGTTTAATGTAACATTGTGTGGCAAACGTACGCCAACTACATTTTAAACGACTGCTGATATTATGTCGTAAGCTAAGTGAGATAGGCAGCTTAGTGGAAGTTAACAGAATCGTATATAGATCACTGTAAGTTCTAAGTTACATACGAAGCATACGAGCAACAACCTAACGACATAAGTAGCAATCTTATTAACTGCATTTACTACGGCTAAGGCGTATACTGCTTCATATCACATAACTCATATCACTATCTCACGAATCATTGAATTTTTGCTTCCCATCCTTGAATTTAGCACAGTTCATAATAATATTTGCCTGCGGTGAATAAACTACAATGATTAATTGCTGACGTGTCAGATAAGCGCGATAGCGACGTATGTGAACAGAACGCAAAAACAAATGAGAGCCGACTGTATGACGTGTCTGTTGTTGCTTGATGTAAACAAGTCGTGGAAAAAAGTCTAAATAAGCGCCGCGGCCCATCTCAAAGAGCTCAGGATGCGAATATACGAGCACGTACGGTTCAATTACGTGAAGCGCTATAAAAATACACGATTTGCATGAAGCACGGCACGGCAGGGTTGCGGCAACGATGCGGCGTTGGTGCGGCATCGGTGCGGCAGTGCGGCGGTGTGGCGCCGGCGGCGGCTAGATGTGCAGCGATAACCGCCGCGACGTGACTCGCTCGCTACACTACACGCGTACAGTCGTACACTTACTCGAGCTCACGGTGCTATAGTCTACTGAACTATCACCACGAGCAGTGAACAACTGAACTGGAGCCGGTTGATCTTGAGGCGAACCACAAACAGTCGTGTTGCTCCATGTTCAATCTGGGGATACCTTTTAATTGACAGGGCTGAGTCTGTTGTTAGCCTGTGAGAGCCAAACAAGAAGGCAACTTTAGCAGACTAGCTGCTACTGGTGATGAAGCACCGTGCACTACCAGCATTTTGTGAGCCAATGTAGAAAAATAATAACTTTATAGCAGATATGACAGATTCAAATTCATCATGACTTTTCGTTATGTTCCAAGAGCGCAGGCATTTAAAAATCTCTACTCCCACCAAACAAACCCTGGCATTTTCACATGCCACGCTGACAGTTCTGCAGAAAAATAGCTTCCAAATTCGCATGAATTAGACAAAGGAAAAACCATCGCGGGCCCTCGGAGCACGCACGAGCCTGTCTGTCAATCATCACACACAGACTATGGGAATCGATCAATTGACGCTCATAGCGTCCATTCTAATTCCGGCGACGCATCATGTGCCCGTCACACCGCGCGTCGGCCAGTGCGCTGCCTTCCTAGCTGACCTATTGTCTATGTCTTGTGCTGTGGGCCTGTGGCTGTGACTGTGTCGCCACACTCACACACGCGCATGTTTTGTCTACCCGCTAGTATCGTATAGTGTACTCACTACTTATTACTGGCTACAGATTTTCCAGATGATGTCATCACACTTCAATTATTCTCTGAAGCAAATGGAGTGAGTTAAAGTGTTTGGCTGCAACTTGCAACATTACATTAAGGGGAGTATAAGTAATGTTAAAGTAACAGCAGGAATCAAAATATGACCCGGCTGTCTTATTTACCAGCTAAGTAGGTAATTTAAATGCTTTCCATTCCACTTTATTTAACCACAAATAAACAGCGGTTTTTGGCTCTCCGGTGCTATGCGCCTGATCATATCTCACAAAAGCCTTAGACCCCACTGCAAAACTTACACAATAACGAGCTTACGTACGATCTAGACAAATCTAGAGTTAGTCTTGCATGCAAAAAAATCCTTTGCATTTACTCGACCTTAGTAATAAGACCTCTATCATTGTAATTAAAAATAAGCTCAATGTTATGAAATCTGTAGAAGCGAATGATATGGATAAACGAGATTACATGTAAAGCGAAAACTTGAGTAAATCAGATCTGCCAGTTATTGAAGTTAGTAAGAAATTAACTCTTCAATTCCCAGTGTCACTTGTAGTTTGCAGAAGTTTCATGATTTTTTTCTACCATTAGCCAATTTTCATTTAAATTAGGTAGCCAAAGAATAATAAAAATATGTCCTCTGTAATTTTTATTATTCTTTAGGTAGAAATTAATTACTATTTTTTTTTTTGAATTGTCTTGTGGTAGAAAAACAATCTTTAAACTTCTGCAACCTACAAGTGACACTGGGAATTGAAGAGTTAACACGGTTCTGACCTAAAACCAAAATAATTACTTGAAAGAATTGCTATCCCCCTATGCTAGTGCAGTTGTATCTGAAGTCAGCATAAGTTGTATGTTTCTTTGAACGCGTGACGTGACACGCAGAAATAGAATCGGCTTGCGACAGTTAAGTATCCGAAACAGTTATTTATGTTCGAGTTGATTTCACCGCGCCGGTACCGTCACTTTAGTGGTGATTGTGTAGCTGGCTCGCCGGCGGGTACCTACAGCTCGCCGGTACGTACGCGCACGTATGTACGGGAGCGAGGCACGTACAAGCAGAGTTTTCTAACATTGTGAAGCCTCACGGAGGCACTAAAGCGTCCAGCTGCTATGTATGCGGTGCGCGCGCGCATGCCCGCGGAATCACAATCGACGCTCGCGGTAATAACTCGTCGAACGGAGCCGCGCCGGAATCACAAGCAGCCTGCGCAGGCGACGCTCGACCGTATCCACCCGCCACCACACCGGCTCAGCAGCCAGCCAGCCAGCAGGACCTTGGATACGAAGGTCACTAAATGCTGGACATTACCGACTAAGTGATCATAATAATAATGTTAGCACGTCATTGTATTGCCCAGGAAATGCTGACAATTCTATATATTGAAACTCTATCGGTATGCATTTGATTAAAAATCAGAGCGTGTTAATCAACTGAATTAAAATAATTAAATCAAAACTAAATGCGGAGTTTTTCTACAAACGTCAAAAATTGTTGCGTTTTATTCTGTTGCCATCAATTAGGAAATCTGTTTCCATTCAACGATTTTTCATAAAATCAAAGCAATATATTTCGTAGTAAAGTTGACACAAAGCTAATGACAATTATTATAATGGCGTTTCTTGCAAATGGTTTCTAAAAAAGTGAAACAAAAAATAAGAAGAACAAACATCGTTTGATATTCATGCGATTCATGGAAATGTTCGGCAGCGACGCGCATTATTCAGATGCGATCGAACGCGTCAATCATTCCTCACCTCGGACCGCAGATCCATCACCAGACGCGGCCGCGCACACGCTAATACCGACCTTAATTACACACATCCTAAGATACATATTTATAATACTAACATAATTCGGATGTAAAGACGAAAGGTAATATTTAATAGGTCCATAGTAATGAGGCAGTCGGTGACGAAGGAAACTCCGCATGTATTTATTTAAATTTATGAGGATTGGTAAAAATGTAAGCTCTGTTCACACTGCGAGGACATAGAGGCTATAGTCCTGCACTCTTGGCTATTTCAATGACACAGTATTATTTTTCATTCGAACGGTCAACAGCCATTCATTTACATTATTATGCTCTTAAACTCGTAGCCTGCTGGTTCCGCGGTAACAAAGCTCATTTATGGATTCAGCTATACAAACTCTGGAAATTATTTCCAATGAATGACTTGGTCATTTCAATACGACCTACCTAAACATCAAGCGTTTATATTACTACTACACGCTACACATACACATGTATATTACTTAGGTAGATTGTGTCACATTTAATGAAGTTCCATCTCTATCAGATCTTCTCCATCTAAAGCACCGTCATTAGTAAGCGCATTACTTCTAATTAAGCATATTTATGTGTGTGCGCTACAATCAATCTACTAAATTACACATTTAACTGGTTTTAGAATAAAAACTGTTTAGTCGATTTAGTGCGTTAATTGTTAATTGATTCAGCTATTAACTAAATTGTTACAAAAACTTGGGTCGCGGCGGTGCGTGGTGTGGCCGCGGGTTTGGCAACTCCCGCGCAGTATCGGGCCCGTCGTGCGCGCGCGCATATCCTACATAATTCATTAATTTACGTCGTTATCACTGGAATATGTGTGTTTTTATCACCAGTAGGTACATGGCCCTCTCCTCCTGCATCACTATACGATGCTAATGTGCCACTCCGCCACTTGCGCGAGTGGCACGTTGACGCAGATCCAACCGTGCGTCTCATAGCACTTCAATATCGTAAACATCTCATGCTGAGCATAGATCCTAATTGTTATTGGTTTACGTTTCATTGGTCGCAGTAATGTGAAGCGCATGTCATCTGATTTACTTTCGGATAACCGTGTCTAGGCTTAGGTTCAAAGCTTCAGCGCTCACTCGAACCAAATATTCAAAATGTGTACTGTCATTATTGATTCTAAATGAATACTTTAACCCATACATTTCGTCTTCAGTTGATTGTAACTCGAGTACTATTTCCTCATACGCGGGGTCTCACAACATCATCCCATTGATATGCACCACGGATTCTGTATTTCCGACTCGATTGCCCGTGGGATCATTGTTTTGTTACAAAAACTCCTATTTATGTTTCCTTTTCATACATTAGGTGGAGACGCAGCAGTAACAACGTGTATCACTACTGTGACCATTATATTCGTTTTTTCGTTTTTTTTAAATATTTTTATTTCTGTATGCCTTCATTATCTTCTTCCGGTCGCTGACATTCTTGCTTCTAGTTTCCTTTCCTGCGTTTTAAATATCGATCTTGACAATTTTGTCGAAGTCGAATTATCGAGGTTCCAATTTACTTCCAATAATGACAGCACAGACATAACTTTTAAACTATCTAATGAAAATATTTTCACTGACAACACTTTCAAGCAAGCAAGTCTTTGAATAAATTTCTGGTATACTTTCTGGATAGTTGCTAGTAATTTGTCCTGTGAACCCTGTAAGAGGTACCCCCTAAGCCGCGTGGCTGCGCGGGCGCAGGAAGCCACGTCTCGGCGTACGTGCCACAAGCGCGCGCGCATTGCCGGTGTCCGACGAGCGACGTGCAGGAAGGAACCAGGAGACAACGTCCTACACTCACTATTTTATGTCAAAAAGTCTTCAAACCAACAAGCGAGACGAATTATCGTAATAACTATCGGCAATTCGGCATCTTCGCTGACCTCGCCTGGCGTACAATGTCCGACTGCTAGGCAAAGGCCTCCCTCAATAAGTTTGTAAAAAATTTAAAAAAATCCGAAAATATGTATTGAAAACCTTGTACTGTTACGGGTCAAATGAAAAAATGACGGAAATAATCAGAAAAGATCATTCGTTTTTCAGCTTTCCACAGAAAATACCCCAAATAATAATGGTACCCAAACCCGGCAAGCAGATGAGTGCAGTCACCTCATACAGGCCGATAAGCTTTCTGCCAATTATCTCGAAAGTGTATATCACGCAACAATGGAGCAGATCTAAAGAGTGTGCCAGGTCATCAGGACTTCTTTGGAGATGAAGGAGTACTTCTCTGCAGCTTTCCTTTGCGTTGCCAGCTCGCCAGCGGGCCTTTGATAGGGTATGGTACAAAGGGATACTTCGCAAAATTAAAACATTCCGTCGTCGCAAATTCTATCGGATTCTAAAGACTTATTTGTCAAGACGACTGTTCCAAGTACGGGAGGGTGAAAGCACATCAAGCTTCCATGATATTATTTCCCGTGTAACTCAGGGCTTTGTTCTGGGTCCGGTATTGTATACCATATTAACAGCAGAGTTACCATAGAGCCAAGGGATAATAGTGGCTATTTTGCAGATGACACAAAAATACTCAGCTCTAGTCAGAAGCCTGCCGCGCCTCAAAAACATTGCAAAAAGGCTTAACAGGAATTCAAGATTGGATGCAAAAATGGAAGATTAGGGCCAACGTATTCAAGTAAGTCCATATAACATTTACCCTTAGTCGAGATAACTATTCATTAGTCCAACTCTGCTATCAACAGCTTCCGCATCATAAATGCGTCTAGTACTTGGTACAATGGGCGCCGTCAGGGGGGGACCAGGGGGGGGCAGCTGCCCCCTTCCCCCCTAGAGGCTTAAGATTTTTAAAAGTTATATCTCTTCCTGCCTAATGCTACAAAATAAGTAAGTACTGTCTGCGCACTCGTACTACCGCTGTAAACTTACCTTATCGACCGGTATAGACAGAGGCTGAACTAAATTAGGAGCCTCTTGTCCCGAGGCCTTAATTATGGCATCATACACAAAGTTGCAAAAAATGAAGCATGTGGACATTTTGATCTCAAATTACATATTATTATTATCTAAATTTATTCGAGGAAGATGTTGAAATTTTCGAGCTCGCTACGCTCGCTCTTGAAGCCTGCTTTCTCATAAATCTTAGCATTGTCTATTATAACACCTAGTCCAACTCTTAAGACCTAGTTTGTCTCATGTCCCTCATTCTAAGTCCACGTACAGGCAGAATTCGTTTCAAAATCCGTGCGAGCAGAAGTTTTAGTAAAATAATTAGTGAACATGATTAGGACATTTTCAATAGCAGTTTTTCTCGGCTTAAGCATTTGTTGGTGAAAAGCTTTTTTACGGAAAAATAATTGTTTGCGTCTGAATGATTTTTAGGTTGTAGTTTGCATTAATCGATCATGTTATTTTGTTTTATAATATTTATGTTAGGGTATTTTGTACCTATCTTTTTTGTTGTCTTTTTTGTTTCGAGTGTTTGAAGCGTTTTTCTGAGAAAACTTGTAAATGACCTTCATATTCGTATTGTTTTAGAACAATGTTTATATTAGTTTCCCGAATAAAATAAAATAAAATAAGTCGCCCAAGTAACTCTAGTAGGTCGAAACAATTCTTACCTGTTCAAGGCAAGGTGTCAAACATTTCGAGCTCGCTTCGCTCGCGTCTTAAAAGGGTTTCAGTAAGTGCTCATTTACGGAGACGCGGCGCGTCGGGCGGTGCGTTGTGCGGCGCGGCTCGCTTTCAATTCAAACATAATAATATGGTGATGTATGAGAGCGTTTACGGAGAAGCGTTTTTACACGCGTTTGCATGAAGTGCAGCGTTGCGGCGGCGCACGCCCCGCGTCTCCGTAAACAACATCGTACATTGCCATATGTTTGTGTTTGGGCGTGTGATAACGCGGGCCGCTGCACGCGCCGCCTCTCCATAAACGGAGAAAATGCGAACCGCGCCGCGCGACGCCCCGCGCAACGCGCCGCCCGACGCGCCGCGTCTCCGTAAATGGGCACTAAGTCGATTAAGTAATATCTGTTTCTGAAAAAAAGAACTAAAGAAAAGCTAACTTGTCCGGCGAGGAGAGTTTAATTTTATTTAAGTTGCTAGACTATTCAAATATCTCTTCAAAATTTTGCGTGACACTGAATCTGACAACACCCCACCTGCTCATATTCAATGGACTGGTTGCATTGCAAGTATAATAAATCATAGATAATAAATCATTTTGAATCGGCAACTCTCTGGCACACAAAGTTCGACGCTTGAAAGTAGAATAGAATAGAATATTCTTTATTATGTACACCACACAAGTAAAGTCCATAAAATATTAAAAGACGCTGCAACCTCTGCAAAAACTGGCAAACATGATTTAGGTTCCCAGACCCGCGTGGAGGAACTAAAGCCCTGTTTGTGTGGCACGTCTCGTGGTCCCGCCGACATAGACGTAAAAATGTGATTTCCGGTGACGTGAGCGTGACGCGGCGATAAGGGTTGCGTCTCTCCCCCCCCCCCCTCCCCTCGCTACCTTCTCACGTACCACACGACACCGGAAGACTGTATAATGACAAACTTCTCAAGGTGATTAAGGAACCTAGAGAAATGACCCGGTGAGACAGATGAACCAGGCAGTAGTCATCGCTAGAGCTTACACCTTAGTCAGAAATTGGCTTTATTGTTTTCTTGTAATGTCATATTTTTAGCAAAACCTCAAAATATTAGTCCCCACTTTCCAGCTTTGTGTCCTATTTGTTGTGTTTTAACTAACTTCTGAAATCATTCATTGTTGGTAACCTTCCTTTGGATATTTCTTTACAAAACCTAGCGAATATACGTATATATATATATACATATAAGCTTATAGAGTTTTTCACCACATGATGTTTAAATATTGGCGAAAGTATCCACAGATCATCCAGGAGTGTAATCGAATGGAACAGAGAAACATTACAAAAACAGTCAAACATATCTTTGCGTTATATAAATACTCACTCTGTCTATGCTAGGCATGACAACCAGTAGTTTCTTGTGACTAATAGCAAGATTGTTTCAATCAAGAGGCACAGTAATTACAGTCATGTATGAAATTCTCAGCATAAGACAAGCCCGACTGATTTGTGAGCATCGACCAGCACTAGCAGCATCAGCGACCCAGCGGGAGGCAGCATTATGATAATTGTAATGTGACATGTGCACACAACACGACCGACATTCATTCCGCGTACTACATGTTGAACCTTTAACATCGCTCCTTCTGAGTTCTGACAAACTGCTAAATAAACTCCATCAACGTAAATGGTCTATATCTAATACATATGAAGTCAAATCACTCAGCAAATAAAACTTGTTCACATTCCTAATTATACAAATGTTTATAGACTGTAGACGTCGATGGTTAACCGTATTCAGAGTTCGTGTTCGGGCCAATAAAAATAGCACCTGCGAAATATAGCACAAAAAATGTATGTCGCCGCTCGTAAACGCCATAAAGCAGTCTTCCATCGATCAAGAGTACGAACGAGACATACATATGGGCTCATAACGTGACGCCGGGAGCGATGAGCGGTGCGGAGCGGGAGCGGCGAGCGGTGCGGAGCGGGAGCGGTAAGCGGGGCAACGGCATTAGCATTACATTCTTATTGAAACCTCACCCCGCGCTCCCTGACCAACACGTTAATTAGACAATTTGCGTTTCCACTTCCAGACGCTGGCCGCAAGCGACGTCCTAACCACCGCTCTCCGCGCCGCACCGAACACGCCACAATCGCGACATCTTAGAGCAGATAATCGCGCAGATCTCCGCGCTCTTGACAGTGGCATCCAAGACATCGACGGAATAGCTGATTCCTATTGTAATGTATGCTAAGCGGGTGTGACCGCGACAATTAGGCTAGGATGTGCGGGCCACGGCCGCGGTCGTGTCTCCACATCGTCACGCTGAATTGCGATCAGCAATTAGTGGCTCATCGCTGCATCGGCGACGTGTTTATTTAATCACGAGCGCATACGTAATGTGCGCGCGCAGACGACGCGACGCACCGCGCGAATTCTAAGCGCGAGGAACGGGAGACGTGGGACACTGGGACTGTGGGACTGTGGTGTGGGGCGCAGCAGCCAGCACTCACAGCAGCCGGCGGGGGCGGTAGTCGCGGCTCATAACGCGTTATTTACTGAATCTCCAATTCAAGCCACGTTATTAATAAGGAGAGAGGTCGGGGCTCGTGATCGGCTCCTACGCTGCCGCTCTGCCACAGCGCGCTGTGCGCAGGCGCGGACACGAACAAAATAGTCGAAAAAGGTAAGCGCGCGGTCGTGACGGGAATGTCGCTGATGTTATGTATTTCAGGTCGCACTCATTGTATTTTAAACCGCTATTGTTTCGTATTTCGCGCCTGCGCACAGAATGCTGCGCTTGCGCCCCGACTCGCGTCGTTTTTCACGGTGCGACGTCACTCACCCGGTAGATGGTCTATAAATAGTGGTCACTGAATAAGCAGCGATGGGAGGTGGTCGCACCGCCGTTCCCTGGTGTCAACACGAGATATGACGAGTGGAGTCATAGCCTCGGGCGCGCGGGGGGGGGCAGGGTACGGCTGCCGCACGTGGCGCGCTGCTCCCACGGTCGGCGATTGATTAACGGTGCGGTTCGCGCTAACCGCGGCCGACGTGAGAACACTCCCGCTAATGTGCGCACGCAACATTCGGCCCGTGTCGCCACCGCGTGACAGAATTGCAAGCGAAGCCACCACACGACGCACTCCGCGAATACTGCGCAAATACCTACTGCCGCGGAGCCGCCAGTCCATTTGATGTACCTGCACCATGTCTCGTACAACCTAACTTCGTACATGCGCTTATACTTGGCAGCCACCGAAATATTGAATGTGAATATATGAATGAACACATCAGCAGTTTTCTGGCAGTTATTCTTTTAACGATGATGAATTTTGGCATCTGCTTCATTAATAACCAACTAATTTCCCAAAGAAACAAACAAAGATCTTCGTTTGATTCCAAGTGCCAAAATCGTAGATGCTTGTTAGTAATGAACAGCTGTTACTTTTTCTGAAGTATATCGATCTATCGATAGTCCATTGCCTAGATAGCATCATCACCGATGGTCGGAGTCAGGTCGGTAAGGCAGCAGTCGGTGAAGCAGTTGCGACGACGAGGCCGCAATGCAGGCCTGAAAGTTTTTTCGTTACGAGTACTTACTTTCATATTTATGCATTCAGTAAAAAGCTGTTATTTTGAAATTACAAACACACTTAAATTTTATTTATCTGTATAGATGAAGCTTCAGTCAATTAGAGATTCTAAATGCGCGCAATTTATCAAAGTTGGGCGACAGCAGCAAAAACGCAGGATAGTTTATACATTTTAGTACGTAAGGTGCACGATAGAACTGGTAGCGAAGGGGTGGCTGTCACTCAGATTTTATACCCTTTAGAAAAACTAGTATCGTAGTAGAATCTCACAAAAGGTTTAATGTAGAAGATGATGATGAGAGATGTTTACGGGCCCTTCGTACTATGGAAGATATCATCTTGCTGAGTATCTGATCTATGTTGCTGCCCTGGTACAGTTGAATCATAATTATAGCAATGATAATGTAGCGGCCACTGGTGTTACGACGTATCCGACTGTCCGGGTACAAGGGAATCATAACAGGCGTAATTGTGAGATGCGGTCGCTGATAGTGGCACTCAGGTACTCAGTTACACAGGTTCAGTGCTCGGGCACGCAGGGCAGGCAGTCAGATGGACGTAGAGTGACACGTCCTGGTGTAATACCTACACATGTAACGTACACGTGATATACCTACACATTTCAGGTGGAGCATAGAATTATTTACTTTTTTCAGTAGGTAGTTTGTTGTTTGCAGCACTTTCAGCGTGCTTTTGTTACTTAATCAAATCTTAATAAAAACGTCTCGGATTTTTTTAACTCAGTCCTATGTTTGCTGTCAAGTTCAGGATAACGATGTGCCAGTTATTGCAGGCAGTGGAGTGGTTCTACTTGCATGACGGCGCTGTACTGAGCTACGTGAGATCAGCGCATCGCAGGCAGCTCGACACACGAGTCTCACAGCATTGTATCTGTGCAATTTTTTTATATTTTTTAATGTTTTTTATATTGTTTTATATGAGAATATTTAAAAATGTAAATAGTATGTGTTAGAATGAATAAAGGAAATAATATACGTATAATAATATTAAATTAAAAAAATGTCAAACTAAAAAATAAAAATAAAACCAAAAGACAAACTAAAAAATAAAAATAAAATATGTATAAATTCAATTCAAATTGGAGCAGTTCAATCCCAAGCTTTTTTGTCCTCGATATAAACTTTAACAGTATATAGGCTTTCCGGTAAAGTTTACGTTTTAAAAAAGATTTGAATTTATTTAGGCTTAGTTTTTGAATGTGGCTTGGTAGTTTATTATAAAAGCCGGAGGTAAACCTTGTCGCTCATCATCATCTCTTCCCCTTCGTTTTCCTGCTCACTCCTCAAGTCGGTATGATGGATCATTTACTGTTCGTGCTGTGCGCCTTTGGAATTCACTTCCACACTCCTTGCGGGATAGCCGTTCGTTGGAAGTGTTCAGGAAAGGAATAAAGGAACATTTAGTTTTCTTTATTTAAATCTTCGTGTCCTGGTATAAAACATCAAGCAGTAGGTAGGCACACTAACTTTAGTCAGGAGAATATTGTGTTACAATTCTTTAATTAATTATAGAAATAATATCAATATTGTAATTCAAGAAGGGTTAGAGGTAGGTATAAGTCCCGTCACGTAAAAAGAACGCAGAGCGACAGTGGAGGGGATATGTTTGCGCACGTTATACAGCCGCGTCCTTAAGTACTAACTACTGTTTTATATTATAAGTATAACTGTTTCATTGTAGAATAGTAATAGGTACTTTACTAGCTACTTAGTACTTTAGAAGAGGCTGGAATAAAAAAAAATTAGAAAGATTATTTGAGCGGTCAGCCTTCTTTTTAACCGACTTCCGAAAGGAGGAGGTTATCAATTCGTCTGAATGTTTTTCTTTTACGTGACGGGACCTATACCTATGAATGGTTATTTTGAGTCAAATATAATATGAAGTGCGGGTTGTTAATAAATAAATAAAACGTTTTTTGTTTGTTTTTAAATCAAATGAATTTGCTAATAAAAGTAAACACTTTTCAAAATCAATCACAACATTTATTTCAAGTAGGCCTGTTTCAGGCACTTTTAAATTGTCAACCTTGATAACATCATTCCTGTTGAAATTCCTGTGAGAACGTATATGCTGCTGAACTTAGCCGCCCCGCAAGAGTTGTTAACCGAACCGAAACCGTTTTATCTACGAATTCTAGTTTTTCTAGTTACTAGTTTTTTCTATTAAGCATTTATAAATAGAACTAGGACAAAATATAATAGCGGCATCAAATTTTGGCACAATTTTTAAAAGAAAACTGTCCAGAAGTCTGAATATAACGTCTGTAGGAAAGTAATTGTGATCGAATCAGAGAAGTGTGACAATGTAGAAAATGTCAATATAAATGTTGCTGCAACCAACGGCATTATAGCTGCTGGTGTTGGATTTGCGCAATTTGAGGAGATACTTTCTGCTAGGATGGGTCGGTGTTTTCAAAAAAAATTATACACATCTACAAGATTTTGTATATGAAAATTGGGAGAAAACTGCAGCAGAATCCATGGAAAGGGCTGCCAAACGTGAGAAGCAGCCATTGCTGACGGTCGGATGAAAAATGGATTGGCTCTCATAGACGTGTATGTTGATGGAGCTTGGGGATTAAGATCTTATGGTAATAATTATAGATCATTTTCAGGGACAGCAGCAATCATAGGAAAACAATTCGGAGAAGTGCTTTATATGGGAGTGAAAAACAAATACTGTCTGGTTTGTGCCAGAGCTCAAAAACAAGGACTCGCGCCTAAAGATCACGCATGTTATAAAAATTATAACGGATCCTCTAGTGCCATGGAAGCTGACGTAATTACTGAAGGCTTTAAATCATCAGTTGAAATGTATGGTTTAATATATGCAAGAATGATTGGAGATGGAGCCTCAGCTACTTATAATAAAGTGTTGGAAGCAAAATCCTATGACCACCTAAACTATACCGTAGAAAAATTGAATGCAGAAATCATATCCTACGAAACTTCTGTAATAAATTGCGAGCTATTGTAAAAGAGACAAAATATCCAGTAAAAGATAGAAAAACACTTACAAATGTGAAAGTAATGAGCATGCGAAAAGTTATTGTAAAATCAATAAAATTTCACAAAAATGCAGGAAATTCAAAAAACGTTGCTATACATTTGCTGCATAAAGATATCACTAATTCGGCGGCGCATGCTTTACGGTGATCATCGACTTTGTTATGATTATAACTGCTCAAAAGAAAAAAATCTTAATAACAGTACATCGAGAGAAATTCAAAACTCCACTTTCTTCTTTCGGATCAATGCTATCATCGCTACTGTAGCGGGTAAAGCATGAAGTCTCATTGAAGATGTAGACACAAATGTAGTAGAACGGTTTAATAGCGTTATAAAATTCTTGGAAGCAGTCCTAGAGGAAAGGTGAAAGAAATTGAGAAGAAGAGGTCACTAAAAAGAAAATTGAACAGAAGTACCTTCAAATCTTCTTTTTTTTTTGTGGGATGATCTCCATCCCGCAACAAAAATAACAAGATTTGAAGGTACTTCTACACAGCACAACTATGGGCCTACAAGTTCAGCTCCCGATATGAGTCCAGATCAATTAGAAAAAGCCAAGGAAGATTTCCTCAACAATTTAAAAGTCTTGACAAATGATAGGCAAAATATTGGAAGAAGCATTGTCCTACAAAGGGATTGCAGTGATTGGATAGAATTGAGAAAAAATATAATAACAGCATCAAATTTTGGCACAATTTGTAATACAAAACCGTACAGAAATACTGCACCAACAGTAAAAAAATTAAGATATAAAAAAATATATCTCACATTTTGTCAGTGGCTCATGGCGTGGAAAATGAAAAACAGGCGCTACAGTAACTGGAACGACAAGAAAATATGGTGATCGAGCCCTGTGGCCTTTTTATTGACGAAAAATACCCATTTATTGGTGCTACACCCGACGGTATACTTGGAAAGGACACAATAGTTGAAATTAAATGTCCAATAACGGCATTTAAAAGGAATATATGCTGCTATTAAGGAAAATAAAATCCAAATATTTAAAGACGACAAAAAAATGAATACCCGAATCATAAACAAAAAAAGTAATTGGTATTACCAAGTGCAGGGTCAACTCCATGCAGCAGGAAGAAACCAATTGGTTAACGTCTGTATAGCCAAACTAGCCAAATAGTTTAATTTATTTATTTAAAAGCTTTTCATAATTTGATACAGTGTTTTTAGTAAGGGGGTTGATTCTGCGCAAAAACGAGCTTGAACCTAAACGTTAACGAAAATTAAAAATAATATTTGTACGAAATGGGCATACTGTCACATTTCTACACTGTGGCCGCAGAATAAATAATAGTATAAGTACAGAAGATTCACTCCGCAAAATCATAAATAGCGACTTTTGTCGTGACACAATAAAGTGCAATTCAGACCGCACAGCGCTAGTTACCTATAGTTATATTCACCTAAAACCGCCTCTCTTTCTATCGCGTAACTCTTATCTTATGTACAATATTACCGTGTATGTACCTTCTGACTACGTTGCCTATTAGGTACTGTACTTTAAATGTTGTGGACAATTGACGTTTCAAATAAACCTAGGCTCGGTGCTTACTTTAGTATGTAGTATGTAGATCAGAGAACTGATTTATTTTACAATGTCTTTACGGGTTAGGTACTTGAACCTAAGAAGATGAGCATACGGCATACGTTATTGTACACCTACATTTTGTATGAAATGAAATATCTCTTTTAGGTGGATAGGTAGGTAGGTAAATCGTCTGGCCTGCCATGGCACGAGTGTGCTGCCCGTATTAGATGGTAAAGACGAGACCTACACAATCGTTGCATAAGTACACCATGATAATATTATTTATTGTGGTACCTAATGCGTGATAATGATACTTGTCTTACTTCTAAATGAATGCCTAAATATTATTGCACTGTTGAAAATTCAACTCCCACGTAGAAAATTCTCGCTTTTATTTGGGCATTTATTTAGGAGTAAGATAAATGAAAACGGACATACTTATCAGTAGTAAATAACAAATATTATAAGCTTAGATATACAAATGCTGCTATACATATTGAGATTATATTATGGCTTTATATAATATAATATAATGTAGGTAAATAATAATAATATTATCAAAGCATCCTTATGACATCCGATGACAAGTTTTTATTTTTTCTAGTTTTGCCCATTTTTTCGACAAAATTAATAACTAAGTACCTAAATAAACCAACTATAACTATATGAAAACTAAAAATAAAGGTTATTTTTTACAAAGTATTTTTGGCTCAGCTCGTAACAGAACTTAGCGGGGCGGTGCCGGTGGCGGGTTCGCAAAATTGACACACGTCCTTCCTCCAACGCGTTCCGCTCGGGACTAAAGGACGCGTTGCGAGCGAATGAAATGATGAAAACAGTTGGGGTTGGAATTGGTGGTATACGTATTTTCATATTTCAAATGATGGTGACCGCTGCATGTCACATTTTTTACAACCTTTATTATGGTATAAGTTTTATTGTTCAACATCTAATATAACTCAAATGAAACAATAAATTAGATCTTAATTTAGACTTGTCTTTGCGATTTAATTGGATGCAGTAAAGTGCAAGTAATCGTGTATCGGACGTCCGTGACATCTAGATCGAAGTGTGAAATATGTAATATGTTTTTTTCAGAATTTAAATCCGTGCTATCTACGAGTAAAACACAATATAAAAGGCCGTTTATCAGGGTAACCTCGCCTTAAGCAAAGATTCGGCAACAGTAGGTGATGAGTTTAGGGATTTCGTAGTTGAAACGGGAATATCAGAAAAGAAACTCTCGAAAACCGCGGCGACGTCTGAATCTGATTGAATTACTCTATCATTAATAGTTAAGCTAAAGTCACTATTTCGGTTACTAGACCTTCCCGTTTCATTATTAATAATATTCCACGTCGTTTTAATTACATTATTACTGTTTTTAATTTTTGAGCTCAAATACTGTGACATAGCTATACAACACACGTTTTTTTAATATTTTTGACTTGTTCGTGTTACAAATCTTGTGTAAAACTTCATCCATTACCTTCTCAAAGCAGTCATACAATCCCGAGGGTGGTCTGTATAGACTTAATATAATAAACTGCTCCAATTCTATACAGGCTATTTCAATGGTGCGTTCAACAGAGAGGCTCACAATGTCCTTTCGGTCTTTAAATTTAATCTGGTTTTTTACTAAAAATTAGTGAGCCACCATGTATAGCATTTACTCTGTTGAATGAACTACCAACCTGGTGATTACTAAAACTGATCATGAACTGGTGGCTTTGAAGCCAATGTTCTGTAATGCAAAGAATATCAATATTATTAAAATTAAAAAATTGTTCGACTTCTAAGTCTTTGTTCTTAAGTCCTTGAATATTCTGCACCAGGTTGATACTTTTTGTTTTTAAACTCTTTGTATTAAACTTAGTTTTGTAAATCTGTATATTATTGCAAGAGTTTACCTCTATTGTCCTATTCACTAATTTAAATTATTTACAATGTCAATATTATCTACCAAATCATTCAATAATATTGAACCTTGTGGTACACCCATACTTACTTTTAAACGCATTGAATTGACACCATTTATTTGTACTTGCTGATGTCTATCGTTTAAATACGATTTCACTGAACTGAGCGCAAGTTTCCCTAAACCGTAATGTTCAAGTTTTTAATAGTAGGGTTTCGTGGTTAGCGCAATCAAATGCTTTCAAGAGGCCACAGAAGATTCCTATGGCATCTTATGCCTCTTCCGACGCAGTAAATCCGCGGTTTTACAAGGCCGTACAGTTCAAACACTCTCCCCCCCCCCTCCCTACTTTTCCTAATACCTTTAGTTGCCCAGTCACTGAATATAAACTTTGGGCAAATAGATTTAGTTTTAATTTTTAATGTATTATTGAACTCTGTGTAAACTACCGAAAAGAATTGCTCATAAAATTGATTTACATTTTCAATAATATAGCCCGGAAAGCCTAAATCACTAATTAAGTTATTATTAAATTTATTCAAATTTCTGGGTGTTATTTGTATAGATTTCATCTGGATTTTTTGTAATTGTTTGGAGGACTCAAAAACAACGGTTTGACCGCTGTGATCAGCAGGAAGGTAATTTACAGTGGATTTATCTAAGTAGTCGCAACAAAAAACATTTTCAATACATGTAGCAGTATTTGTAGTAATTCGGGTTGGTTCCGAAAACACGTTCAACAAATTAAATGGTTTAAAAAGATGTAATAATCTACTGCTATTTGAAGAGTAGTTTTCATAATTTGGGGCTCTATAAACGCACACTATTGCGTTTATAGACCCCCAAATTATGAAAACTACTAACTACCAAGTCCACCCCCAAGTCACATGTTTATCCAACTCAATACAAGATAGCTTAATATAATATTAAGTACAACCGATAGATCAGCAATATCATTACGAGTCTTAAATTGAGTACAATTTTTAACTAATATTAATGAACTCCCACGAATCTTAGATTTCCGGTTAAAGCAACTGCCCACACTGTAATTTGCGTAATTTATTAACATTTCAGTCTTTTAACCAATGTTCAGTGAAACAAACAATTTCAAACTTTGTTTTTTCTAAATGTAGATCTACCAAACTACCTAAGTGCTAGACTGACTCGACACTATAACGAAGACATCCCGGACGTCAGCCTGTACGAGATTAGGTTGGCTTTGAAACAGCTTAAAAACTACAAGGCACCGGGTGATGCATGGAATTACGGCCAAACTCCTGAAGGTGGGTGGAAAACCGGTACTTAAGGCCCTACAGAAGCTGTTTGATTCCGATATACTCGAGGGGAAAACGCCACAGGCATGGTGCAGGGATGTGGTGGTACTCTTCTTCAAGAAGGGCGACAATGCCCGGCTGAAGAATTATAGCCCTATTTCACTTCTAAGCCATTTCTACAAGTTGTTTTTAAGAGTCATCACGAATTGTCTGGCGCGCAGGTTTGACGATTTTCAGCCTCCCGAACACGCCGATTATGTCTACCTGGGACAAACAGTCCAGTTAGGTAGGTCTAACTTCGAGAAAGAGTTCAATCGTCGAATCCGACTCGGCTGGGCAGCGTTCGGGAAGTTGCGCTATATCTTCTCGTCCAACTTACCGCAGTGTCTCAAGACGCAAGTCTGTGACTAGCGTGTGTTGCCAGTGATTACATACGGGACCAAAACTTGGTCGCTCACAATGGGCCTCATCAGAAGGCTTAAAGTTAACCAAAGGGCAATGGAAAGGGCAATGCTCGAAGTTTCCTTGCGTCATCGAATCAGAAATGAAGACATCCACAAGAGAACGAAGGTTACCGACGTAGCCCGAAGAATTGTAAGTTGCGTTCGAAAAAGAAGGCTATGCAAGGATAGGCGGTTTTAGCCGAACCTAATTTAGAAATTCTCTCACAAGGCAAGTGCCTAGTAAAGAAAAAAGTTGGAAGCAGATGGGGCCCATTTGAATATAACATTATGAAAATAGAATGGGCCCAGCCTGCTTCCAACTTTTATTCAATTTAAAATGTGCTTGTTTTTGCTTTTCAGTTTTTTCAGTCGGGTTTTTTTGTTTTTTCAAGAATCGTTTTTTCCAGCTTTTTAGTTTAGTTAAGTAAAAGAATTCACAGACAATTTAATGTTTTTTAACGAGTGACCATGTTTCGCATCCGTAGATGATGACTAGCAGTATATAGGTCTCGAACGCTTTTTGTTGACATATCTAGCTCCTTGGATTTCATGATCTCTCTCAGGGATCAGTACTTCTTCCATCTATCATTTCGGATTCCGTTCACACCTGTTACGGCTGTTGGCGATAAACTCAACTAATAAAGTTTCATTTTCATTTAATATTCGTTTGAGCGACATGAATAACGTTGTCGTCTGACTTGTGTAGTTGTGTCGTCCTCGTCTGATATAAAGCTGCGATGCAGATTAGGAAAGAAACGTGTGCGTTTGATAATCAGATGAGTATAATTGATTCACCAATATTTTGGCCTATTGGTTTACTGCCTATGTGCTACTGAGAAACCAATAGTATTATGATGCTGTATAAACCTGTTGGAGAAACCTTGTCGAGAGTAAATCATGATCATGATGTTCGAAAAGCCATTCAGCTCAGTTACGCAGGGTAGCAGTGTGACGTCACACGCCGAGCATGCTGAACCGCGCTGATTAGGGAAAGCCTCGTCTAGTCTCCGCAGAATAATGATGAAGTCGCTTTCAAATCACTTTCCTTGTACTACGTACTCGTGGAGAAATGCGGCACTGTTGCACACACTAGAAAGTCTAAGAAGATGACAGCCTTCTACTGTGTTACCCGTTCCGCTTCAATTCTACTTTCGGCCATAGTTTAACTACATATGCCGGTGGAAATTGAAGAAATATTTCTTAATTCCATTTAAGCATACTATGCTGCAGTGTCTATGTTGGGTATAAACTAAAAGTGTATTTTCAGGTGCAAGTTATTTAGATAAAGTGTCGGTTAATTGATAAAAGGTAACGGCATTCTTTGCCGAAGCCTTCCACCGATAACTTGTGAGGACGACTCTGAGACCTTTCAACTAAACGCTGACATTTGCTTGGAGCTTGCTGCTTTCGAACTTAGTCACGTTGTGTATAGAAAGAGTTGTTTTAGTTATAAAATAATGTTGTTGTTGTTGTAATAATGTTGTAAAGAACAGGATTTGTGAAAAAATACAGGAACTCAGATTTCGTATAACTTCTAATAACCCTAACTACTAAGACTGACACAGTCGAGTGACATGCCCCAGAGAACTTATAAGTGGCTACACTTTTGGAAGAAACGAAGGCTTAAGTATCTTATTCATTTCTTTTGCATGCCACACCGCCGAAAACCCTTAGTTCTTTTTTTTGTACCGATGTCAAATAAGAAATTAAATTTCAAAACGTGTTGTATTGAAACTCAATGAAAATTGCAATTGAAATACACTATTATTAAAACATGGTCCCGCCTGCCTGCAAAGGCGTTGTTTTTTTCTTTTCAGTTGGGTTTTTTAGGTTTTATTATTACCTTTTTTATTTCCAGCTTTTCAGTTTAACAATGTGAAAGATTTCTCAGACCAATTAACTTTTAGAGTTTTTCATTTTTTTATGATTTACTTAACATAATCCATCATCCATCATCATCCACAGCCCGACTTCACCCACTGCTGGGTATAGGCCTCTCTTTGTTTGTGCCAAGCTCCACGGTCTTGTGCCAGCCTCATCCAGGATATTCCCACCATGGCAACAATGTCGTCTGCCCATCTCGCCGCCGGACGACCAACACTTCTCTTTCCATTTCTTGGACGCCACCCGGTCACAGCTTTACTCCACCTTAACATAATTAGTCGACTTTATTTTTTATTTTTCACAATATGGCGTCTGATTGTTGCTATATTAAATTTTGTTAACTGCCTTTTTACAAGTGACACTCCCTAGATTAAGACAAATCGATTGTCGTAAGAATCATCAAAATTGGCACACGCGTTTGGTCTCTAGAGCGCCACAATGGAATAAACATACAAATACAAAAAGGCTGATAAACACATAACGCTCCTCAGTCGGGTAAAAACTGACTGAAGAAAACCCGTAACAAACAACACAAACGTATTCAGAGTAAAATCATTTAATAGAGTGGCGCCAAAATTGCCGACAGTCGCCATAAAAGTAACGGTGAGGCGACCTCTAGCATCACGAGCGAGATCATCACATGTGGCGGCTACGAGAGGGTCTCAGAAGGTTTACTCAGATGACACTGCAAAACATATCAACTGCAAAGTGAAACACCGTATTGATTTTTCAACATTCGCCTCTTCAGCAGCACACAGTTGCTGTGGGTTTTATTTTACCAGTGCAGCAAACGGATTGTTCGCGAATTCATTAAGTGCAACTTCTGCTGCGGTAGTAGTCGTGAGCGTGCCTGCAGCTATTTATAATCATAACATCATCATTGTCTAGCTCGAAGGAAGTCAGCTAGATTGTGCACACCACTGTTTACTATCTCTTGTTATGAACGAGGTTTGCGTAGTTGTAGCAGTGGCACACTGACTTAACGTATAGGGAACCTCTCGCATTATTGTTTACAGGAACTCAGGGCTTTGATTTCATTTAAAGAAACGGAATGTTTTGTCATACTTATATAGGTAAATAGATTGGCTAAGCAAATGCGACAGTTCTGTTCAACACAGATGCAGTCTGTACCTATTCATAGCGAATTCATTTCATCAGTGTTCATAAGGCACTGTGACCGATCACCACATCGTCGGGAACGTTACGTGACTAACGTGACACCACCCGAGCTCCCCCGAACTCCCCCGAGAGCCGGCTGCCGCGCGACAAACAACTCCGTGTACTTAGCCGCACGGCTGCTGCGCTTGTTCACAAGTCGCGCTGCGCAGGCGCACGCTGTTGACTCGCGGCCCTTTGACAACGACAAACATCGCCCAAACAAAGCTCTGCATATTAGAACAAGAGGCGAACAAACACAAGGTTCCTGGTACCAGCACCCGACGCCGCCACCGCGCCGCTACGCACTGCGGCGGCCGGCTGGTAGTAGAACACACCTACATGGTGTTTGTTTGTCTGTACATGCTTCCTAAACCACTTTTTTCGGAATTACGAAACACGAGAGTGCACGACAAAACGTTTGGCGGTTTTAGGAATCGATCCAAATCTCTTAATAACTTCCAAGTTTTACGAAAACAAGCAGCGAGCTATGTTTATAATTGTAATTTAATGTATAAGGGACGATGTTATCTCGTGAAGACGCATTTAATGTAATATAGCTGAAGCAGTTTCTTAAAAAATGTCCGCGACATCGGGAACGACAAAATCTTTAAAAACAAAAGCCGTCCGGGCTCATCATTTAAGGACAGGACAGACGAATCGTATCAATACGCTGATGGAACTTTTAGGGTCGTATAAAATACGAAGTCATTGTCTTTTTTGCGCGTTGGGTTTGCGCGTGCGACGCGGCCGCGGAATACCAACAAGGTGCGCCGGCGCAGTGGAATGCGCGGCCGCCATTCGCGGGACGCCTGTCACACGTCGCTCGCATCGCGACGCCGCCGTGCGCACGCACACCGGGCCGCCCGGCCGCGCACCGGCCCCGCACCGGCGCCGCACCGGCCACGCTCACTGATGCACACACGAACCTAAACTAACGCCAGCTCAGGAAAAAACTGTCATTCAAAACGACATCTCTCGACGAACACCTCAACTCAGGACTTTGAATTCAAGAACGTAGAGTCCAGTTCAGATCGCAGCTCAGCCAACGGTTGTGAATGCTGACGATCTTTGTACGAGTTTCGGACATGGATTTGCTTAGATAACAATCGTGGCCCGAGTGAATCTGAAATGTTGATTTCTTTATCAATTTCTTTTGTTCTTGATGTTGTCGAGATCTGAACGACTAACGTATTGCCCTCGGAGATTTTATCGCGACTAATTAATTAGCTTCATTAATGTTTACGACATTGAACACAGTTACAGTTGTTTGTAGTAGCAGAACAGACAATGCATGCAGCGTGCAGTGCTAAACGTAGCTATTCCTAGATTAATATCGTTTACATACATTGTGCGTATTTATATTTATTTTTTAGGTAGATGTCGATAAACCCTGCATTGCTTATCTCTATAATGCTCTACCCAGTGTAAAATTGAAACTATGAATGAAGGAGAGCTGTTAAGTAGTTACAACCCGATGGTACTTAAGTGGTTACACCCTGATGGTAATAAGATCTTACTCTCTAACGGCTTCCCGCGTTAGAGAGCAAGTACTTACCTACTACTACTTACTACAAGCATTCTCTTCGCATGATACACAATATGGCTTAAAACAGCTTAGTAGAGTCTAATGAATTGTAGTCTTCTGGTCGTGGGACCTTCTAGCATTAAGTTCGATGAATTGACGAAGCTTTTTGTTTTCTTCCATGTCCAGAGCCTCCCCGACCAAGTCACCTGTCCGGCGCCTGCGCGCGCGCCGCTGTCATAAACTTTAAATATCTTCCGCCGCGCACGTAAAGCTGCCTGGAAAGTTTGAGGAGCTCCACAAGAAGTGCACGTCCTCATTAGTCATTCCGAACCCGTCTATACAATATTGATGTCAGTCCGGCGTGTTTTTAGAGCTGCGCCGTTGTCTCACAGTCGCGCGGCGCACTCGGGTTCATGCTCGGTGCGCGGTTGCTACCCGCGAGCCGAGAGCCGTCGGCGGCGGATCGTCTAACTAAATAATACAAATACTTAAGTAAACTCATCGTACCCATGTGTGCACATTATTATCGCAATTAACTTTGTTACTATTTCTGTAAATGTGTAGCTGGATACCTATTACCTACACACTTGCACATCAGATGATAAGAAATACAAACCTAGTACTATTAGGCCAATTTATTTCGGTAAAAGGTTTAAAATTCATTGACCATAAAAAGTCAAGGCATTTTCTCCTGTGGTTCCGATAAGCAAACATCTCAATAAGAGAACAAAAAGTTAGGTACTTAGAGTTACTAAATATGGAAGTATTAGACCGGAATGTTTGGAGAGGTTAACATCGCGAGACATAACATAATAACTTTTATGTATTGCCAAATAAGTCGACTCCACTCTGACAACTGATGATTCACTTTCAGGCGTTACTGAAACTTCAGGACTAGTGATGTGTCTGTTGTTGAAGTACCACGCACTGGAGGCAGAGCATTGAGGTATCACTAAATAAACAGCAGCAATAATTAGTTATATAAAATAATACTAAGGTAAGCAGTACTGCTCTTATTTTTTGTTGTAATTATCCGCTGTTTTCCATCACATGACAATGAGTGCGCCCCCGTGTAAGTTCAGTCTGCGCCTCTCGCCACAAACATACCGGCTTGGTTTACTTTACAGTTTCATGCCTACATTTGAATGTGTATGTCTATAACGATACACTGTTATTGTTTATTAAAGCTTCTTTCGAAAATTAGGAGAAAAAGAATCGCTAACATGACACAAAATAGATACAAACCCACCGCTAAACTAGGTGTAATTGAGGATAATAGCAGATTATCTAACATAAATGATTTATAGCGTCTGTGATGGATAGTATCGCGATGCGCCGGCGCCGCCGCCACCGGCCGCGCGCCGCATGCTTATGTACCAATTACTGTTGCTGCTCTTGCGACGGTGACAGTGACCGCCGAGCTCCGAGCAGCTGCGGTCACAGCTACCAGCACCTGATATAATACTAAGCAGGTGAGAAAAGGGTTTATTTGTCACCCCTGATGACCTCCCCTGAAGCTCTAAGAAGTCATCGAGGTCTTGAGTGACATCTTCTATGAGGTCTGCCGCGACGCCTTCTGGCTGTGTCAGGGCTCCAGAAAGTGGTTATTTTGGCACACCGCTTATTGGGCATGCGGCAGACGTGGCCACTGGCCAGTCCAGTCCCACTGCAGCTTAGCGGCTTTTTGAGCAACGTCAGCAATTTGTCTTTTGGAGCGCAGTGGGGTGTTGCGTAGGTACCTGGTCGGTTAGTTTGACGCCTAAAACTTTCAAGCACAAAACAATTTAACTGTATTTTATCCATCCATACTAAAATAAATGACGGTCATTGTAATGTGGCCTACCTACTTGTCGAGTCCTTACATTCTGTGCAACACACAGTTGTCCTTGTGTGATATATGAGTTGTTATGACTGTAAGCGCGGATCAGTTTTATTGTTTAACACACCACACCTACTGTTAGTAGGCTAACAGAAGGTACTGAATGTCAAAACAAAAACACAAGATAATACCTGTCAGATAAGAGTTCTTTTACGAGTGATAATCTTAATTATGTATCTGGTTGTATACAGGGTGTAAACGGACCCTTCACGAAGCCATCAACCAAGCATTATGTACCTACATCAAACTAAGTCACCCTACGTAAAAATTATTGCTTTTTTTGGGGTGTAAAATCACATTTTACGGTAAAACTCAATGTTACGCACTCAAAACTTAGTGCTGTTGGATGCTTTGAATAGTAAACGGGTCTTGGACGTAATTAAAGTAAAGTTAATACCTTAAAAAGTAGTATTTTTTAAAAAAACTAGTGTAAAAATTTGAACTTTGACCTCCAATATCTCCGTAACTAGAAGGTTCCCAGGTATAGTCCAGCACAAAAAAATGATCGCAAAGACCGGGAGAACCATTGCCTTTCGGCTTCGTTAAGGGTCTTTTTACACCTTTTATATGTATATTAAAATGTTAATACACATTGCTATGTGACCTACCAAACCCAGACAAAGATGAAGGGACGAATTTGAATCCTTCCGAAAATCGGACAGGCCTGGGCCGCAGTATAGCAAAGCACAAAAGTGAAGAGGAAGAGCGAGGCCTTCCCTCAACAGAGGGGCAATACGGGCTAGTAATACTTGCTAAGTTGGTATCTAACTTGTAATTCGGGACAGCGCTCAGCAGTTGGTCGACTCTTCACGTGACCAGAAGGCTAACAGCGTTGCCACATTGGATGGCGATGCTGACAGCGATGTGTACTTGTTCATACCTTTGTTATTCATTTAAGTTTGCATTTTATGTAATTGGAGTTAATACGAGACTTTTACGACCTGAAAGATTAAATCGCTGAAGTTCGACACTTGTCTGCCTACATCAGCTCTCCTTGATGGTCATCAGAACCGTATCGTGTATCGTAGGAACGTGATGTGATCACTGGCCCTGACCAGAGCACTCTGAGCGCATGGGACATGTCACCGTGCTAACAGATGATACTTAGGTAAGCGGCCCACAACACGATAATAATTAATTTACAAAATGGATTGCCTAATTTAGCCCGTATTCGTATCCTCCTTTCTTTACAAATAATTGTGTTCGTTACATAAATAAGCACACTAAGTAAGACATGCACAAAAGAAGCAATCTTTGTTCGTTAGGTTTTCTCGCAGTGAACATTAGTTATCGCTATCAGGAAAAATAATTGTAAAAAAATATACTGTTTAATATACTGTGTTATACAGTGACAAGCTATTATTTTATATTATAAGTGAATGACTCTGACTGTTATGAGTACCTAATGATGAAACATGACATGACTGAAATGCATTTGTACTTGTATGGCTAAAGTTTCTATTAGTTGTTATAGTTAATACTTGGGTGGCTGGAGCAGACGGGCATCCGGCCGGGACAGGCGACGGCGGGCGCGCCACCTATTGTGAACTTGACAAAACATCACGCACACGGCCGCACGCGCATCAATCCGTCCGCCCCACACTAGCGTGTCACTTTGTGACATCACTTAACTTTCAATGTATACGTACTTACTACATTGAACAAGATCGACTGCCAGCCGGCCAGAGTACGCAGAGCCACCCCGTCCCCCGCACGCCGCCAAGCCCAGGCCAGCGCAGGGGACGGCGGATTGCGCGTCGGGGTCATACTACAGCGGGCGGTGTACAATGAGCGGGCTCGAGTGCTGGCCGTACAAGTGAGTGCCATTGTTTTTCATGTGGCGCGTTTTTTCCTCGCGTTTCGGCGGCAAACGTCGTCCAATAGCAGGCGCGCGGCGCGCTCATTGGCGAAGAGCGCGGGGGCGGGACGCACTCGCCAATTCTTCGCGCCTTTTCGCGATACACTCGCGACGTTCCTCTGTTTGTTTTAAGAATGCGTCCCGGTTTCAAAAATTGTATAGCTTTCAATTTTAATACACTCGTAGACCGTACGTGCTGATAGACATAATTACGCACACAACATACTCTGATGCTTTCAGTTACAAAGCTAAATAACATTTTTAAGAGCTACATTTTCAGTTTCACATTGATACAATGTATTATTAGGCAGGTGTAGGTACTTACCTATATTTCCAGTTAACTTAGGTACAACTAATTAGTAAACGTATGTAGGTACTAGTAAATGGAATTTTTTTAAATCGGCACAGTAGGTACCTAGTTTTCGAGTTTATTCATTACAAACATACACACACACACACAAAAATACAAATCTTTCCCCTTTATACGGGGTGTAAACAGACCCTTCACGAAGCCGTCAACCAAGCATTCTGTACATCAAACTAAGTAACTTTACGCAAAAATTAATGCTGGGAAACGACTTTTTTTTTTGGGGTGAAAAATTACGTTTTACGGTAAAACTCAATGTAACGGACTCAAAACATTGTGCTGATGGATGGATTGAATAATACGGGGGTCATGAAGGTGTTTAATGTAAAAAAAAATCATTAGAAACATGTATTCAAAAAAAAACTTGTGAAAAATTTGGAACTTTGACCCCCAATATCTCCGTAACTAGAAGGTTCCCAGGTATGGTCTAGAACAAAAAAATGATCGCAATAACGGGGAGAACAAGTACCTTTCGGCTTCGTTAAGGGTCTTTTTACACCCTTTAATATTAGTAAGACGTATGTTATGCTTATAAAAATTAGTTACTTTAAAATTATATTGACTAATTTTTGTAAGCATAACATACATTGAATATAAAATCGTTTATTATATTAACTGATCATTACATCAAATAAATTATAGATTCAGTTGTCATATCTTGTAAATATTAGAGATTTTGTAATTATATCATATATTAAAACTCAAACTCAAAGCATTTATTTCAATTAGACCATAACAGGCACTTTTGAATGTCAGAAAAACAAAGAAGGCGAAGCTACAGTCCCAGACACAAGGCATAATAACTTGTGAAAGTACTGTATTACTTACCCTTAATTAATTTATCAATAACATATGATAAATATTATGTCAATAGAATGTAAATAGTTATTATAGATTGTATCTGCCTATATTATCATGTCAAATTATTATAAATCCCTTCTCTAAAATGCAAAAACTCTAATAATGTCTTGAATATGTTTAATGTCATAAGTAAATAGGTAGGTACGAAAAGGTAAATTACTAAATATAAAAACTATTTACCATCATCTGTCACCAGTTCAGATATAAAATATACTTAAGCCTGGTTTTCGCAAGCCCAGTAGCTGGCGGATAGTGAAGGACAGTTACTGTCTGACAGCTACTGGGTCCGTGAAAATAAAGTTGAGCCAGTACTGACCGGTCAGTTGCTATCGGTCAGCAACTTCAAAATATTTTGTTTCTACTGTCCACTGACCATTCTCCACTCCCACAAAGAAAGCTACTTGGTCGTCACTGGCTCCATACGAACGCAACTAGACAGTGGCCGGTCAGTGCCGAATGACAGCAAACGCCTGGACAGTGCGCAGTTCTCTCATGATCGTAGAACTTGCTCCAAAATGTTTCCTCTGTAACCAACACCTTGTCCATAGTTTTTTCTTTTTTGTCTTCTGACTTTTGAGAATTTCCATCAAATGTTTAATACAATTGCCAATACTCGTATGTTTGTTCTAATTATATCGCACTGATCAGCTATTTTACTGGCCTCGTGAAAACGCAATAGGTCAGAAGCACCTGGCCAGTACTGTGAACAGAGTAGCTGTGTACTGCTGTCTCCTATGCAGACCCTGTAGTGAGAACACGTCGGGACAGTGGCAGAACTGTATAGACAGCAGAATGTACAGTTGCTGACTACTGGTCAGCAACTGGGCCTGTGAAAACCAGGCTTTAAGCGTGTTTTTAACAGGAATGCTTCAAGTTTAGCTTTGACTAGAGTACCTTTGTAAGTCAATTATCTAAGTCAGTAGGCAACCTAAACAGCTTGGTATTTAGAGCAATATTTAGCTTATTAAGTGTAGGTGCAATTTTATATTTATAACGTTTCTTCTTGTTTTCTAAGTTCACGTTCTTCTTGTGATTTGTGCTCGTGTATGTGTTTCGCAAAGTGGCTGAGTAGTACTGAAACAAACTTGGTAGGTACTGTTAAAATACCACATTTTTTGAAATATTCTTTACACGACTCTCGTTGTGGGATTCTGACAATCGTTCTTAATGCACGTTTCCGTAGTATGAATGCTCTTTGGCAATTATACCCGTAACTGCTTCCCCAAAAAATAATGCTGTATCGTAACCTGGATTCTACCAATGCAAAATAAAGGTACTACTTTTAGCAGCTTTCGATCAATCTCGTCCTTGTGGCTTTCTTAGGGCGTAACAAGCTGAAGAAATTGATAAATCAATGACAGTGAGCTGTTTTCCAATTTAATAGAGAATCTATATAAATTCCTAAAAATTTTGCTTCGTTAACCAGTCCAATATTTTCCCTTTACTCAATACTCAATATATTTATTGCTTCCACAAGTGTACTTAGATGGTAGGTTTTACAAAGTTATGATCATTGTGGACCCTGTCGGGCACTGCAAAAGTAGGAGAGAGGAAGAGGGCTTTTATTTGACTAAATATTTGAATATTCCTACATGTATTATTTATGATGTAATCTAATTATCTATTAAAACATGTATGTATCTAATTTAAAATTTATCATTAAAGTATTCATTGATATTATAATAGCATTTAATTAATAGAAATTGTTTTAATTTATTTATGAATATATTATTCTTTTGTATGTCTTTAATTTTATCGGGTAATTTATTATATATTTTAATTGACATGACTAGAGTACTTGTTGAGTGCATTTTTAGTTTAGAGCTTGGTAAGTTTAACCTATTTTTATGGCGTAGTGTAAATTTTGATTGTATATCTTCTCTTGTCGTGTATAGGTGTGGGTAGTTTCGCACGAATTTACATATCTCTAAAATGTATAGGCAGGGGAGGGTCAGTATTTTTTGATCTTGGAAATGGGGTCTGCAGCTGTCAGTGTCTTCTATATTTACTAATATTCTTACGAGTCTTTTTTGTAGTGTGAATAGTCTCGGCGCCTCCGTACTGTTTCCCCACAAAATCACGCCTTTTGAGCTTGACATCTATGCTATGTTACGTGACGTCGTTTTAAACAACATTACATGGGTTTTATTTGGTTATTTTCCTTTATTTATATCTTTACAAATTCAATTACATTTTAAATATTCCTTAGAAAAAACAATATAAAAAACATTTAAAAACATATAAATATATGTTGACTTAAATTGACTTATTTAGCTTTCGTTTATTCATTTATATACATAATAGGAACATTTTTAAATATTCTAATATAAAACAATATAAAAAAACATTAAAAAATATAAAAATAGTAGGCCAGCACCAGCACCAGCACTGGGAACAGGGTCCGAGCTGCCGGTGGTCAGGGCTCTTGAGAAAGGAACCTCCTAACAATACGCGCTGTGTCCAGAAGTACCGCTTTCTGAATCAAGCCCTTGATCCAGCTGCCAAGCGCGAGCCTCTTCAGGTGTTGGTCGAGGCTCTAGGCAATTAAGCCATTGGCCGACACGACTATCGGCACAATGACTGCTGTACTCACGTCCCACATGTCGAAAACCTCGCGAGCCAGATCTAGATATTTGAATTGTTTATCTTTCTCTGCTTTCACGAGGTTCTCGTCATGCGGAACCGTTATATCAACAATCATTGCGCGACGCTCCAATCGATCTATCACCACAATGTCAGGCTTATTGGCAACAATAGTCCTGTCAGTGATGATAGATCGATCCCAATACAACGTGATATTACCATAATCGAGAACTGGTTATTATTAATTTATTTGCTGCAAATAAAACAGAAAGATTATTTAAACACTTATTTACATTTTCTGTCAACTCATTTAAGTTTGGCGACCCGATTATGGCGTTTGTATCATCTGTAAACATTACAAGTCCTGCATCGGGTTGGGTATTATTCAGAAAACTGAGTAAAACATTAGTAAAAAATATATATAATATTGGCCCTAGGATTGAGCCTTGAGGCACACTGCGGTTTATTTTGGTCATTTTTGACTTATATATTACTTCACTCACACACTCTAAGTAACAATTGTTTATGTCTACGTACATTCCACGGTTTTTTGAATAAGATGTCAAAAGTTTAGCAAGAAGTAGGTCGTGATCTATCATGTCAAAACGCAGAACTTAAATCAATAAGTGAGCCAGCTACCGCTACCTTAAACCACTAACAAGAGTAACTACCGCATCTGAAGTGCCTATCCCCTTTTGATATTCAAATTGTCTGAATTGAATTATTCTATTTAAATTTAAGTGCGCCATTAACCTAGTTTTCATTATTTTTTCCTTTTTTTTTGTTGATAAAATTGGTAATAAGGATATTGGCCGGCAGTTTTTGGGATCTGTCCTTGTACTCGTAGGTACCTTTTTTTTGTAGCCGGAACCTTTGCCAATTTAAGTTGCTCAGGAAAAACAGACTGCTCAATACGTTAGCGTTTTACTCATGCAATAACGATTGCAACTAACACTACTTATAATATTTTTATGAATATGTAGTTTTTACGTGGGTAATAAGGCATCTAGCCTCCTACTGTTGTTACCTTTCTACTACTATGTACTCAATTGATTTTGTAAACATTTCACGAAGGAACGTAATCCAGCCAAGAGCAACTCATTAAGTAAAAAACACATTTCTGTTCGTTGTTCACTGCAATAGCCACTATAAGTCAATTTATTGAAACTATTTGGATAATTATTTATTTTTAACCAATATGTGGAAAATAATTCTTAACTACAAATTTCATGGAAATATGACATAAAACCTGTGCCTTCAATCTAATTTAATGTTTTTTTTCGTTTTACTTTTATAAAATTTAATTAACTTTATTCATTTATCAACCGTATTAATTACATTTTTAACTACCTATTAAAATCTCAAAAACAGGAAAAAAATTAAATTAAAAAAATATAGTCGCCCAGTGCATCGGGAACAGGGTCATAGCTACCGGTGGTCACTGGTCTCTTGAGAGGGGAACGTCCTAACAATAAATAGTGCTAATTTTATTTATTCTTAATTTAATCATTTTGTTTTGTCAAAAGCGAGACAATTTATACTTTTTTTCTTTCTTTCTAAACAGCACAGCACTACGAGCACTACGAGCACTACGAGCACTACGAGCACTACGATCATTACCATCACGTTGGAGTACTTGGAGTGGACCAGTGAGACAAACGAGAGCAAACTGTTCCCAGATAATTAAATACATGACGACTTGATGAGGATCGAATACAGACAGGGGCCACTACGGATGTATACTACTTCTTTATTATTGTTTTAGTTAAAATGTGGCTAATTCGTGTTGGGTGGTTACTAACACCACGAGTAAGTACTGAATTTACTTCACTAGGATTTTATTCTTTTCTTCAACTAATTAATTGAAAAATTACGTACTATTATATTTTCCAAAAAATAATTATTTACCGCCACTAACTAGAACTAACTGGTCCTATTTTGACCCCAGAGGTTATTGTAACCCACGCATGACCCTAAAATCCACTTTACCTGATTGATTAGGTGAAGTAATTACACCATTTTACACAAGTATAGCTCATTGAACATATTGAAGGGCACTTGTAAACAAACCTAATGCTGCCAAAAATATGATGCACAATAGTTCAGTAGCCGATACAGCCATACCGCAGGCAGTTAGGCTAATATGGAATGCTAAATCGATCTCGTCAGATCTTCTGCCATTTTAGAGATTTCAGTCACTTGCAAGATTTTCTCGGTCTCAAAATCTCGACTATACCTACTTGTCGAGATTACGAAAGAAGTAACGACAGTTTTTGATCTTGATCTCGTCAAATAGCCAGGCGAGCTCCCAAATGGCCAATCTCCACCCCTGACTTAGCACGCGAGCTAACGAGAAGTCAGCTAGACCGAAAATAATTCGCTGCAGATTCAGTGTGTCGGTGAAGGTGTGGATGTCAGTAATGTGCTGAGGTCCTGCACTCGCTGCATCTCGTGTGGCGTGGAGACCACACGTAGCTGCGACAGGAAGCGGCTCACGATAAGATCAGTCGTAAAGATAAGTCGCAGGCGGAACCAGTGTGGACGTCGTGATGCGCCGGCGCACGATGCCCACATGTAGCGCCGCGGCTGGAGAGGTTCCCAGCTCGCGCCGCGCAACGTCATGTGTCGCGACGTGGACTATTTGTAACTGCTGCGAAACTATAATACATTAATTTGATGTTAGGTTAGAGACCTACGCTTCATTAAATTATAATGAGGTTAAGATTACATAACATAAATAAAACTTATACCTACTGTCACTTACGGGATATCTTCCGTAATTGTTCCGTAATAAGAAAACACGAACATTTCAATCGAAAGGATGGCTTCTAATTATGGAATCCAGTTTTGAGTATGCTCAAAAATGACAGCGGGTGTAATAACGACTCCACAAAACCTGGTGATTCTGTGAGTGTGTTTTGCCGTGACATAGCGTCGAGTTCAAGAGGCTAGACAGATTAGTCTGCTCTAAACAATTTATTTTCTATCCACACGCAATCTCCAGTCAACCGGCGGTCATATGACTGCAAGAGAGGATTTACTTAGAGAGCTTGAGATCAATATGTACGATGTTTGCATGTTCCATGATGTTTTGTCGTCACATTAGTCCGGAGCTGCTTATTAATTAACTTTGTGTTGTTACGTTTTACATTACAAGGTCCGATAGGACTGGCTTGTACAATTGTACATCTGTATAAAATTCCCTAATAATAAATAAAGAGGAAAAAAAAAAACTGCGATCATGGCGCTTGCAACAGCGTCGAAATATCGGGAGCTCAAAATAATGAACAATCACGGAAGATATCCCGTAAGTGACAGCATAATTTAGTTGTAAACCGTGAAAACTTAAAACAGTGATTGTTAAGGACTTAGTAGAAAGAAAAACACGAAACATTAAGACTTGTTACGCTCTGCTACTCTGAAAACCTTAAATTAAAAGATTGACAACATCAATAAACACAACACAACAACAACACTAATGCTACAACAACATCAATGCTTTGCACTTCTGTCGTTGTTTCCAAGGACGAAACAAAGTAACAATGTTGTCTGAAGGTAATGAGGATTGTTCACAGAGGCGCCTCGCCACCAGCATATCCGCCAGGGCTAGCCCGATGCGGTGAACAGCGCTCTTGCCGCTCTGCCTTTCATGTGGATGTACCGACTGCTGCAAAACCTTTATTAAAACTTCAATTTTTTTGTATACCGGTATGTTATAAAATGTCCTTTATTTCAGTTGTGTCATCAAAAACAATCAATTTTATATGAGTCTAGTCGAGCTGCCCGCACGTACTGTTTAACCAAATAGACAAGATCGTCATCAAAATGTTGATGGAAGCAATACCCACACGTACCTACCGTGTTGTAGCACTAGGAACTGTCGCTTCACGCTTCAGAACGTGCTCTAATCGACTTTAGATTGGTCGGTTGGTCTGCATTGCAAATCGTATCCCTTTATTCCGACTCCTACGGAAGTTTCTAGGTTCGCAAAGCTTTTTAAATAGAGAAACTTCCAGCCCTACAAAGGAGTGAAACACGAGGCTTTCGCATTTAAATCAGCGTCACCCTTCGCGACACAAAACAAACTTAATATCAGCCGAGTGTCCTCAGCGCGCGCGCCCACCCCCGCGCGAGTACAGGTCAGGGGGCGCTCATTATCCGCGCACCACGGCACAAGCTCCGCAGTCGGTGCGAGCCACTCGACACCTGTACCGTGTAATTGTCGCGTCGGTACCACTCAGCCACTCGGGCACGCCGCCCGACTGCCGCGCCAGGCACAGAGCACAGACCCACTCACCACTTAACGACATAAATTATGATCTCTATTTCGTTATCGTGACTTTGACTTTGACGTGTAATAGACGGTGTGTAGAAGATTTTCATGATCTGTGTGCGGCGTAACGTGGCACTGCTTGGCACTAGGATCTTCTTTTTACTCTTGCAATCAAAGCACGGTTTGAAACAACTGTCACAGCCATAGAAATACATACATAGGTATATACAGGGT
Organism: Noctua pronuba; assembly: GCA_905220335.1. NCBI lineage: Eukaryota > Metazoa > Arthropoda > Insecta > Lepidoptera > Noctuidae > Noctua > Noctua pronuba. The sequence continues at coordinate 18,869,145 of LR999896.1, forward strand.
GGAACAGATACCGACGCGAAAACGGTTCAGTACATCATTAAAAAAAAAACAGCTGTTCCATACATTTTGAAAGTGTAGGTATTGCACTTTAGTAGGAAACAGGTGTTTTTATTTTTAAACCGATGAAAAATTTCTATGTAGCACTCAGAATGATGTAGTATGTACTGAATAAGTGGTAACCGTCTTCGCGTCGGCGTCCCTTCCACCCTGTATAAAATACTTGTTTCTGAAAACTTTGGTCACACTGCACACTGCAGTAATAATCACTGACTGTTTGTCGTTGTTGCAGGTCATTTTTATTTGACTTGGAAGAAGAGAATATTACAATGAAACACATTCCACAGTCCTGCAAACATGTTTTTACATACCAAAGTACACTATAGGTACATACCATGAACCATTTTTTGTGATTTTTTTTGGGGACTGCGAACAAAGCAAGTGAGGTGGAAGTCTCGTCGTGCTCAATTGGCAATTAATGTTATTAAAACAATCACATGGCGTGTTTGTGATGCAAATGTCAGAGATCTGCCCCCCTGTCCCGCACCCGCCTTCACCCCGCCAGCGCCCGCCGCGCTGGCATCAACACTTTTCCAGGGACGAGACGCACTTGAGCTCAACACTCGCACGTTATAATGGACGCAGTAATTGGTACACAGCCAAAATAAATCCTTTTGACATTTAACAAGTTTAATTCAATTGCTGTCTCTGAACATAACTGTGCGGTGTACCTGGAACTGAATTTTTTAGCACACCTTTTATAGACCATCATGAACATCTGTTAATGTACCCGATACAATAACTAAATTGTCAATCGCTTAACGATAAATATAGTGTATTGAAATTATTATGAACTACCTACTGTTTTACGGAAAACTTCGGCGTAGACTGTTCGTAGCAGTTGCTACGCCGTACTCCGCAGTAGAGCATAACGTAGGACTACTATCAAAAATCGTCATTTTGTCAATATGCTAACCGACGATCTATGTAATACCCAATACAATACAGACAATAAAATAAAATACCATAAAAGTTCAATATACGCGGTGGTGGACACCGACGCGAAATCGGTTACCACGTATTCATTACATCATTCTGGGCCCCCCACATATAAATTTTCATCGGTTAATAAAAATAAAACTACTAAGTACTTCCTACAAAAGTGCAATACCTACACGGTCAAAATGTATGGAACAGCTGATTTTTTTTAAAGAACCGGTGAAAAATTTCTATTGCTCAGAATGATGTACTATGAATACGTGGTAACCGTTTTCGCGTCGGTGTCCCTTCCACACCGTATATAACAACAGGGCTGTTCTAGCCCCAAAGACAAACAAAACATCTGAAGTCGTACAACACACCGCTACGAATTAAGCGCGACTCCAATAAAGAGTTGTGTGGAATATTTCCAATAAACAGTATTTGAATGGTGGTGTGTGCACAGCGAGGGGTGTCGATCGTCGATCACGCGGTCGTTGCGCTGCGTCGCGTCACGTCGCGTGTCGCAGCTATTGTTTGTGCACAATATTGCGCAGCGCAAACAAACAAGACGGCGCGCGGTGCCGCCACGCAACACCGAGCAGAAGGCCTGCACAGCTAGTAAGCTGCTGAAAACGAGTGAATCAGACTCAGTTATCTTTGAATATGAGTATTATGAGTATTCGAGTAAGTATCAGCAGCCACCTCGTCTGTCTAGTTGAGCTAAATGCTATCACAAATTCGCAAGTAGCGGACACTTTCCTCATTTTTCCGTTTAGCTCTGATCTACGTGTGCATGAACTTATTGTGTAGATACAGAGAACCACATCGCCAGGCCACAGAAACTTTAAATTACACAGATATTGCTAGAGTATTACGACTTATTTACAAAGGCGAGCTTAGCAGCAAAAAGCTGTCTTAGTTTTTTTGTTTTTTAAGACTCTCGTGTAGTTGTTCTACTAACATAACTTTGTAGCTGCGTCGTGTCGTGGGACTGCGCCGGGGTTGGCCGCGCGGCTCAATGTCTCCGCGGGGCGCGGCGGCGCGCGATCAAAGGCCGCACTAATGCCATTAAACGATGCCCTAATCATCCGTTATACGTCAATATTCATAAAGAGAGCATTGATTGGCAAACGGTGTATTGATGCACGGATTTGTTTGCAAACCTCCCTTATGCTTTGTTTCTCAAATTACTATTATACCAACAGAGGGTAGAAGACCTCTAGTATTAATCGAAGCAAATCAAATAAGTTTGTCAAGGGGTTAAAAGCGGGAATAAATACGGTGCAGGTAAGACTTACGTTAGCTTCACAGTTTCACACCGGGTCCAGCCCGGTCGAAACTAGCCACGTTGCATAAGTGACGACTATAGTTTCGAACTAATCAAGACTAATTTCGAACTAGTCACGACTATTTTCGAACTAGTCAAGACTAGTTTCACTTTAGCGACTACTAGTTATGAAGTAGTTACGACTACCCTTGGACTAGTGATTACTAGCTTCGGACTGGTGACATCGAGTTTGCTACTATTCATTGCTTTCATATAATTAAGTTTTACACAGATTTGGGCGGGCCGCACCGCGCATTTTTTTGAAGATACTGAACTCCTTTGCGCTATAATGACGTGATGTGCGCTTAGCTTTATTGTACAAATCAGTACGTTGCTGATAGCGTAGGGTTGACACAGTAAATCGTCTTACTTTTTAATTTGTCCGGAGCGGCCGCGCTCGCGGGCGGCGGTGCGCGGGGCGTGGGGTAATCCCGGCCGGCAATAAGCCCGGATCAACCGCTCTAATGAAAACCGTCGCCCGACAAACAAGCCCGATAGATGTCGTCGCTAAATTAAACTATTTCGCGAATACATTAGCTGAGCCCGTTCGGACATGCGGCTCCTTCTCAATTAGACATTTATTACTTCCAGCCCGTCTCACATGTTGCCCCTAACATTTTTATTACGAATTCAAGGCTAACGTTTTGCGTTTATAATGTAAATTACAATCAAAGTTTTAGCCTCTATTTCTTCGTTCATTCTCATTCCGCTGAAATTGTTGTGTGGCCTTCTTGTAGTCGATTAAACCTCTGAACTCATTTCCAGTTTTGTGGACATGGTGATGATAGTGCTGACATTGTTCACCGGCATCTCATCTTCATCATTCATCATTTCAGCCGAAAGACGTCCATTGCTGGACACAGGCCTCCCCCAAGTGACTCCGACCCGACTCGCATCCTACGGATCCCCGCAACCTTCACCAGGTCATCGATCCACCTAGTGGGAGGCGTTCCAACGCAACGTCTTCCGGTTCGCGAACGCCACTCCAGATCTTTTCGGCCCCATCAGCTGCAATGTAAATGTTCTGCAATGTGCCCTGCCCACTGCCACTTAAGTTTGGCAATTCTTCGGGCTACGTCAGTAACCTTGGTTCTCTTGCGGATGTCTTCATTTCTGATTCGATCACGCAAGGAAACTGCGAGCATAGCCCTCTCCATTGCTCTTTGGGTGACTTTAAGCCTTCTGATGAGGCCCATTGTGAGCGACCACGTTTCGGTCCCGTATGTAATCACTGGCAACACACACTGACTTTCGTCTTGAGACACTGCAGTAAGTTGGAAGAGAGGAAACCACAATCTAGAATCTGGAATCCACAATCTGGAATCTAGGCGAACGAAATTGCAGCACAGTGCCATTCATTACCTTGTAAATAAAAATATATTTAATATCGGTCGTAATAGTAAGCATTTTGCTTACTTACTTAAATGTAATCGAATAGCACGCACAACTCAATTCAATTCAAACATAATTACTTCTTACTTTTAATAGGGTTCTCGGAACGAATTCTAATTTGCATATGAAAAATCTGTCCGCTCCGGCACACAGGGAGACTTCGGAAGCTTATAAAAATGTTTTGTGTGATGTGTACGCAGACGTGATTGCAGATAATTGAGAGATAACCCTTGACGTGCGACAATGGCCCGGCGCAGTGTGGGTCCTGTGCGGTACGGCGCGGTGCGGTGCGGTGCGGAGCGGCGCGGTGCTGTAATTAAAACGCGGCGAAGCGCAAGCGTGCGCCCCCCACGTCACACACACGCGCGCGACTCACTTACCACTCGTTATGATCGTCTCGCAGCACACAATGTTCTCTCTCAATTTTACTAAACAAACAAATAATTAAGAAGTTTAAGCCCTCCTACAATAGCTACTTATATTTAGCTTTCTATTTATTGCAGTTCAACTATCCGACTCGGTATTTCAAAAACAGCATGATTCATCATCCGCTTAGCCTTTTCTCAACTATGCCGGGACCGGCTTCCAGTCCTTGAACTTCTTACAACCCATAAGACAAAAATGTATGAATGACAGGAACGAACAACGGTGGAACACGTGCCGTGTGGAAGTAATAGATGGTCACCCATCTACAGAACGACCTCGGGAAAGGACGTCTGGGATATTAGATCGACCCGTGCAGTTGTTATTATTAAGACAAAGGCTCCTCCTCAACACATTAAGGCGGACACATACGGTACGAACAGGTCCCAACAGACAACGCTGGACATCAGACAGGCATACAATAGATGAACAAAGAACGTCCAGCTAGTCTGTTCATCTGTTGTATGTATGCCTTTTTCCGGAACCCACGTCCTCTGCCTGATTGAATTAGCTGTGCTAAAATCATTAAAAAAATCCAATCGCTTCGCTCCATAGTGTAGAGATCGGTATCGTTACTTCTAGTAAATCTGAGGATACTTCGTGAACCGTGAGCGTCGCAGTCGCACGTATGCAATAAATCTGCGCAGCGGCCGCCACTCACACCGACGCTCCGCGCCGCGCCGTACACTGCGCATTGGCACCCACTCACACCGACACACATGTGTTAATAGACATCGAACAGCAACACTACCCGATGTTATCAGTTCTATAGAAACGGTCGCGGCTCATAGAGACGTGCACCTGTGTCTTTGTCTGTCCTCCTAAATCAAATCGCGTCGCAGGAACCCTTTGCTCGATCCTCCACGGACATCGCACGCCGCGCGCCGCGGCTGATCATTGTTCGTGTGATTTATGTGAGACACGGACCTGATACAATGTTAGAAAGGTGTTGGAAATAAGTTCACGGTGTTAATTAGCTACAAGAAACACCATTCTGTAGGACCGGCACGACTGACTCAGACTCGATTTGTATGTGGAATGGATCTGAGGGCATCCTGGAACAGATCACGACTAAGAATTTTATTGAAAGCACTGCTGGTGTCTCATTAACCCACTTATTAGTGAATAGTCAGAAGATAGTAATTATGCAGTGCGGCAGCTTACACGATCAGCGTCACACACTACAGAGACTTCTCAGAATAGGTCGTATCTTATCTTCCTCTGCAGAAGTCTCAGTCTTCCGTCCCATACAACTCTTCTGAACTAAGAATTAAATAGTTACCAATCTCTCGATTATTGCAATAGAAAAACAAGGCATTTCTAAACTTGGCCCTCACCCAAACTTAAGATCGTCAAACGTTGCTAAAATTTCGGCAGTTAAATTTAGACGTGACCGTGGGTTCATTACAATATACAGGTGTGGTGCGCGCGCGCAAGCAAACCGCCACGCGATAGAAGAGGAGGGAGTGTATCTACAGTCTTTCTCAACTCATCAATATTTATCTGATTTGCGTTGCAGATGCACTAACGCCGCGGCGCGGCGCCAGCCGCAGCCTCCCTCCACTCATTGTTATTCTTATTTGTCCAGGTTTCTATCATGCCTACATCTCACACTCTGTTACTAACTCTGTAACATTTCGAAGAACGATACATATTTCTGTCATTGTATATGATTAATGCTCCCCTTTACGAATCAATAACAACCACTAAAACCCAGACTACTCCAGCAATCAAGTGTTGTTAGCTCGGAGTTTTAGTACGAGCGCTCCTCATAACAAAATCAAACAAAGTGTTCATGTTGAGATGTCGCGGTGTCGCGGTGTCGCCGGAGTATGGCAGCACCTCGGAGGCTGACATTGACCTGCGACTGCTGAACATTCAGCAGCCCTGGATACATAATGACCATTCGGAGTCCTGCACATTATGCAAACATCACCCCGAATTATAACTACACCCACCTACTGAACCTTCTTCGTTTCTTGCGCTGCGACCACTCACTATGGAAAACATGCACACTATTTTTGTTCTATAAGAAATAGTATTTTTTTCTACATTCATTTATTTATATAAATAGCAGTAGTTGAATATTTTTACAAGTATAAGCGTTATCTGCATCTCTGCAGCGGGACTGCGGGACTGTCGCTACATTGAGCCGTGGCCGGGGAGGCGGGTTCGCTGCCTAAGGGATATACTTCTATAATTCTACGATACGAACTTGCAATTTGACAATATATTGCAGAATCCACACGTCATAAACTATAAAGCTTCGTTCCAAGAATGGCATTGTTTACTAGGTTGAGAGATTACTGTTATTACAGAAACTAATGGCGATGTCATCGGCACACGGAGGGTGCGCAGATTCGGGGAAGCGGCGTCCTTCTGGTGATCCAGTAAAAAACGCGAAGAGTCCCGTTGCTACCTGTCGCACCGTTACGACTGCCGGAGCTCCATACCTGGCCAAGTGGACTGCGGGAGAGTACCTGCCACTGCTGCCACTGCAGTCTTATCTGATGTTAGCACATGTTTTTTACGACCAATAGGTAGGTATCTTCTACAATTGGATAGTTTTTGTGCACGTTCTGTAGCGTGACTGATATGTGTAGTGCATCCGCGTCCCGCACACGGTTAAACTGTGATAAATTGAACTAATGGTCCAGTCAGTCCATTTGAAATCTCCAGTCTATCATCGGTTTTCATCTAAACAAAAGTGTGAATACTCGCAGTGCCGCGATGCCAGCCCGCAACCGCGGCGGCACAAAGCACAGCGCACAATAGCTGACCCGAACTCGTCTCACGCTACCTCAAAAAATCAACGAAACGTTTTATGAAAAAAAACACAGTTGGAAATATGTGACAGGAGCAATTCCTTTAAGTTCTCCATATAAAAGGATCGCAGCGTGATATATGGCGGGCGAGTCGCCATGATTTATACAGAGCTCAGTTCATAAGGTGTAGATGAAGGTAGCGGCTCCATAGGGCACTGGTGGAACATGTCAGGCCCCGCCTCTCTGTGCTACAGAGCACCAGTACCACGCCGCAAGTCCGCAACACAGAAAATGTCCGAGGATGTGTAACGCTGAGGATGTTAAGTAATAATTGACTGAAAGAAAAACGCGCTCTTGTGAATCAAACTTCGTTTCCATCTTGGCGTAGCATTAGTCGTCTTTCCACTTTTATAGCTTGTTTCCGGAGCAATCAAGACCGTGTCCGGTTATCTTCCGGTATTACTTACGCCGTGAGAAGTGTCTCGAGACGCGAGCCGAGCAGATAAGATTACAACTGCACGGCATGTTTACAGCGTCATCATTCCGCAATAACTTGTGGTACGCGATGATCAGCCGTAATCGCCGGCGCGCGGCGCCCGTACATACGCCATCATGTACAGTATATGTACGGGCATACAGCATGACGTATAGCGTGTTATGATTAAGCGGGATCCAGTAAATCAATGTTGTCTTACGTATTGCTCATCTCGATCTGTGATTACATTAGCTGAGTATATCCATAGAGGGGCTGCTGCCGGTGGTTGCAGGCAACATGCGAATTGTTGATCAATTTTACTTCCTGTTGGTCAGCTTAGCCATTACGATAAAAAAGAAAATAACCACAACTTAGTTATAAAGTACCTGCGCTTCGGGAACGCAGGATTGCTTTACATCGAATGATTATAAACTGTTCCCCAATTCGTTATCGTTGAAACCTAATTTAGCCGAGTGCAATTAGCCAAAAAATACACACACACAAGGTGGAACGAAGTTTATAGTGGTCGGATTTTCATGAGACTTTTTTTATAACGTAGTGAAGAAAGACAAATAAAAGAATTTCGCCGCTCGCAAGTTTTTTGTTTTTTTGAATTTCATAAGTAAATAGTGACTTAAAATTCATTCGCAAAAATCAGAAAATCGTTAATGTTAATGAAGTAATTTTACTCAATGTGCAAATTATTCTCCAAAACCTAATTTTAGTAGCTATCTAATAAGATAATAAGATATAATGACTAGGAAAATATTCAAGGATAGGTACCTACTTGTTAAATATCATGTACTGCAATGGAAGTAAAACATGACAAAAGGGATCTATCGCTAAGCATTGGGAGCGGTATCGGTAGCGGTATCGGTATCGGTATTTATATTAAATGGGGGGCAGAGACCCAAGCTTGCAACTAATTCTAAATAGAAATTATGAGAAATGGTTACGTTACAATTCCGATAATTTTTGTGAGTTTACCAGCGGCCCCGTTCCACCTTCGTCAGCAATAATCAACATTTATCGAGTACCTCCGAATTTTGTTTTGTTTCGTATTCTTTGTAGATAGCTGATATAGTAAGGATATTTTCAGGATAATATTTACGTTGACCGCCATAGAAACATTTTGAGAAAAATGGCCTTCTTTAACTTTTACATAGGCGATTTCCTGTTATTTGCGAACGAATTTTAAGTCACTCCACTCGTAAATATGGAGTTTTTGAACATTTTTACGTCCAGTTATCTTTGAAAAAAGTATCACGCGGTATTTTAGAAATAATTGAAAACAAAAAAAAAACATGATAAAAAAACCTGGAAATATGCATTTCGTCGACAACGATGAACAAAGAAACAGACCAAATTGGCGTTTAATGGATGCACACAGATCCCACTATTACGTCACAATATAAATTCGGTGAATTTCAAGTTATTCATAAACGAAAAAATAAATTCGTTCCACCTTAAAGTCTAATTGCACTCGACTAATTAGCATTTCCTTTGTTAGGTTTTCTTCAAGTCTTCTGACCTCCAAAAGTTGTCTTACCTCCCTAGTTCAAGATTAACAGTTTCATCATCTCTCGGTAGTCAGCCGCGCCACATCTGTCATCCGGCTGGGGGGAGGCGGTGCCCGTGGGGCGGGGGGAGGGGGGGCGGGGGAGAGTGTTCCTGCCTAACTAACTATAAATTACAAGGTCACCAATTAAGATAACGCTGTGCACGCACTGCATTACGAGCGAAAGGTATTACTACACTACGAGTATCGCCTGCCCTCTACAGTCTACAGCAACCTTTAAGAAAGATAACAATATCGTTGTGTAGGTACCTCCAGCTCCTCCACAAAAGGGTCGTCGATAGCGGCGAGGAAGGTAAAATATCCCCTCGTAAGGTATGAGTGAACAATCGACAATACCTTGGATTTAAAACAAAAACATGAGTTATAGGAACAAAACGGTCTGCGCTCTTTGTGCGGGTGGTTCGGGAGCCATAAGTTACATGCGTATGAGCGGGCGGCGCGGCGGCGCGGGCGCATCGTTACAGGAAATAAAAGAGAAACGGCGGAACAATAGCGCGGTCAATACGGTAGCCGACATTTGCATATCGCGCATCGACTCCCGCGCCGCCGCACCGCGCCCGCAGGGCTGCTGCGGTAGGTACTGTAGTACGTAAGAAGGAATATTCAACAACAATCTTATGATTGTGAGGTGAATTTAACTTATGATAAGTAGGAAACAAATCGTATCACGTCTGGATTCTATTTAAGCAGGATGAAGATACGTTTCATATCGAATTTAAAATTCTGTGGTTTCGAGAGAAATTAGTTCATCAGTGAAGCATGAATCGAGCTCGAGTAGGGCGCTCGACCAATAGTGAAGAGAAGAACAGTGACTCACTTGAACCCACCATTGACTTCAAAGATCTCAAGACCTTGATAGATCATACACGCCACATCACACCTGTTCTAAGCATAAGAGACTGACAGGAGTGTGAAGTGCTAGTTTTAGAAAAGTCACTCGGTATTCAATCTCCAAAAATAAAAGGTTTTCCTCCAAAGGCTTTAGTGTAGGTCTACAGGACAGATCTTAGAAAAATAAAATAACTCAAGGTTAGAGGAAATAGTGCCCTTTAGCGAAACGATGTGGTCCGCGTGAAGCTTCTACGAACTTCGGAAACTCATCATCTGCCTAGCCTTACCCCAATGTCGGGGTCGGCTTCCAGTCTAGCGGGATGAGCTGACTGGTTGTCAGACTTTCGGGCCTGACTACCTGTAAAGACTGTCTACAAATGACAGCCGGGACCAACGACTTAGCGGGCTTTCCGAGGCACGGCGGAAACTGGGTGTGTAATGAGTGGTCACCCATCCACGGACCTACCTTAGCAAGCACGGCTTAACATAAAGATCAACCCGAACGGCTGGTATTATTTAGCCACAAGCTCATCTCCGAACGAAGCAACGAACTTTATTACGGTATATTTAAAATATGTTATGTACTAAATGGTCAGGACTCACAGGTTACAATTACAGTCCTACGAGGAAATAACCACAACAACATTAGCCGAGTGCAATTAGCCAAAAAATACTCAAGAGGTGGAATGAAAATTTTAGTGCTCAGATTTTCATGGGACTTTTTTTGTTGAGTTCCTAGAGACGTGGAGATGAAAGTTAAATCAAAAATCTCGTGTAGTGACTAAAAATTCATTAGCATGTCAGAAAATCGTGTTTAAAAGTCCCATGTTAAGGAAGGCATTTTTTTTTCAAAACGTTGGTATGAAACTTATTATTGATCAAATACTCATTGAAGTAGCTATCTAATGAGGCTTAATTATTATAAAACTAAACACATTCAAGGACGCTTGATAAAAAACAGTTATTGCTGAAAAAGTAAAACATGACCAAAGGCTATCGCTAAGAGTCGGGAGCGGTATATCGGTATTGGTATTAAATGGGGCGCTCCGTCAGCACACAATTTGCAACTATTCCTAAATAGAAATTAACCGGCGGCCGTATTCCACCTTCGTTAGCACAAACCAACATTTAGAGTACCTCACAATATTTTTTTAGTTTTTGTTCTCTGTGAATAACTAATACAATAAGATTTTTTTCAAGATAATATTTACGTTGACCGACGGAGAAACATTAATTTGGAAAAACGCCCATCTTTAAGTTTACCATAGACGATTTCCCGATATTTGCGAATTAATTTTTAGTTACTTTACTCATAAATGTGATTTTCTTGAACATTTTTATGCCAACTTACCTGTGAAAAAGTATTAATTACCAATGACAAAAGAAAGCTTAGTCTAAAAAAAGTAAAACTTCTAAGTTAAAGTTCTTTAGGCACGACGAATAATTTATCCAAATCCGTCCATCCGTTTAGGAGTTACGAGGGAACTAAGAAACGGACACACATAAATTCAGGTCCAACACATAACCCTCCTTTTGGGCTTCGCCGTAGTCGGGTAAAAATTCGGTATTTTAGACATAATTGAAGAAAATATAAATTTTCAAAAAAAATTTAAGATGTGCATTTCATTGACGAACGACAATGAACAAAAAATAAACAAACAAATTTACGTTTAATGGACAACAGGTCATACTATTGCGCCACAATAAAAATTTGTCGAATTTCAAGTTATTCATAAACGAAAAAAAATATCAAAAGGAAATTTAAAAAAAAAATTGTCTTTCTTCTCCAGTCTTGGAGGAACTCAATAAAAAAGTCCCATAAAATCCGACCACTATATACTTCGTTCCATCTTTTTGTCTAATTGCACTCGACTACATAGTACAACTACTATCAACAGTTCAGTCCTGAAGTCTTTGATTATATTATTATGTTGTTTTCTTTTGAAAGAAGAAAGAAAGAAAGAAAGAAAAAATATTTATTTGTCACAGGGACATAACGTGCATACAAAAAAAATAAGTTAACAAAATCATAACCACAACATTTTTTTTAAATACAACAGGATAGAAACAAAGAAAAAAATAGTTAACAGCTTGCACGTCGTGACTGCGACAAGCAGGTTAACACTCAGCATGAGGCTGTGCTATGGGGGACCCACAGCACAACGCTGGTTTTCAGTGCAGTTTTGCTGTAAGTTTGTCTTGAAAAGCATGGAGGTCTAGCCGGCTGTTACATGGAGTGCAAAGCGCAGCTGCAGCGGGTGGCGGACAGCGGGCAGTGCGCAGTGAGCTGTGGGCAGCCCTGCCGGCGCACCACTACAACGATACTTGTTTATCTCAGTTCGTAGCGCACACGACATTCTCACTAGTTTTTGTTCGCGAACTTACTACTACTTTTTATTACTCAGCATCTCAACCTTAATAAAATATAACTTTATCGTTTTATCGATTACCTACTTGAAGTAGATATAACCTACATTACCCAACTAAATACACAAAATCGGAAAATTCAAAGGCTATTTTTATCTGTCATATCTGACGGCACAGTGGGCACAGTAGCTAAACGATTGGCTGATGCGTTCCCTGTCGCGGGTTCGATCCCCGCACGGAACAAAAACATTTGTATGACCTACACTGTACGCACACTACGCACCCACGATACAGGAGAAATTCTTAGCAGGTAAAATCTTACTAATATTATAAAGAGGAAAGATTTGTATTTTTGTGTGTGTGTGTATATTTGTGTTTGTAATGAATAAACTCAAAAACTACTATGCCGATTTCAAAAAAATTTTCACTATTTGAAAGCTACATTATCCCTGAGTAACATAAGCTATATTTTATCCCAAAATGTTTAAAAAATAAATGTCCACCCGTGCAAAGCCGGGGCGGGCCGCTAGTAATGAATAAATAGCAGTAGTGCTAACAAGATAAGCAGGCAACGTAACCAATCTATAAACCTCGTAGAGCGTACAAAACAGCGTCAGTAATTACACATTTACACAGGTACCTCTTTGTGACGTGAGTCGTCGGTTTCACACAAGCTTACTGAAACACTCTTAGTATGCCAACTGTTTGAATGGGAGGCCACCTACCACGTTACTTGATGCTGGCTAGTGACAGCTTTCTACCCCTGTCCTGCACTGCTGCAAGGTGCAAGGCACTGAGCGGCAGGGTACACTGGTTCGTCCTTACTTTACTGAAGTCTTATCGGTAGTAGGTAGGCACGCGGGAACAGATCACCCATCGGTGGTGTTGGGGCCAGCTGTCAATAAAAACAACGCGTGTTTGCATCACGTGTATCAACGTGACACATTACCAAGTATTTGAATTGAGTGACAGCGCCCGGAGATTTTCCAGAATAATCCAAAGTGTTCCATACGCATGAGCCGAGTCCTTCAAACACCCGCTACGCGCCCCATTTGTAGGGTACCTACCTCTCACGTGACACTGCCGCTGACGTCTTCATGCTCAGGTAGGTACTCGCCAAGTAAGATATTAGCCTACTGGTGCGTGTCATGTGTTTTCAATGTTCCGGCACCAACCAAACAACGTAGTCTCGTCCTAAAAACGTATCATGTGCAACCTACCTGTGCAACAGCATTGGGCACTACAAAAAGTTATTTAGAGGAAGAGACCTGACATCTACCTAAAACGTAATGCGACACGCACCTGTCTCATAGACGCCCGAAGACAAACAACTTTATGGATCAGGAGTACCATATACATATACATATACAAGGGCAATGCATAGTTTTTACATAATGTTCATGTGTCAATAATATCTATCGTAAACCTTGGATGTAGTGATAACATGATGTCGGGACGAACAACTAATTCAGCTGATATCGGCGGCAATCAGAAAATTATCTTGGAGAGCGTCCCGCGGATGGTTTTTGCTGCGCCGTGGCCCCGAGTAATTCCCAAAATGGCCCCTACTCTAATGTATAATTCAATCGATTTCATTAGTTGGAGTTTTTCAGCGTCGCCGGGTCACCATAACAATACATACATATGTATGGGCCGCTCTAATAAATTGTTCGGAGCCGAGTTTTTAGTGCGTCGTCTCGTCCTCTTGCGCCGTTTGCGCCGGGTTGCACCGGGTTGCCCCGGGTTGCTCCGGGTTGCGCCGCGCTCCACGTCGCATATGATCTCCCGAACATTTGCAAGGCGGCTGTCATTAGCACACAGTTATTTCTTACACCGCATGAGGAGCTCGTGGCTAAATAATAACAGCCGCTCAGGTCGATCTTTAGGTTAAGCTGTGCTTGCCTAGGTTGGTCTGTGGATGGGTGACCACCCATTACATACCGAGTTTCCTCCGTGCCTCGGAAAGCACGTTAAGTCGTTGGTCCCGGGTGTCATTTATAGATCTTTGACAGTCGTTAGGTAGTCGCCCAAAAAGTCTGACAACCAGTCTTACCCAGGGGTATCGTATTACCCAGTAATAACTGGGTTGTGGAGGTCTGATAGGCAGTCGCTCCATGTAAAATACTGGTATTCAGCTGCATCCGGTTAAGACTGGAAGCCGACCCCAATATAGTTGGGAAAAGAATGATGATATTTCTGACACCGCATGGCGCACATGCAGCTCGTCAGCACTTGCTTCACGCACCAGTTATATTCATTAATTTAATTATCAACCCTAAGAATGTAAAACGTTTGGTCGGTCACAAATCATAGAGCATCCTTGTTTTGGTTAGCATAATTGGTGCAATGTATCCGGAGCAATGCTACGTTAATTCAGAGTCCACACATGACAACTACTGAGTGTGACCGGCTCGATTACTGCTGTCCACGAGCGGAGATTTGAGTGAGTGAGACGACGGATACAATAACTTTGCAGCTAAATTTTGCTCTTTGTTTCATCCATGATTGTGAGAGAGGACTGTAACAATTTCTTAATGACTGAAAAAAAGTATATTGGACAAGAAGCTCGAAATGATAACTATCCCGTAGTCGGGTAAAAACAGACCCCTGCTATTAGGGTTTTTCTTACTTATGTACAATGTACGTATTGTCCCACTAGGTTCGCAGGTGGGGTTTATGCTGTGCACCATTAGTAGCTTTTTAAAAATAATTTCTATTAAGTACTCAGGTAGGTGGTACACAGCTCAAAATATCGTAAAACTTCGTACTATATTCAGCAAACGTGATTCCGGAGCCGGGAGCGATCCCATAACATTTTGATAAAAAAACTCACATAATACAAACATTAAGAGATTTCCGAACGGAAAACAGCAATCCGAGTCACGCGACCGACGGATGATCCGGCAACTTTTTTACGACAACAAAACATTGCGGAAGTTATGTTTCAAGGGCATTACGCACAGATCATTAAACTCCATTCTCCTCTCCTAAGTGAAAGCAAGACTATATTTATTACTGTACGCTTTGGCAACCCTGTCCAGCGGCGGTGGTGGAGGAGCGACACCCCCGTCCGAGCCAATAGCGACCACAAGCTGTCCAGCTTTAAAGTCGCTTGTTCGTTGTCGTGCTGAGCGCCGAGAGGACACACTCGCGGAGGGTTGCCGCCCGAGAGAGTGATCTCGGGCGGCAACCCTGAGTTATATTGTCATTATTTTATGACGTCTTCATGGAGGGCCGCAGATTGGCGCACATTGGTCACGGCGCGCGCGCCAGCGAGCCAGAACTTGTGAATTCATACTAGAGTAGTTCCAAAGAGGGCAGAACGCCGTTATTGTTTGTTCTGTCGCGTGCGCTATACGTGAATGTTCACGGGGCAGTTTATTTGAAACTAATGTCGAGGATAAAGTATATATGTACGTAGGATAATATAATATATTATAGTAAATCTTTCTACAGCTGAACCGATATCATTTACATATTTCTTAAAGGTGGCTTTAGATTAGGTACACTTTACTATGAATATTACCTTCTACATACAGGGTGTAAACGGACCTTTCACGAAGCCGTCAACCAAGCATTCTGAACATCAAACTAAGTAACTTTACGCAAAAATTATTGCTGGGAAATGACTTTTTTTTTTAGGTGAAAAATCACGTTTTATGGTAAAACTCAATGTTAAGCACTCAAAACTTAGTGCTGATGGATGCTTTGAATAGTAAACGGATCATGGAGTTAATTAAAGTAAAATTAAAACCTTAAAAAATGGTATTTAAAAAACACTTGTGAAAAAATTTGAACTTTGACCTCAAATATCTCCGTAACTAGCCTTCTAGTTCCCTGGGCATGCAGTCTCGACATAGATAGCGATCGTAAAACAACCGATTTTTGTCGTTAAGTCATAACGACCCGGATTTTACGATATTTGGTAGTCTCTACACCTGAAGTTTGCGATTGTCCTTGATATAATACCGATCTTAGACGCAAACTTAACGATTTTCGTAAAGATAACGAATATATTTAGCGACCATTTTTGACAGCCCGCAAAGTGATTCGGTTGCATCGTAAGCTAATTTATTGATGGTTTTTACTGGATTATTGACAAAAATTGTGCCGGACGGGCTTATTACTCGAAGGTCTATTGTCTGCAGCGAAGTATGCTATGATTACGGCCTTATAATGCCGTGCCCGTAAGCCGTACCTAACCTATAAATATGTGTTGGACGTATGTGTGAACAGGCGTCGCTGATATTCATTTCATTGGTAGGAAGAGGATTCATTTAAATAAAAATAACACAACTATAATCGATTTATCTTTAATTGCATAAAATGTGAAGTAAAATGGACATTACCTACAGTTATTTCAGTGCAAAACACTTCCCGTCATACTCATAATACAATTGCATGAGAATTACAAATACATCAAGTATACATCATAGGTATACTTTCCTATGTCAACATTTTAAACAAGACACAATAACTAATACACACACATCAACTTTTTAAAACAAAATAATACTGAAGACTTAAATATGGGTACATACAATCAAAATCACCAAAATATTTTACATTTAATTCAACTGAACACGGTATAAATACAAACATCTGCATCGATAAAAACAATAATAAACACAAATACTTTCTTCAAAAAAAACAAAATTATTAAATTTTGAAATGCCAACATGAACATCAACGATTAAATTAAATTTCACAATGCATTTTTAAAATGGGAAGAATGAGATGAGTATTTTTCAGGAACTTGTCATGGTATAAAAAAATATTGGATAGGTCAACTACTTTCTTAGGTAGAGCATTATAAATAATTAATGGTACTAGTTCTAAATATTAAGATTCTGTGTACGGGTAATTCTACGAGTGGCTTCACACATGTTAGAGTTATTTTTATTTTGAAAATGTTTCATTTAACACATAATCAGGTTTTGATAATACATACATTTAGTAGAAGGCCTCTTCAATTCCTTTTAGTTAAATGGTTCTGTGATTTGAAGATAGGTTGACAAGATTCAAACGGTTGTATATTGAATATTTTGGAATTATCTTGTACACAAGCATTTCTTTTTTGCCATTTAAACTCGTGATAGCTCTGCTATGTATTCCCTACAACTATGATATCGTTATATCGAATATTGGAACACAGCAAATACACATATGGTATTGAAAAAATCTGATCAATATTACACACACTAGGTACACTATTTCACTCAGTTTGATTTTCTGCTTGTTCTTCGTCATTCCTTTATCGTACTCCCCAGCCCCTCGGAGGTTTGCTGTAGTGTGAACAGCTCGATACAACATGCTGCCTCCGATAGCATTGGTATGGTGCGACACATCACACGAAATCAGCGTATAAATGAAAAATCCCTTGAATATGCTTATTTCCGTATCCTGACGGAATAACAAGAGACTTGTTCACGAAACTCCTATATGAATTTCAGCCATCTCTTCAAATACAACGACCTTACGGGCTTTTTGTCGAATTCCAGTATCATTTCGTAGCTACATACACGTGAATGTAGAATTATATCCAGTGGAGCCGCAGGTTTAGCCAGAAAGAGGTTAGCAGAGGTACTGTACTCTTGGCTATCAATGAAAAATGCTTGAGAAAACAGAAACACAACAAATATTGGTTTCCTTCAATGACAACAAATAAACAAGACCAATTGACTTGACATTTGACATTTTGGCAAGTTTGACACTAAGTCAATGTTGCAAGGAGGCAAATTCTAATTTCCTTAAATATTTAATAATTTATTTTAATTTTCAAGAACGGTTTTAGCTCTATTTACGAGTTTTCATGAAAAATAGTGCCTTCAAAATAACGTCTATATAGTCTCAGTTTAAGTTACAAGAAAACCAATTATTTTCATTGAACCATGTTCTCCATTTTTCCCCATATTCAGGGAGATATTGTAAAGGTTAAAAATTGTCTTTGAAAAAGCCGCACTATGAATACGTTTTTCGTTAGCGTACCGACATTGTTATGTCAAGAAAATGTACGACTTTGCTCGTTATCTTGGATGTAGAGACTTGCGTTTCTCGCAAGCCTCGTTGTGGCAACCGATTTTTTTCGTTAATATTTAGCGATCGCTAGTTTGCGTCAGCGTCGTTACGCATGTCGAGACTGCTGGCCGTTTGGTCCAGAACAAAAAAAAATATCGCAATGACGGGGAGAACAAGTGCCTTTCGGCTTCGTTAAGGGTCTATTTACACCCTTTATGTTAAAAAACTTGTACTATGTTCAACAATTTTGTACTTGCTTAAGTACAATGGATTTATTATATGGATTTTAATAAAAATCAAATAAGTATTAAAATCTATAATTCTTTTATCTTACTAGGGTGTTTCCATCGTAACCTTTATTGGCTATGGCTTTTAGCGTAATGCCCTAGGTATTTCTGCCATTTCACAGCTGGCTAGGTAAGTAGGTAGATGTTACTTCATCTAAGACAGTGTTTTTCAACGTGTGGGTCGCAAAGCCTCTATAGGGGGTTGCAAGAGGTCGTCAGAAAAGAAAGATTTTGTAAGAAAATAAGTGCGTATGCGCGTAAATTGCGTTATCAATTGGCGACGTATTCGATGTAAAAAAAAATGTGTTCATTATGTTATTATCTAAATCCTGAATCCTGAAATGTTGCATGGATTGCATATTTGTAACATAATAAAATACATGAAAAAAAGGAGAAGGGTTGGGGGTCGCGAAATATTTTTTCATACTTTGAGGGTCGTGTCATGAAAGAGGTTGAAAAACACTGACTTAGATATCTTATCTTATCTAAGAAAAGATTTATTTATTTGTTTAAAATATTGTATACAACAAGAGCATGCAAGATATTACCAACATCGTTTGAGTCCAGTCATGTTTCGCCGTAAGTATCGGCTTACAAATATTTCTATAACATTGAAAAGAATTAAAAATAAGAAATAATTTTGAAGTTACCTAGAATAGGCACATACTTACAAAGTTTAAAATTTGTTTTTTTTTTATTTTTTTGTAAATTACAAATTATCTATATACATATAATAAGACAGTAAAAAAACTGTGTCTGTACATTGAATATATAAAAAAAATTGAGGGGGATTTAAAAACAGTAATAGAGCACGAATCCAGAATAAAAAATCCGTCTGTTTGTCTGTTTGTTTGTGCACGCTAATCTTCGGAACTACTAGACGGATTTGAATGATTTTTTAATTGTTGTATATGTATTAAGTCTGGGCAACATATAGGCTATAATATTTATAATCTGATGGGCATTTCCTGTTGACTTATAAAAATCGAAGATCAGAAACATTTGATGTGGAAATCAAAGCTATCACTAATTTCACTGTATAATTATAAAATAACATAAGCTGGGAGTACCTCCACGCGGTGAGAGCGATAACAGTTTAGGACTGATTTTCGATGACGACGGTATATCATTGAAAATTTGACTCTACAGGGACAAAACTCCCATTTATTTTTTTATTTTATCGAATACAATATGCCTTCGGGCTTATGTTATTTGAGTGTTTAATTTCCTTTTCCATTTATCTTCGTGACACGGTAGCCTACCCGGTAACGCAGGGGAGCAGTCACTTAGATTTTAATTGATCAGGTATCTTCACAATAAAACTATAACCATGCCTAGAAAGAGGTCAAATCTTTTCCAATGTTCCAAAGGAGCTAAAAGCTTGAGAATCATAAGATCCCAAGAATCTACCGAAGAACGTCAGGAGAGACTTGATGCTATTCGAGAACATCAGGCTGCAACTCGCTCCGTGGAAACCTCTTCGGATCGCGAAGCACGCCTGCGTTCTCAGCGTATTTACGCATCTACATCCAGGTCTCTAGAGACCAGTGAATGAGTGAAGAATATGATGCGCGACTGACCGCTGATCGTGAACGGCATGCATTGTCTCGCGAGTCGGAGACGTTCACGGAAAGAGAATTACGCTTGAGTTCTCAGCGTATATACACATCGACTTCGAGGTCTCTAGAGACAAGTGCGGAACGTGATGCGCGACTGACCGCTGATCGTGAACGTCACGCATTGTCTCGCGAGTCGGAGACGTTCACGGATAGAGAATTGCGCTTAAGTTCCAAGCGTATCTACGCATCGACTTCTGACTTACAAAAATGAAAGATATGGAACGTCTCGAATCGTCTCGCGCAACCCGTTGTTTTCCCGTCCCCGGGCTCTTGGAATTCGACATCAGACGCTTCAGATCTTCAACTTTGATGACCCCGTTGTCGCTGGCATAAGCAACAGGATCCGCGTACGAAGTCGCGGGCAGAAGCTAGTCTATCTATACGGGGTGTAAACAGACCCTTCACCAAGCCGTCAACCAAGCATTCTGTACATAAAACTAAGTAACTTTACGCAAAAATTTTTGCTGGGAAACGAAATTTTTTTTTGGGGTCAAAAATCACATTTTACGGTAAAACTCAATATAATGGGCTCAAAACTTATTGCTGATGGATGCTTTGAATAGTAAACGGACCATGGAGGTAATTGGAGTAAAGTTAGAACCTTAAAAAGAAGTATTTAAAAAAAAACTTGTGAAAAAATTGGAACTTTGACCCCCAATATCTCCGTAATTAGAAGGTTCCCAGGTATGGTCCAGAACAAAAAAATGATCACAATGACGAGGAGAATAAGTGCCTTTCGGCTTCGTTAAGGGTCTTTTTACACCCTTTATACATATAATAAGACAGTAAAAAAACTGTGTCTGTACATTGAAAATATTTAAAAAAAAAAAATTGAGGGGGGTTTAGAAACAGTAAAAGAGCACGAATCCAAAAAAAAAATTCTGTCTGTTTGTCTGTTTATCTGTTTGTCTGTTTGTCTGTTTGTCTGTTTGTTTGTACACGCTAATCTTCGGAACTCCTAGACGGATTTGAAAGATTTTTTTTTGTTGTATAGGTATTAAGTCTGGGCAACATATAGGCTATAATTTATCTTGGAAACTTGAACACCTGATGCAGGACCGCAATAGAATAGGTAAACTATATGAGATACAAAAATGGTACCATAGCAAAAATTGTTCCACGTGATGAGCATTTTCTGCTGAGAGAATAAATTTGAAGATCTGGAACACCTGATGTGGAACTCCAAGAGTCCAGCTACACTATAACATATATAGAAATGACGTCTTAGCAAAAATTGTTCAATCTGATGACCACTCTCTGTTGATTTATAAAAATCGAAGATCTGGAACACCTGTTGTGGAACTCCAAGAGCCCAGCTACACCATAACACATATAGGAATGAAGTCTTAGTAAAAATTGTTCAATCTGATGAGCACTCTCTGTTGACTTATAAAAATCGAAGATCTGGAACACCTGTTGTGGAACTCTAAGAGCCCAGCTACACCATAACACATATACGAATGACGTCTTAGCAAAAGTTGTTCGGTCTGATGGGCATTTCCTGTTGACTTATAAAATCGAAGATCAGAAACATCTGATGTGGAAATCAAAGCTATCACTAATTTCACTGTATAATTATAAAATAACATAAGCTGGGAGTACCTCCGCGCGGTGAAGGCGGTAACAGTTTAGGACTGATATTCGATGACGACGGTATATCATTGAAAATTTGACTCTACTGGACAAAACTCCTATTTATTTTTTTATTTTATCGAATAAATATGCCTTCGGGCTTATGTTATTTGAGTGTTTTAGACTTTTTCCACGTATCTTTGTGACACGGTAGCCTACCCGGTAACTCAGGGGAGCAGTCACTTAGACTTTAATTGATCAGGTATCTTCACAATAAAACTATAACCATGCCTAGAAAGAGGTCAAATCTTTCCCAATGTTCCAAGGGAGCTAAAAGATTGAGGATCATAAGATCCCAAGAATCTACCGAAGAACGTCAGGAGAGACTTGATGCTGTTCGAGCACATCAGGCTGCAACTCGCTCCGTGGAAACCTCTTCCTCTCTTCTCTTCTCTTCCTCTTGGATAACGAAGCACGCCTGCGTTCTCAGCGTATCTACGCATCGACTTCTAGGTCTCTAGAGACAAGTGGGGAACGTGATGCGCGACTGACCGCTGATCGTGAACGTCACGCATTGTCTCGCGAGTCGGAGACGTTCACGGATAGAGAATTACGCTTGAGTTCCAAGCGTATCTTCGCATCGACTTCTGAGTTACAAAAATGAAAGATTGTTTTCCCGTCCCCCTCTTAGAATTTGACATCAGACGTTTCAGATCTTCGATTTTGACGACCCCGTTGTCGCTGGCATAAGCAACAGGATCCGCGTACGAAGTCGCGGGCAGAAGCTAGTTCTTAATAAATTTAGTATTAATGTCAGGAAAAAGATTTAAAATTATTCAATCAAACGGAAAACACTTTTTCGGCTAGAAATTCGGAGACAATACAATTTGCTTCTTGCGAAAGAAACAATTTTAATTGACGCTTGAATGCCTTACCATTCAGCACCTTCAACGTTTAGGCAATTTGTTAAATATAGTAGGCGCCATCATAAAGACGATACTTTTGCGCATGAGTTCCGTTTTTGCTGGATAGGCTCGAAGAATGGTCATATCCCATCTGTTACGCGGTACCACGTCCTGTAAACGTGGAAACAAATCGGGGTTTTTTTAAGAAACATTGCGGTTTCGAGGAAATACAGTCAATGAAGAGTCAAATGTATAGGGGTGAATATCACAGCAGCAAATTTTACGTGGCCATGTTGAGAATCGAGGTGTAAAATGATAGGATGTTTCTTATTTTTTTTTATAGTGAATTACGTAACTTGGTTCAATTAGGGCCACATTTTATGTTTTTATAAGTTTTAATAAATAATCAGGAAAAAAAAAATCACCTTAAAATTCAAGTTTGGTGGCTTGTCCCAGTTCCATTTTTTGATATAATTGCATTCACCACAGAAACAATTTGGGGTAAAATAGCAAATAAACGATTTCCTTAGTATATGCATAAGACACACTATCTAAAAACAATTAAACCATATTAGAAAATCTAATTTAAAAGCACAGGACACTCGATCAAAGTTTGTCCAAGCAAAAATCAAAATTTTGTTGGCACTTTTTCAATTTACTATAACACGAAGCTTCGGGCGTGTGTGATCAATAGTGTTTTATTATTTCGCAATTCTAAGTCTTGGGCCAGCACTTGCGCGTAACAGGTATGTGATTAGTGCTGTGATTACCCCCCAAAAACGTAAGTACTCACCTTGAGTGGCACGGGGGACAAGAATTGTTGAATTTTTGGTGGATCGATTTGCTGTCGATTTTAAAGTGTTTTAATAGTAAGCTACACGTTATAGCTAGTGATTAGGGTTTCGTATAAATCAGTAACATCAATTTAATTGGAACTTAAAACCCCTATTTTTAAAGATTTTTATTATGCCTGGTCCCAATTTTGGTGGCTCAATTTTGGTGGGTTTGGTGGCGTTTTCCCGCCACCAAAATTGAAAACGAGCCACCAAATTTTAAGTATGTACTGTATATGTATGGTTTGGACCTATATAGCCAGTTTTTACATTGCAGGACAGTTTAATTAACAAACAAATAAATGTTATATACTTGGCAGTAAGTAAGACCAATTATTATAAGGGTGGCATACTAATGATCAAGTTTCGTATTAATATATTTTTATTTTGTTGCTTTTAAGAATGCCAAAACAGACCAGCAAAGAGAGGCTTATTACAAAGAGAATGGCAGAAAGAAGAAGAAAAGCAAAAATAAAGAGCTATCCCAAACAGGCTGAAACACTGCGAAAAAGAGTTGTTAGGAAAAAAGAAAACGAGTGTTTTCTTGTTTTTAAGTTTTTTTTAGTAAAGATGAGAGAAGATTTATATTTGAAAACTACAAATTCCTTTCTTAGACTTAAAGACTGATTGTAGGAACCATTGATCTAGTCTAGTGATTAGCATCCAAATATTGAGTTAAGGTTTTTTAGTGTAACTGAAATCTGCAGAGCTTAGTCACTCGAGCGTTGGTGAAATGGTAATGAACTGTTTGCTGTTTCACTGTGTCTCTCCTTGGCTTTCATATTTTTTGTTTTGTTTGGAACAACAAAAAAATACATAATAAAGTATTGAGTCCAAGCATAGCCCTTTCCATAGCTCGCTGAGTGACCTCGATTTATGGACCAGCCGTACCGAGAGTGTCCACGTTTCAGCCCTGTAAGTCATAACAGGCAGGACGTACTGGTTGAAGACCTTAGTCTTTAGGCTCTGTGCAATACGCGACGAGAAGACCCGCCGAAGTTTCCCAAAAGTTGCCCAGCCCAGCTGAATTCTTCTGTGAGTCTCCCTCTTAAAGTTGTTCTTACCAAACTGCAGAGTTTGCCCGAGATAAACATATTCTCGAACAACCTCGAGAGGACCGCCATTGACAATAGGTCCTGGTTCCGGTAACGTGTTCGTTGAACATAACCTGGGTTTTGTCCAGGTTCATCCTGAGATCAATGTGTATTAATGAATCAACTAGGCCATCCAGCATCTGCTGCAAAGTCGTGCATCGCTTCAACCAGTATGACGATTTCATCTGCAGTGCAAATCTCAAGTGTGAGATGTACTCGCCGTTGATGTTAATGCCAGGTGCGTTAGTGAGGGGCTGCGGGACTGTTCGAAAGAGATACCGCGGCCCTGGAACACAAAGGGCTAAGAAGGAACATAGACACAAGTCTGACACTCCCTTCTACTCCGCCCAGAGTGGGGGGAGGGGGGTTATTTGATGATTACCCATCCAAAAAAAAAAAAGGTGCGTTGTTGAACAATTTTGGCTAAATTACGTCCCCTTGGCTCACCCCCTGACGTAATAGGATATGCTCTGTTTGCTGGTTCTAAGTTTGAATGGTCATTGTGGTGTTTTCATAAAGAGTTCTCAGCACTTGGATGTATCGCTAGTCGACTTGGCATAGCTGCAGAGACTCCAGAACTGACCAGGTCTCGACAGAGTCAAAAGTCTTCTCGTAGTCCACGAATGTAAGACACAGCGGCCGATTATACTCTTCGAACTTCTGTATGATCTGCCGCACTGTGTGGATGTGGTCTATGGTGCTGAATCCTCCTCGAAACTCGGCCTGCTCCGGTGGCTGGAAGTCGTCGCGTCTGCGCGCTAGACGATTCGTGATGACTTTTGAAAACAGCTAATACACGTGGCTAAGGAGCGAAATGGGTCAGTTATTCTTGAATAGGGTCTTGTAAATACCCTTTTAAATAAAAGAACAACCACGCTCCTTCACCACGCTTCTGGAGTTCTCCAAGAGAACAGGACCGAGTTAAAAAGCTCCCGTAGCTTTCTTAATACAGGACTTCCTCCCGCTTTCAGGATCTCAGTCGTTATCCCATCCTCACCAGGCGCTTTTCCATTTTTAAGCTGTCTAAGTGACGCCCCGCTTTTGTTTTGGCTGAATTCTGGTAGGTCTTTTGTGAAATGGCTGGTTAAGGTGGCTCTGGAATCCTTATTTTCGGGATCATATCGAGATGGATACGATGCGTACAACTTGACGTAGAAGTTTTCGACTTCCGACAGAATCTCCGGCTTCGAAACGACCTTATGGCCACTAGATTTGGTCTTTATTACCACTTGGTCTTTATTATTAATTTTGTTTAAAATAATAATATTTATGTTTTTTTGTTTTCGTTTTTTTTTGTGTCACAAACTAAAATGATAGATCAGATAAATAATAATAAATATTTTTTAACAACTGAGAGTTTTATTAACCGATGAAGTTATTGATGAGAATGAGAATTTGTGAGATTAGAGATTAGATTTCGATTGATAGATGATTTAGATTAGATTACATTGAGCTTTATTAGTGAGATTGAGGTTTGTGACGCAGAAATTAAATTTTGGTGCCACTGATTTTCAATTTTCGGTGGGCAATTTCAATTTTGGTGGGCGATTTTCAATTTTGGTGGCCACACTAGACTTTGAACTAAAATATCTCAAAAAGTTATCGAGATTTTCTCAGCCCTCTTGAAGATCCTTCCAGCTTGGAGTTTCTTTTCTTATGACAGCCCCTTATTTTTCACGAATAATGAAGAAAAAATTTAGCCACCAAAATTGAATAAAAATGCACGTTGTTGATATTCACCCATAGCTTGTATCTACCTTTCAAAATACGGCTTGCATGTATCGACTGTTTTTAGCCCAAACAAAGATCTAATGCATCTCTTCGTGTTAGCGTCGGTAGAATTTCCCCAAAATATGATGCCGTATCTTAGGCGGAGCCGCAACTAAGCCATGGTAGGCCGCAATCAAGGTACGTAGCATTCACAACTGCAGCTAGAGAGTGCAATGCAAACGCAGACCTACAATTTTTTTTGCAAAGGCTCTCGATTTGAGATTTCCAGTCAAGCCTTTTGTCAATTATTAGTCCAAGGAATGTAATAATAATCGAATTTTCTAAAGTTGGTCTAAACATTATATAATTTAGCAAGATTCACGTCCATTAGTGACATCATTTGTAAGTAGGTACCTATTAACTATGGACAAGTACTATCTACAGGGTGTAAACAGACCCTTCACGAAGCCGTCAACCAAGCATTCTGTACATCAAACTAAGTAACTTTACGCAAAAATTATTGCTGGGAAACGACTTTTTTTTGGGGTGAAAAATCACGTTTTACGGTAAAACTCAACGTAACGCACTCAAAACATTGTGCTAATGGATGGATTGAATAGTACGGGGGTCGTGAAGCTGTTTAAAGTAAAAAAAATACATTAGAAACATGTATTTTAAAAAAAACTTGTGAAAAAGTTGGTTCTTTGACCCCCAATATCTCCGTAACTAGGTTCCCAGGTATGGTGTAGAACAAAAAAATTATGGCAATGACGGGGAGAACAAGTACCTTTCGGCTTCGTTAAGGGTCTTTTTACACCCTTTATATAAATGAAAATAAATTGCTGCATGGAAGGGTCCACACTTAAAAACGGATCAACTGATTTGGTAAGTTTTAGGGTTCCTTACCACCGTACTACCGTACTCAACCCAAATACACGTACTGCGATTTCGGCGGTCTCTCCAGTCCTGGAGTCATAGCGCTAGATGGCGCGTTTCTTCCTGTCTGCCCCGACTTTCGGTATCTATTTTCACTCGTGTAAAGCGATGACGAAATAGATCATAGTGTTAGGCTGAGTTTCCAGAGATGAGCAAGGATGCGCAGCGAGGGATGTGTGTGGAACTAATCAATCACATGCCTAGAATACCTCAAGCTGTGGTAAAGAAGCGATATTATTGGTTAATTTCACAAACATCTCTCGCTAAGCATCCTCTATATCTCCCTGAGGAAGTCCCCGGAGTCGTATTAAATAAAAAACTTGGCGAAGTAATAACTTAGTTTTCAAAAGTTATTATTAATCGCAATGGGCCAGCCATATTAGCCGCAGAACCGATCTTAAGTGGAGACCGCAAATCGGCAAGCTTATGGTGGTACTACATTCTCTTAAAACACATATTGTTCTGTAGAAATTGATACGGTCAGTTCTATGTTACTCAGGGTGAATATAGCTTTGTAATGGTAAAAAAAAATTTGAAATCGGCACAGTAGTTTTTGAGTTTTTTCATTACTAGCGGCCCGTCCCGGCTTCGCACGGGTGGACATTTATTTTCCCCTACCCCCCCCCCCCCTATTTTTTTCTAGTAATAAATATAGCCTATGTTACTCAGGGATAATGTAGCATTCTAATTGTGAAAGAATTTTTGAAATCGGCTCAGTAGTTTGTAGTCCAAAAAAAATTCAAGATAAAAAAATGGTTGTTGTGCCTCACTCGACATAGATAGGTATAGTGTGTCGCGGGCTTTTTTGTAGATATTTATAAGATCTACAATTAATTAGAACATTTTATGGTACTATCTTTTATAGTTTAGGCAGCGTACGCAAAATAAGTAACTTTTCTGGTTGATTTTTTACACCTTGTGTCCGAAAAACCCAAATATCTTACGGAACCCTATTTTTTTCCAAAATAAAATTTAACCTATGTTACTCGTGGATAATGTAGCTTTCGAATGGTGAAAGAATTTTTGAAATCGGTCCAGTAGTTTTTGAGCCTATTCATTACAAACAAACAAACAAAGTTTTCCTCTTTATAATATTATTATTATTATTATATTATTATATTATTATATTATATATTATATATTATATTATATATTATATATATTATATTATATTATATATTATATAGTGTAGAAGTGTAGACAAACACACACACACAGACACACAAAAATAAAAATCTTTCCTCTTTATAATATTAGTAATAAGATTATAAAGCTGAAGAGTTTTTTTGTTTGTTTATTTGGTGGAACTACTAGAATTTCAAAATTCTTTTAGTGTTGGATAGCCTATTTATCGAGGAAGGCTACAAGCATTACGCCACGACTAATAGGAGCAAAGCATCACTAAAAAATGTTGCAAAAACGGGGAAAATTTATTCCTTTTGAGAGCTTCCGTTGCGTGCGCTGCGTAAACGGTTAAAGATAAGCACAATCATGTATCACAGAATTGTTCTTCTTAAAAAGTTCTAAAAAAAGTCCGCGATAGAATATATCTATCTTTTAAGGTTGACTCAATAAAACCTTTTTTATGATAATCTTTGTTCTAAAATGATGCATTATTTGAGAAGGTTTTTTTTAAAAACATGATATTAATCCTTACCCAAATATATGTTTTTCATAAAAAATATTTAATTTTGAACACACACACTTGATTCAACTTGAACTCATTTGATTTCAATGAATATCTTAGGAGATATTACAGTTTTAAAATAACTCTGCAGCAAAATAATGATCAAGTACCGCGCAGGCGTTTTTATTCTAGTGTTGCCCAGCGGCGTTCCTTTATTATTCCTGTTCCCGTTGCATTTTTTCTAAATAGTGCAGGCGCCAAAGGAAGATGAGTGTGCAAAATATGAGGACCGCATTCTGTCTATAGTTTTGAACTCAGAAAAGCTTGCAGATTAAGATTCTGCATATTGCCAGGAGGTGTGTTGGTCCATTTATTTTTACACCCCACCCCCTTCGATATCAATTAAGTGGACTGAAGAAATGCTTTGAAAATTTTAATAATTGTTTTAGTGATAAAATCCAATTGTTTCTTAAGATGAATGATACTATAGCTACTCAATTGAAAAGAAAAAAACAAAAAAGTTAAAAATTAAAACAAAATTGTTGATTTTTATTTTCCTCTAGGTCAAGGGTAGGTAGGTACCCTTCACTTGGAATTTTGCAAGACGCAAGGCATAAGTAGTACAAATAATGAAAAAACTTCTTTTCAAAAATAAAACTAGCATTTTAACTTCAGAGCAAAATATTAAAAAAATAAATGCAAAAATATATAAAAGCGAAAGGTCACTCATCACGAAATATCGAAACCGCTTGACGTAAAAAGATGAAATTAGGCAGGGAGGTAGTTTATAGTTAGTAGACGTCCGCTAAGAACGGATTTTGCGACAGGGCCGGATTAAGGGCTCTCGCAAGTTTGTATGAAAGTCCTTCATTTTTGTGCTACAAACTTGAAATTAGGCAGGGAGGTAATAAATAGTCAGTAAAAGTCTGCTAAGAACGGATTTTGCGGCAGGGCTGGATTAAGGAGGTCTAAGGGCTCTCGCAAAAAGTCGCTTAATGTTGTAAATTAAAAGCAAAATCTCACGACATCTCACTAAGGGGAGAGGGGGGTGTTGAAAAATCACCAAAATTGCCTCACGTAATTAATGGACGCCCCCTAACCCAAGCATCTCCTTGCTTAAAAGGTGATCTCCAAATCATGTGTGTCATAACTTTATGTATCTAATTGAAATAAACATTCTTTTTTTTTAACAATTTGCCCGACCCGGGAATCGATCCCAGGACCTCATACTTAGTAGTCACGCTTGCGACCACTCGAGGCAGTCTTACACATACATACTAAAATTTCCACGCGAACGAAGTCGCGGGCAACAGCTAGTCAAAAATAAAACAGACTTCAAAAACACAAAAAAATGAACAAATAAATTTAGCTTCAGAAGTCACAGAACAGAACAGAAGTCGGTGACTTTTCTTTGTTTGATTTAGTTTTTGTGCCACCGACTGCTAAAGTTATTTTTCACATTTTTTGTATTTATGAAGTCGGTTTTATTTTAGGAAAGAAGTTTTTTTTATTTTTCCATTTTTAGTTGTAATAATTTATTTTGGATTGTTAACAATACACTTGAGGAGCTCATGGCAAAATAATAACAACCGCTCGGATCGATCTTAAGGTTAAGCCGTGCTTAACATCGTTATTAATACAAAAATGTTATTATTCTGTATCAGACTTCCTAACAGATAAATTACTCTATTTTGATCTGATTTTTTTATTACAAGATAATTTGTTGAATTGTTGTGAAAGTTTTTAAATTGAAGTTATATGTTTTACTAGCTTCTGCCCGCGACTTCGTACGCGGATCCTGTTGCTTATGCCAGCGATAACGGGGTCGTCAAAATCGAAGATCTGAAACGTCTGATGTCGAATTCTAAGAGCCCGGGGACGGGAAAACAACGGGATGCGCGAGACGATTCGAGACGTTCCATATCTTTCATTTTTGTAAGTCAGAAGTCGATGCGTAGATACGCTTGGAACTCAAGAGCAATTCTCTATCCGTGAACGTCTCCGACTCGCGAGACAATGCGTGGCGCTCACGATCAGCGGTCAGTCGCGCATCACGTTCCCCACTTGTCTCTAGAGACCTAGAAGTTGACGCGTAGATACGCTTGGAACTCAAGCGTAATTTTCTATCCTTGAACGTTTCCGATTCGCGAGACAATGCATGGACTTGCACGATCAGCGGTCAGTCGTGCATCACGTTCCGCACTTGTCTCTAGATACCTCGAAGTCGATGTGTATACACGCTGAGAACTCAAGCGTAATTTTCTTTCCGTGAACGTCTCCGACTCGCGAGACAATGCATGACGTTCACGATCAGCGGTCAGTCGTGCATCATATTCTTCACAGTAGATGCGTAAATACCCTGAGAACGCAGGCGTGCTTCGCGATCCGAAGAGGTTTCCACGGAGCGAGTTGCAGCCTGATGTTCCGAACAGCATCAAGTCTCTCCTGACGTTCTTCGGTAGATTCTTGGGATCTTATGATCCTCAATCTTTTAGCTCCTTTGAAACATTGGGAAAGATTTGACCTCTTTCTAGGCATGGTTATAGTTTTATTGTGAAGATACCTGATCAATTAAAATCTAAGTGACTGTTCCCCTGCGTCACCGGGTAGGCTACCGTGTCACGAAGATAAGTGGAAAAGGAAATTAAAAACTCAAATAACATAAGCCCGAAGGCATATTTATTCGATAAAATAAAAAAATAAATGGGAGTTTTGTCCAGTAGAGTCAAATTTTCAATGACCGCCTTCACCGCGTGGAGGTACTCCCAGCTTATGTTATTTTATAATAATACAGTTAAATTAGTGTTAGCTTTGATTTCCACATCAGATGTTTCTGATCTTCGATTTTTATAAGTCAACAGGAAATGCCCAGCAGACCGAACAACTTTTGCTAAGACGTCATTCCTATATGTGTTATGGTGTAGCTGGGCTCTTGGAGTTCCACAACAGGTGTTCCAGATCTTTGGTTTTTATAAATCAACAGAGAGTGCTCATCAGATTGAACAATTTTTGCTAAGACGTCATTCCTATACGGGGTGTAAACAGACCCTTCACCAAGCCGTCAACCAGGCATTCTGTACATCAAACTAAGTAACTTTACGCAAAAATTATCGCTGGGAAACGACTTTTTTTTTTAGGGTGAAAAATCACGTTTTACGGTAAAACTCAATGTAACGTACTCAAAACATTGTGCTGATGGATGGATTGAATAGTACGAGGGTCGTGAAGGTGTTTAAAGTAAAAATCTTACATTAAAAACATGTATTTAAAAAAAAACTTGTGAAAAAGTTGGAACTTTGACCCCCAATATCTCCGAAACTAGAAGGTTCCCAGGTATGGTCTAGAACAAAAAAATGATCGCAATGACGGGGAGAACAAGTACCTTTCGGCTTCGTTAAGGGTCTTTTTACACCCTTTATGTGTTATGGTGTAGCTGGGCTCTTGGAGTTCCACAACAGGTGTTCCAGATCTTCGATTTTTATAAATCAACAGAGAGTGCTCATCAGATTGAACAATTTTTGCTAAGACGTCATTCCTATATGTGTTATGGTGTAGCTGGGCTCTTGGAGTTCCACAACAGGTGTTCGAGATCTTCGATTTTTATAAATCAACAGAGAGTGCTCATCAGATTGAAAAATTTTTGCTAAGACGTCATTCCTATATATGTTATAGTGTAGCTGGGCTCTTGGAGTTCCACATCAGGTGTTCCAGATCTTCAAATTTATTCTCTCAACAGAAAATGCTCATCACGTGGAACAATTTTTGCTATAATACTATTTTTGTATCTCTTATAGTTTAGCTGGTCTATTGCGGTTCTGCATCAGGTGTTCAAGTTTCCAAGATAAATTATAGCCTATATGTTGCCCAGACTCAATACCTATACAACAAAAAAAAGATCTTTCAAATCCGTCCAGTATTTCCGAAGATTAGCGTGTACAAACAAACAGACAAACAGACAGAATTTTTTTTTGGATTCGTGCTTTATTACTGTTTCTAAACCACACCCAATTTTTTTTTTTTAATATCTTCAATGTACAGACACAGTTTTTTTACTGTTTTATTATATGTATAGATTGTTTAAAAGTATAAATTTTTGCATGCCTAATGGTAGAATGTACCAGGAACAAATAATTACTACTGTAACAACTCATGTATGTACCTACATTCAATGCAAATAAATTATTTCTATTCTATTCTATTCTTGCCTAGGTTGGTCTGTTGACGGGACCCATTACCTACCTACATTTAAATACATTTTCTACATTACATACGTTTTTAGTTTCCTCCGTGCCCCGCCGTTGGTCCCGGCTGACATTTGTAGATCTTTGAGAGCCGTTACAAGAAGTCAGTGGCGCAAAAATTCTGACAACCAGTCTTACGAAGGGGTATCGTATTACCTAGTACTAACTGGGTTGTGGACGTCAGATAGGCAGTCGCTCCATGTAAAATACTGGTATTCAGCTGCGTCCGGTTAGACTGGAAGCCGACCCTAACATAGTTGGGAAAAGGCGGGCAGATGATGATGTTAACAATACACTTAATGGTAATAGGCTTATATCCAATAAAATGGAACTTAACATGCCTAAGTGTCGAAATGTGGGTGTACAGTACACATCTGCGTATCCCCTCAGAGCACACAGGCACGATGTTAGGTAATGATGTTGTGTAAACAATAAACATCCAAGCGATTGCAGCAATCACGACAGATTTGCTGTCTATTATTGAAGAGTTCCGTTCCATATTTCCGAAGTCCATGATCAGATTATGACAATATTTGTTTGAGACCAACTTGGGAGTATACTCTTTCAAACAAAAAAATATTTTTTCAAATTTAATCCATAATTTAATCCCGACGAACTGAGGACCTCCCCTCCTTTTTTGAAGTCGGTTAAAAAATTAAATCTCTCAATACTGTGCGTAAAGACTTACAGTTGACAAACAGTGAGCTCTCGGGAAAAAATACAGGGTGTAAACAGACCCTTCACGAAGCCGTCAACCAAGCATTCTGTACATCAAACTAAGTTACTTTACGCAAAAATTATTGCTGGGAAACGACTTTTTTTTTTGGGGTGAAAAATCACATTTTACGGTAAAACTCAATGTAACGCACTCAAAACATTGTGCTGGTGGATGGATTGAATAGTACGGGGGTCGTGAAGGTGTTTAAATTAAAAATCTTACATTAGAAACATGTATTTAAAAAAAAAATTGTGAAAAAGTTCGAACTTTGACCCCCAATATCTCCGTAACTAGAAGGTTCCCAGGTATGGTCTAGAACAAAAAAATGATCACAATGACGGGGAGAACAAGTACCTTTCGGCTTCGTTAAGGGTCTTTTTACACCCTTTATTTATTTATCCAACCCGACTACGGAACCCTTCACTCTACGAGTTCCACGCACTTGGCTCGTTTGGTTTGCTCGTTTGGTGAACCAGGACAAGATTTAAATGAAAGGTTTTTTTATTATTTTGCTAACCGCTCTTATTAATTTCCTAATTAGAAATTGCACCTGTGTGGTTCCATGTGAAACCAGGATGGGTCGCTGGATCAAAACAAGAATTTCTGTGGTATACCTTCAACAAATAAAAAGCCCGACTACTGAAAAATCACACTCTTATTAAATTCGGGGTTTACAAGGTAAAATCGACTCCTCCTATTGTTGAAGTCGGTTAAATGCTACATTTTAACCGACTTCAACAATAGGAGGAGTCGATTTGTATGTTACCCGGGCCATAATAAGCTATGGCGCTACGGAGGAACATACGTAAATACAAACATCCATAAACTGTTAAAATCAGAACGCTTCCTTTTGGCTTCGCCGTAGTCGGGTAATACCTAAATACTATAAATTGATTATGTACGTTTTTTTTATAAAAATCACATTTAATTTTGGGAGCAAAATAGTAAAATCCTAAAACTAGAAAGTATCTTCAAAAATATTAATAATAGTACACGAATGGAAGAATAATACAGGGCATGTTTTTACTTGTTAAATTGCCATCTATCGGTACATGCGGGAACTTCGTAGCTCGTTCTCCGAAGCTCGTAGACGTACCCAACACTGACGTAGCTTGGTTCGTAGCGACCATCTGATATGTAGTAACTATAGCTACAGCGCACGCACAATAGTTCGTGCTTGTTAGTATAGGTGGCTCTGATGAACTTCTTCATCGAATAATGTTTACTGAAGTTGACAATATAATAGAGTAGGTAACTATATCGCAGCAGTAGTAGCAGAGTACTACTCTTTTGGCACTTGAATGGCATTTTCGCTGGGTGCTGTTCTTAAACATAATTATGTGGATCTATCTGTGGAAATGGTAATAAGAAAACAAAATGGTCGCGTTAGTTCTGACTATTATTAGCCATGCGCCAAACAAACAGTCAGAACCATATCGCACTCTACTAACCAATGCCACGAGCTAAAACTAGTCAACTTACTAAAAACAGAATCAGTGTATTTTATTATAGAAAAAAGATGTGATGCTTAATTATTAAAGAACATCCCTTCCGCTTGGATGCTGTCAACTTGTCAAGCATTGGCGTATCTAGAGATATTTTCCAGGGGGGGCCTGGCCCCGTGCCTTGTTGATATACATTGGGCTAGACCAGTGGCGTAGCCTGGGGTTTTGCCGCCCGGGGCCGACTGTAATTTTGGCCGCCCCCTCTAATTTCATAATTAGTCAAGAAATGTAGGAAAGAGTCAAAATACAAAACATTTTTTAAATTATTTAAAAATGTTATTCTATACTTAAGTTTTTTTTTATTTTATTTTTTTATAATCAATTTATTTCAAGACTGTCTGACGTAATTAAGAATTAGAGAGGTATGGAAGAGAAAGACATACTGCGCCGATCACTAATGAATTGGGATAAGAAGGGCAAGAGAATGATGATGATTATGATGATCATTTGTTCGTATGTATGTAGGTTTGTCATGTTCAATTGCTAATACCTAGAGTATAAGGTTTGCCGTTCCGGAAATTAACAAAAACAGCGTGCTTAAAATTTTTTAGCACATCTGATAAATTACATTTTGTTTTAACTATTCATATAACATTAACATTCAGCTGACACGAAAAACTGATGGATCCTGGGCACGGACGGACCAAGAGAAAGCCGAAACCTTCTCAGAACATCTCTCAAAGGTCTTTATTCCTCATCCATATGAAGGCTCTCCAGTAGATGCCGCAGAAATCACTGACTCACTGAATACTCCTGATAATAAGGAGGATATGCCTTTAAAATTTACAAAGACAGAAGTTGCCAGTATCATAAAAAAATCGGACCCAAAAAAGTCACCAGGATATGACCTTATTACAAACCGCATACTACAAGAACTACCAGTATCTGGCATAATTTTCCTGACGTCATTATTTAACGCCATGACAAGACTGCAGTTCTTTCCCCTGGAGTGGAAGGTTGCGCAAATTATAATGCTACTGAAACCAGACAAACAACCAGAAGAAGCAAAATCATATAGACCCATAAGCCTGCTACCCATCCCATCCAAAATATTTGAATCTCTACTGCTACAACAAACTCTACCTATACTCAAAGAAAAAGGACTAATTCCTGACCATCAGTTTGGGTTCCGCAATAAACATGCCACTGTCGACCAAGTTCACAGACTAGCAAATAAAATCATGGAGTCATTGGAGGCAAAGTCTTACTGTAACAGTGCATTTTTGGACATATCTCAAGCGTTCGACCGCGTTTGGCATGCAGGTCTACTTTTTAAACTAAAAAACGCCTTACCAAATCACCTGTACGGAATACTTAAATCATTTCTACAACAGCGTCACTTCTTTGTTCAAAGTGGGGAAGCGCTGTCTGATCTTTGTCTCATACAGGCAGGAGTTCCACAGGGTAGCGTATTGGGTCCCATACTCTACTTACTGTTTACTGCAGACTTACCGACATCCGAATCACTAACTACTGGAACCTTCGCTGACGATACCGCCATACTAGCCACACATAGCGACCCAAAAATTGCCTCACAAATACTCCAAGAAGGACTAAATGACATATCAGACTGGCTTAAAAAGTGGCGGATTAAAGCCAATGAAACCAAATCAGTCAATGTTACGTTTACTTTAAAAAGAGGATCCTGTCCGCCAGTTACTCTAAATGACATTGAAGTCCCACAAGCAGATCATGTGAGATATCTTGGCTTGCACCTAGACAAAAGAATTACCTGGCAGAAACATATTTTCACTAAGAGGAAGCAACTGGGTATCCAAACACGTAAACTTTACTGGCTCATAGGGAGAAAGTCTCAGCTATCTCTCGAAAACAAAATACTCTTGTACAAGGCAATACTGAAGCCCATCTGGACATATGGGATCCAATTGTGGGGCACCGCATCTCACTCAAATATAGAAATTATACAGAGGTTTCAAAATAAAACTCTGCGCATGATAACAAACGCGCCCTGGTTTGTACCCAACGAACTACTACACCACGACCTACGAATGCCCACTGTGAAGCAGGAAATCGCACGCCATACCAAGTCCTATAAAGAACGAATCCAACAACACCCAAATACTCTGGCTCGGTCACTAATGGACAACCACAACAAAGTGCGTCGATTAAAGCGCAAAATACCCCAAGACCTCATTCAACCACAGTTAGCTTAACTACTGGTAAAACAATGAAGATGTGACACAGGTCACATACTGAGCGAGTCAGCGATAGCACCAACCAACATACTTCTGAATGTCCCACGTAGGAGACAGATTGTTGTAAATAAAGAACATAAAAAAAAAAAAAAAAAAAAAAACTATTCATATGGATAAATAAGTTATTTTTATCGACTTATGCATAAAAGCTCTAGACTTAAGAGTAAGTAGGATGCAAGAGCGAGCTCGAAAATTTTAGCACCCCGCCTCGGATAGGTAACAGATTTTCTTTTCACGATTCAAACAAATGAAATTTAACATTCTTTTTCTACGAATGCATTAGAGATATGGAACGATTAAGAAAACTTAGTTGTAAGAGCGAGCAAAGCGAGCTAGAAAATTGTAGCATCCCAGATAGGTTTGATTTTCTTTTTACCATAAATATAGATATAAAAAAAGGTAGGCGGCAGGCTAGAAGAATAAAGTGCTTGTATCTAGAAAATACGGGGCGGCAGACCGGAGTATACGTGAGCCTTGTATGAAAAGCCGCCCCGGGCCAGCAGCGTATATTAAAGAAAATGCTCCACTTCTTGGTTATCCTAGTTTTTACAACATTGTCCCGATGACTTTAGTAATTATCTGATTCGATAACTATGACCTGACGCTGCCGCCTGGCTCTTGTTTTCTGCCGCCTCCTGAAACGTGCCGCCCAGGGCCATGGCCCCCCACGCTACGCCACTGGGGTCTGGGCTAGACTTCATTCGGTTTCCTATTAACAAGTGGCCAATGAGCAGAGCACAACTAGTATCGTAATTCGTAAATTAAATAGCTCTACTTATATTTCTTATGTAGGTACCTTGTCACTGTAAAGTCATGTTCTTGCCTTACACGCTTGATCAGTAAAGTGCCTCACAAAAATTTTCAAATCAGAATCACAAGGCCCACAAAATGATTTCTTTACCAACTTGAACAACTTGAGCTTGGTGTAGGGCATTTATTTAAAGTAGGTACTTAAATTAAACAATTAGTTACCTAGTACGTTTCGTGAATTATCTATTTTTCGCCTTTATTTACATATTTACGTCGTGTTTACATGATGACGGGAAAATGGCACCATGTTATTGGTGCCATTTTTCCGTCCATAACAGTATTCCTAAATAACTTTCGAGGTAGGTAATTAAATTAAATTTAAACCAACTTATTCATTTTTAGCCGTTTTTTTTTTGTACGCCGTTCAGGCAAAATATGACTGTCATTTTTATAATTAATGTAACATCTTGCATGCTATGTGTGTGTATACTCATGTTTTGAACAAATAAAATGATCTTATCTTATCTTAGCCTAGAATTTCGAATCGGTAACCCAACATCCTGGGGTGGGCACCAGACCATTCTGGGGTGGGCACGGCCCACCCGGCCCCCCCCCTATATACGCCTATGTTGTCAAGCCGCAATCGTTCGACATTGCAGCAGTGCCTACTTATTGATGAGGTCTCAGCAAACACGGAGATATAATGTGAATATTATGTAATCCTCACTCCGGTCGGAGCTGTAATGGTGGGAAATGATCGTCAGGCTCAGCAATACGGTTTCTGACATAAATACATTCGATCATGATCTTTCCATTTATTTAATACTCAATCGTCAAGTCTTTATTGCCTTCCATATTATGTATTACATAGATGGTGTAACAAGGATCATTATGAACCCTGTCGGGCACAGCAACATTAGGAGAGAGGAAAAGGGCTAAGTAGCGATTCAATAATATCATTATAAATTATTAGATGTGTTTAATTGGGTGTATAATTATGAATATATATATTTAAATTATTAGGTTTGTGCAAATAGGTATAATATATTATATTAGTTATTTTTATTTATGTACTTATTGCATAGGAATAATGTACTTAGGTTTTCTTTTATTTATTTCTATAGGTACCAATAATTACATTTTTAAATTTTCTTAAGAATTTTTTTTTTTTTAAACATTTAAAAATATTAAAAAAATTGTAGCCCACCGGTATCGGGAACAGGGTCCAAGCTACCGGCAGTCAGGGCTCCAGAGAGAGGTGCGCGCCGCTCTGATCGATCCACCACCACTATATCAGGCTTATTGGCTACAACAGTCCTGTCAGTGATGATTAGTGATCGGATATTCGGATGCATATTTACCTAAAGCACATTTATTTCCGGCAAAGGGTACAAAGTGTGGAAGCAGCTTCTTATAATTTTTTTTTCCCGATTTCGCGGGATTTCATAAAAAAATATGTAGTGTGTATAAAATGTATTGTAGTATAGAATAATAAATATTCATATTCTGTTTAAAACTGGGCAAGTTTGTGGAAACACGTAAAAAATTGCTTCAACTTTAAAATTTTGTTGCTGTGTGTGAGAAATAACTGAATTCAAATTTTGCTATTCTATATTCAAATAGAATAAAATAGAAAATATGACTGGACTTATAACAATGATTATTTTGATAGTCGTACTCGCACTCCATACTAGTCAACACTCAACTTAAGATAAATATGCATCCGAATATCCGATCTCTAGTGATGATGGATTGATCCCAGTACAATATGACACTGCCATTTTCGAGAACTGGGTCGGGCACATACTTATAGTACGGCACTTCCGATTCCACAAGGTTGTATTTTAGAGCAAGTTGCTGATGAATAATCCTGGCTACAAGGTTGTGTCTTTGCAAGTACTCTCCGTTAGCCAGACGAGAACAACCGGAGATTAGGTTATTATTATGAAATTATTAGAAGTATTTTCATTATTATAGTATTATTAATGTATTCATATTTTCATATTTATCTTTGGTTTATATTGATGTATTATGATGTACCGATATCATTCTGAATATAAATTTTCCATTGGTAATGTTAAAAAAACCGGCCAAGTGCGAGTCGTGCTCACACGCACACAGGGTTCCGTAGCACCAAACAATATAATAAAAATATTTTGATGGCTCATTCATATGTTGTATTGTATTACATTCAACAGCAACACTAAATTTGTTTTTCATGGTATTTTAATAAAAACAAAGTTACTACTGCAGTTTGATGAAACAGTCTCATATCTCAAAAACTAAACATCAAATCTTATTCAAATCCATTTTCGTTGAAAGTTCGTTTTACGTTCTACAATTCTTCTTCTTTATCGTGTGGTTAGTTCGTAACCTGGTGTCAGAGTTTTTAGGCCGCCCATTGTCCTCTGACTTGGCTTTACATGCCGTCAAGAAATATCTCTCAGGCATGCTGGTTTCCTCACGATGTTTTCCTTCACCGAAAAGCAAGTGATAATTATACTGTACGCACATGAATCCGAAAAATCAGAGGTGCGTGCCTTGGGTTCGAACTCGAGACCTATGACTTGGCAGTCCGACGGTCACACCACTAGGCTATCACGTTCTACAATCTTAAGTTTTTTCAGAATTTTCCTCCTCTTACTTTAGAAATTAGAGTAGGGAGACGCACATTTTACCACTTTGGATGTCAATCTCTATATAAGTGTCTATCTATCTTAAGTTTGCCGCATGTCATTACTTCCCAGAATTTGATATATGATCAAACGAACTTACAAGTGAAGTCTGGTGTTTACAAATTCTGAACTGTAAACGTACTTTTACATATTTCTATTAACTGAAATTAACTTAACAAAGATCTTAATGTTAATTAACTTAAACAAAAGCATTTTCGAACTGTATTATAATATTAACGTTTGATTAATTACGATTAGTTTTCTGATGGTAAGCAGACAGACCTGGCAAATTCGCCTTCGTTTATAATAGACCTGTTATAAAAACGAGCAAATGAATTAGATGAACTAGTCTACCCTGCGGTTTTGCGAATACTTTTAATGTTAACTCAGCCAAGTTCGCGGCCGACGCGCGACGTGGCCACATGTCGTGTGCTTTGTGCGCCAAATATACTGATACTCTCTGTCTGGCCACTCTCTGTCTCTCGTCAGTATCTGTTTGATCCATCTACTGATGGTTTGCGTGGTAGCAGCTTTCTGTGGTCGTTTGTACGTCAACAACAGATTGCATGTGCTCTATACTTATATTTTTAGTGATAGAAATATATTCTGAGAGAACTGTAGCTGGGCAAATGGAAGTATTTTCCCGGAAGTATGGCAGGAACAAGACTGGCTGGTCCCTACCTGGTGCGGACGTCTTGATGTTACTTATCCGTTATTACAATTTTTATTCCGTTATCTGAGAAACATATGTTCTCGAGTTTAATTAACGAGAATGTTTGTACCCTGTGAGCTGTGCAGGTTGCTAAAAGAATCACAAGATTTTAGGGATTTTGTCTAGAGGTAGCTCTTTGTTAGGGAACCAAGTTGAAATAAAATTTAAAACCAGCTGGGGATTCCAAGTGGTGGAATGTTTCGGTCTTAAAGGTCTTAATTTATACGCGCCTTTAAGGAGACGCTTAATAGATTCGTCTGAGCCAATATTATTGTCTATAAGGGCTGATAAAGCAGGCTGCCATACGCACGAATGAGAGCATAGAAGATTTCGGAGGGAAATAATAAGGAAAACAATATTGCCACCAAAGCTTAAGTGAAATATTGTATTGCTGAATAGTACTGTTAGAAAAGTATGATAGCATCAGCGTAGTGACAGTCTGCGCATGCACCCCGTCGGCTGT
Source organism: Noctua pronuba (assembly GCA_905220335.1). NCBI lineage: Eukaryota > Metazoa > Arthropoda > Insecta > Lepidoptera > Noctuidae > Noctua > Noctua pronuba. The sequence continues at coordinate 18,911,163 of LR999896.1, forward strand.
AAGCTTGCCGGAGAGTATGATAGCATCAGCGTAGTGACAGTCTGCGCATGCACCCCGTCGGCTGTAAGCTTGCCGGAGAGTATGATAGCATCAGCGTAGTGACAGTCTGCGCATGCACCCCGTCGGCTGTAAGCTTGCCGGAGAGTATGATAGCATCAGCGTAGTGACAGTCTGCGCATGCACCCCGTCGGCTGTAAGCTTGCCGGAGAGTATGATAGCATCAGCGTAGTGACAGTCTGCGCATGCACCCCGTCGGCTGTAAGCTTGCCGGAGAGTATGACAGCATCAGCGTAGTGACAGTCTGCGCATGCACCCCGTCGGCTGTAAGCTTGCCGGAGAGTATGACAGCATCAGCGTAGTGACAGTCTGCGCATGCACCCCGTCGGCTGTAAGCTTGCCGGAGAGTATGATAGCATCAGCGTAGTGACAGTCTGCGCATGCACCCCGTCGGCTGTAAGCTTGCCGGAGAGTATGACAGCATCAGCGTAGTGACAGTCTGCGCATGCACCCCGTCGGCTGTAAGCTTGCCGGAGAGTATGATAGCATCAGCGTAGTGACAGTCTGCGCATGCACCCCGTCGGCTGTAAGCTTGCCGGAGAGTACGACAGCATCAGCGTAGTGACAGTCTGCGCATGCACCCCGTCGGCTGTAAGCTTGCCGGAGAGTATGACAGCATCAGCGTAGTGACAGTCTGCGCATGCACCCCGTCGGCTGTAAGCTTGCCGGAGAGTAACACAGCATCAGCGTAGTGACAGTCTGCGCATGCACCCCGTCGGCTGTAAGCTTGCCGGAGAGTATGATAGCATCAGCGTAGTGACAGTCTGCGCATGCACCCCGTCGGCTGTAAGCTTGCCGGAGAGCCTCGCGACACCCAGAGGGTAAGGTTCTTGTGCAAGGGGTGGAATTCTCTGAAATGAGATTGCAAAAGGTATTTATTGGGACTTAAATAAACAACTTCGGAAACTATAAGGTATTGTAACAACGGGAACCAAGGTTGTGATGGCCAGTTAGGATATACTAGTATGACGCACGCATTATCATCGATGATTTTTTAAGGCATTTTAATATTAGGGAAAAAGGTGGAAAAGCGTAGAAGTAATAGGTATTCCAATCTAATGTAAATGCATCGACTGATACTGCGTCGGGGTCTTGTTTCCATGAGGGGAATTCGGTACACTTGGCATTATCGCGAGCCGCGAATAAGTCTATTTGCGGTTGACCAAAATATTGTATAATATCCTGGAAGGCATCATTGGACAGGGACCATTCCGTATCCGGATTAACTATTCTGGATGCGGCATTAGCACGGTTTTCTTTCGTATTTACGTATGCCGCGAATACTCAAAGATCACGCTGCCCACACCATTTCCAAAGAGACCTGGCCAGGTCGTTGAAGTGGGGGTATTGTCTACCCCCCATTCGATTCACGTAACTGATTGCAGTCGTATTGTCCACGCGAAGTAATATTGCACAGTTGCTTACATCGCTGGTAAATGATTTTAATCCTAACAAGGCTGCCATTAGTTCTAAGTAGTTGATATGGCATGCCTTTTCTGATGACTTCCATTTACCTGACCTTAACTGCAACTGCAACTGCATAGATTTCGACTTCGAAATTAGGCTGGCGCATAAAATCGCGAGTTATAGATATCGATAGATTCGTCCCTTTCGGACTCATTTATTATATTTAAGAAAGCCTTATCCAAACTAGGAGTGATTAACTTCAATCGAGTCTGCGTTGCCAAGTAATGTGAGTCACATAGTAAGCGGCAACCATTGCTCAAATGTTTCATGGCTTGCACCTTGTTATCGCTCTTTAGCAGCAGACCCATGCCTCTGGTGATGGCAGTGATGCCCGTACCTAGTTGCTGTTGAGACGCTGTAAGTGTCTTATCACGATTACGAACCATGTCTGGTACTGCCGCTGAGATTTCTGCGTTCAATTTTGGCGCTTGTAGAAACCTACAATTGTCTGGCGCAGGGTACTCTTTTAGTAGCACATCTATACTTTCATTAGGCATACCCTTCCTCAGCAAAGGAAGTCACAATTGTGATAAATTACCATGAATGTTGTCGCCATAGTCGGGTGAGTCTGACGTGGATTCGCCGAGAGCTGAGAGCAGATCAGGATCTAGTTCAGGTTCTACGCTGGAACAGGTTTCCTGAGGACCGGGGGCCGCCTGACCATCGTGTTGGTCGGGATTATCACCGGGTTCCGGTTCCACTGCTTGCGAAACATCGGGTAGAAATATTGTTTCCATAATGGTTTCATTATCATTACCCAGGGCCTCGACGGACTCTTCGTTACCTGTAATTACGATTTGCAATTAACGTTGTGAAGATAATCATTTGAAGGTTGTGGAAAAATAAATTTGCGAGTACCACGTTAACGGTACATCTACTTTAGATTGTATTTTTGTATGTGCTTGTTTGTCATCGTTGAAGACTCGCAGTCAACCCCGATGCAATATTAAAGAATAACTTTCATTTAGTTTTGAAAAAATGTTAAAGTTAAACTCGCAGTCAATCCCGGAGCATAACAAAACTGTTAATTAGTTTCACTAATCACTTTTAGAACACTCACTAATTAATGCATTGTTGCTTACCTTCGTCATCTGATGAAGATAACAGTAACGTCTAATACTTCGTCGATATTTTTTTTTCTTTTTTCAATTTTTTCTAGCATAATGCTCAATTCTTGATTGCGCGCTCCTTTTTGGCATGTTGCTTGAAGGGCGCGTGCGATAGTAACCGCACACGAAAAAGGAATGAGCTAAACAAAGTGGCAACACCGAGGCACAGGCGTACCAGACAAAGTCACTTAACCGTTTTAAAATGAAAATCTTTAAAAATGTGCGAAGTTACCAAGTAAGTGAAGGAAACTACGTTGTTCAAAATCAAACTCAAAGCATTTATTTCAATTCGACCATAACAGGCACTTTTGAATGTCAGAAAAACAAAGAAGGCGAAGCTACAGTCCCAGACACAAGGCATAATAACTTGTGAAAGTACTGTAGTTGCCCATTCCGAAGCGTAGATATCTATGGAGAAGAATGGGCAAGAAACTCCATGGACACTCTTTTCAATCAAAATATTTTTACAAGATCTTGATCAAGATGTTATAATCATATCTGAAAAATGAAGCAACGAATTATAATCCTTATTAGCGGCACTATCGAATGGTGTCATAAAACAGTGTTTTTTTTTTCAAAACTCAATGGATTCGATTACTGGTTAGGAATATTGATTTTTCAAAAATCTAATGATGCAGTTTTAGTTTTCATCAAAATCGGGCTCGAGACTCTTTGGACTATTTTTCGCTATTCATCATAGTTTCGAATTTGGCCATCCACGTCCACTTGAAAAATTCAGCCTGTATATAAAACAAGAAATGTTTGAAATAGTAATAGAATAGAATAGAATAGAATATATTTATTGTAAAACATGAGTATACATCAAACAATATGTGCAAGGTCTTAAAAATAATAGGCAGATCTGCATGTTTTGCCATTAATGGCGTACAATAATAACATTTTTTTTTTGGTCTAGAGAAAAAAACCCAAAAAATTTGTATTTGACTCTACACAGTAAAGTAAAAAGAATAACTTAATCCTAAATAAAAATAAAAATTAGGGAGAATACATTACATATGCCAAAAATTCATACATAACTGCGAAAAAATGTCGTAATTGTGAAAACTGATAAAAAGTCCTAGAAATTAAGAAATCCATTTAATTAATTACGCTCATTTAAAAATTCCGTTATGGAATAATAGCATTTAGCAATGTAACCCACGAGTATCGGGAACAGGGTGCAAACTACCGATGGTCTGTTGAGAGAGGAACCTCCTAACAATAGGCACGCGCCGCCGGCGCCGTGTCCAGGAGTACTACTTTCTTAATCAAACCCTTGGCTATTAAGCCAATGACCGACACGACTATCGGCACAATGACTGCTATACGCAGGTCCCACATGTCGACAACCTCGCGAGCCAGATCATGATACTGAATTGCTTACCATTCTCTGCTTTTAAATTATGATTATAGGTAATAAAATAACGAAGCCGAAAGGCACTTATTCTTCCCGTCGCGCGTCGTCATTACGATATTTTTTTGTACTTGATCAAATACCTGAGAACCTTCTAGTGACGGAGATATTAAAGGTCTAACTTCCAACTTTTAAACACGCTAAATACAAGTTTTAAAAGATATGGTTCGTGTTTGGTGTTATAAATCGAGGTATTTACTAACATCACGCCTGTAATCCCCAATGGGTTAGGCAGAGGTGTACCTAATACGTGGGTGCACCCACATTTCGCCAGTTATGCTTAAGTCCCATGTCATAGGCAGTAGGGTCACCCACCCTACTGCCAGCAACCGGGCACCAATCCAGACTCCGTGGCTGTAACTGACAAATTCCTGATGGAAAAACCCAATAACACTTTGTCCGACCCCGGAACAGAACCTAGGACCTCATGCTAAGCATTCGGTCGCTGACCGAACCTACATGCATGCATTGCAGTGGTTACGAGGCCTCGCTGCTATCTGCTATCATGTGCACAATATGCAGTAACGATTAGACGAGGACAGACAGCTTTCCTTCATGTTGTTGTTTGAGTTTGCTCGGAGCACGCGATGGCATCATGTTAGCGCATGCAACCATGCAACTAACGAAAAATGACTTTTTTGCTAACATTGCAAGTCGAGGTTAATGTGCCTGGACGTACGTCACCGGGGCGCTCCACGCCTCCACGCCACTCGCCCATCCCGATGTTTTGATGATCCGCCAAGGTCAGTTCCCATGGCAACGGAGGAACAGGACAACGACTTGTCAACACTTATGTCCGGAAACGTATGTTTAGGCGTTGCCATAGCAACTACCACTTGTTATAATAGCTTTGGAGTAAAAATAAAAACAGTTGCGATGGCACAGGACAGCGGGCTCGTGGGGCGCGCCGCGCTCGTGCTGTGACCTGTGAGCGTGTGGAGCGTCCGTGCGGGCAGTCGCCAGCTCGCAGCCGTGTGCAAGCGACAGGCGGCGACAGTGCGACGCGTGACAGTTCCTTATTCAAATGAGCGTGTGTGTCGACGGCAGGCGGGCCGTATGTGTTGCATGGTGCTGGCTGCCTGCGAGGAGCTGTACCTTTTGCTGCTGACCGCGCTCGGCCGCCGCTTGCGCCGCCATGAGCGTGTCGGTGCGCTCGGTGCTGGTGGAGGGCCCCCAGGTGGCGAAAGCCAAGGGCCCATTTACATATGCTAACACACCGCGAGCTCTGTACAACAACACCAAACTCCAGACGAACCCTTCCTGGTACGTGCACGTTTTACTATTGTAGGTGCTACTCAACATAACATTTGTTATTACAGGCGTTTTTGAAGTCTCGATACAATGTCATTTGTGTAGGTTATGTCATGATGGTCATGTCTATTAAAAACACAGAATGGTGTTATTTTCCTAAATAATATCTTCCCCCCCAATTCAAGACTAAATGAGTAACAAAATACTAAAATCTTTACTGATAGTTGAAAAATGGAAAATGATTCAACAAGATCAGCTTGGAACTAGCGTTCTGTTCTATAAACTACATCAGTCAGAACTGTAATAACTGTTTGGAGAAGGGGCGTAAAGAGGAGCGCGCAGCGCGTGGCTGTACCCTGCTGGTCTACAGGAGTGAGCAACCAGGACGCTACGACATGGTTGCTGACTGCTGATATATCTTAGGTGGCTATTCTGAGCGGCGATAATCTACGAAACTTGAAATAGGAAAATAGAAATCAATAGGACTTTATTTTAAAACTAATTTTCGTCCGGCGTGCGTGTTCTGTCCATAGTTCCATACGTGTCACCCATAATGGCTTTTACTCGTGGCTGTCCAATTACCATACACATACCTTGCTACCTTTTCACCCGTGGCTTCGCTCTAAAAAGGCGAAAGCGGATTTTGTCAAGAGCATCCGCTTGAGTGCTTGACCATCTGCCTGGCCTTGATATCAGACTGGTAAGACTGGTTGACAAGCGTTGGGCTGCTGTTTACCCGTAACGTTATTTTTAGATCTTTAACAGTAAACGGGTTGACTTAACGTGCTTTCCGAGGCTCGAAGGAAACCTGGTATATAATGGATAGTCACCCATCCACAGACCGACCTTGGCAAGCGCTACTTAACCCTGAAGATCGACTCGTGCGGCTATTATTATTTACACGAGTTCTTCCATTAACTATGTATTTGCGTAAAATCAAGTCGATCCATTGCTCCTTCGTTTGGCATGCTTCAAAAAACTTTAAACCTACGAAAACATTTTCATATTTATTACATCGTGTCGTGATACAAGACGGTCAACTCAAAGTTTCAAAAGCTCTGTCTTGAAAAAGCCCTTCGAGACGTGTTCGCATTATATCGTAATGTTCGAACATGAAACGACAGCGAAGACACAGAAACGACAGGAATCGTGGCCGGTGTGTGCGCCTATCACTTAAACATATTGTGGTTGCAGTTATAGCTGAGGTGGGCCTCAGCTATAACTGCAACTACAATATCTGCCCGACCCCTCGAGGATTACAGGTGTGATGCTATGTTTAAAAGATATCATGGCCTCTGAGTTTGCGGCGACATTTTCAACTCAGGGATTAGTCAGCTAAAAAAGCCAGCACCGGTTTTATAATATCGACCAAAGCATTGACATGTAAAAGTGCTGTCTGTGATTATTTTCATCCCTAAGATGCAAGATACATACTCGTACATAAATAAATATTTAATGTTACTTGCGGCCCTAGGTTCGATTCTCAGGTCGGGCAAAGTGCTATTGAATTTTTCCATCAGGAATTTATCAGCAGCAGCCACGTTAAAAGTATTCTTCTTCTTGTTCTTTTTCAAAAATATACAAACAAATAACAATAATATAGCTTATGTACAAGTGAAAAGTAATCAGGCTTCGTGTTTGTTAGTAGTATGACAGTGTTGTGTTATTTATTGACACGTTATCTTCATGAACCTTGCAACCACGGCACTCTATTAGTTGAGTCAGCATATACTGCTATTATATATTTTACAAAAGTTACTGATTTAAAAACTCCCTCTTAGCCTGCATGCAGGTTGCTGAGCAAAATAGCTTGATGACCTTCGTAATGGCGCAATTCGTTTAGAGCGGGCTTTATTCCTCTAAGAATGATGACACGACAACCCCTCCGACGCCGCCCTAAAGTCTGGACCTGATATAAGAAAGTACATACTATTCGGTATGTTCGTAAATGTTAAGTATTTGGAATTCGAGATGCGGAATGCCAGAGTCACGTCGTGCATCGATATTGTTATCAATGAGATAACAGTGCGGTTGGCTTTCCATCATCGCTAACGATTTATGAATTAACCAAATTGAGCAATAGATCATTCTCAACGACTAGCCCATTAACGACTTATAAAAGTAAGCGAATGTGTCTCCGGCCGCCATTAGCTGATCGCGCTGCATAATGTTTAAACATGTAAGTTACTCTCACATATTATTTATTACAAGTTACAAGCTTTGCTACAACTTAAGATTAATGTAATATCCAATTTTAATATTATTAATAACAAAAAGAAAAACAGCATTTCATTGTTTATGAAATAAATATAGTGTAATAAGTTTTACTGTAAATACATTTATATCCAACTGCATTAATAATGGACTGTACAAGTGTACACAACAAATCGACATCGTTAAAAGACGGAATGGCTTTTACTAACAGAGAAGCTCCAGCATTTCAGTAAACTGTGCTCCCTGGCTTGATACTAGTTAGCGCGATGTTCGTAATGTATTGCACGTTGCAGACGAGCTTGGTTCTGTTCCTGGTGGTGTGCGCGCTGTGGAGCGTGGCGCACGCCAAGCCCTACCTGGGCCTCGGCGTCGGGCTCGGGCTCGGCGGCGGCTACGGCGGGTACGGCGGATACGGCAACGGCGGATACGGCGGCTACGGCGGCGGCTACGGCGACGATGGAGGCTTCGATGGCTATTACTTTTAATATAATTACTAATTATCCGGAGGCTACTGAACCGGTGACCTCGTCTGCCAACTGAATAAAACTGGACAGTTTTAAAGTGAGTGTTTGAATTGAGTGCCCATGAAAAGTATTTTTATATGTTCATTGTGGGGTGAGTTATCAGATGGAGACTCGACGTTCTGTTGTGTGATAAGATCGCAGAGTGCAGCGCACTGCGCGGCGCGGCGGCGCGCGGCGCTGGCGTGCGCGCCCGCGGTCACTGTTATCGCAGCACTTTGGGAATGATTCAATCGTAATAAACCTCACGCTACATCATGTAGGTATATTATGAAGGAATTATTTTCTGCTAAACTCTTCTGAGCCTACTGTGGAGTTGGCCGCCACTCGATAGGTGAGTGCCGAACGCAGTTCTGTATCAACGAACACAAAATATTGTTTACCCTGAGGTGACCCGCGCCGCGACCTCCAAGCTATTAATACTTCACGACCATCACGTTCACACGAGCTCTTATATACGAGTAGTACCAACGTGATGAGTTCTTAGCTACATCCATACTTCAACGTACATTGTAAAGTTAATATTTGAACAGTGCCGATAATATTACATCGTCAAGAAACTCGGAGTGTCGAAATACTAGAACATACTAGTATACAAGGTGCGAACGGACCCTTCACGAAGCCGTCAAATAAGCATTCTGTACATCAAACTACCTACTCTACGCAGATGTTATTGCTGGGAAACGCTTTTTTTTTGTTTGAAAAATCACTTTTTACGGTAGGACGCAATGTAACGCATTCAACACATTGGGCTGATGGATACTTGAGTAGGTTAATAATATTAATTACTTGTATATTTTTTTAAACCAGTGAAAATGTTGGAACTTTGACTTCCAATATCTCCGTACCTAACTAGACTAACAGAACAAAACAAATATCGAAACGACGACGGGGAGAAAAAGAGCGTTTCGTCTTCGTTATGGGTGTTTTTACATCCATTATGGCACCACGCCTTAATTTCTCGATGGTAGGGCAGAGATACAAAGTAGGTACAGCAGGTAGATACATCGACACAAATGCATGTCATATTTCTAACGGGTTTTCCGTTACACTTTCACTGCTCGATACAGGAATCAAATTCAGCGCCAGACGGCAGACGCGACCACTACGCTACTAGACCTATAAATTCTCTTGGAACCAAAGCCCCGCGGACGTGCGCTACCTACTGCTACGAGCTGATGGTGGCGTGGTCTCTCCTGCCGCATGTATAGTTGTCCAACCCACAAAGCTGTCCCCACAGACCCATACAAAAGTATGAGCATAGGGGGGACACAGGCCCGTTGTATAAGAAGTGTTAGTAGTTAAAACCGGGAGGAGGTGCTGCCCACTAGCCACCCTGTACGAGGGGCTAGCCCTGCGCTAGGCGAGAGGTGCTCGCCCTGGGGCAACGAACTTAACCTTGAGGCAGCGGCCGCGGTTACCGCCGGTCCACCATTCTGCTGAAGCCCACACACAAGTACCACTCCACACAAGACGCGGCGCAGTGTATATACAGTCAAATTCAAGTTAGCATCATTGTTTCGCCGAGATCCGCCAATCCACAACGTCCATGTTGGGCGCGCTCGTTGCAACTGTGGACTGTACCTAATCGTCTGCGAGGCAATAGCAGTCATCGCCGCTTCCCTAATATCTGTCTGCTGTCTGTAGCAATAATAACTATTTTAGTTTTTGTATTCAAATCTATAAATAAATGTAGGGCGAGTCAGTGACCACCATTGCCACCTTATTGGGCACCAACTATAGCACCGTGGAGCTTCTGTTATCGCTGCAGGCTCGGTGCCGGTCACCCGCCTGCCGCCGCCGTTGCGCGGCAACCGACGCCTCAACTTCCGCTTCTCACTTATTATACTGTTCGTACCAACCAGCAATCCCATTTCTATTATATATAATACTTTTGATATATGTAAGAGTACACTATTTAAAATCACGTAATTTAGCCGCACTTTTCATAATACTATAATAATTATAATTATATTTTAGTGTACTGAACCTATTTTAATTAATTGAATAGTTCTCTTATTCTTTATTGCACACAAAATAACCTTTTTTTTTGTTAGCCTGTTTGAGTGCCCCACTGCTCCCCGTTCTCCTTCCAAACCTCTCTTTCCTGTGCGATATCTGGCCATGTTCGCCCCGCAAACGAGATCAGATCGTCACACCACCTTCGTCGCGGTCTACCTCGACACAATTTCCTCCGACAGACGTCCAGTGAGTGACGATCGTTGCCCATCTCTCCGGGCGCATTCGTGCTACGCCGCTCCTGCATGAGCTTGATCAGAGAATTTTTTGTTTTTATGAGAACGACGTGTTTTGAAGAACTTAGACCCAGTCGTATGGACAGTTTCCACGAACCCATCGTTGTATTCGTCCAGTTCCAGTGTCCAGTATTCGTGAGTTCAAGAAAATTTGATTTATGCTTGGAAAAACTTTGATCGAGTCATGAATCATAAGTCATTTATTTCTTAACAAAATACATTGTGCAGAAAATAATTAAAATTTGATAAGAATCAGAAAGTAATAAGTAATCAAAAATATAAAAAAAATAACAATAACAAATTTTTACAATAATAAAATTATTAGTCATTTTATAAAGAAATATAATTTCAAAAGATGAAAATAATAAAATTAATAGTCACTTAATTACCTAGTAACGCATAAAAATAATAATAAAACTCAATAATAGAAAATATCGCATAAATACATAGCATTGACAAACCTTCCTCAGTAAATATGTCCTTAATTTGTTTAAATAAATTTGCACTGGTTATGCTTTTAAATTCTAACGGCAACTTATTGTATCTATAGCAAGACGGATTGATATCTGGGACTATGTCGAACTACTTTCAATTTTGGTTGAACCGTGTAGGGTAAGTCTTTCCTACGAGTACTATCTCTAGCCTGTCTTTGCTCTCCAGTTTCAAATTTGTGCAAATTCTTAACAAAGTTGGTTAGCAACACAAGAATGAGAGATGGCACTGTTAGAATTTTTAGTCTTATGAAGTGTTCCTTGCACGATTCTGTTTGTCTCTGCGCAGCATTGTCCTTAAATCTCTTTTTGAATAACAAATGCTGCCTGGATATTATGTTCTAAGTTGGGGTAAAGTTAGTTCTTCCCTCAGGGTTCTGATTGCATAGCATGCCGAGCTAACAGACTTTGTTATAGACAATATCTCAACCTTCCCAGTTTATAATGCGTCAATGTGAACACCCAGGAATTTGACATTATCAACTACTTCGACTTTGTTACCACAAGATACCACCTCAATCTTAGCGCTATTGCGCACCGTCCGTCGGCTTCAATAATACACACGTTGTTTTATTTACATTAACTTTTAAGTTATTTGTACCAAAACAGTTTTCAAAAGATTTTAACACAGTATTAATTTTGGATTCTAATTCTAGTGTCCCGCTTTCAAATTAGATTTTATAATATGGTTTAATTGTTTTTAGATAATGTGTCTTATGTAATGTATAAAAACGAATGCTCTCCGTGAATAAAATAAATAAGATCAACGTCAAGATAAATATCAAAACGTGATAATAAGGCGTAATCGGCGTAGCCCCGCTACCCGGGGCTCCTATTTCTGCCTACAGGGCCGCAGGGTTTAAACTAACCTAACACGCACTCAGGGCGCCCCAAGCCCCGAGCTCATTTCGCTCATTTAGCTCGCTCTTGCATCCTAGGTTTTCCTTGCCACAATGCCTTGTTTATGATAGTGTGGTTTGAAGTGTATACGGGTAACATAAAAAATAGGAGAATGATAGACGCTCTCGAATGTGTGTAGTCGCCCCTCGCACCACAAGCCCCGCTGTAGTTTAAACATCAAGAACGTAATACATTTCCGATCGCTATTTAGGAAATGTAAGATTTCCTCCGAAAAGTGCGTGTTACAAAATATATCATAGATTTCCTATCTATTTTAGGAATTGTATACATTTGATGATTTTATGAATGCAATTACATAAAAAAATGGAGCTGGGTCAAGCAACCCAACTTGAATTTGAAGGCGATTTTCACGTGTTTAAGTATCGGTCACTAATTACCAGTCACCCTATATACAGGGTAAATTTTTCAAGTGGGCGTGGGATGGCCAAATTCGAAACTATGAGAAATAGCGAAAATGCTGAAAGGAGTCTCGATCCCGATTTGGATGAAAACTAAAACTGCATCATTAGATTTTTGAAAAATCAATATTCCTAGCCAGGAATAGAACTAGAAAATTTTCATCGGTTACAAAAAAAAAACCAGCTGTTCCATACATTTTAACTGTGTACGTATTGTACTTTTGTAGGACACAGCAGATTTTTTGGAGGCTCAGAATGATGTACTGAATACGTGGTAACCGTTCTCGCGTCGGTTTGCTTTCCACCCCGTATGATTTTTTGTGAAATTTTGATCCCCATTCGCAGATTTTCAAAAAAAAATTACAGTAAGCAAGAAAATTTTACATTTTTTTGTTATGCCTATCGGTCCTGTTTCTAATACGGATCAAAAACTTCTATGGGACCATATTCATGTGGCTGCAACGGTTAAGGTACTTCCCCTTACTGCCCCGCTGAAAGTTACACCCGGTATAAAAGTATGTAACTATTTATGTATGTGAATTTCTGTTAACAAAATGGTATTATTATTATTTATTTTTTTGTACTCCATCACAATGCTGGCCCTATTTGACCCAAAGGTTGACTGGTAGAGAATGCCTTGTGGCATTAAGTCCGCTTATGTACCACTCTTGGAAATGAAGTTTAAATAAATAATTTCACATACAATTTAACATACTTTAAAAGGGTCTGGCATGGGTTTTCCACCACACAAAGTGTCTGGCAGTGGAGGAGGTGAATCATCATACTACCCTTATCTACTATATAAAAATAAGTCGGGTTTTCCTTCCTGACGCTATAACTCCAGAACGCACGAACCGATTTGGCGAGAAAAATTCAAGCTAGGGTAGGTAGGGTAGGTAGGTAGGGTAGGTAGGTAGGGTAGGTAGGGTAGGTAGGGTAGGTAGGGTAGGTAGGGTAGGTAGGGTAGGTAGGGTAGGTAGGGTAGGTAGGGTAGGTAGGGTAGGTAGGGTAGGTAGGGTAGGTAGGGTAGGTAGGGTAGGTAGGGTAGGTAGGGTAGGTAGGGTAGGTAGGGTAGGTAGGGTAGGTAGGGTAGGTAGGGTAGGTAGGGTAGGTAGGGTAGGTAGGGTAGGTAGGGTAGGTAGGGTAGGTAGGGTAGGTAGGGTAGGTAGGGTAGGTAGGGTAGGTAGGGTAGGTAGGGTAGGTAGGGTAGGTAGGGTAGGTAGGGTAGGTAGGGTAGGTAGGGTAGGTAGGGTAGGTAGGGTAGGTAGGGTAGGTAGGGTAGGTAGGGTAGGTAGGGTAGGTAAGTAGGTAAGTAGGTAGGTAGGTAGAGAAGGGTAGGTAAGTAGGTAGGTAGGGTAGGTAGGGTAGGTAAGTAGGTAGGTAGGTAAGTAGGTAGGTAGGTAAGTAGGTAGGTAGAGAAGGGTAGGTAAGTAGGTAGGTAGGGTAGGTAGGGTAGGTAGGATAGGTAGGTAGGATAGGAAAAAGGTGCATTGCAACGCATGCCGGGAACAGCTAGCGTCATAATAAAAACACGCTTTTTAGTATAACGTAACTTAGCAGCTATTTAGCACAACTTAGTCACTTGATATCTGCCAAAGCCATTGCGACCAACTTTTCATAATATCTAATTGTTCTTACCTATACTAAGGTACCTCCACAGAAAAAGTTTCAACATTCATAAAATGGCGGAGGTCTGTCGTTCATGGGATCGTGGTCCAAAGTGTACTGTCACTTTGAGTCAACACACTTGTCAGTATCTCAACACTGAGGATTTTGAGATAGAAGCATTACAAAATCCTTACATATTATGCAAAACAAGAAGGTAGTCGTACTGGTGTGTTACCGAAACGAGAACTCGCGTTTTCGGTAGATCTAGATACAGTCAAGGACGAACGGGACACGCACACGGTCGATCTTAAACAAGAACCCTTCGTTCCGGCACGCTCACTTACTGTGCTTTACGTAATGTTACCACTTTGTCACGAAACTTACGAATTACTTAACGCCTCACTTATACATATAGAGTACATACATACATAAACTCACGCCCTTTTCCCATAAGGGAGGCAGAAACCACAGAACGCCACCTGCTACGATCCTTACATACTCCTTTTGCCTCGTCCATGTTCATACATCTGGTCATACACGCACGCCGGTTGCGAGCACTACGCACCTGACCTTTCTGAAGAACCTCACCAATAAGGTCAGTGTACGTATGTCCGCCTAGGGCGTCCATCCCGGCGGCGTTGCCACTCACATCTGCCTTGTACATACCTTTTGTTAGTCGCCTTTCACTGTTCCAAAAAGTAAAAAAAAAAAAAAATGGTGTTCTAGAACATTTTTATGTCTTTATCTGTGAAAATAAATCAGCTTTTTAATTCTGATTTTTTCTGAGGCAAAGAACAATTTTTTGTACTTTTTTCAAAATTTTCGGCCCTATAGTTTCTGAGTTAAGGGGGGTATAATGGTAAATTTTCGCCTATTGTTTTAAATAACTTTAAAACTAAAATCTTAAAAATATTTAAAAAAAATTGAGATGCCCGCAATGAGAACTTCTAATTTACCCCCCAAAAGTGGCCCCATGCTTAAAATTCATTAATTTATGTTACGCATCCGTTTTTGGGTTACTGACTTTCATAATGTGTACTAAAAGACAATGCCCAGTTATGGCTCACCTCGGACACATTTTGAAAGAAAATAAAAAAATATAAGTTTTTTAAGTAGGAATTATTCGTTTAAGTTCTATCTCTAAATACGAAGCCGTGATCATCTACGTATATACATATACATATAATAAGACAGTAAAAAAACTGTATGTAAAATGAAAAAAAAAATTGAGGGGGGTTTAGAAACAGTAATAGAGCACGAATCCAAAAAAAAAATCTGTCTGTTTGTCTGTTTATCTGTTTGTCTGTTTGTTTGTACACGCTAATCTTCGGAACTACTAAACGGATTTGAAAGATTTTTTTTTTGTTGTATAGGTATTAAGTCTGGGCAACATATAGGCTATAATTTATCTTGGAAACTTGAACACCTGATGCAGAACCGCAATAGAATAGCTAAACTATAAGAGATACAAAAATGGTACCATAGCAAAAATTGTTCAACGTGATGAGCATTTCCTGCTGAGAGAATAAATTTGAAGATCTGGAACACCTGATGTGGAACTCCAAGAGTCCAGCTACACTATAACATATATAGGAATGACGTCTTAGCAAAAATTGTTCAATCTGATGACCACTCTCTGTTGATTTATAAAAATCGAAGATCTGGAACACCTGTTGAGGAACTCCAAGAGCCCAGCTACACCATAACACATATAGGAATGACATCTTAGCAAAAATTGTTCAATCTGATGAGCATTCTCTGTTGATTTATAAAAATCGAAGATCTGGAACACCTGTTGTGGAACTCCAAGAGCCCAGCTACACCATATCACATATAGGAATGACGTCTTATGAAAAATTGTTCAATCTGATGAGCACTCTCTGTTGACTTTTAAAAATCGAAGATCTGGAACACCTGTTGTGGAACTCCAAGAGCCCAGCTACACCATAGCACATATAGGAATGAAGTCTTAGCAAAAATTGTTCAATCTGATGAGCACTCTCTGTTGACTTATAAAAATCGAAGATCTGGAACACCTGTTGTGGAACTCCAAGAGCCCAGCTACACCATAACACATATAGGAACGACGTCTTAGCAAACATTGTTCAATCTGATGAGCACTCTCTGTTGATTTATAAAAATCGAAGTTCTGGAACACCTATTGTGGAACTCCAAGAGCCCAGCTACATCATAACACATATAGGAATGAAGTCTTAGCAAAAATTGTTCAATCTGATGAGCACTCTCTGTTGACTTATAAAAATCGAAGATCTGGAACACCTGTTGTGGAACTCCAAGAGCCCAGCTACACCATAACACATATAGGAATGACGTCTAAGCAAAAGTTGTTCGGTCTGATGGGCATTACCTGTTGACTTATGAAAATCGAAGATCAGAAACATCTGATGTGGAAATCTAAGCTATCACTAATTTCACTGTATAATTATAAAATAACATAAGCTGGGAGTATCTCCACGCGGTGAAGGCGGTAACAGTTTACGACTGATATTCGATGACGACGGTATATCATTGAAAATCTGACTCTACTGGACAAAACTATTTATTTTTTTATTTTATCGAATAAATATGCCTTCGGGCTTATGTTATTTGAGTGTTTTAGATTTTTTCCACTTATCTTCGTGACACGGTAGCCTACCCGGTAACGCAGGGGAGCAGTCACTTAGATTTTAATTGATCAGGTATCTTCACAATAAAACTATAACCATGCCTAGAAAGAGGTCAAATCTTTCCCAATTTTCCAAAGGAGCTAAAAGATTGAGGATCATAAGATCCCAAGAATCTACCGAAGAACGTCAGGAGAGACTTGATGCTGTTCGAGACCATCAGGCTGCAACTCGCTCCGTGGAAACCTCTTCCTCTCTTCTCTTCTCTTCGTCTTGGATAACGAAGCACGCCTGCGTTCTCAGCGTATTTACGCATCTACATCCAGGTCTCTAGAGAACTGTGAAGACCGCTGATCGTGAACGTCATGCATTGTCTCGCGAATCGGAGATGTTCACGGATAGAGAATTACGCTTGAGTTCCAAGCGTATCTACGCATCGACTTCTGACTTACAAAAATGAAAGATATGGAACGTCTCGAATCGTCTCGCGCATCCCGTTGTTTTCCCGTCCCTGGGCTCTTAGAATTCGACATCAGACGTTTCAGATCTTCGATTTTGACGACCCCGTTGTCGCTGGCATAAGCAACAGGATCCGCGTATGAAGTCGCGGGCAGAAGCTAGTAACAAATAAATAAGTAATTTAACATATTATCAATGCGAGTTTCACTTCCAGGCGAAGTTTAGGGTTGCCATTATATTATGTTCAATTTAATTTCGTTTCATACATTTAATAAATATAATCGATTACGGATTAATCCAATCGATTAATTAAAAATCAACCTGTGTGCATAGTGGCGTGCAATCGAAGGACAAGACTGTAATCAAGCCGTGGAGTAAAAGAGGTTGATGATGATGATGAACAGAGTAGGTACACTTCGGTCCTATTTCATGTACACTTAACACTTTCATCTTATTTAGATAAGATATATTATAAGAAACTATATAGCATAAAATAAAATATAACATTAGTATAAAATAAAAAATCAACAAAAAAATACTTAAAAACTAAAACCCGTCAGCGAAAAAAAAAGCAACTTGTCGGCTAGGTACTATTTACATTAAAACTTAAGTATTTTATAAGCTCTTGACTTTGGGAAGCGCTTATAATAATGCTCAATACGTTAGTCGGGTTCCTGATTTTTAAACTGATTTTAAATATTTCTATGGTTAGCGAAAAGTTTTTCTGATGTCACGGCCATTTTAATTTCTTTGAACGAAACCTACTCGACCTTAAGACAAAACTATTATGTTCATAAACACCTCAGAACAGAGATCCTAGTCTACAAATACGTATATATAAACATAGAATGATAAAATCACTGTATTCTTTAATTATGGCTTTACCGTATTTAGATAAAAATTAAATTGATCGAGACCAACAATCGTTGCAAATAATCGATTTTATTTCTAAATATTTCAACATTGTCCTTTGACAGATGATGGATTTGACAGCAAACTGTAATCCACCTCCTCGTTAGCGCGTTCGCTAATACTTACTATCGTAGTCTCGCTCGCTCGTTTCTTTTGCCGTTGTTTGTGCTCTTTTGCGATTTTTTTTACGACAGTGGACTCCGATCAACCTCACCCGGATGACGACCTCACGCGTACTTGGACCCTGGCTCCTCTTTGATTGTCTACTCTGATGAGAATGTGGAAATTGTTGGCCCTACATCTAATGCCCTCGCATGTATTTGGAGTCTCGCCCCGATTTTACAATCCGCTCCGGCGCGCATATGGACCTGAGCAGCTCTGCTGTCTCGAGCGAGTCATCGCAGGGATTAACTGGCGGCGGCGCAAGCAACGTTCGCTGTGCGAATTGTAGAGTGGATATGAGGCGCTTGAGATCTCATCAATTAGAAATTGTCGAAGTACGATCAATTGTACATTAAAAATTATGTACTTACCATTCAAAAGTGATTGCAAGTGCATAGAATACGTCTGTGCTCAAGAAAAAATAAATGTTATAAAAAGAATTAAAACTGTTTTATTTCCAAATGGCGACTTATTTTCTTAACTGATAAGTACTACAAGGTGTTCATAATAACTTAAACTATTATTCCATAATAATTCAAATCCAGCCACCAAAACTACATTCAAAGCATACGCAAAGAGGTTTAAAACTATAGTCAGGCTGACAAAAAATCTCAAAACGACTTCTTTATTAAGTCTGCCACAAATAATAACAAAGCCACTTGGAAAGTAATAAATGAGATCAAAACTAAGTATCCAAATGAAAGCGTAAATCAATTAATTATAAATGACGAAGTAATAAATAATCCTAAAATCATTGCGAACTCATTCAATGACCTCAAAAATCCTCTAATAAACTGACTTTATAATTCTAATTCAATTTTTATGACGCCGACTATCCCTGATGACATTGATACCGCATTTACACAATCGTGTTCGCTATTCGCCTCGTCACTCGACGAACATTCGACGAAACATTCGTATACGAGTGCCATCACACATTCGCGGGGTGAATTATTTTGACATTCGCACACGAACATGGAGGACGTGAAAATAATGGCGGCATGCGCGCTACATCTATGGAGTTTATACAATTATTTACACACATTTCACACTATTAAGCCACAACCATACCATAAATTCGTCCAAATACAAGTTATTCACAAAGGAAAAAAAACATATTCAGAAGGAAAAAAATAATTTGTGAGCGTCGAATCTTTTTTTTAACTTTATTTTCCATGACTCTAACAACTCAACAAAAAAAGTCCCATGAAAATCCGATCACTATAAACTTTGTTCCACTTTTTTGTGATAGGGAATTCAATTATTATTATCCTATCTTAAAGGCATATTAATTTCTTCTTTAGTATCATAGTACCCCTTACCTTTGTAATTGTTAATTAATAAATAGAGCAAAAGTATATTGTAAATTAATAAAAGAACTGAAAATGCCCAAACCAACCGCCAGTCGCCCTGCGCTTTGCAAAAGAGTCAGCTCGTCATTCACTAACAAATTCGCCTTTACTCGTATAAAATATTAGGATATGAGTCCAGCCACAAAAAAATGGACTATCACCATTTTTTTGAACGCTTAAATTATCTTAAAAACCTGAATTGTTATGAAACAATACCGAATGTCTTGATGAAAATAAAGCGGGTAGCTGGAATTCGTAGCCTTAGTAGCAAGACACGCGTAGCACTTCTGCGTAGCGCTTATCGTGCTACGAGCTACGAGCGTCGACGACTATTATTATGATGACGCACGTCCTGAGAACAACGACTGCTAACAATCTGTTAGCTGAAGGCCACTGACGGAGCTCTACCGGTCCTTACACGTTTTCTTTTTAATCCAAATTAATTACCTAACCGAGCGGTTACCTTGTACAATGTATTAATTTGCACGAACTTTTGAGACGTATTGGTAATAATATTTCGTTTTGAACGAGGTAGCCCTTTAATATTCTAGGGAGTAATATTTCGTGGCCCAAATGTCATAAACTATTAAGTATCAACTAGTCGACCCCTTGTCCACGGTTACATTAAGGACGGGTTCATGTACTTTTGAGTCCTTACTCCTTAGATAACACTCGGTAACGCAGTGATTACTTCTGCGAATATCTTAAAGTTGACTATTACGCACAGACGTAATAAGAACTACCTTAACTCGAACGTTACGTATGTATGGCAGGAGGCCCCATAGATATCTTACTAATATTATAAATGCGAATGTTTGTGAGGATGGATGGATGTTTGTTACTCTTTCACGCGAAAACTACTTTGAATAAAACGGACTTGGATGAAATTTGGTTCATAGATATTTTATAACCGGGATTAACATAAATAATAGTATTCTTTTTTATCCCGGTAGTATGATCCCGTGGGACAGTTACCGAACTACACAGGGCCAAGCCGCGGCCATAAGCTAGTTAGAAATATTTCTATTGTAGGCGCTATGTGTTGAACAGACAACCTATTATCTGTTGTTTAGTAGGATTTTATATCGAGTAGGAATCTGGTACCTCGGCCGCTGATCGGTCTTCTTCGTGCCGCTGCAGCGCTGACACACGCTGCATGCTGCGAGGTAACGCGCTGTGCGCGACGGTACCGTGACCCGCGCGCGCTCACCACTGACTCAGTGCAGCTTGGCACTTCGTATACTTGGCAATAACGTACTCCGATGTTCCTGACACATTTCATGCTGTTTTAAAATATGGGCTGGACCGTAAATAAATAGAAATTGGGTTTGTCTATGTCGTCATATTTCATAGAAACCAAGTTAGTAAAGAATTTTTTTTTAAATGGTTTGAGTAACTACTTATCAACGGTCATCTGTTATTTGACAAATTGATTGCAATTATAGCAGCATTATACGACTATCGATTGACATAGGTGACCCATTGTAATCAGCGCGTCATGACTCGCTATTCAAATCGAACAACGACTTGATACGAGTCGCACTTTAGAAACGTTTCTTCGAAGGCAGACCACTGTTTACCCTCATCGGCGGCGACGTGGCGCGTGCGCGGTCACGTCCGCATTGTAGTGTGTGTGACGCCGCGGTGCGGCCAGGCGGGCGGGCAGCGCTGACCAGCGGCCGCCGCGCGCCAGTGACCGCGCGCCGCCGAGCAGACCGGCCGCGCCCGCCACCACACGACACCACGCGACCCACGCGCAACATGCGACGCCATGCCGCCCGCGCCCGCGCCCACCGACGACACGAGCGCCTTCACCGTCATCAACCATGAGGAGAGCGCAGCGGACAAGCTGCAGCCCGCGGCCGAGCCGGCGCCGCCGCGCGTTCACGTGGTGAAACCGGTGCAGCGCGCGCCCGTGCCCCCCGCACCCATTGCGCCCCCGGCCGGCATGGGAGCACCTGCCACGCACACCATCCTCGACCCCAAGTTCTCCCGCGCGCTGGACTTTAAACTCCGCCGACTTAAAGAGAAAGAGATCCTGCAAGCTAATCTTCGCCGACCGACCCGATACCGCACGAAGAACGGCGCACTCGCAGCTTCTAATCCAAACGTCAGTTCGATGGAACAGACGCTGCCCAAATTTTTGAGTCAATCGCATCCGCGCATCAACATCATTGAGCCGAAGAGCGAAAAAAAGATATCACCTAAGATGGACAAGTCCCCATCACCGGGACGCAAGACCCGCTCGCGCAACGCGGCGTCCACGGACGGTGACAAGCCGCGCTTCGTGACCACGGTGCGCAGCGGACAGTTCCTGCTGCCGCCGCCGGACGTGGCGCGCATCCTCGGGCTCGAAGCACTGTACCCGGCTAAAGAGAGAGACAAGATAGTGTACTCGTACGCGAGCAAGCCGAAAGCGGTGGCTCCGCGCTCCAAGCGGTCCGTTCAGGAGAAGAAGGAGAACATCATGCCGAATGGCGTTGTGCCGGAAACGCACCGCGCGCGCGCCGGCTTCCTGTTCGGCGGCGTGCGCGCGCTCGTGGCTGGCGTGGTGGGCATGCAGCGGCTGCTGCCCGCGCCGCCGCCTGCCATCAGCGAGTATGTCACTCTGGCTGATAGATCAGCTGACTGCACCTAGTGATGCACTGTTCCACATCTCATTTGTATCGTCGACACTACTTATTGCAGCAGTTTATTCGAGTGTTATTAGGCACTGGGCACGACCACACTCGTGAAATCTACCTATTACGAAAGCGAGTGTGCTCATTCAGACAGCTGGGAATGTTTGTGTGTTGGCGGTAGCTGTATGAGGGGCGGCGCGCCGGTGGCCGGTGGCCCACTTACGGTCGGGGCGCGCGCCCTGCGAGGTCAACAACACTCGCTTACTTTCCGTCACACTATTCGCTTATCTTATCTCGAATTCGATTTGTTTTAAGAATCCTTGACTCATTAAAATAATGTTTGATATTGTTATATTTCAAATTTTGCTGTACAAAATGAATACGAATATGACAATTTAGGTGTTGTTGCTGTTGACAGCCATGAAACTCGATCTTGATTCGAAACTAATGCATTCAGCATTAATTTCGAATATCTGAAATCATTCGCGCGATCGCGCCGTAAACGCTACATAAAACGTAAATTCGGTAGATTTTTGAATTGTATAGAAGTTTCACATGTAATACTGATTTAATTTAAACACTATGGTGATGATACTCATGTGTGTTGGTTGTTACAGCGGCAGCATCGGCGGGGCGCAGTACGGCAACGTGATGCACGACAAACGCGTGGTGCGCGGCAGCACCATCACGTCGCACCCGCACGCAGCGGTACGTACCACAAACACCCGGACACATGTCACATGTCACACTCGTTACACTCCTCGCTCTCGTCACAGTTGGCGCAGTACGGCACACCGGAAACACAACTTCAAACCAATTTTGCTACATATACTCGTCATGACACCAGTGTTTCACTTGTCGATAAACCTTTACACTTTGGTACCGACTAGGGAGAAAGCCATGATTCACGAGGGCATTGTGTGTGTTGAGGATGTCATATGTTATTTATTGTTTGGCTCTCGGATACGCCAGTTTCCTCACGATGTTTTCCTTCATAATTTTATGAAGTGCTTGCCTGGTTACGTACAAGCCGTAAGTTGGGGCCGTTACTACTACAGCTGGCGTCACTACACACACCGCGCACCGGTGTGACACTCGTGATACTCCTGGTGACACAACTTGACATTGACACCCACGTGGCGATGTCTAACACAGGTGTGACACTCTCCTCGACACACAGTGACATCATTGGAAAGCTCGCAGCTCTTAGCGAAGCGGAAAGGCGCTTGTTCTCCCCGTCATTGGAATCATATTTTTGTTCCGGGAACCTTATAGCCATGGAGATATTAGAGACCAAAGTTCCAAGTTTTTTTTTAATACAAGTTTCTAATGTTATAACTTTGCTTTAAATATATCCATTTCCCCCTGTACTATTTTTTCAAACAAAAAAAAGTGTTGTGTCCTGACAATAATTTTTGCGTAATGATTAGTTGACAGCTTCGTGAAGGGTTCGTTTACACCTTGGATAAGGTCAAAATGGACATTGTGCCCCTGCGATCACTTCCGTGTGTAGGTACTTGTAATCCTTAACTCGTATTGGAGCTGCCTTCTCTTCTCGTATTATGACGTGGTTCAACGAAGAGCTGATTATTTGTTACGTTGTCATTCTCTTTGATACATATCGCGTGTTATCAGTACTCGCCGCTCGGCACCAGGCCAGCAGTCGATGACGTCACTCTCACAAGTCACAGCTCCCCTCTACACTGCACAGACGGTCGTTCGCCTTAATTAACCGCTGAAGGAATGTAAATATATTCCACTTATTTGACCCCCACCAAACTACAAGGTTCTTACTAGAAGTGTCACTTGTAACAAATTGTATGCTGCGAATTGAAACTATTAACAAGTTAACTCAATACCAATTACAATATTTACCTTCCAATGTAATTACAAGTATTATTCGAGAAAATCTTAATTAGGTACCTTGTGAATAACGTAATTTAAAACAAGGTTAAATTGGTTGGCATTTTTTTTTTATTGGAAGATTGGAAGGCAAAATCTTATAAGAAGCCTATAATACACCCACTGCTAACTACTGGGAACCTAGGAACCATCGCATGCCCACTGCTGGCACACATCGCAAGCCCACTGGCAGCTTGGACACATCGCACACCCATCGCTGGGACACATCACACAGGCATCCTCGATGTGAGAGAAAGTGTGCCGTCATTAAGGTGTGGTTTTTGGCCCCGCGTCTACGCGCGACTTTGTCTGGCAATTCCATTTGAGCGGACTTTTCAATAGAAGGGATTTCTTTGAAGAAACAAAAAGATTTAAAAGTATAATATTATCTAAAAAATCTCCGGTTTTTTCGAACTTCAAAATAGTAGCCGTAACTTCCCACGCAGGCCACCCTGACGAGTTGGTGGTTGTTACAAAATATGTCTTCGAATTCATGATTCGAGAACATGCCGGTTCCCCACGATGTTTTTCTTCGCCGTTTTTAAGAAGTGTGCTGTAATGAATTGCATAACATTAAATGCCTGCCTGGGAGCAAACCCATGACTCAGCCCAGAACTCGTAAGTTGGGGCTACCAAACAAGTAGATTTAGTGTAATTAGGATATCGAGGCATCCTACATTGATGTGACTGAGTTACGTGTTGTAGTTGTTAACACATAACATTCGGAGAAACTTGTTTAAGCAAACTGTGTAGTTTAAATACTTACAGAACAGAAATTGATTACAGATAAAAGTTGAACAACAAATTGGTAGTTTATGTTCTAGCTAGAATAATACCATCTTGATAAATTCCCACGAGTATTTCCTCGGCGTTTCACCTTCACCTTGTTGCTGTTTGTTCCAATGTGCGAGCAGTGTGTCTCGAACGACAGCTTTCAATCTAATGTAGGTACCTAACTATTTGATCGCTGGAATATTTGAGACAGGATATTGCAGAATATTAATGTTCGTGAGAGGTATAGGTACATACATATGTTATGTACGAATTAGTGGTAGTGTACATTATCTATCTATCTATACATTTAAAATTCAAAGTCCTGACTGACTGACTGACTTACATATCAACGGACAGCCCAAACCGCTGGTCCGAGAGACATTCAATTTGGAGGGTGTATTCTTTGTAAAGAGTAGGTATCCATTAAGAAAGGGTTTTACGAAATTCTACCCTTAAGAGGGTGAAATGGGGGTTTTAAATTTCTGTGAAACCTTTATTCTCGCGGTCGCTTACTTGAAAATTTGTGTACATACTCTTCAGTTAAAATTATGTGATATAAGGTTGATTATTCTGTTTTCTTGAGCGTTTTGAGCTCAAATTGATTGCTCGTTCAGGGCGGCGGCGTGGTCTAATTCTGATCTCACAAAATCTCCTGTAGTACGAGAGCCCACGACCAAAATTTTTGCCTTATCGTTTTACGATCAAAACTGTATAAAATCGATAGATTTGGTGATTCTGATTGCAAAAAGACTAATTTCTGAAATATTTTGCGTCACGTCTGACCTGACCGCATTTTTGAAGATGTCAAAAATTTTTACCGAACTGTTTCATAGTAATCTGTCTGATTTTCAGAATGTAGTTGAACGATAAATTTTAGATACTTAAAACACAATTTTCAGACACCACAAGCGTCGCACGTACCCAGGAGACCATTTGAGAAAATTAAAAATGAGGCAAAAAAAAAAACCTATAGCAAACCGTCTGGAAATCTCGTTTTCAAGTGAACACTGGTCAGTTGATGCGAATTAATCATTTTTCAGAAGAAAGTGTGAGCATCTTATGTGTTGAAACCATTTTGAACGTGTTGAAAAATTTTACCGATATTTCCCATAGCATTCTGTCTGAAAACTGTTCTACATCATGAAAAAAGTTGCCTGGATGTAGAAAAAAATTATATCAGACAAATTTAGTGTCGTACTTCATTAATCAGACAACTTTTCGAGTCAGAAATTATTAAAAAATCGTATTGTGGCGTATTTACGTTTGTTAAACAAATGAATACAAATTCTTAGATGATGATCGATAAAGAGCTTACTCGAAACCAACGAACTAAAATTGAAGGACATTTTTAATAAATTGGACAAAAGGAAATAACGGGATAACGTTTGAAAAATACTGTTTATTGAAAAAATAGCGTCGTTTTCAATCACTGTCGGACTCGTCATCGTAGTCGTCGTCATCATAAAGATCACTCTCCAGTACCAGATCTCGAAACGTTCTCTTCGTTTTTGGAGTTTTTGGTGACATTTAAAATGTCTGAAAACGATTTTTTCAAAAGTCTGGCAGCCATACAAAAGATTAAAAAAAAATAAACTAAGCTGCTATGAGACAGGTCGGGTAAATTTTTTGACATTTTTGAAAATGCGCTTAGGCCACATGTGACGCGCAAAATGTCTGAAAACAAATTTTTTCGTAATAAAATGACGAAACTTATGTACATTTTTATTATCAGACATATTGTAATAAAACTGTTTGCCTATTTTTTTTAACGTAGCAGTATAAAATAAAACTGTGACGTTTCTAGCCGGTACTGCCGACTTAGCCGGGTTCAGATTCATCTACTCTAACGGTATTATACAGTTTTGGCCGTAAAACGATGCGACATGGTTTTGGTCGTGAGCTCTCGTACTACTGTGTATGGTAATAAATGTTCGTATATCAGGATCGCGCCGACCAAGGAATCGCCATTTGGTACAACTCTCGTACAGTCGCTGTAGCATTTCCGTCACAGAAACCGTAGACGAAGTGAATATCAGCTTGGTGTTGAGCCGAATACTCGTACGGCATAGTGAATGTTGTAATCAAAATGATTGATTAAATTAATCGGAAACCCAAAAGCTAATTACAATAAACAACAAACCTGACAGTTATCCTGGGAGAAGTCCCAGGATGCCATTGGCATTTTCTGTGATCTCTCAAAAGCGTTCGACTGCGTCGACCACAACACACTGATCTGTAAATTACACCACTTCGGAATTAGTGGACAAGCTGCTGATGTTGTTCTTTCCTATTTATCTAACAAGCAGCAAAAAGTAAATGTAAATGGGGCGACGTCCTCCGGGTCTCTAGTCAAGATGGGCGTACCCCAAGGTTCAATTCTCGGTCCTTTCCTATTTCTTGTCTACATTAATGATTTCCCTTATATGATGGCCAAATTATCGGATATAATTCTATTTGCTGATGACACTTCGCAAATTTTTAAAATAGATAGAAAAGATACGAATTTCTTACATATCAACGAAAGTCTAACTGTTCTCTCGAAATGGGTCGCAGGTAACAATCTTTTACTGAATGCGAGCAAAACAAAATGTCTGAAGTTCTCTTTACCAAATCTACCACAACGGGATCTAAACTTAAATCTTGACGGCAAAAAACTTGATGTTATAGCGGAAACTGTATTCTTAGGGATTACTATCGATTCAAAATTGCAGTGGGGCGCGCACATTAGAACTCTTTCGAGTAGATTAAGCTCAGCTGCACATGCAGTAAGAAAAATAAGGCAATTAACTGACGTAGCTACAGCTAGGCTAGTATACTATACTTATTTCCAGAGTATTATGTCTTATGGCATTCTGCTTTGGGGATCAGCAGCAGACGTTGACTCAATTTTCATCTTACAAAAGAGGGCAGCTCGCGCGATCTATAAAATGGGTCCTCGAGAGTCCCTCAAAGAAAAATTTAAAGAGAGCGGTATACTGACTCTGCCTTCACTTCATATCCCAGAATGTATTTTATATGTCCGCAAAAATTGAGGGCTATTCAAAATTAGAAAAGACTTCCATAATATAAATACACGTAGTAAACACGAAATTGTAATACCTAAATTCAGATTAACAAAAACTAGCAAGTCTTTTCTTATAAACAGTATACGCTTTTATAACAAGTTGCCAAAGTCAGTTATAGAACTGACCGATGGAAAGTTCAAAAACTACATCAAACGTGTCCTTATTAAAAAAGGATATTACAAAATCAAGGATTACGTTGGAGATAGAGAAGTTTGGCTTTAGTTCCTTCTGAGCAGGCGGCTTCCCTGGTAGCTCATAAACGGCACAAATATGTAGATGTCTCTAACTATTCTCAATCTCATTTTTTCTCTTCTTTCTAATCAGATTTTTTACAATAGTTTTCAAATCATTTATACATCTTTTGCTTAGAATAGTTACAGCACTGGTGACAATATTTGTGTCACTTGTTTAATTTACTATTTTACAATATTTTCTTGTCCTTTGTATAGATTCTTTTTTACCGATTGTTTGTGAATGTGAGAACACTGTAGGCTTTGTAGATTTCCAGCTTGTATCTTTTTTTACATCTTTTGTAGTAAACAACGGATTATTGTCGGCCCTACGCTGTCCCCCATACTTAAGTACAAATGCTGTAACCATGATAATATTGTATCACCAAATGATTTGAAAAGAGTAAAGTATTTGGAGTTACTTGCCGGTTCTTCTCCATAGGAAACGACGTTTTATAAGTGCCCATCTGTGCCTATGTGAAATAAATCATTATGATTTTGGTTATTTTTAAATCATGCATGACAAATATCAACTTAGGTCTCCATAGATACCAATTTAATCTCCTTGATAGATTAGTTATCAAAAATATAAAGAATAAATAAAAAAATAAAAAAACATTTATTTTTAAAAGTGCTCATTTATAATAGATCAATTAGATTTTAGAGGATCAAATAATATTATCCCATTTTAAATCCTGCCGAATAGTTGATAGACATTATTAAATAATATATGGGCAATCGGATTATTTCAGTTATTCAGTTAACAATTAAATCAAATTACCCTCTCATACAGGGCACTTCACTTCTTGGACGAATTAGTGATAAATAAGGCCATTAAATACATAATTATCAAGTCGTTATACGTGTAAACGCGGTGACCGGTACAGCCGGAGGGCTGGCTACGATCGATGACAGCACGTGAATTATGTTAGAAGCGCAGCCATCGACAGTGACTCACCGAACTTGCATACCTTTGTACCACGCACCGGCTAGTCGTTTAGACGATGACCTGTCCGAGCGAACTTAGCGTAAAGTACCTACGCCGCTGCCGCTGCAGTCCGCCTTTGAACAGTTCTTATTTGTACGGTAAAGTGCAAGATACTCATACTTCTTGGGATAGACACTACGGTCTACTTTAATGTTTGGTGATTGACAATTTCAAATTTATCAATTCGCTTTGCGAGTTTGTACAATACACTGAAACAAACTACAATCCCGATGGGTTTATCTACTTGTCGACTGAGATAGTTTTCAAACAACTTGATGATGAGAATGCCCAATCTCGGCAATATATGTTGGCTGTAGTTGCCGAACGAAGACGAGTAGGCACCAACGTACAGACGGCTCGTCGTCGCTCGCCTGGCTGGACGAATGTAGGTGAGCCCCGACATGTATACGCTTGTTTGATGCGCCTTGCCACCACTCGGGGTAGCTCGACTCGTCTCACTTCGGAACAGTCGGTTTTTCTGCACAAAACAGAGGCGCTCGTCTACACTCGGCCAATATTGAATACACTCGGCCACAAAACTCGTGGATATTAGCAGTTGGAAGTTAAATTTCTTCGCAACAATGTGATCGTCAGTGCGATTTGTGCCATAGTTTTGACTGGTCCAGTAGTTGGTCAAACGGTGCTAATACCTCGCATTACTTCGCGATTTGCCTTTAAACTTCAAAAGAATACAATTCTCCGTTAAGGTGTCGTGTGCCGTAACAATTAATAAAGCACAGGGGCATACATGTAAGCACGTAGCTGTAGCGTAGATTGAAAACGGTTCGAAATACCAGTAAAATACCGGTATTTAGGGTTCCGGTACCTATACCGGAACAGGAACCAGAACCTATACCGGAACAGGAACCAGAACCTAAATTGGAACCTTTAAGAACCTTTATTTTACTGGTTCTTAGGCAAAGCGAGTCTAAACTTGTTTTTTGAGGTGCGGTCGGGTGACCGGCGCGATGCAGCGCGCGGCGTAGTGTGAGGAGAGGGGAGTTTGTACGACATCAAATTTGTATTGGTGGATCTTCTGTTATAAGCCGGTGCATTAAAGAAAGGAATCTTAAATGGCGGCATGTCCTTGCGTTGACAGATAGTACAGTCAGCATATAAAATTTCAAGTTAAAGTTTTTTGTTCAATTTAAAAATAATAAAAACAAGACTGGGTCACATTAATTTCAAACTAGCTTCTGCCAACGAAACTTGAAAATTTTAAAAACACTGTGGCGCCACCTATTATCATTAAAGAATTTTTATTGTTTTCATCGGAAACAGTGCCTACAACTCAACAAATAACAAACAGGTAACAACGGAAAAATAACAGAAAACTATAACAAGATATTTGTAAAAAGGATCACTGAGCGCGTCAAGAGTTCAAGACAGCGTGGAAGCAAATCAAGACAATTTTTTTTTCTGTTTTTTTGCCTTTAATTATTTCTAATTTCGAAAAATTAAATTATCTCGCACATATAATAATATATTTTAAGAAGAAGACGTTACTTTAATTATTATTACGAAAACTGACAAAAAAAATGAAATTAAAATTACTTACTTACTTCATTTTTTTTTAAAGAAAACACCCTCACTTTTTGTGGTTATTTATTTACTTTTATATCGTATATTATAATCTCTAATACAAAATATTTTTCATTTGGTACAGTGGGGGGGGGGTCCATTTCCCTTTTTTTTGTAAAATACTGATATAAAAATAGTTTTTGGTCAAGCGTGAGTTGTACACACAAATTAGTTATTTATTTAAACTTCATGTACAAATGTGGTACATAGGCGGACGTAATGCCACAAGGCATTCTCTACCAGTCAACCTTTGGGTCAAATACGACAGCATTGTGATGAGTACAAAAAAAAATAAGAAAAATACCATTCTGTTAACATAAACTGATAAACATAAATAGGTACATACTAATACACATAAATACAAATAAAATGAAATAAACTAATATTTATTATAACACATACAATAAAAAAAACACATACAAAATACGAGAAACCTTATAATATGATTTCAAATAGTACTTCCGAACTGTTCTTTTTAAAGCCATTTTGCTTTCAGCTTTTTTAATGCAAGGGGTAGCGCGTTCCAGAGCTTTACAGTTGAGACAGCGTAAGAATTGGACATAAAACCAGTGCGATGTGAGGGAATTTCAAGGTGTATGTTTTTAGAAGCTCGAAGGTCACGATTGTGTGAACTGTACAACACTTTGAAATATTCTTTTAGGTAATCGGAAGCACGAGGATCCGTCAAAATAGTGAAGAGCATACAGAGAGATCTGAGGGACCTCCCGAGTCGGATAGGCAGCCACTAAAGCTGAAAAGGATATGAAGAGATGTGATCGTACTTACGAAGGCCAAAACCAAAGCGAATACAATTATTGAGAAGACGATCCAATTTGTTTAAAAGTTTTTGGGATAGATCAGAGTAACAAACATCAGCATAGTGTGGACAAGTGACTGGACCAAAGTTAATTTAGTGCTAGATGGGAGAAAATTTTTGAATCTATAGAGAGACCGCAGCGAGTAAGTGACTTTCTGGCTAACCTGAGCCACCTGCTTATTCCAACTAAGTGTCTCGTTAATGTGCAGGCCCAAGTCTTTTACGTGTGGTGAGAGAGAGATCACAGAGTTGTCGAACATAAGCGGCATTAGCTGGCTAGTATTTTATTTATTTATTTATTTAAACTTCATGTACAAAAGTGGTACATAGGCGGACTTAATGCCACAAGGCATTCTCTACCAGTCAACCTTGGGGTCAAATAGGACAGCATAGTGATAGAGTACAAAAAAATAAATAAGAAAAATATCATTTTGTTAACATAAATTGAAATACATAAATAGGCACATACTAATACATATATACAAATATAATGAAATAAACTAATATATATTATAATACATACAAATAGTCCAAAATACGAGAAACATTATAATAATTACTATGACTACTAATGACAAGCATATGAGCAATTTAGTCAGATTTCAAATAGTACTTCCGTACTGTTCTTTTGAAAGCCATATATAGTATCCAGATTTCTCAGATAGTACGAAGTACCTATGCGGATGGCCTGGCATTTCCCGACGTTGGCAGCAACGCCGAATTTAGCAGACCATTCTCCGTTAGTTTGAAGATCTACATTAAGTAATGAGATGCAATTATTAAGGTTAGCAATGTCGGATTGAGCGTAAAATTGCAGGTCATCAGCATATAGATGGTAAGAGCACTTGACGATGGTAGTAATAGAGTTTATAAATAACGAAAATAAGAGAGGAGGCGGGAGGCGGTACACTCTATACCACCTTGTGGAACACCAGTTGCCAGGTCGCACCAAACGGAGTAATCCTGATCAGCACGCACTGCCTGCTGGCGAACACGAAGATATGATGAAAACCAATCACGTGACAACGAGAAGACCCCAATCTGAGACAGTATGGCCAAGAGAATATCGTGGTCCACGGTGTTAAAAGCGTTGGAAAAATCGATTAAAACCAACACCGGAACCCTCGAATTCTCCAAACCATCCCTAATGTCTTCAGTAACCTTAAGCAGGGCTGTGGCTGTGCTGTGGCCGGGCCGAAAACCAGATTGGAATTTGGACAACAGGTTATTCTTGAAAACGTAAGAAGATATTTTCCTAAGAGCAGCTGCTTCAAGGATCTTGGAAAGGAAAGGGAGAATGGATATGGGTCTGTAGTGAATTGGCAAACTGGGACTGGACATTTTTGGAAGAGGGATAATGAAAGCCTTACGCCACAAAGCTGGAAACACACCAGTATACAGAGAAAAAATTAAATTTAAGGACCTCAAGGTTAGTCACGGGGGAGAAAGCTGTTTAGCTGCACAAGAAGTCATTTTGAAATGTATTTATTACAAAAATAAAAACGAGTGAACTTTAGACCACACGACTGAAGTAAAACTTCACGTAAACGCATATTTGTACTTACTTTTATTATCCATCTTGGCGTCGATCCATATAGTTGTAAAGTTTCAACACACTTGTGATTATGTTGACAAACAAAGTAGACGCGGAAACATGAATGGCGGCAAAACAACCTGGTTTGTCTGGCTCGGCCGAGGCACGAACATCAATATATTTCGGTTATTCTTATTCTTATTCTTATTCTTTATTGCACACAAAATAACGAAAAAATACACATACAAATTGCAATAATATAGCTTATGTACAATGGCGAGCTTAACCCAGAATTGGGTTTTCAATTCAATCCCTGCTCCGAACACACATCCCCTCTTCCATAAGGAACCTTTAAATCGGATGACAATGAACCGGTATAACATCATCCAATTTAAAGGTTCTAGGAACCGGTATTTAGAACCGGTACATCGGAACCCAAACTGGAACCGATATCGGAACCGGAACCGTACCGAAAAGAGGAACCTTTATAAAGAACCAGAACCGAAATTGGTACCGGTTTTCAATCCCTGAACTGTAGGTAACGATTGACGTCAAGACTGTTTTTCACAGGGACAACTATATGTTGCGTTATCCAGATCAGGTTGTGGAGAAAACCAGTATGTTCTTCTACCGCAAGAAAATAAAACAAAAAATATCGTGTACGCAGATCTTCTTTATCGTGTGGTTAGTTCGTAACCTGGTGTCAGAGTTTTTAAGCCGCCCATGGGCCTCTGACAGAACGCAGATTATATTACGTGATATAAATACCTACACAATATTATTACGTACCTACATTTTATCTTAAAAAGTGCCCGCCCCAGTAGTGTTACTCAGCGTCCCTTTATTATTCCTGTTCCCGTGTAATTTTTAATATAGTTCCAGTCTTACTGATCATAGCGTGATGTTCCTAAAATAGCCTACGTTAAATGCTCTTAACTTATTTTAGTAAAAAAAAAAACAAAATAAATCTTCTAATTAACCAATAAATATACAAACAATGCTTTTCCTGGTTTGGTTTGCGTGATTTTAAATTAGCACTGTAGGTACCAAACTTTATCAAATTTTGTTCAGTGGTTCTCAAGTGGTTCGTGGATAAAACAAAGAAAGTTTCAGCTCCTTTAGAATTGTATTACAGGTGCCTACAACCCACTCTCTCTAACCCTCGCTCTCTCTTATGTGACGCAGACGAAATTGCGCGGGTATGCTAGTTGATTAATAAAATTGTCAATGTCGGTAGACATAGGTATTGTGAGCGGCTAATTGCTACCGGTATGCGGTATCGGCATTGAGTTTGCAAGACATAGACCAAGATTGCAGCAATCTGCTAAATTATGCAAAAAATGATGTACCAGTGGTTCGAATGTGGATCGCCCGGCCACGCGGCGCGGGCACCTACGGACCTCCAATAGTTACGAGCAGTATGGAGTGAGTGGACGCAGATTGTTCTAGTATAATTGTCTTCGATCGTTCTGTTTCCGGTAATTCTAAACCATTATTGCATTAAAATCCTTTACAGAAAGTAGAGCAGACTTTTATAGTCATTTAGTTTTTGGTAGAGAGGTATTTACTTGATCTTATAGCGACCCTGGTGAGGTAATGAGTGTTTTTCGTTTCCAGGGAGACGGCATCGAGAGCATGGCGGCGCGAGCAGCGCGCACGCGGAGGCGCGCGCTGGCGCGTCGGGCGGCAGCTGCGCGCCTGCGCCCGGGCACGCCGCCGCCCGCGCCCGGCCGCCGCCACCACCCTATACAGACCGAGTACTACCTCGAGGAGGTAAACTATTGAGTTGTGTTTATATTTGCACGTTATTCTGATAACACGTTCCCGATCGATCATGAAGGAACTTCCGCAAGAAATCGTACGCAACTCTGGTCAACCGCAAAAGTTCGTTTGGTTGATCAGAGGTTTGTTACAACCCTAGAATAAACTCCTTCGACCAAATGCACCAAATCACTCAATCACCAGTTACAAAGTCACTAACAAGCATTGAAAAGACCACAAGAGGAGCGAACACTTCTGAACAGTCAAGGAACGCTTAGGAAACAGTTCAGACGTTAGTGTGTCCTTGACGCCGAGCCAGCGCGCATTCTTGGAACATTCAGATTGCCCGCAGGCACAGATAGTTTGACATCAAGGCAAGCGCATGACTGTGATCGCTCGTGACTAGAATGAGCGTTCGCTCGTTTGGTTATCCCTTACCCACCTTAGACAAGCTAAGTTCTATGAGATGAACCACGTGTGCGTGTCGTGCTTGCAGCTGTTCGACAAGGGCGTGGAGATGGACGTGGGCGTGCAGACGGACCTGTTCGTGGACCGGCCGGCCACGCCCGTATACGTGCCCGCCAAGACCGGCGCCGACATTGCCACGCAGATCTACCCCGGAGACGTGAGTGCACATCTTGTTCACTTCACCTCGTAATTAGTACAGGATAGGTATAGAAGGTGGTTCATTACTCCGGTTGTTGCGCAGTTGTTCGATTTCGACCTGGAGGTGCAGCCCATCCTGGAGGTGCTGGTGGGCAAGACAACTGAGCAGGCGCTGGCGGAGGTGGCGCAGGAGGAAGAGCTGGCCACGCTGCGCGAGCAGCAGCGCCGCTACTGCGAGCTGCGCGACGCCGAGCTGGCAGAGCGGCAGCGCCTGGCCGCGCACGACCTGCGCCTGCACCAGGAGAAGGAACGGCGCGTGGCGGAAGCGCGCGTGGCGCAGGTAGCGGCCGTGGAGGCGCGCGAGCGGGCGGCGGCAGCCGTGCTGGTACAGGGATACGTGGCCGAGCTGCTGCCCTCCGTGCTGGCGGGGCTGCGCGACCAGGGTTACCTCATGGAGCGGATCGAGCGCGGTCAGTACGTCACGCGAGACAACCTTTGTGTTGCCAACGTCGTTTCATTTCTGAAATAAAGGAAATTGCTAAACATTTTTTATTCTTTTTATTTGCAGGTATCGACGAGGAGTTCATGCCGTGGCTTATAGACGAAGTCTCGAAAGAAATCGAGTCTATCATCACGAGTAGAGATGTTATTATAGGTAAGCAAGCAATCATTGCGACTCGACATTCTGTCGATATGCAAGCTATCAACTAAGTATCGCTAACGTGGTCATGTTCGTTACTCGGCAGAGATCGTGCGGGACGTGGTGGAGGCGCGCGCGGAGCTGTACCGCGCGGCCGGTGAGCGCGATGCCGAGCGGGGCGAGCCCGACGAGTCCGTCACGCCTGCCTCGCTCGCCTCCGAGGAGCACGAGGAGGAGCGTGAGTCACCACACACACACAGCGAGAGATGAACACCGAGGCTAGATGACCGCTAGTACCTATATGTATACAATTTCGTACTCGCCCCACCTTTCAGTGACTCGGCGAGATTGCACACTGTACACTTGTACAGTAGTAGTCGCCATTCAAGCTTAGTTCGGTCAGGGTACCCTATTACCCCGCTTACACAATCTTTGCGTGTCTCATTTAATCACATTGCGGCTTGCAGCAACTGCTCTCCCTACATAAAGTAAAAGACGTTTCCCAGCAACTATATTTACCGCATGTTACTTAGATCAGGAGATGTAAAAAATTAGGTAGAAGAAAGAAAAAATTTGGACCTGCCAAAAAGAACTAAACGCCGCGCCGGCGCTCGGTGTGCCATGTGCAACCTGTCGGCGCGCGAAGCGTGGTGCGGCGCACCCGGCGCGGCTGATTCGCGCCACCTCGCACGTGCTCTCCATCCGACACGGTGTCCCGCGCTATTACAACACTATGCCATTCCTGTTATCCCGAGTGCCATGCGATTTCCAACCCTAGCGACACATTCGCACATTTAAACTTTCGTTACCCTCCTAACAGATAGTCAGTGGAATTATAAACTCTATAAGTGAGGCGATAAAGTATGTAGTAATGGGCGCAGGGTATGGATGGTCCGGTGCGCGGTGCAGCGTTGCGGTGAACTGTGAAGGGGATGTAAATAATGCGTGTGGCGTCGCGTCGCGGTTGCGAGCAATTAAGATTGATACGGTGTGATGACAATATAATATCGTTTTGATGCGGGGCGCGTTTGTATGAGTTAGTTAAGAGTATTAGTTATTTTATTTGCTACAAGTGGGGCCGCACGTGCACCGCTGTCCCTGCCACTACAATAACAAACGTCATGCACTACTTGTGACAATAATCTAAGTTGACGGGACCATATTGAGCTTATTTTATCAATTTTATTTAAATCCTGAACTATTTATCTACGCTTTACTCGTTTGCTCGTTTCACTAGATATTAGCTAAGGGTGCTCATAAATTTTGTTAATTCTCATTAATGTATGACATGTTGAGAGATGCAAAGGAAACGTATCCTTTTAAACTACATATAATATGGATCTTGGTAACTACTTAATGTAATTCTAATAAAGTTTTAATTCGAATGAATATATCTTTTCGTTTGCGCTGTCATTTATGGCGAGCTGTCATATATGGGCGCCTCTGTAGTACCTACATCACAAACCTCACACCTGGACAAAAAAAAAATCAGTTTAGTCAGTTCCTGTTAGGTTCGTAAAGCGATACAAACAATCTCGAATTAAATTAAGTAGATATATAGATATTTTGTAGAATTGCTAGAATTAGAGAGATATATACCGCTACGTCTTGTTAATGACAAAAAGGCGAGCAGCCCCCTGTAGACCTCATGGTGGTAGGTACCCACTACTCAATAATTAATTACATTAAGTATACTATAATACGATCAGTATCCACATCAACTGTGATACTTACCGATGAACACGTGTGGACAGTCCTGATGTCCTGCCCACCGTTTATTTGATTATGGGCGAGATGCTACTTACGATAGCAGCACGTTAATATTGATGAATGCAATATTGGCATCGGCGGAATATATCGCAGTGTCGCCAACTGCACGTGCGCTGATCGAGTGCGCGATAACTTGGCGGCTCACTGTTTGATACTAATTGAATAAGTTACGATAAGGCGCCCCCGCCCCTGCCACCCCAGCCCTGCGCCCTCCTGTTGCTGTGGGTCTCGTAATTTAAACTAACAGTAGCTAAGGCCCGAATTTCACAGAAACGGCGTAAGGCGTAAGGCGCAGCGCAGGCGTTTATAAGGAAACGAAAGAACGGCGTGCCTGCGCCGCGCCACTTGAGTGTAATTCACAACACGTCGCCTACGTACATTTTGTATGAAAACGTTTAGAAGCGGCATCATGCCTGCACCGCGCCAGGACTTTACGCCGTTTCTGTGTAATTCGCGCCTTACATGCACTTGTTGTTCCGCTCCTTTTAAAATGCAAGCAAGGCGCGCACTTTTGCCGAACTCTGACGGAACGATGATTTGATACGCTATTAATTTCCCTGACTAAACATAATTCGAACCAAGGAAAAATATGCACTTGGGGAATCATAGTCTATCTTCGGAAATATGAAGTCCCGATAACTCGCCCGTTGTTATAACACGATGATTACAAGATTAAAAATTAACAATACTCTAACTAAATCAAAAACTTGTCAAACCCTTTTGAGTGAGAGATAGCGATCTGCGAAGTAAGTAAGTAAGAAGTAAAATCGTACAATGACAAAGCGCAGCACGACAAAAGTTTGAAGTTTTGATTCTGTGGGGGTTTACACTGTGGAGCGTCGTCGTTCGTCTTTATCGGAATTTCGGAAACACTAAGTTTATCCAAGCGTATCATCATAGCCTACAGCACTCCACTGCTGGACATGTTCTCTTCAAATATTTTTTTTTTCTTTCTTTTCTTTCTTTCTTTCTTCAACTAGACGCCACTAACTCTATTCCCGGCAACTCTAATCCAGTTGCTACCAGTCACCCTGCGGAGATCGTCGCTCCATCTAGTCTCAGGGCGTCCCACCTTACGCTTGTCGAATCGCGATCTCCACTCTAGAACACGTCTATCTCAACGGACCGGGTTCCTCGGCTAATTTGGCCGGCCCATCGCCACTTCAACTTACTTACTCTGTGGATTATGTCTACAACTTTTGATCTCTGTCTGATTACCTCAATCCGGATTCGTTCTGTCAGACTTCCAGTAAAGCCCGATCCATAGCTCGCAGAGCTGCCTAAAAAATATATAAGTACCAGCAGAACCGTGACCGTGAGTGTCCACATTTCGGCCCTGTAAGTCATACCAGACAGGACGCACTGTTAGAAGACCTTAGTCTTTAGGCTCTGTGGAATACGCGACGAGAAGACTCGACGAAGCTTCCCAAACGCTGCTCAGCCCAGCTGAACTCTTATGTTAGCCTCCCTCTCAGAGTTGTTCTTACCAAACTGCAAAGTTTGCCCGAGGGAAACATATTCTCGAACAACCTCGAAAGGACCGCAATTGACAACATTAGGTCCTGGGGTGACGTGTTTGTTCAATATAACCTACGTTTTGTTCAAGTTCACCCGGAGGCCAAATGCGTATTGGGAAATCAACTAGGCCATCCAGCATCTGCTGCAAGTCGTGCAGCGATTCAGCCAGTTTGACTATGTAATCTGCAAATCTCAAGTGTGAAATGTACTCGCCGTTGATGTTAATGCGACGTCCTTCCCGGTTCAGCGTCTTAAATACGTCCTCCAGTGCGTTGGAGAATAATGTCGGGAAAATTACGTCCCCTAGTCTCACCCCCGACGTTATTGGGTATGCGAAGCGCATACCTTTTCTGATTATAGTAATTCTACCAGGCATGCCTTTAAAGTTATGTTGTTTACATATTTGCCGCCAATTTTGAATTTAGAAGCGGTCAATATTCAAATTTTGTTGGAAGTTGGAATTAAGAATATCAAAACAATTGAAGGAATTAGGATTTATGCAATTGTTTAGTCACAGCGTTGTTTTGAATCAGTCAGGTGACATTAAATGAATCTCACAAGGAAAATATCCGTGCAATAATTTTCTATAACTTGCGAAGAGGCCTTATACGGCTTCAGTCTAAGTGTTTCGAAGAGCTAACATCTGTGTTCCATGATGAAGCCCCAAGTCTGCGGGCTGTCGAACGCTGGTATTTACAATTCCAGCGTAACATACCAGTCTTAGTGACAAAACTCGTGAAGGACGTCCAAAATCCGCCTTCACTGAAGATAACATCGTTGATGTGAGACAACTAATCCTCGAAGATCGTCACGTGAGACATATCGGGAGATAGGGGCGTTATTAGGCATCTCAGGGACAACCATTCAGAAAATTTTCATGAGGCGATTGGTGTGAGAAAGCTAGTTTCCCGTTGGATCCCGCATTTGCTTTCTGACGATCATAAGGCGCCCCGCGTCAGTTGCTGAAAGAAAACTCTTCAAAGGTTCAACCGAGGATAGTCAAATCACGTCTACGACATCATCAGTGATGACGAATTTTGGATCTATGCCTACAATCCTTATTTCAAACAACAATCCATAACCTGGGTCTTCCAAGACGAGCATAAGCCGACTTCAGTTGTTCGCTCTCGAAGGGCTTCAAAGAAGTTGGTGGCTACGTTCGTGGCGAAAACCGGTCATGTTGCGATGATTGTACTTGAAGATCGTAGAACGGTTAATGCACAGTGGTATACCACAGTTTGTTTACCACAAGTCATCGCCGAACTTCGGAAATCTAACGCAAAGCGACGCATCATCCTACACCATGACAACGCAAGTTCACACAGCGCTCGTCAAATGATTAAGTATTTGAAGCAGGAAAACTTATAAATCCTTGACCATCCTCCATACAGTCCAGACCTAAGGCCTAACAATTTCTTTACATTTCCTAAAATTAAGAAAACTCTTCGTGGTCAAAGGTTCCAGTCCGGTGAAGAAACAGTTGACATACATATTGAACACCACTACTTTGGAGTGCAAATATGTTTTAATAACTGGTTCGAGCGAATGGAAAACTGTATGTAATCTACGAAGTGAATACTTTGCAAAACAATAAAAAGTACTATAAGGTACTAGTTGTTTTTTTTTTGTTCAAACGACAAAATTTAAAATGCTCGCCACGTAGGCGTTATCTTACGGCGACTTATAAAATATACATGCACAGAAAATTAAATTATTTAAAATGGCCATAGAAGGTGGCAGATACCGCACCGCATGACTCTTCACAATCTGTCAGATTGGGAAGAGTCGTGCGGTGTGGTATCTGGTTACTGCCGGTCCTGCCACAGTCGGTCGGGCGCGGGGCTCCGGGCAGTACGCGCTCTGTCAACATTGTCTGTTTGTGTCGTCGTGTGCACATTAGTGCGCCTCTAAGTAACAATCACGTGCGGCACGTGCTACTCGCACTCATGCCAGTCCCCGCACAATATGACGGCGCGCGGACCGTCACGCTCTCCGCGACGACTACACTCTGTAATTACCTCTCTGCTATTCCATATACTGCTCGTTTTGCAATGAACTCGGTCGGTGTTTATGCAGCTGCGCTTCGTCCCGTTTCAAAGTCGCGGATATTTTTTATATCGCCTCCGTACAATACAATAATAATGTAAAGAGCTTAAATGTAACAGTTTAGGGCAGCCATTGAAAAACGAGAAGTCTAGGCACCTATATTATATTATACGAAATTAAACAGTTTTCTTTATTTTATATTAAAACTGGTCTAGTTTAAAATAAAATAAATAATATATCTACAGCTAGAACCATTTTAAAACTTAGTTGAATACAGGTTAGGCAAGTTGAAATCAAAATATGTATTATAACTGGGCCTACGACTATTATTACAAACGTTGGTTACAAATTACTACCTGGTACCTGCCTGCGAAAAAGGAAACTATCTCGCCGACCAACATTGTGATTTAACGACTTTTTTGATTTCCCATTGCACATAGTTACATGTAGACCTAGACGACAGCCGTACTTGATAATATTATTATTCACTAACTCGAGAAGACGCGCGTAGCCGTCGTCGTAGGCGCAGCGCGGCGTAGGCCGCGTAGCCGCGCTACATGAGGTGCTACGAAAGCGTAACTTGAAATGCAACCAGAACAACTTGATACTTACTTTACTTATTAAGTTTTTGGGAATCTGTTCCTATTTGATTTACTTTGTTGTTAAAAAATGAGCATACTCAAAATAAGAAAATAATGTACTTACTGATTTAAATACTAATCTAGCGACAATTGAAAGGACAAAAAAACGACCGAATAAAATACTGAAAGTTCCGAAAATCAATACAGCATTTGCTGACGAAATAGTTTTCCACCAGCTTAAATTGCGTTTTAACCTATAAAATAAATAAAACAGGAATAAAATCAACGTCAAGATAAAATATATCAAAATGTAATAAGGCATACTTAGTCGACGTACGCGCTATTTCTGTCGGCAGGGTTTAAAGTAACCTAACCTAACGTCGGGATGCCCGAAGTCCCGAGCTAGCTTCGCTCGCTCTTGCATTCTCAGCTATAGAGCTTAAGAAAACGATTATTTTAGCAGAACGCGATATTTAGTTTTTTTTTTTTTGGAAATTTTGTTTATTTTTCGTAGAATTGTATTTTGAATAAGCTCGTGTGTGTTTGTTAAATACAACATTTTTGGCCGGTTAATTCTGTATCAATTTTTCCGTAATTCATTTTAACCAAGTTTAGTATAACAGTCAACCACAGATCGTTGAAAGTTTTTTTTATCGGAAGCATTATTATTTCCCGTTTCGAATCAAGTACTTTTAGGACCCAAAATTACGTTTCCTGATTTAAAATTTAAAAAAAATCAAATACTTAGAAAAATTACAAGATGAAAGTATCCAAAACAAGCTATCCGAGCAGCAGCAGTAT
This sequence comes from Noctua pronuba, assembly GCA_905220335.1. Classification (NCBI taxonomy): domain Eukaryota; kingdom Metazoa; phylum Arthropoda; class Insecta; order Lepidoptera; family Noctuidae; genus Noctua; species Noctua pronuba. The sequence continues at coordinate 18,953,613 of LR999896.1, forward strand.
ACTGTCCCTTCTCAACATGTAATGCTCCACAGCCCTCCCTCGCGCCACGAGGGAGGGCTCCGCGCCTCGCTAATCTGTGTATCGTTTAGATAAACAGTCCGCCACACGATGTTCATTAAGAGAGCGCGATGCACTTGCGACTTATTGTCACCAGATTATACACTCCATTATGTTACAATTTAAGTGCGTACTTACCTATTTAATCTACACGTGCACACTACGTACCTACTGCAGCTGCCCAACACTATAACTATTATACATCAATACTCACTTCGACTCGTTCTACAAGCTATACACGATAGTTATCCAATAATGCCACCTAATAGTAGAAACACATACAAGGAGTCGATTGTCTGCTAACAAGTGTGTTTTTTTTTCAGCTGACGAATAACGCAGGGTAAGGTGATGTGCGTGCACCGCGGAGTCGCGCACCCGTGACGTGACGTGTGAGAGAGAAGTGTTGTACTGTGACGTGCCCGTGTGTGGACACTTTGTGCTCATTGATACTACTAGTCAATATTGTGAACTATGAACTAATGAGTGGTGAAACTAAATTGTATGTACACTAAAGCGCCTTACTCTAACCGACCCACGTGTCTGTGACCTGTGACGCAGTGAGTGCCCGGCGACCGGCGCAGCGCCCGCGCGTCAGCCGGCAGCGACAAGTCGACAACAAACAGCAACACCTGAAGCGGCGATCAGCTGCTCACAGACATCCACGCCGAGTTTAAGATATTCATATTATTTACTTGTTTACGTAAGCTGTACATAAATCATTGAAATTTATAGGTACCTGCATATACTTAATACCTGTAGTGATTCTCGGAAACTATTAAAAGCATAATGATTTAGTGAGGTCGCGCACTACGCGGACCAGTGGACCACGAGGAGTGGCACATCATCAGCAGCGGCCAAACTTGTGTATCTAGTTTACGTCGGCGTCCTTCTGCTTAGAGTGCGGCCGCCACCACAAGCACTAGCGGCCGTGTAGCTACAGCGTCGACTGCACGAGCTCCCTTATGTTTACAGAGTTCAGACGCGACTCAACATGACCGCGGGCACAGAATTAACAAATCTGTGATGTGTTCCTAAAATATTCTACAAATTCTGAAACTTGGGCACTAACAGGTAGCTAAGAGGTAAGCACCTTATTATCGTTGTCGAGAGTGGTGGCAGGACTGACTAGTCTGAGCAGTGGAACAGGCACGGATAACACGCACACTCAGGGTCCGTGCTCATCTGTTGTGAGTCTGAATATCAGACCATAATAAGTACGTGTGGGTAGATGTTTTACTAGCTGGAAATGATTGTATGTAACGACGACGTATGAATTGTTTTGTATGACACACGTGGGCTACCGCGAGCTTGCCGGGCGGTCGTTGTTTTGAATTGTTACGTATTTTTAGGCTACTTTGTTTTGTTTAGTCTCTGTATTAGATAATATTTACTGAAGCCCTGGAGGCATTTAGTTACTACTTATTTAGACGTTTTAGAGTAAAAATAGTTACCTATTTTTATTTGTTTTATTTCCAAGTTCCTTTTTGCCCCCGACGTAAGTACTACTTACTCAGACCTACCTAATTAAACAGGGTCTACCCTTTATAGCAGAACTTTTTATGTCATAAAATTATTTAGCATAACAGCGGATAACATAAACTTCATTTCGCCGAAAATCGTTTGGCAGACACTCATTTATCATACATTCAAAACTTATAATTTTGTAAGTCAGAATCAACTTTAGGTATAAATTTCATATCCATAAGAATTAAAAAGTAGAACCTTCACATCGCAGAAAATTCACAGTCAGAATCGTCTTTTGGCATACATTTCAAATCGATAATCATTAAATGGTAAAAAATCAATCAAAGCATCAATTATTTTAAAACAGTTGATTGTGAGCATATGTGGTTTTTATTTCACTGTAAGAAGCATGCAAACAAGCAAACAAATGTAAACTATGCACGCAACATGCAAGCAAGCATGCAGCATGTAACATGCAGTAGGCATCATGCAGCAAGCATGGTTTAAAATATTTATATATTTAAAACTAGCTTCTGCCCGCGACTTCGTACGCGGATCCTGTTGCATATGCCAGCGACAACGGGGTCGTCAAAATCGAAGATCTGAAACGTCTGATGTCGAATTCTAAGAGCCCGAGGACGGGAAAATAACGGGATGCGCGAGAAAAAAATCAAAAAAAAAATCAAAAATCGCAAATCTTTTATTTTTGTAAGTCAACAGGAAATGCCCATCAGACTAAACAACTTTTGCTAAGACGTCATTCCTATATCATGTTATAGTATCGCTGGGCTTTGGAGTTCCACAACAGGCGTTCCAGATCTTCAAATTTATTCTCACAGCAGAAAATGCTCTTCACGTGGAATATTTTTTGCTACGGCACCATCGCCATGCCCTACGGCTATATCTTGAGACACATCCGATTCTTCAGATGATATCGACATTCTGTTCAGAGAATGCCGATGTCGATCAGAATTCAAACGTTCGTTGCGCTCTTCTTCTGTCTCTTCATGCCGTACTCCAGCAATTCTTTCTCTCTCACTTTCTAACCGGCTATGAATATTTTGTTGTGTGCGTGTTCGGGACAATGTATGATAATCGCGATCAGCAGTTAGTCGCGCATCACGTTCATCACTCGTTTCAAAAGACCTGTTAGTAGATGTGCGAATACGCTGAGAACTCAAGCGTGATTCTGTATCGGTAAACGTTTCCGATTCGCGAGATAATACATAACGTTCACGATCAGCGGTCAGTCGCGCATCATATTCTTCACTGGTCTCTAGAGACCTGGATGTAGATGCGTAAATACGAGATCGCAGGCGTGCTTCGCGATCCGAAGAGGTTTCCACGGAGCGAGTTGCAGCCTGATGTTCTCGAACAGCATCAAGTCTCTCTTGACGCTCTTCGCTAGATTCTTGGGATCTTATGATCCTCAATCTTTTACCTCCTTTGGAACATTGGGAAAGATTTGACCTCTTTCTAGGCATGGTTATAGTTTTATTGTGAAGATACCTGATCAATTAAAATCTAAGTGACTGCTCCCCTGCGTTACCGGGTTGGCTACCGTGTCACGAAGATAAATGGAAAAGGAAATTAAACACTCAAATAACATAAGCATATTTATTCGATAAAATAAATAAATAAATAAATGAGAGTTTTGGCCAGTAGAGTCAAATTTTCAATGATATACCATCGTCATCGAAAATCAGCCCTAAACTGTTACCGCCTTCACTGCGTGGAGGTACTCCCAGCTTATGTTATTTTATAATTATACAGTTACCTTTGATTTCCACATCAGATGTTTCTGATCTTCGATTTTTATAAGTCAACAGGAAATGCCCATCAGACCGAACAACTTTTGCTAAGACGTCATTCCTATATGTTTTATGGTGTAGCTGGGCTCTTAGAGTTCCATAACAGGTGTTCCAGATCTTTGATTTTTATACCTCAACGTAGAGTGCTCATCAGGCTGAACAACTCTTGCTAAGACGTCATTCCTATATATGTTATAGTGTAGCTGGTCTCTTGGAGTTCCACATCAGGTGTTCCAGACCTTCAAATGTATTCTCTCAGCAGAAAATGGTCATCACGTGGAACAATTGTTGCTATGGTACCATTTTTGTATCTCTTATAGTTTAGCTGGTCTGTTGCGGTTCTGCATCAGGTATTCAAGTTTCCAAGATAAATATTATAGCCTATATGTTGCCCAGACTTAATACCTAAACAACAAAAAAAATCATTCAAATCCATCCAGTAGGTAGTTCCGAAGATTAGCGTGTACAAACAAACAGACAGATTTTTTTTTTGGATTCGTGCTCTATTACTATTTCTAAACCCCTCTCAATTTTTTTTTTTATATATTCAATGTACAGACACAGTTTTTTTACTGTTTTATTATACAGGGTGTAAACAGACCCTTCACCAAGCCGTCAACCAAGCATTCTGTGCATCAAACCAAGTAACTTTACGCAAAAATTATTGCTGGGAAACAACTTTTTTTTTTTTGGTAAAAAATCACGTTTTGCGGTAGGACTCAACTTTGCGTACTTAAAACATTGTGCTGATAGATGGGTTGAATAGTACGGGGGTCGTGGTGGTGTTTAAAGTAAAAATCTTACATTAAAATCATGTATTTAAAAAAAAACTTGTGAAAAAGTTGGAACTTTGACCCCCAATATCTCCGTAACAAGAAGGTTCCCAGGTATGGTCTAGAACAAAAAAAATATCGCAATGACGGGGAGAACAAGTGCCTTTCGGCTTCGTTAAGGGTCTATTTACACCCCTTAAGTATAGATAATAATTCTCGAAAACAAACTTTGAATTAATATACAAGGTAGAATCCCTTCCACACCGACGTTAAACGTTTAGCTACCACGTACTCAGGACATCATTCAAAAAAACAGCTGTTTGTCGGGGCATCTGTCCCCCCCCCCCCCCCTCTAGAGACTCAGGATTTAAAAAAGTTAAGTAAGCACACACAATTAGTACTTAAGTTCGTAATAAAATCACTGAAACTAAAATATTTTTAAGGCTACAAATGAGCCTCTCTGATTGGGTTTGTCTTAAAATAAATAGGCAATTATGGCATTCATATTTGCGCAGGGTTGCAAAAAATGGATCATGTGGACAACATACATGTCCACATGTTCCATTTTTCGCAACCCTGTTTTTGATATCAAATTATAAAATTATCTGAATTTATTCGAGCATGAGAGAATGTAAAGTTTTCGAGCTCGCTTCGCTCATTCTTGCAGCATAGTTTCTCTTGAATCTTAACTTTGTCTATAAGTCGGCCAAATTACTTCGCTAGGTCAAAACAATTCCAACCTGTCCAAGGCAGGGCTTTAAAATATTCAAGCTCGCTTCGCTCGCTCTTGGAGCCTTATTTCTTTTTGTTCTTAAAATCGTCTCCCCAAGTCGATTAAGTACCATCTATTTCTGAATAAAAGGACTAAAGAAAACAACCAGTCTGGAGTGGAACAAGTATGGAAAATCTAACCAATCAGTATGGTTAGCGACCTTACACCTTGACTTGATGCTGATTGATACACTGATTACTGATTTATTGATAAAAGTATGATTGCATGATATATGAGTGCACGCTGTACGAATGCTATTCGTGTACTAGATTGGCCGGCCCGGCGCAGGTAAAATGCTGACATATTGATATGAAAACTGTGCTGTGCTTGCACTGTACAGTGGTTATTGCGTTTTAGATTCTTAGAAAAACTTTAGCTGCATCCGTAAATAGTAAACTTAACCCTTACTTATCGGTTTTTACTCGCACCCTGCTGCCCGATAGTACCTAGAAGTTGTAAATATAACCACAATAACAATAGTTTAATCACGGAGCGATTTACGGAGGGCGTTCCGGAGATTTGCGGAGGCAGGGAGTGGAGCAACCCTCCGCCCTGCGGCGATAGGGGAGTACGTATATATGGAGGACAACCCTCGCGGCGGATCAGTAGAGTGCAACCTGCGCCGGCGCACCTTGCTCGGAGTCAGCGTGTAGTCACGTGTGCTGCGAGTTTGAAAAAGTGCGAGCGGCATGTCGCGAGTGCTGTGCCGGCGCGGAGTGACCCGCGGCGCACTTTCGCGCGCCTTCAGCGTCGACCATCTGCTCGACGCTCTAGAAGGAAAGGACTCTGAACATGTAAGTACACTTCTTAATACCTACCACCTACTCTATGACACCCAAGTTATCTGTGTAGGTAGGTACCTACATTATAACCTGATTCCTGCGATTGGTACCGCCGGCTGTCCTTGATTTCCCCGACAGGTACCGCTCCATGAAGTCGTGAGGCTATCACAGAATCTGATCGTTATAAGCTTTCCTACCAGGGACCGAAAAATATCCGTATAAGGGTTTTGATCGGGGAGGTGAAAAGCCCTAGAGTTGTTAGCCCTAAAATTACCCGAATGATAGGGTTAGTCTAAGTCCTAAAATAGCCCGTTCACGCACAGCATTCATTTATGTAACGTACCTACATAAAAAAATATGCAAGAAAGTGAAGGCGTTAGCCCTCGCTCGGTGGTCTGTCTTTTTCATTCTGGTTAATCTGCAATATTTAAATGGCTACTGCATGTAAGAGTTAGCCCGTACAATGGTTATAAATACTTCTTATTCTTTATTGCACACAAAATGAAAAAAATATACCAATTGCAATAATATAGCTTATGTACAATGGGGAGCTTAACCCAGAATTGCGTTATCTAATCAAACATAGGGGTTATAGTCTAACCGGTTCACCTTTAACCCAATTAGTCAGGCCATGCTCAACGAGCCTCTGAGTACTCGTCCTACCGCTACAAACTTACACATTTTTTTAACCTACGAGCGCGATCAGCCTGCAAAAAATCTTTAATCAATATGTCACATCACTAGCTGTTGCCCGCGGTTTCGCCCGCGTGAAGTTCGATAACTGACCCACGGGATCATACACCGGGATAGAAATCCTATGTTAGTCCAGGTTATAAACTGTCTATGTGCCAAATTTCATTAAAATCCGTTCAGTAGTTTTGGCGTGAAAGAGTCACTAACATCCATCCATCCATCCTCAGAAACTTTCGCATTTATAATATTATTACCTAGTAAGATTGGCATTCCTTGGATTTTCGAATGATCGACTGATATTGACAAAGGCTGAATATAAATTAGGAGCCCCTGTAGTTGCCCCTAAGCCCCAATAGGCAAATTAGGCATACACAAGTTTGCAAAAAATCGAGCATGTTCTCAAGGAAGAGAGCTTGAAAATTTTTAAAAGGTGTGGTCTCGTATAAATTCTGAAAATTACGCTTTTCAATTCACATGATTTGCAACCTCTATTTTCACTTCAATCTAACTTCAGTAGGTATACAAGTAACTCCTGTATGAAGTTGAATGAAACAATTGTGAAACTATGAAATGTTAATAAATTACGCAAATTACAGTGTGGGCAGTTGCTTTAACCGGAAATCTAAGATTCGTCGGGGTTCATTAATCTTAGTTAAAAATTGTACTAAATTTAAGACTCATAATGATATTGTTGATCTATCGGTTGAACATAATATTGAGCTGGATAAGCATGTAATAGTGTGCGTTTACAGACCCCCAAATTATGAAAACTACCTACTCTATATTTGAGTCAGTAATGGAGGATGCTTTAGCAAAACTTGCGACTGGTAATAAATCACTTGTTATCTGTGGTGACTTTAATGGAAATATTTTAGACAAAAATTCAAATAGCAGTAGATTATTATTACATCTTTTTAAATCATTTAATTTGTTAAACGTATTTTCGGAACCAACCCGAATTACTACAAATACTGCTACATGTATCGATTATGTTACCTTCCCTCTGATCACAGCGGTCAAACCGTTGTTTTTGAGTCCTACACACAATTACAAAAAATCCAGATGAAATCTAGACAAATAACACTCTGCTTGAAAATATTTCCAATGTCCACTCTATAAGTCTTTTAAATCTCTTTGTCAAAACCGAAGGGAACAAATAAAAAAAATGTCAAAGTAGAAATAAAGAAGTTACAAGGGTTTTAAGTTGGCCGCGCGAACTTATCGTGGAGGATTGAGCGGCCATGGAGATCTCAGCAACTTGTCAATTGAAGACTGAATTTGTCAAAAATTGATGAAAAAAGAATGATAAGGTCTAGACCAATATTTTACGAAATGTTTCACCTTTGAAGTTTTGGCCGCGCAAGCTGTACTGACCCCAAATAAATTGGGTTAAGGGAAGGAGAATGATGATTTCGTGTCAAAACTCTACATACTCCTTCGTGAGGTAAGGCGTAATGATTTATAAGAAAGTAGGAAGCGTCGACGAGGGGACTTATTTCAGGATAATTATTTCTTGTCATTTCAGGTGTACGTAGAGCTGGACAGCGGCGGCTGGGTAAGCTCGGCGGGCGGGCGCGGCGCTGCCAGCTTGTGCGTCCGCGCTGCGCTGGCGCCGCACGCGCTCTGCGCCGGCGCGCTGCTCACGCTCGCGCAGAGTGGCAACGTGCGCCTACGAGCCGCTGCCGACTTGGCCCCACACGCCGAACTGCTGCTATGGTTCGCGGACGACGCTCTGGCGGCGCTCAACATGCCTTTCCTCACGCCGCGCCATATCCGCGGGCGGCGCTACGCCTGCCACGCCTGTGGCCGCGCCTTCGACGACCCCAACCCGCTCAAGGTGCACCTGTTCCTTTCGTGCGCGTCCTACGAGCCGGCGCGCTTCTGGCGCGAGGTGGCGGCGCGCTTTCGGGCGGCCCCGCCTGACCCCTCCGGAACCCTGGCGCCCGCTGGCCCCCCGGGGCCCCTAGCGCCCGCGCAGCTGGAGGCGCTGGCCACGGAGTGGGGCCGGGCGCGCGGTGGGCACGTGTGCGTGTACTGCGGCAAGCTGTACTCTCGGCGCTACGGGCTCAAGATTCACTTGCGCACGCACACGGGCTACCGGCCGCTGCGCTGCCGACACTGCCTGCGCGCGTTCGGCGACCCCAGCAACCTCAACAAGCACGAGCGGCTGCACGCGGCCCGAGCGGGCCCCACTGCGGGCCCCGGGCCGGGCCCCGCGCGGTACGCGTGCCCGCTGTGCGGCCGCGCGCTGGCCCGGCGGCGCGACCTGGAGCGACACGTGCGCACGCACACACACACACAGACGGCGGAGCAATGAAACGAGAGTATAGATTTTATGTAATTTATTAAACTTATGCGACTATTGTCCGGCGACCTTGGCGGCGATGCGCTTGTCGCGTTCCTCGGCGATGGTGAGACGCACTCCCTTGCCGCGCGGGAGGGAGATGTACGCCTTCGTGCCCTTTCCGATGATGAACACGTTGTTTAATCTGTAACAGTAATGTTTGTTGCTTAGTTATATTGAATCATCTTGGCTCAGTTGATGAACATTAGCATATAGCATAACATCAGGCCTGTTATCCCCGAAGGGTTAGGCAGAGGTGTACCTAATTGTACATCTGCATTTCGCCAGTTATGTTTTAAGTCCGACGTGATAGGGGGGCGAGCCTATTGCCACCGACCAGGCATAAATCCAGACTCCGTGTCTGCTACTGAGAAATTCCTGATGGAAAAACCTAATAACACTTCGCCCAACCTGGGAATCAAACCCAAGACCTCATGTTTAGTAGTCGTGCTTCCGACAACTAGATCAACGACTGTCTCATGTGGTCTAGTCTAAGACAAGATAAGCATTTATATAAAGTGCATATTTAAGAGATGGGAAAAAGTGGCTGTGATTGATAGATGTATACCTAGTAGCGAAAGTGTGCCCCGTGGTGTCCTTGATGTGCACGATGTCGAAGGAGCCGGGATGCCTCTCCCGGGACACGATGGTGCCCACTCTCCCCAAGTTCCTACCTCCAGTGATCATGCACAGGTTACCTGTAACAGTATAAATATTTTAACTATCTTCAGAACACTCAACCTTTGGTTTACACTTTTTCAAACTTGCACATATTGACATGACTAAAAGTCAGACTATAAAATGAGGATGCATGAAGGGGAGATGAATACGAAAAAAAGATGGGAGAGATTTTTAGCATTAATATTATATTGTAATAATACTGGTTACTTAGCAATAAACTGTCTTGTTGGAAATCCAATTGTGTTTTATTTTGAAAGTTTTTTATCAGTCCATCTGAAGTGAAATGGTTCAAGCTAGACAGAGATCCTAGTTTTTGGCAAGTAACTGTTGTTAGATTTAATCAGTCAATTAATTTGAACAGTGTATTTATTTCAAGTTAATGTACAACATTAACTATATAATGAGTTTTTTACATACCTGACTCAAACTTAATAAAATCCATGATCTTGGAAGATGCAATGTCGAGTTGTACAGAGTCATTGACCTTGATAAGTGGGTCAGGGTAGCGGATGGTGCGGCCATCGTGCGTCACCAAGAAAGGCACATTCTTGGGCCCTGTCGACACGCGCTTCACCTTGCACAGCTTGTACTGCAACCAAAACACACATGGTACTGACAGGAGAAAATAACTGCAAGGCGAAAATATGTATTACAAAATAAAAGAATATTTATTTTAACTCGACATATTTAAGCAATAATTTAGCATGATAGACCCATATTTCGAAATATATGGGTCCAAGTATAAAAATTATAACATCAGTATGATAATATAAATAACTATTTAACCATTAATCCGGCAAGAGGAAAATTATTGAAATATTAAATTCTGTGTATATTTTTTTATCATTAGTTAATCCTAAAACCAGGAACAATAATAACTAAAACAATAATAAATAAAATCGCATATCTAGATTTTTAGAAATTGCATGTCCAGTTTACTGGACATTATATATATGTTACGGGCAACGTGATTAACTGGGCATTATTAATAAGGACCGACCATTATTAATAATGCCCAAGAGCGTCGGGCAAAGTAATTAATTTATCACTTTAACCGGCCATTATTAATAATGCCCGACCAACCGTGGTCCAAGTAATAAGTCAGTGTTTGAGATAGCTTGTATTTATCACTTGGACCGGGCAGTATGAATAATTCCCTACTTGTAGCCGGGCAATGTGAAAAAAGGGTTAGGTTAGGTTAGCCTAACCCTAGACGGTCGACGTCAGGGGCACCCCGAGGTTCGGTTAGTTAGGTTCCTTTGAACCCTGCAGACAGAAATAGGAGCCCCGCGCAGCGGGGCTCCGTCAACTGTATTGTGATTAAATGATATTTAGTAGAAACGTGATTCATCCTAATGAATCTAAACGAGAAATGAAAAATGTATAGATGATTAAATATCATCTGATGCATTTGTAAAAAGAATTGATTGCTAAATAAATGTATGTAAAACGAGTGTTTATAAAATAATACATTTGCGGAATAAGTTGTTTTCGAAATAAATAGTATACGAAACGTTGGTTGTAAAATGAAAATTTGTCAATGGAGTTTTGGTGAAACTTTAGTGAACCGGTTAGGTTACATTTAACCACTCGTATGCCGAGTATCCAGACAATTAAAAAGTCATTGTGTCTCGTGTAGATCTACGTTCCGGCACAAGAAATGTTAATAAACAAAAACACTACAGTTACACCTATTTTATTACTTTGCCCAAGATAGGGTGGGCATTATTCATAATGGCCGGGAAAAGTGATTAATCATGCTGTTTTAATCATATTGCCCAATTGAGTCGGGTATTATGAATACAGACCGGCCATTATTAATAGTGCCCGGACTTATCAAATTGCCCGTAACATATATACAGTATTTTTTTTTAAGTTAGATTGGCACAACCGTTTTCCAATTTTGGCGCGGAGTTTGAGTTGCATCTGTTATTTATATTAATTACAATGCTGTTTTTAGTTAGATCATATCTAGTGTATTGCGAATTTCATAATGGACAAAAACATCGAACAAAGAGTTTATCTCAAACTAGCGACCCGCCCCGGCTTCGCACGGGTGCAATATATACATATAAACCTTCCTCTTGAATCATTCTATCTATTGCTGAAAACTACATTCAAATCCGTTGCGTAGGTTAAAAGATTTAAGCGTACAAACAGCGGGAGCGACTTTGTTTAATATTACGAAAGACAAAACTTTTTTTACTCTACTACCTCCCGGCCATGTAGCACAAATAAGAAGGACTTTCATACTAACTCGCGAAAGCCTTTAGACCCCCTTAATCCGGTCCTATCACAAAACTCGTTCTTAGCGAACATCTACTAACTATTAACTACCTCCCGGCCAAATTTCAAGTTTGTAGCACAAAAAATGAAGGAGTTTCATACAAACTTGCGAGGGCCCTTAGACCCCCTTAATCCAGCCCTGTCGCAAAATCCGTTCTTAGCGGACGTCTACTACCTATAAACTACCTCCTTGCCAAATTTCATCTTTATACGTCAAGCGGTTTTCGATATTTCGCGATGAGTGAGAGAGTGAGTGACTTTTCGCTTTTATATACTAAAGATAATTGTTATTTTCCTCGCTAGAGAGCTCCGATAAATGCTTGCGATCGCTGCTAATCATAAAGTGCTATAGGGCGAAGCGCGGCCTTCGAGTCTTCGACGCACTATTGATAGGCTCGCGCCCCCCGGCCGGTACCGCCGCGCCGCAACCTCTATGTCCCTGCATTTTAAATCTGTAATATCTTCGAAAATATTCATTTAAATTACATGCTGTAAAGGGCCGTATTGATCTATATTACATGCACAAAGTATTTAAGGTACTTAATTGGATAAGGATTAATACTGTATTGCTTAAAATCGCTTTTTCGTTAATAAGCCATTATTTTCTCGTAAGTAAAGGATAAAAAATGGTTATTGTGGGTTATCCCTAAGAGATAGACATATACCATTGCGGACTTTTTTGTAGACCTTTTGAAGGTGTACAATACTGTAGTACATTATTTTGATCTAGCTCGTAGGGTTCAGCCAGCGTTTGCAATGTAAGCGCAAAAAAATGTGTTTATTTACGACCTTACATTAAAAACCTCTAAAATTATCAGTGTTTCTCGACTATATTATGCATGTATTATACATATAAACCTTCCTCTTGAATCACTCTATCTATTAAAAAAAACCGCATCAAAATCCGTTGCGCAGTTTTAAAGATCTAAGCATACATAGGGACAGACAGACAGCGGGAAGCGACTTTGCTTTATACTATGTAGTGATTTTGCATCGCCAATGCAATTTCGTGTTCGGAGTCCCTGAAAATGTTACAGAAGGCTTACGGTGAATTGACTTTATCAAAAACACGTGCTTATGAGTGGTGGTAAGCGTTCAAAGGCGGTCGAGATGAGATGGAAGATTTGCCTCGCTCTGGTAGGCCATCAATGTCTTCAACTGAAGTTAACATCGCAAAATCCTCATTCAAGTTTGAAAGAGATAGCCGCTGAACTTTCTAAACCATTTTAAATAATCAGTTGGGTACGAAACATGTTGCGGCTCGGCTAGTCCCTCAAGACCTGAATTTTCTCCAAAAACTCAATCGCTTAGAGTCGCTGAGGACATGCTCGAACGAGTCAATTCCGACCTAACATTCATGAAACGCATTGTTACTGGTGGCGAGACATGGTTTTACGAGTTTGACATGCAAACTAGTCATCCAAGCTTCGGAGTGGCGCCTTACAACTGAACCGAAACCGAAAAAACCACGCTAAAGTCGATCAAAAGTCAAAGTCATGTTGACCGTTTTCTTTGACTATCGCGGTGTTGTGCACTCGGAATTCTTGCCGGAAGGTCAAACAGTAAATAAACAATATTATTCGAGGGTTATGCGGCGTTTAAGAGAGCAAATTCGACGAAAAAGCCCAATTTGTGCAAAGAAAATTCTTGGATTTTGTACCACGATAATGCGCCTTCGCACAAGGCCATCATAGTGAACGAATTTTTGACCAAAAACTCATCAAATACGATCGAGCAACCACTTTATTTATCAGATATGGCTCCAGCCGACTTCTTTCTTTTTCCTAAACTCAAGAAACCACTTCGTAGCACCCGTTTTCATTCGGTAGAAGACAAAGGAGAATTCACGGGAGAACTGAATTCAATTCTGGAAATAGCGTTTCAAAAATGTTTTGATGATTGGATTATTCTTTCGGCGTAAGTGTATCGTTTCTGAAGGAGCATACTTTGAAGGCGATAAAATAACTTTGGATGAATAACTAACATTTTGTGTATTATTGATCGTTTCCCGGTACTATCTTGACATAGTATGACCTAATTTTGGGGGCTAATTAAAAAATATATTAAATGCGTCTGGAGACCAAAGCGACTCCTTGCGACGCGACTTCAGCTGATGGCGCGGGGCCAGAGGTACCAGATTAGCAGCGGTGCGGAGGCGAAAAAAGGGAATCTTCTATTATTGATGAAATACTTAATTTATCTAACCTGTCGGTAAGCTCTCAGCTGTCAACATGCGTAGATTCGCTGTTGGATAATTAGTGATTTTGTGCGTTGAATATCAAGTATAATGCTCAGAAACAAAGTAAAAGTGAACTTTATAGAGTGAAAATTGGGTAAAACTGTTTGTGAACTTTAATAATTAATTAGTGATTCAAACAAATGACAGAGAACAAATAAGAAAGTGTCATCTTACTTTTCAAAGTTTTTTCTATCCACCTTCAAACTTTTGATATTATTATTTCAACATCAAAAGGTCATATTTTGACGTTTGGAATTAGTATTGCTAAAATAATAATCCACCACCCTGTTACGAGCGATGATCTACTCTACTCGAGCGCTGGGTAGCTATGTTCTCCCGTTTGACACATAAACATCATTAACAGGATGTTTCATAATTTTATTCTAATGTATTAATTATTTTTCTTTATACCTGTTATGATAGGTAACAAAAAAAAATCGCGCCTAGAGCTATTTCATGTCGGGTACATTGAGTGGACCACCTTTGTAAGACTACTAAAAAGTCACGGTTTTGATGGTGTACATCATCAAAAAATCACAAAAGAACGCAATGCCAGCATATAAGACACAATTGTATGCGACCCTACAGATGTGTTGTGTGACAGTGAACACCCCTGCAGTGTGTCCTCTATGCTCAGGAAGCCACGTCAGGATGCTCAGGATGTCAAGTCTACAAAGAAATTGCTGAAAAAAAATAAAAGTCATGGTTACGATCTCTGCGACGACCTCATCACAGATGAAATACTAAACAAAAAACCCAATAAAAACCAAATCAAATACCTAGAAAAATTATAGTATTTCTATGCTGTCTTTCGACTACTATACTAGGTACCCAAAAATGTGGAAGATATCACAAATATGTATGATAGCGAAGCCAGGAAAACGATCAACCGAACCAAGTTCATACAGACCCAAAAGCCTCCTTCCAATCACATCGAAGGCTTTTGAGAAAATATTTCTACGAAAATTAAGACCAGTCCTTGGCGAGAAAGTGATTATACCATACCATCAGTAGGGAATATGCAATTCTTAAAAATGCCTTGTACTGGTCCATAAAAACATTGTGGTACACTTGTTTAATTTTCTAATACAACACTTACTTTACAATTTAATATTTCATGTAGCGTGTTTTTGGTGAAACGGAACGCAAACTCAAAACGCATCGACCCTCGATAACGCCGGTAGTGACGTCAAATACCATGTGTCAAAGAAACACTTTTATTTGAAAAGTACTTAAAGTTTCACTAAGATTTTATTATAATATTGTTATTGCAATGTTTACTTGAATAAAGGACATGCAATTTGCCAAATTAATATATTAAGGGTAAAATATTAGATGTAAACAAGGCAGATAGAGGTAAATGACGTCACATAACATGTCATGAATGGCCGCGACAGCCGCGACGTTTGAACTGTCGTAGAAAATTGTAGGAGTTTAATATTTTTTTTGAGCGACAAGCAGTAGTTGAACTTAACTTTTAATTATTTTCTTGGGTTGATAGTATTGTATTTTATTGATTTAAGTGAAGAAAAAATTCTATGCATATTCCCTATTCGGATTCCGTGAAAAGCACACAACTGGAGAACAAGTCGTTGGAAAATAAAGAATACTGTTCTGCGGTGATTTTGGATAACCAACTGGCATTCGACAGGGTCTGGCACAAGAGACTTTTGTATAAAATTAAATCTTTTCTACCAAACTCTTTTTACAGGATATTAAAGTCCTACTTAGACCAAAGAAAATTTCAAGTTAAGTACGAGGAAGAACTGTCTGATCTGTACGAAATGAAGGCTTCAGTCCCAAAAGACTCTGTGCTCGGGCTGGTACTCTACTCGATCCTTACTGCAGACTTGCCTAATTCTAATGACGTGGTAAAGGCGACCTATGCAGACGACACTGCATGCCTTGCGAGTGACAAAGATCCAACTCAAGCATCCCAGAAATTACAAGTCCAGTTGGATAAAATTGATCTTTGGCTGAAAAAATGGAGAATACGACCTAGTATAACTAAGTCAGTTCAATTGACTTTCACTCTTCGGAAGGGCGATTGTGCCCCAGTGTACATGGAAAACAAACCACTGCCAAACAGTAACAAAGTAAAATACCTGGGGCTACATCTAGACAGAAGCCTTACCTGGGCCAACCACTTTTACGCCAAGGAAAAGGCAGCATTGATATGAAAAGTCTGGTGGGACGGAGGCTATGTGTGCTTGGACTTGCTGCGCAGCAACACTGCCAATGCGGTCGAGGTGGTGCAGATCAAGCAGGTTGAACATGCGCAAGGTACAAACAGAGAGGTCCAACTTGGAGACCGAGTGTTGTTTCGAGATTACTCAAGAAACAATCCCAAGTGGGTGGCAGGAGAGGTCTCTGAGAGCGCTCTAACCGGAGCAGTGACAAAAACATACAGCGTGGAAAGGTCGCCGACGCGAGAACGGTTAGCAGCACATCATTCTGAGACCCCATTAAAAAAAAATACAGCTGTTTACAATGTCAAAATGTATGGAACAGTTGATTTATTATAAAATAACCGATGAAAAGTTCCTATGTGGGGGGCCCTGAATGATGTACTGAATACGTGGTAACAGTTTTCGCGTCGGGGTTCCTTCCACCCCGTTTATTATGATGTGGGTACACGAACAATAAATCAGTGAACTGTCTTTGTCTTTCTGTTTTTGGCTTTCCTAATGGCCTATAAGCTGTTGCAGAAGCTGTCAGGGCAACTCATTCGCATTGGAAGATAGTATTGTGTAAGCCTAAACATAAACCATGTCAAAAATACTATTAAGGTCAAGGGAGTGTATACCAGCCCTTGAATTGTTGGTTTTTGAACCTACCGAGTTCTGGATGCTGATATAGTTTTTGCCCCATAGGTCTAGGTACATAAGCATGATAGCAGCTAATTCTGCTTCCTGCTGTGAGTATAGGCCAAAATATAGGTTGGCGTGGTACTTTTGTAGCCATTCATTCCAAAGTAAACCTGTTTTTGGAACCAATCAAGTTAGGTAATGGTGGTCAGAAATTCCACCACTTGTCGAGCAAGTGATATGTTTTGTGTTAAAACATGCAGATGGTTTTTTAAATTAAATAAAAGCTAGTGTATGTACAACAACAATATAATGAAGGACCAGCTAACCTTAGCTTCTTCAGGAGTGATGCGATGAACTGTGAAACGTCCTTTCACATCATAGATGAGGCGGAACAGCTCATTGGTCTTCTCAATGGATACAACATCTGCAACAAGTCAACACTGTAAACATATGTTGTTTCAGAACATTACATGCGCTACGGCACCCTAGATGAAAACTCAGCTTCATTCTTTGTTTATTTGTTTGTTTAATAAACAATACTAAATAACCTCTCCGATTAGGATCTTCATGGGGTCTACTAAGGAGCAGGCATTAAATTAAATAATAATGGCTTGTCATTTCAACTATAACTTTGGTGATCGACTTATAAGAGTGCCACTCACCCATGAAACCGGCGGGATAGGTCGGGTCAGTTCTAACTTTGCCGTCCACCTTGATGAGGCGCTGCTTCACGATCTTGAGCACCTCGTTGCCGGTTAGCGCGTACTTCAGCCGGTTGCGCAGAAAAATCACGAGCGGCAGGCACTCGCGCAGCTTGTGGGGCCCGGTCGAGGGCCTCGGCGCGTACACGCCACCCAATTTGTCCAACATCCATGCTTTGGGAGCGGCTAAGCGCTTCAAATGCTTTTTAGGTCCGCGAGCCTAAACATCACAAACAAATTATTGCACCTCGCATGTAAACTTAACCTATACCCTACAAATGAGTCTCTGACTCATTTGTAGGTTTTCTGTGCACGTAGCGTTAAACTGTTGCAAAAATTTCTTCAATAGAAATTCACTTTTAAACATTGGCAACGACATACAAACAATCATAACCTGTATTTGAAAAATATTGAATGATCAAGTATAATTTAACGCTACGCTTTTGATATATGGTATCACATTTGCTAAATTACTTGGCACTTTCACGATTTAAAAGGATTTTTAACTAATTTACACCAAACTCACCATGTTGGACACAAAGTTTAACAAGAAAGAAACGTCAGTCTCAATCTGTCAAACGCAATGTTTCTAAAAAAGAGTTGTTTTTGGTCAACATGAAACAAGGCCTATTGGCACAATCATTGCACGTATTCAGAACATCATTCCGAAGGATTTGATCAAACAAACATTGTGATCACTAAAATGTACAAGGAGGGCTCTGTTAGTATTTTTTAGACTTAACACATCTCTTTTGGGCCTTAAATTCTTTACTATTATGAGTAGTGTTCCCAAAAGATGATGCCGTATCATAAAGTTGATACTCCAGCTGAAAGTTTCCAAGTGTTTATTATGGAAAGAGTTATCCAGAAAGAAATATTAAAAAAATCCGTCACGTCTAGTTTTAGAAAAAATGAGTTTACATGAAAACGATAAAATCTTCTAAAAAAAATAAGAATGACATCGTCCACTTTTTTTAGTTTTGTGGATAACTTTCTTTTACAACGGGCCAACAGTCAGCCTCTAACATTATTTTATGGCAAATCCTTAATAGGTAGTGATCTTCAAGTCTTTAGATCTTGGTAAAAACGGTCATCCTGGCAGTCACTCAAACTTCCTAAGGTTTCAGGGGAGAAACATAAACTTTTGATGAGTAAAACAGTAAAACTTTTCTACAACTTTTACAAAACACTTGAAAACCAAGTTTTATCGTGGTTTGCAAATGGAAATCTGGAAATTCTGAATAAATGTAAATGTGTATACTGTGTACGTAATGCACTTTTTAATGAATCTCTAATGGGTCTTGTCTTGTTATTTTTTAAATTATAAACTGTCCACCAATGTAGGGACATAATCAGAATTTAGTAAACATTATCTGCTATACATTATAATATAGAAACAAGGTATTATTATAGCTAGCCCGTATTGTCCCACTGCTGGGCAAAGGCCTCCCTTCATTCCTTCCAAAGGTCACGATTCTGTGCTACTTATTTCCAATACTCAAGGAAGACATCCAGTTCGTCCCGCCATCTCCTTCGTGGTCTTCCGCGACCCCGTATCCCTGTTTCAGGGCTCCAATTCTGAGCTTTACGGGCCCACAGTTCGTTCGGCATGCGACAGACATGTCCTATCCAGTCCCCTTTAAGTTGGGCAGCCTTTTGAGCCACGTTAACGATTTGCGTTTTGGAGCTCAGTGTAGTGTTTCGTATGTACATGATCTGTTAATTTTACACCTAAGATACTGCGCTCCATAGCACGTTGGCAAACCTTGAGTTTGGACTTTTGGATGTTAGTCAAATACCAAGTTTATGCACCGTAGGTCAAGATGGGAAGAATACACATGTCCATTAGCTTTCGCTTAAGAGACATGGGCAGAGTGCCCTTAAGACACTCCTTCATGGACCAGTAACTCTTCCGGGTATTTTCAGTTAAGTGTAGTTATACGTACATCAAAGACATTCAAATATAACTAGCTATAGACGGGACAAGACCAAGAAACTGACAATTCCAAAACCTGTTACACGTTAGTAACAAGTCGATCAGTCCAGTGCGATACGTCGCCTTGTCAGGTCGCATTCATATGACACAAAGACATTTCAATATTTCCTAGCTATAGACGGGTCATGACGAAGAAAATCGTAATCCAAAACTTGTTACTACTTAGTAACAATTCGTTCTGTCTAGTGTCATCTGAGTCATACGCCCGCTTGTCAGGTAGCATTCGTGTGTCAAAATCGAAAATATTCAGGATGAAAATTATTGTATGACAATATTCCCAATGTCCTCTCTATATGTCTTTTAAATCTCTTTGACGTACATCAATTATTTGTGTCGAAAAAATTAACATGAAACTACAACCCCCAATTGGGGTGGCAGAAAAATATGATTTGACAGTAACAAAAAATACGACGTCATGTAATAGCCATTTTTTTTGTTCCGTGCATGATAGAATATCCGCACACACGTGGGGACCCCGATTTAGGACGACCAGGCCTGTCTCCAGAGCCCAGTTCTGCACCATCCTTCCCCGCGCGTCTGTGCAACGAGAACCCCCAAGCCAAGTTCTTGGCATTGAAGTTCTCGAGCACAAGCACGGGGATGGAATGGCTTCCGATACGAAACTCAACTCCCTTAGGGAGTTGTGGAACTCGGCGAGAGTTTGGCTCGGGGAGAAGCAGACTCGCGACGACGATCTCCCCGAACCGTGCTGCTACGCACCCCTGACCCCTCCTGACACTCTCATGGGTCGATGTACCGGCGGCCGCTGACGAAATTATGGCCACTGAGCTGGTAAGGTCCTCCACCTAGTCATCCCTGGGCGGGACAAAGTACGGCTCAGCGACCACGGCGATGTTAAGAGTTCCTCCCTATCAATTTCGCGGTCTAGAAACAGAAGATACTACTTTTTTCACCGCAAATTTCTCAATAACCATAGGGTTTCTGGTTTTTTTTTATGCACTGTTATATATACACTTGGGAGCAATAAAATCGCACACCCCTTGTAATTTGGTTTATCAGTTTTTTTTCTTAAATCTAACGATATTGAGTACAAATTATTAGGCCAAATTAAAGCATACAAGCTTAGCTTTAAAAAGACACAAAATTAAAATCATTGATCTTCACGTAACTGACAAAAACCAATCGCACACCAAATTCCCCAAATTCACGCGTTTGCGTTGTCACTACTTGCACCCTTACCCGCAGGTAGCAAAAGGTCGATTTTTATGGATTTTTAATCAGTTGCTTACCGAAGGTCAACATGATAACATCTCTACTGGAAGCATACGGATTTACTGGAAAATTATGGATACCACGCCTGCAGAAGCCGCTCAAGTTATTGCCTTGCTCGAAGCAGGCCATAATCAAAGTGAAGTTGCTCGACAGCAAAATTTGAGCCGCTACTCTGTTCGTCGTGTATACCAGAGGTTCCAAGAGATCAGTGGCTACATGCGGCGCCCAGGATCTAGCCGGCGATGCAGAACATCAGGGCGTGAAGACCGCTTTCTTGTGACAAGGGTTTTGAAAAATCGGCAACTGAACGCGATTCAACTGGGATAACAGCTTCGAAAAGTTCACAATGTCAGTAAAAGTCGGGTGGACAGTTAGAAGAAGACTGGGTGAAGCAGGAATGACTTCACATCGCCCAGCAAATGGTCCCAAATTGACCACAGCTCACCGACAAGCCTGGCTACAATTTGCTAGGGAACACTTAAATTGGACGTATGACCAATGGCGCCTGTTTTGTTCTCTGATTTTGGGTCTACAGAAAGTCGTGAGAGTGATTTTCACAATGCTGCATAAGCGAAAGTGTGGCTTTTGGAGGTGGATCGTGTATGTTTTTGGATGGCATAATGTTGGACACTAACCTATACCTCACTGGAGCGAATATCGGCCTGAGATCGAGCGAGTTGACGACTGCACGATACGTCGAAGACGTTCTCGAAGAACATGGGAGGCCACTTGCGTGGTTTATGGGAGAAGATTTTCTCTTAATGCACGACAACGCCAGACCCCATGGCGCTAGAACAGTTTGCGACTACATGAAAGACGTTGGAATCACTGCGATGAAGTAGCCAGCTCGAAGTCCTGATCTCAATCCGATTGACAATGTCTGGGATGAGCTAAAAAGAAGAGTTCGAGAAAGAAGCCCTGCTCCTACGCGCCTCCAAGTACTACAATTTGCCAGAACTTCATCTTGCAGAGGAGTGGAACACTATACCATAAGATTTCATGGTAAAATTAATACGGTTCATGAAAAATCGAATAAGAGATTTAATTAAGGCTAGGGAAGGGAAAACACCTTATTGATAAACAATTTGATCAAGAATTTTGAGTTTGATTTTCATTCTTTCGAAATGCGAAATTGGGTAATTTTACCCGTATGTTGGGTTTAGTGCCCTAAACCCTCTTATGGGTATTTTTTATCATTGTGTTTGGTATCATTAGAAAGGTACTGAAGTAAATTTTTGTTTCAATATTTATTCACATTCATGAAAAAAAACTGCCTTAACCGAAAAAAGTCAAGGTGTGCGATTTTATTGCTCTCAAGTGTAGTATATAGCTATAGACGGGACAAGACCAAGAAACTGACAATTCCAAAACCTGTTACAAATTAGTAACAAGTCTATCAGCGCAGTGTGATACGTCGCCTTGTCAGGTCGTATTCTTATGACACAAAGACATTTAAATATATCCGACCTATAGACGGGTCATGACGAAGAAAATCGTAATCCAAAACTTGTTACTACTACAATTCGTTCTGTCTAGTGTAATCTGTGTCATACGCCCGCTTGTCAGGTAGCATTCGTGTCAAAATCGAAAATATTCAGGATGAAAATTATTGTATGACAATACTCCCAATGAGAGGACATTGGGAGTATTGTCATACAATAATTTTCATCTATATGTGTTTTAAATCGCTTTGTATATCACCAATATATCTAGTAAGTAACGGTTACAGGGCGTCCAAAAATTCTTCAAAAATTTTGATAACCACTCAACATAAATTAGGAAAAATCAAAATCAAACATACGTTTTTATTTAAGCACGAAACACCAGGTTTTTCAATAGCTTTTTTGGCTAACTGGTAATGAATTATAATCTGAAAAAAATCGTACATACTGGGCATATAGGTAGTATATTCGTAAGTCTACGATTTTTCATTTTTAAATAATTTAATTAATGCTTTATAAAATGTTCACACTGAAAATACCCGATAAAATAGTGCGCAAAACCGTCGTCAACTCGTAAGAATATGTTGAAAATATCAATAAATATGAAATATTATAAAACTTAAGGTGTTTCAAAGTCAATTTTTTTTATTTTTTTTACTACTTAATTGATTGTAATAAAATATTTAAATAGTGCCTTATAAGCCGATGCGCTTACTCGTTGTATTTAGTCGCGCCCGAGGGTTACTCGACGACACACATCGGACCTGTGTCACTGTGATGGCCGCTCCCGTTGTAAATTACTTGCGATACGTACGTGATTTTATACTACGTCTGCCTAGGCAGTATTTTTTATTAAACTTATGCTTAGTGATATTATTGGTGATTTGTTAATGTTATTCATCCATATTAGTGTATTGTACTAATAGTAAAAAAGTGGTTGATTTAAAAAAAATCCCTGATTCCAGGAAAGCACGGTCTATGGACATTCGTATTAATTAACGTCGAAAAGGACGTTAAAATAAAAAAAAATAGTTAAAATTATCTATACTTCTTATAATAATGAAATTAGTAAGAATCTTGTTTTTTTTTTCACCTGAAATGAGAAAAGACGTAGAATAATTTAATTTTTGGTTACATAAACCCTTGCCTATGTAAAGTGATGGTTGTTGACGTTGTAAATAACATTAAAAAATATGCAGCATAAATGCTTTTGCTTATAATACGGTTACGGACCAAGATTGTTTGCTCCCGCTGCACTGCATGAGACTACGCACACTACGATCGTTAACGATATTTCGAACGCTGACACGCACACATTTCACCGAAATTACCTAAACTAGAGTACTGCCACGAAATTGATAGGGAGTCTTAATCAACCAATGCGCCATGCTCAGGAGCAACTGATCCTGAGCGCAGACGCAGTGTTTGATATTCGCCTGGAGAAGGGTTAATGGGGCCGTTATTGGCACTCAATTTCAGCCCCCTCCCGGGCCCCCTGTGACGGCCCCGCTGCCGAAGTTGCAGCAGTGACGATGGTGTCGGCAGCGGCAGCGACAGTGGCGGCGGCTGCGGCGTGGCGAAACAAGCCGCGGTCATGTGACCGGGCTGGCTGCAGCGGAAGCAGAGGCCGCTGCGGTCCACCTCCGAGGTGCACTGGACTGACACGTGGTGTCCCACATGACAGCGGAAGCACCTCAAAGGCCTGGGCTCCTTCAGCTTCACCTGCGCTGACACCTAGCCCACCAGGGGCCTTCGGCCCTCCACGGTTTTCCTCGCCGCCGTCACAGGACAGCTCACCGTAATGGTTCACTTGTCCGTAAGCTCCGGACGTAAAGTGCCTGCCTTGACTTGCTCGGCAGGGCACCCACCGATCCTGGTGACGGCGGCCACCACATCCTCCTCGGTCACCGAGTCGTCCAAACCCAGGATGCGCAAGTCTGCTCATCTAACGGGCCTGGACACTCGGGCCTCGTCCGCATTTAGGGACGCTCTGGGCTTTTCAGCCAGAGCGTCAGCGGATGAGCCACTGGTTTCACCGGGGATCTCCAACAAGCGAGCTCCTGTTGCGGTAACTTTAAGCCGGAGGCCCCCGATGATCCCGAGATCGATCGTCGCCTTCGCCTTTGCGAGCACGGCGGCTCGCAGCTTGTGCCGGCGCTTCTGCTCCTCATTCCTGGCCTTTTTGGCCGCCTTTCGCCCCTTCTTTTTTGCCCCGGCCACCTGCCACCCAGCTTCGGCCGCGGGAGGCTTAGGGGGTGGAGGGGGTGGCAGCGACGGATGACTAACCGCTGGCGCTGGCGATGGCACATTCGCCACCCGCGCAGCCGCCTTGCCCTTCTTCTGGGCCACCGCCTTGCCCTGCTTCTGAGCCACCACCTTATTAGCCGGCTCCGGTTTCGCCGGAGCCGGCTTTTCGGGGGCCGACGCAGCCCCGCCGGAGAGCTGGCTGGACGACCCTGGTCCGGAACCGGCAGCCGCAGCAGCCGCATATGTGGCCCTCGGGGCCGGGGGCGCCTTGTTTGCCGCCAGGGGGGGGGCGCAGGACAATGCCCTCCAGGACGGTGAACCGCGCCTGGAAGGCAGCCAGCTCCTGCCGAACAAGGTTCAGAACCTGGTTCTCCACCGACACGGACTGGCTTGGCCGCTGCTGGCCGCCATTTATCGCCTCGAGGTAGCCAGACTTACAGTACAGACTGGCCAGGTCCGCTCGGAGCTTTTCATTCTTCTCTTGGAGAAGCTCCGTGGCGGCCGTCAGGCGAGCGACCTCCGCCCGCAATTTTGCCACTTCGCCTGGCGGAGGCCCCGCATATGTGGCCTCCGCTTCCACCATTATGGAGGCGGAAGCCGCAGGTATGGCCCTTTGTTTAGAAGATGGCTACTTCTTATAGGCCACACCCTTTAACGCGGCTTCTACCGCCTTCGCAAACCCTGGCCTTACGCTCCGCTTCGGAGCCATCAGCTGCGCCCACCTCGTAACCAGAGGAGCCCGAACGGACCACCCCGGGACCGGCCACCCCCGGGTGACGCCCCTCCTCGGCAAACCATACCGATCTCTCTGTTGCTGGAAACCCCTCCCCTTGCCTCGAATCCCGCCACGCTTGCTGGTGGGGATCTTGCGGGCCGAGGCCAGCTCACCTTCGGAGGACGACCCACAGTCGCCTTCCGATCTGGACTGCTTGTGGAAGAACTTGCTGTCCTCCGCAGCAGTCTCGGACCTCTCGCAGCTCTCCCCGAGCCTCCCGCGCTCACATCACTGGATGCGGCGCCGGACTCCGACCCCGCAACCCCCCTCTCCTCAACCTTATCGGCAGTTTGTTTGTTTATTTTATCTTCCATTTTATTCTCACCAGTATAGGGGAAATAAAAGTCCATCCGGGCAGTGCCCCCTGTACCTAGGATAAGCCATTTTACATTTATATCCCGCCAGAGGGTTGGCTGGTACCCTGGCGGGGAACGCACTAACGACTGATTATCCATAGGAACCCATCAGCCATACATCTCCCCGCGGTGCGCCGCCACTTGAGATTCGGGGTGACTTTTTAACAGACTTCAAAATAAAAATATGAACATCCGAATTGGAAACCTCCTTCCCAATTCGGATGTTCATATTTTTATTTATTTTATAGAGGTTTTCTACCTCGTGGTCCGGGCGGTTAAGCCAAGACCCTCGGTCCCGATCGAAGCCGCGAGACGTATTCCACGACACTTCGATGATGGGATTACGATATCGACGGCTCAGAGGCAGAGTAAGTGCACACCGAGCCCGCCCTTGCTCTTCCGCTGTGCCCTCTGCTTTTAGGGTCACGCGGAACAACGCCCCGTTGGTCAAAATTGATCCCCCCCCTGTCAGAATATTAGCCACCGACAGTAACATTCCCCGAAGAATAAAGAATCTCTTCCCATTCCTCGAGCAAGGACACTGCCCGCGCCCACGGTGCACCGGCCCAGCAGCTGCCGTTCCTCCCAACGTATAGAGAGGGACTGGCAGCCATCAGGCACACGAGGAGGAATTATTACAATGCACCACACAAACAGACACTTCAATTTTATTTATGCGTTTAGATTATGATGTAACAAACCAGGGATGGGCAAGTGGAAAAAAATAATATCCCAAAAGACTAGTGGTTATATCGCCACTACCAAACCAAACGAAAAAAGTTAATACGTTCTCTTTCATTGACTGGTCGAAATACTCGAAATTGAGGTTAATATTTCAGGTTATCTTTCATCAAAACAGAAACAGGAGCAAGTTTAAATAATATGTACATATAGTAAAGGGCGTTTACATTTAATGGATTCTTCTTCTGAAAATAGTTTTGCTTGGACTGATACTACAAGTGACAGTTTTCATAGCATCAATAGCACCTCAATGTGAGTACCTACCTTACCGTACCTTGAACCAATAGACGTATTTCATGAAGTATTGTATTTGTTTTGTGGGATATATCTTTACGTTAGAGTTTTATATAGTATACACCTTCGTTATAAGTTCTTAAAGAGTATGCTGTTGCAGCTGCACTGTAAAGAACTCCATGAATGTCTTCACCTTTTGCTAAAAACTATCTACATCTATCAGAATCTCTGAATGCATTCAACTGCGAGTAACTGCATTCAGTGTTTTTTGCAACTGAGAAATTGAAAGAATGAAAGTTACAAATCATTTTGTATTTTGTTCACTAATCAATTTTGATCAACCTACAACCTGATTTGCAATTATTATCAGCAAATACAGTCATCACACAGGCATATAATTTAAATATGCTATGATAGTTTTAAAGGAACCATTACTAATAGACTGTTACGATTTACTGGTAGAATGTACCAGGAACAAATAATTAATACTGTAACAAGTCATGTATGTACTTACATTCAATGCAAATAAATTATTTATATTCTAAGCAAGTTCCTTTTCCCTACTTATAAGTAAGTATAGTAAAATGCAGAAGTTTACACATATTCAAATTTAATTTTTCAGGGCTGCAGATATTATCAATGGAAATTCCAATGACAACTTTTCTACTATTAATGGAAAAAAAACAAAAGACAAGAAATCTAAAAAAAAGATATGTGATGAATCAGTTAGTTTAGAAACTGATGTAGTTGTTAAGGAAGAAAAAGCATATTTTGAAGCTAAAAATAATAGTACTGTAAAAAAAAAAAAAATTAAATTAGAACCAGACAGTGAAAATGAATTAGGCAAAAAGAAAAAGGAAATTAGAAACTTTGAGACTAACGGAGACCAAAATGATTCACAAGAATCAATGTCCTATGATGAAACCTACCTCAACATGAAGGTAAAACAAGAAGACGCATCAGCTTCATGTTCTACAAAACATAAAAAGAAAAAACGAAAACGAACTACAAGTATGGATTCATCAACATCTCCATTTAAAAGTCATGAAAACGATTGTAACACTGAAATTAATGATGATAATGTTATTCTTAAAGAAGAAACTGAAAATGACACAGATATTAGTAATGTTAAGAAAAAGAAGAAGAAGTCGAAAAAACGACACAATAGTGACAATCAGCATCCAGACATTGACGAAAAAATGGACATAGAAGAAACAGTTGTAAACCAAAATAGCAAAGACAACTATACAGACAGCTTCATAACAGAAACATCATTACAGGAAGAAAGTGAGGAAAGTGGTTGTGATGAAATATCTGCAATAAAATGTGATGATAGTCATTCTCCTCATACTATTTCATTCATCAACAAAAGTGTTGATGAAGAAAACACGACAGTAAATCACAATAATAGTTTAAACATAAGTACTAAGCTAGCCGGTAGTGTAACAGAGCATGATTCTAATAAAAAATTAGAAGCAGCAAAGCATCGAAAACAGCGAATTTCCGAAAGAATTCGTTTTGAGGATGATGAAGATGATACAAATACAGAGTCTAGTCATATAGAACATGAGAGTAATTCTGAAAATAATAAAAAGTCATTAAAATTACAACATTTCATAAAAACTTATCCTAATTTGAAACTGCTTCCCCAAACATTTCACAGCAATACAAATCTTACCCAATATGACGAAATATGGATTTTGAAGTGTCCGAAAGAGATTAACATTAAAGATTTTGATAACACAACCTTAAATATCCATGGAAAATGCAAGATTAAAGTTGCTGGGCAAACTTATGAAGGTAGTGCTGAAGAAGAACAATCAGACACTATATCATTGCTGACAATGGAACAAAATAAATATAAAATCAGGAATGTACCACTAAATGGGATCATCAATTTACGTAAGAGAATCCCTAAAGCACATTTCCGAGATGACAACATTATGGTGAACAATCAGACAAATTTTATACCACTACCTGAAACAAAATGTCGCCATCCTCTTTTTGGCTCTAATTATAAGAAGGCCTTAAAAATACCTGCAGCCATAGCAGAGCGTTTAAATGTGCAGGGCACTGAAGATACTTTGGTAAGGACTGCAAAGAGAAAGAAGAAGAAAGACAAAAAAGAAAGAAATGCATCAGAGCAAGTTGATGCCCAAGCACAAAGTGACATTACAATGAAGACAGAGCCAGAGCTCCCTGTAGAAACAGGAGAAAAGAAAAAAAAGAAACGCAAAATGATAGATGATGAGGTATCTGCACCAAAAAAAGCGAAGCGAATTAAACATGATCCAGACTCTGCAGAAGCTTGGGAGTCAGAGAAAGCAATAGAAGAAAACCTTTTTAACTTTTAATAAAACTGTATTATATTACTTTTTGTTTCATTTATTTATGCCCCTTTTGGTTCTGTAATCCAAGCCATTAGATAGATTGTTAAAATTGGTTGAGAATATGACTGTCATGAAAACTTTACTCACGCATTCCAATTTTAACTAGAAAATTGAGCACATTGAATTTCGCGGGCTACCTTGGCGCTTCCCTCTATCCTCTGAACATCATGATTTGATTTGATCACTCAAACTCAACTCAAAGCATTTATTTCAATTAGACCATTACAGGCACTTTTGAAAGTCACAGAAAAAACAAAGAGCGAAGCTATAGTCACAGACACAAGGCATAGTAACTTGTGAAAGTACTGTAGTTGCCCATTCCAAGGCGTATATCTCTATGGAGAAGAATGGGCAAGAAACTCCATGGACACTCTTTTCAATCAAAATATTGTTACAAAATCTTGGTTACATCATTCATGTGGATACTATACATTTATGTGAGAACGATGTATAAAGAAGTGCAAGCTAAGAGTGTCCAGAGTAAAAAGATCATATTATTATACTGTTCAAAAATAAACCATGGCAGCTAAGAGATGACCAGTCCCTACTGACAGCGACCGTTCACGAACATGACGCATGGATCAGCACCATTCAACTCAACCATTTTGAAGGGAACCGAATGATCCGACACACCCGCCACCATCAGCGAGACATTTAAGTGAGCATGACATTCTCTCAACCGTCAGGACAAATTCGAGTCAATGAAAGGTAACCAAATGTAAATGGTAGCTTCACAGTATATAGTACTCACATAATTATGTGCTATGCAATTATATAATACTAAGAGATTTGAATCTATACAACGCAAGGATATTTTTACAATCTTCTGCAGCTTCCACAATAACTTCATGGTAATCAATTAGTTTGCCCCTATGGTTGTGGAGCAGGACCAGCATTGAGCCAAGCATTTCTATCATCAATGTAATCCCCCAACTTATAATATGCTTGCCTACATAGTGTGCATTTAATACAAGATTTAAATTTCAACTCATTCAGTTGTAGAATGTGGGGAGGTATTTTGTTGTAACATTTTAAACAGTACCCCATGAAAGATGAGTCTACTTTAGCTAGCCTGTAACCTGGCTGAACTAGTTGATCCCTGTTTCTAGAACTATAGCGGTGTCTGTCACCTCTTTTACTAAATAAATGCAGATTTTTTCTAACGTACATGATGTTTTCATATATGTATTGATAAGGTATTGTCATGATGTTAATTTACTTAAACAGTTCTCTTAGAGAATCGCGCCTACGTTGATCATATATGGCTCTGATGGCTGATTGATGATTATTAAAGTAAAATAAATAGAGGCATATAAATGTAATAATATAAATTTAATTATATTATAGACATTTACAAGGAAAAATTATTTAGAGAAGTGACATCTGCATTCTCTTCTAGAGCGTAAGCTATATCGGTCCTTGTACTCACCATTAGATATGCAAGGGCTCCAACCGCTTCTCTATAAGGAAACGAATTGTCTCCTCCAGCATCTTCTCTCAATTCGGAGTCTTTGACTATAGGTGTAGCAGCAGCCTTACTATTCTGCATACAAAATTTTTCAAGTACCTTCTTAGTATAGGCACCTTGATGTATTTTGATAAGTACAATCTTCCTCTTTCTTTATTTCAAGTCCAAGGAAGTAGGTAGGTAATAGGATTTTTTATTACTTTGGGCTTTTATTTTAAAACGCTTCTTTAAATTCTCGAGAAAATCATCGATTAGTGCCTGTGATGTGCCAGCAATTATGCCATCGTCAACATATAGGGCTAGAAGTAGCCTGCTTTCTCCCTTTTTCATAGAGAATATACAAGGATCTTCTCCTTGTTTGAACCTATTTTCTAGAAGAAAGCCTTTGATGTAATTGTTCCAACACAATGGTGCTTGTTTAAGTCCATATAAACGTTTCAATTTGCATACTTTGCTAGTTCCATCGTTGGCATCGTTATAACCGTCTGGCTGTTTGACGTAAATTTCTTCCATTTAAACTTTTGAGCTCATTTTTGCGACGGGGCTAAATGTTTTCTCATAGTCAACGCCTTTCTTTTGAGAATAACCAACGGCTACTAGTCTGGCTTTGTAACTCTCGATATTTCCGTTCGAATTTCGTTTGATCTTGTAAATCCATTTAGTTGAAATGGCTTTGCGTCCTTTGGGCAATGGCACTAAGTTCCAAGTTTCGTTATCTTTCAGAGAACTCATTTCATCATCCATAGCATTGCGCCATTTATTTTTATCAACAGATTTCATCGCATCTTTGAACGTCTTTGGTTCTTCTTCATGATCATAGACCTTTTCAACACAATTAAGAACAAATTCATCAAATCGATCAGGCGCGAAAGTCATTCTATGTTGAACTTGTTCATGCGGTAAAATACTTCCCGTTGATGAAGTGCTGTCGACATCAGAGTCAGACTCAGCAGTATCAAAATTAGCAGAGTCATTAATTGGATCAATCGGTATATTATTTGATTCTTCTTCAGGTATGACAGGCTCTGTTTCTATTGAGGGTATTGGTACAACAAAACTATTTTTGTCAACCTTAGGTGCCTCCACTGCTGTCCGATTTATAGGTTTTTCTATGAGAGGATTCATCAAAAAACACATCTCTTGATCTGATAAGCCTATAATTTTCTTTAGACCATAGGTATTCGATAGCCATCATCTCCATCATATCCGATTAGTATACTTACCTTTTTCGGCTTTCTTACAAAGTTTCTTACGTCTTTGTTTCGGTACGTGTGCATAACACGTCGATCCAATAATCCTCAAGTGTTTGATGCCTGGTTTCTTTCCAAAAAATAACTCGAAAGGTGACTTTCCCACAACGGTTGTCGGTCCCGTTCGATTTAGTATATAGACAGAAGTATTAATTAATTCCGCCCAAAGACCTTGTGGTATTACGTCATGAGCATGCATCATAGCCCTAGCAGTTTCAACTATAGCCTGTTATCTCGTTCCGAGCATCCATTTTGTTCTGGCGTGTAAGGCATAGTGAAACGCTGTTTTATACCATTCTGTCTAAGTGTATTGCATACCTGCTCATTATCAAATTCTCCTCCTTTATCGCTTAGGAAGTTTTGTACAACATGTCCAGCGGTTCTTATCTCAGCTAGAAACTGTTTAAGTTTGCTGTGAACTTCGCTTTTGTTTTTCATGAAGTAGACATGACGATATCGAGAGTAGTCGTCTTTGAAAAGAACAAAGTATCGAAATTTAGAAATTGAGTGCATAAAAGGTCCACAAACATCAGAGTGAATAAGCTCTCCAGGCTTCGTCGCTCGTTCTTGTGTTCCGAATTTCAACCTGTGAGCTTTGCCATTTATACAACCTTCACATAATACAGTTATGCAGTCCAATTTTATGTTAAATTCCTTTTCTACTACCTTTTTTACGTGTCTTTTATTCTGATGTCCTAAACGTTCATGATACAATTGTAACGATTGTGAATTTGTGACAAGATTTACTTCTTGCTTTGGTGTGACAATTTTAACATTAAGTTTATAAAGCCCACCAAGCTTTCTTCGCTTCCCGTTAACTATTTCTTTACCGTTTTGTTTCAATGTACATGATTCTGTGCGGGATTCGAATGTACTATTCTGTAGTTTGTCTTGAGCAGCAAGAACTGAAAATAAATTTCTTTGTAATGCTGGAATATACCATACATCTTTTAAAAGAAGCGGTTTGAATCGTCCATTTACTTCAGCATTGAGACGTATTGTTCCTTTGCCAATAGCGTTGATCGTCTGTCCAGATGCTGTAGTGACAGTGTGATTATTTTGAAAATATTCAAAGCTTTCAAATAAGTCAGGCCTATTCGTAACATGACTTGTTGCGCCATTGTCTACGTACGAACAGGTTTTATCTGCTTCTGTTGTATCTTCAACTGACATAATTGTTAAATTCATGTTGTTCACACTACTGGTCGAATTCTTTGGTGGTCTCCCGTCGGAAATCCATTTATGACATTTCTTAACAATGTGACCGACCTGTCCGCAATATTTACACTTTAAATGCATTTTGCTAAAGTTGTTCTTACTCTTCTCAGATTTGACTACAAGAGCTTTCACATTAGTACTACACTCTGCTTTACTTATTAGCGCTCTTTCATAGGCACATAACTGTATCGTCAGGTTCTCAATGTTCCTATCCTGTTTTGCCATCAAAAGCCAACTTGACTTAAATGCAAAAAACTGTTCCGGAAGTGTATCCAGTATCTTGCAAATTAGTAGGATTACTGGTAACTCATTTCCTTCTAATTCAGTATTCAAGTATAAGTCGTAGAATAAAGATTTTACTGCAGATATATGTATGGTCATGTCATGCTCAGGATCTTTTTGGTAGCTGAAGAACTTCATGCATAAGTCGTAGCTCTTATCTTCTGTAGCTCCGTCGTAAAGCCTAGCAAGTTCATCCCACATATCCTTTGCTGTGCTGAATCTCATCACCTTGTGCAGCATAACCTCAGTCATATTTGATGAAAGTACTAACTGTGCAGTGTTATCTAACATTTCAAAATTATTTGACTCCTTTTTAAATTTGTCCAAAATTTCGGGTGTGGCCAATTTTCCTGGATGAGTAGGCATTTTAATTGTACCCTTTATGACATCCATTGTGCCTGGATAACTTTTAAGCAATCGTGTTATCATGAATTTCCATGTTTGCCAATTCTGTCCATCCAATTTGTTAATTTCGATCTTTGCCCCAGCTACAGATTGCATGATGTCGATCGTAAATTATACTTATAGAATACAGTTCGACTTTTATGTAAAATTCAAGTTTCTTACTTTTATCGTGTTATCCACCCATAGAATTTAGCCTCAGGCAACTCAGCGCTCTGCTACCATATTAAAATAAAATAAATAGAGGCATATAAATACAATAATAAAATTTAATTATATTATAGACATTTACAAGGAAAAATTATTTAAAGAAGTGACATCTGCATTTTCTTCTTTTTTAAGGTTTCATAGCTTCACCTTCAAAGAGTTTTGATATTATTATACAAACTCTAACACTTTTCTGCAGAATAAAATATAGATTCGATGTCTGCAGCCCGTCCCCATAGTAAGATACCGTATGACATAATACTATGAAAATAACTAAAATAGATTTGCCTCGCGGGAAGCAAGAAAACAGTTTTATCGACAAATTCTAGTTTCTCTTGATTCGGGTTTAGGTAGAGCAAATCTTATGCACATCGTTTTTTTCCCATTTAATACTAAATTATTA
Organism: Noctua pronuba; assembly: GCA_905220335.1. Classification (NCBI taxonomy): domain Eukaryota; kingdom Metazoa; phylum Arthropoda; class Insecta; order Lepidoptera; family Noctuidae; genus Noctua; species Noctua pronuba. Next base: position 18,987,670 of record LR999896.1, read on the forward strand.
GCGGTGAACCAACTATGGACCCGCAGTAGGGCGTTATTTACGTCGTCAAGATTTGTGGCACGTCTGTTTATCTTAAATATTAAAGAAGTATCGTCAGCAAACAACACCATTTGTGGTTGGTTTTTAAATAAATGGGGTAAATCATTAATATAGACTAAAAAGAGGAAAGGACCTAATATCGAAACTTGTGGTACACCCATACTTACTTTTAAACCCATTGAATTGACACCATTTATTTGTACTTGCTGATGTCTATCGTTTAAATACGATTTCACTAAACTGAGCGCAAGTTTCCCTAAACCGTAATGTTCAAGTTTTAACAGCAAGGTTTCGTGGTTAACGCAATCAAATGCTTTCGAGAGGTCACAGAAGATTCCTATGGCATCTTGTGCCTCTTCCCACGCAGTAAATATGTGTTTTAATAAGGTGACACCGGTAAAAGATTAAATCAACAATTTAAAAACAAAGTAATTAAAATAAACCGTATGACCAGTCCCAACTGACAGCGCCCGTTCACGAACATGACGCATGGATCATACTCCCGCGCAAGCTTTGCGAACCGCAACTTACTTGTTCGCTAGAGATAGGCACTTAAGCGCAGGCCACACCGTTAGCTACCGAGGCGGGCGATGCTCTTTTCGTCCTTCGTTTCGGCTCTTTCGTCGTTCGCGGTGTGAGCCAAAGTATGAAAAGTGGTGAAACGATGCCTCTCCCGCCTAGCTCGCTCACTCGCTAGCTGGCGGTGTGGCCTGCGCTTGACTCAAAACAGCAAAGAGATAGAAAGCGCGCGATATTAGTTTTCAGTATATTTTTTTGGCATTACGAAAGTAAGCGAGATAGACATACGACTTTCCGAATCGAAATCGAATTGAAGCGTTGGTGAATAGCTAAGTACAGCACGCTAGCAATAATGACATCATCCGTCGTGGTCTTGGCACCGCTGGGATGCCAGTTGTTTTAGAATCCAGTGACTTGGCACGCGATTATGATAAGAGACCAGACGGTATAACTATTATAGTCATACCGTCTTGGAAGTTGGGTAGACCTTTGGTGTGGAATTTATTAGAAAAAAAAGGAAAGGATTTATCAGAATTTGAACAATATTGAGTGTACATACCTACATATCTTTTGTGAAAACTATCTACAGGCAAAATTCGTATATTTTAAGAGCATGTCGAATGTTCAATAATTATATGGTGTGCCAGGATGTTGAGATTGACTCATTTACAAATAGTGTCCAGACAAAAAAAAAAAACTAACTTTTTTATTGACAGAGCCTACAGAGCACTTGTCTTAATGCTCAGGGACCTCTGCAAAGAGTATAATAATAATAAGGGAGGACTTCTGTTTAGGGTTTGTTTACATTTGACAACAAACAAATATGGCGGCGCGGAGCACATGACGTTCAACCAATCAGCGCGTGAGCTGCAATCCGTCGCAAGTCGCAAACCATTTCACAATTTGACGGTTTCACTTCAGTAGATTATAATCTACCGAAAAATAACGCGTTAAATTGTAAGCAGTATGCTACGGTTCATAATCTTTCGACAGTTTACAAATTCGCGAGATACGGTGACATTATACCATAATTTGGGACAGAGCACTTTCCAGAGATATCACAAGCGAGTTTTATGATCCAAAATAATCTGTGGTCTAAAACAAAACACATGTTTTGAAGGTCGCTTTGAGGTGACAACTGTCAAAACAATACCGATAAGATTTTAAAATCTTGTAGAATATGCGTTCTTTATTATTATTAATTATTCATAAACACTAAACAGTAGTTTATAATCTTGCAAATAAATCGAAATTTGTAGTAATAGATGCCGCATCAAAGTGACCTCTTTAAAATCTTTTACAACAGTTTAAAAAAGTAATCACAGGTAAGAATGTTTTTTTTGTTTGCTAAAGATGATTTATTATCCCTATACAATAATTTTCGGCTAATGTCTCGTACGTTCTGATTTGTTGATTATGTAAGCTATAATGAATACTAATGTTTAGATACCTATTTGGTCTAAGGTATAGCCTTACGTGCACAAGGTGTTTTGTACTTATGTGCCTATAATGATTTTAGGTAATATCATATTTATTTGCATTCTGTTGTATAATTTAAAATACTTCATATGTAGTTAACGCCCAATCACGTTGATAAATACTTTAGATTAATACTTGTTTCGTGTTTCTGAATAATTGTGTAGCCAGTTCATTACTTCATTATTATAAAACCAAAAGCCGCCGCCGTATCTCTCTGTCTGTCTGAACGAGTTACACCATAAACTGCCAAATGGATACTAGTGAAAATAACATATAAAAACAATGGGACTAAATAAAAGATGGACAAAACCTTAATAAGGCTTAATAAGAGATGGATAAAGGATGAACAACTTGGAAAAAACAGATGTGTCAGTAGCGGATGTTTTAAGTAAAGGGAAGCACAGTCAGAGCTCACTGAATCACTAATAACTATTTTGCTGCAGTTGGTGCCGATTTGGCCAATAATAGACTATCTTGAACTAAAACAAATAAAAAGGATCTTAGCAAACATTTGAATTTAAATAATCAACCCCTGCATTTGTTTATGCTCTTCCCCACAGATGAGAGCGAAGATAAACGCATTATCTCCAGTATTAAAAATAATGGTTAGTCGGGAAGGGATGGTATAACAACAAAGTTTAAAAAAAAAAGTGGTTAATGCCATTGTTACGGGCAATTTGATAAATCCGGGCACTATTCATAATGGCCGGTCTGTATTCATAATGCCCGACTCAATTGGGCAATGTGATTAAAACAGCATGATTAATCGCTTTTCCCGGCCATTATGAATAATGCCCACCCTATCTTGGGCAAAGTAATAAAATAGGTGAACTATTAGGATAAATCACGTTTTTTACTAAATATCATTTAATTACAATACAGTCGACGAAGCCCCGCTGCGCGGGGCTCCTATTTCTGTCTGCAGGGTTTAAAGGAACCTAACTAACCGAACCTCGGGGTGCCCCTGACGTCGACCGTCTAGGGTTAGGGTTTCTGTCAGCATCTGTGATTGTTTGCGGGGTTTATGCTTATAGAAAACAAAATTCATTTATTTTCCCTTTTTTTAGAAACTTCCGGAGCAATTATGCTAAAAATTATGAATTGTTTGTCAAATAATACGTTATTAAATAAAAGTTTATCGGATAATTATAAGTGAAATATTTGGTAAACTTGTTGTTGTAGAATGATGAAATGACAAATAATGTTTTTGCTAATCGTTGCTTGTAAAGTAAAAAAAATTGAATTAATGTGTGGTGAACTGACTGGTCACCAGGGAATTATTCATACTGCCCGGTCCAAGTGATAAATTCAAGCTATCTCAAACACTGACTTATTACATGGACCACGGGCCGTCGGGTATTATTAATAATGGCCGGTCAAAGTGATAAATTAATCACTTTGCCCGACATTCTTGGGCATTATTAATAATGGCCGGTCCTTATTAATAATTCCCAGTTAATCACGTTGCCCGTAACACCATTATAAAACAAGTTATTAGTATTTGTAATACCTGTTTTGAAAGTACTGTAGTTGCCCATTCCAAGGCGTAGATCTCTATGGAGAAGAATGGGCAAGAAACTCCATGCACACTCTTTTCAATCAAACATTTTTACAAGGTCTTGGTTACATCATTCATGTTGAGATAATACATATATGTGAGAACGATGTAGACAGACATGCACATTAAGAGCGTCCAGAGTAAAAGTATAGATCAACAATTTAAAAACAAAGTAGTTAAAATAAACTATGGCAGCTAAGAGACGACCGTTCACGAACATGACGCATGGATCTGCACCATTCAACTCAACCATTTTGAAGGGAACTAAATGATCCGACACACCCGCCACCATCAGCGAGACATTTGAGTGAGCATGACATTCTCTCAACCGCCAGGGCAAATTCGAGTCAATGAATGATAACTAAATGTAAATGGTAGCTTTACAGTACATAGTATTCACACATGCGCTATGCAATTATATAATACTAAGTGATTGAATCTATACTGTGCTGGAATATATGGGAATTCGAGGTATACTGCTGGCTCTATTTAGGGATTATTTAAGTAACCGCAAACAGAGTGTCAAGATCAAAGATGAATATAGCCAAGAGGTCGATATGGTAAACGGAGTCCCACAGGGAAGCGTGCTAGGCCTAACGTTCTTTTTGGTCTACATCAATGATTTATGTGACCTTTTTATGAACAAGGGACAAATTATAAAATTTGCCGATGACACAGTTTTATTATATTTCATAAAACTATATAACAAACTATATATATTTACACAACAAAATTTAAAAAACAAAGAAACTAAAACAATTTTTAACAAAAAAATGTTTTTAATCTGTATATATTTATATAATACTAGCTGACCCACGCAACTTCGTCTGCGTCACTTAGAGGTATGAAAAATAGATAGTAGCCGATTCTCAGACCTACTCAATATGCTCACAAAATTTCATGAGAATCGGTCAAGCCGTTTCGGAGGAGTACGGGAACGAAAACTGTGACACGAGAATTTTATATATATATATTAGATATAAAAGAAAGACGTGTTAGTTACACTATTTATAACTCAAGAATGGCTGAACCGATTTGGCTGAAAATTGGTGGGGAGGTAGCTTAGAACCAGGAGATGGACATAGGATACATGGTAGGTAGGGTAGGTAGGTAGGTAGGTAGGGTAGGTAGGTAGGGTGGTAGGGTAGGTAGGTAGGGAGGTAGGTAGGGTAGGTAGGTAGGTAGGGTAGGTAGGTAGGGTAGGTAGGTAGGTAGGGTAGGTAGGTAGGTAGGGTAGGTAGGTAGGTAGGGTAGGTAGGTAGGGTAGGTAGGTAGGTAGGGTAGGTAGGTAGGTAGGGAGGTAGGTAGGGTAGGGAAAGGTGCATTGCAACGCATGCCGGGCACAGCTAGTTATATTTATAATAATAAGGGTAAACTTTTTTATTTAATTTGATTATTATTTTAAAACTCTGAACATAAAGTAGTCTTATCTTTTAGTTTATTTGTTGAGACATTAAAAGATTATACATAACCTAAAGTTTATTCTTAACCTTATCTGCATCGGTCAAATTTACAAGTCAAATATTTAATGTTCAATCCCAATAACCTGTCTAAGTTTTTGATATATCTATACTAATTATAAACAGGAAAAATTTGATTGTAAATTTGTATGTAGGGGGTAATCTCCGGAACTAATGATCCATTTCTAAAAAGTCTTTCACTGGCAGAAAGCTACATTATTCGTGGGTGCTATAGGCTATAAATTATATTTATATCATGCATATTAGCCGAGCTATCACTAATTTTGTAGACAAAGTTGCGGGCGAAGTGCTACTCCCATATATTCCTGGTAATCGTCATCATCATCCACAGCCCGTCTTCACCCACTGCTGGGTATAAGCCTCTCTTTGCTTGTGCCGAGCTCCATGTGTTGCCAGTCTCATCCAGGATCCTTAAATTTACATTCAATATAAAATTTCCAAGGATGAATTAAAAAATAATCAGATCAGTTTGCAGCTGTTCCCAAAGACATTCAAATATCTATGATCGATAGACTAGACAAGACGAAGAAAATCATAATCCAATACTTGTTACTACTTGGTAACAAATCGTCAGGTAGCATTCGTGTGTCAATATCGAAACAGTTCGGGATCAAAATTTTTGTATGAAAATATTCCCAATGTCCGCTCTATAAGTCTTTGGCCAAAGGGCTGTTCCACACATTTAGGCTGTGTAGACATGGGACTGTTGTTTCTTTTAAACATGACACTATTATCCTGTCATTTCCAAACGACTAGGCAGAGGTGTAACTAATAGTACACCCACATTGCACCAGTTATGATTTTTTAGTCCCATTTAATATGGGGCGAGACTTTAAGGACTAAGTGCGGAAACCAAATCCCTTAACATAGAATAACATAGAACATATGGGGCGAGCCTATTGCATCAACCGGGCACAAATCTAGACTCCTTGGCTACTACTGAGAAATTATTGATGGAAAAACCCAATAAAACTTTGCTTGACCTGGGAATCAAACCCAGGACTTCATCTTAAAGATAGAACTCTTTAAAATTATGGTGAAAACTGCATCCTAAGTAAGCAATTTAGAGGAATCAAGCAAATAGACAAACACAAAAACTTCTTTGTTTTACACCATTTCGGTAATACATTCAGTAAACTTGAATTAAATGTTCAAAACAAGATAAAATTGTAAAATCTTAATACCTTATCTTTATCCATTTGACATTGTTACATATCCTAAGACGCGAATGTATAAATCAAGGTATTATCTATATACACTGGTCAGCAAATAAACTGAGCCACCCGCTACCTAGGAACTCTGATTCGATTTTCTCAAAAAGTATAAAACTTACCTACAACTATCAAAGTTGTACCTACAAAAAGTGCGTTTCATGGTGATTAAAATGACTACAAATTAATTCGAAAGCACCGTCAACTCACATTGTAATCAAGCAACAAACACAATGCTAACGATTTGCTCTGTTTTCACCAGAGTTTGAAATTAGCGTTCTTTTTCTCTACAATGAGGGTAGTCGGATATTTCTTATCATTTCTTTAGTTTTTGTCCATCGTTTGCTCAGACGCGTGTGTTTTTGCTACTTTTTTCGATTAATAATGGATACAACACCTAAGGAAGCAGCTCAAGTTGTAGCATTACTTCAAGCAGGCATTGCGCAACGTGAAGTCGCTCGAAGGCTTCGAATCAGCAGATCTTCGGTGCAACGAGTTTACAGACGATACCTAGAGACTGGAGCATTTGATCGCCGTCCAGGTACGGGCAGACCTAGGGCTACATCAGCAGCAGATGATCGTTATATCCACCTTACTGTTCTGCGAAATCGCCACCTCAACGCAGTTCAAGTCCAACAAAGTCTGCGTGACGAACGCCAAGTGGTCATAAGTTCAGATACCGTTAGAAGGAGACTTGCTGAACGGAACCTGACCCCAAAAAGAGCTGCAACAGGCCCAGCATTAACGGTAGCACACCGTCGAGCACGACTTGAATTTGCTCGAGAGCATAGGGATTGGACATTAGAGCAGTGGAGTAATGTACTCTTCACTGATGAGACCAGGGTGAGTCTACATGGAAGTGATCGACGTCAGAGAGTATATCGTCGCCCTGGAGAACGTTATTCTCAGTATTGCATCGAGGAAACTGTTGCTTATGGAGGAGGATCTGTAATGGTCTGGGGCGGTATCTCGTTAACAGCACATACAGCGTTAGTTTTCATCGAACCGACGGGCCGTACACGTGGACTGACTTCTCATCGCTACATTACTGAAATCCTCGCAGACCATGTGGTACCTTACGCAGGATGGGTTGGGTTTAGAATCGCGTCCTCTGAATTCGACGATTCTGTCACTGTGGGGGGGTCAAGGGGGTTTATCTGAAGCGCCCCCATGCGATTTTAGCTGCCGGAAATATTTAAAATTATTTTCTAAAAATATTGGTAAATCACTAACTAAACGTTAAACAGAATGAATATTTAACTAAAGTCTAACGTTTTTGACGTTACATCTGTCAAAATCATCTCAAAATGCGTAATAAATATTATTATGAATAAATATAATATGATTTTGAATGAAATATCGAAAAGACACTTTTTTTAAAATGGTGGAAGCTATAAATTATGTTTATAAATTAAAGTGTGTTTCGTGTTTCATTGAGTGCAAGAGCGAGCGAAGCGAGCTCGGGACCTGGGGCACCCCGACTCGGACAGGTTAGGTTAGAAGGGGATGGCGGGGTCGAGTGAGCGAGCGAAGCGAACGATTAGACCCCGCCATCCCCTTCGTGGTTATTTTTTTTGTAAACCATTCAGAAGTAGGAGCCCCGCGAAGCGGGGCTCCGGCGATCGGGCTTCCCTCGACTTCGCCACGTTGACTGGCAACAACTAACTCAACTCTCTCCCCAGTAAATCAAGTTTATAATGTCAAAAATTTAATTAAAAAATTAAGCAAACATAACACCAAATGAGTTTTTAAAAATTCATGAAAAAAAACTATTCGGCTCCGGCTGGGGGGGAAGTGGGGGGTGACACTACAACTCCCCCCCTCCCCCTCCCACCTCCCACACCTCCCAATTCGGAGGACGCGATTCTAAACCTTACCCCGCAGGATATATCGGACAGGATATGCAATTGAAGCATGATAATGCACGGCCTCATGTTGCTCATGTGGTGACCCAGTATCTACGCGACGTCAGCATTTGTACGATGGACTGGCTAGCTCGAAGCCCGGACTTGAATCCGATAGAACACTTATGGGATGAGCTGAAACGTCGGGTTCGAGCCCGGGTACCTGCTCCAACAAGGCTTCCAGAGCTGCGAATCGCAATTGAAGAGGAGTGGAATACAATTCCTCAAGATTTTATCGTCAGGCTTGTAAGGTCGATGAATACAAGGATGCTGGCAGTTATAGCAAGGGGAGAGAATACGGAATATTGATCAAAAACTTTTTTTTGATTTTATCTTTGTTTTTGGCTTTAATTTTTTTTTTCACTTTATCATTACTAACGATTGTCACGACTGGAAAACGACTCTTCTTTGTAAAATCCTTAATAAACACTGAAATATTGATTAAACCCAATGAGTTTCCTTTCATTTTAATCACCATGAAACGCACTTTCTGTAGGTACAACTTTGATAATTGTAGGTTTTTTAGTTTTTGAGAAAATCGAATTAGAGTGCCTAGGTAGCGGGTGGCTCGGTTTATTTGCTGTCCAGTGTATATGTTACGTGCAATTTGATAAGTCCGGGCACTATTCATAATGGCCGGTCTGTATTCATAATGCCCGACTCAATTGGGCAATGTGATTAAAACATCATGATTAATCACTTTTCCCGGCCATTATGAATAATGCCCACCCTATCTTGGGCAAAGTAACAAAATAGGTGAACTATTAGGATATATCACGTTTCTACTAAATATCACTTAATTACAATACAGTCGACGAAGCCCCGCTGCGCGGGGCTCCTATTTCTGTCTGCAGGGTTTAAAGGAACCCAACTAACCGAACCTCGGGGTGAACCTGACGTCGACCGTCTAGGGTTAGGGTTTCTGTCAGCATCTGTGTTTGTTTGGGGGGGTTTATGCTTATAGAAAACAAAATTCATTTATTTTCTCTTTTTTTAGAAAAGTCCAGAGCAATTATGCTAAAAATTATGAATTGTTTGTTAAATAATACGTTATTAAATAAAAGTTTATCGGATAATTATTTTGCTAAGTGAAATATTTGGTAAACTTGTTGTAGAATGATGAAATGACAATGTTTTTGCCAATCGTTGCTTGTAAAGTAAAAAAAATTGAATTAATGTTTGGTGAACTGACTGGTCACCAGGGAATTATTCATACTGCCCGGTCCAAGTGATAAATTCAAGCTATCTCAAACACTGACTTATTACATGGACCACGGGCCGTCGGGTATTATTACTAATGGCCGGTCAAAGTGATAAATTAATCACTTTGCCCGACGTTTTTGGGCATTATTAATAACGGCCGGTCCTTATTAATAATGCCCAGTTAATCACGTTGCCCGTAACATATATAAAAATCAATTGCTGTTCGTTAGTCTCGCTAAAACTCAGAAACGGCTCCGATTTTGATGAAATTTTACACAGTTGTTCTACAAAGGTCAGTGATGGTTTATAAGGTAGTAGGTAGGTAGTAGGTAGGTGGTAGGTAGTTGGGAGGTAGGTGATAGGAAGGTGTTAGGTATTAAGTAGGTAGGTAATTGGGTAGTAGGACGTAGGGAAAAGTGCATTGCAACACATGCCGGGGCAGCTAGTATTATGTTATAAATGTAAGCAAATATTTAAACGATAAAATATAAAGTATACAGAATCCTATGTAGGTATCAATAATCCGTAATATGGTATGATTGGATTTAGTTTGGATATAAGTTTGGCTATTTAAAGCTTCCTCTCTCCTAATATATTTTCTTGGGATATTTTTAAATGCACATCTTTATAATTTTTCAGCACACTAGGTAACTCCACTAATTAACTGAATGCCTACCAGAAAAATGAATGCTGTGCAAAAAAAACCAATTGATTAACAAAAAGTGTCCTACAAAAAAAACTAAAAAATCACACAAAACGAGATGACCGTTTTTATCGAATTCAGACCAAAAATACGAATTGTTTATCAAAAATACTAACTTGCACTCTAAATTGTACAATCTTACTACGGAATTTCTAAAACTGATATCTAAAGGTACAATGTCTCAATAAAGTAAGTTTCCATTATCAATAAAAACGCTTTTGAGTTAGTTTTACGTATTTATTTTGAAATTTCATGAAATTAAAATATTCTCCTAAAAAGTAAATATGTTGTGCTACAAAAGTTAGTGACAGAAACGAATCGCTGCAAAACCGACTCCACGTAGTCTTGTTTGCCCTACCCCTAGAGTGTAATTCAAGCCCGCGTAGGCGCGGAGGGGCGAGGCGGCCCGCGAGCTGAAGAGCAGGTGGTTTTAACGCTCGCCGCCGCGGCTGAGGCTGGCCGGCTGAAGCCGGCCAGCAAGCCGAAGCTGCGGTGGTGAACGTAAAACCCATCTGCGACGATAAGCTCGCGTGGGACCGTCGAAGCCCCGCAGCACCGGAGCCGTGACAGAAACCAAACGTGTTTTGTGTACTTAATTACTGATTAAATTGGGTTTTATTTAGAATAAACGATGTTCCTAAAAGTAAATTAGGTGATGGTTTTCCTTAAAAAAGTTTTAATATGTTTGTTAAACTAAGGAATTGTTAGATATACTATTTTGATAATAGTTATTCGTTCAGTAAAACACTTCTGCAAATACCATTAAACAATATATTTAATTTGATTTATTTAGTGTGCATAATTTGTGTGCAAGTCAGTATTTTTGGTTTAACTTTGAAATATTTTGTTTGAAAAAAGGGAATATTCAGATATCGATTTAAATCCTATTTTCCTATAATCCTATTTACCTATTTTCTTTTTGTTGTGCCCGACAGGGTCCATAATGATCACAATTTTTTAATTTACCACCTAAGACACATTGTGGAATGCAAATATAGTATTGAGTATTATTAAGAGCAAAAACATGGGTATGGGATATAAATAGCATAACAAATCAAGCATTCTCAGTGGCAACATGGCTTGATAACAATTTGCTAACCTTGAACGGTCAAAAACCATGTACATCTCCTTCAGCACATCACTTAAAACTCAGCCTCCAGCAAACACTATGGATATAAAAATACATACCTAAATGTCAGAACATACTAACATGTAACTGTTACAGTGTTAAGAATACCACCTCCACTAAATATCTGTGGAAATGAAACAGCGGAGCTAGAGTTTAATTTAAAGTAAATATATTGAAAACTATCAAAAATATAAGTGAACGTCATTGTTGGCACAGAACAGTGAAGAAGGAAACAAACTTGCACGTCTAGGCTAGTTACACTTAGTTGAACTAGATGGCGCTACTTGTACTTCACAGGCTTGTGTTCATTTATTTACTACATCCTCCCTTGAACATAAGCCCATTTTTCTAGAGAAGTAGTCGAGCTTGACTTGTGGAGTCGCTTTGGTGAGGACATCAGCAACCATCTCTCCAGTGTTGACATATTCCACCTCAATCTCCTATTTACATATATTCTGCCGAACAAAATGGTGCCGGACATCTATGTGCTTGGTTCTGGAATTATACGCATCGTTTCCTGAAAGTTTAATACAACTCTAATTATCGCAATAAATACGTATAGTATGATGCTTGAGATGTGGCCAAAATTGGTCTTGCAGTTGTTTTAGCCATAATGCTTCTTGCGTGCATGCCGATAAAGACATGTATTCCGCCTCTGTTGTTGACAGTGCAACAGTAGGTTGCTTTGAGCTCCAAGATATTGATCCTCCCTGAAATATAAAAGTATATCCTGTGCAGGACCTTCTGTCATCTTCAGAGTTAGCCCAATCGGCGTCACAATAGGCATGAACGATTTCTTCATCTCCACATTGTTTGTAAGACTAACTGTACTTTTCGGTACCTCTTAGATATCTCATTACTCGTTTCAAAGTTACCCAATCTTTCATTTCATTTTTTAAGTAACTTCATAACTGATATCTGGTCTTGTCCCTTGAGATAAATATAACAGACATCCAATAACTTCTTGGTAAGGAATATTTCTCAATATTGCATTTTCTTAACTAGATTCATCCGGAGTTGGTCCTTACAACTCTGTACTCTGTGTACAGTCACGAGCATTAATATGTATACACGCAGCAACTTTTAAATGTGATTGTCTCCTACTGTATTGATTAACGTTTTACGTTTTCATAAACATAGTATTTTAGAAGCCATACTATTACGAAATAGGTCTTAGTTAAAAGTAAAAACCGTTAGTTTACGAGAAAATCGTATATGAATCTTGCTAACTGTGTACATATTAGTGATCGTGACTGTACTTGCTCCCAACGTTAATGAAACTGGTTCTATATTCCGATACGTCATAGTAAGTGTTGAATTTAAATTCTCTTGACTTTCTTCTATGAAAATAACATCTCTACTCTTCATTTTTTTTTTTTTTTTTCATGTCTAATAATCTGTATCCTTTGGTATTTTCACAATATCCAACAAACCTCATTTCAGTAGATTTTGAGTCCCATTTTTGTCTCTGTTGTTTCGGTACATGAACCATGGCTTTGCATCCAAATATTTTCATGTGGCAAATATTAGGTTTCTTGGTTGACCACTTTTCTTCTGGTGTCATGTCATTAAGAACTCGAGATGGGGATATATTTATGGTGTAGGCTGCTGTTGACACAGCCTCGGCCCAATAGGTTTTTGGCAACTTTGCATCACTGAGCATGCACTTGGCGCGTTCTGCTAGAGATCGGTTCTTTCTCTCACTCAAACCGTTCTGTTCAGGTGTGTACGGCGTCGTAGTTTGATGCTTGATGCCGGAGTCTGAAAGATACTTCATAAAAACTTTATTACAGTATTCAATACCTTTATCTGTACGAATAATCTTTATCTTCTGATTCAACTCATTTTCTACTTCACATTTGAAGCTTATAAAATATTTTGCCCCTCTCATTGATGGACATTCCATCGGGCCACAAAGGTCAGAGTGAATGACCTCAAGAAGTGATGTTGCTCGTGATCCTTCATTTTTAAAACGTAATCTAGTTTGTTTACCTTGTATACATGGAATACATGATTTAATATCATTTTTTGCAATTTTCATCCCTTCAGTACAAGTTTCTAACTTCTTTACATCAACATAATTCAGGTGTCCCATTCTACATACATTCTATTCCTTACATCCTTGGCAGCGTCAACGGTTTCCTTGTTGTCAGGATCCACACACGACCACAAATTTTCGTGCTCTAAGTAGGTTTTGACAGCGAATTTCCACGTATTATAATTGTCCCTTCCGGTCAGTTTAATAATATGCACGGTTTTTATCAACATTGCTTCGGAAACTGATAGGTTTTATATGTGAAATACGCTGAAAAAGAAATAACCGGGCGGGCGACCTAACCACACTTTATTTTTCACGGTATATTACTTTTCGGAACTAAACTTCTAACTTTTCACAAAAAACTGTTTCCAATTATTATGAAATAGGCCCATAACCTGTGGAAATGAAACAGCGGAGCTAGAGTTTAATTTAAAGTAAATATATTGAAAACTATCAAAAATATAAGTGAACGTCATGGTTGGCACATAACAGTGAAGAAGGAAACAAAAGCACGTCTAGGCTAGTTACACTTAGTTGAACTAGATGGCGCTACTTGTACTTCACAGGCTTGTGTTCATTTATTTACTGCAATATCTCGGTGTTGTTGTTGATCAGTATCTAAACTGGAAAGAACAAGCCAAAAAACGAAGTGCCCGTATACAAAAACTTATATATGTCACTGGAAGATTTATAACAAGATCCGCAAGTTTATAAAGGAGAATGAGCATCCTGGTCTACCTACTCAACAGTAATGTAACATACGTCGTTTAAAAGGTTATTGTGTGTACTTCATTTTGTTATATGGCCGTTAAGGTGTAGGCAGTGGGGTTCCAGAGATATTTCCCAAAAACAGTTAAAGCAAAATAATTACGCCGAATAGAACAATAATGCAAATCTTCATTAACTATAGCTACATAAGTGACCAGCAACCGTGTCGAACTGACGGAGCACACTCTGAAGAGGGTGGGGGAAGGGGAAGGGGGGGACCACCCCACGAATTTCGACACGTGCGCTTTGTTGGAAAGAGCCAGCAGTGCAAGCGCAGATCACATTCGCTTGTTGTTAAGTACTGTGTATTCCTTCGTCATTTTGTATTTATTTATTTATATTCCCAACAGCAGAAAAGTTCACATGCTTTCACATTTCAACTTTTACATACCGCAGATTGCTCGCGTTTGTAATAAACACTTGATGAATCAAGACTGGGCCATGTTAGTAAATGACAACAACGTGTCTCAAGATTTTACTAATGATACTTGATATAATATCAATTTATAAAACGGCACTGGAAAACCCTTCACCCGTGTTCAGTTTTGATTTGGATATTATCGATGACAATGACTTGCGTCACTGGAGTGGACTTACGACCTCTGAGTTTCGATTAGTGCGCGAGCAAACCCCGTCATTACTAGAGCAGTCGAATAAGCCTAACATGGTTTTAGGCGGTTATCTAATGAAACTTCGTACTGGCGAAGCGAACGAACGTTTAGCGTCATTATTGAAAATATCGCGACGAACATTCGAACGCCAATTAGTAACAGAGAATTATTAGCAGACTTTGTGCCATTACACTTGGGGATCGATCACATAACTAGAAAAGAAGCTCTGACTAAAATCTTATTAATACCAAATGCATTTTATAGATCCTGCAAACTAAACTAATATCGGTATGTGATGGAACATAATATAAATATATTCAAAAAGTAGCAATTTCCTTTTTCAACGGCAGAGTTATTGTTTGCTCAAGTATAGAAATCTATTAAAACCGTTCCTTATTGTGCGTAGTAATGGCTACATCATTGATGTAACGCCCTTACGCAGCAACTAAATCCAAGCATTATGAGTAGTCTCGTTAAAGACGAAAGTCCATTCAATTGTTTTTTTTTTCAATGAACGACGTATTCGTGCTGGATCGTGGCTTCAGGGATGCCCTACCCGATATAGAAGCATGCGGCTACGAAGCACATACAAGCCACCCAGCAAAGAAAGAAACAATTCACAACTATCTACTGCTTAAGCAAATAAATCGCGCATTATAACTATCATTCGCTGGGTAGTGGAAGTATTGAACGGAAGGTTCAAACGGGATTTTAAATTCCTACGCATTGACAATTTCAATAAATCAGTAGCGCATTTGTTCGACTGTCTTTCACTTGCCAATAAATGATAATGCCTATGCCGACTAGATTATAAATATAATTCACGAAAGGATAGAATTGGAAAACAACTTGGCAAAGTATGTCATTCAAAAAAACTTAAATCACCAGAGGGTCGCATTTGTCCCTATGGCAGCAAACATACCTGAATTTGAAGATTTACCTCAGTTGGAAGACTAAAATCTTATTCTCATTGCATTGGGCACACACCATATTTAAATAGCCAGATCATACTGTGCTGAACATTTAAATGATGATAGTATTTACACAATAGAAGTTTACAGGGACTATAACCTCCAGGATTTGAATGAATTCGGAATAGAAGTAGAAACTGGTATATGTCTCTACTGAGGGCACGGATCCAGTCGCGTTATAGCAAAGCTAAGCAGTAGATACTACGCGTATATATGAATAAATAGAGATGCAAAAGGACGAGAAGCGTTTAAATATTATTATTGCACGTGTTTGACGGGACGTTGCACAATCGGTACATGTGCACATATGATATCGATTTTATGGTATTTGTGTTAGACCCGGCAACAAGATGGCTTTACACCGCCTGCGGCCCATCTCAGTCATGTCTTACTAGACGCCAGTCTTCTATAAATGTAAAGAATAATAAATAAATAGGTTTTGTATAAATATCTTTGTTAGTTATTTTTGTAAATCTCCCATAGATTTCGGCATAAAAGCTATCCGTAATTTGATCAACTACTTATTAACTAATAATACCCATAGATGGCGTTAGTGTTGAGTAGGTAGACCAACTCCCATACAGTTTTGCCCATTCTCCTTTCCTAGGAAATTTATTTTGTTAGAATCTTCAGTGCTATATTAGGTTAGGTTAGTGTACGAGCAAACCCGTTCAATATCAAATGTATCAATTTTATGCTGACATCGACATGCAGCGAATGAATAAAATATACAATTTTAAGTCAACGATCAGTAGTCGCATAACACCATTTGGGCTAACAACAAAAGACTCATTCGCCGCGAGTCGATCAGTTTTGAGTGTTCTTTCAATACACGATTTCAATCATTCCATCAGACTATCATTCAAATGTACCTTACATGTAAAACATTTAAATGTACCCGTACAGTTAGGTTTAAAATAATACAATTTATCTCGCGAGTTTATAAATTTCCTAGGAAATTTATAAACTTGCGGATCTTGTTATCTTCCGGTGACATAAACATCTAAGAAATACTCAGAAGTGCTTGTACAATGCAATTCTACTGTTTACTGTGTATTACTCACTTTGCCAGTCTATTGTAAGCTACTGTCTAACTATCTGAGGTGGTACATCAAAAACTGCTTTACTGGTGGTAGCAAGAAAGAGAGAAAGAGCTCAACGTGCTACGTGTTACTCAAGGTAATGTGTTTTAAAAACTACAAGTCCTACCGATCTATTATATAAGGACAATAATGTAAATTCTGTATGGAAACTATTTATCCGGCTTTTAATTATTGCACAAAACAAAATGAAGCCTGACTCTGGGTTTAGGCGAATGTTGAATGTAGTTTATAATACTCCCAAAAGTAAGACTAAGTTTGCTCAAACCTTTCCAAATTATCTTGGCCCCAGTCAATAAAATAAGCAAAAACGTAACTAAGCTGTCGCGAATGTAAAAAGTCTATTGATGAGTTTCTTAAAAACCTAGATTACTGTCTGAAGTTTAAAATATTTTGAGATGATACAATGTGACACACACGCGCACGCATGCACCCACGAACATAAAGAATGTAAAAAGACCCTTAACGAAGCCGAAAAGTACTTGTTCTCCCCGTCATTGCGATATTTTTTTTGTTCTAGACCATACCTGGGAACCTTCTTGTTACGGAGATATTGGGGGTCAAAGTTCGAACTTTTTCACGTTTTTTTTAAATACGTGTTTTTAATGTAGAATATTTACTTTAAAGTTTTTACACATCGCCACGACCCCCGTACTATTCAACCCATCCATCAGTACAATGTTTTGAGTCCTACCGAAAAACGTGATTTTTCACCCCAAAAAAAAGTCTTCCCAGCAATAATTTTTGCGTAAAGTTACTTAGTTTGATGTACCTAGGTACTTTATGCTTGGTTGACAGCTTCGTGAAGGGTCATGTCAGAAGTCATGTGCACGGCCCTGGTATGTATCGATAGTCCTTTACCATGAATACCTACGCGTACTGTTTTGTTTTTGAGGTTTTTAGAGACGGTTTTGCACTCATACACACCTGGCACTCTCAATGTTCCGTCCGTATTGGGTATACTTTTCAGTTTAGGGAGGCTATCAATAAATAAACGGGGGTAATATTAACGACAAGTATGTTGTGCTTGTGAAACAAGCAATTCGCCAATGGGCCTGTGGGAAAAAGAAATTTTTGGTTTTCTGATCTACGTCTACTCTTGCTTTAGTAATTAACTACCTACCGATGACAACTGTTGTACTTGTGGAATTGTGGTTGTGAAGTCAAAATGTTATCTAGGTAGGTATGTGCTGTACGTCGCCCGCTTCTCGCTACTTGTTGTCACAGTAATGCGGTTTTATTACTCTCTATTCGATTGTATTTCTCTTGGAGCGTTACTATTTTAATAGGAATCTAGATTAGCACATTTATTACTAGCAACTAGCTAGTGCTCTTTGTTCAGTATTCCTATTGTTACAACGTCGATGTTATTAACAGCATGTGAATTGGTAGTCAAAATGTTTTGTTGTTTGTCAAGATTTACTTTTCGGCAGAGAGAGGTAAATAATGTGATTATTTAATTTCATATATTTTTTGCCAATACCATCGTTCAATGGTAGGAAGTTAATTATAGTATCTTAATAAAATTGTTGTTTCGCAATATTGTAACACTTAGGTTACCTTTTCGCACCTTGGGCGAAGCGCCAGGGTGACCCGAGAAATTCAGATTTTCTTAAGTTTTTTGCAATTTGTAGGTCAGGTTGTTGAACAAATATGATTGGCGACTATTTCATAAAAAGTCATTGGATAGATTAAATTAACTTAAAGTTAAGTTAAGTTATATATATAGAAGATAATTTTAATGATAATAATTCTGTAAATACATACTTATGTATTACGGTTACAGCCGCAAATCATATTTGGCGCTTTCACCTTTGAATTTCGCGGGCTACCCTGGCGCTTTCACCTTAAGCTAAAATAATACATACTTGCATGCACGTAAGAAGAAGACATGCTGCGCCGACCCCAAATAAAATGGGATAAGGGTAGGAGAATGATGAAAGTGCCGGGAAACCATCAATAATACACAAAATGCAAGTTATTCATCCAAAGTTATTTTATCGCCTTCAAAGTATGCTCCTTCAGAAACGTTACACTTACGCCAACGAATAATCCAATCGTCAAAACATTTCTAAACGCTTTTTCCGGAATTGAGTTCAGTCCTCGCCGCGAATTCTCCTTTATGTCTTCTAGCGAATGAAAACGGTTGCCACGAATTGGTAATTTGAGTTTAGGAAAAAAAAAGTAGTCGGCTGGAGCTATATCTGGTGAATAAGGTGGTTGTCCGATGGTATTTGTTGAGTTTTTGGTCAAAACTTCGTTCACTATGATGACCTTGTGCGAAGGCGCATAATCTCTATCTTGGTGCAAAATCCGAGAATTTTCTATCCATAAATCTGGCCTTTTTCGTCGAATTTGCTCTCTTAAACGCCGAATAACGCTCAAATAATATTCTTCATTTACTATTTGACCTTCCGGCAAGAATTCCGATCCGCAAAACACCGCGATAGTCAAAGAAAACGGTCAACATGACTTTGACTGTTGATCGACTTTGGTGTGATTTTTTCGGTTTCGGTTCAGTTGGATGGGGTACTCTACATAAATACGAAAAACTTTATTCCGACAGTCACAAATCCGAATTTTAAAATACCGATTTTCATAATTCCGAATGGTTCAAAATTCCTAATATGACAATTCCGATTTATCATTTATCCTATTTTTATAATTCCTATTTATCGATATTCCTAACGTTCATAATTACTATTCTTAAAATACCGAGTTTCAAGAGATCGAACAACAAAAAGTCCGACTTAATGATAATACGAAACATCAAAAATACGAATTCCGATTATTAAAATACCGATTAATTAGAATTCCGAAATAAAAACGCCTTATAAAAGTGAATATCAAGACAAATAAATTAATAAACACATAACCAACAATAGAGGGGATCTGATCCGTTAATGGTCACTATTAGCTAACTTAACCCAAATGATTCACTAACAATAGATGGTACCCGAATCAATCAAAACATCAATAATTATAAAACAGTTTATTTCTCTGTAAGAAGCGTGCAACAATGCAAACAAGCATACACCATGCATGCAACAAGCTTGCAGCATGCAATAATGCAAACAAGCATACACCATACATGCAGAAAGCATTCAGCATGCAAACAAGCATGCAAGATACATGCAGCAAACATGCAGCATGCAAGCAAGCATGCAGCATGCAAGCAAGCATGCAGCATGCAAGCAAGCATGCAGCATGCAAGCGAGCATGCAACAGGCAGCAGACATGGTTTTTGTCACGGCTCCGGCGCTGCGGCGCTCCGGCTTATTATCGCAGATGTGTTTTAAGCTTACCACCGCAGCTTCGGCTTGTTGGCCGGCTTCGCCGGCCAACCTCAGCCGCGGCGGCGAGCGTTAAAACCACCTGCTCTTCAGCTCGCGGACCGTCTCGCCCCTCCGCGCCTACGCGGTTTTAAATTACACTCTAGGGGTAGGGCAGACAAGACTACGTGGAGTCGGTTTTGCAGCGATTCGTTTCTGTCACTTACTTTTGTAGCTCATCCTTTTGACTTTTTAAGACAATGTTTTAATTTTAAGGTTAAATATGAAATTGATCATCTTTTTTCATTTGAAGATTATGCCAAGTGTGTTATGCCAAATATCACAATCAGAAACTTAATTTTAGCAGTTTATTCGAAGTATTGAAAATCGGAATGTCGTTTTTCGGACCGACAGCCCATCGAGCATTTGATTCTTCGGTCGTATGAAAATCGGAAACCAAACAAATCGGATTTACGATTTTCGGTAAAATGTATTTCGTATTTTTAAATAATAGAGATTTTAATTCTTAGGTATTATGAAATTCGGACTTTTGAAAATCGGAACATCGAAATTCGGAATAAAATATTTCGGAGTATTTGGGTGTTCCCAGTTGGAAGGCGCCACTCCGCAGGTTGTTGACTAGTTTGCATGTCAAACTCGTAAACCCACGTCTCGTCACCAGTAACAATGCGGTTCATCAGTGGCGTAGCGTGGGGTTTTGCCACCCGGGGCCAACTGTTATTTTGGCCACCCCCTCTAATTTCATAATTAGTCAAGAAACGTAAGAAAGAGTCAAAATACAAAACATTTTTTAAAATTATTTAAAAATGTTACTCTATAAGTTTATTTTACAAAGTAAAATCTTTTTATACACAATTTCGTTCAAGAAAGGAGGTGTCTGATGAGATGACGCGTAATAAAGAGTTAGATAGGTATGGTAGAGGAAGACGTACTGCGCCGATCCCTAATGAATTGGTACAAGAAGGGCAAGAGAATGATGATGATCATTTGTTCGTATGTGTGTATGTAGGTTTGTCATGTTCAATTGTTAATATAGCTAATATTTAGTGTATAAGGTTTGCCGTTCAGAAAATTAACAAAAACAGCGAGCTCAAAACATTTTAGCACATCGGATAAGTTACATTTTATTTTAACTGTTCGTATAGATAATTAATTTTTTTTTTATCGACTTATGCATAAAATCTTTAGACTTGAGAGTAAGGAGGATGCAAGAGCCCCGCCTCGGATAGGAAACAATTTTCTTTTCACGATTCAAACAAATAGTATTTAACATACTTTTTCTACGAATGCATTAAACAAACGGAACGATTAAGAAAACTTAGCTGTAAGAGCGAGCGAATCGAGCTAGAAAATTTTAGCACCCAGATAGGTTCGATTTTCTGTTACCATAAATACAGATATAAAAAGAGGTAGGCGGCTGGCTAAAAGAGTAAATTGCTTGTATCTAGAAAATACGGGGCGGCAAACGGAATATATATACTTGAGGCTTGTATGAAAAGCTCCACTTCTTGGTTGTCCTTGTTTTTGCAACATAGTCCCGACGACTTTAGTGCCACCTGGTTCCTCTTGCCGCGTCCTGGCTCTTGCTTTCTGCCGCCCCCTGAAACGCGCCGCCCGGGGCCATGCCCCCCCCAGTCCCCCCCACGCTACGGCACTGCGTTTCATGTATGATGCGGAATTGACTCGTTCTAGCATATCCTCAGCGACTCTTATGCGTACACTTATACTGTCACTTACGGGATATCTTCCGATTGTTCATTATTTTGAGCTCCCGATATTTCGACGCTGTTGCAACGCGCTATGATCGCGTGTTGACTCTACAGTGACAGTATAAGCTTAGTTGTAAACCGTGAAAGCTTAAAACAGTGTTTGACTCTTATGCGATTGAGTTTTTGGAGAAAATTCAGGTCTTTTGGGACTAGCCGAGCGGCAACATGTTTCATACCCAAGTGATTATTTAAATTGGTACGGATCGACTCGCGAGACTTCACTTGAAGAAGTTGATGCCTACCAGAGCGAGGCAAATCTTTCATCACATCTCGACCGCTTTGTACCACTCATAAGCACGTGTTTTTGATAAAGTCGATTCACCGTAAACCTTCTGTAACATTTTCAGGGAACCGAACACGAAATGCCATTGGCGATGCTAAATTTAGGACAAACTCTTTGTTCGATGTTTTTGTCCATTATGAACAGATGCAACTGAAATTCCGCGCCAAAATGGAAAACAGTTGTGCCAATCGAACAACAAAAAAAAAAACAAAAAAAATGAATTTGGAACCATAAACAAATCATCCATTCTCGATACTTTTTTGAGTGAATGTATACATATGTAAGCTTTGTACACTGTATGTTGTGGACGTGGCCTGATGTACGAGTATGTGTACACCGCCTAATGAGCATGACGTTGCACACGAAGAATGACAATGACAGGTCACTCGAGATAGAGATTTTAAGTCTGCTCGTGAAGTAATTTATTTCTCATTGTATAAAAGTAATAAGGAAAAGAAGTAAAGTTCATAAAATAGCTAGTTTAACTAAGTAAAGTAATTCAGTGTCGACCTGGAAGTAAAAACCTTTAATTGTCGATTTTTCTATTTTTAGGTTAGTAGGTCGGATCACAATTAATTTGAGTATTTTAATTTCATAATAAATTAAAACTTTCTATTTTAAGATAAATCAAATTGTGCGTTTTTCTACTCCCGTATCATCTTACATATTACACATGTATATTTTTAGTGTTACTAACTGCGCCCGTTTTTCATCTTAACGTGGGTAGGATATTTCGGCCTCCACAGCACTAAAACCAGCCAAACAAACTCGAGCGGTTTACTAGTAGCCATTGAAGAATTCCACTATCAATTTCCTGGCTCCACCATTAGACCCTCGTTACCAAGTCAGTGCTAACAATTTCAAGAGTTTTATTTTTTTCTACGGAATCCTAATTTTTTTTTCCAAAATAAAAGTACTCAACCACCTACCAAGTTACTCCTGCTGACATCGGCTATCTGCTAGTAAAAATCTTGTTAAAAACGGTCCAGCCGTTTCAGAGATTCGCCGGAACAACCAGACAGAAAGGCAGTCAAAAAATTTAAAATTGTTTTTTTGTAATAAAAGTACCGTATACAGGCTGAACTTTAAAAGTGGGCGTGGATGACCAAATCCGAAATTATGAGGAATAGCGAAAAATGGTCAAAGGAGCTCGAGCCCGATTTTGATGAAAACTAAAAGTACATTATTAGATTTTTGAAAAATCAATATTCCTAGCTGCTCCAGGAATCGAACCCATTGATTTGAAAAAAAAACACTGTATTATGACACCATTCGATATTGTCGCTAATAAGGATTAAATTCTGGGAAGTATTGACGTACGGAAAACTTAGAAAAATGTTAAATATTATGTTTTTTTTTTTTCATATTTTAAATTAATTTCCTTGATTGAAGACACCCGCAGCCAGGCGATCTTCACAACATTATGTTTTAATTTCAATTTTGTTGACTCTTCGCGGCTAAAGGCACAGTAAAAGATTCTTTTCTTTTATCGTGTGGTTAGTTCGTAACCTGGTGTCAGAGTTTTAATGCCGCCCATGGGCTCTGACTTGGCTTTACATGCCATCAAGAAATATCTCTCAGGCATGCTGGTTTCCTCACGATGTTTTCCTTCACCGAAAAGCAAGTGATAATTATACTTTACGCACATGAATCCGAAAAATCAGAGGTGCGTGCCTTGGGTTCGAACTCGAGACCTATGACTTGGCAGTCCGACGGTCACACCACTAGGCTATCACTGCTTACAGTAAAAGATAAAAATCGTAAACAATGTAAATTAGAACTTAAAAATGAGTTGGAGCCAATAATGATTTTGTTCGTCGTTTCGTTGATTACTACTAACTGTAATGTATTTTATCAAAATTAAACTCTTTCCTTATTAAAATCAATATTCCTGGCTAGAATATTATTTTTTCAAAAATCTAATGATGCAGTTTTAGTTTTCGTCAAAATGGGGCTGGAGACTCCTTTGAGTATTTTTCGCTATAAGTACCTCATAGTTTCGGATTTGGTCATCCACGCCCACTTGAAAAATTCACTCTGTATACTTTCATATGCATCCGGTGAAAATCTGTTATTTTGAAGTTACTAACGGGCACTTCAATTTTATTTATTTGTTTATAGAGAGATATATTGTATTGAAGAAGTTACGCTTTCCTTTGGATCACGGTGTGGGTTACATGGGTTACCACTCGGTACTTCTCTACGTAGATACGTTTCTAGGTACACAAAGGTCGTAAATAGCTAAGCTGTGTATGTGTAGGGTGGATTTCTACTGTCTATTATGTAAATTGCGGTCCAGGACAAGACAAAGGAGTGAAACCAAATACAACGTGCTATGCAGGTGCCGTTGCGATGTAGAGAGGTAACACGCGTCACGCTTCTCGCGCCTCGCGTTTATATAAGCGAGCCCGAGACAGCGCCTGCGCTCAAACCGAATGTGCTGTTTCATGGGTACTCATATACGGTGACTACTCGACATGCCCAAGATGGTGACCCGCGAGAAGAGCGACTACGGCCGGAAGGTGCAGGAGAAAGCTGTCATTGAAAAGGTCATCATCACCATAATCTATTTCGCTTTCTTCGGTACAGTGATGGGGCCGACGTCCACGGTCGTCGAAGCTTTAGTGGAAAAGATCATCGGTTGCCTTTACTCTAACGCGGTACAAAGATTTTCCGAGTAGAATTTAGAGGACTAGCCCCTACGCTTCCGGGCCGCTGCCGGGAGGCAGGCGGCTCGAGGCGGGTGGGGCCGCGGCTCACGTGTTCTGTTGCTTAGAGGCAGATGGCGATCGAGCGTTGCGCGGCCGCCGCGGGCGCCGAGCGTCCCGCCAGCCCGGCGGGCTCCTCCAGCGCCGCCAGCCCGCCGCCCGTCGCCACGCACACGCGCGTGCTCACGCTCGAGCACGGCGAGCATCACGACTCCACACTCTACCGGTAACACATTACGATCCACTCGTCCTACTCGTTGTTCCATCACCTCGAGTGTTTATTGAATGCTCTCGTATTGTATTCTTTTCAGATTTGAAAAAGGCTGCTATTTACAATTCTGCCCCGGTCCTTCTTTACTCGGCCGAAAAGTATTTCTGTATACCAACTATGTGATGTCTGATAATCGTAAGTATCGCAATCTTTAACTACCCGACTGCTGGAAAGTTAGATACCTACATAAAGACATGTAGGTAACAAAAAGAGAATTTTGGACCTATCTACGATTTTTTTATTTATAAATTAAAAAAAAATTATATTAGCTAGGTATGCTATATAGTTTGTGAATCATAAAAAAACATATTATTATTATTTGTCTGAAGAAAAATTAAGTGAATATTTAGTGATGATTACAGAAGACGACAAATGCGGCGAGCAAGCGGAGTTCATCCGCAACCAGTACTACGGGCTGGAGTGGCACCGCGCGGCCGAGGACGAGCCCGCGGCCGCGCTCGGCACCGGCCTGCTCGTCACCGACACCGACAACTACTGCCAGCTGCGCCTCGCGCGCGCCGGCTCCTTCCACTACTACTTCGTGTACGACAGCGCGTGAGTACTTACCGCTCGTGTCGCGCGGCCCTCGCTCACGCGAGAACCGGCCGAGTACTTAGCGCTGCGCGTGCGTGTTGCAGAGAGTCGGCGGTGGGGCCGCAGGGCTCGGGCTGGTTCCACGTGGCGCCGACGCTGCGCGCGGGTGTGGGCGGGCGCGACGTGCTGCCGCTGGACGGGCTCATGTGCCAGACCGTGCTGGCCAAGTGCCTCGGGCCGCTGCCGCGCTGGGAGAGCGTGCTGCGCGTGGCGCGCGAGGCGGGCTACAACATGATCCACTTCACGCCCGTGCAGGAGCTGGGCGCCTCGCGCTCCGGCTACAGCATCGCCAACCAGCTGCGCCTTAACCCGCAGTTCAGCGCTGAACCCGGCCGCGAGCCCACCTTCGCTGACGTAGAGAACGTCGTCTCCAAGATGCGAACCGACTGGAAGGTGAAGCAGTCGTAGTCCCTTGGGCGAGGCCACAACACTGCGTTGCGGCAAAAACGTCGTGTCGCAAAAACGACGTCGCACAGTAATACAATGCGATGATGATTTTTACGATGCGACGCCGCACCCTCGCCCGTGGCCTCGGCCTTTCACGCCGTCGTTTATGAGAGAGCTGTCTTACGAAACTCACATTTTGTCGCGCGTGCAGATGCTGTCCATCTGCGACATCGTGCTGAACCACACGGCAAACGAGACGCCGTGGCTGAGCGAGCACACGGAGGCGACGTACAACTGCAGCAACTGTCCGCACCTGCGGCCCGCCGCGCTGCTGGACGCGCTGCTGGCGCGCCTGACGGCCGACGTGGCGCGCGGCGACCACGAGGCGCGCGGCGTGCCGCGCCGGGTCACCGCGCACGAGCACCTCGAGGTGAGTCCGCGCCGCCCGTCCCGCCCCGCCCCGCGCCCCCCTCACGCGCCCTCCGTCCGCACCTGCGGCTCGCCACGCTGAGACCCTGTGACAAGGCGCGCGAGGCATCGCGGGGGGTCACCGCGCACGAGCACCTCGAGGGGAGTCCGCGCCGCCCGTCCCGCCCCGCCCCGCGCCCCCCTCACGCGCCCTCCGTCCGCACCTGCGGCCCGACACGCTGAGACCCTGTGACCCGGCGCGCGAGGCATCGCGCCGGGTCACCGCGCACGAGCACCTCGAGGTGAGTCCGCGCCGCCCGTCCCGCCCCGCCCTCACGCGCCCTCTGTCCGCAGGCCATCAAGCACCTGCTGCTGACGCAGCTGCTGCCGGAAGCGCGGCTGCACGAGATGTACATGTGCAACGCCGCCGAGCTGGTGCAGGAGTTCTACTACATGGCGCGCAACAAGTGAGTGTAGCGGCCGCGGGTGAGTGTCGCGCTCGGGCGGACGGTACTGACCTGCGACCTGCGTGTGTCCCGCAGGGTGCCGGCGCCGGCGGGCCCGGACGGGGAGCGGCCCGAGCTGCGCCTGCTGCCGGACGCGCAGCACCGCCGCCTGCGCGCCGCTGTGGACATGGACCGCGCGCTGCAGCTCTACAACGTCTACAGGTGATCCTCGCACCGCATATATTCAGTTATCGCTATTCGCTATTTGGTTTCCTAAAAAAATAACATTCGAAAAAAAAACGTAAATATTTTTTTTTATTTATTTATATCAATTTGATAGATAAGTTTATATAATTGTAAACTTGTATTGTAATAAGTGGAAACTTGTAATTGGCCTTCTTCTACATATTACTTCAGACTACTCGAATATAGTAGTTGTATGTTTTCTTAAAATGAATAAAGTAATTTAAATAAATATGTGCATTTTTTGCAAAAAAATCTTTTTTTTTTGCAAAAAATGCACTTAAATACAGGAAAACCGACAGCTATAACAGAAGGAGAACATATAAGGTTCGATTAACGTTACGACTGCATTTTTACAGTTTCTGCCGCACCGCATAAAATTTACATTTCTGAAGTCCAAATAAAAATCCTTGCTGGATTTGAAAAAAACGCGACAATTTTGTCATTATTGTTGTTTGTAGAGCGGAGTGTTACGACGAGGAGTCGCGACTGAAGAAATGTTGCGAGGAGATGAAACGCAAGCTGGAGCAGCTCAACGAGGCCGCGGCTGACACCCTGCGCGACCATCTGCGCGCCGCCGTCGACAACGTCATCGCCGGCATGAGGTACTACAGTACACGTACACCCGCCCGCTGCGATACGAACACGTCACTCAGTACACTCTCGTTTCAGGTACTATCGGCTTCAGTCCGACGGCCCGAAGATCGAGGAAGTGAGCGCGAAGCATCCGCTCGTGCCCAGGTGAGTGCCGCAGGGGACGGGCGCAGGGTGCGCGGGAGGCGGGGTGGCTGACTGTGTGTGCGTGCGCAGGTACTTCACGTGGGCCTGTCCCGTGGAGAGCAGCTCGCTGGCCGAGGTGGAGGCGGTGCTGTACTCGGACGCCGGGCGGCACTGCATGGCGCACAACGGCTGGGTCATGGACGCCGACCCGCTGCAGGACTTCGCGGCCAAGGCGGCCGGCGCGCGCGTGTACCTGCGCCGCGAGCTCATCGCCTGGGGCGACAGCGTCAAGCTGCGCTACGGCGACAAGCCCGAGGACAGCCCCTTCCTGTGGGCGCACATGCGCGAGTACGTGGAGCTCACGGCCGAGGTGTTCGACGGCGTGCGCCTGGACAACTGCCACTCCACGCCGCTGAACGTGAGTGTCGCCCGCCCGCGAGTGCGTCGCGTGCGTGTGCGTGCGTACGTGTGCTCACGTGTGCTCGTGTGCAGGTGGCGGAGTACATGCTGGACTGCGCGCGCAACGTCAAGCCCGACCTGTACGTGGTGGCCGAGCTCTTCACTAACTCGGACCACGTCGACAATATCTTCGTCAACCGCCTCGGCATCACTTCGCTCATTCGCGGTATGACTATTTTTATATAGTTTAATGTGTCGTTTAGTATATTATGTGTGTAGTATTCCTACATGTATCGTATCCTACATATATACCGTCCACGTCACACGACGCGTGCGCGTTCCGCAGAGGCGCTGAGCGCGTGGGACTCGCACGAGCAGGGCCGCCTGGTGCACCGCTTCGGGGGCCGCGCCGTGGGCGCCTTCCTGCGGGCCCCGCGCCGGGCCGCGCGGCCGCGCGTGGCGCACGCCATGCTGCTGGACCTCACGCACGACAACCCGTCGCCGCTGGACAAGCGCTGCGTGTTCGACGTGCTGCCGTCGGCCGCGCTCGTGGCCATGGCGTGCTGCGCGACGGGCTCCACGCGCGGCCTGGACGAGCTGGTGCCGCACCCGGTGCACGTGGTGGACGAGGCGCGGCAGTACGCGGCGTGGGGCGAGGCGGAGGGCGAGGGCCGCGTGACGCTCGCGAGCGGCGTGCTGGCGGCCAAGCGCGCGCTCAACGAGCTGCACGCGGAGCTGGCGGCGGGCGGCTACGACGAGGTGTACGTGGACCAGATGGACGCCGACGTCGTGGCCGTCACTCGCCACGAGCCGCGCGAGCGCCAGGTCAGTGCGACTGCGCTTCACCCGGATAGCTCCGGACGGATACCTCTCCCTGCTTCGTATCTGTGTCCCCTTGTCCTCGGGACTCGGGCAGCATATCGGCTCGGAAAAAATGGCAGAAGGTTTTATCATACTACGTCTGACACTCAAATGTACATAACTCTCGTAAATATTTTACGAAAAAGTTAGTTTTCAGACATTATGCGCGTCAAAAGTGTGTAAGCGCATTTCAAAAAAATTCAACCAACCTGTCCATTTTGGAGCCTGGCCTATATTTTTTTTTAATTCGCCGTTTGTTTGGCTTCTGGGATTACCAAACGAAGGTTTTTAGACATTTTAAACGAATTTTGATGCCCCATACCCATGCTTCAAAACCTCTCCGTTTTGAGCAATTTCAGAAATAGCACAAATGTCGCATACAACTCCCAAAAACGAAAAGAACGTTTCGGTGTAGCCCGGCAAGCTCGCGCTACACTTGTACGCTCCTGTCTCTCGCTTCACTACAGCGTCTACAGAGCAAGCGGCGGCATGCTGTTCTGATCGTTGTCACGACGCTCTATTATACTGCCATGTACTGTGCGGTCTAGTTTGAAAATTAACGTAGCCTGTTTGATTTGTGCTCCATTACATTTATCTGATATCATTTGTCTTCTTACATCTGGGCAACTTTTTCAGCACGTTCAAAATGGTTTTAACTCGGATGCTCACACTTTCTTCTGAAAAATTATTTATTCGCATCAACTGACCAAATTTCACTTGAAAACAATATTTCCATACGGTTTGCTATGAGTTTTTTTTAATCGCCGGTTTTACTTTTCTCGAATGGTCTTTTTTGTACAAGCGATGCTATTGGTGTCTAAAAATTGTGTTAACTACATTATGAAAATCAGACAGATTTCTTTGACACAGTTAGGTAAAACACAACAGTTCAGTTTTAAAAATAAATAGGGTGAATAGGAATGATCATGTTTTTGGGGGAGGATTTTGATGCTTGCTTCGATTAACTCAAAACTTGGCTTTCACAATCTTGAAGTGAAATAATAAATAAAATAAAATAAATAAAAATAGCCTTTATTTTACTCTGACCTTCTTAATACGAAAACAAGTAATAACATTAACTTAAAACTATTTAGCTACCAGGTCAGGCTGTCTTGCGACATAGGCCTCCTCTATTTCCCTCCACTTATCCCTGTCCAGAGCAGTTCTTCGCCAACCTTTCGGCAGATCATCCTCCCACCTTTTTACCTGTCTTCCTCTACGTCTTTTTCCATTTCTTTGGTACCATTCTGTGACTTTTGTGGTCGATTTTTCCGTCTTGGCTCTCATCATTTGACCTGTCCATTTCCACTTTAGTGATGTTCCTTATTTTCGTAGCTTTCCATTTGTCTTCCAGTCTTAGATTCATCTTCCACTTCTATCTTGACTTTTGCCCTATTTGACATCAATTTGGTCTTGCATGTATTCATTGATAGTAAAAAAATAGTCGAGTGCAATTAGACAATAAGGTGGAACGAAATAGTGGTGGATTATCATGGAAGATTTTTTATTGAGTTCCTAGAACTGTGGAGAAGTAAAAAAAAAAAAAAATTCTTCGTTTATGAATAACTTGAAATTTGCTGAATTTATATTTATTTATTTATCGACTTACACCTACCATTACAGCTAACCAATGCGGTAAAGGGGCCTTAATACATACTTAAGTTAACTTAATTGTTACTTATAACTAATTAAAAATAAAGCATTCCTTTGAATTCACTCAGAGAACAACAGAATAAGTCCGTCTCACTCGCTATGAGGTTGAGCATGCGGAGCTCACGCGTCAGCGGCGCCTCTTTTAAAAGGTGTCGTGGCTGTCGTCGTCGCCACACATACCTGTCCGGAACACACAGACTCACCTGGCCTAAATAACTGCATTATGCACCTTCACTCTGAGTAATTTAAATATATAAAGGGTGTAAAAAGACCCTTAACGAAGCCGAAAGGTACTTGTTCTCCCCGTCATTGCGATCATTTTTTTGTTCTAGACCATACCTGGGAACCTTCTAGTTACGGAGATATTGGGGGTCAAAGTTCAAACTTTTTCACAAGTTTTTGTTTTAATTTGTTTTAGTTTGTTTTGTTTTAATACGTGTTTCTAATGTAAGATTTTTTCTTTAAACACCTTCACGACCCCCGTACTATTCAATCCATCCATCAGCACAATGTTTTGAGTGCCTTACATTGAGTTTTACCGTAAAACGTGATTTTTCACCCCAAAAAAAAAGTCTTTTCCCAGCAATAATTTTTGCGTAAAGTTACTTAGTTTGATGTACAGAATGCTTGGTTGACGGCTTCGTGAAGGGTCTATTTACACCCTGTATAACTCGAGTGCAAGATCCCTCCTAAACCTGTTTTTTTTTTTTTTTGTTTGGTAAATCATCAAATAACTCCTCCCGCTTTGTGTTCGAGGGCAGCGGAATCTCTTTCGAACAGTCCCGCAGCCCCGTCCCTCCTAACCCTTAGCTCATTGTATCCTACCATACCTAAAATAAATAGGATACATTAACGGGTAAAAGGGATAGACTCCGTAATACCGCATATATAAATATCTTATAAATTTATTTTGTACCCTCTCCAGCATGAGACTATATTTAGCTTCATGCGGAGCCCAGATGACTGCATCACATTCTAACTGGCTCCTTACCATTGCAATATTGTGGCGTAATAGTGTGACCTGTATGCCTCCATTTAACGCCAATTTGGTCTGTTTTCTTATTCATTGTTGTCGACATAATGCATTAAGTATTTGTTTTTTTTTTTTTTTAATTTTACTATTTTCTTTAATTATTTCCAAAGTACTTACCTAATTTTAAGACTAAGAATTCTTTTGTCACTGACAGATAACTGGACGTATTTTTTTTTAAGAAAACGCTTTTACTTATGCAAGAAAAAAGCATGGTGCGCCGACACCTAATAAATTGGGATAAGGGCAGAAGAATGACGATGTATAGATTTCTCATGAGAACAAAAAACTAAAAAAAAACAAAACATTTTGATTTATTCAAGCTTCTGGGTCGATAATTATGGAGTCCAGAAAGGGTGTCGGTAGATGAATGCTATCTTCATACCTTTCCTTACTTAAAAACCAAATAATGACCAGTGGCGTGCAGTGGTTCCCCACGGAGGGTAGGCTAAGTCCCACGCACATTGACACCCAAAAAAAAAAAATTATTTTGAAAATTATTTTTGGATTAATTCTCGTAATTCGGGTTTACATCTACCTTTCGACACCACAAGAATCTTATCATTAAACGATAATTGCGAAAACTTACTGCTTTTAACTTCTAACAAGCACACATTATCTGTGCAAACTTCACAACAGAACACCATTTTTAAGTAAATAAACAAATAATAAACACAACAAATAATATTTACATTAATGTACGTTTCAAGACGAATAACTGATAAGGTTTAACTTGGTAAGATATGATAACATTCAAAATCGCATATAAGTTTACTTGTCACATAAAACAGTATGGCTTCAATAGGAAGGAGTTGGGTACATTTTGTTTATAACCAGCACATATAAGAGCCATATTTGCAAAACAACGCCCTCTAGCGGATATTCTATGAAATTAATTTGGATCCAACTTTTTGCGACTTGCTACTCGCCAACAGATGGCGCTTAACACAATGTTTGTGCCTTTATTTGCACTTTAAAATTTCCTTTCATAAGTATTTCACTAATATACAATTTAAAGGGATTCTGCGTACCTTTTCATGGTGATTGGTACTTGTCCCAAAGTTTTCTTCAGTACCTGATCCTCAAATAACGTGTTTTTCAAAAATCCCACGGTTTTTTCCACAGGTTTGAAATTTGGTCGTTATTTGGGAAAAGTATAGTTTTCTTAAGTATTTATGATGTTAAGCTTAGTACTACACTTCTAGTCACTGAAGGTCTTTATTCACTTGAACTTTATTGACTTTTTGTCCCAAGTTAAGCACTTAAACTATTTTTAACGTTTTATTGTCTACTGAGCTGATGTTTACGTACGCACAGTAGCGCCCTCTCTCCCTAAATTGGCTTGGCAACTCTGATTCAACTAACTTCATTCATTTTAATCTACCTAGCCAATCACCGGCCGGCTACACTCGCGGGAGACACGCCCATATTCTATACATGTGTGCCGTTTATACACACGAAAATATGCACCAGTGTGCGTAAATTTATGAATGCAGAGTTCTTTACAAACGTCTTTGCCTTAAAATCGACCACGTGAGTTACGTCACACGGGCGCGACAAGTTGCTATAAGTGTTATAACAGGAGTTTTAACTTTTAAAATATTTTGTATCATTTTATTAAATAGTTAAAATAAATGGCGATAATAATAATGGAGTTTCGTAGGGCAGGCTCGGCCTAATTGCCTCTATGGACGGCACGCCCCTGATAATGACCATCACATGAGCGCGCCTAGAGAGAAGTATTTTATGTCGGATACAGAGTGGACCACCTTTGTAAGGCGATACTAAAGGCACGGTGTATAAAGTCAGTCAGAAGGTGCACTAGAACTTGTTTCTGGCTTCGGTTCCATATTTAAATCTTCACTGTAGGTCGGGGTCACCAAATGTAGCGGTGTTGGGGTTTGTAAATGAAACCAGATAAGAAGAGTGATGAACTGAATATATTTCGCTAAACTTACACTGCTTAAGTCATATTTAGTACGCGCGAGATAGTCCATGTTCCACCTACCAACAATTTCTCGCTGACCAATCAGCGCGCAGTACTAGTGATGTAGCACACCGTAGCTCCGAGGTATCGTGGGAGAACAGCAGAAGAGAACGCCGGCGCGCGAGTAACAGTTGGAAACGAGTGTTCGGGCGGCGTGCTTGTCGATGCGCGGGCACTCACAGTTTTAAAGAAAAATACTTTAGATACACGTAGGTCGTCTTCTAGGATATATTTTGATAGTGCAACAATAAAAATGATTCAGTGTTATTTCTCTTTCTCTTTTAAGTAATTCACACTTAGTGGATGGCGGAGCAGGGACCATTATCGCCTACCATCCTTTAATCTCAGGTTTTATAGTATTTGTAACACGCCACGATTGTGTGTCAGTGTTTGAGGACACTGACACACAATAATACCCTCGTTTATTGTTCTACTTCACCTTAAATAAGTACTATTACGATACGTTTGCCTATTTGAGTTAAAGATCTGATTCCTAATCTTTGACGCTACTTTTGTTGCATATTTTTTTTTATGTTAGTAAAAAAAAACCGACTTCCCAAAAACCACAAACAGTGGAAAATCAGAAATAAAATTATTTTCGGAAGTGGGTGACTTTTGTTTGTATCATTAACTTTTTTTACCTCCGACCCCTATCTCAGAAGCTTGCGTGTAGGGACATTTTGCTAGTTTTTTTTTACCCCTGACGAAAAAAGTTGGGTACGCGAATTCGATTCGTAGTTTTCTAGTTTTATTTTAGCTGTATTTATTGTTGCGCGTTGTCTCATGCGGCGGTGTGTGTGTGTGGCAGTCGGTGATCCTCGTGGCCTTCACGGCGTTCAGCGCGCCGGACGCGGGCGGCGCGGGCCGCTACGTCAAGCCGCTGCGCTTCGAGGGGCAGCTGGACGAGATCCTGCTGGAGGCCTGCCTGCGCCACAAGGACCACCGGTACGCGCCGCGCGAGGTGCCCTGAGCCCGAACGCTTGCTTTTATAAGCTTTTATTTAACTTGTAATGTTTCTATGTATGTTTGTTTAGATCAAATCTTGCAACTGAATTTTAAAACGGTTGTCCTCGACCGATTGAGCTGAAAGCTCTAAAAAGAAAATAAACACATTTTTTTTAAAACGTTGCCCCACTCTTGGAATTTCTCTTGTATCGTGTTCGTGGGTGCGTTTACAAACATTTAAACTCACACACACAAACAGCCAGACTCGGAAAAACTACCCGTCGGCCATACAAATAATTGTTCCGTGCGGGAATCGAACCGGCGACTCGCAGCGCAGCAGGCAATCACTCAGCCATTGCACAAACCGTGCCGTCAAAAATCACCATTATAACGCGAGATTTACACTTGTGTTCCTGTGTGTTTAATCTCGCGACAAGCTTATACATACAGGGTGGAAATTTTCATCGGGGCAGTAAGGGGAGCTACCTTAACCGTTACGGCGACACGAAAATGGTCTTATGGTCACTCGGAAAGGGATCGGCACAATTTAGATTGCCATCGACACGCTAAGAAGAAGATCGGCACCGTATCAACTCGAGCCGTTCAGTATTCTTTGTATGAAACTCCCTATTGCAACGCACACTAATCGGAATCGTAACGTAATCGACTCGCCTCGGAACAAGCTCAGGAATCGCGGTGCGGTGCGTGGAACTCGCTTACGGCTCGTCGTCCCCGCGCTTACGTCTCTTCGTCCACCCTTACGCACACTACTGTTGCCACACGTGCTGTCATTGACAGGGCAACTTCTAGTCGTGTTGATCGCGTGTTTTATTGAATTTGTAGGTTAGACTGTAGAAATATAAGTATCAAAATACTAACTAGCGCCATACATTTTCTTTCTTTCAACCAGCAGTCGGCGAGCCGTAAGCGCGGCGTCGCCTAGCCGTAGCCGAGTCGACGTATCGGAGCTGCTGATCCGCTTGCTTGCGTTAGATTGACGCCTCTTTGACGGCGAGGCGAAAGGCGATACGGTGCCGATCCCTTTCCGAGTTGATATGTGTGCTGTGACCTTTAGGAGACTATTTATAATTTTTTTGTGAAATTTTGATCCCCATTCAGATTCATTCAGATATTCAAAAAAACCGACCAAGTGCGAGTCGTACTTACACGCACACAGGGCTCCGTAGCACCAAACAATATAATAAAAATATTTTGAAGGCTCATTCATATGTTGTATTATATATGAAAAACAAATTAACAAAGTTACTGCTGCAGTTTGATGAAAAAGTCCCATTATGTCAAAAACTAAATCAAATCTTATTCAAAACAATTTTCATTGAAAGTTTTTTTTCGTTCTACAATCCTAATTTTTTTCTAAATTTTCCTCCTCTTACTTTAGAAATTAAAGGGAGGGGGGGGGAGGGAGAGAGTGGACACACATTTTACCACTTCCGAAGTTTCTGTCTTCCAAACGATTGACTTTGAGAAAAAATGTTTTAGAAACCTCAATGTCATTTTTTAAAACCCATCCATAGACATCCTGCACGAGGATTGATGAGTCACGGTGTATATAAAAGCAAACACGAACATATGGCAGATGACACCGTTCAACGCGGCGGTGCATGCCACGCGTCTTCGCAAACAACATCGTACATTGCCATATGTTTGTGTTGGGACGTGTGATAACGCGCGCCGCTGCACGCGCCGCCTCTCCGTAAACGGAAAAAACGCGCAACGCGCCGCCCGACGCGCCGCCCGACGCGCCGCGTCTCCGTAAATGAGCACTTAGTAGAACTACATGGCGCTACTTGTTCTTCACTAGCTTTTGTTAATTTATTTACTACATCCTTCCTTGAACATAAGCCCATTTTTTTAGAGAAGTAGTCGAGCTTGACTTGTGGAGTCACTTTGGTGAGGACATCAGCAACCATCTCTCCAGTGTTGACATATTCTTTTTTTTATGTATGTTCACCGATTACTCGAAGACGCTTGAACCAATTTGAAAAAATCTTTTTTGTTTTGAAAGAGTATACTCCCTTGGTCCCATATAAATACTGTCACGATCTGATCATGGAGTTTGGAGAGATGGAACGGAACTCTTCAATAATAGACCGCAAAACTGTCGTGATTGCTGCAATCGCTTGGATGTTTATTGTCTAAACATCATAACCTAACATCACGCCTGTATGCTCTGAGGGGATACGCAGATGTGTGCTATACACCCACATTTCGACAATTAGGTATGTTAAGTTATTTTTTGTTCGGGATAAGCTTATTACCATTCAGTGTATTGTTAACAATGCAAAAACCGGTACCGTCAGTACCGTGTGAGCACGCACTAGCACAGTACACTTACGCTCAAAAAAAATAGATCGTCAACCTTTTTCACGATTCCATCATAATTATTTTTAGTCACTATGAAGACGTGTGCAATTTGCAATGATCAGTTTAACGACGGGGTGCAATGTGGAGGCTGCAAGAAATTCCTGGATTTCTCGTGTGCAGGTGTGTCTGAGGCGGGTTGGAGAAAACTGGGACCTGACCGAAGAGCGCAATGGAAATGTCCTGCTTGTAAATCGTCGCCTGCTCTGCTTTCACCTCAACCTTCTGCTTCATTGGACACAATACTGGGTGAGATTCGCGAAATGAGGCAGCAGCTACTGAGCTTACCAACCCTAGTCAGCGACATAAGATCGATTAAAGATGAGTTGACCGAGCTTAAGAAAAGTTGTGATTTCTCTAGTGGTAGACTTGATGACTTCGATATCAGACTTTCTGAACTAGAAAAAAAATCCTCCGAGTTTGAGAAGCTTCAGGACACTGTATCTTCATTGCAGACAGAGTTGGCCTCAACAAAGCTTGAGCTTTCTTCGTTTGATCAGCGATCCAGGCTAAATAATGTGGAGATTAAGGGTGTCCCCGTAAAGAAGGATGAGAATTTATGCTCAATCGTTGACGCCATCAGCAAAATCAGTTACGCGTGTTCTAAGGGCCAGATTAACTACATTTCGAGGGTGCCTATACATAATTCCAAGGAAAAATTGGTGATAGTGAGCTTCCTCAACAGATATATCAAAGATTTTATTGCCGCTGCACGTGCTGTTAAGGATCTTTCCACCTCTGACATAGGTTTTCAAGGAGCGCCACAACGTATTTACGTCAACGACCATTTGAGTGTGGAATCCAAAAAACTTCTCAATATAACTAAAATTGCTGCTAAAGAAAAACGCTATGAATTCGTTTGGGTGAAACATGGTAAAATCCATGTGAGAAAGGATGTCAATTGCAAAACTTTTATAGTAAGAAAGGAACTTGATTTAAACAAAATTGTTTAAACCGTTTCCATTTACATTCAAGACTAATTTGTTGCTTTTCCATTTTCATAATGTATCGAAGTTTGCACATCAATTGTTATTTGCTTTGTTTTTGTAAAAGGTTTAGCACCTCTGCACTGCTAATGAGCTTCTATTGTATTCCACACCGCGCTGTTTGTCTTCGAGTTCTAATACTTAACTATTCATTTGTCTCGCTTACGCATATGCGTGTGATATATTGCTTGCTTGCTCGCACGGTCGCGTCTTGCCTAAAATCGGATGATTTAAACATTCTTGCTAATTTTACTTACTTTTACCCACATTATAAATTCATGCCTCTTTTATGCGTAACTTGTCTCGAAATGAATTGGCAATTTTTATTATATTATATTGTTGTTGATGTTTATTCAATTATTGTTGGATATATGTGCAATGGCTAACAACAGTGAACAGTGTCTTACTGTCTTTTATCAGAACGTGAGGGGATTGCGAACAAAGACAGACTCGTTCTACCGTCAGGTTTTACATAATTCCTACGATGTTATTGTTTTAACGGAGACGTGGTTAATAGATGGTGTGTTAAACTCGGAGTTGTTTGATGATCGTTATTTAGTGTGGCGCCGTGACCGGGATTATGCTATGACGGGACAAACGAGAGGCGGTGGTGTGCTTATAGCGACGCGTAGGGAGTTACCTGTCACTCCGCAATCGCTCCTACACTCCTCGGCGGAGGATCTCTGGATAAACTTACGGCTTAAAAACTCGAAGTCACGAGAATACGTGAACCTCTATATTTGCGCTGTTTACTTGTGTAAACAAAACAAAGGGTTTTCGTTTTCTGAACATCTTAATAACTTCCTGACCAAATTGAACCATACAGCTCTGAATAAAACTTCAGATGTGTTTTTAGTTTTAGGCGATTTTAATATGAGTAGAATCTCGTGGGCTCCATCTAATAACCTTTCTCTAGTTCCAGTGAACCCCGCGACTAGTGACGAATGTTTGTTCGCGGACGAGTTATGTACGCTGGACTTTGGACAGTATAATGGGGTAGAATGGGTACGGAAAGATGTTGGACTTAGTCCTCTCAAATAAGTTAGCCTGTGTTAGTGAGTGTGTTGACCCTCTAGTGCCCATTGATCCCTATCATCCTGCACTGTTAATCAATATTGACATCTTTGAAATACTTCCCCTTGACCATGCGCCGCGGTTGCGATATATCTATAGCAAAGGCGATTTTGATTCTATAAATAAGGAGATTTCAGGTACTAATTGGGAACATGAGTTTTCAATCCGATCACTGGATGAGTCGGTTGAGTACTTTATAGACACTTTAAAACTTTTTCAAAACAAGTATATACCACAAAGGCTAGTACGTAATAAAAAATACCCGGTCTGGTACAGCTCATCACTCATCAAAGCAATTAAAGAAAAATATAAATATCTAAAAAAATTCACGATCTACGGCAATAAATCTGATGAGTTAACTTTTAAATATTTGCGTGACAGAGTCAAGACTATGGAAGCTTCATGTTATAAATACTATCTTAATCAAACTGAAAAATCCATTAAAGATAACCCTAAACACTTTTGGTCCTTCGTTAAAAATCGCTACAAGTCTAATACTATACCTAATACATTGAACTATAACGACGAATCATTACTCACCGGAGATTCTATTTGTGAGGCTTTTTCGTCAAAAAAAAAAAAAAAAAAAAAGGCTTTTTCGTCCTATTTCATGTCGACTTTCCTCAACCCCACTTCATCTAATACTCCCAGTCCACCTCCTGTTTTCCCTTTTGATACTAACAGAACTTCATCTGACATTTGTCACATAGAAGTGAATGTTGATGTTGTGACCGTTTTACTTCGTAACTTGGATCCAGCTAAAGGTGCCGGCCCTGATAACATATCATCTAAATTTCTAATTAAATGCGCGCCTTCCATTGCCCTGCCTATCTCAATCTTGTTTTCCAAGTCTTTGGCTCAAGGTGTTGTCCCCAAAGTTTGGAAATCTGCTTTTATTACACCCGTGCATAAGAAGGGGTCAAAAACCGAAATTATTAACTATAGGCCTATATCGAAGCTGTGCATTATGGCTAAAGTATTTGAAAGGATTGTCTACAACCAGTTATATCCCGCCCTTGCTAGTTCGTTCAGCTCCTTTCAGCACGGTTTTTTAAAAGGACGGTCTACCACTTCTAACTTGATTTTATTTAACGATTTCATCACGGATGCTATGGATAATGGTAAGCAGGTCGATGTGGTTTACACAGATTATAGCAAGGCATTTGACCGGATCGACCACGATACCCTGATAAAGAAACTAAGCTACATGGGTATCCGTGGGGATCTCTTGAGGTGGTTCTCTTCCTACATTGATAACAGGTCACAAGCAGTAGTACTCAACAATTATATGTCTAGTTGGGTAAACGTGCCCAGCGGAGTGCCTCAGGGTTCGTTGCTCGGTCCTTTTTTATTTGTAGTCTATGTGAACGACATCGATCAGTGCCTCCATTCATCCAAACTATTATGCTTTGCGGATGACATGAAAATCTTTGCCACTATTTCAACGCTCGAAGATGTACTAGCACTTCAGGCTGACTTGTATCGGCTTGAAGAGTATTGTCGGGCTAATAAACTTGA
Source organism: Noctua pronuba (assembly GCA_905220335.1). Taxonomy (NCBI): domain Eukaryota; kingdom Metazoa; phylum Arthropoda; class Insecta; order Lepidoptera; family Noctuidae; genus Noctua; species Noctua pronuba. The sequence goes on from LR999896.1 coordinate 19,028,341, forward strand.
TCTCAACCCATCCAAGTGTTCGGTGATCACTTACACTAGAAAACGTGCAGTCCTAGCCACTACTTATGCTCTGGCGGGCCAGATCTTGCCAAGGTGCAGTACTATTCGTGACTTGGGCGTCCATCAAGACAGTAAGTTAGTTTTTGACACACACATTGATGCGATTGTCAAAAAAGCTTCCAAACTGCTTGGCTTTATAATACGTTTATCTAAGTGTTTTACAGATGCTAAAACACTAAAAATATTGTACTGCACTTTTGTAAGAGGTCAGCTAGAGTATGCATCTCAGATATGGAATCCACGTTATCATAAATACATTGATCGCATTGAAAACATCCAAAGACGTTTCATAAAATATCTTTGCTTTCATCAAAAAATTCCACATCAGTCAACTGATTATCTTGGACTCTGTAAGAAGTATCATCTGCTACCACTGGTAGATCGACGTAGAATTGCTGATTGTTTGTTCTTGATCAAAATCCTCAATAACAATATTGATAACCCTGAGTTATTGTCAAAATTTTATTTTAATGTGCCAAGTAAAACATTTCGTTTTAATCCACCCATACGAGTACCTCATTCATCTTCGAATTATAGGCAAAACAGTTATATTGTGCGCGCAGGCAGATATTTCAATGACATATGCAAGGAATATGATTTAGATCCATTCACAATTAGTGTGAATTCGGCCAGAAGATGCTTAAGCCTCAAATTTTTCAAGTAGCGGTAGGTTATTTGTTTTTATTATGTTACAATTTTTTCTATTATTTTAGTCATATAATTGCATACCAAGTATTAATATTCTTCTTAAGATAAGATAAGATAAGATTCTTTATTTGCGTGAAATATGGTATGTACATGATGGTCTTATAAATAAAAAGGTTTCTCATATTTCGCTGACTTCTTTCAGCATGCAAACTTAAAATAAAATTAAAATACTTAACACAATGTACTCGTAGGTACGTAGTTAAAAAAATTAAAAAACATTTAAGAAACACAAAGACAATAATATTATTATTTCAGAATTAAAAATACTCGTGTAATAAAATTAGAAAAAAAAATAACAAAGTCAGAAGACTAAATAACATCAATAAAATAGGAACATAAGCTACTTAACCATTAGAAATAGGTTTATCAAAAACCAAAAACTCATTAATTGTATAAAACACGTTATTTAAGAGCCATTTCTTCAGTTTCTTTTTGAAATAATTAATTGGTAGTTCTCTGATTTGTTTCGGTATTTTATTGAAGATTTTGACCGACATGCTATAGCAATTGTTTTGGAAGAGGGTGCTTCTACATCTTGTTATGGCCAGTTTGGTGGGATCTCTAGAGAGAAACTGTTTATTTTCTGTTACTTTAGTGAACATGTTTGGGTGTTTTTTAACAAACATCCCTACTTCTAAAATGTATAAGCTAGTAAGAGTAAGTAAGCCCAACTTTTTGAATAGAGGTCTACATGAATCGAGAGGTCCAACACCGTAAATGGCTCTGACACATTTCTTTTGGGTTATAAATACTTTTTTTACGAAGGTAGAGTTACCCCATACAAGCAGACCGTATCTGAGTATTGAGCCAACGTAGCCATGATACGCAGCCATGGCAGTTTTTAAACTTGACAATTTTCTAAGCCTTCTTAGAGCAAAAACAAATTTGTTTAGATTAGAGCATACGCGGTTTGTATGTGCTTTCCAATTGCAATATCTATCCAAGGTAATACCTAAGAATTTTGTGTCAGTGACATCTTCGATTTTAACGTTATTAAAATGTAAGTCTAAAGTTTGTATTTGAGTGTTATTATAATTGGAGAATTGTAAAATTTTGGTTTTAGAAATATTGGCTGTTAGGTTGTTGTCTTTTAGCCAACTCATTATTGAATCTATGGTGTTATTTAATGAATTTTCGTATTTAATATCTGGTTGGTCTGGTACAATAACCGATATGTCATCTGCAAAGAGGATACATTCATGTGCTGTAACTTGAGGAACATCATTGATGTATATTAAGAAAAGGAGTGGCCCTAGGACGCTACCCTGGGGTACTCCAAATTTATTTGTTTCAAAAGTTGATCTGAAAGGGGTAGACACAAGTTTATCATTTAAGTGGTTAATTTCAACGCATTGCTTTCTATTGCTTAGGTAGCTTTTAATCCATTCCAGTGCTTTACCACGAATTCCATATAGCTCGCATTTGTTGAGTAAGATTTTGTGATCTACGAAATCAAAGGCTTTGCTCATGTTAAAGAATATGGCAGCAACTTTATTACGTTTACCGATGTTTTCTGTAATTTTGTGGATTAGTGAGAATGCAGCCAGCCTTACTTTGATTAAAGCGGTGTGTTTTCTGTTTTTGTGCTCACACCATAAATTTTTTCTATTATAATTCTATACTTACGTGAAGATTTGTAATTGGCTTTCTGGTGATTATGGTTTCCTTTTTTGTTTGTTTTTATTAGCTGTAAGTCCTCCATGTACTAAAATAAAAAAAATAAAAAAAAATTATTAGTATTAGAACTTTCCTTTTTATTGGCAAAACAGTTCTTACTCAGATGAACATGTCTATTACAATTGTAGCAACGGGGACCACGGGGTTTATTCTGATTATTCTGGGGACTATAATTTTTCTTTTGTGGGTATCTATGCTTTGTGTACAATGAAGTAGTATCAGATTCCTTTTTCACTTCCTGTAACAACTTAGTTTTCGTGGAATCTGCACTTATCACGACACCGGAGCTTTCTATACCCATTATCATTGGTTTGTACTGGTCTGGCAAACCAGCTAACATTAAAGTACCCTACCATTCATCATCAATTTTGAAACTTATATTTCTCAGCTTATGAGCGGTTGTTACTAGTTTATTTACATAATCCTCAATATCGGTACAACTATCTAGGTTTGTATTAATGAGATTACGTAATAAAGCCACTTTCCTGCTCAATCCGGAGTCTTCGAACGCAACCCGCGCACTCAGAGCCTGTACAATGTGGTGGTAATTATTTGGATCATCAAGGAGGATAATCTTGCTTTTGGCCGTTACATCCTTGGTAGCGTCAACGGTTTCCTTGTTGTCAGGATCCACACACGACCACAAATCTTCGTGCTCTAAATAGGCTTTGACAGTGAATTTCCTCGTATTATAATCGTCCCTTCCAGTCAGTTTATCAATATGCACGGTGTTTATCGATGTTGCTTCGGAAACTGATAGGTTTTATATGTAAAATACGCTGAAAAAGAAATAACCGGGCCGGCGACCAACCTCACTTTTTATACACACGGTATATTACTTTTCGGAACTAAACTTCTAACTTTTCACAAAATACTGTTTCTAATTATTATGAGATAGGCCCATAACCTGTGAAAATGAAATAGCGGAGCTAGAGTTTAATGTAAAGTAAATATTTATTATACTCTTTTGAAAACTAACAGAATTACAAGTGAACGTCGGACGGGCACACAATGACACAACAATGTAGAAACGAAACGTTTTAATATTTTATTTCTTTGAAAGTGTATTGAAAATCGTCGTTTGATACACGTGGGCATTTTTTACTGCAGAGCTCGGCTCCATAACAACCTCGCTTGCAGCTCGGTTGTGAATTCCGCGTCGAATGCAATAACAAAGTTTCCCCACTTATATCATCATCTTAGGACCTGCAATGTTTTTCTACGAAATGTAGGAGAAAAATTTTTTTGCGATTTCTGTGTTTTTATTAAATATTCCGACGATGGTTGGTCCAATAGAAGTTTTTGATCAGTATTAGAAACGTGATCAATTATCACCAATAAAACGTTTTGTGTAAAATGGCCATTTTTAGGGTTCCGTAGCCGAATGGAAAAAAACGGGATCCTTATAGATTCGTCATGTCCGTCTGTCTGTCTGTCCGTATGACACAGCCACTTTATTCCGAAACTATTAGGACTACACAGTTGGAACTTGGTAGGTACATGTATTCTGTCAACCGTTTTACGATTTTATACAAAAATAAAAAAATTAAAGATTAAGTTTCAGTTCCATGTATGGGGAGGGCTCCCCATACAAACATAAAACTAAAAAAAGACATCAAACCTATACGTGCGGTAGCAACTTTTAGAATTGCCCTTTGAGCAAGTTCTAGAGGGAGAAGAATTGAATTTCTCGCGCCACCCCAGGATGGTATACAATAATTATGTTAAAATAGACTGACACAACGCTAAATAAATCTGTTTTATTAAATTATAGTCGTAGTAGTTCGTAAATTCTTAATAACATATGTGGAGAGTGTCAGACTTTTTCCCTGGTAAACAAAAAATCAAATCTATTGATTTATTCTGAAATTTAAATAAATTGCATTTCCAATGATACCTTATAGTCATATGTCCTACCTTTGGTTTATAGGGTTAAAATGACTTTGAAGAGGATTCTTAAAGAGGTGCGAAGACGCCGAGAGTATTTTGTCGTATAGAAGTCTCCACGCGATAGTTTATAGATATTTCATTTTAGCAAGTACAAAAAACACGTCCGTTTAATCTCACGTCTCGTAAAGCGTGGTTTGAATAAGTTTTGATGTTTCGTTTTTGAGATATGGGACTTTTTCATCAAACTGCAGCAGTAACTTTGTTTTTCATTATAATACTATGAAAAACAAATTTAGTTATTAGGAATGTTGAATATAATACAATACAACATATGAATGAGCCTACAAAATATTTTTATTATATTCTTCAGCACCAGCTGTGAGTACGACTCGCATTTGGCCGGTATTTTTTTCCAACTATAGAATATAATACAATATTTTATTTGCGTAAAACATGGTATACAGTGGTGTTAAATACAAATTATGGCACAAACATGTTTAGCTAGGATAAAACATAGCATGCAAAATTTTAAGCAAGCAAGTACATTATTTAGAAAACCTGTGAATGAGGATTAAAATTTCACGAAATATTATGGATGGTTTTCTAAGTCCATTTTAGAGTAGCTGCACCGGTTAAGGTTTCCCCCACTGTATAATTAAATATGATATAAATTGTATAATGTTATAAATTGATGGGTTTATAAAATGCTAAAACTTGTTTTATAAAATGCTTTTTCTAAATTTGTTATTGCCTGAAAACATCTCTTTGACCGATAACAAACAAACGATGTAAATAAATAAATAACGTGACACGTAGGTATCCAGTTGTCTTGAAAAACTTAGATGATGTCAACGTGTTTTAATTACTTTTTATTTAAATGATTGCCATCTTAAAATTGAATATCGCTCATTTAGTAGCATAGTATGCAGTCATCGTTTCAAAAAAAACTGCAGCATAGCTAATTACATAAGCGCGCGCGGACGTGGGAAGTCGCCGTGTGATATGTCAAGTGTGGCTTCTGCAGCACGGACGGGCACGCGCTGCGCCCGCCCGGCCCCTTCACGCGCCACGCGCGCTACCTCAACGGGCTGGACGAGTACGAGTGCGCCGTGCGCCGCAACGTGCCGCTCGCGCAGTCCGGCGTGTTCGCGGGCGAGCGGCCCGACGGCGCGCACACCGTGCTGGACTTCCGCGCGCTGCTGCCCGGCTCCGTGGTCGCCGTGCGCGTGTCGCCGCGCGCGCCGCACCGCGCCGCGCTGGCCGCGCTGCAGCGCTCGGTGGACGCGCTGCACGCCGCGCCGCGCGCCGACCCGCTGGGCCTGGCGCCCGCGCTGCGCGACCTCGAGCTGGCCGACTTCAACGCGCTGCTGTTCCGCTGCGACGCCGAGGAGCGCGAGGCGGGCGGCGGCGGCGTGTACGACGTGCCGGGCGCCGGCCCGCTGGTGTACGCGGGCCTGCAGGGCGCCGCCTCGCTGCTGGCCCAGGTGGCGCCGGCCGACGACCTGGGCCACGCGCTGTGCGACAACCTGCGCGCCGGCGACTGGCTGGTGGAGTACACGTGGCGCCGCCTGGAGCGCGAGCCGCGCCTGGCGGCCGCGGCCGCGCGCTACCGCGAGGCGCTGCAGCCGCTGACGGCGCTGCCGCGCTTCCTGGTGCCGGCGTACTACGAGGCGCTGCTTCTGGGCCTATACCGCGGCGTGGCGCGCGCAGCGCTGGCGCGGCTGTCGGGCTGGGCGCGCGGCGCCTCGTTCCCGCGCGCGCTGGCTCTGACGAGTGTGCAGCTGCTGGGCGCGTTGACGTCGGCGCCGCTGCCGCCCTTCTCGCCCGCGCTGGCGCCGCCGCGGCCGGCGCGCGCGCTCACCATGTCGGCGGGGTTGCCGCACTTCGCGGTGGGCTACATGCGCTGCTGGGGCCGCGACACCTTCATCGCGCTGCGCGGCCTTCTGCTGCTGACGGGCCGCTACCAGGTGCGTGCGGCGAGACTGGCTCGGATGAGCTCGGGTTTCCTCGGCTCGACTGACGGTCGGTGTCGGTTGCAGGACGCGCGCTTCCATATCCTCGGCTTCGCGGCATGCCTGCGCCACGGCCTCATCCCGAACCTGCTGGACGGCGGGCGTAACGCTCGGTTCAACTGTCGCGACGCCGTCTGGTGGTGGCTTCAGAGTATAAAGCAGGTAAATAATGTCTCTCGTCGATGCCTCGCTCGGGTCGCGCGGTGACCATAGTATTGTAACAGAACTGTTTGTCGGTGCGCAGTACTGTACCGAAGCGCCGCAGGGCTCCGCGCTGCTGTCGGAGCCGGTAGCGCGTCTATTCCCGAAGGACGATGCCGAGCCCGCGCCGCCAGGTGCCGCCGACCAGCCGCTGCACGACGTCATGCAGGAGGCGCTGGACGTGCACTTCCAGGTGAGTCGCGTGACGTCACGCTCGTCGCTGTGAGGGAGTGAGCGAACGGCCTCTCACTGTGTGCGTCCGCAGGGCCTCGTATTCCGCGAGCGCAACGCCGGCCGCGCCATCGACGCGCACATGTCCGACAAGGGCTTCAACGTGCAGATCGGCGTCGACCCCGAGACCGGCTTCCCGTTCGGCGGCAACGACGCCAACTGCGGCACGTGGATGGACAAGATGGGCTCGTCCGAGCCCGCCGGCAACCGCGGCAAGCCCGCCACGCCGCGCGACGGTAGCGCCGTGGAGCTGGTGGGCCTGGCCTACAGCGTCGTGGCCTGGCTGGCGGCCCAGCACCGGGCCGCGCGCTACCCCTACCCCGGCGTCGTGCGGCGCCACCGCGACGGCAGCCTGACCTCCTGGAGCTACGCGCAGTGGGCCGAGCGCATCAAGCAGAACTTCGAGCGCTACTTCTGGGTCCCGGCCGCGCCCTCGGCCGCCGACCTGCGCCCCGACCTCGTGCACCGCCGCGCCATCTACAAGGACAGCCACGGCGCCTCGCGGCCCTGGGCCGACTACCAGTTGCGCTGCAACTTCCCCATCGCCATGGCCGTGGCGCCCGAGCTGTTCGAGCCCAAGCACGCCTGGCAGGCGCTGGACGCCGTGGAGCGCCATCTGCTGGGCCCGCTCGGCGTCAAGACGCTGGACCCGGCCGACTGGGCCTATCGCGGTGACTACGACAACTCTAACAATGGCGACGACCCCAGCGTGGCGCACGGCTTCAATTACCACCAGGGGCCCGAGTGGCTGTGGCCGCTCGGCTTCTACCTGCGCGCGCGCCTGGCCTTCGCGCACGACTGCGGTCGCCACGCGCGCACCGTGGCAGCGGCCTACGCCACGCTCGCGCCGCTGCTGGCCGAGTTGCGCACGTCGGCCTGGCGCGGCCTGCCCGAGCTCAGCAACGCGGGCGGCGCCTACTGCGCCGACTCGTGCCGCACGCAGGCCTGGAGCGCCGCCGTCGTGCTGGAGGCGCTGCACGAGCTCGAGCTCGCCCGCCGCGCGCGCCCGCTGCCGACCGACTGACGCCCGCGCCGCCTGCGCCACGCGCGCGCCGGGCCCGCGCCGCGCCGCCTGTACAGCGTGCCCTACGAGCGGCCCGCGCCGCGCCGCCCGCCGGCCGCGCCGCGCCGCCCGCTGGCCGCGCTGCGCCGCCTGCTGCGCCGCGCGCGCCCGGCCGAGCGCCTCGAGCGCTCCATCTACAACTTACTGGGCCGCCGCGCCGGCGAGCTCAGCACCGTGGTGTACAGCGACCGCTACTTCCGCTACGGCCTGCCGCTGGCGGCGCGGCCCGCGCCCCTTCGCCGTCTCGTGGCCGACGAACTGGGTGGCGCGCTCACGGAGCGGCGCGCGCCCGGCCGGCCCGCGCACGTCATGCCGCTGTGCAGCGCACCCCGGCCCGCGCCGCGCGCCGGCCTGCTGCAGGGCGCGGGTGCGCGCGCGCCGCCGCCGCGCTACGGGCCGCCGCGACGCGCCCGCGCGCCCGCGCCGCGCCTGCTGCGCGTGCAGGACGAGGCGCGCTTCGAGGAGGGCCCGGCTCCCGCGGCGCGTCCGCACCGGCGCGCGCTGGACTACCGGCAGGGCGCGGGCGGCGTGGCGCCGCGCCTGGCGCCGCCGGGAGCCGCGCGCCGCGCCGCGTCGCCGCCGCGCGACTCTTCGAGCGAGGAGTCCGCGCCGCGGCCGCAGTTCGCGCTGGACGCGGCGTCGCTGCGCTCGGCGCGCTCGCGCCGCTCGGGGTCGCTCGGCGGGCTGTCGAAGGCGTCGCCGCGCGCGAGCCGCAACCTGGCGCCGTCGGAGGCGGAGGGCGACAAGGCGAGCTCGATGGCGCTGGCGCGCAAGGTCCTGAACACGGAGCGCTTCAACAACGGCGCGCAGGCGGTGCTGTACCGGCGCGGGTCGCGCGGGTCGCGCGGGTCGCGAGCGTCTCGCGAGTCGCGCGGGTCGCGGCGCCTGCGCGCTACGATCCGCGCGATGCTCGCGTTCAGCGGTCTGTTCTATGCGCTCTCGTTCCTCGCGTTCTACTTCCTGAGCCTGCCGTAGCGCGCAAGTCGACGATGCTATTTTTATTATTTGAGTGCCATAATATTAATGTTAAGTCCGCGGGCAGAACCGCCCTGAGGTCGATTACGATTTCGTTAATAATTGTGTCCTGCCCGTTTAGTGCGGCCATTATTCTGTTATACAAAGTTTTGTATTTTTAGAGTTTTTATTAAACGTTATTTCAATTAGCCTATTTGTGATAATCTATGTAACACAATTTATTTTACCAACCGAAAAATCCCTAAAGTGATGTTTTTGTGTTGAAACGAGGTTGTTAGTAATAAGAAAAATACTACCTCTAAGCAGAAATATTAATAATTGATATTATGAAATCGTAAATTATTTTGCTTATTTATGCATATAAGAATACTATGTACCTTCATAGCTTCATAGTAATATATAATATAGCGTTTATAAAACAATGAGTGTTTGATTTTATCCGACAGTTTTGGGGTTCTGTCTTTTTTTGGGACGACATAGGCCCAGCGCACACCGCTGGAGGCGCGGCGGAGTGCATTTCCATGAAACGCGCGGGCGGATTCCGCGGGCGGATTCCGCGGGCGGACTCCGCGGGCTCCGAGCGGCGCCAAGAGCCCTTGAGAGCCCTCGAGCGGAGAGACGCGCGGCGGCGCCCATGTCATTTAGTGCTGATCGATACTTTGTACAGACAACTCGCTCTCGATCGTAATGGATGTGGACTGGGACGTGATTATTATTGCTGCGCTTGCAGAAGAAGAAGAAAAATGGAAAAGACCACACTAGTTAATACTCTCCAGGCATCTGACCGCCAACCAGCCGCGCGCGGGGTAGTGCGGCGGAGCGCAGAGCAGTCGCGCTCTTGTAGTAGCTTGAGGTCGCTCTAAGCACCGCGTGCGAATTTATTCTTATATTAACCGTATGTCAAGGTAGTTAAGGTTTATATTCAATTGTTGTCTTCAATTGCTCTCCGCCGCGCCTCCAGCGGTGTGCGCTGGGCCATAGTGTTATCCGGCTATATGTACTAGGCAGTATGCACCACGAAGGAAAGGAAAGTCGTCATAAACTATACGATAATAGTACATTATGATATAAGTGCGGTAAGTTGAAAATTACAGCCGAGGCGATATTGCTAGCACGAGCCGTAGGCGAGGGCTACAAGAAAGCAGAGGCTGTAATTATCAAAGCGCACGTATGTCATACGACGTTTTATAACATATTTGCGAGGAAATAAAAAAACTCGGACTTTCTTAAACGAATAAATCTTTAATCACTTGTCAAAGAAAAAGCGCGCGGAATATTTTTTACTTGTTCACAAAAAGCGATGCACGCGCATCAGCGCTTTTTTTAAAGGCAAAGGCACAAAAAACAGCCAGTATTACTAATAAAGTAAATTAATATTTTTGTGTTTTTGTTACAGATAAATGGTTGTAATTTATTGGCAAAATTAATTATATTAAAGAATTAAATGTTTATTTTTTTAATGTTTATCTTTACACTTGAAACGATTCAAGTATTCCGAGAACCCACCGTGCCCGGTCATGATTTGGGTGGTCACACTGTTAATCGTGCACTTCCTGATTATCCTGTAGGCCGCCACCGCGTCCGGGAAAAACAGTTTTGTCACGGAAGCAGTTTCTCCGGAGCTGTATCTTTGGTTCCACACGTCAAGCGTTGCCATACGAATGCAACGCTTGACGTATGAAACCGGACACAAGTCGTAGTCGGGCTTTCGCTTGGAATTCTCAGCAGCACTCTTGGCCAGTTCATCGGCTCTCTCGTTACCATCCAACCCCGCATGAGCTTTGATCCAAAACAAGGTAACTGACTTGTTTTGGATAGACAGGGACCTAAGGTTTGCCCTAGTCTCCACTGCCAGGGGGTGATGCCGGTTGTAGTTTTGGATGGTTTGGAGAGCTGCCATCGAGTCACTGAAAATTCCAAACGATTGCGCACTGTGCTTCATGACCTGCCTGGTTGCGACGCATATTGCTAGAAGCTCAGCCTGGTAAACGGTGGAGTAATGTGGGAGAGCAAGCTTGAGAGCTTTGGTTTCGGCGTCACCGTTCCACATGGACAGTGCCGCTCCAACCTTGCCCCCAATCTTGCTCCCGTCCGTAAAGATACGAACTTCAAGTTCGTTCTTAGCAAGGTTTAGTTGCTCTTGGTTTACCAGGCTTACGACTTTCAGCTCAGCGCGCTCCGCAGGGTGTGGGGCCTCCATTGCCGAAACGGTCTGCTCGACCCTCCTGTCGCCAAGTGCTAGCTGAGGTACCCCCCTCCTCGCTTCGTATAAAGAAGCCGCTTCGCGGACACGTAGGTCGAGGGGTAGTATTCCAGCCAGCACTAGCGCGGAGTTTAAGGAGACCGTCCGGTATGCCTTGCACAGCTTTTGCGCAATACGGCGCTGGACTGCCCCCAACTGCTTCCTGACGCCCAGCTTCGTGACAGCCGGAGCCCATACGCTGGCGGCGTACAGGATGACGGGTTCCACGGTGGCCACATATATTATTCTTATGACTTCGGGATGAAGCCCCCAGCTTGTCTTTGCAGCTCTGGTTAGCTGTTTGTGGATAGCTATTGCCTTTCTGCACACATTTGCGACGTGCGTGTTGAAGGTCAGCTGTTTGTCGATGGTGACACCCAAGATTTTGATCTCATTGGACATGGCAATGTCGATCCCCCCCATATTCAGGCGTGGGGTGTCGTATTTAAGTTTGCGTGTGATCACCATTGCATTCGTTTTTTGTGGCGCAAATTTTAGTTTGTTTTGAACCCCCCACGCCCGAACATGTGCGAGAGCGGCATTGTCACGTCCCTCGATCTCTAGCGATGTGTCACCATCGAAAATCAGCACCACGTCGTCTGCAAAGGCCTGGCAATAGCTCTCCCCAGCCTCAAGGCTCTTTAGGAGCGGGTCCAGTAAGAGGTTCCAAAAAATTGGTCCCCCTATGGAACCCTGGACACAGCCCTTGCTAGTGGCCTTAAAGTGCTCTTCACCTGCATATCTCACCCTGACCCTTCGGTTCTCGAGATAGCTGTCGATGACCCTCCTCAAGCCAATCGGACAATTTTCCTCAGCCAGACGGACCCTTATGGCTGGCCACCAAGCGCTGTCGAAGGCTCCCTCTATGTCCAATGATATTAGCACTACTATTTTCTTTAACTCGAGTTTTCCGCGTATGTGTTGCATTAGCGCATAGAGGGAGTCCTCGGTGCTCCTCTGGGGCATGAATCCGTACTGGCGAGTACTCATCCTTGGAATCAGGTGAAACTTGAGGCGGGCCACCAACATCTTCTCGTATATTTTGCCGAGAATTGGCAAAAGGCCAATTGGTCGGTACGCTTTTGGGATGCTATAGTCGGTTTTCCCCGGTTTCTTCAAGATGATGACTGTCGCCTCCTTCCATACTTCTGGGAAGAGGTAACATCGCAGGCAGCCATTTAGGAGGGCCAGGGCCACCTCAGGAGCACCTCTGATGGCTTGGCAACAGATATCGGCCGTGAAGCCGTCAGCTCCTGGGGCTTTTTTGGGGTTGAAGGACCCGCACGCTGCCATAAGTTCAGCCATTGTGAAAGGCGGGTCGCATGATTCATCATGCTCTCCAGCATTTACAACTTCAGCTTTTTCTCTTATAAGGCGGTGGCAGGTGCTATCGGTGCCCGGATGATCTTCTGGATAGAAGGTGTCCGCCAGTAGCTCAACCGAACCCTTTGTGTCCAGCACCTCCCCGTCCTTCGCTAGTGGCTGGTCCTCTCCCCTTCCCTTGGTCCTTCCTATCACCCTATAGATGCCTTCCCAAACCCCCTCTCTGTCCTGTCTGGAGCAAAAGTTCTTCCAACTCTCTATTTCATCTCTGGCTGCTTCTGTCTCATACTCAACTTTTAGTTTCAGGTACTCGTCGACGACCTTCGATCTTCGGGCTGGTGCAGCACACCTTACTCTTCGTTTCCTGGTGGCGACCTCTTTCATCATCCTCTCGAGTTTCTCGGACCACCACGGCAAAGTAAGCACTTCACTGGTCTTTTTCATTGGCATTGATGAAGTGCATGCGTCTTTTATTGCTTCAGTGTAAGTGTTGGTAATTGTGTTAAGTTGGTTAGCTGTATTTAATTTATCAATTTCGATTTTATTAATTTTGTGGTTCTGCATTAATTGGCCGAGTTTCGCACGAAACTCGGGCCAATTTGCTTTTTTAGTGTTAAAAATTCTAGTAGTTCGGTTAATAAGTATGCCTTTAGATCTTTTTAATTTAATATTGAAAACAATGCCGTTGTGATCCGAGCTCGTGAGACCCTCGTCTACCTTCCAGTCGTCCACCAGGTCCAAGATATCCGTCGAGCAGGCTGTGATATCAACGTGGCTGCAGTAACGTGTTCCTCCTCTGATCGTGTCGAAGGTCGGAATTTCCCCTGTGTTGAGTATGTTAAGACCCAGCTCGTTGAGAACTCCGGAAACTTCTTCACCTCTGCGATCGATGGACAGGCTTCCCCACCAGGTACTTTTTGCGTTGGCATCTCCTCCAACAACCCACATTCTTGAACCCACTTCTTCCTCTATACGTTTGAGGTGCTCAAGGTACGGTCCAATTTCCTGATCCGGCTCAAAATAAAAAGAGACCATCGTGATCCTCCTCTCGACAGGGAGGCTCTCGAGGAAGCCACCATCGTCCAAGCCTGGATCCGGGAGTCGGCTACCGTCGGTCCCGTCGACGTCGAACGGGAGGCGCAGTGGTTTGGCGACGCGATGACGCAAATCTGCGACGCGTCCATGCCACGCGTCTCCTCTCTCCGCTCCGCAGGGCGCCGCGTGTACTGGTGGTGCATCGAGGTCGAGCGGCTGCGCGTCGAGTGCGCTGACGCCAGACGCCCGTACACGCGATGTCGGAGGAGACGTCTGCGGGATCCCGACGAAGAAGCCGCGCTGTATGAGGTGTACCGCGCGGCGAAGGCGGCTCTGTGGCTGGCCATCGGCGAGTCGAAGACGCGCTCCAGAGAGGAGCTGCTGGCGACCCTAGACGGAGATCCGTGGGGGCGCCCTTACCGCACGGTCCGAGGGAAACTTCGGCCGTGGGCCCCCCCGCTAACGGAAGGTCTCGAGCCGCAGTTTCTGGAGCGAGTGGTCTCGGCTCTCTTCCCTCAGAGAGCCGAGCACGAGCCACCGCCGATGGCTCCGCACACAGCTGCAGAGTCGGAAGAAGGGGAGAGCGAAACCGTCCCAGAGGTGACACAGGCGGAGATGAGCGCGGCCGTGATGCGGCTCCGGGCAAAAAACACTGCTCCGGGGCCCGACGGAGTGCCTGGCCGCGCTCTGGTCCTCGCCCTGAAGGAGCTGGAGCCCCCACTGAGGGGACTCTTCTCGGCGTGCCTCGAGCGGGGCCAGTTCCCGACCAGGTGGAAGGCTGGTCGGCTGGTCTTGCTCAAGAAGGCGGGGCGCCCGGCGGATTCGTCGTCCGCTTATCGGCCCATAGTGCTGCTGGACGAGGCGGGCAAGATGTTGGAGCGAGTAATCGCAGATCGCCTCGTCAGCCACTTGTGTACAGAGGGGCCGAACCTGGACGACAGCCAGTTTGGCTTCCGGCGTGGGCGCTCGACCATCGACGCCATCATGAGGGTGAGAGTCCTGGCGGAGGAGGCGGTGTCCCGGGGTGGGGTGGTGCTGGCGGTGTCCTTGGACATCTCCAACGCGTTCAACACCCTGCCCTGGAGTTGCATTAGGGAGGCCCTGCGATACCATCGGGTGCCTTCCTACCTCCGCAACATCGTGGGGGCTTATCTGTCCGGAAGGTGTGTCACCTACTCGGGACGCGACGGCACGGGCCGTCGCGAGATGTCGTGCGGTGTTCCACAGGGCTCGGTTCTGGGCCCACCCCTGTGGAACATCGGATACGACTGGGTTTTGCGGTGCGAGCTCCCACCGGGAGTGGACCTGACGTGCTATGCGGACGACACGCTGGTCACGGCTCGGGGGAGCTCGTACAGGGAGGCAGCGTTGCTGGCTACGGCTGCGGTCTCACAGGTGGTGAGCCGCATACGACGCCTGGGCCTGGAGGTGGCCCTCAACAAGTCGGAGGCCATTGCCTTTCATGGCCCCCGACGGGCGCCGCCGTTGGGATCACATATTGTGGTCGGGGGGGTCCGGATCGCTGTCGGGTCAACCATGAAGTACCTTGGATTGGTGCTCGACAGCCGTTGGGATTTCGGCCCCCACTTTCAGCGGCTGGTGCCCAAGTTGATGGGCGCGGCGGGCGCGCTGTCAACGCTGCTTCCCAATCTGGGGGGCCCGAGCACCGCCTGTAGGCGGTTGTACGTGGAGATCGTGCGATCGATGGCCCTGTATGGGGCCCCGATATGGGCAACAGACCTGACGGCCCGCACTATCGCTGTTCTGCGCAGACCGCAGAGAGCGATGGCCGTTAGAGCCATACGGGGATATCGCACGATCTCCTACGAGGCGGCTTGCGTACTGGCCGGATCCCCGCCGTGGGACCTGGAGGCGAAGACCCTCGCGACACTGCACCAGTGGCGCGAGGAGGCCAAGGATCGGGGCGAGAGGCTGGTGCAGCGACAGATCACGCTGTACCGGTCTCAGCTCCGACAGGTCATGGTGGCGGAATGGCGGGGCAGGCTAGAGCTGCCTACCGCCGGCCTCGACACAATCGAGGCGATCCGGCCAGTACTCGACGACTGGCTCGGGAGGAAGCACGGCTCCCTGTCGTTTCGGGCGACACAGGTGCTCTCGGGGCACGGCTGCTTCGGGAAGTACCTGTGTCGCATAAGCAGGGAGCCGGACGCCCGGTGTCATCACTGCGTCCACTGTCTGGAGGACACGGCGCGGCATACGCTGGCCGAGTGCGGCGCGTGGGATGAGCCGCGCCGTGCGCTCGTAACAGAGGTTGGAGGAGACCTGTCGCTGCCGGCCGTCGTTCGCTCGATGGTCGGCAGCGCAGAGTCCTGGGACGCAGTGATGACCTTCTGCGAAACCGTCATGTCGCAGAAGGAAGCTGCGGAAAGGGAGAGGGAGATAACGACCTCACGCCCATCCCGCAGCAGACGCACCGGGCGTCGGCAGAGGGCGGACAACGCCCTCTTCCGGCCCCCCTAAATAGGTCCAGGGGCGGCGGATTCGGGGACATCCGTCGCCCTCCATCACACTGGACTCGAGACGGCGGCGCGTAGTGTTCCACGCGCGCCTCTCTTAGACGTAGCGGGGGGAGTTTTACACCTCACTCCCCCCCGGGACGTGGCCCGCAGGTCAAGCGGGCCGGCACTAGTCCGGGGCAGCGGAAGTCGCATTAGATCCCGCTGCCCCCCGACGCAAGTGTGCGAGGGAACACCGGTGTGGTTTTAGTCAGTAAGAGTCTGACAGACCCCTCCGCTCTCCCCGGGGCGGAGGAAATCCATGAGGATTTCCACATCGAGAACAAAAAAAAAAAAAAAAAAGGTTAGGTTAGGTTAGGTTCACCGGTCTCGGCTCCGACAGGTCATGGTGGCGGAATGGCGGGGCAGGCTAGAGCTGCCTACCGCCGGCCTCGACACAATCGAGGCGATCCGGCCAGTACTCGACGACTGGCTTGGGAGGAAGCACGGCTCCCTGTCGTTTCGGGCGACGCAGGTGCTCTCGGGGCACGGCTGCTTCGGGAAGTACCTGTGTCGCATAAGCAGGGAGCCGGACGCCCGGTGTCATCACTGCGTCCACTGTCTGGAGGACACGGCGCGGCATACGCTGGCTGAGTGCGGCGCGTGGGATGAGCCGCGCCGTGCGCTCGTAACAGAGGTTGGAGGAGACCTGTCGCTGCCGGCCGTCGTTCGTTCGATGGTCGGCAGCGCAGAGTCCTGGGACGCAGTGATGTCCTTCTGCGAAACCGTCATGTCGCAGAAGGAAGCTGCGGAAAGGGAGAGGGAGATAACGACCTCACGCCCATCCCGCAGCAGACGCACCGGGCGTCGGCAGAGGGCGGACAACGCCCTCTTCCGGCCCCCCTAAATAGGTCCAGGGGCGGCGGATTCGGGGACATCCGTCGCCCTCCATCACACTGGACCCGAGACGGCGGCGCGTAGTGTTCCACGCGCGCCTCTATTAGACGTAGCGGGGGGAGTTTTACACCTCACTCCCCCCCGGGACGTGGCCCGCAGATCAAGCGGGCCGGCACTAGTCCGGGGCAGCGGAAGTCGCATTAGATCCCGCTGCCCCCCGACGCAAGTGTGCGAGGGAACACCGGTGTGGTTTTAGTCAGTAAGAGTCTGACAGACCCCTCCGCTCTCCCCCAGGGCGGAGGACATCCATGAGGATTTCCACATCGAGACCAAAAAAAAAAAAAAAAGGTTAGGTTAGGTTAGGTTAGGTTCCCCACCGGGGGTGTCGGCCGTGGGCCCCCCCGCTAACGGAAGGTCTCGAGCCGCAGTTTCTGGAGCGAGTGGTCTCGGCTCTCTTCCCTCAGAGAGCCGAGCACGAGCCACCGCCGATGGCTCCGCACACAGCTGCAGAGTCGGAAGAAGGGGAGAGCGAAACCGTCCCAGAGGTGACACAGGTGGAGATGAGCGCGGCCGTGATGCGGCTCCGGGCAAAAAACACTGCCCCGGGGCCAGACGGAGTGCCTGGCCGCGCTCTGGTCCTCGCCCTGAAGGAGCTGGAGCCCCCACTGAGGGGACTCTTCTCGGCGTGCCTCGAGCGGGGCCAGTTCCCGACCAGGTGGAAGGCTGGTCGACTGGTCTTGCTCAAGAAGGCGGGGCGCCCGGCGGATTCGTCGTCCGCTTATCGGCCCATAGTGCTGCTGGACGAGGCGGGCAAGATGTTGGAGCGAGTAATCGCAGATCGCCTCGTCAGCCACTTGTGTACAGAAGGGCCGAACCTGGACGACAGCCAGTTTGGCTTCCGGCGTGGGCGCTCGACCATCGACGCCATCATGAGGGTGAGAGTCCTGGCGGAGGAAGCGGTGTCCCGGGGTGGGGTGGTGCTGGCGGTGTCCTTGGACATCTCCAACGCGTTCAACACCCTGCCCTGGAGTTGCATTAGGGAGGCCCTGCGATACCATCGGGTGCCTTCCTACCTCCGCAACATCGTGGGGGCTTATCTGTCCGGAAGGTGTGTCACCTACTCGGGACGCGACGGCACGGGCCGTCGCGAGATGTCGTGCGGTGTTCCACAGGGCTCGGTTCTGGGCCCACCCCTGTGGAACATCGGATACGACTGGGTTTTGCGGTGCGAGCTCCCACCGGGAGTGGACCTGACGTGCTATGCGGACGACACGCTGGTCACGGCTCGGGGGAGCTCGTACAGGGAGGCAGCGTTGCTGGCTACGGCTGCGGTCTCACAGGTGGTGAGCCGCATACGACGCCTGGGCCTGGAGGTGGCCCTCAACAAGTCGGAGGCCATTGCCTTTCATGGCCCCCGACGGGCGCCGCCGTTGGGATCACATATTGTGGTCGGGGGGGTCCGGATCGCTGTCGGGTCAACCATGAAGTACCTTGGATTGGTGCTCGACAGCCGTTGGGACTTCGGCCCCCACTTTCAGCGGCTGGTGCCCAAGTTGATGGGCGCGGCGGGCGCGCTGTCAACGCTGCTTCCCAATCTGGGGGGCCCGAGCACCGCCTGTAGGCGGTTGTACGTGGGGATCGTGCGATCGATGGCCCTGTATGGGGCCCCGATATGGGCAACAGACCTGACGGCCCACACTATCGCTGTTCTGCGCAGACCGCAGAGAGCGATGGCCGTCAGAGCCATACGGGGATATCGCACGATCTCCTACGAGGCGGCTTGCGTACTGGCCGGATCCCCGCCGTGGGACCTGGAGGCGAAGACCCTCGCGACACTGCACCAGTGGCGCGAGGAGGCCAAGGATCGGGGCGAGAGGCTGGTTCAGCGACAGATCACGCTGCACCGGTCTCAGCTCCGACAGGTCATGGTGGCGGAATGGCGGGGCAGGCTAGAGCTGCCTACCGCCGGCCTCGACACAATCGAGGCGATCCGGCCAGTACTCGACGACTGGCTTGGGAGGAAGCACGGCTCCCTGTCGTTTCGGGCGACGCAGGTGCTCTCGGGGCACGGCTGCTTCGGGAAGTACCTGTGTCGCATAAGCAGGGAGCCGGACGCCCGGTGTCATCACTGCGTCCACTGTCTGGAGGACACGGCGCGGCATACGCTGGCTGAGTGCGGCGCGTGGGATGAGCCGCGCCGTGCGCTCGTAACAGAGGTTGGAGGAGACCTGTCGCTGCCGGCCGTCGTTCGTTCGATGGTCGGCAGCGCAGAGTCCTGGGACGCAGTGATGTCCTTCTGCGAAACCGTCATGTCGCAGAAGGAAGCTGCGGAAAGGGAGAGGGAGATAACGACCTCTCGCCCATCCCGCAGCAGACGCACAGGGCGTCGGCAGAGGGCGGACAACGCCCTCTTCCGGCCCCCCTAAATAGGTCCAGGGGCGGCGGATTCGGGGACATCCGTCGCCCTCCATCACACTGGACCCGAGACGGCGGCGCGTAGTGTTCCACGCGCGCCTCTCTTAGACGTAGCGGGGGGAGTTTTACACCTCACTCCCCCCCGGGACGTGGCCCGCAGGTCAAGCGGGCCGGCACTAGTCCGGGGCAGCGGAAGTCGCATTAGATCCCGCTGCCCCCCGACGCAAGTGTGCGAGGGAACACCGGTGTGGTTTTAGTCAGTAAGAGTCTGACAGACCCCTCCGCTCTCCCCGGGGCGGAGGAAATCCATGAGGATTTCCACATCGAGAACAAAAAAAAAAAAAAAAAGGTTAGGTTAGGTTAGGTTTTTTTTTTTTTTTTTTTTTTCACGAGTTTTTTACCGCAGACTTGGTGGTCCGCGCCCTTTTTTAAATTATTAAATTGTTTGCAGTTTTTTTTCATTTCTTAATATTACATACGTGCTCCTTCACTGGACACGTTACATTTAGGTGAACTTATTATTATAACTTATAATCTACGTGAGTCCATATATTTGTTTTTTATTTTTTTTTATTTTTTTTTTTTATTATTATAATATATATATATATATAATTTATATAATAAATATATATATATATTTTTTTTTTTTTTATTTATGTTTTCCAGGCTTAACAGTTTTAAACTTATATAATAAATTTTCTTTACAACTAATTTACAGTGACCGTTATTTACTTAAGGTTACACATGTTACTATTATTACTATTGGACATGTGACTGATAACTGCATGGCAGCGCGAGCCGACTGACTCCGACCGACGGCATCCGTTCACGGACATGACCTGCACATCCGCGCCGCTTAGCTCAACCATTTTTTAGGGAACTTAACGACCGGTTGGGCAGCGCCACCGTCGGCAAAGCTTTTACGTGACTATGACAGACCCGCTCTGCCATGCAGTTTTACATAATCTATGTCTTTATTACGAGGAGTACAGACTGATTGAGGGTTGTTGGGGTTTAGGTTGGGTTTGGGGTTAGGATGGGGACTTTGAGGTTATTTGGGTCGACTGACCAGGGACTTCGCTAGCCTGAGCAAAGCTTCCACTACTACCGCGTCTCGATGCTGCATGGCCGTCTTCAAGTTGTACTCGACGACCGTTTTAGTAGGCGCAGCCATCGCTCTCTTTGCAAAGCGAGCCGTGGCGTCATCGGCGTCGTCGGTGTAATAGACGCAACTGACTGTAGGTTAGGTTAGGTTAGGTTAGGTTAGGTTAGGTTAGGTTAGGTTCCCCACCGGGGGTGTCTCCACGTTGTCGACGTGGTGGGGCTTGCGTGTTTCAATGATCTTGGAGTTTTCCCATTCCAAGTGAGAGACCAGACTAAGAGAGACACACACCCGCAGGAGTCGCTTCAGACTTCTGCGAGAGGTGCACTGTCCGTCGTTCCGGACAGTGCGATTCACGCTTCAAGCCATTGGAGTGTGAATCAGGGTGGGGTTATTTCGTCGTATACCGTGCGATGGCCCGAAAAGCGG
This sequence comes from Noctua pronuba, assembly GCA_905220335.1. NCBI lineage: Eukaryota > Metazoa > Arthropoda > Insecta > Lepidoptera > Noctuidae > Noctua > Noctua pronuba. The sequence continues at coordinate 19,049,057 of LR999896.1, forward strand.
GCTCATCGGACGGTACGTGATTGGTGATTCACTCCTCGAGGTTCTCGGCGAGTGAATCAGGGTGGGGTTGTTTCGTCGTGTACCGTGCGATGGCTCGAAAAGCGGGCTCATCGGACGGTACGTGATTAGTGATTCACTCCTCGAAGTTCTCGGGGAGTGAATCAGGGTGGGGTTATTTCGTCGTGTACCGTGCGATGGCTCGAAAGCGGGCTCATCGGACGGTACGTGATTAGTGATTCACTCCTCGGGATCTTCGGGGAGTAAATCGGGTTTGGGGATTGGGCATGTGCTGCGGCGGCCGTCGCGTGGCATGTGATCGCTCGCATGCCACGCGACGGTCGTTGCGGGGCACGTTCGGGGATATGACATCCATCGCCCTCTGGTACGCGTCTGCTCATCAGACATGACTGTGAGGGCGATGGGAGTCATTAGGAATAAAAAGGGGGGGGGGGGAATTGTGTGAAGAAGGGAGACAGGGACCGCACCCTTCAAAGGAACAAAAACTCATGAACAAGACGAATTGTAAGGATATACCCCAGGGCGGTACCAGCTGCTCAGCAGCTGGAGAATCCGCCACGATCCCTTCGGGATCGTCAAGCCCACCGTATTCTGGGGTGGGCGACAATCGTCATCCGCTTGCCAATGGCAACAAGAGCCGAGGAGGCTCCTCGAGATCGAGGTCTTTTGAAGACCTCATCTCCTTTAGAATAGAACCGGCAGAGCGCCGAGGTGTGGACGCAGTGTCGGACTCTGGCGCTGCGTCACTGAGGATGGGTGCTCAAACTCCGGTGGAACCACGCGTGGTTCTGGAGAGGGTGAGTGTGTCGTCAGAGGTAGACGGCACACCGCGAGCAGTTGCGGCCGCACCTTCCAAGTTTTGGGGGAAGAGGCCGCGTGTCTGTGAGTCGGATGCGGGTTCGGCCGGTTTGTCCTCTAGTGAGGAGAACCTGCCGGCCCCGAAGGTGCCGACAGCCAGGAGGGGAAGAGGACGTGGGATGCCTTCCGGTGCGAGCGCCGCGGCAGCGTCACGTGACTCCCGGGGCCGCTTCTTGAAGCTCCCCGATACACCGGTGAGCGACTCCGACGGGGCAATGCAGGTGGAGCAAAGTGATGCCGAGCCGTCCGTCGCATTGCTGAGAACCAAGGCGGAGCTCAATGCCGCGAGGAGAGAAGGCCGGAAGGTAATCGCGACCGATGAGGTCGCTGAGTTGGCTCGACGAGCTAGGGAGAGGCGGACGCAGACCGCCGTAGCTCCTGAGGGCTTGACGGCAGATGCCCTTAGCCGCCAGGTTTTGGACGGCGTGGACGTCGTCCTGAAGGTGGCTACGAAATCGGGCAACCTGAAGGGGACGTTCACGCGGGCCCTGAAGGAGGCGGCGGACGGGATCAGAGAGGCAGTGGACGTCCTCCTTCACCGCACGATCTCGGAGGAGACGGTGAAGCTCCGAGAAGAGAATCACCGTCTCCAAACGAGGATGGAGGAGCTCCAGCGGGAGGTCAGCGCCCTGAGGGCAGACTTCAGCCGGCAGCAGGGTGCGACGACTGCGGACAGTCGTGCTCTGCCACAGAACGGGTCTTTGGGGGAAGACCAGTTCAGCCGGCTGTTGAACATCATGACCGCCCGCCTGGACAGTCTAGAGCCCAGGCTCAACCCCCCTATTAACCTTCGCCCACCGCTAGCGGCAGATAAGCGGAGGAAAGAGGCGGAGCCCGCTCCAGCAACGACTGGGCCAACGTGGGCACAAGTGGCGAAAGCGCCACCTGCGCCAAAAAAGCCCGCGCAGGCGCCCAACAAACCCACAGAGGGACGAAATAAGGCCGGGAAGGGGGCGAAAAATCCCATTGAAGGGGGGAGCAGCTCGTCCTCCCAAGAAAAAGAGGGTGCCTGGAAGACGGCCGAAAGCCGCAAAAAGAGGCGGAAGAGGGGCCGCAAGGCCAAGAACGCGCCGGGCTCCAAGGGGCAAGCCCCGAAAATCCGCGTCCCCCGCTCCGAGGCTGTAGTGGTCACACTGCAGCCAGAAGCCAAGGAGAGGGGTGTGACGTACCAGAAGGTACTGGCGGAGGCAAGGGGCAAGCTGGTCTTTGCCGATTTTGGCTCTCCGGACGGCTTCCGTTTTAGGACGTCAGCCACGGGGGCCAAGATGTTCGAGTTGGCGGGGACCAGTAGTGCCGAGAGGGCGGACTCTCTAGCTGCAAAGCTGAGGGACGTCCTCAACCCCGAGGAGGCCCGGGTGTCCAGGCCCATCAAGACGGCTGAGGTGCGCGTCGATGGGCTGGACGACTCTATTACCCCGGAGGAGGTAGTGACGGCCATAGCCCGGAGCGGCGGATGCTCGCCAGAAAATGTGCGGGCGGGCGAAATCCGGGTCAACGCTGGCGGGCTAGGCACTATATGGGTGCGGTGTCCAGTGGCTGCGGCAAAGCAAGTCGCCGCCGCGGGACGTTTGCTGGTGGGCTGGGTGTCAGCGAGAGTTAAACTCCTGGCACCCAGGGCCATGCAGTGTTATCGGTGCCTGGAGAAAGGACACGTCCGGGCACAGTGCACTAGCGTGGTAGACCGCAGCGATTTGTGTTATCGCTGCGGTCAGCCCGGCCATAAGGCGTCCCAGTGCTCCGCGGAGCCAAACTGCAGCCTCTGTGCAGCTGCAGGAAAATCCGCGGGGCACAGAACTGGCGGCAACGCTTGCGGCGCGCCCAGAAAGCGCAGCAAGCGTTGGACCAAAGCTACGGGGCCCGCACCCCCTAGCACCTCTTCGGCCGACTCCCGGCCTTTGGTAGGACGAAGCGCCGGGGAAATGGAGTGCCAGTGATGGCGCACTTCCATTTCCTCCAGGCGAACATCAACCACTGCACCAGAGCTCAGGATCTCTTGTTCCTGAGCATGGCGCAGTGGTCGATAAATGTGGCGGTGGTCGCTGAGCCGTATTTCGTCCCCCCCCGCGATAACTGGGCAGGGGATCTAGACGGCCTGGTGGCCATCATCGGCGCGACTCTTGTCGACGTATCCCGGGGTCACGGTTGGGTTGCCGCCCTTGTGAACGGGATCGTCACGATCGGGGCATACTTTTCGCCCAACAGGAGTCTCACCGATTTCGAGAGTTTCCTTGTCGAGTTGGGGGCCGTCGTCGGCCGGTCTCATCCTCGGCCCATTTTGCTTCTCGGTGATCTGAACGCCAAGTCTGCTGCGTGGGGATCCCCGGTCACAGACCCGAGAGGCGAAGTGCTAGAGGAGTGGGCCGTTACGACGGGCCTGGCCGTCTTAAATCGGGGCTCGGCCTACACGTGTGTGCGTCAGCGGGGCGGGTCCATAGTGGACGTCTCGTTCGCTAGTCCTGCTGTCGTGCACCGCGTTCGTGATTGGCACGTGGAAGTGGAGGTGGAGACGCTATCGGATCACCGATACATACGCTTCGACGTCTCCGCCCAGACCGCTGGAGGTCGTAGCCAATCCGCCCCCCGAAGAGACGGCCCGCGTTGGGCGCTGAAACGCCTCGACAGGGAGGCTCTCGAGGAAGCCACCATCGTCCAAGCCTGGATCCGGGAGTCGGCTACCGTCGGTCCCGTCGACGTCGAACGGGAGGCGCAGTGGTTTGGCGACGCGATGACGCAAATCTGCGACGCGTCCATGCCACGCGTCACCTCTCTCCGCTCCGCAGGGCGCCGCGTGTACTGGTGGTGCATCGAGGTCGAGCGGCTGCGCGTCGAGTGCGCTGACGCCAGACGCCCGTACACGAGATGTCGGAGGAGACGTCTGCGGGATCCCGACGAAGAAGCCGCGCTGTATGAGGTGTACCGCGCGGCGAAGGCGGCTCTGTGGCTGGCCATCGGCGAGTCGAAGACGCGCTCCAGAGAGGAGCTGTTGGCGACCCTAGACGGAGATCCGTGGGGGCGCCCTTACCGCACGGTCCGAGGGAAACTTCGGCCGTGGGCCCCCCCGCTAACGGAAGGTCTCGAGCCGCAGTTTCTGGAGCGAGTGGTCTCGGCTCTCTTCCCTCAGAGAGCCGAGCACGAGCCACCGCCGATGGCTCCGCACACAGCTGTAGAGTCGGAAGAAGGGGAGAGCGAAACCGTCCCAGAGGTGACACAGGCGGAGATGAGCGCGGCCGTGATGCGGCTCCGGGCAAAAAACACTGCTCCGGGGCCCGACGGAGTACCTGGCCGCGCTCTGGTCCTCGCCCTGAAGGAGCTGGAGCCCCCACTGAGGGGACTCTTCTCGGCGTGCCTCGAACGGGGCCAGTTCCCGACCAGGTGGAAGGCTGGTCGACTGGTCCTGCTCAAGAAGGCGGGGCGCCCGGCGGATTCGTCGTCCGCTTATCGGCCCATAGTGCTGCTGGACGAGGCGGGCAAGATGTTGGAGCGAGTAATCGCAGATCGCCTCGTCAGCCACTTGTGTACAGAGGGGCCGAACCTGGACGACAGCCAGTTTGGCTTCCGGCGTGGGCGCTCGACCATCGACGCCATCATGAGAGTTAGAGTCCTGGCGGAGGAAGCGGTGTCCCGGGGTGGGGTGGTGCTGGCGGTGTCCTTGGACATCTCCAACGCGTTCAACACCCTGCCCTGGAGTTGCATTAGGGAGGCCCTGCGATACCATCGGGTGCCTTCCTACCTCCGCAACATCGTGGGGGCTTATCTGTCCGGAAGGTGTGTCACCTACTCGGGACGCGACGGCACGGGCCGTCGCGAGATGTCGTGCGGTGTTCCACAGGGCTCGGTTCTGGGCCCACCCCTGTGGAACATCGGATACGACTGGGTTTTGCGGTGCGAGCTCCCACCGGGAGTGGACCTGACGTGCTATGCGGACGACACGCTGGTCACGGCTCGGGGGAGCTCGTACAGGGAGGCAGCGTTGCTGGCTACGGCTGCGGTCTCACAGGTGGTGAGCCGCATACGACGCCTGGGCCTGGAGGTGGCCCTCAACAAGTCGGAGGCCATTGCCTTTCATGGCCCCCGACGGGCGCCGCCGTTGGGATCACATATTGTGGTCGGGGGGGTCCGGATCGCTGTCGGGTCAACCATGAAGTACCTTGGATTGGTGCTCGACAGCCGTTGGGACTTCGGCCCCCACTTTCAGCGGCTGGTGCCCAAGTTGATGGGCGCGGCGGGCGCGCTGTCAACGCTGCTTCCCAATCTGGGGGGCCCGAGCACCGCCTGTAGGCGGTTGTACGTGGGGATCGTGCGATCGATGGCCCTGTATGGGGCCCCGATATGGGCAACAGACCTGACGGCCCGCACTATCGCTGTTCTGCGCAGACCGCAGAGAGCGATGGCCGTCAGAGCCATACGGGGATATCGCACGATCTCCTACGAGGCGGCTTGCGTACTGGCCGGATCCCCACCGTGGGACCTGGAGGCGAAGACCCTCGCGACACTGCACCAGTGGCGCGAGGAGGCCAAGGATCGGGGCGAGAGGCTGGTGCAGCGACAGATCACGCTGTACCGGTCTCAGCTCCGACAGGTCATGGTGGCGGAATGGCGGGGCAGGCTAGAGCTGCCTACCGCCGGCCTCGACACAATCGAGGCGATCCGGCCAGTACTCGACGACTGGCTTGGGAGGAAGCACGGCTCCCTGTCGTTTCGGGCGACGCAGGTGCTCTCGGGGCACGGCTGCTTCGGGAAGTACCTGTGTCGCATAAGCAGGGAGCCGGACGCCCGGTGTCATCACTGCGTCCACTGTCTGGAGGACACGGCGCGGCATACGCTGGCCGAGTGCGGCGCGTGGGATGAGCCGCGCCGTGCGCTCGTAACAGAGGTTGGAGGAGACCTGTCGCTGCCGGCCGTCGTTCGTTCGATGGTCGGCAGCGCAGAGTCCTGGGACGCAGTGATGTCCTTCTGCGAAACCGTCATGTCGCAGAAGGAAGCTGCGGAAAGGGAGAGGGAGATAACGACCTCTCGCCCATCCCGCAGCAGACGCACCGGGCGTCGGCAGAGGGCGGACAACGCCCTCTTCCGGCCCCCCTAAATAGGTCCAGGGGCGGCGGATTCGGGGACATCCGTCGCCCTCCATCACACTGGACCCGAGACGGCGGCGCGTAGTGTTCCACGCGCGCCTCTCTTAGACGTAGCGGGGGGAGTTTTACACCTCACTCCCCCCCGGGACGTGGCCCGCAGGTCAAGCGGGCCGGCACTAGTCCGGGGCAGCGGAAGTCGCATTAGATCCCGCTGCCCCCCGACGCAAGTGTGCGAGGGAACACCGGTGTGGTTTTAGTCAGTAAGAGTCTGACAGACCCCTCCGCTCTCCCCCAGGGCGGAGGACATCCATGAGGATTTCCACATCGAGACCAAAAAAAAAAAAAAAGGTTAGGTTAGGTTAGGTTAGGTTTTTTTTTTTTTTTTTTTTTTTTTTTTTTTTTTTTTTTTTTTTTTGGCAGGAGTGGGAAAGCCCCACGGACACCTCGACTATCTCACGGGTGGTGAGACAGTCGAGGTAGTGTCGGACTCGAACCGACTAAAAACCACTCCTGCCCGGCCAGTGATCCTCTGACTTGGGTCATCAGAGATCTTTTCAAACAATTTACTTATTTAATTTCGATCATTATTTTATTATATTACTAATTTTAAGATATTATTTTATGGCTCAACTATTTTACAACTTCTTTAATTTATGACTGATTTTTTAAGAACTTACGATTTTCAACTACAATTAATATTTTTATTTCTTTATTTTAACTGCGATTACTGCTTATGTATTCTAGTAATACATAAGAGTATATCATTTTCTTTAAGACTTGTTACTTTCAACGACTTTGGTGGCAATTTCTTCACAATATATTAAAAACTTTTTTCTTACTTTTTTATTTTCCATAATTTTTGGTATGTTTTCTAAATTTATTTCAATATCAATTTCCGACTCTATGTTGTATCTATTTTCGGCAAATATTGGGCACTCTGTTATCAAGTGTAGGACGCTCTCATTTTTTGACGGGTCACAGCGACATGCCGGGCTCTCCTTGCACTTGAAGCGATTCAAGTACTCGGAGAACCCGCCATGCCCCGTAAGCACTTGTACTATTATGGGGTTGAGCTCCGTTTTCCTGACAATTTCGTAGGCAGATATTGCGTCCGGCAGAAATATTTTTGTAGTGGAGGCGGTTTCGCCTGACCTGTATCTCGTGTTCCATTCGTCAAGCGACTCCATTCGGATTTGTCGCTTGACGAATGAAGCCGGACACAGGTCGTAGTGTGGCCGTGTTTTGCTGCCCATTGCTGCCTCCTTTGCCAAGAAGTCAGCCCTCTCGTTCCCCTCCATCCCTACATGCGCCTTTATCCAGAACATCTGGAAAGTCTTCCCACTATTTTCCAGTGTCTGGATATTCTTCCGTGTCTCGAAAGCTAGGGGATGGAGGGAAACGCCTCGGGTAACCGTCTCTAAAGCTGATCTGGAGTCGCAGTAGACCTGGACACCGGCTGCAGGGAGTTTTAAAGCTAGCTCCGAGGCCTTGCGCAGAGCCAGTAGTTCGGCCTGATAGACGGTGCAGAAGTGGTCCAGTTTAAACTTTTGGGCCTTCACCTCCACCCCGTTTTCCCAGAGGCTCAAGGCTGCACCGACCTTACCCTGAATCCTGCTCCCGTCAGTGAAGATTTTCGGGTGCACGAGTCCTTGCTGGTCCACTTCTGCATCGTTCATCACGCACTGGAAGTCCATACCAGTTTGACTGGCAGGATGTGGCGCCTCCGTATAGGGGACTGGTGTCTCTATCTCTCGGTCCCCTGCTACTCTCCGGGAGTATCCTCTTTTTGTCTCATAAAAAGAGGCTGCTTCCCGAATCCGTAGATCCAGTGGAAGCAGTCCGGAGAGTAGCAAGGCCGAGTTCAAAGACGTCGTCCTATACGCCCTGACAATCTTCTGCGCAAAGCCCCGCTGGACGGTGTTAAGCTGCTTCCTAATACCCACTTTATTCGTGGCCGGTGCCCAAGCACTGGCAGCGTACATTATGACCGGCTCCACCACAGCGGTATATATGGTCCTGATAATTTCGGGCTTCAGGCCCCAGCTGATTTTTGCGGCTCTTGACAGCTGTTTGTATAAGTTTAACGCCTTCCTCGTGACGTTCGAGGCGTGGGCGTTAAACGTCAGCTTGTCATCAACCGTGAGCCCCAGTATCTTGATCTCCCGAGACAGGGCAATGTCCTCACCGCCCATGTGCAGAAGTGGTGAATCGTATTTCAGCTTATTTGTGACCACCATAGCCTTTGTTTTATGGGGCGCAAACTTAAGTTTGTTTCCGATTCCCCACTTCTGGACATGAGCGAGACTTGCATTGGCCTGTCTCTGGACATCAAGTGCTGTTTCACCCGAAAAAATCAGGACCACATCATCCGCGAACGCTTGGCCATAATCGCCACGTTCCTCCAACTGTTTCAGCAGGGGATCCAGGAGCAGGTTCCAAAAGGTGGGCCCTCCTATGGAGCCTTGTACACAACCTTTGGACGTGTGTTGTACGTGCTCTGCTCCTGCATACCGTACCCTCACCCTCCTGTCCAGTAGATAACTATCTACTAGACGCCTTAGATTTATTGGGCACTTAGTTTCTGCCAGTCGGCATTTCATTGCTGGCCACCAGGCATTGTCGAAGGCTCCCTCTATGTCCAGTGATATGACGACGATAATCTTCTTCTCATTGAGTTTGTCTTTAATGTGTTTTATCAGGTCATAGAGGGAGTCCTCGGTGCTGCGCTGCGGCATGAAGCCGTACTGGCTCCTGCTGGCTTGTGGCGATATGTGCCATCTGATACGCCGCACCAACATCTTCTCCAAAATCTTTCCCAAGACAGGCAATAGCCCAATCGGCCTGTAAGACTTGGGGTGCGCATAGTCGTCCTTGCCAGGTTTTCTGAGGACAACGACTACTGCTTCTTTCCAGATGGTCGGAAAGTGGGACAGAGAGAGGCATCTGTTTAGCACTGCTAGGAACAGTTGCGGGTTATGGGTAATAGCCGCCCTGCATATGTCCGCTGTTAGTCCGTCAATGCCCGGAGCTTTCTTCGGATTAAAACTAAATGCGGACCACTTTAGTTCCTCCGCCGTGAATAGAGGATCAAATGTCTCACCATTCGCACTTTCGTTCACTCTATTCGCCAGCTCACGTATCCTATTGTGGTCCGCATTGTCATCCTGTGTTTTATCCTCAGGATAAAACGTCTTCGCAAGCATCCGGGCTGACTCCTCGCTGCTGAGTACGCGGTTACCTTCCACTAGCGGTATGTCTTCCTGCCTATTGGCAGTGCGGCTTATTACCCTATATATACTGTCCCACATAGTCTCTCGTTCCTGCCTTCCACAGAACTCCTTCCAACTAGCTGTCAGTGCGTTGTCCATCATTTGTTTCAGCTCCCCTTTGGCTGCGAGATACTGGCTTAAGACCCATGCTCTACGTCTCGGTGCGGCGCCGGAGATTCTCCTCTTACGTCTCTTGACCTCCTCTTTCATTCGTGTCAACTCCTCGGTCCACCAAGGCAACCCTGTCTGATTTCTTTTACTAACAATAGGTATGGTCCCTTCACATGCCTTCTCTATTGAGTCTGTGTATTTTTCTGTGATCTTGTTCAACTCTTCTATGGTATTAATTTTGTCTATTTCTGTTTTGTTTATGTTTTGTTGGTCCCAAATTCCCTCAAGTTTCCCATAAAATTGTACCCATTTTGCCTTTTTAGTATTATATTTTCGAGTTGTCCGTACTATATCCATACCTTTTGCCTTCTCCAGTTTTAATTCAAACAGGATTGCCTTGTGGTCCGAGGTGGTGACGTCCCCGGATAGTCTCCAGTTTGCCACACTCCGAAGCATGTCTTCGGTACAGGCGGTTATGTCCACACAGCTGCAGTACCTTCGTCCTCCTCTGGTCACATCGAAGGTAGGAGCCGTCCCCAAGTTCAGGATCTGAAGTCCTAGTTCATCGAGGGCACCTGCTAGAGCCTCCCCCCTCTGATCTGCCTCTCGGCTTCCCCACCACGTGTTCCAAGCGTTGACATCCCCCCCCAGTATAACGTCGCTGACTCCGATCTCCTCCATGACTTTCTTTAGATGGTCCAAGTCTGGCTCGATAGGCTGTCCACCATCCAGGTACACCGACACCACACCTATTTCCCAAGCACCCGTCCTCAGTTTTGCCACTGCAAAGTTTTCTGTAGTCAGGGTCGGGCACTGTGTAAGGTCTATGGTGTCGTCAAAGAGTACAATGGCCGCTTTGTTGACTTTCTCGGTCTTCCTGGCGCACTGCACTACTCGTGTACCCGGATGGCTCTTCATTTCTCCAATCCCACCTATATATGGCTCTTGGACCATTGCAAACGCCCACTTCCTTTTCTCGGCTTCCATAATGAGCTCAGCTGTGGCCAGTTTGCTCTTCTGGAGGTTTGCCTGTGCGACGCGATACTGGTGGGGTCTGCCCACACTGGATTCTGCGCTTCCGCCGGGGACCACCTTAGCAATACGCCACCGACAGCCGCGCCAGCCCGTCCCACTTGACACGAACTGGGCACTCGCTGTCGAAGGCGTTGTGCTCGGTCTTACCCATCTTTGCAGAAACGCAGTTTCGACACTTTGGTGGCTCTGCAGCTAGCCGTGAGGGGCAGTCCACCCTCATGTGGGGGTCCCCGCAGTGTGTGCAGAGGTCGGCGGGTTCCGTGCATAACTTACGACTATGGCCGTAGCGCAGACAGCGGGTGCACTGGATCAGTGGCGACTGGTCCAGCACACGCACCCGCTGCAAGTCGATATGCACTCGACCCGCGTGCGTCAGCCTCTGCCACACAGCAGGGGATACCTGCAGGATGACGTGGCACATATGGGGGTTCCTCGTCCTGCGACGGAACTTCACCCCCATCCTTAGATCATCCGCAGGCACGTCTCCGATCAGGTGGCTGTTTTGGCGTTTAAGCGCCTCGATGAACTCCTCGTCCGAGTGGCTCGAGAGGACGTCCTTAACAATGATGAGAGGGTCTTTGTTTTTGACTTCCTCTACCATTAGGTTTCCGCCCTTCTTGATTCTTTCGGCCACCCGGGTAAGTTCCTCTCTCGTTTTAAAACCGACCACCACCTTTTGGTCTCTTGCTTTTCGCAGTCTCTCCACCCTGGTGCCCTCATTTCTGGCATCTACCGCTGTCCTCAGCTTCGCAAGAACCTCTTCCCCGGTGTCTTTGTCATCAACCGATGACACAATCACCGAGTGAAGTGGCTCCCGGAAGTTCTGCTTCGGGGCGGTTAGGTTAGGTTAGGTTAGGTTAGGTTAGGTTTTTTTTTTTTTTTTTTTTTTTTTTTTTTTTGTTTTGGCAGGAGTGGGAAATCCCCACGGACACCTCGACTGCCTCGCGAGTTGTGAGACAGTCGAGGTAGTGCCGGACTCGAACCGGCTAAAAACCACTCCTGCCCAGCCAGTGTCCCCCTGACATAGTCAGAGACCTTGTTTGGACTTTAAATGTTTTAATTTTCCTTATTGTTTTATTGTTTCTATAATTTTGAAAATTTTTGCTGATAAGTTATGACATTACATATTATAAATTATTATTACTAGTATATATAAATATATTTTATAGTTATTTTTTGACTCTTTACTGCCCTATGCTTTAATCGTATATCTTTTCCTTCGAAATATTTATATATATGATAAAGCATAGTTTTTTAAATATCTTTATTTCTGTTTATTACTAACTTTGAAATTTTGATGCAGAATTCTAAAAATGTTGTGCGAGTTTTATTATCATTAATTATTTTATTTATATTATTTTTGTCTATTTTCGTCTCTAATTTTTGCTCCGTGTTTTGCCTCTCTTTACAAAAGACTGGGCACTCGGTCAGGATGTGGGCGATCGACTCCACTGCATCCGGTTCACAGATGCACGATGGGCTCCCCTTACACCTGAAACGGTGCAGGTATTCGGAGAACCCACCGTGACCCGTTAGGATCTGCGTGACTATACCGACTGGTTTTAGTTTTAGCACGATTCTGTGGGCGTCGATCGCATCCGGGAAAAACATTTTAGTGACGGAGGCTGTTTCGCCATACTGATACCTCCTGTTCCATTCATCAAGCGACCCCACACGGATCTGCCGCTTGACGAATGAAACTGGGCAGCGGTCATAGTCCGGCCTCTTCCTGGACCGGAGTGCAGCCTCCTTAGCGAGGTGGTCCGCGCGCTCGTTGCCCTCTAGCCCGACGTGTGCCTTTATCCAGAACAAAGACACAGCTTTGCTCTGGGATAAAGCCGCGCCCACGTTTGCCCTCGCCTCCACGGCCAGGGCGTGGAGGGAACCCTGGTTTGTGACTGTCTGTAATGCGGCCTTTGAGTCACTATAGATGCCGAAGGTTCCCTCTTTGCGCTTGAGGATTTCGCGCGTGGCTACGCATATGGCCAGAAGTTCCGCCTGGTAGACCGTGCAGTACGACGGCAGGCTGAGCTTTACGGACTTGATCTCGGCGTCGCCGTCCCAAAGTGACAGCGCTGCTCCGACCTTGCCCGCAATCTTGCTGCCGTCCGTGAAGACCCTGACTGCTTGGGTATTGTGGGTGTCCACAAGCGTCCGGTCCTCCAGGCACAAGAACTCCAGGGCCATATGTTTCGCCGGGTGCGGAGTCTCTGTAAACGCCACCACCCGCTCTACCTCCCTGCCCGCTAGTGCTGGCTGTGGCACCCCTCGCTTTGCCTCATACAGTGCGGCTGCCTCCTGTATTCGGAGGTCGAGTGGGAGTATCCCAGCCAGCACCAGGGACGCGTTCAGCGAAACGGTGCGGTAGGATTTACAGAGCTTCTGCGCGAATCCTCGTTGGACCGTGTTGAGGCTTTTCTGCACTCCGATCTTTTTGACTGCCGGCGCCCAGGCACTCGCTGCGTACAGTATTACCGGCTCCACTGCTGCCGTGTATATGGTGTGGATGATCTCCGGGTGAAGGCCCCAGCTCACTTTTGCCGCACGTGCCAGCTGTTTGTAGATGTTCACAGCTTTTCTGCAAACGTTTGCGACGTGGGTGTTGAAAGTGAGCTGGTGGTCGACGGTGAGCCCCAGTATTTTTATTTCCTTAGACATGCCAATGCCTACCCCGCCCATGCTCAGGAGTGGAACATCGTACTTAAGCTTCTTGGTTATTACCATTGCACAAGTTTTTTGCGGTGCAAACTTCAGCTTATTTCTGATGCCCCACACCCGAACATACTCGAGGGCGACATTGGCCTGCCTCTGGACTTCCAACGCTGTGTCACCGTCGAAGATCATCACCACATCATCGGCGAACGCCTGGCAGTGGACGCCTCGCTCCTCCAGCCCCTTCAGCAGGGGGTCGAGGATCAGGTTCCATAGGATCGGACCGCCAATGGACCCCTGCACACACCCCTTATTCGTGTCTCTGGTACACTCGGCACCTGCGTACCTAACTCGGACACTCCTACCAGCCAGGTAGCTGTCTAGCAGCCTCCTAATATTCACCGGGCACTTTTCCTCAGCCAGTCTGGTCCTGATGGCCGGCCACCATGCGCTATCGAAGGCTCCCTCTATATCCAGTGATACAACAGTGATCAGCTTCTTGTCACTTAGCTTTAGTTTGATATGTTGAATCATGGTGTAGAGGGAGTCCTCGGTGCTCCTCTGTGGCATGAAGCCAAACTGGCGAGTACTGAGCCGCGGGATTAGGTGCCACTTCAGCCGTGCTACTAGCAGTTTTTCTAATGTTTTTCCTAGGACTGGTAGGAGGCCGATCGGCCTGTACGACTTTGGGGTGGTGTAGGAATCTTTGCCGGGTTTTCGAAGGACTACCACTGTGGCCACTTTCCAGGCCCCAGGGAAGTGTCCATGCTCGAGGCACTTGTTTGCCAGTGCAAGGAAAGTCCCTGGGTCCCGGGATATGGCCTGGGCACAGATATCGGCTGTGAGACCGTCCGCCCCGGGAGCCTTCTTCGGGTTGAAGCTTTCCACCGCGGTTTTCAGCTCCTGAAGTGTAAACGGTGGGTCATGTTGTTCATCATGCGTCCACTCGTTTACACGACTGGCCGCTTCACGTGTCCGACGGTGGTCTACAGTTTCTCCCTCTTCCAGGTCCTCGGGGTAGAAAGTCTCTGCCAGCAGCAAAGCCGATTCCTGTGCGCTCAGCGGCACCGGTTAGGTTAGGTTAGGTTAGGTTAGGTTAGGTTAGGTTAGGTTAGGTTAGGTTAGGTTAGGTTAGGTTAGGTTAGGTTAGGTTAGGTTAGGTTAGGTTAGGTTAGGTTAGGTTAGGTTAGGTTAGGTTAGGTTAGGTTAGGTTAGGTTAGGTTAGGTTAGTTCAGGTTAGGTTAGGTTAGGTTAGGTTAGGTTAGGTTAGGTTAGGTTAGGTTAGGTTAGGTTAGGTTAGGTTAGGTTAGGTTAGGTTAGGTTAGGTTAGGTTAGGTTAGGTTAGGTTAGGTTAGGTTAGGTTAGGTTAGGTTAGGTTAGGTTAGGTTAGGTTAGGTTAGGTTAGGTTAGGTTAGGTTAGGTTAGGTTAGGTTAGGTTAGGTTAGGTTAGGTTAGGTTAGGTTAGGTTAGGTTAGGTTAGGTTAGGTTAGGTTAGGTTAGGTTAGGTTAGGTTAGGTTAGGTTAGGTTAGGTTAGGTTAGGTTAGGTTAGGTTAGGTTAGGTTAGGTTAGGTTAGGTTAGGTTAGGTTAGGTTAGGTTAGGTTAGGTTAGGTTAGGTTAGGTTAGGTTAGGTTAGGTTAGGTTAGGTTAGGTTAGGTTAGGTTAGGTTAGGTTAGGTTAGGTTAGGTTAGGTTAGGTTAGGTTAGGTTAGGTTAGGTTAGGTTAGGTTAGGTTAGGTTAGGTTAGGTTAGGTTAGGTTAGGTTAGGTTAGGTTAGGTTAGGTTAGGTTAGGTTAGGTTAGGTTAGGTTAGGTTAGGTTAGGTTAGGTTAGGTTAGGTTAGGTTAGGTTAGGTTAGGTTAGGTTAGGTTAGGTTAGGTTAGGTTAGGTTAGGTTAGGTTAGGTTAGGTTAGGTTAGGTTAGGTTAGGTTAGGTTAGGTTAGGTTAGGTTAGGTTAGGTTAGGTTAGGTTAGGTTAGGTTAGGTTAGGTTAGGTTAGGTTAGGTTAGGTTAGGTTAGGTTAGGTTAGGTTAGGTTAGGTTAGGTTAGGTTAGGTTAGGTTAGGTTAGGTTAGGTTAGGTTAGGTTAGGTTAGGTTAGGTTAGGTTAGGTTAGGTTAGGTTAGGTTAGGTTAGGTTAGGTTAGGTTAGGTTAGGTTAGGTTAGGTTAGGTTAGGTTAGGTTAGGTTAGTTAGGTTAGGTTAGGTTAGGTTAGGTTAGTTAGGTTAGGTTAGGTTAGGTTAGGTTAGGTTAGGTTAGGTTAGGTTAGGTTAGGTTAGGTTAGGTTAGGTTAGGTTAGGTTAGGTTAGGTTAGGTTAGGTTAGGTTAGGTTAGGTTAGGTTAGGTTAGGTTAGGTTAGGTTAGGTTAGGTTAGGTTAGGTTAGGTTAGGTTAGGTTAGGTTAGGTTAGGTTAGGTTAGGTTAGGTTAGGTTAGTTAGGTTAGGTTAGGTTAGGTTAGGTTAGGTTAGGTTAGGTTAGGTTAGGTTAGGTTAGGTTAGGTTAGGTTAGGTTAGGTTAGGTTAGGTTAGGTTAGGTTAGGTTAGGTTAGGTTAGGTTAGGTTAGGTTAGGTTAGGTTAGGTTAGGTTAGGTTAGGTTAGGTTAGGTTAGGTTAGGTTAGGTTAGGTTAGGTTAGGTTAGGTTAGGTTAGGTTAGGTTAGGTTAGGTTAGGTTAGGTTAGGTTGGTTAGGTTAGGTTAGGTTAGGTTAGGTTAGGTTAGGTTAGGTTAGGTTAGGTTAGGTTAGGTTAGGTTAGGTTAGGTTAGGTTAGGTTAGGTTAGTTAGGTTAGGTTAGGTTAGGTTA